>CM066998.1:91636594-92898094 GCA_033977485.1 Hydrangea macrophylla | reverse complement strand
ATAAAAAGCGGGGGAAAAGGGGTTTAATGGCTATCAAATTTGACATGGAAAAGGCCTACGACCGAATCGAATGGCCCTTCCTTCTTTCTGTCCTTAGATGCTTGGGCTTCAGTAATGTTTGGTGCAATTGGATAAAAAATTGTATTTCCACAGTGTCTTTCTCTGTTCTTATCAATGGCCACCCCTCTGGTTTCTTTAGACCCGAGAGAGGACTCCGTCAAGGAGACCCTCTCTCGCCCTTTCTTTTCATTTTGTGTTCGGATGTTCTTTCCAGATTGATTAACCGGGAGACTGACTGGGGAAATATTCATGGCATTAAAGTGGGTAGAGGCTGCCCCACAATTAACCACCTGCTCTTTGCTGACGACCTCATGGTTTTTGGTCATGCAAATCCTGATGAGGCCAAGGCAATTCTGGACTGTGTAAAAACGTACAGTGGGTGGTCGGGCCAAAAAGTGAATGAAGCAAAGACAAAGATTATTTTCAGCAAAAATCTGTGTGCTGATGTTGCAAGATCAATCAGACACGAAACTGGCTTAAAGAAAGCACCCCTAAACTCTAGATATCTTGGGCTCCCTCTGTTCGCTGTGGGTTCTAGGAAACAAGCTTTTAATCATCTCAAGGAAAAGATTCAATCCAAAATCCAAGGCTGGAAAGCTCGGCTTCTGTCTCAAGCTGGCAGGGGAGTTCTCATCAGATCAGTGGCCCAATCTATACCCATGTATAGTATGTCCTCCTTCGTCATTCCGGTTTCCTTATGCTCTCAGATTGACTCTATGCTTCGTCGCTTCTGGTGGGGCCATGAAAAAGATCAAAACAAACTTTGCCTCAAAGCGTGGGACTCGTTGTGCCTTCCAAAAAGTTCTGGTGGCCTGGGATTCCGACGTTTGCGGGACTTTAATTTGGCGCTTATTGCTAAACTCGGTTGGAATGTTTTGAACAAAGCCTCAAAACCTTGGGTCCAAATTGTTAAGGCAAAGTATCTTAAAGAGTCTCATTTCTTAACCCAAAAAAAATACCACAGCTCCTCGTGGTGCTGGCAAAGTATCCTCCGTTCTATCCCTCTCTTGAAAAGTGGAGCTTGTATGTTAATTGGGAAGGGGGAAAACACAAAAGTTTGGGAGGACCCGTGGATTCCTGGCCTCCCTTCTTTTAAACCACAATGTATCCTCCCCGTAAAACCTTGTTTCCCATCAGTGAGCAGTTTAATGTCTTGCAATGGGAGTTGCTGGAATATCTCCTTGCTTCGTGAGGTGTATACGCCCGAGTCGACCGAAGCCATCCTTCAAATTGATCTCCCTACTAGACGCGTTGAGGACAAGCTTTTATGGCTCCCTGATAAGAAAGGCTCCTTTACTGTCAAATCTGCCTATCTCTCGGGACTGAGCCCAAGACTCCTGAGCCCCAGCAATAACACTTGGAAAAATGTTTGGAAAGCCAAGCTGCATGAGAGGCACAAATTGTTCCTTTGGAAAATTCTTGCAAAAACTCTGCCCTCAAGAGACATTTTGGCCACTCGCTTCCCCATTGAAAGCCTCCAATGCCCCCTTTGTGGTCACCCCTCAGAAAACTACGACCACTTGTTTTTGGACTGTTTGTTCTCAAAGTTCATGTGGAAGTCTAGTCGATGGCCTCTGGACATTTTTTGCTTCTATGGCCGTGGTGTGGATTTTTGGATCAAGTGCATTCTTAACCCATCCAAACTTCTCCTTATCCCAGCAATTGAAAGCCTGGAATTCACCTCGTTTGTTGTGGTGTTAATGGTCCAGATGTGGACTTTTCGAAATAAAGTTCTATTCGAGAACCTTGCTGTGAACTTCTCCTCTTGGCTCCTGCAAACCCATCTGATTGTAGCTGACCATTGGAAGACCCTCCGTGCTTTCGATCTCCCTTCTCGCAAGCTGGATTCCTCTTGGAAGCCCCCTCCACTTGGGTGGATTAAAGCAAACTACGATGTGGCTGTTAGAAACAACTCCACTGTGCTTGCTGTTGTTCTTAGAAGTGAGCACAAGATCATTTTTGCTGCTACCTCTCTGAGAGCTGCCATGTCTCCTCTCTTGGTTGAGACAAATGCGGCTTTGTTTGCCATTGAGACAGCCATTGATCTTCATCTGTCTTCTGTGATTTTCGAGGGTGACTCGCTCCTTGTTTGCGATCCTTTGGCCAACTCTTCAGTTGTGCCGGACTGGGCCATCGATTCTCTCATCCGAAAAGGAAGAGAATTTTTATCTAGGTTTTTTGCTTTTTGGAATGTTGTTCATGTCCCTAGATCTGCTAATTTTTCTGCTCACAATTTAGCCCGTTGGGCCTCTTTTTGTAATTTTTTTGGATCTGTCCCGCTTGAAGATCTTCCTCCTTCTGTCTGGGAGGATGATCCTCATGAGGTTCTGGTTGTTTAAATGTTTAAGTTTCCTTCAGCAAAAAAATAAAAAAATAAAAAAAGACAAGCAGAAAATAAGAAGCTAATTTTAGCCACCATTTTAGCCAAAGCTCTATGGATTTATGTGGTAGATTTGTGGTCAGTAACGTTGTGTCTAAGGATTATAACAAAGCAATACGTACATAAATGAACAATGATGTACTATTTGCCAGGGGCGGAACCAGGAGTTTGTCTTTGGGGGTGCCGAGTTACTACGTAGACTATTTAGTAATGACACACGGGCGTTCGGGGACAGCGCCCACGAAATGATTTTTTTTTGTTCTATTTATACACGAGTATACCTTTTTTTTTTATCAGTAACACTACAAATTTACTATGTGGGGTTATTTTGCACTGTTTGAGAGTTGTTGAAAGGTTGAGTTTATCACAATGAGTGATCTAATTGTACAGAGGAATGCTATTCTACCAAAATCTTATATCCCAAATGATTCTCAAACACATATGGTTGACGTTTAGAGTTGAAAGAAAATAATAAATGATTTAAGGTGACTAAGAGAGTAGCATATTTTTTTGTTTGGGGGTGCCAAAAGACAAAATATAAATAGAGACTATGGAATCATACATATATATGCATAACAGGATAAAAATTTCCCAATAAATGAGGGGTGCCATCCATAGGGTAGTTCCGCCCCTGCTATTTGCTAAATTCTTGATAAGGAGATGAGACTTTTGTACAACAGACTAGCGTAAACATGTCAATCTAGTGCAAGAAAGTAGAGTGAAATGACATTAAATTAGTGGAACCAGATTAGACTTAAGTCTAATTCAGAAGAGTAGAACTAAAATGATTATAACATATAAAGTGGAAAATCAGGAAGAAACTTGTTCCAGTATCTCTTCCTTGGATTGCTTTTCAATAGTAGATCCCCAACTCTATTCTTCACCTAAGCATTGTAGTTCATACAAGAACCCACTTGGATCTATGTGCAAAATGACTTAGTTATGGAGAGAAATAATCAGTCTTTTTCTAGTTGGGAATGCACGTTCAAAGAAACAAGTAGCTAACAAATTTTCTTCTCTCGACCATTATAAATCTTCTTGACTAGGTGTTGGTTTATCAGATTTACAATTTTAGAGTTCAAATTGGGCTTCGACTAGTTTGATATGCTTATGGACTGATGAATTTGTATGAGTTTCTAAGGTAACTTGTCGGGGGCTAACTTCCACTGTGATATATGTAACATCGATGTCCCCGCATCATGATTGTGAAAGGAGAATCTTTTTTAAGGAATTTTTGAGCTAAAGAACCAATGAGAAATGCCTTGGTGATTTGTAAGAGACTTTACTGTTGTTAAAGAGAAAGCTGAACGTTGGGTATTTTATTAGTATAGCTAGCTTAAAGTTTATCAGATTCATTCGAGTGTGATCTGATGTTGATGTGAGTTTAACCGATTGGGCTTTTACATGGTCTAACTATAGGGACAGTGGCAATATATGGGAAGGCTAGACCAGTTCTTGGTCATTGTTGATCTTTGGGTTCAAAAGTTCCAGTGAATACATTATGAAAGCCTTCTTAAGGGATTATCAGTCATAATCCGATTGTACTTGGTGTAGATGATGCTGACAGGGGTCTGGTGCCATTCAATTTTACAACTACTTGTTGGGGCCGGTTTGAATGTGACTCATCTTTTGTTCACTGACCTATGAAGCACATGCAGACTTTTCAAACAGGGCTGCGCACCCGCACCCGTACCCACACTTAATGCACACCCATACTGGGTGCGCCATGAATTCTTTGAGTTCTTTTGGAGTGTGGTTGAGGCTTCTTTGTAGCGTTCTTTGAAAAAAAAACACAAGTTCTTGAGTTCTTCATACAATTTTGAAAACTTTGGGGGTTTAAAAGAGAAATAATGAAAAATAATAATAGCAATCTATGGTATACACTAATGCACTAATAGTTATAAAATAAATTATATGTACTATTTTATAAAAATAATTTTTAATATTTTATCCAAGTACTCCCACCGCACCCACACCCGCACCCTTACTTTTTGAAAAATTGGCAAATCCATCGCACCAACATCCCTGTACCCAAATACCTGCACCAGCATAGGTGCTACCTAGTCGCTAATGATACACTATTCTTTGCAAACCAATGAAACTTGACGCGAATTAGTTTTGCTAAAACCTGTTTTCACATAGTGTCGGGGTTAAGAATTGGTTTTACTAAAACTTGTTTGCAAACCAATTGTAATACCCTGTATTTCTGTAATGTAATTATATAAATAAGACCTTGTATGTGCTTTTAATACTTGTACGAGTTTACCTTACCCTTGGTATAATCTAGATACCAATCGATTGGTATGTTTCCCAATCGATTGCCTTATCTTGGATACTAATCGATTTCCACTTATACCAATCGATTAGAGCATTTAATACATAACACCAATCGATTGCCATTCATGCCAATCGATTGGCAGCAACTGGACAAATTCTTTTGCATTGGCTGAGGTTTGTCCACATGAACACATATTTTCCTATATATATGAGGCCCATTTTCGGCGTATTTCTATTTCCAAAAATCAGAGAATGAGAAAGGGAGTGTTTGTGTGTGTATTTTATATATATACACTCATATATATACATACATATATACATCTATACACACACAGATGGACTGAAAAGAGAAGAGAATAAGAAGATTAGAAGAAAGAAGAGGAAAGAAACAAAGACAAAAAGAGAAAGAAAGAAGACAGAGAAGAAGAGAGAGAGAGAAGAGATCCACCACTGAAGCCCAAGCTTCAAATACACATACCCAAACACCCCCTTGTGATCGAAGGTGAGTTTTAAACTTATTGAGTATCAATACATTGATGTTATGACTTGTTTAGATGAAGAAATGGAGTTTAAATCATGTTTCCCCTTTTGTATATTGTTGGACTGTCTTCACTGTGAAGAAGACAAAGTCCCAATCGATTGGGACTTTTTCCCAATCGATTGTCATGGATGAGATACCAATCGATTGCCATTTTATACAATCGATTGCCATGGATTGAGATCTAATCGATTGGATTTTCTCAATCGATTGTTACTGTTTTTATACCAATTGACTGGCAGTTGCAGAATGTTGATATTCTGGTTTAGTTTATATTATAACTGTTTAGTTGTTTATTTACTGTTCAGTAATTCCCTGCATGCTATGTCATTTTAATACAAACGTGATAATGAGATAATGCGACGTAGAATCATAATGACGATATTGATTAATGGATAATGGTTGTGATGTTAGATAACGTATCATTATGAATCCTTTGGAGTTATCGTTCATTTCATTCAAAGTAGTCAGGCCACATTTGGATTGTCATAGAGGTGTCAAACGGGCCGGGCCGGGCCCGGTCAAAGCAGGCCTCGAGCGGGCTTCGGGCCGGGCCGAACCGGGCTTCACAAAACATCGGGCCGGGCCGAGACGAGCTTGGGAGTGGAGGGGGTGTGTCCGCCCCTGACCGGTGGTCCGGGCCTAGCGGGCCAAACATAGGGCCGGGCCGGATGGGCTAGAGGGCTTTCTTCAATTTTTGGAGTGGACCGTGGCGGGCTTCGGGCCGGGCAGGGCTTTTTCACCATTTCGGGCCGGGCTGGGCCATGGACGAAAGGATGGGTGTTCACCCCGGCCCGGGGTATGTGAACCGGGCCTAGCGGGCCGGGCTTTTAGCCCAAAAAAAGCGGGCCGAGCTCGGGCCGGGCCAACCCGACCCGATTGACACCACTAGATTGTCATGTATCAATGATAGAGTTGAACTTAAGTAGGTTCGTTAGGATTTGGGAATTTTGCGCGGGCGAGCCTTGGTCGATCATATGTTCTTAAAAGCGGTAGACAGACGAAGGTGTCTATGACTTGCGGTGAACCAAACCAGTACCCCTAAGATAGCCAGATGATCTACTCATATGTTCTTAAAAGCGGTAGACAGACGAAGGTGTCTATGACTTACGGTGGACCGTGATCACTGGTAGACGCCTTTAAGTCATGGCATTAGAATGATGTACTGTTGCTCAAAGCGTTATATTCCTGTAGTGCGGTGAACTAGGCACATGTTCTTAAAAGATGCGGATGGACTGACGTGGTATCCATGACATGCGGTGGACTGTGCATATGTTCTTAAAAGCAGTGGATGGAGCAATGGTGTATCTTTAGAAGTGAACTACTGTCGAGTATGTTCTTCTATCAGAATGTGTTGTCGGTCTTAATTTAGTAAGTCGTTAGTAATCAAATAATCAGTTTGATTAAAGGAGTTACCCTTACTGAATTTAATGGTTATCGTTTATAACTTGTAATAACTTCAATAGTTGATACCCTGTTAGTATCCAATTCACTTAGTTTTCATTAAGCTGACGGCGTTTATGCCACTGGACATTTCTATGTCCCAGTGCATCCTGGTTATGACTATACAGGTGAAGGACCTGCAGGCGGGTACTACTATGCCGGTGATGATTTTCCTATAGAGGATTATGTTGACGGAGGTCAGACAGAAGATGACTACTATGCCGAGGACTACCTCTATGCTAATTGAAGACTAGACTAGATAGTAGTTTAATTATCTTTACTGTTTTCTGACCTCTTTGTAATCAGGCATATGTTGCCTTAACATTTATGTTCCGTTGCGTTTTATTTGATTCGAGACTCTGATTGTATTAGCTAGTAACTTTCTTTTGACTTTAAGTTATGTTTGAACCAGAATCTAGATTTCATTCTTGTTATCTTTATTCCTTATTCTTGCTTAGTACTGCGTGGTGTGGACAATCATGTGACTTCACCAGTCATTCCCTATGGACCCAAAAAGGAAATTTATTTTTCTCTATTTTGTCGTTCCGGGGTGTGACACCAACGTATACACTATTCTTTGAGGCAGGGGAGGGGTGGGGATTACTAAAATGTTTTCACAAAGTGTCGGGGTTAAGAATTAATTTTGCTTAAACTTGTTTAGTCGGTGTTAATATTAGCAGTAAAAGGGTTAAAAATTGGGCAGTAGTAATATTATGCAAAGTATGGGGTCTACCGGTAAAGTACCTTGGGGTTCCTGTTCCTATATGTTCTAGAGGTAATGATACTGAAACTTGGTCTCCAATTATTGCAAAAGTTTGTAAAAAGCTTGCAACATGGAATATAAGTTATTATCCATGGGTGGTAGGGGGTTCTTATTAAATATGTGTTGACAAGTCTACTACTTTATTTTATGTGATTTTTCATATTCTGTGTGGCAGCATCTAAAATATAGAATTGTTACATGCCTATTTTATTTGTGCATTGTTTATTTAATAGTCATTTGTTGCATTTTGAGATAATCGGGTTACATGATTTCATTGCTATAGTGTAGTGTGGATATGTGTATAATGCGGATGTTAGATTATGCATCTTGTTTTTTAAGAATTTGGTATATTAGTCATTTTATTTCTATACGTTATTTAGCTACTAGTACTATAATTTTTGGGTTGTCCAGTTAGTGGGATGTTTGAGGAGATATTAATAAAAATCATCAAATTGTTTGTTTATCTCTTATTTTATTTTATTTTATTTTGTTTCTAAAGAAATAGGTTCATAACAAGAATCCATCCAAAGAAGATGTGCGGTGTTTCTCTAGATAAGAAAAAGATTCTTTTTCCTTATTGCAACATAAGTCGCTTAAGTAAACCAAAAGATTGAGTGGGAATTGGTAAAAGAAAATTATAAGAATCGGGCATTGTTGACTGAATGGATATGGAGGGTAGTGATTTTTTATGGGCTATTGAAGAAGAAAGTGATTTCTGCTAAATATAAATGAGAACAATCTATTGCAAGAGTTGGAGTTTCAATGTAATTTGCGTTTGAAGAATTGCTGCTTGATTTGTAAGGGCAATGATGTTTACGCGAATGAGTTATGAAGAATTGTTGCTTGAATCTTACGGGCAATGATGTTTATGCAAATGTGACTGAGTCGGGCATTGAGTTTGTGTAGGGAAATGGTTTTTAGAACATACAATAGGTGTTGGCATATTGTTCGGTTGGTAAGCTCCCTCTTAAAGAACGTGATCCACGAATTATTGTATTGAACTAATAGAGAGGGTTATGCTTGCGAATTTTCAAATTGGGAGAAAGGGCGGAGGTAGCATGTGATGGCGTGAAGGTCTTTATCAGTTGGGAAAGTGGATATATGGGGCTTTTCTGTAATGAACTTAATGGCATGGTTTCATGTCAATTTTGTAGAGATTAAAATGATTTAGAAATTTCACAATTAAGGGGTGTTCAAGGTAAGGTCCTTTGTGGAAGTCGTGGAAGATATCTGTGCCCCTAATAGGGGGAAGATGGGGCTTTTCAGTGGCTTTAGTCCCACCAAAGATTGAAGTATTGATCTGATGGAAATTTTTTAAAGGCGAATTCTTGTAAAAAACAGTTCATGTCTTTAGAATGGGAGCACTTTGTGTAGTTTATGTGGAGAGTATCTTGAGGAGTGCGGAACGTTTGCTTTTACGATACAAGTGGGTATTAGTTGAAAACAGGGAGTAATTGGATTGGGTGGACGTGGGAGGTTCAAGCTTGTATTCCAATGCATCCAAATGATTGGTTGGTTCAATGGAAAGGTATTTATCCCACTACTTGTTCTTGTAAAACATGACGAATTTCTCTGTCCTTTTTTTTTGGTAATAATTTGGTCTATTGGGCTTGTGAAAAATGTTGATGTATTAATGGAGGATCATTTGATTTGAAGGTGCTTACGAATTTGGTTGTTTGAAGTAAAAGAGGATGAAGTGTCTACCTCTATCAGTTGGGTGTCCAAAACAATATTGAACGCAATCTTCTCGATTTGATTGTCCAAGAATGAAAAGAAGCTTATGTCAATATCGTGTCGCCCCAGGGGCAAAGGGATTGTGGGCGGAAGGTATGGGGAGTCTTTGTCGTTAGTGTTAGTGTGACAGATTACAGCATCACCAAATTGTACGCGGATTTTGAGGCTCTAAAGACTAAAGTTGTAGTTAGATCTTTCAAAGCTAGGAATAAGTGGGAAATTAAGAGTGATTAAAAACCAGTTCCTTTGTGGTTGTATGTTATGGTTTGACTTGTGAAGTCCTTTTTGTTAAGCATTGGTTTAGCTTCAGAATTCTTCTGATAGAATTCTCTCTTTCACCACGATTGTTATGATGGAACATAACATGTAATTGATGCGCTGGAATAAGATTTGGATGGATGAGCTGGAAGTTTGTTTAGAATCACTTAGAGGATTGTTTCTCTTCTTTCAGTTGTAATAGGGTTATAACTGTTTTCTCTGTTGTATCTACCTGTTATGTACATAGCTGTACATCTGATTGAATTAAATAAGGAATATGCATGTTTAACTATTTTGTGAATTCTGAGAGGCATGGTTCAAAATTTTGGAAATGCGATTTGGTGGGATTGCATTGTGTTCTTGTCCTGTTTTACTCTCTTCTACTTAATCTCGACTTTTTGGGGGATATTTTCTTTTCTATGGATTCTTTTTTAGGGGACGATTTAGGTTAAACACCACCATTATATTTTTATTTTTATACTGTCCCTAAATTAGGACGAAAGAATTTGTTGATTAAGTTAACAAATTTTCTCTGCTTGGGGAAGAAAATACAAAAACTCGCCTATTTTAAGACTTTTTCTTATTCTCAAACATGTATGTTGTTCTCATTGTATTATTATACATGTTTTTAGCTTACAAAATAATTTGTTAAGTCTTTTCTAATAGCTTACAAAAAAAAATGGCATGCCCTAATTGTCTTTTAAAGAATATTTTGGATATATTCATAAAAGTATGCTTTTCTAGGAGTGTATGATTTTATCATTTAAAAACTATTACAATAAAGGAAAGTTGGTGTAAATAGCAAAAAAATGTGGTGTAAATAACCCCACCCATATTTTAATGTATCTTATTTTATTTTACAATAATGCTAGGTATACATTATACACTACAACACTAACCACAAAGTACCACATTTAAAGCATATGGCACCACATTTATTAAGGTGTCTTGTCCATGAATGTGGTGAATGTAGTATCATGTACTTTAAATGTGGTACTTTATGGTTGGTGTTGTGGTTTGTGATGTGCGCTGAGCATTACTCTTTATTTTAAGGGTAAAGTTTGGGACACATCCAAAACCCACACACCCAAGTCCACACCCTAAGGTGGACCAATGGGAAGAGAGAAAGATTGCGGGGTCCACTGTCAGTGTGGGGTCTACCAGAATGATGTGAGTGGAGTGTGTCCATAGCATTGCCCTTATTTTAATTGTAATTTTCGTATTTAATTTTCATAGGGTTTAATTTTCTTGTTTTTAGCTATTTTTAAGATTCTAAATGCTGAAATTAAATCCTAATGCGTTACCATATGTGGCTTAGAAGAAGTTTAAGGATGTTTCTAGTTGTTTTCCATGTTTTATGGGATGTTACTAATTATAGGGTCAATAAGAAAAACGAAAACAATGTTTTATTACTAGTTTTTAGATTAGGTTTCCTTTTATTTGTTTTCTTTTCGTAGGGATAAAGTTTGACAATATTATAAATAAGGTTGTAAACCTCTTATTGGAAAGGTTTTGATGATTAATAATTTTAGTGAGAAATGTTTTCTTTCTTTTTTCAATTGATCTTGGTATTCTTGTTTAAGAATCAACAAGAGAGTTGAAGCATATTCTTTGTATTCTTGGTGAATTAACGAGATTATAGTTTTGTTCTTGGTATTGTTGCGACAATCAACAAATCCAAGAAATGTCCATGTCTTCCTTCTCATCTTCTGCTTCTGTGCTACATCAACTAAGTCACTTTTAAGCATATTGCTCTAACCATGCTCTCTACAAAAGAGAGCTTTGGATTTTTATACTAATTTTCATATAAAAATTTGTAAGTCCAATGTACTGTTTCCTCAATTGTGTCCCAATTGTGTTACTTTTTATTACTTTAATTTTGGAGAGCTCCCCAGGACCCCAACATTGCTCTCTCTCTCCTCACTGGTAGAGAACCAAAATGTTATTATCTATTTTGGAGAGTCATTGGGAGAGCCCATTGAAAGTAAGAATCAACTCTCTAAAATGGCAAAAAGCTAAAGTAGAGAGCACTGTTGGAGATGGTCTAAATAAGAATAACTTTTGTTTTTTAAGTTTTATAACTTCATAAAAAGTTCTATAATTAACAAATAGTTCAAAGTCCAAATATTTTTAAGACTATCATATATACTCTCTTATTTTCAGAAAATTGGTGTGGGGGGGGGGGGGGGGGGGGGGGGGGGGGGTGGCAGCAGTGCACACTGCTTGCCACCATAGTCGGTCCGCTCCCTGGGGTAAGTCACAAATCACTAGAAAGTATCATTTTCTCAACTTTTTGGAAAAAAAAATACCCTTCCATCACTAAAAACCTTCAAAATGCAATTACTTTTGTTACGCAAGAGGGGTTTTTTTTTTTTGTAATATATGATTTTTTGGAATTAGAAAATCAAGATCTATCAAAGAAAACCTATGTTGACTATGAATTCTTAAATAATAATAATAATAATAAAACTTGAACTAGTAGGCAAAAAACGTATTATTATTTTTTTGCATGAATGTAACAAGAATATATATATATATATATAATTTTTTGCATGAATGTAACAAGAATATATATATATATTCTTTTCACAGAATTGACAATCATAGATACGTAAATTGGGGGAATATGTGAAATAAAAAAAAAAAAAAAAAAAAAAACCCAAAATGCTATAAAAAAAAGAAAAAGAAAATTGTGCCCACTTCATTCAATCAGATAAGATTTGACAACAAGAACTAGAAAAACTCATGTTGATGTTCAAAATTATAAGTTTTTGCAAAGTTGGCAATCCAATGCATAAATCTTGAACAAAAAATACATGAAATTGAAAAAATGACCACCCAAAGAGGCCAAAAATATGAGAAAGTTATGGTCATTTAGTTCAAGCAGATAATATCATATGACTTATGCTATACTTCCGAAATTTGATTCCCATATGCTTTCTCAATTGTACCACATGCAGTGGCATGTGGTACTAACGATCACTACTACAACATATGGTACAATTGTTAAGCCATTTGAAAACCTGATTTGATATTCAAATTTGAGAATCATTGCATTATTCATATCAGATTTCAAATAGATGTTATTTGTTGTATCAGTATTTGACAAAGAAATTTCATTGGACAAAAAATGAGAAAGTGATGGTAGTTTAATTCAAATAGTGTAGTACTCGCAAATTTTCACTTTTTATGAATTAGAATTTCTATTTCTATTTCTATTTTCGGATTCACAATCCTACGTATGTATTTATAATGTTTATTAGTAAATTTTTGTAGTGTTTAATCTTATATTATATTTTTTTAACATTAAATTTTATTATATTGATATTTATATTAAATTTTACCCGGACTGTTATTTTAGTCCTGGACTGAAATCGTACGCGGACCAGTATTAGTTTCCAATACCTGTGATTGCACGTATTTTGATGCACACATGCACAACAATACGATCGATGTCACATCACCCCAAGCTTGGAGCACCAACTACCAACCACCCCATCACCTTTTCACTAACTACCTTACACTACCCATGCCCCTTATACCCCTCCCCAACCACTAAACCCACCCAAACACTCCACCCCTCATACCTCCCCAACCAACCCCCTAACACCCTAAATATGTATATGTATGCTATGAGGATGAGAGTAAGTGTAGTGTGCTTATGTGTGTGTGCTGTGTGTGTGTGTGTGAGTGGTTGTGAGTGTGTGTGTGTGTTGTGTGTATGTGTGGCAGTGTGTAGAGTGTTGTGTGCTTGAGTGTAGTATGCAATGTATAGTGTATATATATTATGTATGTGTGTGTGTGTGTGTGTGTGTGTGTGCGTGCGCGACTGGGAGTGGCAGTGAGGAGTGGTATGTGTTTGAGAGTTGTGAATTGTGTGTTGTGTGCATGTATATATATATATTACATGCGTGTGTGTATATAATATATATATATATATATATAACACCTTACCCCTCACCTCTCCCTCTATAAATATACCTCCCTTTCCCCCTCTCACTTTCTTGACAACCTAAGAGAGAAACCAAGAAAGAAAAGAAAAATAGAGAGAGAGAGAGAGAGAGAGAGAGAGAGAGAGAGAGAGAGAGAGAGAGACCAAGAAGAAAAAGAAAGGAATGAAAGAGAAAGCTTACCTGAGACCACCCTGAGCTAACGCCGCGACCCTGAACTTAGGTGAGGTCCCTAACTCACTTGGTATGCTATAGTTATGAGCTTTAATGGTCATCCTCCATTCTGCAAGGATTGCATGTTCTGAGGCTAGTCCTTCTAGCCACACATTTGTTGTGCAATGAACTAGTTGGAGAGGTTGGAAATTACTTCCATGAAGTGGATGATGAGTTTGAGGAGGATGAGTTAGAGGGGGAGTTTAATACGAATTATGAGGATGAGTCCTTCAATCCAGAAAGCTCCATGTCTTCCAAATAGATAGACACCATAAGGGTCGCCGACGACAATAGATTTTCTTTGATTTGAGCATGGTTGGTAGCCTTTTGGCTAATGGTAGCTTCATTTTATGGTGTTTGTTTTTCTTTTTCTATTCTTGGTGCCTTGCATCCGAAGCATGCTTTTGATCTTATTGTAAAATCCTAGGGTATGGCCCTTTTTTGGATTGAATTAACATTTCCGAAAAAAAAAATTAGTTATGAGCTTTAATATGTTATACCCCGAACATATTATACCTTTATTAGTATTATTATTATTATTATTATTATTAGCTGTTAAACTCATGCTTAGACATGTACCCGAAGCTAGCTTCGTATTATGATTTTTGTCATTATTATTATTATTGTTATTATTATTTATTATTTATTATTATGTTATTATTTAGCTGTTAAAACTCGTGCTTTAACATGTGGTACTACAAGCTTACGGTCCATACTATATTTCAAGAATGATTAATCTTTAATTAGCTTGTACTTTATGCACTTTGAGTTATAGCTTATACGATAGAGTTAGTCCATGACATTAAGGATGACATGCATGGCAAGTAGGGGTGTAAGAAAAAATCGCAGACCGCAAACTGACCAAATCGAAAACCGATTGGTCGATTTTCTAAATACATGTACAAGCTAAAACCGACCGAACCCCTAAAAAGCCGACCGACCGACCGCTTTACACCCCTATTGGTTGGTTTTTATACACCAAAAAAAAAAACCGACCGATTTACACCCCTAATGGCAAGTTGGGTATACCTGTTTCAGAGATCAGTTGAGTAGTCACGTTGAGTGTGGTCATCGGCCACAAGTAGACCCAGGAAATGAAGATTGGTTTGATAGCAATGCATGATTAATCGGCTTTAATAGGCACATATGTTATCTTGGTCACACAGGGTGACCATGTGGCCTTAATAGGCATAGCTAACATTGTAATACCCTGTATTTTTGAATTCATATATATATATATATATATATATCCCTTGTATTTTTCCTAGCCTTTTGTGAGTTTTGGTTTCCAATCGAATGCCATATTCCCAATCGATTGCCATTTTTTGATCCCAATCGATTGACATCTTTTCCAATCGATTACCATCCTACCGACCTGAATTCATTATGTGGCAATACACCAATCGATTGCCATCTTTTCCAATCGATTGCCTTCAAATATTTGTAACCAATCGATTGCCATCTTTACCAATCGATTGGCATTGGCTGAGACAAGTTTTCTTCTTTGTTTGAGCTTTGGACGTGTGGCACTCTCATTTCCTATATACACCTCCATTTCAGGCCTTGGGTCTTTTTGGTTCAGTTGAGTTTGAGAGAGAGATATATACTCTCATATATATATATATATACACATATATTATATATATACACACACACACTCTCGGGTTGGAAAAACAGAAGAGAAAGAGAGAGGAGGAGAACAAAAAGAAGAAGAAGAAGAGAGCAGAGAGAGAAGGAGGGAGACAGAGAAGAAGGAAGAAGGAAGAAGGAGAGAGGACTCACCATAGTCACCGCCGCAAAGCTCGGGACACTGTCACCGGAACGCCGGGACAAAGTGAGTTTCATTAACTAACTCGAGGATGTGTTTTTGTGATGTTTGTATATGTTTAATAACGTGCATGAGAAGAAAAGAGAACCCCCAACGTTTTTATATATAAAACCAGACTGTTTTGAGGAAGAAGACAGAGTCCAATCGATTGCCATAGGATCCAATCGATTGGATAACTTCCCAATCGATTGCCATGAATCCCAATCGATTGCTATCCCAATCGATTGCCAGTTTGCCCAATCGATTGGTATTGTTTCCAATCGATTGCCATGTTTGCCCAATCGATTGGATATAAGCAGAATGTTATTTGTATTTTGTTTTATGCTTATGATATATCGGACTTGTTAATAGTTGTACCATATGAGTTATTACGATATGTGGATAAGATATATATGTGCTATGTCAGGACTAGACTTATATGCAGTGATCGTTAATATTACAAGATGAATTATTCTATGTTAACTGTCAATATGAGATGAACTGTTTAACTGCTATATTCTCAAATTGTATAGTAGAACGGAACACAACTGCATGCTAATAATCAGTAATGAATAGACATGATGAATATAGAGCATGTGGAAATCTGGTTATCTAAAGTATGAGCATTGGACAACATGTGGTCAGCATGCATGGGATAGTGTTATGAAGAGATAAGAGAATCTGATGAGAAATGGGATATATGACTTATGTGGAATATAAGATATGTGTACTTGGGATCCGTGGGATCAACGGCTGACGAGTCGGGTGGACGTTGGATGGTTAGAGTTCCTAGTGCGCCTCTCACTGTTGAAGACGTCCAGTGATGCATATGCACTGTTGAAGACGTCCAGTGTACCGTGAAGACGTCCGGCTAGTGCTCTAATGTATTCTCAGCTGTGTAGACGACCAGTGAGGGTATACGCATCACTGAAGACGTCCGATGTGCCGTTCTATCGTTTACAGATAGGTGGTACCGTGTAGACGACTGGTAACCCTATCAAGGGATAGTGGGACCTACTGCCTAGTCGGGTGATTCCGATTGACATCATTGTATTGATGAATGGATATAGAGATGGATAGAGATATGAATATGAGTACAGATAAGATGAGATAAAGGTTCAGTCGTGGATTCAGCATCCCAACGTAAAGGTAGATGCATGGGTGGTTGCACGATTACATGCATGGATTTGGTGAATACGTGATGAGATATTTATATCATGATCTTTATCTTTGTCATTACTTAATATGATTCCTGTTATCTTTGATTCATGTATAGTTTTGACGAGACCTCTGCTATGTCCGCGAGTGACGTAATTGATAAGAGATTAACCGCATTTTAAGATGCTGAGTAATAACGGGTGAGGAGTGTGTTTGATGTACTCACTCAGCTTTGTATTCAAAGCTGATGCCGTTTATGCCCTGGACATTCCAATGTCTAGAGCTTGGCAGGTAGTGAGGACGGGAGACTGATGTTTCGTCGGACTTGGAGCTGAAGGCTTGAAGACGAAGATGTGTTGCTTTGTAATAGTTAGTTGGTATATCTTTTGTACTACTGTTATTATTATTATAGGCTTCAAACTCTAAGTCAGCTATTGTAATAGATTTAGTAGACTTTTATAATTGGTACTTGGGCATATGTTGCTTCCAAACCTTTTATATTTCCGCTGTAGCCTATGATTTTGTTAATAAGTTATGTTCTATGAATAGCATCGTCCCTATCATTGTGTTTATTGGTTTGAGTAGTTGACAATGCGGTTATTCACCCGTCATTCCCTATGGACCCATAAAGGAAATTTATTTTTCTCTATTTATGTTGTTCCGGGGCGTGACAAACATATTAATCAAACGTTTTCTCTTGTTGAATATTAGTGAATAATCGATTTAATATATAGGCACAGATGTTATCTTGGTCATTCGGCCTTAATAGGCACATAATATTCCTTCAGTTAGAATATCTTGAATAATCGATTTTAATAGGCATCAATGCTATCTTCGTCACGAAGGGTGACCATACGGCCTTATAGGCACAACTAACATATTATTCCTACGGCCTTAATAGGCACAGTTATTCTATGTCAACAGGAAGTTATCTTGGTCACAGAGTATGACCATGCGGCCTTAATAGGCACAGCTAACACAATGGATCGACAAGAGAAATATTCATGTCAAGTGATTGGATTGCAAATCTGAAGGTGCAATCAAGTATTGTCAAGTATGGTCAGGAGTAGTCAAGTACACCATTATTACATTGTTTGGGCTTAATTGTATGATACAGATTGTAGGCTTGTTAATATATTAATTGAGTATGAAAGAGATCTATATCATGATTTATGTTGATTAAATTTTATGACCTATCTTGATATGTAACGACAACTCGAATAATATATTAACCGCATCCTAAGATGTTGAACCAAGAATGGTGTTTAATGCACGACCTTATTTGTAATCGTTATGTTATAGATATGGTGATCGATACCGAGAAGAGTAGATTCATATGCTAATGTCATAATTGTTGATGTAGTCGTATATTCATATATTAATATTTAGGAGTGATCGATTAATGTGCTCACTCTGCTTTGTTTCAAAGCTGACGACGTTTATGCCCTGAACATACCCACGTCTAGATTGTTCACGTACAGGATATTGGGAGAATTACAGCTACGCCAGTTGAAGGAACATGTGTCCCTCCCAAAGGCGTATATATGTTATTTTCCATTTGGCATGTAATTATTATGTTTTCAGACTTTATGTATTTTTAGAATTAAATGGGTTGTAACCGGCGATGTCGCCTTGAATTTTAGATTATTAACCCAATGATGTAACAACTAGTAATCCTATTGAAGTTATATTCAGTTTATGCTTCCACTTAAGTTACTCTTTTTCTTATTTAGTGTGTTTGTGGATAATCAGTTAATGTAACTAGTCATAGCTTACGGACCCAGAAAAGAAAATTTTATTCCTCCTAATTTCTGCTACTCCGGGGCGTGACAAATAGATAACATCATATTTTATACACTAATTTTAGTTTGTATCATATATCAAATTTCAAACAGACAATGTCATATTTCAAATAGATGTTATCTATTAGGATCGGATTTTGACAGATAAAATCCGCACAAAGTCCAATTGAGAGTCAAAATAATATGTTCTTGCAAAATGGCAAGTTCAATACATAGATCTCAAAAAAAAAAATACATATAATATAAATTTTCAGTTCTAATTGCATTGAATATGAACTTAAGTTTTGCTCCATTTTCGGAATTAATTCCTCTTTTCTTCTTTTTTTTTAAAAAAAATATAAGAAAGTTATGGTCGTTTAAAGGGTAAATATGTTGGCTAACTTATAGTAATATAATATAATTGTTTAGCTCAATTTTAACCAATTAATGAAAAGTTAATTTTGTCTCGAAAAAAAATACTAAGAAACTGACTGACGGACTTTAATTTGTATCGCCCAGTTTTAGGGCCCTTTCACCGAATTCCCTAAATTTATGTCTCATGTTGTTTTTTTTTTTTTTTTTGCTAGGTGATAAAGTTAGCTGTCTATATCTGTAGATATATAAATAGATATAGACATTTCATGGTGTTTATTATAATTCCCTCTGAAGTATTTTTTACAATCTAGAAATGAAATAAGATAAAAGAAAAAAAGATGGCTCTACTTTATACATTGCATAAGCCCATGAGTAGGTAGACTCGACTAACTTAATTGCCTGGAATTTTTTTTTTTTTCTTCTAATTACATTATTTACCATTTATCTTCACCTGGATAAATTCATGTTTAAACTTTATTTATTTTTTTACTGTTCCTACTGACTCTATCGTAAAAATTCATATAATCTCATATAAACCATCACGTGAAACTGCAATGTTAATATAAGGAAGTAGTGGAGAAATCAATTACTGACCTTCACTTCCAATATCTTTTCCTGCGAATGCCATTTTCTGAAGCAGCTCCCAACCCATTTCTTCACTTAAACCTTTTGGTTCATGCAAGAATCCATTTGGATCTACGTGTGTAGCGACTTTTCTATTGCGAGAGGTAAGCAATATTTTGCTGCATGTCCTTGTCTCCGTGGTTTGGAATGCATGTTTTAGGCAATCCCAATCATCAGTTGACCATATATCATCTATGACAATCAAACATTTTTGCTCCTGTTGAACTTTACAAAGCTCCTCAACCAGCTTTTGATCTGATAGATGGTGACTATTCTGTGGAGCAAGTCCACTGAGTATCTCCTGCAATAATTTTGTTGGTTGGCATCGTTCGGTTACACAAGCCCATGCGAAACGGTCAAAATAACTTCGAACCTCATCGTGATGGTAAACCATTTTAGCAAGAGAAGTCTTGCCCAAACCTCCCATCCCACATATTGAAATAACCCGTGGGCAGTATTGATTTTGTTTATCTTCGTTGTCATTCACCAAATTACAAACCAATATGCGTGTATCATCCTCCATACCCACAAAATTCTTTTCAGGTTGGGGAAACGACTGCCTTCGCCATCGTTGTTTCTCATGATGTGCTGAAACTGAGCTTTCTTCTTTTGGAATATCATATCTTGGTAGACTGTTAGTGAAATTGGTGAGCTTGGTTTTGATACTTACAATCTCTGACCCTACGTTGTGGAGGGCTATACACTCATTAACTATGCAAGCAGATCTTTTGAGTGCATTCTTTATGCCTCCTCCTCTGTTCCTCTGGGATGCGACCTCGATGGCAAAAGTTTCAAGCACGTCCTCCACTTCGGCAGCAAGTCCTCTAATCTCTGTTACCCGATAACGAAGCCCCTCGTCTTCATCTATTTTCGCGTCAGCTCTTTTTAAGAAGTCTCTCATTCGCTCCAACTCAGTTCCGATCTCCTCGACTTCACCTTTCACATTGAACAAGAATCTTGCTTCTTCCATTAGCAAATCACGAACTGTTTCTAGAGCAATGGTGAGTACAGCTAGGTCAGCCATATCTCTAATTCTCCTTGAATTAAGTTGAAAAGGCAAAAGAGATTTTGTACTGCTCTATATTTTGCTTTGTGTATTGTGAAGTTGTGGTAAGTTCAGTACAGGTTAACCCTCTCTTTATAAGGCTGTTTTCCATATGAAAATAATAAAATAAAAATGCATCTGACCCAGTTGGTGAAAGAATAGGCTGGATGCCAACCACTAATAAAAATAAAATATGAGCAGTTCACATGGGATGGGACAATTGATATATATTTAATCTTTCTTGGCTTGTATATTGTAATCTCATGTTGGTATCCTGAACTAAGCCTACAGAGATGAGACAATACTCAAATGGGGATTGAAAATTTTTTTGTTAAAAGACGCAGGTCTCTTCCATGATATCATTGTTGTTTCTGATATTGTATTTGGGCTAATAGGATAGCATGAATAATTCGTTTTAGAAAGGGGGAAAAAAAGTTTTTGTTTGGAAAATGATGTATAAATTACTGAATTTTTGACAATTCCAAGAAAATATAAAAATGACCACACAAAGAAGAATAATATGAAGAAATATGATGAAGTCCTATTTATCTATATGGACTGATTCATGATAATGTATTATGTTTTAAAATACTGTACAAATTGTGAATCATGGGAGTCTTTAAATTCAAATGACAAGCAAAGAATCCTATAAGCACCCTCAGCCTAAGAATTAAAGGACATGCAAGATGTTTGAAAATTGATATCTCATTTTTTATGCAATTATTCAAATGGTTGCAAACCAAGCGGCCTAGGCTTGATATTTGGTATGTCCAAGCTCTAGCTGAACTTTAGTTAAGTCTGTCCTGACTACTACCATGACCAATTCAACCCAATTCTTCTTCTTCTTCTTCTTTTTTTTTTTTGGGATGTGGTTTTTGCTGAAACCCAACTATTCAAGCGGCCTAGGCTTGACTTTAGATTGGCACATAATTTTAATTTGATGTTTTGTTTTGTGTTTTTTTTTTTTTTTTTTACCACTCGAAAGAAAACTTGTGCCAATTGAATTAGACTAATTCGATTATTCATTACAGGCTCTTTAGTCTTTCCTCCTAAGAGAATATATTTTTTGTGTATGTGAAACAATGTGGATGCCAAATATAACCATTCAAATATGTACAAACTTATGTGGGGACTACCCATCGATTCTTTTAGGCTAAAAAAGTCAGTTCACTGGTTAAGTTCACTCTACCCAGTTTACTTAAGAGCCTAACCCATATATATATATATGCAATACATATTGTCTACCTGGAATGACCCACCAATATTTAGTACTCTCCAATTCTCAAGTCATTTTATATATGTCCTCCTATACAGTCATACATGATAGTCATCTTTGCTAGTCATTGGAGGAAAACAATTAACATATGGTGCATTAATTCTACCTGGATTATTTCCAACCTTTATCCTTTTCATTGTTTAACTTATTTTAAAAATGCATTCTAATAAAAATATTTTTTTTTTACAAAAGCAAATATTTCTGCATTTTAGTTGGAGATTGTGAATCTATGATATGTAAATGAGGACATTAGGGAGTGGGGATACCCTATGCTACTCAACTTATATAGCAAATATTAACTCCTCTCTCTCTCTCCATATGTAGATGCTAGTAATAACTCGTGCCCATGGTGGGCACGAAGCGGGAAAAATAATGAAAGAAGAAGAAAATGCAATACTTAAAAAAATTCATTTTCCTCGACGTATAATTGTCCGTTCATCAATTTCAATGTCTTCATCCAACTCGATCTGAATTTCAAATTTGAACAGCAATTAGCATGACAAACAATTCCCAGCGATTCCCATAAATCTATAGATGACAATGCAAGCATTGTGTATTGCAAAGAAAGAAAGAGGAGAGTTGCCCAGACACAACCTAGAAAGATTTTATCAAGAAAAATAAAATGCACTCTAACTTATGTTATGCCTCCGTTTGGTTCATTGATTCGTGATCGGAAATAAAAGGTAGAATAGAGTTGTATCCTTTTATTTATGTGGTAAGTAAGGGCAGAAAAAGCGAAGGACAAAGAAAATATAGTAAAAATGTAAATTAAAATTCTAAAATTCTTAAAAGAACTAAAGTTTTCACATGGACTTCCCGAAAGAACTAAGTTTCCTTCATCGTCCTCATAGTAAAAAAGCAAGATGTACAATGCTTACTTAGATAGTAACAATATGCAGCTAGGCCATTTAAGGAGGATACTAGAACAAAGCATGCTACCAGATTCTGAACGAAAATTTTAAAAAGTCAAATACAAATGAAGAAGAAAGGGGGAGAAATAGACATTTTTGTGAAGATCATATATGATAGTAAAAAACTAAAACCTTAAGCATACTCCCATGAAGAGAAGACCAAAATCACAACACAAAACCAATAAGCAAATAATCACCACCAAATTAGAACACACTAAAATGAAAAAAAAATGAATAATAAAAATCTCAAGTTAGGATACTTTTTGGTAAATGCCCCTAAAAGGAAACAATGCATCATCCAAACCATAAAAAGGAAACAATGAAATCGTATTCAATGTTGAATCCAAAATCAGTCAAGTACCCGCAAAAATAGTGTCTTTCATTTTGAATTTGTGTGTATATATATATATATATATATTAGGTGGACTATTAGAACTTGGCTTGGCAAAAAGTCTTGAGAGATTTGGCAATTGCCTTCAGCTTATTTGTTTTTAATACTCCTAGCTTGAGATTTTTATTATTCATTTTTTATTCATTTCAGGGGGCATTTACTAAAAAGGACCTTAGTACACCATTTATTAAGTTAAAGTACAACTTAGTAAGTGACTTAACAAAAAGGACAAAAATTTAACAGCTGGTGCTCGCACGGTATAAGTGCGCGCACCATAGAATTTTTTATGCACAATTTCTCAACCGATCAAAGCTTCCACGCGCCACACGTGCGCGACCACGCGCGCCCCACGCGCGCGCCTTCATTTGTAGGCTGCTCGCACCGTGCGAGCATTGTACCGTATTATTTTCAATTTCGAAAAATATTTTTAAACTTTAAACATCCATAACTTTTGACCTACAGCTCCATTTTTCGCAAATTTTATACCGTTGGAATCGTGTCGACGAGAGCTACAAAAATAGTACCATTGTTGATATGTTTTGAGAAAAAAAAATTTCATATTTTTACATACATGAATAATAAGTGAAATTTCACTTGATATACATAAAATATTAAGTGAAATTTCACTTAAAATATCAAGTGAAATTTCACTGAATACATGAAAAATATTAAATGAAATTTCATGTTTTTACATACATGAATAATAAGTGAAATTTCACTTGATATACATAAAATGTTAAGTGAAATTTCACTGAATACATGAAAAATATTAAAAGCTCTCCCCAAAAAAATCCTAAGTTCGATTTTTGCAAAACTCATAAACTAGTTACCAAATGAATTAACATGAAATTGTGCTTTAAAAAAGGAGAAGCACCACAATGGGGGCCAAACTAAACCTTAATGAGGTAGCAATGGCTTTATTGCTATTCGTCTTTTTTTAATTTTTTTTCTCAAAACATATAAATTTGGCATACATAAATATTAAGTGAAAATTCACTAAACATGTACATGCCTTCTTCCTGAAAAACTTGAAGTTAAACTTAACATTTGTGTACTCGTTCAGTGAGATTTCACTTAGTAGGTCAAGTGAAAATTCACTAACTATTCCAAAAGTTGCTAGAAGTAACTCTCTAGAGTTTAAGATCTAATTTGATACTTACTTTGTTAAAAAGTCGCTCAAGTGTCAATTTAAGTAAAATTTCACTTAATATTCATGTACAAGTTCAGTGAAATTTCACTTAATATTCATATATGCCAAGTAAAATTTCACTTTTTTTATCTCTTTCATATTAAATAATGCATATTTCGTTTAAAAAAAATAATCAAATTTTACAAATCAATTTTAAAACATAGTTTTTCAACCCAAATAAATGCAAAATTCTTGTGAAATTTCACTAAAACTCTCATTAAGAACAAAGTGAACATTCGATTTTTTTTCCTCACAACATATCAACTTGGCATATGTGAATTTTACGTGAAAAATCAATAACTCATACACGAATATTATGTGAAAATTCTATTAAGTTCATCTAGAACATGGTATGTAAAAATAAGAGTTTTTTTCTTTTGCTCAAAAGGTATCAACAATGGTACTAGTTTTGTAGCTCTCGTCGACACGGTTCCAACGGTATATAATTTGTAAGAAACAGAGTTGTAGATCAAAAGTTATGGAGGTTTAAAGTTTAAAAAAACTTTTTTTGAAATGGATATGATATGGTACAGCCACTCACACGGTGTGAGTGGCTAAAACCAAAAGAACGCGCGCGTGAGGAGATGGTTATATGAGATTTTCTATGGTGCATGCACTTATATCATGTGAGCACTGATAAAATTCCTTTTGTCTTTTTTAAAAAATGGTCAAATCTTTTGAAGTTTTAAACTTATGAGGGTTACTTGTAGGAATTTTCCAACAATTATCTATTCCTTTTATTATATTAAGTTTAGATATATGTAAATTTCATTGTTTCCTTTTATTGTATGAAGTTTAGATACATGTAATATGATATTGAGATTGATCCTCAAAGAAGCTAAATTAGGTGAGAGGTAGTAATTATTAATGGCATTATGGCAAAGAGATTTGATAGGATACAATACAAATAAATTGTGTATGTGACTATTTTGGTCAACAAATCATCCAATGAATTAAAATATTCACTCTCGTCTCAATGGCTGAAATTGAATGTTAGATTAAAATGGGGGAGACTCACAGCCCTAACTTATTATATAGATATAGATATTAATAAGTGAAAGTGAGACATTTAGGAAACCTTTTTTTTTTTTTTGAAAAATGGTAAATAAATTCCAAAAAGGATGTACATGTGTACAAGGAACATATCCCATGATAAACAATAGGCACATTTAGGCAACTTGACTTTCTCATGAGTAATGTTATGCTTTTTAAATTTGTATTTCAAATTTGGTACCTTAATACTTTTGTTAGTTGTGCATGTACTGTCATGTGGTACTACCGATCAGTACCACAACATGTGATACAGCTATTCATAAAAATTAAAATAAAAAACTTACTAATCTTTTCCTCCATACTCGATATCCTAAAAGTAATAAAAATTAAAATAAAAAACTTATATAATTTCACATACTCGATATCCTAAAAGTAATAAAAATTAAAATAAAAAACTTATATAATTTCACATACTCGATATCCTAAAAGTAATAAAAATTAAAATAAAAAACTTATATAATTTCACATATAGTGAAAATAAACGAAAAAGTGAGAATAAAAGTCACATTCAGAGTACGAAGTAACCCTGATGCTCTGAAATACGTACTTATTAGTAAGATAAGCAACAAGAAAAGCAAATCTGGGCCCATTCCCTAACCAACGCAGCCCCACAACCCAACTTCCTCAAATGCTCCAAAATTTTCATATTATTGCTGGCTTTGATCGCTAACCCAATGGATTTAGAACCCTCAAAGCATTAGTTTACTCTAATGTTCCACATTGAATTCATTAATTGAAACATTGAAAAGGTGAACAATTATTTCCAAAACTCATTTATGAGAAATGTAAGAGAGAGACTGAAAAGGATGAATATAGAGGAGAGAGGGACATATGGAGTTGAAAAAGGGACGCCCGACCTCCCGACCTCCAGGTCTCATTTTCCGACCTCCAGGCCGACCTCTAGTGCTTCAGATCTGACCCCGACCTATGGGTCGGAATACGCAATCTAATTACAATACAGTTCAAGTCCACCTCAGCTAACTCAGAGGCGCGTCCCAAATTGCTCGGACTCCAGTAGTTTCTTAAACTAGCTAGGAAACCATCCAAATTCGCATTAATTGTTTCCTAATCAGACTAGGAAACATTCCGGATATGCAGTTGTCGTCACAGGCTGTCAACAGTTACGTAATCGAACTAAAATGCCTTGTAGGAAGACTCTTCCTTCTATAAAAGGGTCCTCCCATCCCTCTCGGAGAGGGATGCGAATTTTACACTAACCCTAGCATACTGTGTTGTCTTTCTCCCTAGAACTAGAGCAGTTGTGTAAGTCAATCCCTTGTTAGTTCCAGACTCATTGTTGGATCATCAAGGCCACCTACACCAGTCATTGTAAACAGTTTTCTATCGAGTAGAAGTACTGACACACAAACACACGTGCACGTAGGTTCCTTCATTAACAGGGCCAAACCACATACAAACACGTTGCCTATATTTCTCTCTCCTTCTCTTCTATGCTTTTAGTATGCTCTTAAACCCTAAATCCGACCAGTACCAAAAATTGAATCATCAGGACGTGATTTTTGTTTCTGTATTAAGCTTTAAATTTGATATGGTGGATCATGTGTACATGCCTTATTATTGACCAAATATCTAATTAAAGGTTGAAAATATCTAACCCTCTCCCAGTGGGTGGGATTAAAAGTTGCTAAAACGGGAGGAACCCACACCGCCCTCCCCTATTATACAGATATATAGGCTAAAAAAACTTTTGTTACCTTGTGATTTTTTTGTCCAAAATTTCATTTCGTCACTCTAAAATTAATTGTTTAATTCACTTGAGGGTCTCAATTATGCATTCAATTTAAGTTGAGAATAATTAATGAGGACAATTATGACTATTAGAGGCCAAGCTGAAACTAATTGACTTTAGTAGTCCTCAATTGAGATCAAATCGAAGGCCTTACATGATCCATTAATTCTAGAGGGCCCAGAATGAAATTTTGGCTAAATTCAGGGTGGTGAAAGGTTTTTAGATTAAAAATATAAAGTATTTCAATCAGAATTCATATAAGATGGTCTTCTTTGGTCTTGCGTGCAACTCTTTTTTATATGACTAAAGGTCACTTAGAAATTTCATAAAAGTAGTTATCTGCTATTTTGTAACAAAATGATTTGATTTTTGGTTAAGTTTCATTAATATAAGATACTTTTCAATAAAGTTAAAAATGGGATGTCCTTTAAACTTAAAATTAATTCACTATGAGGGATTTTTTCACAAATATCTATGAAATTTAATATATCAATACCTCTATATCTACAATGAAACAAAAGTCACCTATGTAACCAAAGAAGCATCATATATGATTCGGATTATTTGATTGAGTATACTTCCTTGAAATTTTGAATGTCAGAGTAAATCAAGTTATATACCATGAAAATCAAATGTAATAACGAAGTTCAAATACTAGAATTTAGGCTTGTGTAGGAAAGTTAGGGATGTTTGGGAATATCTAAAATAGGACCTAGTTCAGTCCAAGTACGTCTACTTTTTTATCTAGTTTTTTGTGAAAATCAATTATAGGTTACTTTAACATAAAACATGTATTAAGAAGTTTATTAGACTGGACATGAACTTCCATGTGGGACAAAGACACTTATCAAACTATAGATTCTTTCGAAAACCATATGAGTCATATGACTTTATGATCATGATATGTTTCGGTCTTTTCTCTTTATCGCTTATAATCTCTGTTGATAAAGCTGGCTATTTATGCAATTTTTTTTTTACATAAAAAGATATAATATAAGATTTGCTATATATTCTGGCCATTATTTACCCAAGTTGCAACCAACTATTATACATTAAACAAATATCTTGATAAGATAACATGCAATTATTCAACTAATACACTTTTAATAACATATGTAATGAATAAGACACGAGGTTATGTAAGTAAGCACCATTCAATTTTTAAGTTAATAAAATGAAAAGAATTTCACTGCACTGGTGTGTTCACATTGAGAAGTTTTTCAATGTGATTGTCACACCACAATTACGCTGCTTTCTTCGTTATGATGGAGCTCACATGAAACCTACATAACAGCGGCATATACTTGGCACTCTCTCTAAAGGCAACTATTTTTATGATGTCATATATATGTATCTTTATAAACATTTTATATTTCATATATTTTTAATATATGTTAATATGTATAAATTGAAAAAAAACACAGTACCACAATCAAAATTGTAAGGCTTTTTTTTAAAGCAAAAATAATCAATCCTGTTACACTCATTCCTTTGTATATATCGTAATCACATTATATCTTAATGTATTTAAATATATGTATGATAATGCTAAAAATTGATAGGAGAGTAAGAACAAAAAGACGAAGATAAAAAGATTTGTATGTGGTTCGACCCTATTAATTAAGAGACCTACGTCCGCAGGTGTGTCGGAACACTTTCACTAACAGATCACCGGCGGCTCTTGGTGCACCAACAAGGAAGACAGTACTACCAAAAATCGGCCGGGTATATGCGTATCAGTGTTATGTATTGCTATTCTATGGAGTAAGAATGCCCTCTCCTTTCTAGTGGGGGTGAGTGGTCTCTTTTATAGGTGTAAGAGGCCACCCGTACAAGGTAAGTGAGCTAATTAGAAACTCAATCTATTTACAATTGATTAACACAAATCATAGGGGTTTTCTAAGTGGATTAGGAAACAACTTGCACTTTTCCCTTAGTCTTCTAGCTGGGATAGGAAACAGTCTGAAATCTTGTGGAGTAAGTCGTGAGACGCGCCCGAGCCGCATCTACTGGTCGATGAACCCGCACCGTACTCCCGAGATGTGAGCCCATACCGGGCGGTCTTGGCTGGACGGCTCGGGATAGCTGTATGGCGGGCGCCCTCTATGGATGACTCGGCATCTTCTTGCTAAGGTGGCCATTTGACTTTGACCTGATATTTTCGTACCTATCAGCTGCCCCCCCCCCCCCCCCCCCAATTTTCGAAACTGATGTGATGCTTTATCAGATGAGGTTTAAAAATCTGTGCCACCTTGTAGGCCGCTCGGGAAACCCTCTCAGGATATTACTCGGGACCGAGCTTACCGCCTTGGTTCACTGGGGGTTGGACCGAACGGTATCCTCGGGAACCTGGGGCTGATAGTTGCCATGTGTCAAGTAGTGATTGGTCTGGTCAGGATCCAACGAGGTCGGTATGAGCGTAAGCAAATAGTTGCATAGTAACCAAACTGTTATCTTGTGCATTTAATACGTGCACCTTTTGAGGCGTCGCTTCACATGCCCGAGGAGACAGCTGTCAGACGGTTTAGGCAGGAAAATGTCTTGGCTGTTGGATCTGATTTGATCTGGACCGTTCAAGCTGCATATGTAAAGGACACTTGTGCATTTCTTCCGTTCCTACTGTTCAGAAGAATAGAATACCGAGCGGTTTAAGAGAAAACAAAACTCCCGACCAAACTTCTCGAGCTCTTTCTGCTCTTAATTCTTGTAAGTCTTCATTTTCCCAACCTTGTAATTCACTGCACTTTCCTCTCCTTCTCTTCTTCTCATTCCCGAGTTAAGCTAGAGAATAGGAATCCATTAGGGCTTGCGAGGGAATGGGACTTTTTCGTTCTTAGGTTCATCTCCCTCTTCAAATCAAGTAGTGCAACAGGGCATCTGAACCAATCGGGTTGTCCGAGGGTAGTTCTGACCGAGTGCTTCCTTACTCTGAAGACCTTGTATACTTTACCTTTTAAGCTCGTTACCTTGCCCCCTCAGTACCTCAGACTTGGAGTCCCTGACCCCTACCTAGGTCGCCGGTTATTTCCTCATCCAGTCACAGGAACCTTAGAGATGTGCCATTCTGGGTTTGATTCGTCTTCCCGGTCAGAGGATGAACAATCGCGATCAGGGACCTCAGACACAAGTTTAGATCCACCTTCTGCGACCCCATCCGACCAGCATAGTGAGGGTAGGATTCCCATCTGGGTGTCAGATGAAGAGGCGGGTCAGGAGACCCCAGTAGCCTCCGTCTCTCGGGGCTTAGGCAACGAAGTGCCAGTCCTGGGTAGTCCTGAAGTAGCATTTGCTTGCGAGTCTATCCCTTCCAGCTTGCGTACCCAAGACCTTAGTCGGATTAAGGAAAGGTACACCATTCCCGACCACAATTCCCTGACCGTACACGCCGATGGGGCTCACATCCACCAGCCGGGCTTTGCTAATTTCTATGAGGATGCCCTCATGGCTGGCTTCCGTATCCCCCTCCATCTGGTCACCCGGATGTTCTGATCTACTTGGGAATCGCTTCTGACAGTTAGCCCCGAACAGTTGGAGGTTCTTGATGGGGTCCATCTCTTTGTGGCCCCAAGTCTTCGGGTACGAAATCACCCTTTAAAAGTTCTTGTGGACCCACCGACCGTTCCCTGTGCATGGAGAGGTCGGGTTCTTCTCTCTGGGGGCACGGCAGGGGAGAAAAATCATCATTAATTGCCCGAGCAACAACGAGGGGTAGAAGAACAAGTTCTTCCAAGTGGCCACCCCCGGGCTCTGTGAGGAAGCCCCAGGAATCCAACCAAGGACTTCCTGGGCGGGGGAGCTGAGGAGTAAGCCCATCCTGTCATTTCTTTTTTGCTTTCCTCTGCTTTTACTGTAATCATGGGACTAACTATTTTGTGCTTTGTTCTGTAGTGGGGTTAGTTAATCCACTGAGCATCCCCAAGGAGTACCAGAATAGGATCCGGCACTTGGCGAGCCTGCCTACAAACGTCTGGAATGTGTTGACCCGGTGGGAAGATTGGAAGGTAACCTACGACCCGGATCAACCCGTTGAGGCCCCTGCTTTTCCTCCAATCATTCCCGGTGGGCTCTTGCGGCCTGCGCTAATTTGTCTTGGTTATTTTTTCATTGCATTCCCGGTCGCTTATCTCTTCTTCTCCCTTTTGCAGGAATGGGTCCCAGGAGAGATCCAGAGTTATTGAGGGCCAGACAGGCCGCAGCCGCCGCCCAGAAGGCAGAGAGAGGGAAAAGACCGGCCGCCAAGGTCACGGGCAACGACCGCCCACTCAGACAGATAAGGCATGGAACCGCAGGTTGCCCGGAACCCGGGGAGTCATCGGCCCCCCGGGTGGTGGTGGTGGAGGACACCACTCACGGGGCGAACCCTCCGTCTGCGACGCCACTGGAAGAATCGGTGAAAATCCGGGAGAGGGTAGGTCGGACCTTCTCCCGAGCCAGGTGGAGATGTGTGCCAACATATCTCCCCAGGCTTTCCAACGATGGTTGTACAGCCTCTCCCACTTTGTAAGTAATTCCACCACCTCGTTATTTGTTCCTTGTTTATTGTTTGCTTCATTGATCGACCGGTTTATGCTTTCTTTTTGCAGGTCGACTGTATAGCTGCTGGAGCCAAGTCCTTCCTGCCCTCACGAAAACTGCCCTGTCAAAGGAGCGGGCAGCCTTGGAGGTTAAGGAGACCGCCCTGGTCATGGAAAAAGACACGGTTAAGGGCTTGGCTCTGGGTCTGGTGCGGCGCAGGCAGAGTTGGCAACTGCCTTGGCGGAACTGGAGGCCGCCCGGGCAAATCTGGCAGCGGCGGAGGCTCGGGAGAAGACTCTGTCCTAGGAGACGGTCGTGGGGTATACAGAGGAGGCTTTCGACGATGGCTTCTTTCAGGGCTACGAGGACCTGAAAAGAAGGTTGGCCTAAGACCATCCGGAGTGGGACATCTCATCTTGCGAAGGGATGGACTCGAAGTACTAGGACATGGAGCCCTCCGCTGCCGAAGGTTCTGCTGCTGAGGCCGGACCGGTCGGGGATGGTGCTCCGAGCTGGAATGCTGCTCCGGGTGGGGAGGCTGGCGAGACTGAGGAGGTGGTCGTCGTGGACGAAGTTTAGCTTCTAAACTTGCATATGTCTTTGTTGTTTTTTTTTTTATTTTTTTTATTTTTTTTATTTGGGGGTGGGTGGGGGGTGATTACTACAACTGCCCCCCAGGCATTGCACATATGTTTGATGCTAATGAAAAGGCCCTCCGAGGCCGCCTTTTGTACCAACCATTTATATTTTTGTACATGCCTGTTTTGTAATTGCCCGTGCTCGACAGGTTGTTAGTCTTACCAAAACCATGCCTTAGCAAAAGTTTTAGAATTGTGGCCGATGGGAAGCACTTGGTCTTCTAGGGACCTTGAAGGTCCCGTCCGGTATAGTGTAGGATTTTGGTCCTGTTACTGTCCGGACGGTTTCTCTGGGCACTGTGGGTACTTAGGAATGTTTTGGAATTCCCAGCCCTGTTAATGCTCGGTGTGATTTCCTATTTTAGTCCAATGTCCCCTTGCCCCCCAACCGTTTGCTAAGGCAAGTGTTTATAGAGGAGTGACCGTAGGGAATCGACCTAGAACGTTGGTAATTCCAGGGTCTTTTAAGGGTTGCCATCATTAGCCACCTAAGGGGATTTACACCCATCGTCAGTTATAGACCTAAGCGAAACCGGTGCCTCGGACGCGACCCCGAGGTCTTATGCGCCTCGGGTTTGATTCCGAGGTCTCTTGTGCCTCAGGTGTGATTCTGAGGTCTTTTGTGCCTCGGGTGTGATCCCGAGGTCTTTTGTTCACAGAATAGTGGTAGGAAACACTATTTACGACAAAACAAAAATCTTTATTTCTTTCGAAAACTGTAGTGATTGCTCGGGAAGAGCTACAAATTTCCTAACCAATGCTAATTCATTCTTATTCATTCGTCATTGAAAGTACTTGCGAAGGTGCTGTACGTTCCAAGGGTGAGATAGGTCCTACCCGTCTAGAGTCTGTAACCAGTAGCTTCCCGAGCGGTTGACTTGGGTGACCCGATAGGGTCCTTGCCAGTTTGGACCCAACTTCCCATGACTCGGGACCTTGGTATACTGGTTTACTGCTTTAAGGACCAGGTCTCCCACCTGGAAGCTGCGGTACTTTAATTACTTTGCTATTGAAAATCGAGAGACCCGCTGCTTATAGGCTGCTACCTTCAGATATGCCTGATCCCTTTTTTCTTCTATTAAGTCAAGCTCCCCTCTAAGAGCTTCCTCGTTACCTTGCTCGCTGAACTTTGCTACTCGGTAAGTTGGCAATCCGAGCTCTGTCGGTACCACTGCCTCAAAGCCATAGGTACGTGAGAACGGTGTTTCTCATGTTGTCGCTCGGGGAGTGGTACGGTAAGCCCATAGAAATGTCAGTAATTCATCAACCCAAAGTCCCTTGGCTTGTTCAAGTCTTGTTTTAATGGACTGCAGAATTGTTCGGTTTGTCACCTCAGCTTGGCCATTGGCTTGGGGATGCTAGGGGGAAGAGTAGTTGTTTGATATACCGTAGTCCGAGCAGAATTGCCTAAATACCGGGGTGTCGAACTGCTTGCCATTATTGTTAACTAGTACCTTGAGGGTGCCGAACCTACTAAGGATGCTTTTCACGATGAAACCTTCCATCTTCTTTTCGGCTATAATTGCCAAGGGCTCGGCCTCTGCCCACTTGGTAAAGTAGTCCACAGCGATCATGGTAAATCTGACCTGCCCCTTTGCCGTAGGTAGAGGTCCGAATATGTCAATGCCCCACTAAGCAAACAGCCAAGGGCTGAGGATTGGAGTTTGGAACTGCGCGCGGACGGTTGATCATGTTGGCATGCCTCTGGCACTTGTTACACTTTTTAACGTACTCCCGAGAGTCCCGGGCCATCGTTGGCCAGTAGTACCCTTATAGCAGAGCTTTGTGGGAAAGTGCCCGACCTCCAATGTGGTTTCCACACACCCCCTCGTGGATTTCAGATAAGATTCCATGAGCTTGGGCAGGGTGAACGCATCGGAGATAGCGGATGGAGCACTCCCTTTTATAGAGCACGCCATCAGCAAGGTAATATTTGGCCGCCCGGTATTTTACCCGTCGGGCTTCATCCTTTCCCTCTGGTAGGCTACACGTTGTGAGGAATATTGTGATCGGATCCATCCAGCTGGGTCCTAAAGTGACCAGCTCGACCTCCATGCCTCCCGAGTTGGCCACACTAGGCTCGAGTAAGTATTCTATCCTTATCTCGGGTAGGTCCGACTCTGAGGATGAAGCAAGGCGGGCTAACCGGTCGGCCCTCGTATTCTCCTCCCTAGGGATCTATGTGATGGAGAATCCCTTAAGCTTCTTTGAGATTGTGCGGATGAGGGCTAGGTAGGCAACCATGTTGTCTTCACGAGCTTTGTACTCCTGATTGACTTGATTGACCACGAGCTAGGAGTCACTGTACCCCTAGATTTACTGCGCGCCTATCGAGTTGGCTAACTGCAGCCAGATCAACAAAGCTTTATACTTGGCCTCGTTATTGGAGGCCTGAAATTCGAACCTTAGTACATACTTCAGCTGGATTCCATCGGGTGTGGTAAGGATGATCCCTGCCCCACTACCCTTTTTGTTGGAAGACCCATCCATATAAAGTACCCAGGTCGGGGTATCAGGCTATAGGTCGTGCGGCAGCATAGGTGGGTCGAGCTCTTTGATTGGCTCTTCTGGATAAGTGAATTCCACGAGAAAGTCTGCAATTGTCTGCCCCTTGATTGCCATCTGAGGGCGTTAGACTACTTCAAATTCTTCCAACTCTAATGCCCACTTAACGAGCCTTCCAGATATCTCGGGCCTGCTCAGGACTCGGCGAAGATGCTGATCCGTGAGGACCACAATTACATGGGCCTAAAAGTATGGGCGGAGTCTCCGGGCAGAGGTGACCAGGGAAAAGGCAAGCTTCTCGATGCGAGAGTACCGGCTTTCCATGCCTTGGAGCGCTTGGCTAGTGTAATAAATTTAGAATTGTATCCTGTGCTCTTCTCGAATGAGTGCCAAGCTTTCCGCTGAGGGTGACACCGCCAAGTATAAGAACAACTCCTCCTTTGGTACGAGTGTTGAGAGCAGTGGGGTGATGTCAAGTACCTCTTGAGTTCCTGAAACGCCTCCTCACACTCTTCTGACCACTGAAAGGCTTTGCGGAGGATTTTGAAAAATGGGAGACACCGGTCGGTAGCTCGGGAAATGAACCTGTTTAATGCGGCTATCCGTCCGGTCAGACTCTGTACTTTTTTGGTCGACCTGGGCGACTGCATGTTAATGATGGCCTGAATTTTTTCGGAGTTTGCCTCTATTCCCCGTCTACTGACTAAGTATCCTAGGAACTTTCCGAACGAGACTCCAAACGTGCACTTAGCTGGGTTCAACCTCATCCGGTACTTTCTTAAGATCTTGAAGGCCCCGGCCAGGTGCTCGAGATGGTCGGACTCGTCTCAGCTTTTGACCAAGAGGTCGTCAACGTACACCTCCATTGACTTCCCGATCAAATCTTTGAACATGCAATTGACCAAGCGTTGAAAAGTTGCCCCTGCGTTTTTTAGGCGGAAGGGCATTATCTTGTAGCAATACGTTCCCTGGTTAGTGATGAAGGAAGTCTTCTCTTCCACTGCACCAGAATGGCCGATTTATCACTGCTCCGGGAAGTGACAAAGGGCCTTTGTCACTGCTTTGGATCGTGACAATTACGAGGGTGACAAAAAATATTTGTAAATATTTGTCACTGCTCGGAGCAGTGACAATTTCATTTGTCACTACCCATTTGAGGACCCCTTAAAGGGTTAATTTCTTTCCATTTGTCACTGCTATAACTGTGATAATAATTTTAAATTTTTCGCTGTCCTAGGCGGTGACAATTCTGGTGACAATATTTTAGCAATTATCACCGCTTTCAACAGTGACAACTGTAAAAGAAAATTAGAAAAAAAAACTTGTTTTGCAAGAATTCACCCTATGTCGAATTGATACCTTTATAAAAAAAATATTATTATTACTACAAAACACAATTGCAATTCATAAAAATTACCTATAAACACAAATTATAAGATCACAACTTTCTCCTTGAGTTGCAAAATTGAAAAACCAAAAATAAAATCCGTATATGCTATAGCTAGTTCTCATGAACATGTGAATAAAAAAGAAAAGCTATAAATGCTATTTATCTAGTCTCCAACTTCTAACTTCTCAACTGTGAGGACGCTTCAAGTGAGCTCGATACCTTCTCCGAGACTTCACATCATTTTCAACACATCCTTCCCAAATTGTCTTTTCCCTAAGAAGTCCGTAGGCTGGTACTATATAACATAGAAAGAAAATTCAATAAACATCCAACCGTTTATTTTACAAAAAAAGAACAACTAGATGTGCAAATTGGTAGCATTATGTACATATCTTAATTGCAAGCAATCCAATTTTGTACTAATAGCTTTGATCTCGCCCATGAATTCGCTATTTGTAAACATAAGATTGCACACACCAAAAAAAAACCCCTCATATGTTCACCTTTTGACAAAGTATTAAGTGAGCAATTATTCTTGCTAAAAACATAATGATAAGGAATAATGGAGAACAATAAGAACATTAATTAAGGATCCTCTATAAAACTTCCTAGTAGTTTTGGTTGTATATAGCCCAATTTGGTGCCAAAATGTAGCAATTTGGTCCGAAAATGTTACCATTAGATCCTAGAGTGATTTTTAAAGTTACAACATGTTGAGACTAAGTAAATTGGTCCTAAAATGTTACCATTAGGTCTGATGGGGTTGGAGGTGGCTTGGTTGTTGTTTGATGATTCCCATTTTTTGCCATTGCATGTTGAATGGATAAGCAATTGGCAAATGACGTTTTGGCACTTTTTAATAAAATAGTCTATATTGATTGTGCATCTCATATACATAAGCACGCACGTATACTCAGAGAGAGAGAGAGAGAGAGAGAGAGAGACAAAGCACCTGCTCACTGGAAACAACTTGAACAGGTCTAATGTTTACTAATACATACTTTTCCCTTTGATGATACTTTCTGCTTCACCTGGCCCTGTTATAGTTGATAGTAGCTAACTAGGATTATATTCATAAATAAAGTACATGACTTTGCAAAAAACTTAGCAAAAAAACATTCTAAAAAAAATTACATTCTCTCAAGGCCAATATGTCCTCTTAAGAGAGAGAGAGAGAGAGAGAGAGAGAGAGAGCGTGCTTGGCCTATGCGCATACACATGTGATGCCTATGCGCATGCACATATGCTGCATATACGCGTGATGTGCGTGTGTTCAGTACATGTGTACTGTGTGTGCGCTTTGTTGTGATGTGTTGCTGTACACATGTGTTGTGCTGTGTTGTGCTGTTGTATAGCATGCGTGTTGTACAATGCAGCTGTACATGTGTGCTGTGTTGCATGAATCATTGAATCAGATAGCACAACACTTAGAGAGAGAGAGAGAGAGAGAGAGAGAGAGAAAAAAAGAGTACACGGGTGCAGAGTAGGGGCTACCAAAATGGTCGCAAAGGGGCTGGTCATGTGATGCACGCGTGCTGTCGAGAATGCTGACAATGCGCTGTCGAGCGCTGTGCTACTTATGCTTTGATGTGATGTGTTGTGTTTAAATATTTGGAAGAATGAATACAACGTCTTTAAATACTAAACGTCGCAGTTCAAAAACTACCAAATGTGTCATTCTTTAATTCATATTTATTAACGCACTAATCTCATTTGTCTAATTCATGCTAAATGAGTTTCTATGTTTCTTAATGCTAAAAGGTATCATAGTGGCAACATGATGCTAGTATATATGGGTAAGGGACAACCTTCTAATCCCCTTAGCCTCTCATTTCCTAACCTTATCATGATATAAATAAATTTCATGGTTTTTTTGATTTCTTTCTATTGTCTCATTTTTCCCTAAATGGACTAGGTATTTCTTAAGATAGTTAAGTTTAATACAACGACCTCACTACCACATGTGTATCCACCCAAATCAGGGAACCACAACTCTTGCCAAAGTTCAATCCCCAATGTAATTTGAAAAGGAAAAAAAAATGCCCAATTTGAAGTCCTGAAAATGTATGCATGTGCATTCACTAACCTGAGATCGAAGGTTCTCTGTTTTATCCACCAAAAGCTCAATCCTTTTTCCACGATCAAGAACCTGAAAATCGTAAAATGGATAATTGGACACCCTCAAAAACTGCATCAACAATGTTTAGTGATGGAAAATTCATTAATTGGATACCCCCTCAATAAAGCTAGTAAATATATGTTCACAAATAAGATATTGGTAACGTGTGACTAAAATAGCAAAGACATGATGATTGTAGTGCCAACAAGAAAATGTCGCTAAGAAAATTGATATGAGTATCCAAATACAACTCAACTTACTGATCCAAAAATCAAGCAGCACGAACCTCAGCAAAAGAATGAGAACCGTTCCCTAGACCAATCTGTGTTACAAGCAAATATGACAAACTGATGTATTCAGAAGAGAAACTGATTTTTTAAATGTAGTAATATAGTCATAATACATAATATAATACAAATTCCCAATAAATCAATGTATATGAAGTAGAGAAAAATAGGATAACCTTGACTACGATATCAGAATTTGCTTCTACAATGGAATCCCTGAGATTTTGAGCCTGACCAGGGCCCTTGACAGAAGTAAAAATGCATCTTTTTTTAATATCAATTAAATGCACTGAGAAGGAAATCCATTTATCTCATATCCCAAGAAAACTCAGGCTCGATATTAAAGAAGCTTTCTTTTTTTCTTTTTCTTTTTTGGAACCTTCATCCCTCTTTCTTTTTTAATGAGTTGGGAAGAAATTGAAGAATAAACAAAAATGAAATACATAAAAAAAAAAAAAAAAAAAGGTTTCTTCAAACCAGATGTGTACGTGTGTGACCAAACAGATTTGATCTGTTGGCTGGAGACGAATGGAGGGGATCGGAGAGAGAGTATCGGAGCTCGGCCAGAGGGAGAAAGAGAGAGGGATGAGGGTCTTGGGTTTTTGATTTAGGGTTAATACCTTCAGCCCCCTCTAAATGGCACTGGAGAAGACATCAATGACAATGACAAAGAAGGGTAGTTTTTATTTTGGATTTGAAGAAGAAGAGAGAGACTGTCGTGTGTATTAGAGCAAGAGAAGTAGAGAATGAAGGGAGGGGGAAGGTCAGAGAGAGAGAGAGAGAGAGAGAAAGAAAGAGAGAGGGGTACCCTAGAGCAGCATCGACAATTAACTAGACGACGGTGGTGGTAACCTCGATAGAAGCGACCTCGATTTGGTAGAGATGAGTCTGAGAGAAGATTGCCAGAGATGAAATAGAAATGATTTAGGAAGTAGGGCATCTAATGGAGCCCAAAACGGCGGTGTGAGAGTGAGATAGACAGATCGGCATTGTTTGGTTTCTTTAAAAGTGATATAAAAATGAGGGGAGTGAGCAGATTGGATCTCAGTGACAATTTGAGAGGGAGGAGGGATATGAGAAAAATTGGTAGGGAAAGAAATTGCCTAGAAAATATAAGGGAAAAGAAAAAAGGTCCCCTAAAAAAAAGGGGGAGGGGGGTGCAGAGGGAGGGAAACCAAATAATTGGGCGCGTTATCGGTAATGCAAAATTTTCATTTGACTTAGATTTGTCACTGTCTATGACAGTGACAATTGTGCCATAAACATTGTCACTGCCATAAGCAGTGACAACATATTACTTTTGTCACCAATTAGAATTGTCACTGTCTGGACAGTGACAATTTTGTCATTGCTTGAAACAGTGACAAAGTAAGCAAAAAAAAGGGTGACAAATTCGCTATTTTGGTGTAGTGTTTGTCCCCTGGATACATACTGATCTGGTTGTACCCCGAGTAGGCGTCCATGAACGAAAGAAGTGAGTGACCGGTCATGGAGTCCACAAGGAAGTCTATCCTAGGCAGCGGAGAGCAATCCTTTGGGCAGGCCTTGTTCAGGTCGGTGAAGTCCACACACATTCTCCACTTCCCATTACTTTTCTTGACTAGTACCACGTTTGCCAACCAATCGGGATAGTGGAACTCTCGGACGGACTTCGTCTTCAGGAGCTTTTCAATTTCTTTGCACATTGCTGCTTATCTTTCAGGGGCCATTCCCCTCCTCTTCTACTTGACCGGTCAAGAGTTTGGGTCGATGTTGAGGCGGTGGGACATGACCCGGGGGTCAATCCCAGGCATGTCTTCATGGCACCAAGTGAAGACGTCCTGGCTCTTGAGGCAAGCCTTGTTCAGGTCGGTGAAGTCCACACACATTCTCCACTTCCCATTACTTTTCTTGACTAGTACCACGTTTGTCAACCAATCGGGATAGTGGAACTCTCGGACGGACTTCGTCTTCAGGAGCTTTTCAATTTCTTTGCGCATTGTTGCTTGTCTTTCAGGGGCCATTCCCCTCCTTTTCTACTTGACCGGTCGGGAGTTCGGGTCGATGTTGAGACGGTAGAACATGACCCGGGGGTCAATCCCAGGCATGTCTTCATGGCACCAAGCGAAGACGTCCTGGCTCTTTCGCAGGAACTGGATCAACTTCCCTTTGAGACCCAACTCCAAGAGAGTGCCAATGCTGACGGACCGGTCGAGGAGTAGGGGGTCCAGCACCACTTACTCCAACTCTTCTACTAGGCCTACTCCATCCCTCATGTCCCTCGGGTCCATCGCCTGAATGTTCAACGTTTCTATAATTGCCTCTCTGCACAGGGAGTTGACATAACAGCTCCGAGTGGTTGCTTTGTAATAACCTGCATTTTCATTTATTTGCATTGTCATATTTAATATACATTATCTGCTTTTATTTTAATTACCATTCTCATGTGTTAAATTTGGTTATTTGTTTTATTTCATATTGGAATTTTTGGGGCCAGACTGCAATTATATAAACTTTAGCGACACTTGTGTTGAATTTCAAGTTTGTATTTCAAAACGGTGGAAATGTTTTCTCTTAATTCAACCTGTACTTTTATAAAACTAGAAAATCATTTCTTATGTTAAAATGAATTTTCTGTATTTTGTGGTGAACACCGCGCCGCGAAAATACCAGTTTATGTTCAAAACTGTTCGTGCTGTGCTAAACTTCCACAGATTTTGGAAGTGATGTAAAGTTGGACATGACATACACTTTACTTTCCATTTATGGCAACTAATCATTTGTTAGGGCCTTGTTTGGATAATGCTTTATTGTATGTGTAATTGTTGTGCCATAAGCTTCCTTTCCCAAACACTTTTGGAGATTGCCCCCCTACTAGTCTATAAACTACCCTTTCAAAACTCCTACAGCTGGTGATTCACATATACGTATATACACATCTGTGTTTATGGGGGATTTTGGGTTAATTAGAAATGAAATTCAATTTGTTGAGTATATATCAATATACTTGGAGCCCAAGTTCACAGACTTAGGCTTCTATATATATTCACTTCACTCTCACACAAACACAAGTTCTACTTACTGAATTCCAGAGAGTTTAGAGAGAGACCAGAGAAGAAGACTTACTTTTTCTAGAGAGAAGAGCTCTTGATCACCATAGCTTGCAAGCTTCAATTTGGATTTCTCTATTTGCTTCCCTTTTCTCAACACACACTTCATCTATATCTCAGTGAGTATTATTAACTCACTAGGAATGTAATTTCATGTTTATTTGCTGTGTATTTGTTTAATTGTGTAAACCACCATTGACGAATTTGTGTATGAACTTCATAGCTTGAAATTCATAATTTTTCAAACTTGATCAAAATTCGTTTTTAGAGATGATTATGAAAGATTAAACATCATATATGCTATGTTTAAAGTATTTAAGCCTAATTCATTCATATGAAAAAGTATAATAGAAATCAAATTTTAACATCTTTTAGTTTTTCATAAAATTAGAGAGATATGGTTTGATTCATGTTAAATTAGTTGTGGATTCTTAATCCTTGTGAAAACCGAAGAGAATCATATATAATAAGGCCTAGTAACTTCCGGAATTGAAAATGGGTCAAATAGGCCCTGAAATTCTGAAACAGGGGAGTTACAGCGAGGAAGACGAAGCCTCTGCTTTATCTCGTGCCCGCGAGCAAGGATCGCGCGAGCGGCCCGCGCGCGTGACCCCTCGTGCCAGCGACCCGCGCGCGTGAGGTGACTGGTTCCCGGCAGACAGAAAAGGTTTTAAAAAGAAAACGGAAAATGGGCATATCGCGCGAGCGACCCCTCGCGCGAGCGGCCCGCGCGCGCGACCTTAGACAATTTCTGGCTTTTGCTTATTTTATGATAAGGAACTATTTGGGTGATGTCTTATAAATTTCTAAAGCTCTGTTTAGAAAATTTACTAAATCAGAATCCTATCTGGGTATATTTGGACGATTAAAACGTTGTATTATGACTTATCAATCCCTGTATGCATGTCATTTATATAATTCAGTGAATTACCTCATGTTTTAAAGTTTCATGACATACATGTGGAGTCAGTTGTACATGCATGGTGAGTGTGAATGTTGGCCAGTATGGAAAAGAGTAATGGTCAGTATGGCATAGTGAGTGTGATTGAGATTGTGTTGTGGACACTCCCTAGTAAGTGAGTACCAAAGTGTGTTGTGATTGAGATTGCGACGAGGGTGTCTTTGAAATGCGACAGTGGCAAAACTGGACACTCCCTGACGACCATGGTAGCGTCAAAGTGTGTGAATCCAAACTTGGACATTCCCTGACACCCATGGTAGTGCTAAAGTGTGGCCTACGGACACTCCCTGATACCTGAGTCTGGATACTACGTGAGGGTTCCTCCGGTATTTGCATGACGGATTAGGTATTAAAGTGTGAGGCATTGGACACTCCCTGGTACCCCGGACCAAAGTGTGAGGCAAACTGGACATTCCCTGGCACCCATGTGCTAAAGTGTGGCTATCGGAGTATTTCAAAGATACTGGTGTGTGATAGTGGATTGTTGGGTTTTTGTCGAGAGAAAAGAGTCGGTAAGATGAGATGGTGCATTGTTCTCATACACGGTCACATTTATGTTAATTGTATCTTTTAAATAATATTATGCTTGTTTCCTAAAATGAACTCCTTGCTTTAATATAAACTTGTTGAATTAAATGATAATTGGAAAATGGTAAATGAGTATGTGTTACATTCAAAGTTATGTTTTTATTACTCACCAGCTTCTTGAAGCTGACGACGTTGATGCGTCCTGGACATTCGTGTTCAGGTTTTTCAGGTTATGATTAGGCTGGACATTATGACTATGCAAACTGAGAACGACTGCTTTTTGAAGATAAAACTATCATTAATGTTCCATGCTTTAATTTATGAACTGTTTTGTAATAAGGATTACTGTAATAGACGATAGTTATTGTTTTGATTTAAGGCGGTTTGTACCTTTAGAGACCCCGTGCTGTAATAACTATTAAGTTAGAAAAATATTGTAAGCCTTGATTGCTCAACTCTGATTATATGTTTTTGCTGTTCGACGTTTGGGACGGAATCAATCCTTCAAACTGTCGTGACCTACGGGTCCATAAAAGAAATTAAACGTTTTCCATATTTATGCTACGTCGGGGCGTGACATGTTTGGTCTCCACGCAAGCTTCCGAGACCCTGGAGGGTTGAAAACTTGATCATCAGGCTGTATGTAGACACAACCGCCTTGGCTTTATTGAGCGTTGGCCTCCCGAGGATGACGTTGTATGCGGATGAAGCCTCCACAACTACGAAGTTTGCCATCACCGAGACTTGCTGCTGGTAGGCTCCCATCAAGACTGGCAGCTCGATCATCCCAAGTGGTTGTGTGCTTGAGCCATTGAGCCCGACCAAGGGAGTGGCAACCGGTCGAAGCATGTCCCTTGATATCCCGAACTGATCGAATGCTGAGGCGAACAGGATGTCAGAGGAGCTGCCCATGTCCACTAGCACCCTCTTTACCATATAATTGGCTATGGAGAGCGTTACTACTAATGGGTCATCATGGGGACAGTGCAGGTCCTATACATTGTCGGATGAGAATGTCAGCACATCAGTCGGTGGGGAATTGGCTAATTGGACATGCAAGATATCCACTTGGGATGCCCGAGCATGCCTCTTTCTGGCCGACTGTAAGTCCCTTCCCCTCGATGTTCCTCGGGAGATAGCGTTAATTTGACGGAGGGGCTGTGGCTGCTCGAGACCTCGGGTGTCTGGCCGGGGTAGTCTATCTGCGGCGATGAACTCGGCGAGGTGACCTTGCTCGATGAGCTTCTCATTGGCGATCTTTAGCTTAAAGCAGCCATCCGTGTCGTGACCATGGTCTTTGTGGTACTGGCAGAACTTATCCCGATTTCTCTTCTCGGGCGGGCTCTTCAGCTTCATCTGTTGTTTGAGCAGACTCTGAGTCTCAGCGGCTGCCATGACTTCATGAATTGGTCGGGAAAGAGGTGTGAATGCAATCGCGGCCTGATCCCGACCGCCTTTCTGCTGATTCTACTTCGGTTACTTTCCCGAGCCTTTCTCGGGACCTCGCATTTGCGTTTGGATTTTGGGGACTCATCTCCCACAAAGCTGGCACGTTTGGACTTCAGGAACTCCTCCGTATCGATGTACTTCCCAACCCTCTCTAAGAGTTCAACCAGGGTGGTCGGCTGGTCATGGTGGAACGACGTGGCAGTCTTGATGTGCTGGACCCCCGAGCAGAAGGCTGTGCTTGCGACCATTTCGTTCAGGTTGCAGATCTGAAGCTTCTGCTGATTGAAATGGTCGACATAATCTTTCAGGGATTCTCCTTTGCGTTGTTAGACGGCTAGCAATTGGGTGTCTGGCTGTTATCGGTCGAGCATCCCCATGAACTGGCTGACGAAGAGTTTGCTGAGTGCCTTGAAATTGTCGACCGTTTGGGATTTAAGGGCATGGAACCACTATGCAGCTAGCCTTTTGAGGGTACTAGGAAAGGCCAAGCACAGCAGCTCGTCGGCACCGATAACTAATGCCATCCGTGCCTTGTAAATTCGGACATGATCGACCGGGCTCCCTGAACCGTCGTAAGAATCAAGATGTGGTTGTTTGAATTTTCGTGGGATAGGGAATCCTGTGATCCGGACGGTGAAGGGTGACTCAGTTTCGGTGTTGATGTGGTCATGACCTGGCTTACGGCTCAATTTCTCGATTTGTTTCTGCAGGTCTTCAATGTGGGCCTTGACGTCCTCCTGATCGGTCCTCCGCTCTGAATCTTGGCGATAGGTCAGGTCGGACGAAGACGCCTCCACTTCAAAGTGCGTCGTCCTTAGGGACAGGGCTTGGCTACGCCTCTGGTTAATCGTGTGTCTAAGATCGCTCCGGCTTTTGGCCGGACGACCTGAGCTGATTCCTGGGTCTGTTGCTCTTGTCTGCCTCCTCTGGCAGCGCGTCTCTTGTTGATGATATCCCTGGCATCACCCTTATGATTTAGACTGGCCCGGGCATGTTGTCAGGTCCCTATGGGATCTTGGCCATGCTCATCGTTCCCAGGTTGTCCAACCGCCTGGAAGGCCAGTGCAGTACGGGCACTTCGTCGGGTTGGCTGGGGCATCCGAGTGTGCTCGTCGTTCCCATTATGCACCTTGGTTTGCTGAGACTTATCTTGCCGGGCTAGCAGAGTTTCAATCTGCTGCTGGCTTTCTAAAAGTTGAGCCAGCGCCACAGTGACCTGCTCAGGAGTCATGGAAATTGCTGACCGGTCAACCGGTGCATCTTCCTGATTCGTCGGCTGAGCAGTCTTCTTGTTTTTACGAGGGGTCATGGCAATCAGTCAAGAAATTTGTTTTTCTGGGAAAATTTGTCGCTTCCCACAGATGGCGCCAAACTGATGATGCCAAAAATTGGTAGGAGAGTAAGAACAAGAAGATGAAGACAAAAAGATTTGTATGTGGTTCGACCCTATTAATTAAGAGACCTACGTCCACAGGTGTGTCGGAGCACTTTCACTAACAGATCACCGACGGCTCTTGGTAAACCAACAAGGAAGACGGTACTACCAGAAACCGGCCGGGTATATGCCTATCAGTGTTATGTATTGCTATTCTACGGAGTAAGAATGCCCTCTCCTTTCTAGTGGGGGTGAGTGGTCTCTTTTATAGGTTTAAGAGGCCACCCGTACAAGGTAACTGAGCTGATTAGGAAGCCCAATCTATTTACAATTGATGAACACAAATCATGGGGGTTTCCTAAGTGGATTAGGAAACAACTTGCACTTTTCCCTTAGTTTTCTAGCTGGGATAGGAAACCGTCTAGAATCTTGTGGAGTAAGTCGTGAGACGTGCCCGGGCCGCATCTACTGGTCGATGAACCCGCACCGTACTCCTGAGCTGTGAGCCCATACCAAGCGATCTTGGCTGGACGGCTCGGGATAGCTATATGGCGGGCGCCCTCTACGGATGGCTCGGCATCTTCTTGCTGAGGTGGCCCGTTTGACTTTGACCTGATATTTTTGTACCTATCAATGTATATGTGTATACGTGTATACATATTTATGTATTTAATCAGCTATATAGTTAACTATTAAAAAATTTCATCAATGCTTATATGCTATATTTTGGTTTCTTTTTTGGGTTAACTAGTATTAAATCTTATTTAGTGTATCTTTATTATAATAGACCCAACTCAAAAAACTATTTGAAGATAAGTCCACAAAAACATTTCAGACCATTCTACCCCCAGCTTAATCTAGGATTTTTAAAATTCAAATGTAAATTTATTTGATTCCTAATATATATACATCTATATATGTATATGTAATTAAAAGGCTTATATATACAAGATCTCTTCTCAAACCTCTCTCTCTCTCTCTCTCTCTCTCTCTCTCTCTCTCTCTCTGCCAGTTGCTGTTTCAAGGAACGTTTCCGGCGATCAAGCACCGACGATCGTGAGGGCTTCGTTGGTGTGGAAAGAAGCTTCGTGGCGTACATGAGCAATGGATGGCTGATATATTGGAATAGTTATCGTCGTCGCCATCTTCGCCGTTGAGTCTGAGATTTAGAACGATGCATCCCGATCTGCTGGTGGCATGCTAGGCTCTAATGGAGGCGTCGCCGATCTGTTCTGTAGATTCTCTATTTTCTGTTGGTCTTCTAATTTTCTGCAGATGTAGTGTAAAATTATACATTAATGCTAGTTCTTATACTCTTATGTTAGTCTCTCTTTTTTTTTTTTTTTGGATATTGGATTTGTCTAATTTTTAGTGTAAAAATGTGTTGATTTTACACTTGTTCGCTGATTTTCAATGTAAAAATTATAGCTATCAAGATTTGACTCTTATATTATTTTTCACTGATTTGGGGGTTTTTTTTTAATAGCAATTCATTGAAACAATATACTATAGTGTAAAATTCTTCTCTTGTAGTCATTTTTATGCAGTGTTAAAATTATAATGGCAATCATTAAATACTCTTTTATATACTATACATATCTGTATATATCTGTATATAATTCTGAAATGCAATGAAAATTTTACACTGATAATGTAATGTAAAATTATACACTGATTTCTAAAAAAAATAAAAAAAAATTGTACACTAATTCAAAAATACATGCCCTGTTATCTAAAATTACATTGAACGAAAACAACAGAAAGCCCAAGGCCATGAAAAAAAAGAGAGATCATTCGATGGCAATATCTAATGACTTGATGACATTAATCATTTGTTAATGAAATTCCTTGATTGGTTCAATACATCATTCAATGAGATCATTAATCATTTGTAAATAAGATCATTTAATGGCTGTGATGTTGACTCGATTATTCTACTACAATTTAGGAGTTTAAATATTATTCAATACATCCGTATATATTCATGTACATATATGTATATGGTTGTGATGTTAACTCAAGTCTCCTACAATTTAGGAGTTTAATTATCAGCCAATACATCTGTATGTGTATATATATGGCTTTGATGTTGCCTTATAATCACTGTACAATTTAATATGTGCTAAATATAATCATAGAGTAAAACTTCAGGCACACTCATTTCCACAACCTCACCTCTCACAACCTGATGTGGTAATCATGGGATGATGTATTGGGTTAGTTGGTTGAATTAAATGGTGGGTCTCATGCCCTCCCATGGTTGCCACATCAGGTTGTGGGGGTGAAGTTATGAAAATGGTTGTGCCTGAAGTTTTACTCATAATCATATGTGTATATATATTAGTCAGTGTATATATGTATGTACATTGAGGGGTAAAATTGTAACATTATTTACATTAAATGAGGGGATTGGACCAATTATAATGAACTTTTTGATAATGTGAACCTCGTAGTATAATTAAATATTGAGTGGGTAATATCATAAAACTTGGGTAAATAGAGATTTTTGGAGAGATTTCTATTTTTTTTTTTATTTCTCAATTAATTACATTCCACACAATGCACAGTGCACATGGTCACACCTTGTTTTATCTTATATACCCAGAAAAATTACTTGAAGTAATACACTGTCCTAACCATGCACGAAAAAGGACACGAATAAAATAAGAGAAGCATAAGGACTTGTAATCAAATTATACGTTATTAATTATAAATTCTTTCAACCATGGTGTCTTTTATTAATGTGAATTTATCAACTCTTTCACACATGGAGTCTTCTATTAATGTGAATTTACCAACTTGAGAACCCATTACAAGGATGGTGGTTGGAACTCCACATTGTGGATTGTATAATATTGTTGTATTAAAATCATTTGGATTAGGAGCTTGTTAGATGTAGAGAGATTTTCCATCTTTTAGCTATATAAAAAAAAAAAAAAAAACAAACAAACAAACAAACAAACAAAAAAAAAACACTCACAAGGAGCTTGGTACATGTTTTTGAATTTTACATATAAAAGTTTTTTTTTCATATATATATATATATATATATATACATATTCTTAAGAGGGGAGTCTTGGCTCAACGGTAAGGTTGCTCCATTTTGAATTGGAAGTCATGGGTTCGAATCTGCAAACAGTCTCTCTACTTACAAGTGTAAGACTAAGACTGCATATACATCTCACCCTTCTCAGACCCGGCGATAACAGGAGCCTCGTGCACAGGACTGCCCTAATTCTTAACACATTACCTAATAGTCTTAAAATATTTTAAACCAATTCAATTCATATTTGCTTGACATTTGTTATGCTGATAAATTTTGAAGAAAATGAATGTCATAGTGAACTTCAATATTACAAGCCATACTACTTCGATATATGGATTATAAATTTACTTGAGCAAATTAATGAAAAACCAAACCAAACCATCCAATCCTTGTGTCCCAAATCATTTGGGGTTGGTTGATCTTTCTTTTCCATTCCACGCGGTTAAGAGTTATTTGTTCGGTTAAATTAAATGAAATCACATCATTGTTCATTATAGACTTTATCACGCCCCAAAACAGCAAAAATAGAGAAAATAAATTTCGTTTTTGATCCGTAGGCCATGACTAGTGAATGTCACATGATTGTCCACTACACAAGATCCAAATAACATAAATGGAGACGCCAAACGATTCTAAGTTCAATATTAAAAATATACATAAGGTTACTAAACTATTACAACAGAGTTTTGCAGTAAATAGAAGTACTAGAGTTTTAAGGCAATGTATGCCAAGTACAAAATGCTAAATATTCAAAACATAAAACATAAAGAACTAGGTCTAATCCTAGTCTTCAACTAGCATAGATGTAGCCCTCCGTGTAGTAGTCCACTTCGGTGTGCCCATCCTCAACATATCCGTCCTTCACATAGAAGTCTTCCACCGTGAGTCCTTCCCCTGCATTGACATAAACATGATAGATTGTACGTGGGAATATCGAGCGGTATAAAACGCCATCAATTTTATGAAAGCTGAGTGAGTAAAATACTTACAGGGTATCACAATTAGAAAGTTGTTACAAGTTATTGAAACAATGTAGGATTAAATTCGACTAATAGTATCTTCTTTTATTCAACTCTTCCTTAATCGATTACTAACGTCTTTACACGAAGACCGACTACCCTCTATTAATCGGAGAACACACTCGACAGTAAACACTTCTATGGATACACCATTGCTCCGGTCCACCGCTTTTAGTACATATTAATGAGCAAGACATATCTTTCTATTGCCATGACTTTTCGTAATCTACCTGTGACCTAATTGGTCAACCACTTTTAAGGACATGTTAATGACCAACGTCCGCCCATGCAAGACTCCTAAATCTTAACAAATCTACTTAGTTCCACACTAACACCGATACATGACATTTCTCATGTGGCCTCACTACTACGAATAAAATGTCTCAATCGATTGGTAAATAGTCCAATCGATTGGGAGTAGGTGGTCATGTGGAAATCGATCGATTGGGATAAGGGTCCTTTTAGCATTTTTGTGGGTTATGGGTAACCCACATAATCTTGGACCGGGTCCAATAGGCTTAGCTTAGGGTTTAAGAAATCCTATGTGGATTATAACTTGGAGTCCTAGGGCATGTATATGTGTGTATATATATATGTGTATAACACACACATAAACACAACTCTCTACACACAACAAAAGTCTCTCTCTCTCTCTCTCTCTCTAGCCAAATCACACTAGGGCTTGGGATTTAGCGCGTGGATACAAAGGGGCTGTCTCTAGTAGGCACTCTCACGACCCGTTCGAAGCACATGAGAGTACACGGAAGCACTAAAGAGCAGCAATTCGTGGGCATTATCGTCGGGCTCGTAACAACGCCGCCAAAACGATCCGTGATCGGGTATATTCCGCAAGATATGTCCTTTACCCGACCCGCATGCATGTGTGTATACATAATTTACAGGTCCAATTGATTGAGTCTCAAATAATATCAAAGACAAGGAAAATAATAAGGGTTTATACATATAGACAAATAAAAGTACAATGGAAATTTACGGGTATTACTCCCAGGCTAGTTTAGGTCTTCTCCTCTCCAAACATCTTCCTGAACTACAATTCTATCACCCTTCTGCACTGATGCGTCTAACGGTATTCAGTATACTTCACCAAACCATCTTTGTCTATTTTCCCTCGATCAACTTATCTTTAATTGTTTAACAAAAAAAAAAAAAAATTTATCTTTTGGCGCCACCACATTTGAGTCGTGGGTAGAAATATAATTTCTCCTAAACTTGTACAAATTATTATAATTATTATCATTTTTTTTATCTTTATCTCTATCTTTTTTTTTATTTTTTTGGTTCAGTTTTTATAGCAAAAATGCATTTCATTAATAAGCAATATAACTGAGTACAATATGAGAAAAACTCCCCCACAAATACTGAAAAACAGCTCAGACTTTCAGGTGAAAGCCTAAACTCGACCACCACCCAACTCTATATCCGAAACAAAACTTATCAGTCATACTCAAACTACAAAACAACATTGTTATGAAAAAAAAAAAAAAAGCACAGTTAACTGCAAGTTGCTTTGTTGGACATTAGTTAGGTTGTCCAAACTAGAATAATAATTCATTATTTTGCTTAAATAACTTTACAAAGGTCCCATTACACATACACACACAAAAAGAAAAGAAAAGAAAAAGGATGGTAATATCTAATATGTCACCTTTTCTTTATTGAAGATTCTCAAATCTTCAACCAAGCCGGCGCCAAGTATAGGATAGGAAATGAATTAAGAATGACTTGTATCTTAAGTTCAGGTTCGAAGATGCGGAAAAAGAAAAGAAAAAGAAAACAAAAATGTTTATTAGTTTGTTTTTCTCCACTCTTATATGGAGTAAAAAAATGAAATAAAGGAAAATAAGATTTCAACAAAAAAAAAATGAAAGGAATTTTTTATTTTACGATAAGTTTTATTGCTAAAGCTAGGGGTGTCATTTAGAATGGAAATTTCGATTCTGACCGATTCTGAACTGGAAATTTCCGATTTTGGCACCAAAAATTGAATTCTGAATTCCGAATTCCGAAAATTCCGAAAAAAAAAATCAGAACGGAATTGGAATTGTTTTGAGACTTCCGCAAATTCCGAAAATATTCCGAAAATATATTTTTCGAAGAGATTTCCGAAAAAATCTAAATGTTTTTTCAAAAATTTGGAAGAATGTTTTGTCCCACGTCGAATAAGACGAGAAATGAGAGAGTAGGGGACTCTCTATAAAAGCATGACTTACCCTTTCAATAGTAATTGTATTCCGAAAATTCCAAAAATTGTGAAAATTGCCGATTCCAATTCCAAAAAATTCGAAAAAAATTCCGAAGAATTCTGAAATTCCGAAATCGAAAAGGAAAATAAAATTCCGAAAAAATCAGATCGGAAATTGGAACACCTATTTAATTTCTAAAATTTTCGGAATTTTTTCCGAAAAAGGGTATTCCGATCCGTTCCGGCCGAAACACACCCCTAGTTAAAGCAAAATCGCCATTTAGTGATCTCCTTTTTTTTTTTTTTTTAAAGATAAGTTTTCTTGAGAAAGTAAAATCGCCTGCTCGGCTACAGGATGACCAACAAAAAAGAGATACAAGCCTGCACCCAAGACAACACAGGCTTAGAAAACACCCCATTCCAACAAATAAAGCAAACACATTGCAGCAACCACCACACAAACATGCGCGCACACACACACACAAAATATTCTCTGTCCTATTTCATGTGTCCATTCTTTCCTTTTTTGGCAATCCCAAATCAATTGTCCACTAAAAATATTCCATAATGAATTATTAGTGTAGATATAATATGATGGGTCATCGGATTAGGTCACCCACATATCATTAAAAGATTTTGCAAAGGACCTTATCCCCCCTGAGTCTCTATGTAGTTCCACACCTGAGTATATGAATTGGGATTAAATAATTCTCATATTGCTCAACTTCTTTATGTCAATGCACATGGACTACGAATTGAAAAACATAAGTGACTTTCGTTTAGAGTTGGTTGGGACATTAAACAAGTTGCAACATGCAATACTTTATACTATATCTGCGGGCAATGTCATATTTGCACTGCTAGATATGTATACATGGAAAACATTATTTATGCTGTCAATTAATTATGCAAGTTGCAACCAACCATTATACATTAAACAACGGCTTGATAGTAACATTCAATTATTCTACTAATACACTATTTAACCTACTTTGTTTGGACGGACTTTCTTATATCTATGAATTAGATATGAGGTTAGCATCATTCAAAATTTTTTGTTTTTTTTTTTATTTTTTGTTTTTTTTTAGTCACTAATATAAAATGTATTCCATCATTACCATTGGTGTGTTCACATTACGAAAAACCCAACTGTTGTGATTTCTTTATTGTGAAGGATACCCCCATTTTTTTTTAAATAGTAAATCAAATAAAAAGAAAAGAAGGTACAAATTACAAGAGGTATATACCCTACGAACTTATATAAAGAAATAAAAGATATGCAACAAAGCTCAAGACATGGCAGAAGAGGCTATCTAAGGGCACCCAAATAAACAATGACGATGGGGCCAACATCACAGAGACTTGGCTAAATCAAAGGCCCAATATCAAACAGTAGGCTAAAACGAACATAGGGCACAAAACTAATCAACCAGGGAGCCTAAGATCTTCGGCGGCCTTGTGATTACTTCCTTTAGATTTCTTCTGTCTTCTTCTTCTTCTTCTTCGACCTGGAGGAAGAAGGATTATCTAGTTCATTTCAATCCATTCCTCAACAGTCTCATCCATGTCCACCTCACAATCAGTATCTATCTTAATAAGGGAGGTAACGGTACCATTTTCAACCTTATCAACATTCTCATTGACATTAAGGGTTTGAAATTTTTTAAACATGTTAGCTTCCATCACATGAGAATCTTTTTCATATAAGCAATGATAATGCTTGGCCAAATCCTAATCCCAAATTTACATCCCAAATAATTTAGCAGTGGACCACATTCAATCATGATGGGACCAATTCAACATCATCCAATCAAAATCTAGCAATCCCACTGTTACATCATTTGAGATGTGAATTTAGGATTAGAATTTAGAAATAATATCGTTTTCATATACGTAAAGAATTAATTCGTTGAATGATTTACTAGTCTTTGACCTGCTGAGCGAGAGCATCAATTTAGACACTTTGGCAGCCCAAGAGGGGGTTAACTCTCCTTGCCTTTCCACTATCCTTGGGAGTCATAGAGAACATTTGGATAACAACCTTAGATTTTCCTTTCCAAACAATCTCAAACCATTTGATCACCTCAAATATGTTAGGGATGTATACTAAAAGTCATGCTTTATGTAGTTGATTTATTATTCATTTAATAAAATCAGTTAATCCATTTTTTATGAGAATCTGTGTGGACAATATTTGTATTATATTGTTTATTTAATATTATGCATGTGTGTCTTTCACTCTACATAGTAGGTGGTTTGATGTGTAGAGTTTGGCTTGCACAGGGAAGATCAAACCATCGGATCTTGTAGAATGTAAGATTTTGGTTTACAGTCTCATATGGATTGGACACACCATCGGTAGGACTGCAGCATGGTGTTGTAGTAGGTTTGTCTTGACTGCGGGAAACGGTATAGTTTTAACTCACCATGCTGGTACATTTTGTGTATTAAACGGAACTGACTTGGAATAATTATCTTTATATTGACTTATAAGATAATTAATACCTCATGGTTATTATGAGTGCTTATGCTCTAAATCCTAAGTTAATTTGTAGACACGTACATTTGATATTTACACTTTGATCCCTAAAAGGGTGAGATCCTTAAATGGGTCAATATCTCAATGGATTGGGTGGCAATATTATTTGTGTGGTGGATATTAATTAATGATGGAATCCATGTCTCAATTTTGGGATTGATGATATCCCCTTGAGAAAGCTTATAAGTTTTGATTATGTCAAATCCTGCAGGTGGATTTTGTATCCGACATATCAGATAAGTTAAGAAGAGGATCTCAAGGAATTTTAAGAGATTAATTAAATGTGATTGTCAGTAATTATATTTAATTAATGGATATCTGTAATCTTAACGTGGGGAGATAATAAGCATTTAATAACATAGAGCTCGAAATATATTTTTGAGATAAGGGTAGGAGTGCAATTATAATTCTTTAGTGGTATGAATTATAATTTATGGAAATAGGAATCTGATTCAGTTCGAATTAGGGTTTCCTAATTCTATAAGGAAGCATATTCCTTATTGACTTCTTATGGTCCCTATCGTAGCCTATATATATGCTGCCTTGGCTCTTCTCTTAGGTTGCATGATTTCATATTATAAGCTTCTCTTGACCTCCTAGCTTTCTTCTAGAAGGGTTTCCACCAAACCCTAGTCTCTGTGAGCATTCAAGAGACATAGGAGTGAAGATCGCTAGCATCGGACAATGCTCACTAAAAGAGCTTCGGACTGCTCGATACTGATCGAAAGTTGCTGAATTTTTTATACAACGTTCCGGACGTCGAGACGGAGCTGCTGTAAAAAAATTCAAGTAAATCGGAGATCGTTTAGTCCTCCTGACGAACACATCTTTGTCGGATCAATGTGATTGGGATTGAATCGTCACAGCAACGAAAGAGAGTGTTATAACTGGGAATAGAAAATAGAACGTAAAGAGGGAAGAGTAAAAAACATAAAGGATTTCGAAAGAGCCCACACTCAGTTCGATATTCTGGCAGCAAAGGAATACGGTAGAAGAACGTGAGCTGTTATCGAGCCCGTGTTCTCGATTCGTCTACTACAGCAATCCGTTTTTGCAGTTCAAGGTAACCCTAGTTCTGCCCTTGTAGGGTTATTGTAGTTTTCACGTAATTTTTTTTTGCAGTACCAACTTATACGCGCTGTCAATGGATTCTGGGAACGCAGTTTCCTAACAGTGGTATCAGAGCAACGTTGATTCTGCGTATGGGTTGGACGCAACCATGTTGTCCATTAAACATATCTTATGTGTGTTTTGATAGATGGATAGAACGTAGAACTGTGCTAACCCTTGTTTTGCAGCGTTCTTATTCCACTATTATGGTCACTGATTTTGTGTGATTGGATCCCACGATGGTTTTATCCGTGGTTAATTTTGTTGTTTTAATATAGCATGTGAACTCCTTTATGGAGGCATAGGATTTGTGTGTATTGGATCCCACGCTTGATTGATGTGTGGTTAATTTACTGCAAAGAAATAGCATGTGAACTCCTTCATGGAGGCATAGGGTTTGTGTAATATATCTCAAGTAAATCCATGAAGATGGTTCGTGAGAGCAGTTTTACAAGCAGTTTCGATCCCCGCTAGCTGACCGGGCAGCTCGAACCCCGTGCTTAGTGGCGACATAGAGCTAATCGGGTTCAATGAAGATTTCTTCACAAGAGTTGCAGCTTGACCATAATAGTGGGATTCCTATTTTATTATAATTTCCTTATTTATGTGTGATTGAATGATTATTATTGTTTCATGTTTCATGAATAGAACAACATGGATAATTATTTCTAGACCTATTTCAGATGTCTAGCTGCATGTTTAATTTATATTAATTTAAAATGATGGACAACTACATGTGTATTTAGAAATAAAACTAATTCCATAATTTTGAAAACATAAGTACTTATTTTCTAAAATCATGAGAATAGAATAATTTTATTATCTACACATGTGGGTTTCACAAGTAAGGATGAATTAATCCTTGTCAAGTATTCCATTATTTTTTATTAAGTAAATTAAAAAAATTTCTAAAAAATTATAACACATGTGGGTTTCACAAGTAAGGATGAATTAATCCTTGTCAAGTATTCCATTATTTTTTATTAATTAAATTAAAAAAAATTTAAAAAATTATAACCCTCAAATTTTTTTTAAAAATTCTAAGTGGGAGAGGGAATTTATCAAGTATAAATCCCATGGTCTCCATCACTGGTTTGTAGATGATATGATTAATTTTGTGTGATTACTCTAGTGTCATCCTCCCCATCGGATGTAGTTGATCATGGAATCATCAGTACAAACTTCTTTAAAAGAATATTTTGGGTGATTGTTGGTGTGGGTCACCTCTCCATCAGAGGTGTCCCTCATGGAACTCTTGACCTAGAATTAAGTGATGGTATACACTTAGCTATAAATAATAATATCCTCTCTATCTGAGTCACTGTTATTATTTATAGGACCAAAGCAAGTCAGCAGTTTAATTTTATTAGGCAATGTACAATATTTTCAACTCGAATCCATAGTAATTTTTGCCCAAACGTAATTATTTTTGTTATGTGATTCTCAGGCTTTTAAATGGGTACTTTCAATTCACTTGCTGTTGTACTTAAAGAAAACAAACTTACTGGACCAAACTATATAGACTGGAAAAGGAATTTGGATATTGTGTTAACTACTGAAGAGTACAAGTTTGTGCTTACTCAAGAATGTCCTGAGCAACCTGGTGAGGGGGCAACAGCTGAGGAAACCCAGGCTCACAAGCAATGGGTCAAGGCTGATGAGATGGCGCGGTGTTACATTTTGGCATCCATGTCAAATGTTCTGCAACATCAGCATCAGTCAATGACCAGTGCCTATGACATGATGGAGAGCCTCCGAGAGATGTTCGGGGATCAAAGTCGTGCTGCTAGGCAGGTTGCTATGAAAGACTTGATGAATACAACCATGGCTAAAGGGATGCCTGTAAGGGATCATGTTCTTAAGATGATATCTCTTCTTAATGAACTAGAGATCCTTGGAGCTGAAATCGACGGGGAAACCCAGGTCGATATCGTACTCTAGTCACTGCCAGTGTCTTTTAAGCAATTCCGCCTCAATTACAACATGAATAAATTTAAATATACTTTGGCGGAGCTGCTTAAAGAACTCCAGGCAGCTGAGGGTCTCAACAGAAAGTCTGGGAGTGCTCTTGTGTTTGAGAAAGGTTCTGCTTCAAAGCCGAAAGGCAAGAAGAAAATGAAAAAGGCTCAAAAGAAGGCCGCGGGTCCTCCGCCAATCCAAAGGCCACAAGGACAACCGGGAAAGTCTAAAGGCAAATGTTTTGTTTGCAAGCAGCCAGGACACTGGAAGAAACAATGTCCAGTTTATCTTGCCAGACAGAATAATCAAGGTAAATCTCATTTACTAGTTGTTGAATCGTGTTTAGCGGTCCGATCTACCGGTACCTGGTGAGTAGATACGGGAGCCACTGATCATGTATGCAATTCTTTGCAGGGGTTCCAGTGAACCAGGCAGCTCAGTGATGGAGAGATTTATCTATATATGGGAAATGCTACGAGAGTAGCAGCAGTTGCAGTAGGAGATCTACATCTTAATTTTGGTAGAGATAGGATTTTAATATCAAGAAATTACCTTTATGTACCTTCTATTAGAAGGAATTTAGTTTCAGTTTCTAGTTTAGTAAAGAATGGATATTCAGTTCATTTTAATATAGTAATAGTTATTAAAGAAAATAAACATTTTATTTATTCTGGTCCATTGGTGGATGATCTTTATATTATAAATCCTATCTCTCCTATACTGCAACTTAGTGAATTGAATAACACAAATAGTTTACCATTTAAGAGAAAAGAACTTTCGAGGATGAACCAAACGCATCTTTGGCACTTACGCCTTGGTCATATTAATTTGAAAAGGATTCAAAGACTGGTTCAAAATGGGCCATTAGGCTCATTGGAAGTGGAGGCACTTCTAGTTTGTGAATCCTGCTTGGAAGGTAAAATGACCAAGAGGCCATTCTCGGCCAAGGGCTATAGAGCAAAAGAGCCGTTGCAACTGGTTCACTCTGATTTGTGTGGTCCTATGACTGTCCAAGCAAGAGGGGGATTTGAGTACTTTGTCACTTTCATCGATGATTACTCAAGGTATGGGTACATTTACTTGATGCGGCGTAAGTCTGAATGCTTTGAGAAATTCCAACACTTCAAGGCTGAAATGGAGAAGCGTCTAAGTAAATGTATCAAGACACTACGATCTGATCGTGGTGGAGAGTACCTCTTGGGAGAGTTTAGGGAATACTTATTGGAGCAAGGGATTACATCCCAATTGTCTGCACTCCGTGTGCCTCAGCAAAACGGTGTAGCAGAAAGAAGGAACAGGACTCTCATGGATATGGTAAGATCTATGATGAGTTACTCGGATTTACCAATTTTCTTTTGGGGACACACATTAGAGACAGCTGCATACATTCTAAACTTGGTACCATCTAAGTTAGTACCTACTACTCCCACGGAATTGTGGACTGGGCGAAAGCCTAGTCTGCATCATGTTCGGATCTGGGGTAGTCCAGCGCATGTGCTGAAAATGAACGCAGAAAAGTTGGAATCGAGAACAGAAGTATGTTTCTTTGTTGGGTATCCAAGAGGAACTAAAGGTGGCCTGTTTTATAGTCCTAAGGATCAGAAGGTTATTGTTAGCACCAATGCCACATTCTTAGAAGAGGACTATGTTATGGACCACAAGCCTAGAAGTCGTATTTGTTCTAGAGGAAATGAGAGGAGAGACACCGAGACATACTTCTTCGGTACCAACGGTACGAGAAGAAACACCACAAGAAAGAGTTATCGATATACCATTACCACCTCGTAGTGGGAGGATTATCGAAACTCGTGTAGATCCCAAATCAACCATTAACACGCAGATTTCTGAACCAGTACAACGTGTAGATAATGGTGTATTAGGTTCAGAATCTTCACAATGAAATATCAGTGATACACAGACACGGGTTGTGCCTCGTCGTAGTGGGAGGGTTATTATTCAACCTAACTGGTATATGTTCTTGGGAGAGTCTTATGACCAGGTCCCTGATGAACAAGATACCAACCCCTGTAACTACAATGAAGCACTCCAAGATAAAGATGCAGATCTTTGGCAAAAGGCTATGAAATCTGAAATGGAGTCTATGTACTGCAATCAAGTCTAGGATCTTGTAGAACCACCCAATGAAATAAAACCCATTGGATGCAAGTGGATCTATAAGAAAAAGAGAGGAGCAGATGGTAAGGTGGAAACCTTTGAAGCTAGGCTTGTTGCGAAAGGGTTCACTCAAAAAGAAGGAATCGATTATGAGGAAACCTTTTCGCCGGTGGCAATGCTGAAGTCTATCCGGATTCTCTTATCCATTGCTACACATATCGATTATGAAATTTGACAAATGGATGTCAAGACAGCATTTCTTAATGGGAATCTTGACGAGTGCATCTATATGGTACAACCAGACGGGTTCATCGCAAAGGGCCAAGAACACATGTTGTGCAAGCTTAAGAAGTCCATTTATGGACTTAAGCAGGCATCTAGGTCTTGGAATATCCGCTTTGATCAAGCAATCAAGTCTTTTGATTTTGATCAATGTGCGGATGAATCCTGTGTGTACAAGAAACATGATGGAAGCGTGGTAGTATTCTTAATACTATATGTGGATGATATCTTGCTAATCGGAAATGAAGTGGGGGTATTATCTTCTGTAAGGGTATGGTTGTCCAGTCAATTCGATATGAAGGACTTGGGAGAAGCCGGTCACATCCTAGGGATCAAGCTTATGCGAGATCGCAAGAATAGGATATTGGGCTTGTCACAAGGCACTTATATTGACAATATTCTTGCAAGGTTTAGTATGCAAGATTCCAAGAAAGGATTCCTTCCCTTCAGACACGGAATTACTCTATCTAAGGATCAGTGTCCTAAAACACCTAATGAGATAGAGAAGATGAAGGCAGTTCCTTATGCCTCAGCAGTAGGAAGCCTAATGTATGCTATGCTATGTACTAGACCTGACATCGACTTTGTTGTTGGCATGGTTAGTAGATATCAGTCTAATCCAAGGCAAGAACATTGGACTGCGGTGAAAAATATTCTCAAGTACCTGAAAAGGAATCGAGACTATATGTTAGTTTACCAAGCAGACAGTCTTGTACCCATTGGGTACACAGATTCTGATTTCATGTCAGATAGGGATTCCAGAAAGTCTGCCTCAGGATATATGTTTACCCTAGGAGATAGAGTCATTAGTTAGAGTGAGGTGTGTCACTTCATGGCTTTAAGTCTAAGTGGGAGATTGTTAGGGATGTATACTAAAAGCCATGCTTTATGTAGTTGATTTATTATTCATTTAATAAAATTAGTTAATCCATTTTTTATGAGAAACTGTGTGGGCAATGTTTGTATTATATTGTTTATTTAATATTATGCATGTGTGTCTTTCACTCTACATAGTAGGTGGTTTGGTGTGTAGAGTTCGGCTTGCACAGGGAAGATCAGACCATCGGATCTTGTAGAATGTAAGATTTTGGTTTACAGTCTCATATGGATTGGACACACCATCGGTAGGACTGCAGCATGGTGTTGTAGTAGGTTTGTCTTGACTGCGGGAAACGGTATAGTTTTAACTCACCATGCTGGTACATTTTGTGTATTAAACGGGACTGACTTGGGGTAATTATCTTTATATTGACTTATAAGATAATTAATACCTCATGGCTATTATGAGTGCTTATGCTCTAAATCCTAAGTTAATTTGTAGACACGTACATTTGATATTTACACTTTGATCCCTAAAAGGGTGAGATCCTTAAATGGGTCAATATCTCAATGGATTGGGTGGCAATATTATTTGTGTGGTGGATATTAATTAATGATGGAATCCATGTCTCAATTTTGGGATTGATGATATCCCCTTGAGAAAGCTTATAAGTTTTGATTATGTCAAATCCTGCAGGTGGATTTTGTATCCGACATATCAGATAAGTTAAGAAGAGGATCTCAAGGAATTTTAAGAGATTAATTAAATGTGATTGTCAGTAATTATATTTAATTAATGGATATCTGTAATCTTAACGTGGGGAGATAATAAGCATTTAATAACATAGAGCTCGAAATATATTTTTGAGATAAGGGTAGGAGTGCAATTATAATTCTTTAGTGGTATGAATTATAATTTATGGAAATAGGAATCTGATTCAGTTCAAATTAGGGTTTCCTAATTCTATAAGGAAGCATATTCCTTATTGACTTCATATGGTCCCTATCGTAGCCTATATATATGCTGCCTTGGCTCTTCTCTCAGGTTGCATGATTTCATATTATAATCTTCTCTTGACCTCCTAGCTTTCTTCTAGAAGGGTTTCCACCAAACCCTAGTCTCTGTGAGCATTCAAGAGACATAGGAGTGAAGATCGCTAGCATCGGACAATACTCACTAAAAGAGCTTCGGACTGCTCGATACTGATCGAAAGTTGCTGAATTTTTTATACAACGTTCCGGACGTCGAGACGGAGCTGCTGTAAAAAAATTCAAGTAAATCGGAGATCGTTTAGTCCTCCTGACGAACACATCTTTGTCGGATCAATGTGATTGGGATTGAATCGTCACAGCAACGAAAGAGAGTGTTATAACTGGGAATAGAAAATAGAACGTAAAGAGGGAAGAGTAAAAAACATAAAGGATTTCGAAAGAGCCCACACTCAGTTCGATATTCTGGCAGCAAAGGAATACGGTAGAAGAACGTGAGCTGTTATCGAGCCCGTGTTCTCGATTCGTCTACTACAGCAATCCGTTTTTGCAGTTCAAGGTAACCCTAGTTCTGCCCTTGTAGGGTTATTGTAGTTTTCACGTAATTTTTTTTTGCAGTACCAACTTATACGCGCTGTCAATGAATTCTGGGAACGCAGTTTCCTAACAAAATAGACATCTCCAAAGAAGATTTCTTATTGTTTATTAATAGGTCATTCTGGACAGACTTAATTATCAAGAACTTCTTTCCACACATCACCCACTTCATATTTATTATATACAGAGTAGAGGTAGTAGCCGGGTAGGCTCCAAGTTTAATGTTTAAGCACTCATGGCCGGCCAAAGACAACATTTTTGCCCTGATATAGCGATAGGAGTTCATTAATGGTATTCAACATAAATAGTAACCTTTGTGGGCTCTCCACTGAATTAATCTTCCACCTAAATTATAAAGTCCGCATTTAAATCAATACAGATTGTAGCATATGAGATTCTCTTGCAACTACTAGTCAATCTGTCAACATGTTGGGGATTCCCTAGCAAAGTAGCAATGTTGCTCAGTTCCCCAGTATTCTAATACTCCAGAGGAATATTTTCCCCATGAAAAATGGTAGGTCTCACATGTTCGTGTGAAACCCACACATTTTCCTGACGCTAACCACCACTTATTCAGATACAAACAACTCATGAGAGTTTTTGTCATGTACTACTTTTCATTATTCAAGTCAATTATGAACAGCCACATGTGATTGATAACACCATTCTGTCATGTACTGCTATATTTAAACAGAGTCTAGTAAGAGAGAGATGTTGAATTTTCAACACTTGGTGCGGAAGGTGTATTCGATGTGGATTGATTATCGTTCTCATCCTCTCTTTTATTAAAGAAAGAAAAAAGAGTTTTTTCTCGCTTGGGTAGTGGTTGATTATTTACCATTATGGTTAAATGATTGTAACCTAAGACAGTAAGAATTAAGTAAACATTGGGTATCTTAAGCAAAAAAGTTTGTGGAAACGAATGACAATAAAATAAGTGAAAACTGTGAATTTGTAAAATCATTAACACTAGAGTAATGTTAATCTTCTTAAATTTGTATCCCAAATGTGATTCCGAATACATATGACAGTGGACCTAGTTGATTTTCGTTAGAAGATATTAAAGTAGTTCAACTAGAACATGTGTTGAGAACCACATTTGGGACCCAAAATTTGGGAATCATAGAATTACTCATAACAATATACCAATCTGATATAGCAATTAATAAATAATCAATAACCATATCAATTATTAGACTAAAATTATATGTCATCATATTTCAATAAAACTTAGGCAATTTGTTGGACAGAGATCAAGTAAAATTAGACTAAAACAATAATAATAATAATAATAATAATAATAATAATAATAAATATGGTTTGATAAGATTGGATTTGGATGAGACCAATTGGAATTTATCCCTAACTCATAGACGTACCTCTGTAATTGTTGTTTTGATAAGATTTCATGGTAAATATGGTTTTATCATGGGTTTAGCAACCCATTTATTCTCTGTCCAGAATTTCAGAACAGTTCCTTTTTTTTAAATTGCTTAGTTCAGAGCCTTAAACTAAGATTTTGAGCTTCGAATAATTGTTTTCATGAAGCTAAAGGAGTTAACAAGATCCCCTAAAAAGATTGAAGAGTTTCTAATTCGTTTACTATTTTTAGAAAATCACATCAAATCTCTAGACAGAGAGTTTACAAATTCTGATTAGTGTCTGGTTATGGTCCAATTCCCAGCGATTGAACCATTGATTATTGATTTTCATTTTGGGTTAGAAACTAGACATGCCGAGGCATGATATACTCAAAAATCATTAAAATCAAGCTATGGGAACTATACTTTTTCTATTTTTTTTAATCTCAGACTTCTTCTCTGTAAATTCTGGAAACTTGAGGTAGATTTGGTAAATCTTGCTAACTTTGATCCAAATGGTTTTCTAATGTCTTGAGACTTGAAATGTGTTTAAATTATGATTAATTAGACTCAAATCCAAAGATCGAATGATCCAAATCAATGAATGGTTCATGTCTTATCCATTCTCATGATCATAATCATCACGTCTAGTAGTAATACTTTTTACTTAGGATACTAGCTTGTAAATCATAGAAATAAATTGTTATATGTTGAAATTAGTTATGAATTCTCTTCAACCATATCGAGGACATGCCATTTCTATATGGACATTACATTGGCTCCGCGTTGAGACTTGTATATTTATAGGAATGTTGTGACTTCGACGGTTGGGAAGAATTCATGATTTTTGTCAATCTTCTCTATCTTTGTTAGTTTTATAAGAGAATTTAATATTATTTGTGTTCAAAACATGTGGACTAACCTTTGTTTTGTAGCACTATTAAGGTATGGCTTCTTGAACCATCCTTTATTTTTTGTTTTATTTGATTTTTATTGATTTTCGACTTCATGCGCGACACTTTAGATTAGAGTTTGCTTTATGTGTATATATGTGTTAGAGACTCCTTTACTAGGTTTTCTATTTTTGTATGCATTGCATGTTTCTATATCGCAGCTGGATCCCGAGTAAGTTTCCTTGTTCCCTATTTGTATGTCATCTTGCTTGCTATTTGAATTATGTGATTTTGCATGCCTTTTATCGTCAGCAATCTTATACCAACATACTTTTGGGATGCATATTTATATTTGTTAATTAGTTGAGGGCATGCCTAGATTAATAATTAAATTAAAAAGAATATTAAGTAAAGGTTTATCACAAGATAGGATGAGAGGGGGTGTTTTAGTCCCCAGGCTCCTTCCCCTCTCATTGCATAATCCTCAGACCTAAAAATCTATGATTTTCAAAGATTAGTTTGCCTTTAAAATGGTTTCTTAATTTTCCTTAAAAAAAAATTAAGAGGCGACTCGTATTTAAATTTGAAAAAGTTAAAACGTGGTTAGCCTGTAATATCCACAGTAAGGGGCACTTTTTTTTTAGTAAATGTCTCCTTCTTTAGAGTGCTGGAATATGAGTCACGCAGTATAAATTATTTCTACCAAATTGAACCTTTTGTAGCAAGTGTCTCATTATTTTTTAGTTAGTGTCTTCATGGGACCTCCAATTGCAAATGTTGGATTTTTTTTTTTTGGTCTGTGTCAGACATCTAACCGTCTCTGTGACATTAACGGGTTAGTATCCTAGATGTTATAGTAACACACGCACACGCAAGGAGGGGGGGGGGGGGGGGGGGGGCATACCCCACTTTAAAGCAATTGACTCTCTTGATCATCTCCTTGTTAGGGAGACTCGAACCCACAACCTCCCCATTAAAGAGTATGGGTCATGGCCATCTCGACTAACCGAGCTGGTTAAACTCGCCCCCTTCAACAATCTAGGATTGCATTCGTAGATGGTCCTTTTATTGTATTTTATGTATTTTCAAAATTACCTAGAACAACGTTCCCTATAAAGCAAGAAAGATAAATTAGCTTTACTTTTAGGAGGAGAACAATATTACGAAAGTGACATAAAGCAAAAAAAATGTCTCAAGTTCGAATCTCAAGGGGGTGGTCACAGGTGATTCACCCGGACGCCCTGATCTCGTGGGATTAATCGAGGTACGCACAAGCTGGCCCGAACACCCACAATTATAAAAAAACAAAAAAAAAAACAAAAGAGAGAGAAAGAGAGAGAGAGAGAGAGAGAGAGAGAGAGGGAGTAGCTTTACCTTTAGTGGGGAACAATACGATGAAATAGTCAAAAAAAAATAAAAAATAAAAATAAAAAAAAGCAAAAAAGTGTTAGCTTTAGGTTTTTTTTTTTTTTTTTGTTGGACCAAATGTTAGCTTTAGTTTTAGTGGGAAAACAATATCACGAAGGTGATGGTACGTACCCCAGCATTATAGTGGGTGTAACATTGTTGTTATTTATTTGACAATCTAATTTCACGAAAGTGATTGTAGACCCCACCATTACAGAGAAAGAATCAGATGGACTCTTATTCCAAACTCAATCTACAAACGTTTGAAATTTCTTGTTAATTAAACTTTCCACTTGTTTATTATACTTTCCGTTGCTGTCGTATTATTGTTATTTTTTTGATAATCCATTATAGTCTCGTTATTAATTTATTTATTATTATTTTTTTTATGACACAAGAGAAAAGAGGAGAGGTTCAAACTCCGAACCGATATGTTTGAGTAAATTTTAATACTAAACTTTTACACTAGAGCTATTCATCACTTGATCGTTAGTGTCATACTTACAAAAGGTTAAAAAGGAGTTTCTTTTTTAAGGGTAATACTTGGGACAGACCCAATGACACAATTTTTGGGACACAACTCAAGAGATGTGTCTATCTCTCTCATGTATCATTATGGGGTCCAGTGACATCACAGGAGAGACATAGACACATCTTTTGAGTTGTATCCAAAAAGTTCATGGAAATGAATGACAATAAAATAAGTGAAAACTGTGAATTTGTAAAATCAATAACACTAGAGTAATGTTAATCTTCTCAAATTTGTATCCCAAATGTGATTCCGAACACATGTGACAGTGGACCTAGTTGATTTTCATTTGAGGATAGTAAAGTGGTTCAACTAGCACATGTGTTGAGAATCACATTTGGAATCTAAAATTTGGGAATCATAGAATTACTCATAACAACATACCAATCTGATATAGCAATTAATAAATAATCAATAACCATATCAATTATTGTTTGCACTCAAAAACCGCCAAAGGTTTTTGGGCCCGAGTGGCATAGTGAAATTGGTTTAGGTGAGGCCGGCCCAGGGAATCCAAGGCTCATCGGGCTCAAGTGGAGAATGTCACATGGTTTGTAAAGACAAGGTTGTTGGGTGATATGTGGAGCCCGAATGGTGTGATGATTTATTGGCGTTCCCATCGGGCATTGTAGAGGTGTAAATGAATGCAGGGTAAGCCCGATGGAGTATAAGAGCAGCACACGGGACTATCGGACATCATATTTGATGAGAATGGTGAAGGCCTGCTGCATGAGCCCGATTGAGTTCAAGCAGTCGTGAAGAGGGCATCGGGCATGGAAGACGGATGTAACAACAGATGGGGTTGTTAAGCTCGATTTGATCAAAAGGAAATAGATAGTGGGCGGTGCTGTTCACAGCTGTCGTAATGACGTCATCTTAATCTTTAAGGAAACAGAGTTAGTTTTGGAAAGGATATCTCACGTCCAGCTGGAAAGGAATGTTAATCCCTAAAATATTGGAATTGGGTCAGTAGAGATAAAGATAAGGCAAGAGTTGGATTTTTGGGAGGATTCTGCTACTATCAATCAACCAATCAGTCAGGACTGCTTAAGGCGCAAGTCAAAGAGTTCTTTCCTAATTAAGATTCCCTAAGGCCGCTATAAATACAAAGGCAGGCTAACCGTGCAAGGGACTCCGCGTCACTTCGACAAATCGCATTCAAACCGCATCCCAAAGCATTCAGCGTGCAGTCTTAGTTTTAGGCAAATAAAAGTGTTCTTTTTATTTTCTTAGTTTCATTTATATTACATCTCTTGTAATATTTTCTACTTTCAATTAAATAAAACATGCCTTTTATTTAATTCATTTTTGTTTCATCACTTGTATGCCTTGTGCGCTTCAGTACTGCCATAGGACTTTTGGTGAGGGTACTTTCCTACTCACCTCACACAGTCGTTTTGTTAGAAGTCAGATTCATTAAGCCTTGTGTATCACTCACACAAACAATATAGGAAATTAGGTTGCACACACTCGAACCACTATTGGTTCTGGCACGCCCGTGCAAATTACAGGCAAACATTTTTGGCACGCCCGGTGGGACCCACAGTGTCAAGCCATGCCTCCAAAGAAGGACAAGCAGACAGGCAAAAACGACCAAGACGATTCTGCCGTTGACCTATCTATGGAGGAGAGTACTGGCCATTCTCCACAAGATGGCAGTGTCACTATCGAGGCAATTTCGGAGGCCATGAAAGCGAACGTTGAACCCATGTGACAGGAATATAACGCACTAATAGGTTCAATGGGTAATCTCAAGGATGTAATCAGCCAAACGGCCGATGTACATCGGAGTCAAGCAGACCTGGTCAGAGAGACTAGGACCACCCACGTAAAATTAGATCGCCTGACAGACATGATCGGCAAACTTATAGATACCTATAAAGCCGAGGGTAGCAAAGATCATATCACCGGATCCGGCTCTAGCACATCGCTTGAGTCTGATAAGCCGAAGGATCTACCCTACATTTGTCTGAACCTTAGGGAGGGTAATGGTTCAGGCAAGCAATCTGAATCACAGAACGGACAGGCTAGTAGCTCGGTGATCACCGATCCCAATGGATTGGCAACACCGATTTTTGTTCGATCAACAGGCCATACTGAAAGTTCAGCCGGCCACACACAACCTCCAGTTCACACTACTTGGGGGCAACGAAACAATAGTGGGTTTTGGACCCATCAGACCAATAACAATCAACAGTAACTACCACCACCGGTGATTCCCCCGGTGAGGGCTGCTCAGCCCGTAGCTTCACAACCCATCAATAGGGAGGAGTTGGTAGCTGCCATACATGAAGAGTATGGCCCGTTTATCAGAAGAATGGAGAGGTCGACGTGCAGACGCCCATATCCGCCCGAAATTGACCAGGTCATATTTCCCCAGGGGTACAAAGTACCAAACTTCACTTTATTTTCTGGAGAGGGTGAATAGTCTTCGGTGGAACATATTGGCCGTTTCATCGTTCAATGCGGCCATGTAGGTAGTAGTCACCCATTAAAGTTGAGGTTGTTTCCGAATTCGCTAACGGGCATGGCGTTTTGTGGTATGTCAATCTCCCTACCAATTCGGTGCAGAATTGGCAGGGGATGGAAGAGCTATTTCACGGCCAGTTCTATAGGACTGAGCCCGAAACATCACTGGCAGACTTGTCCAGGATGATGCAATTAGTAGGAGAAACCGTAAAAACCTACATAGCCCATTTCCGCAAGGCAAAGTATCGGTGCAAGACAGTTTTGCCTGAGGAAGAGTACGCTAAAATGGCCATGGGAGGGCATGTCCTTTGAACTTCGCAAGAGGTTTGAAGGGACTGACTTCCGTGATCTATTCGAGCTGGCCATGCGGGCCGCTCGTTATGAGCGCATCCTCTTGGATGAGCAGGAGAAGAAGAATTCGTCTAAAGGCACGTATTATAAAGACCCTAATACGAGGTCCACCTTGCGGTTTGTGACCTCGAAACAGAGAGCGACATAGCCGAGTTAATCTGCAAACGGCCGATTGTATGTAACGCCTTGAATAAACCCATCAACAATAATGCCGCTGCAAAAAAGATGGCGTTTGAGTCGGGAAAAAATTACACTTTTGACATAACCATGGCTGATCAAATATTTGATGCCTTATTGGCCGATAAAGTGATCAAGCTGAGTGAAGGCCATCGGATCCCCAAGGCCGATGACCTAAAAAATAAAGAGTATTGTAAGTGGCATAATTCCTGGAAGCACTCCACTAATAATTGCGTTGTATTTCGTAATGTTATACAGGAAAACGTGGAGAAAGGAGTTTTCAAGTTCTCAAACAAGGCTATGGGGATTGATGCGAATCCGTTTCCTCAAATCACCGGCACCAATGTGGTTATGCCCGATTTGACCAAATTGACAAGACCAAGGCGAAGATAGACTTGACAGACAAAGAAGGGTTGCCAAGGCAGAGAGAAGGGAAACAAATCGCCATTTCGGCCACAGATAGGCCGAGGGTGACAATACATGAGCTCGAAAGAAGTTACCAGGAACGTAAGGAAAAAGATCACAAGGTCGATGTAGAGACGGCTAGGTCTAATACAACTGGAGTTCATAGAACAAGGCCTTTGCCCAAGATGCAAGGTTGATATCAAAAAGGAGGCTTCTAGCCCGAGCAAGAGGCCCAGAGTCGTTGAACATCGGGAGCCAAGCTCGAAAAGATCTGTATATGAGAGGCTATCACTGCCTGGGCAAAGTCAGGTGAAGCCTGAATGGCGAGCAAAACCATCCTCTGCTCCACAAACTGGCCTAAGTGAAGCAGGCCGATTGGGCGCAAGGAGTACCCAAACAGTTTCAAAGCCTAGGATGCCAGGAAAGTCATCAACCTTAAACATGAGCCCAAGGATGGTGTAACCACCCCGGATGGAAGACAGGAGGTGGCATAGGGCTGAACATCCTAAATTCCCAGCGCAGCCACAGTACAACAAGTCTCAGAAAAGGAGGCATCAACGCATGAGACAGGCCGAACGGGAACGTCAGTACTAGAAAAATCGGGCTGGAAACTCTTAAGCCCACTGCACATACATTGCCCGATACCCAAAAACCCTTAGCTGAGGCAGAACTAGATTGTGACAGAAAAGCTGGAGCGATGCATGCTACTGAACGCCTGAAGGAAATATTCAAACGGGAAAAATCACAGGATGAATGCAAGCCCACATTGGACAAGATAAATATGAAATCTGACGATGAAATGTCAGACTCCGGCACCTCGCCAATTCAATTTGAAACTATTCCTGTAAGTCTGTCATCCAACATGGTGTTTACTTTGCCCATGTCTTTCATGGCCAAGCCAGACCAGCCTGCGGCCATGGAAGGGGATATAATGGAGGGCCTGACCAAAGAATCAGCCATGATAGAAGACGTATTCTGGAACGGGGGAGAGACCGTTAAACCCAATGTGGTAGAGGCCACAAGCAAGAATGCAGATGCTACCGATGTGCAGACTGATCGGCCTAAGATCACTATTTTGAGGCCGAAGGGACATCAAATTGAAAAAGGGCTGAAGCCTAGCGGACCAGTCAAAGTTGTTTTCGAGAAACCCACGTATCAGATGTCCCAGCATTTGAAGCCATTGTACGTGAAGGGATATATTGAGGGGGTCCCGATAAACAGAATCCTAGTTGATGGTGGATCTACATCAATATTATGCCTCAGATAATGTTGAGAATCCTTCAGAAGTCCGAGTCGAAGCTGATTTCGACCGAAATGAACGCTCAAAGCTTCACGGGGGCGCCCTCAAGAACCAAGGGTATTCTACCCCTGGAGCTGACCGTTAGCAGTAAAACGGTCATGACGGCTTTCTTCATCGTGGAAACCTCGGCGGCCTATAATGCATTACTGGGCCGAGATTAGATACATCCAAATTATTGCATCCCCTCCACACTCCATCAGCTACTGATTTTCTGGAGAGGCGATGAGGTAGAGGTTGTTGGGGTAGATACAAAGCCATTTGTAGCCCGGGTGCAAACGGTTGATGCAGTCTTGTATGAAGACGATATCGGGCCAGTCAAGTTACTGGGTCGCGGCAAAATGGGAAGACCGAATACTGCTACATTCGTTAAAGGAAATCCATCGGACATGAAAACATGTTACCATAACCTCAGTTGGACTGAAGAGTCAAGGACGATTGAGATTATCGAACAAGAAGACGTCGATGGAGCCACCGATTATTGAAAAACGGAGACAGCTGGCCCTAAAGGCCAGCATGGCTAGTGTGCATATCTGGCTGATAGAAGATTAGAAATCGGCCTCGTCGACGGTATGGTAAATTTGGCAGATTGTATCTATGAAGAAGAAGCGCCAATCGATGAAGAGGTTCAGATGGATGAATTGGAAACGGCCACTGCAAAGCTCGATGATTTGAAGGCCGATGTCCAAGACCCCCTCTTGGAGGTCAACCTAGGCGGAGAAGGAGAGCACAAGCCTACTTACGTAAGTCAGATGCTTGACTCGCAGTATCAGGCCGAGTTAATTGCGCTTTTACACAAGTACAAAGATTGCTTTGCCTGGGATTATGATGAAATGCCAGGGCTATCTAGGGAACTAGTGGAACACCGATTGCCAATTAAATCGGAGTTCAGGCCATTCAAGCAGCTATCTCGGCGGATGTCACCAGAAGTTACTCTGAAAGTCAAGGCAGAGATTGAGAGACTACTGGACGCTGGTTTCATTCGGACAGCCCGGTACGTTGAATGGGTCTCAAATGTGGTCCCGGTAGTGAAGAAGAATAGGAAGCTGAGGGTATGCATTGACTTCAGAAACCTAAATCTGGCTACCCCAAAAGATGAGTACCCTATGCAAATGGTCGATCAGTTGATTGATTCGGCCGCTAAGCACAAAATTCTATCCTTCATGGACGGGCATTCAGGGTACAACCAAATCTACACCGTTGAAGAGGATGTCCCGAATACAGCCTTTCGGTGTCCGGGGGCAATTGGAACCTTTGAGTGGGTTGTGATGCCTTTCGGATTAAAGAACGCTGGAGCTACATATCAACGGGCGATGAACTCAATCTTCCACGACATGATTGGACATTTCATGGAGGTCTATATTGATGATGTGGTGGTAAAATCTGGTGATAACACCGATCACTTGAGGGAGTTGGAGAAGGCATTTCAAAGAATGCGGGCTCACAAGCTGAAGATGAACCCCCTCAAGTGTGCATTCAGTGTTTCAGCAGGAAACTTCTTGGGTTTCCTTGTGCACCAGCGAGGGATTGAGGTAGACAAAAATAAGGCCCGGGCAATCCAGGCAACAAAACCCCCAGCCAATAAAAAAGAATTGCAAAGGCTACTTGGGCAGATTAACTTCCTAAGGCGGTTGTAACACCCGTACCCGGGGAAAATGTTTAATTATCTCATAATATGCATTAATTAATATAATTAGTGTATAAAATGGATTAAGGAGAGGCTTGGACTCGCCCGTGGAAAAAGTGTTCATAGAAGGACACCATATGGCAAAGTCCCCAGTGAGGTGGGGCAGGTATTGGAGTGGGACCCAGTGAAAGGCCCAAATAAAATGAAATTTGCATTTTATATGTTAAATGCATTTATGTGATTACATGAATATTTGCTTAAATGCGTTCATATTATATGATGATTTATGTGTTCGTATTTGACAAAATAAGGGTATAAATGAAAAAGATTTAAAATTAGTAGGTGCGATAGCGATTTCACAAAATATGTGGGACCCACGTTAGGACCCATACGGAACTTAGACAAACACTCATTAGATAATTGGGTAGTTAATGAAATGTTTGGGGGATTTCATAATAAGGAACTTAAGAAATTCGGAGGTGTAAACGAAAATAGAAAAAAAAACTAGTGACACATCACTTGCATGTGATGTGTGTGTGTGTGTGTGTGTCACTAGGAGAGTTAAGACTCTCAAAATCTGTAGAGATTAAAGAAAAGAAGAAGAGAGCTCGGAGAAAGAAACGGAGAAACCGTCACCGACGTCGAAATCTCACCGTTCCGTCGCCGTTGTTTGTCGGATTCACGAATCGAAGCCATTTTCGGACTTGTGGAGGTGAGACGATCGTTTCTATGTCTTTTATTTACATTTTAATCGTTGGATTATGGTAGCTCATTCTAATCGGTGACAAGCGGTTGCCGAAAACTTGTAGGAATTAATCCGGAGTAGGATTTTGGCGAGGATCGTTAAGGAATTTGCTTGTTGGGTAAAATCTATAAGAGGTGAGTGACTCTAATCCATGGGTTGGATGTAAATCATGTTCAATGTGTTAATTTATATGTTGATATGTTGAGTTCTTGTAAATTAGAGCATGGACATGAGAATTTGGTATATATGAACTTGTTGATATATGTGGGTTTGGTTGGTTTACTTTAAATTGGAAGTTTAATATGTGTTAAATGATTTGTGAAGTGTCATGTTGAGGATTATGTGATTATGTGTTATTTGGGTTGAAGAAAGCCTTATGTTGATTCACCGTGGATTTACTCCATAATAAGGAGACGTAGAAAAACCCAACAGTGTGAGGGTACTCACCACACTAACTGTGTAAAGGTGTGTGAGTGGCGACCCAGCTGTGAAAGGGTGTGTGAGATTGTGTGAATTAGAGGTGCTATATGCACATAAGGGCAAAAGGCAAGAGCGACGTCACCGTGAATTGATATTTGGTCTTTTGGAGACTAAATGATATGTTGATTGTGGATTTGCGCATTGGATATGACATACACTTATACATGTGATTAGTTTTACTCACTAAGCGAAAGCTTAAACAAATATTATTTTCTATTGTGGTTATTGAATAACCACCGTATGTACGGCACGAGAGGAGGAAAGGAAATGACCGGCACGTCGGGTTTGGGCTTGGGAGTTGTAAATATGTGTGGTTATGTCCATATGCTTAGATGGTTTTAGTTTCAAAATGTAACTCTAATGCTTAAACAACTTGAGTTTTGGGAGGGTGTAATATGTCAAGTCCAAGTTGATGTTGTTTATGAGTTTTGTTATATGGGTTGTACTTGTAAACCACAAGTGGTGTATATTTGGAGAGATTTGGGTCTTGTAAATATGTTCATAACTTGTAATATAATGTAACTTGTGGGTTAGTATCCTTGACTTGTGGATTAAAGACTTGACTCGTAGTTGTATCCATGGAGTTAGTTTTGGAATCCTACGACTCATGTGTTTAATGTAGATTTGAAGGAACTTATGTAATTTCTATGTGAAAGTTGTAGGTTGTATGTTTGGATCATTCCGGCAAGTCTAGATACATGGATGGTAGATTTTGGTCAAATTTCCTTTGTAAATAAATGTTTTTGTGAGGTTTGATCCTCTTGTTGGAAGGTTTATGTAAATGGTTGCTTGAAGATGGTTTGAAATGCCTCTTTAATGGTTTATGTTGTTGGTTATTACTTGGGTTCATTTCCAAGAAGGTTTCATGAAATCTTAACTTTTGCCAAGAGTTGAACTTCAAACACACTTGATTTGATTTAAAGGATGTGTCTATGGCTTAGCTTGATCTAAATAAAGCGATGCTTATGTTTTGAGTGTTTGGAAGAACTTAAATTGGTGTTGGAAATGTTTCAATGTGTTTCAAATGATTTTAAAATGGTTGGTTAAGGTTCTATGAGGTTTGAGTTGGTTTTGGGTATGTTTGGACTGTTAGAACAGGGGTTTTCTGCTAAAATATGACTTCTGTAGAAACCGGATCGATCCGGGCCTTGAACGGATCGATCCGGAGCATCTGGAGGAGCCAGAGTGGTCATTCTGCCAAAACCGGATCGATCCGGTTTTGGGCGGATCAATCCGCTGGTTCAGTTTCAGCACCGACGGCTTTTACAGAAACGGACATAACTCACTCTAGAAAACTCGGATTCGCGCGCCGTTTTTTGCGTTAGAACCGGGACTCAAAGACCCATCTTTTGGCATAAAATTTGCTATACCTTATTACTTACCATTTTACCCTTGGGGGCTGTTTTGTAACAATAGAGTTGTTTAATGTTGCTAAACACATGCCATTCTTAGTAATTCGAATGTTTCTTTGCAAAGTAATGTACTTGGACTCTTGTAGCATTGTTACACGTGTCCTAATCCGCACGAGGCGGGTTGGGGTGTGATAGCGGTTCATATCCAACTGCGTTGGAAGAACTCAAGTATGGACCCCACTATTGAAGATCAAGATTGATGAAGAATTCAAGTGGGAGGACAGCTATCAATAGGCCTTTGATGGCATAAAGCAGTACTTGTCTACACCCCCAGTTTTGATGCCACCCAGGAAGGGTAGATACCTTAAGTTGTATATATCGGCATCGGACTGCTCAATAGGAAGTATGTTAGCTCAGGTTAATGAGCAAGGTAATGAGCAGGTCGTTTATTATTTAAGCAGAATTCTGATTCCAATCGAGCAGCGTTACACGCCGATTGAGAAATTATGCTTGGCACTGTATTTTTCGTCTCAAAAATTAAGAATATATATACTTCTAGTTTCTACCTACATCATATGTCAAACTGATGTGATAAAATACATGTTGTCAAGACCAATCATGAGAGGCCGAATTGGAAAGTGGACTTTGGCCATGATGAAATTTGCCATTCAATACCGATCACAGCTATCGGTTAAAGGCCAGGCCATAGCCAATTTCTTGGACGATCACCCAGATCCTACCACTCTGGAGGATTTGTCACCAACACCAAAGGTACTAAATACATCCTTAGTCCCATAGACATTAATATTTGATGGATCGAAGAATGCAGAAGGTGCTGGGGCAGGGGTGGTCATCGTGTCACCTAAATACAGGAAGACGAAGATGTCATTTCGGCTCGATTTCAAATGCACAAACAATTAGGCCGAATATGAAGCTCTTATTATCGGACTTGAGTTACTCCTTGAGTTGGGGGCATCATCCGTACATATCAAAGGAAACTCAGGGTTGGTGATCGAGCAGATATCAGGTGAATTCCAAATAAAGAGTTGGGAGTTATGCCCATTTCACTCAGTGGCTGTACAACTCATGGATTCGTTTGATGACGTAAGTGTGAGCTATATCCCTAGGTCAACATATACAGAGGCCGATAAGTTAGCAAAAAGGGGATCAACCTCTGTAGCTAGAGCAGACTTAGAAGATCAAGCTATCTCTGTTCAAATCCGATCATTACCTTCAGTAGCAAAGAGGGGTTGGTACGTGGCAGCCAATTCGGTCTTAATGGAGGACAATGATTGGAGAATTCCTATCATCGAGTACCTAAATCACCCAAATGTGAGGGTAGACCGAAAAGTTAGGTTGTTTGCAGTCCGATTCATGGTACTTGATGGGGAACTGTTTAAGAAACCTATTGGAGACGATGTGATTTTGAGGTGCTTAGGTAAGAAGCAGACAATGCAGGTAATGGCTGAGGTACATGAAGGAATTTGTGTAGCCCATCAGGCCGGTACCAAGATGAAGTGGTTTCTGAGGAGGTATAACTACTATTGGCCAAGCATGCTGAGATATTGTATTAGCTATGTAAACGGGTTTCAGGCTTGTCAAAAGCATGACCCGATTCAAAGAGTTCCAACTAAAGAACTCCAACCAATTATCAAGCCATGGCCATTTAGAGGATAGGCCATGGATTTGATTGGCAAGATTCTCCCACCTTCATCGGACCAGCATTGTTTCATCATAGTAGCCACGGACTACTTCACTAAGTGGGCCAAGGCTATACCCCGCAGGATGGTGACCCAGGCAACAGTAATTAAATTTATCGAAGAGCACATTATACACCGTTTCAGCCTCCCAGAGACAATTACGGTCGATCAAGGATCCGTGTTTATGGACATCGAAACAATGGTTTTTGCAGAAAATAGAGGAATTAAAATCCTCAACTCCACTCCATACTACGCTCAGGCTAACGGACAGGCCGAGTCAACAAACAAGATCCTCAAGGGGATCATTGAGAAAATGATAGGTGAAAATCCAAGGGAGTGGGACAAACTGTTGTCCGAGGCATTATGAGCTTATCGGATTTCTAAAAGATCAAGCACCGGAGTTACACTATTCATGTTGACTTATGGGCATGATGTTATGCTACCTATGGAGGTCACTGTCTGATTGGCAAGGAGGGCTCTACAAAATCAGCTTGAGCCTGCTGAGTACACAGAGGCCATGATAGCTGAGCTAGAGGCGCTTGATGAAGCGCGGCTCACGGCCTTGGATTCGTTGAAGGTTCAGAAGCAACGGGCAGCCCGAGCATACAACAAGAGGGTGAGAGAGAAGTCTTTTTGTACAGAGGACTTGGTCTGGAAGGCCGTTTTGCCCATCGGAGACAAAGACAACCGGTACGATAAATGGTCGGTCAATTGGGAAGGCCCTTTCATTGTTCATCAAGTCAAGAAAGGTGGAGCGTACAGGTTAAGGGACACTGACGGGACGGTTCATGTTAGGTTGATTAATGGTCAGTATTTAAAGTCCTATTATCCTACGTTGTGGGAGACCACCGATCTTGAATACAAACCAAATCCAGGGTTGGAATACGAGCAACTTATCAATTCTGAGCCTGAGCCTGAGTGATTGAAGAAAGCATCATTTGCATTAATAAAGTTGAGCACAGCTTACTTACAAAAATAACATAATACAAAGTACAAAAGATAGAGGCCGACCCAAAATTCCTAAGTTTGGCCCTTAGATCTTCCCAAGCCTTGTTAGCTACAGCCCGATCTCGCTTTGCCTTGTCAAGTTTTGGGGCCCATGCTCGGGATATCGGGATGCTGGTCTGCAATTGATCGCTGCATTTTTGGGCGTCTCCACCAAGCTGGGTCAGGAGCTCGTCGATTTTCACCAAGGCCGCGTTATTGGTGACGACTTCGGCCTCGTATTGTTCGAGCTGAGCCTTAAGTACAGCAATGCGGTTGTGCAGCCAAGCGTCTCTAGCTATCACCTGAGCTTGAGAGGCCTTCCCTGCTTCAAACTTAGCTTTGACACCCTCAAGAAACTTTACTGCTTTCTGCCAAGAACCAAAGTGAGTTTCTGCATCGGTTTGAACCTTAAAGGCCGATTGGTCCAGGAGACGGCAGCTTGGGAGTCTTTCTTATATCTCCCGGAGTAGGGACAGCTGCCCGTCAGATAGAGAGGGATCGGCCATGAGGGTGTTCAAAGCTGCGTCAACATCAGCAGCAGGTGGAAGGCCGGAGAAGTCCTGATCAGCCAGCTCAATGAGGAGGTCTTTTGATCGCTGAAGACGTGAAGGAGAGACCGCTTCAAGCTCGAGAAGACCGAGCTCAAAAGCTCCCAGGTCCAGGCCAGAGAAGAAATCATCAAAAGGGGTATATGGCTCTGGGCCTATGGGAATGGCTTGTTCAAAAGAATGGGGGTCAAAAGATGATCAAGTATTCGTGAATAAAACAAGAGAGAGGCTACAATACCTAGGCATGAGGGAGTAGTAAGGCCGAGATCTCGTGACGAACATCGGCCTCATCACTTGGCTGAGAAATAGATGGTTGAGATGGCTGCTAGCTAGGTTCAGGAGAGGGAGCGGTACTGGTTTCCACCATTGGGTTAGCAATGCCCTCATTCAATAAAGTTTGAACGCCCAGGGTAGAGCCCGAGTCATCAGCCCCATCCTCAACACTTGGGGCTGTAGGACCTTCGGGAGTATATGAGGGATCGGCCTCAACAAGTTCCTCTGTTGCCTGAGAAGCTGATCCTGTGACAGCAGTGGTGTCATCCTGGTCGGAACAGGCTCTGAGTACAATTGGGGCCGCCTGCTCAATTTCTTCTTCAGCTGTCTCCATAGCAATTTCAGCATCGGGCACGTCCTCACTGCTTGAGGAAAGAACGACTTGTTCGGGGATATGGCCTCCAGTAGGATTAGCGTCCTCGTTACCGTCCGAAGGAGTCAAGGGTGGTATAATGTGGAGCAGCATGACCCTCACGGTGACGCGCTCGAGATAGGTCGCCGCTGATGCAGGAGAGGTAGGGAAGTCTGCAGGAAGAGTTTAAGTTGATGGAGGTTAGGAGGCATGCCCGGCTAGGGTTACGTCTTCTCCAGAATCCTCATCGACAAGCTGAAATTAGAACTGGCAGATATAATCGGACTCAGAGAAGTAGAAAAAGGGGGTTTAATCTAGCAATATAAAGGAAAGAAAAAGTCAACTTGGGTTATTAAGGCCGATGTCTGTTTCTGCTTCTTCTTAGTTGGATCGTGGCCTGGTGCTGGCTTGCGAGCTGGCCTTTTTGCCACTTGTTTTCGCCGGGCTGGAGCCACTGTTATGGCAAATGCGTCGGCCTGTGTGACCGATGACAAGGCAAATTGGAGGAGAGCCTCAGCAGCAGTACTCTTGAAGATTTGGGCTGACCGGTCAGCCCACCATTTGGTAAACTCGTCTGATTCAACGGGCCGGGCTGTAAATGGTTTGAACACGAAGGCCACTTTCAATCGGTCAGATCGGTCCTTGATTTTCTTCACTTGCCCGTCATTTAAGATCAGGCCGCGTTCAACCCAGTCAACATTTACAATGATGCCCGGGGGAACGGGCACAAGTTGAGAAAGCCCGAACTGACGGGCATAGAGCGGAGCAAAGTAGTACTCTGCTCCACATTTATTGTTGGCAAAAGGGATACTCAGGCTGAAAATTATATCCCTAGCCACCAAGAAAGCTAGAGAAGACTTCATTGTATGTGGACTGGGTGCCCGGGCCCCAATTTGCAGGGCTGTGAGGAAGATGAAGAAATGAAGGAAAGTCAGGAGAAGAGAAGGGAGTAAAGAGTGGGCCAGCCCAATTGACACACCCCTTGTAGAAGAATGAAAAACACTCCCCGAAGGAGTGAGAGGTTGGAACCACGTCCATAAATTGAGCAGCGAAAATGGGAATGCTGTCAAGTTCGCGTATAATTGGCCGAAATTGCTGGAAGTAGGAAAACAGCCATAGTTGTAGAATCCAGATCGGGCTGCCACCGGCGTTGAAGCCCGAATGAACGTAGTCGATCACTCCATGGACCAGATAAGCCCAGACCAAGGTAGCCAGGGCGAGAGGCTTGCCAGACACCAGAGCCAGGGCAAGAATGGTGTATTCTTTTGTTATGGCCTAATTGGCCGAACAGAAAAGGTACTTGTTCATCCAGTAGATGATAAAGGCCGTATGTTCTGCATCGTACACTTCGGTCCCTTCGGCGCCCATGCATGCTGTGAGGAAACCGCCGAAGGCAGTGATTGGCCGATGAGAAATTGCTCCATCTCTAACGGTCTCCTGTTGGGGATAGGAGAAACTGGCTGTTCCGACGTCAATACCGGGCATAATCTCTTGTCCATGGGGGTGGAGCCCGAGCAAATAGCTGATATCCTTTACAGTTGGCCCCATTGGGCCACAACGGAAGAGGAACCCCGTTGCAGGAGGCCGACCAGATGAGAAGAGCTGAGAAGAGAAGTTGTCGGTCAATCTCCAACCTCAAACGGCTGAGCATAATGGCGTGATAGATGCCCGTTTGTTTCAGACATCGACCTTAGAGGCCGATACCCTCACTACCCACTTGTCCCAGTCAGCTACAGGAGTAGGCCAGCCCCTGATGGGGTGCGTAGCAGTCCAAATTTTGCTCCAGTTGGTAGGAAGCTGGAGGAACATCTCATTTGCCACCGGCGGATAGAAGGGGAGGAAAGCTGCTGGAGGATCGCCGCGAAAGGCCGCGCCAAGGCCGGGCGCCGCCGGGGAACCATCAGAGGTACTGTAGTGGGTGAGGTATTCTGTGGATATTTCTGCAGCATGGGCTTTGGCTAATGTTCTTATCTCTTTACATATGTTCTGTGGCGGTGGGGGGTCCACAAAGGTCTTCTTGCCTTTGGAAGTGGTTGTCGGGGCTGTTTTAGGAGCCATTTTAAAGGTAGAATGAAGGTTTATACTTTATATTGTCGGGAAAAATGAAGGTTAGAAAGATAAACTCTGGATGCCTGGGATTCTAGATATATATATATATATATATATATATAGAGAGAGAGAGAGAGAGAGAAGACGCAAATGAGGAAGGTGAAGAGATTTTGAAAATCTTGCCACTTTATACACACGCCGCATTAAATGTGGAGTGACTAGGGGGATTCTCCAGATCTGACACGTCTCTGCATGGCTGACACGTGGCAATTTTAAAATTCAAAACGTCACATCAATCAAGGCGGGACGTTTGATATGACCTTTTGGGGGGCAATTGTTTGCACCCAAAAACCGCCAAAGGTTTTTGGGCCCGAGTGGCATAATGAAATTGGTTTCGGAGAGGCCGGCCCAGGGAATCCAAGGCTCATCGGGCTCAAGTGGAGAATGTCACGTGGTTTGTAAAGACAAGGTTGTTGGGTGATATGTGGAGCCCGGTTGGTGTGATGATTTATTGGCGTTCCCATCGGGCATTGTAGAGGTGTAAATGAACGCAGGGTAAGCCCGATGGAGTATAAGAGCAGCACACGGGACTATCGGACATCATATTTTATGAGAATGGTGAAGGCCTGCTGCATGAGCCCGATTGGGTTCAAGCAGTCGTGAAGAGGGCATCGGGCATGGAAGACGGATGTAACAACAGATGGGGTTGTTAAGCCCGATTTGATCAAAAGGAAATAGATAGTGGGCGGTGCTGTTCACAGCTGTCATAATGACGTCATCTTAATCTTTAAGGAAACAAAGTTTGTTTTGGAAAGGATATCTCACGTCCAGCTGGAAAAGAAGGTTAATCCCTAGAATATTGGAATTGGGTCAGTAGAGATAAAGATAAGGCAAGAGTTGGATTTTTGGGAGGATTCTGCTACTATCAATCAACCCATCAGTCAGGACTGCTTAAGGCGCAAGTCAAGGAGTTTTCCTAATTAAGATTCCCTAAGGCCGCTATAAATACAAAGACAGGCTAACCGTGCAAGGAACTCTGCGTCACTTCGGCAAACCGCATCCCAAAGCATTCAACATGCAGTCTTAGTTTTAGGCAAATAAAAGTGTTCTTTTATTTTCTTAGTTTCTTTTATATTACATCTCTTGTAATCTTTTCTACTTTCAATTAAATAAAACATGCCTTTTATTTAATTCATTTTTGTTTCATCACTTGTATGGCTTGTGCGGTTCAGTACTGCCATAAGACTTTTGGTGAGGGTACTTTCCTACTCACCTCACACAGTCGTTTTGTTAGAAGTCAGATTCATTAAGCCTTGTGTATCACTCACACGAGCAATATAGAAAATTAGATTGCACACACTCGAACCACTATTGGTTCTGGCACGCCCGCGCAAATTACAGGCAAACAATTATTAGACAAAAATTATATGTCATCATTTTTCAATAAAACTTGGACAATTTGTTGGACAGAGATAAAGTAAAATTAGACTAAAACAAAAAAAAAATAATAATAAACAAATAAATAAATAAAACTTAGGTATCACAATTCACAAAGAAATAACAATGACAGCAGCTAAATTAGACTAATTAGTGTCAAGAATGTGTCAGTGCATAAATAAGAATAACAAGAATTAATGTCAAGGACTCGAGAACAACAAAAAGGGTTGGGCTATTGGCTCTTTGTAGTTTAAATTCGGCTGAATACATAGACTGGGCTACAACATAGTGTAGGATTTTTTTTTCCCTGAAAATCAGTCTTGTCTTGGGCTGCCTACAGCCCAGGGCGGCAGGGCCGAATCTCGATTATATCAATGGTTCAAGTACGAAATGCAAAAATCCTTACTTTTTTCCAACAATCAAATGCTAATTAAAACTAAATGTGGATAGATTTTTCCACATGAAGAAGATATTCTAAGCATCTTATATTAAACTTGTGTGCTTTATCCTCTAGTACAATACTCCAATATATCTCCTTGTGTATTATCTGTCATACTATTCCAAGAAGTTACCGGTCCAAATATGTGTGACAGATACAAACTTACACACATTGACCAATCACATCTCAAAATAGTACTCTATATATATATCTATATATATATATATATTTATATTCTTCCAAACATTAAAAAAAAAAAAGTCATACCACAATCATAAAAAAGTAACAAAAACTTTTAGATTGGCCAAAATCTCCTGAGAAAATATAATTGAAAACGAATGCAATACCAAGCCATTTTAAGCTAGACAAAACTTGAGAAGATCGAACTCTTGGATCATCTTTTCTTTGCCTTCTTGGATGACTTCCTGTTCTTTGCTAAATATCTCTCAATTTCTTCCTCACCATCATCACCTCCGCCCTTTCTTTTCTTCCTTCCTCCAGTTTCTATAATTTTCTATACAAGTTATAAGAAGATTAAAGATTATACAATTAGAATATAATCGATAGGGTCAATAGTAAGCAACACGGCAAAAAGAACATCTCATTATCTTTAGCGAACCAGAAATTCAAGCAAGCATTTCACGGCAAAAAGAACATCTCATTATCTTTAGCGAACCAGAAATTCAAGCAAGCATTTCACAATAAGCTAATATTGTGATTCTGATATTTATATTACACACACACACACACACACATACCATTTTAGATATTCTTTTGGCCTCTGAAACACGCTCCAATAGTAACAGAACTTCTTCTTCTCGCGCTGGAAACTCGGGTAACTTCTTACCTGAAAAACATTATGAGTTAAAGTCAAAGGAAGGAACCATTCTTATGGATCAACTACTACCCTAATGAGCATAAGTATGCTTTGCCTACCAATAAGCTTCTCTATCTGGAAATACCACTCCACTTCATGTTGATTCACTAATGAGATTGCAACTCCAGATCGACCTGCCCGAGCAGTTCTTCCCACTCGATGTATATAATCCTACATACCATTTCATATATTGGAAAATCAAGGCATGCAAGAGTAAATGATGCATAAAATACTTAGGGTTAATACATTCAAGTTCTCTGTGGTTAAGACCCATTTTCACTTTACTTACCTATGGTTCAAAAGTTGACACTCAACCCCTCTGTGGTTCAGCGTTAAGTGCAAATCCTAATACTGTTAACTTTTGGCTTGAAATGACAAATATACACTCATTTCAGTCACAACCACATGGGGGGTTACATTATATGTTAACTTTTGAATTTTAGGGGGTAAAATGTATTCTAGGGGGCTAAATGTCAACTTTTAAACCATAGGACAGTGAAGTGAAAATGGTCTAACCACGGGTAAAATGTATTTAACATAAAAATTTAACATGCCAAACGTAAGGAACAATATAAACATTAAGTTCTGCTGATATCTAGTTGCATAATTTATAAACCATGTGGTAATTAAACAGGGGAACAGTAAATAGATGAAGGAATAGCTTTCTGGTTATGCTGACAAAATCCAGAAAAGAATACAAGGAATAGTAGAAATTATAAAAGAACAAAAACACATAAAACACAGAATGAGAAAGCATCACTACAAAATCAGGATAAAATAGAAGATACAGAAAGATAATCCAAGATTTAGTTGAACTACAAGGATGCGTGATGGATAATATATGCTCATTCATGTTTGCAACTAGGTTATTTAAGTATAATAGTAAAGTTAATGATGGTTATAATTCGCCAAGGAGTTGCAACTGAATTTGGACACAACATAGTAAAGAAGCCAAACCTTAGAGTTTGTAGGGATATCAAAATTGATAACCATATCCACAGATGGAATATCAAGTCCTCTGCTGGCAACATCAGTGCAGACAAGAATATTACACTCTCCAGCCTTGAACTTGTTTAAGGCTCCAAGTCGTTTTGCCTGCCACGCATATTTCATATACAAAGTGACAGTTGGTATTAAAAAAAATAATAAATTAAAAAGAATGCAAATAATGTAAGTGCAGTGAAAACATGCAAGACCTATCTATCAGAAAAGCAGACTACATGCCTGGGTCATTTGACCACTGATTGGGATGGCCCTTAAACCGAGGTTGCGAAGAATTAGTGACCAAAGGCGAGTTGTATCACAAGTGCGAGTGAAAACCATTGACGTACTTCCAGACATCTCGATCAGAATATATACGAGATAACTACCCTGTGGCAAAGACGAAAATTTAGAAAGAAAGACGCTACAAAAAATACGGTGATTTAAAAGGCAGCATAATCTCATCTCTTCTCTTGGGACACATATTTAAATTTTAAAGTGCAATACCAGGCTACCAGATTCTGCTCTCATAGTTTAGAATACCTACTTTTACAATTTAAGCTGCTTAAGGTTATAATTATGCCAAATCCTACTATGTTGGAGTATGTAGCACGGACAGTACTTCATTTGGGGTGCCGTTTGCGTTTCCGACACTCCGCGGACACGGACACGGCTGGGACACGTGGGAACACGTATGGGACACGGCTATGGGAGTGTCTGGATTAATTTAAATTTAATCACATTGTCGGACACTTCTGGGACACGGCAAGACACGCCAGGACACTTCTGGGACACTCCTGGGACACTTTTGGCCTAGTGGTCCTATTTTATTATTATTATTATTTTGGGTTTGAGGAATGGTGATCTTTTTAAAATAAGTGTTTATTGGGGGGTACAAACAAAATATTGAGAAAAAAAATGATTTATAAGTACGTATATCATACTACATATAAGCCCTAGCCTCTTAGACTCTTTCTTTTTAAATCTTGTTTCGTCTATCCTCTTTCTTTATTAGTTATTACATGAGTCAAAAAGGATTTTGAGTTTAGGGTTTTTTTTTTTTAGGACGGATATGTAATATAATGTTGATGTTTAATCCTCTCTTCTAATTTTTTATTTTATTTTTACTTAAAATTAAATTATATCCAAAAAAATATTTTTTATTCTAAGTATCCTAGCCGTTTCCGTATCCTATATTTTTGGGATTTGCCGTTTCGCCGTCTCCGTGTCGTATTATGTCCGTGTCACATGTCCGTATCCGTGCTACATAGATGTTGGAAAACAATGCCATTCTCGTTGCAGATTTTTATCGACGGATTCAAGAACATTTTGGATTGCGTAGGGTTAATGAAACTCATCTCAACTAAGCCATTGTCACAAACTATAGAGTAGGGTCCATTGCTTTTCCCTTTTCTACTTGAGAAAACAAAATGAAGTCTTAAAAGATGGCCCATTAAGTACATGGCAAATTAGGTTTACGAGCAAAGACAACCATAACTTGTCATGTAGAGTAGTATGATGCTAGGGAACAGAGAACCTTGTACTTAGCAGGGACAAAGCAATACTGCTGTTTCAGCGTGTTGACGGTCGAGTATTTAGATGAAGCCTCAATCTGTAAGAATTGGTACAAAATATTAGCCGATTTAAAAAAGAAAACCAAGAGAATGAAACATTAACAATGATAGATGTCACCTTAATAGGATTTCTCAGAGAAGCTCTCTGGAGCTTCTGCACCTGTAATAGTGAATGCATAACATTCTTTAAGAAATTCGCACTTTTAAAATTGGAATTATAAAATAACACCAACACGTCGCATGCATAATCACAGATGTGGTACTGAACAATTCAAACAGTTCTTCAATTTCAACCCTTCTAAAATATGTTTCTTTACTTGGACAACGGCCCTGGATAGCATTCTTACCATCGATAATCTGGGGGGAAAAGAGAGGATGGCCCTTGGTGATTTTTATGCGGTCAAATGGAGGAAACGGTCACACATCTGCTGATTCACTGCCCTTGGGCTGCAGACATGTGGTCTTTGCCATTTTCTCCGTTTTTGGGCTTTCTTGGATTCTTCCAAATTCAGTCATGAATCTCCTGAAGAGTTGGCAGTTCAGGGGGTTGAAAGGGAAGAAGAAAAACTTGTGGAGATGCATTCCTTTGAGAATTTTTTGCCCTTTGGATTGAAAGGAATAGATGCATTTTCAAGGAGGAAAGGTGTTTAGCAAGCATAAAAAAAACATGTTTTGGATCAGTTTTGAGTGGATTACACTGTTTAGTGATGTGAGGTTTTTGGAATTATTTGACCTTTTTACTCTCCAAAGGAGAACCCCCCCCCCCCCCCCCACGGTAGGGGGAATATTTTTCGGAATATGTAGTGACATGCAGTTCACTCATTTTAGACGTTAAAACATATAGTCGAGCACTGTCACAAAAGATTATTCATAGAGATATGAGTAAATGTCAAGAAGGCTAACAATACCATTTAATTTTTCTCCAAAAGCAGATTTCAACTTTAATTTTTTGCCAATAAATTGTAGATGAAGGTATCGAGTTTCCCTCAATAAGAATGGAGCATGGATAGACACAACTAGTAACCACCAGATCGTTACCAGATCAGAGTGGTAAAAGGGAGAAATAAAGAAGAAGAGAACAAAGGAACTGCCATTTTGGAAATACTTTCTGATGCTTTCCGTGCAGGTGTCCAGCGCCAAGCAGTTGTGAATCAAGGACAATAAACATACAAGAAAAATATCTATAGCAAAAAAAATTATATATATATATATATAAACTTTCAAGCAGATGGTTATACTCAAAATAAGTACCTTATCGGTCATAGTGGCAGAGAATAAGTACGTCTTTCTATCACGAGGAATAAGACTCAAAAGTGCATCAATTGCATTCCCAAAATCCTCATCCAACAACCTATCTGCCTCATCCAAGACCTGCCAAATGTATGCACAAGTTATGCAACTAAAAAAGAAAAAATTAGATCGTTATACCCTAAGAAGCACCGTCGCGAACATGTGCACGGACACGATGCGACGAATACGTGGACACAATATTTCTAAAAAAAGCAAGATACGAATACGTCAGTCTGGGACACGTAGATTTTTCAATTTTTTTAAAAAAAATATTTATTTTACGGGTAAATATCACTTACCTCCCTCGAGGTTTGACCTAATAACACTTACCTCCCTCCACATTTCAGAAGTAACACTTACCTCTCTTATTTTTGAATTTCACTAACATTTACCTCCCCTCCGTTAATAAGCCGTTAGAAAAATAACGGAATGAAGATGACATCTCATGATAATAATTTAAAATACCAAAACTACCCTCCACTCCACCTCTCTCTCTCTCTCTCTCTCTCTCTCTCTCTCTCTCTCTCTCCTCTGTAATTGCTCTTCCCTCTATCTTCAAAACCCTTCCAGCATCCTAATTTTTTTTCTCACTCTACCCGAATCCAAGTCCTAATTTCAAACCCAATGCTTTAATTTTTCTCTCTCTAACCCTTAGGTTTAATTTTTCCACTAAATCCATAACCCCAAAATCCTAATTTCTATCTTTAGATTCAATTTTTCCACCAAAATGGATGGAAATGAAAATGACTCTGAAATGGGAGGAGGGTATTCACTTTCTTGGCAATTCACTCCATTCCAGAAGCTGAATCTTTCAGTTGATGAAGTTCTGACATGTTTGGTTGAAGCATATGCGATTGGAAAAATGTTGTTCTGGGATTATTTATCTCACAGAACTCGAAAATGGTGAAGTCATCGCTGTGAAGAAACTATGGCCTACAACAATGGCTGCTGGATATAACCGTAAAAATGACCAGTTGGGAATCAATTCTGAAATTCGCAATTCTTTCTCAACTGAGGTAAAAACTCTTGGCTCAATTCGTCACAAGAACATTGTTAGGTTCTTGGGTTGTTGTTGGAATCAAAGCATAAGATTGTTGGGTTTCAGTTTGTTTCAATTGGTTATATGAGACGAACCGAACCAACAATCACCATTGCCATGCGTGTTCAATTGGTTTCAATTGATTGCTTAAAGTTTTAGCAAATATGTCGGTTTTGATCATCGTGATCTGCAGCGACTTCTCATGGAGTAAGAAGAAGAAATAAGATCATGAAGAAGATGATGACGTGTTAAATTTTGATTGGACATTAGTTTCTTAAATAACATAATAAATAATGGTAATAGAGTGAATGAAAAATAAACCCAAAACAACAGCACTTTAATAAGGGCAGAATAGTAACTTTAACAATTTCCGTTAGGTATGTTAACGACAAACTCTGATAGGGGAGGTAAGTGTTACACTTGAAATGTCAAGGGGGTAAGTGTTATTAGGCTAAACCTCAATGGAGGTAAGTGATATTTACCCTTATTTTACTATGTATAATCAAAATTGGCACAAAAACACATAAATTATAACAATCTTATAACATTATTAGTAATAACTAATAACAAAGCCAATAAATAAAATTCAAGAACATCCTGATTAATCATCATTCATCAACATTCATACGTTACATACGGATTTGCTGAATGAATTGGTCTCAGTATATACTTCCTTTTATCTTTTTTAATCCTAACTTTCTTTTCATGCTGGTTTTATACCCATCACAAGTTTAAGAACTTCCATAAACATCCATTATGTATCAGAATTTAGAAAAGTTATAGTTTAAGCCCAAAATTTCAAAACATTATCGAAGAATAGCAACTTTGAATGTCGTTCAAGTGTCCTAAGTGCGTCGGGTGCGTGTCCTTTGCATGTCGGTAAGGTGTCCGTTTGAAAAATAATAATAAACAATTCAGACACGATATTTAGAGTATCCGACGTGTCCGGAGAGTGTCGGTGTCGGATACGCTGTCGACACCAATACGAATGCCAAAATAGAGTGTCGGTGCTTCATAGGTCATACAACATCAAAATTCAAAGCACTTTCGTAGTTCATCCATTCCTGCTTTTATAGCCAAACAATGAATGCTATTACATGAGGCATGACTTCAATTTTTGTTAAAGTTGCCGAGTAAAACACCAACATTACGTTAAGCAATATTAGAAATAAAGTGATCATAAATGATGAGGTTCTGGAAATGACTCTATGACCTATGACAAGAACTAGCAACAAAATCAAAACAAACTTGGTTCTTTTTTCTTTGGTTACGAGTGATTGACAAAAAGAAATTGGTATTACTACCTTGAGACCACCCCCTAAAAGCAGCCACTAACACTCTCCTAGTTCAAAGTTCGAATCATTCAGGACTGAATAAATGGTAAAATGATATTCAACAACACATAGAAGTCCCTTAAGCCTAAAGGAAGTTGAAAAACATAATGTCCTGAATCTCCTCATAATAGTGAAGATCATTGCAAGTTTTATAACTGCATTGTAAATATCGATAGGCAAATTCAAAGAAACTTCCAAATGAGAAGGAAAATTTTACCAAGTATTTCAAAGTGCGAAGAGAAAAACCTTTAGTATTGGACAGATGGTCCAGAAGGCGTCCAGGAGTTGCCACCTACAAGAAAGAAAGGCGAATACTTAAAACAAATATGTTAAAAGTAAATGGGTATAAACTTGAATGATATAAAACATCACATAAAATAAATATACATTTAGACACCTACATTGGACTTTTACAAATTATTCTGATAGGAAAATATCCGTACATTAAACAAGATTAACAATGTGTAATTTCCGTACATTAAACAAGATTAACAAAGTGTTGAAAAATTTAATTGAATTAGACACATACACAGTATAATCTCTCTTTCATTTTCAAACTCTGGCTATTTCAAAGAGGAATTATGGTAAACTTTACAATCGCCAACTGGCGTCTAGTTGACAACTAACCCTCAGGAAGAGCCTTTTTTGAGGCTCATTTATAAAATTTAACGGAACGTTAAAGGAAAACCCCTCACAACAATTAGAGTTAACACTATTGTCTCAATGTAGTAAAAAAATCTTTTAACAATACTCAGCACAAAATTCCAGGATCGAAAATAAGCTTGCCATGGGGGATTGGGTCACGATGCTTCAGTCCACATGAACAAAGGACAGACACTTCAACTAAAACTTACTTTGACCCTAGGAAGCACAGACACAGACACACCGACACGGGCACAATGACACGACAAAATCCCAAAATTTTGCACGACGACACTCCAGGAAAAGTATCCATGAAGTGTCGGTCCATGTGTCGGACATGATACGACACGCGACACGTTACCTTGTCGGTGCTTCCTAGCTTTGACCCTTCCATTCTTTAAAATAAAAATTTTCAGATATCAAATACATTCATGCCAACAACATGAACACTTACAACTACGTGTGGCCGCTTTCCAAGGGCAATGCTCTGTTGTACATGGTCTACCCCTCCAACAAGCTGCCAGAAACAAATGAAGCCTTATTGTCATATTCGATTGGGTTTAAAATCAAACAAAAAGAAAAAAGGGCAAAAAAAAGAAAAAATAAAAAAAATAAGACTTCCTCTCCACTATTATGTGGTACACAGCGGTTCTCCTCTCCAAAACAAAAGTGTCATACAGTAAATAATTGGACAAACCGGATTAATTAGGTATGCATTTTCTGATCCCTTATTGTGCTGGACTCCTCACTAAAACAAGAACATGTGGATTACCAATAATTAATGATAAGATTTCCAGCTTCGGCTTGTATCCTTTATCATTTTGCATCTAAAAGCAACGTACTCTGTGGACTAGCCAAATACACGTCATACATTGATCATATATGATCAATAGTTGTGTTGGAGTCCTCACTAAAGCAAGAACTTGGCAGCCTTGATACATTGAAGAAAACAAAAAGTCCCCAATTTCTTTCCCTTTCATTGATTTTCCCCATCTCCAAAAGAGAGTTTAAGACAGAAAACATTTGTTTAAACAATGAATATCCATAACTTAAAAGGGGTTGGTCACCCAAGCAGCATTTTATGTGATGTTCCCAACTGACAGCAAGAAGTGTCAGTGAACATGTGTATGTTTTCCTCTTCCAGACTTCCACTCACTGAGGATGAATCTGGTGGCAGAGTGAAAGAATAAACCTACCAGATGCTACTACATATGCTATTATTATTAATAATAGCAAACAGAATACGTATATGTCACACCAAAGCTGGAGATGCCTGAAACCATAAGTTACAATGTTAGGAAAAGCTGTAAAATCAGCTATTATCAGGGCTAAAATCCAAAGTACATATGCCTGAGGAATCTAACACAAGGTAAGAATGTGTAAATCCAATATTGATAATACAAAAAATACCCTAGACTTTCAGGATATGCCAGCAAGCAACCATTTACAAAAATGAAACACAAAACTAACTGTAGGTTTGTGAGAGTAAATTGTTAACTAGACAGCATCTATGAACGTACTTTACAGAAAACAACAAATAATAAGTGAATTTAATTGAAATCTCACCACTGCACACTTTACACCAATGCCAGATCCTAAAGCTTCAAACTGCTCTGCAATCTGAATTGCCAGTTCCCTGGAATAAGATGAATACAAAAATGAAACACAAATTTAACGTAGATTGAATAGCAAATTAATTACTTGTTTGGGAGTAATACATCTCAAAATTAAAGCAATGAATCAAACAACAGACCTTGTTGGCGAGAGTACACAAGCAAAAAATGCTTTTGGAGTTTCTAGAAGTGCTTGGAGAATGGGGATTGAAAAAGCTCCAGTTTTACCAGAACCAGTCTGTGCAACCGCAATTAGATCCTTTCCTGAATAGAAGATTCATAGAGTAGAACCAACCCATCATGTCAACGAAAATGGAAACCAAGAGAATTATCCACCAGAGAACTCTCAAGAAAAATAAAAAATAATTCAGAATTTGAGTACAAGACTGAAAAATCAAATGCCCTATAAAAAGCAAATGCAGGTACTATATGTTAGTGTACAAGATAAATAGACAAAGCAAATGCACCTTCCAACGCATGAGGAATAGATTCAGACTGTATCTTGGATGGGTTTACCCAACCCAAACTATCACAAGCTTCTACCAATTGCTCACAAACTCCCAGATCCTTAAATGACTTGGCGTCCTCCATGTTTTCTTCCATTTATCTGCCAATCATAAAGTAACTGTTTATCTGCCAAAAGAAATGTCTAAATCAAGTAACAGAAAGAATGCCGATCACAAAGTAAGTATTTCAGCAAAAGTTTGATCCAGCGCAATAAAAATGCATAGGCTGAGAATTGATAGCATTATCAGTTTTTTTTGTTTTTGTGTGTTTGGGTGTGTGTGTGTATTTCAAAAGATTGAAAAAAGTTTCTTTTCATGTTCCTGTAAAAGACAAAAAAATAATGCTTATCTAAGTATACGAAAATGAACACTGTTTGAGGGAAGAAGATGATGATGAGAAAACGGCTACCCAGCAGACAATAAAAAGAGAATATGCTGCTGTTTTCCTGTACCGCTCACCGTTGCATTCAGGGGCGGGTCCAGGGATCCGGTTAAGCAGGGGCAACCTTTACCTACAAAATTTTACATTTTTTCGTGTTTGACAATATAAAGACAGAAATTAAATTTTTGCTCATAACTTTTTCCTATTAAACAATAATAACAAGGAATGAACACTTAAAACTAATTCTAAATTTAAAAGCTTAAATGTTCATTGATATCATTTCAATCCCATAAATTAACAATTGACCACTACATTTAGTAAGCTAGAAAAATCCATTTAGACAATCCATTTGGTACCAAAGAATGAAGAATTAAAGGTGGAACCACAGAAATTTATGAATCAGACAATGTAGGAGAGAATGGTTATGCTAAAAAATTGACAACATGGAAATTTCACCTCTATCGAAGATGAGAAGGAGCATCAGATACCTTATAGCATCACTGTAAATGATCTTGATTTTGGAGCAATTGAAATATGAAATCCTAGAAAGTAGAACCCAATTGAAGCATGGACACACTGACACGGACGCGACAAATTCCTATAATAATTGCACGTCAACACACGAGGCATAATGTCAGTGTCGTGTCCATTGCATCGAACACGACAAGCGACACGTCATAGAAACAATGAATATACCCTGAGAGAGCACAATTTTCATGCAATATCATAAAAACAACCACTGTTTCGTGGTATCAAAACAATGAATAAAAGCACAATTTCTATAAGTAATAACTCAAAGAATTAAATTAAGTGATTGAGATTTTGTTATGCTTCATACTGAGAGAGCCATACCATACCACATTCAGTTCACAAAGCTAAACAGAGAAAGCCATATAACAACAACAACAACAACAACAACAAGAGAAAAATTAAATCAACAAAAATCAAAAGCGAATTCGTCACAAACCTAAACAGTTCACCAAATTTATCACACTGGCGATGGGCTGGACGCTGAGGGCTGGAGTCGCACAAAATGAGTTTAAATACGTTGTGGTTGTGTATTAACTGTTGAGTGCAAACCCTAATGGTAATGGTGTGGCCTAATAATAAAATGAGTGTTATATCTACACACCTCAATTACTCTTTACACCCACTTTTAATGAAACTTTCATATTCCTAATACACCCTTATACAAAATGACAATAAAGGATAAATAACAAAATAGAATTTTAAAATGATTACTCTTTACACCCACATCTACTACATAACAAGCGTATTTTACTTTAGGCAAAGAAAAGAAGTAGAAATACATTTTTTCCTTTCTTCTTTTTTTTTTTTTTTTTTTAATTTAGGCAAAGAAATGATTAAAAAAATTTGGGTCATTACATGTGGAATTTCTTTTCACTCACCCAAAGAAAGAAAGCTGCTCCTAAAATATGAGGTCAAGCATTAACGAAATGATCATAACTGGTTGCTTTACATTTGGGCATTAAAAGTGATTGAATTTAACGAAATCAAAAAAGTGGTTGAATTAAAGAATCTCACAATTTGTTCGGTCACCAAAGTTGGAACATGTATTGAGTGTTCGAATTGTTGAATCGCACACTTCACTCAAGTTCCGTACTGGTTTGCCGAACTGTTATGCCACTCATTGCCAATCATGTGCGAATAGTTCCTAACCCTAACATTCTAAAGCTCGATTTTTTTACCAATATAATTAGAACAAACCATATAAAATTGATAAATTCATCCTAAAAATAAATAGTACATAAAAATACGATTTACATAGACAGATAGAAGGCATCACAAATTTCCGAAGATATTGAGAAATGGCTCGAGGAAGATAAATGGAGAATAGTGGGTGTAGACAGCAAAATTAAGGAATTGGGGAAGTTTGTTGGTTTTCAAGTGTAGGGGTATTTTGGGAATGAGAGGTGGGTGAGGAGAGTAAAGTGTTTTAATTAAAGTAAAAATGGTGGGTGTAGAGAGTAGGTGGGTGTAGTGAGTAAATAAGGTGGGTGTAGATAGAGTCACTCTAATAAAATATACCCTTGAATTTTGGTCTCTCTATCATTTTAGTATGTAGTTTGAATTGTATCAATTTCATTCTTAAAGTGTTTTTTTTTTTTTTTTTTTGGTGTAGTGGTCTCGTGTGAGGAAATAAGTGCTAGGGCCCGGGGGAGAGGGACAATGTTTGAGCGTGGAATGGATAGCCTTTTTACCTACTAGGATAAGCCGTAGCTCTGTCCTTGAAGTTTTTAATTAGAAACAATGTGATCTAAATATACAATTATGTGAGAAAAGTTGGCAGAATTTACTCACATGATATGCATTGTCACACTTTTTAGGGGAAAAAATGGAACACCACCAATCTCTGCACCTGCTCATCAGAGTAATTATGCACCATAGTGGGTGAATTCTGTCAAATTTTTTGACAGAATGAGACACTTGGACCATGTTGTTTCTATATAAAATTTCAGGGACCAAATTGATGCAATTGAAACTACAGGGACTAAAATGAGACATGGACTAAATTTCAATGGTTTGTTTTGGATTTAACCTTAATTCTGTTAAATTTTGATTTGAATGAAATTACAAATATACCCTTCATATACATATATGAAGTTCTAACTTGTGTTTAATTGTGTTTAATCCTCTCTTGGAGTTCTAATTTCTCCTTAATTTGGGCCCTAATAACATATGTACATTATCATATACATATATACACATAATCTGATTTGGCCAAAAAAATTGATTTGAACCCTAACTTCCGCCACCACCACTACCAAGAGGGAGCTGTCGCCTCTGGCTTTTTCGATAGAGGAATTGAGGTAGTCACGGCGACATTGGTCTCTTCAATGGTTAATTCCTTTCTCACAAAATCCAAACCTAATTGAGAAAATGACAAAAATATCCAAAGTAGGTAATTTTTTCTTCTTCTTATACTGCACTCCGTGGCTCTCTCTCTCTCTCTCTCTCTCTCTCTCTCTCTCTCTCTCTATATATATATATATATATATATACTCTTGTATATTTTCCTTGATATATTCTTTGTTCATCTTATTCATCTATATGAAGAGAACAATTTCAGTCAACAATGGTGCCGGATCCATTTGGGTTCAATTTCATATTTGAGGGTATAATTTCAGACGCACATATGAGGGGTGGATTTAGTATGACCCAACATATGTGGGTTTAAGGGTTTAGTTTCAAACCTGTATGTGAGGGTTTTGGGGGTTTAATTTCAGACCCATTTGGGAATTTTGTTGTCACGCCCCGACGTAACATAAATAAGGAAAGCGTTTAATTTCCTTATGGACCCGTAGGTCGCGACAGTTTGAAGGATCGATTCCGTCCCAAACGTCGAGCAACAATTAACAATAATCAGAGTAGAGTAATCAAAGCTTACAAATATTTTTCTAGCTTATTACATAATACAATTCTGAGTCTCTAAAGGCACAACCGCCTTAAATCAAAACAATAACTTAGTGTCTATTACAGTCATCCTTATTACAAAATCAGTACAACTTAAAGCATATGAAAGTAAATTCTATTTCCAGCAGTTGTTTCTCAATTTGCATAGTCGTAATGTTCAGCCTGATCATAACCTGAAAAACCTGAACACGAATGTCCAGGACGCATCAACGTCGTCAGCTTCAAGAAGCCGGTGAGTATTAAAAACATAACTTTGAATGTAAAACATATTCATTTACCTCTTTGCATTTCTCATTTAATCCAATATTAAAGCAAGGAGTTCATTTAAGGAACCAAGCACAATATTAATTAAAAGATATATTTCTCGTATATGTGACCGTATATGAGAACAATGCACCATCTCATCTTATCGACTCTTTTCTCTCGACAAAACCCAACAACCCACCATCACACACCGGTATCTTTGAAATGCTAAGATAGCCACACTTTAGCATAGGGGTGCCAGGGAATGTCCAGTTTGCCTCACACTTTGGTTCGGGGTACCAGGGAGTGTCCATTGCCTCATACTTTGACTACCTAATCCGCCATGCAAATACCGGAGGAACCCTCACGCAGTATCCAGACTCGGGTATCAGGGAGTGTCCGTAGGCCACACTTTAGCACTTCCATGGGTGCCAGGGAATGTCCAAGTTCGGCTTCACACACTTTGACGCTACCATGGTCGTCAGGGAGTGTCCACTTTCGCCACCGTCGGATTTCAAAGACACCCTCGCCGTAATCGCAATCTCAATCACAACACACTTTGGTACTCACTTACCAGGGAGTGTCCACATCACATTCTCAACCGCACTCACTATGCCACACTGACCATTACTCTTTTCCATACTGACCAACATTCACACTCACCATGCATGTACCACTGACTCCACATGTATGTCATGAAACTTTAAAACATGAGGCAAATCACTGAATTCTATAAACAACGAGCGTACGGGGGGTTAATAAGTCACAATACAACGTTTTAATCAATCAAACATAACCAATTAAGATTCTGATTTAATAAATTCCCAAACAGAGCTTTAACAGTTCATAAAATACTACCCAAACAGTTCCTTAACACAAAACAAGCAAGAACTAGAAACTGCCAGAAGTCACTCGCGCGAATCGCTCGCGCGGTCTGCCTAAATTTCATTTTTTTTTCTTTTATACTTTCCTGTCTGCCTGGGAACACAAGTCTCGCGCGCGCGGGTCGCTCGCACAAGGGGTCGCTCGCGTGGGCCGCTTGCGCGACCCTCACTCGCGCGATCGCGCGCGCGAGATGAAGCAGAGGCTTCGTCTTCCTCGCTGGTTTTTCCCTGTTTTCAGTTTAAGGGTCCATTTTGACCCATTTCCAAATCTGTTAGTATATATATCATATTATATATGGATCTCTTTAGTTTTTCACAAGGATTATGAATATGAAATCAATTTAACATGAAACAAACTATAGCTCTCAATTTTTATGAAATTTCAAAAGATATCAAAACTAATTTCCTTATATACTTTCTCATGGGGTTAAATTAACCTCTAAAACTTCAACCATAGACTATATGTACTATAAACTTCCATTATTATCTAAGAAAGCAGATTTTGCTTAAGTTTGAAAAATTATGATTTCAATGCTATGAAACTTCAAACGTAAATGCATCAATGGTGACTCTTAATTCAATTACACAAATTAGTAAATCAATAGTGAATTACATTCTGAGTGAGTTAGAAATACTCACTGTGGTAGAAGATAAAGTGTGTGTTGAGAAAGAATCAAGATATAAGAAGACTACTTCAAGCTCTAGCTATGGTGATCAAAGCCTTCTCTCTCTAAAATTCTGAACTTATGAACTCCCAAGTTTTCTCTGTGTATCTCTCTAAACTTCTCTCAATTTGTGAAGTGCAGAATGTGTAGAGTGTCCAAAATGTGAGCTGTGGGTGGTGTATATATAACAAGCATGAACTTGAGGCCCAAGTATTACTTTAAGCTCTCCTAAACTCAATTAGCTTAACCAGAACCCCTTAATTTCTCCTAAACCTGCAGCATATATACACATACGTATATGCATTTACAGATTGTTAACCCAATAGATCCTCCAAGAGCCAAGTTAGTTATATAGGGGCCAACTTGCGTGTTTGGGAATTAGTATGTGGTCACAACAAAACACATGTAGAGTGCACATTGCCAAACATGGCACAAGACAATGATTGGTATGCCATAAATGGAAATAGAGCACAAGTTATTTCACAACTTTACATCACTTCCAAAATCTGTGGAAGTTTAATACGGTACGGACAGTTTTAAACACCAACTGGTATTTTCGTAGTGCGGTGTCCACTACTAAGATATAGAAAACTGATTTTTAACGTAGGAAATAGTTTTCTGATTTCATAAAAATACAGTTTGAGTCAAAAGAAATTACTTTCACCGTTTTGAAATATAGATTTGAAATTCAACACAGGTATTACCAATTTTGTAAAATTGCAGTTTGACCCCAATAAGAATTCCAAGTATGAAATCAAACGAGAAATAAATTCTACACATAAGAATTGTAATTAAATTAAAAAGTAGATAATGAATATTAAATATGACAATGCCAATAAATGAAAATGCAGGTTATTACATTTGTTTTGGGACCCAAGAGGTTAAAGAAGAGAAGTATGGGGGTTTAATTTCAGACCCATTTGGGAATTTTAAACTGTGGGACCCAAGAGGTTATTGAAGGAGAGGACGAGGCAGAGATGATGGGAATTCGAATATGGGTTTTGATGGGGATCCGAATCCCATTTGATTTTGGTCATTTCCAATGATAAAAAAAACTCGGGATTGAACTCCAATTTCTGAACTCATCATCATCATCAGCATTTGTGACTTCTTGAGGAGTTCATTCCTTTTTTCTAAATTTTCTGATTTCATCCATTTTATTTTTCTGATTTCATGGTGGGAGGAGTTCCATGGTGGTGATTTCTTGGAAAGAGGAGGAAAAGAAAGGGAAAAAGAAAAGGAATGGAATCTAAATGTTTTGAGGTATACATTCACACATATTGAAAAAGAATAAAATAGGAAGAAGATAAAGAGTAAGGGTATATTGGTCATTTGGCATTTTTCGTTAGTTCCGTTTAAGCCTATTAAATGGCGATGGTGGTAGGTATGATATGTGAAACATGAGGGGTGGTATGGGTGATCGGGGCAAACCTCAGGGTGTCTAGGTGATATTTACCCTTTCTATAATAAGTATACAACATTCTAGAAAAAATCTTACAATAGTTGTAGCATATGCAATGGAACCATCACATATTTCCATGGCGTAGAGAATTTAAGAACCAAATTTTCAATTCAAACTTTGAAAACATAACATTATTCTTCTAGCAATGGTTTTGGATGGGTCAACAACATGAAAAACGCTATGCTTTCTAAATTAATTAACAATTGTATCACATACTGTGACGTTGATCAATGATACTGCATGTGGAATAATTGTTAAACTATTTGGGATTTAAATTTAAGAAGCATAGCATTTCTCCTATAGCATCTGGAAATATAGAAAAAATAATGCTACGGTTCACAAATGTTTAGACAGTTATAATTATACCACATGCAGTGGTATACGGTGTTATCAACCATTGTCATAGCAAGTTGTACAACTATAAAATATTTAGGAACCAAATATGAATTCAAATTTGAGAGCCCATAGCCTTACTAGAAGGAAAAGCTAAAATGTCCTATGGGCCCATTTGGCAAAACATACTAGTGGGCGGGATTGCAATTGCGATAAAAAAAAAATTAAAAATAAATAAATAAATAAATAAGGGGGAGGGGGAATATCACCTAGACACTTTGAGGTTTGTCCCGATCACACATACCACCCCTCATGTTTCACATATCACACCTACCACCCTCGTCATTTAACAGACTTAAACGGAACTAACGAAAAATACCAAATAACCAATAACCAATATACCCTTACTGTTCATCTTCTTCTTCTTTTATTATTTTTCAATGTGTGAATGTATATGTCAAAACATTTAAATTCCATTCCTTTTCTTTTTCCCTTTCTTTTCCTCCTCTTCCAAGAAATCACCACCATGGAACTCCTCCCACCATGAAATCAGAAAAATAAAATGGATGAAATCAAAAAATTTAGAGAAAAGAGATGAGCTCCTCAAGAAATCACCATTGCTGACGATGATGATGAGTTCAAAAATTGGAGTTCAATCCAAAAAAAAATTATCATTGGAAATGATCAAAATCAAATGGGATTCGGATTCCCATCAAAACCCATATTCGAATTCCCATCATTTTTGCCTCGTCTTCTCCTTCTCTTTCTTTAGCCTCTTGGGTCCAAAAGTAAAATTCTCAAATGGGTCTGAAATTAAACCCCCAAACTTCTCTTCTTCAACCTCTTGGGTCCCAAAGTAAAATTCCCAAATGGGTCTAAAATTAAACCCCCAAACCCTCACATACAGGTCTGATGAAATTAAACCCTTAAACCCACACATATATTGGGTCATACTAAATCAAACCCTCAAATATGAAATTGAACCCAAATGGATCTAGCACCTTTGTTGACTGAAATTGTTCTCTTCATATAGATGAATAAGATGAACAAAGAATATATAGAGGAAAATATACAAGAATATGTATATATATATATATAGAGAGAGAGAGAGAGAGATGGAGTGTTGTATAAGAAGAAGAAAAAATTACCTACTTTGGATATTTTTGTCATTTTCCCAATTAGGTTTGGATTTTGTGAGAAAGGAATTAACCATCGAAGAGACCAATGTCGCCATGACTACCTCAATTCCTCCACCGAAAAAACCAAAGGCGACGGCTCCCTCTCGATATTGGTGGTGGCAAAAGTTAGGGTTCAAATCAATTTTTTGCCCAAATCAGATTATGTGTATATATGTATATGATAATGTACATATATTGTTAGGGCCCAAATTAAGGAGAAATTAGAACTCCAAGAGAGGATTAAACATGGCCATCAATTGGGAAAGAGAGATGAAAAAAAAAAGGCGAGAGAAAGAAGAATGATGAAGAATTTTGGTATTTAGTCAAATAAGTTAATGACATCAGCACAACTTTGTTAGACTCACTAACGTCACTTTAACGGAGGGATTGTGTGTGATACATACAGTATATGTGAAGGGTAGTAGGTGATATGCGAAACGTGAGGGATAGCGTGTGTGATCGAGGTAAACCTCAGGGGGTCTAGGTGATATTTACCCTAAAATGATATATATATATATATATATATATAAACAACATACCTGTGGTGGGTATTTACTAATTTTACTCGTGTATCTACAATGAGTAATGATTGGTAACCTTGTATGTACAGGCTTGCGTCCCACCCAACTAAGCATGTTCATTGGAGAAGATACCTCTGTTTATGACTGCATAGGCAGTTTAGTATGGATACAATTTCATTTAACTTAAAAAAAATATATTGAGAGGAGACTTTCTCCAAAAAGATAGATTAATAATATATTAATATGTAACAAACTGCTCATGAACTTCAAAGGTTGGTGTATAATTATCATAACCGTATCGAACACTGAACTAACAAAGCAACCAGTTTATGGTTCATCGGTTCACCAAGCTGGTGAACCGGTTGAACTGTTTAATGATTTTCATACCATAATTGTAAATTACTCTATTAAAAAAGTTTAAGGAAAATGTTAGACTCACGCACTTTTTCCACACACAGCTTTAAATGCTTGTACTTTGTGCTGTTTAAATTTTTTACACTTTTTTGTGCCCCACTTATACAGCACAGGGTAAATACATTTAAAGCTGTATGTGAAAAAAAATGTGTGGTTCACTGTGTGGATCTAGTAGTGCTCAAAAGTTAATACATGACTAGTTTAGTATCATTATAAATTATGTTACAATGATTGACAGGTTTCAAGCCTTCTAAACTGTAACATTTGTATCGACTTTTAGACAAGCAATATAAATTAACAGATTGAACCAAAAGATTATTGACGGTTCAGTAGAAATATTTCTGGTATAATCGGTTCACACTGATTTTTTTCCGCTTCAATTGTACAAGTGGTTCAATAAATAAACCAAATCATGTCGAACCGGCAGGTTCAAGATAACTATGGTTGATCTATTATGCAAAATGAAGAAGCAAGTGCTCACCAAGTAAGACAATTCAGAGCAAAGAAATCGCCGGTAATTCAATCTTTCATTAATGAAAGAATAGAGAGAAGGGAATATTGTATTGATGTGTCTAATAACTTTACAGAGAGCACCCTTATATAGGCTAGTGAGAGGACATAGTACAAGTGTAGTAAAAAAGTAGTACAGTGTAGTACAGTACAAACCTAGACACAGAGAATGGTAAGGTACAACATAAATAATAAATGGAAATTATTCTAACAGCCCCCCTCAAACTCAAGGTGGTAAGATTGAGATCATCTTGAGTTTGGAAACTAGATCCTGAAGACGTCCTGGATGATGAGTTTTGGTGAAGATATCAGCAGTTTGGTCAACAGAAGATATTGAGACAAGTCGAATGGTGCCACTGGTGAGATGATGGCGCACAAAGTGACAGTCGATCTCAATGTGCTTAGTGCGTTCGTGAAAAACATTGTTGTGCGCAATCTGAATAGCACTCTGACTATCACAGTGGATAATAGTGGCATTGGAATGAGTAACACCTAGGTCTTCGAGTAACCATCGGAGCCAGAGTAGTTCTTGAGTAGCATCTGCTAGGGCTCGATATTCTGCTTCTGTACTTGAGCGAGCAACAACCGTTTGCTTTTTACTTTGCCAAGAGATAAGAGAATCACCAATAAAGAAGCAATACCCTGTAGTGGATCGTCGATCAGTAGGGTCTCCTGCCCAATCTGCATCAGAATAAGCACAGAGCTCGAGTGAGGAATGAGCAAAAAAATGCAGACCATGAAACATTGTTCCTTTGAGATAACGAAGAATGCGAAGAACAATAGCATAGTGAGACGATCAAGGGGCAGAGAGAAATTGGCTGACAATATGGACTGCATAGGCAATATCAGGGCGAGTAACTGTGATATAGACTAGACTCCCAACTAGTTGACGGTATAACGTGGGATCATCTAGAAGAGTACCATCCATAGGAGTGAGTTTGGAGTTGATCTCAAGAGGTGTAGGACTGGTCTTGTTATCTGTAATTCCCGCACGAGTAAGAAGATCAGAAGAGTACTTGGCTTGTGAGAGATAGTAGCCGTCAGAATTGGAAGTGATCTCAAGTCCCAAAAAATAGTTGAGTTTGCCTAGATCTTTCATTTCAACATGCTGGCTTAGATGAGTTTTGAGGCCTAGAATTCCAGGTGTATCATCTCCAGTGATAATCATATCATTCACGTAGAGGAGAAGAAGTATAATGCCCTGATTAGTGCGGCGAATGAATAGAGCCGAATCATAGGAGCTGGCTGTGAAACCGAAGCGCTCAACAATTATGCTGAACTTTGCAAACCAGGCTCGTGGAGCTTGTTTGAGGCCATACAGAGCTTTACGGAGTTTGCAGACTTGGTGGGAATGATGATGATAACCAGGAGGAGGACGCATATAGACTTCTTCAGTGAGATCACCATTTAGGAATGCATTTTTGACATCCATTTGAAATAATTCCCAACGGCGGACTGCAGCAACGGCAATGAGGCTGCGAACAGAAGTAAGACGAGCAATTGGAGCGAATGTTTCCTCATAATCATTCCCATACTCCTGGGTAAAACCTTTGGCTACAAGGCGGGCTTTGTAGCGGTCAATGGATCCATCTGAGTGAGTTTTGATCTTGTAAACCCACTTGCATCCCATAGCATTTTTGCCACTTGGTAATTCTACCAAATCCCATGTGTGATTTTGTTCAAGTGCCTGCAATTCATCATCCATTACTTTCTGCCAAAGAGGATTAGAGCTTGCCTCGTGGTAAGACTGAGGTTCATGATGAGAATGGATTGTAGAAAAAGTAATATAATCACGAAGATGAATAGAAGGAGTTTTTACCCGGTCACTTCGTCGGAGAGGTGGAGCAGGACCAGCAGTCGGGGCAGGCAGCTCAGGAGAGGGCAAGGTGGGTGACTCAGGAGCATCATCAGTAGGAGCAGGTAACTCAGGAGATGTGGATATGGTAGAAGGCTGATCTGTATCTGCACTTTCTGGAAACAAGTCTACCGAAGGATCAGTGAAGAGAAGGGGAGTAGTATCGGGTGAGAGGTGAAATTTGGACATAGAGGAGAACATCTTGTGTTCCCAGAAGATAACATGCCTGGACACATGGAGACATTTGGAGTAAGGATCCCAACACCTGTATCATTTGTGTTCAATACCATATCCAAGGAAGCAACATAGGCGGGAACGGGACTCTAATTTGGTGCGTTCATGAGGTTAAAGAAGAACAAAGCAAGCACTGCCAAAAACCTTTAGTGTACTATAATCAGGTAAATGACCATAGAGTCGTTCATATGGAGATTGATTGTCAATGATTGGGGATGGAACACGATTCTTGGTGTAGACAGCTGTAAGAGCGGCTTCCCCCAAAAAACGTTCAGGACAGGAGGCAGAAGTAAGGAGGGTACGAACAGTGTTTAGAATATCACGGTGTTTCCGCTCAGCACGACCATTTTGTTGGGAGGTGCCTGGGCAAGAACGATGTGGGAGAGAGCCATGTTGGCGTAAGAAATTAAGAACTACAGTATCAGTGTACTCAGCAGCATTGTCTACACGAAAAACTTTGATATTGCAAGAAAATTGAGTTTTGACCATAGTAGCAAAATCAAAATATAGTTGAGGTAGCTCAGACCGATTGCGCATGAGAAAATTCCAAGTATAACGAGAATAATCATCAATAAAAATAACAAAGTATCTTGATCCTCCCATAGTGACAGTGGGAGAAGGCCCCCAAACATCTGAATGAATTAAGTCAAAAGGAGCAGAAGAAAAAGAATCACTTTTATTGAATTGCAATGTTGTTTGTTTTGAAAGTTGACATGGAAGACAATCAAATGTTTCCTTATTGATAAGTCCTAATTGACCACTAGAAACTAAAGGTTGCAGGCGGCCAATAGAGGTATGACCAAGACGGGAGTGCCAGAGACTAATAGGAGAACTGGTGGAGACTGGAGCAGCTGTTTGAATAGAGTGGGTGAGGTGAGTTGGGATGTGGAGATTGATGAGCTCAAAAAGTCGTCTAACTTTACAACCTATCCCAAGAGTCTACCCCGTCCGTGGATCCTGCACACAACAACTAGAGGAGGAGAAAAGAACAGTAAGACCAAGATCACACAATTGCCCAACAGATATAAGATTCAGAGTGAGTTTGGGAATGCAATAAGTGTGAGGAAGTGAAGTATTAGAGGTGGAAACCATGCCTATATGACTAACTGACATTGGAGAACCATCAGCAGTTTGAATAGTTGGTGTGTGAGAGGCAGAGTTTGTGGTAGTGAAAAGAGTGGGATCCGGTGTCATATGATTACAACAGCCAGAGTCAAAAAACCAGGATGAATTACCTGAAGTGACGGAGAGAGCAGTAGGAGTGGGATTACCAGATTGAGCGAGGGTTTGTTTGACAATACCTTCCACGTGAGAGGCAGTGAGTCCTTCGGCAAAAGCATTGGATGAATGGTCAGCTGTAGTAGCAGCAAATTTGGATGAACCACTACGAGGCATGGAGTGTTGTTTGGCAGGATGTTAGGAGCAGTCGTATTGCAGATGACCCAGACCTTGCTTCTGACAGTATTTGCAGATGCGGACGCGACAATCCAAGAGAGTGTGTCCACCGATTTTGCAGTAGTTGCACCATGGTTTGGAGGAGTCATAGGTAGGAGGGTAATAATGTTTGGATTGGGCATGATTCTTGTATTGATAATTGGATTGAGAACGATTCTTGGGTGAATACCCCCGATGAGTAGCAAGGACAGTGGTAGAAGAAAGTTATTTGGATGTAACAAGAACACTGTCGGTAGCAAGTGTTTAGCGAAGGCCAAGGCGAGTTTCCTCGGAGAGAAGTTCAGTGATTGCTTGGTCGAGAGTTGGTAGAGGACTGCGATGGATGAGAGATGCACGAACATGTTCAAAATTGTCAGTAAGAGCCATCAAGAAAAGAACCAGGCGCTGACGGTCACGATAAGTTGTGAATATCTCGGCACTAGTGGCATCGGGAAAATCCGGCTCAGAGGAAGTGAGTTGATCCCAAACATAGTGTATTTCTGAGAGAAAACTGTTGATTGTCTGCCCGGGTTGTTGCTTCATGCGGTGGAGAGTGCTTAGAAGTTGGTATTGGTGAGCAAGATCAGCGGTGGTGTAACGCTTGGCTAGAAAGTCCCAAAGAGATTTGGCAGTGGTGAATCTACCAAACTGGAGACTGATGGAAGCAGCACAAGTATTGCGGACCCAAGTAATAATTTTGTGATTCTTGCTATCCCAATCCTCAAGACGGTCATTAAATTTTGCTTTATCTTCTCCTTCGGCCGGTGTGGGCTCAGTGATATCGCCAGTGATGATGCGCCAAAGCTTATGTCCCCGTAAAAAACTGGACATCGCCTGAGCCCAAATGATGTAGTTGGTACCATCCATAATGATGGAGATGGGTTGGGAAGCCTCAGTACGCTCCATACAGGATCAGTGGGAAGGTAGGGTTGACAGGGATTGGGTGTTTAGGGTCTGGATTGGGTCAATACAGGATCAGTCTTGTGGGTAGGGTCTTGGTGGGATGATTTTAACAGCGGGCTGGGTTTGAGTAGATAGGTGGTTTAAGGTTGGACTTGGGTATTTAAATGGTCTTGGGATGGATTAAAAAAAAAATGGGCTGAAATTACTATGCTCAAAACAAATGGGCTGGGCTCATCAAAAAACAAGAGTGGACTAGCTGTTTTAGGGGTAAAAGTATTACAAATACAGTAGAATCTAAAATCTTAAAGAGAAAAATTTGGGGTACTGGTCCGATCGTGCGGCTAGGGTTTTCGAACTGGGACTGAATCGCGTGATGGTGATTTAGATAATGTATTTTTTTTTCGGTGGCAGATTGAGAAATGGAGGGGCGGCTGGTTGATCAATGATGGTTGGGTAGAAGTCTTTGGCAGATTGTGGTCTTGATCTTGATGATGAAGATTGTGGTCTTGATCTTGATGATGTTAGTAGTGGTTTGGTGATGATGAGTTTGTGGTCTTGCAAGGTGGCTTGATGATGATGTTTGTGGTCTTGCAGATTGGGTCAGTGGCTGGAGCAGATTTGGTGATGCCGATGTGGTGAGTTGATCCGAAGATGTTATGGCTCTGATACCATGAAAGAATAGAGAGAAGGGAATATTGTATTGATGTGTCTAATAACTTTACAGAGAGCACCCTTATATAGGCTAGTGAGATGACATAGTACAAGTGTAGTACAAAAGTAGTACAGTGTAGTACAGTACGAACCTAGACACAGAGAATGGTAAGGTACAACATAAATAATAAATGGAAATTATTCTAACAATTAACTTTTTCAATTTTTTGCACAAAACGTGCATTATCTTTACTGGCTGAAAAATTAAAAATAGAGGATAAAAAATAAAAATCAGCTATTCTTAAATAAGTTTGCAACACCATCAATGGTTTTCACTCGAACTGGAATTCTAATCTGCTCAATTTGTAACACACATGTAGCTAGTTCCCGAAATAAGACTGGAAAGAATTGACCATATATACCTATGTAAAATAAAGGACAACCCAATGCATTGCACGAGGCTCCCCGGTGTGCGCAGCCTTACATCAGCATATACAGAATCTATTTCCAAGTAACAAACCTAGGAAACCCTGATCAAAATGTAGGAGGATACTTCAAAAACAGAACCCGAGATTAACTGTAAAAATAATTGTTGCTAAGCGTTAAAATATAATGACATGTATTTAAGACAAATTATTCAGACAAAATAGTGTGTAAGAGAAACATCAAAACTTTATTAGTGTACACAAAAAGAAACACAAAAACTACTTAAATATCACGAATGATGCAGCATAATCTAGCGTGTCTCAGCATCTACACAACTTCCAACTTTAATTCCCTCGCTGACACGAGCAATGCAAGTTTCACCTCTTTAGATTTAAGTCAGTTTGGTTCTTGTTGGTGGAGGAAAAGAAAACATTAGGGACAACAATTTTTTTAGCGGTAAACAATGAGAAAAATAAGAAGGTGTTTACACCCTAAAATATAAAAATATATTTTTGTATATGATCGGTTGTGTGATATACATGTGGCAAATTAACCACACCTAGTGGGGGAGTTTTTTTTTTGAAAAATTGGTTAATTAACGAAAAAAGGGCCTTACCCTAGGATATTACAATAAGCTCAACAAACCAGCTAAAGAAAGGAAGAAGACGGAGTCAACCTCAAAACTAGCAAACAATGCCCAAAGAGGCTAAACAATGCCAAAGCAACAACAGAGCAGCAAGGCAGAACAAACAGTCAACAGACGCTGAACACAATCAGTTTCTATGCCGACCCTTAGGACGGCTCCCACTGAATTTTATCTTTGCCTCCCGTTTCATCTGTCTGTTGGAGGCAACGCTTTTGACAAACGGGGGACCTTCCTCGTAGTCAGACTCACTAATTTCACGTCCCTCATTAGGGAGAGAGTTGGACGCCTCTCGGCCTGTATCAACCCCTGTAGAGGGGTGGTGAGAAGAATTAGCCATACCCAAATCTTTCCCAAGAGGAGAGACCTCAATTTCACCTTGACCCTGATCAACATCTGGGGAAAGCACAGAAAACATATTGCCCTCGCTCTGGGGCGCATCCATAGAATCAACTAACTTACCTTTACCTTTGCTTTTCACAACTATCCATTCCCCAATCTCAGGTTTCTTGCTACATGAGGGAAAAGATGGATGGGGAGGATGACGACGGGAAATGCGACGAGTCGGGGCAAGTCTCGGGGTCACATCTTTAGAACAATCATGACCAAATGCGGAGCATTTAGCACACCTAGGAGGGGTCCACTGATATTCCACGGTAATGTCTGTTAAAACACTCTCGCTCATCTCATCCTCAGTCACAATAGTACACTTGGAGAGTAGATCATGCGCTCCACGAACTTCCACACACACCCTAGCAAAGGACACACGCCTGCGACTGGCAGTAACCCTATCCATCTGCAGAGGTTTGCCAACGTAGCTAGCAATGAAGCTAATACCTTTACGGTTCCACAGCTCCAATGGGATACCAAATAAATTGACCCAGATAGGAATAGCGTGAACCTCCTCCTTACTTAACTTCAAATTTGGCTTCCAAGGACTAAGAATGAAAGGTTGACCCAAGATATACCATGGGCCACCTTCAAGCACAGCATCCCTTTCCCCCACACTAGAGAATGTGAAGAAATAAAAACCAGAATTGCCAAGGGTATCAATAAGGCCTTTATTACCCCAGAGCCGTTTTGTAGTGTTGAAAACAATATTATATGGTGGATTCCTCTTCTTACCCACAAAGTGTCCAACTAAGGTGGACTGCCACTCCTTTTTCCCCTCTTAAATTAACTCGAATGGAATTTTGAGGTGAAAGTTTTCATTTCGGGGCCCATGGGGCACAAAATCAAGAGAAAATTCCTTAACATCTTCTCTAATGGAGCTCTTGTCATCCGCACTCTCACCGCCTTTGGATTGATGGTCCAAAGAAACATTTTGGACATTATTATCCTTAAACAAATTTGCAAATTTAATGTTACAGAGGGACGAATTAATTGGACCCTGGGATAGATCATCAGTAAAAACCCCATTCCCTCCTACATGATCGGCGGGGCCCACTTGTCCATCTTTTTCAAACAAGGCAGTAGCCTTGGCTTTAGTTACAGAATCATTGCTGCTGGAGTGGACCCCACGGACAGCCATGATTCCTTGAGAATTAATGTACCGAAGGTCAAATCTTGGGCCTTGAGATGGAATAGTCCCTATGGTCCCATGAGGGGACCCCTCACCAACAGACAAATTTGTAGACTTAGTTACCTGATCATGGTTTGCACAGGAAGGCGCGTGGACATCACTAGTGTGAGCAACTTCATCTTGGGCGTTTGATTCACACATGACCAACACATTGATATGCACAAACCTAGGGTCTGTAAGATCAAAAGGAGTTAAATCGAGCCTTTCTGTATGAGCTCCATCGTGAACAGCTTGAGAACACTCAGAAAAATCACATGAAGGAGCTCGATCTGCAAAGTCCTCAAAACTGAGCAGGTGTGTATTGAGAGCATCGATCTTCTTCATACAATCATACATTTGTTCCTTCCAACAACCAATCTCGAAATCAATGGGTAGAGCATTTTCATGGTCAGTAGATTCCTCGACCAAAGAGATTTCGGATTGACGATTGCAAAGATTAGAGATATTTTCTTTGCACTTGTCCAACTGTTGCATCATACAAGCAAGCTCAAGCTTGATCTACTCATGTGATTTAAAGGCTTCGAGAGATGCCCCATTCTCATCTCTAAGTTTACGCGACTTTTTGGGATCACATCGCATCTACTTCCATTGATTCCCAATAAACTCATCTGCAAATGAATCTTTAGGAGGACCCAGTGATCTTGAGGATCGTCTAATAGCCCCCTTCTCCATAGGCTAGTGGGGGAGTTTTGCTAGTGGGTAATGGTTAATGGCTTTGGAAGTGGCCAACTTAATGGGGAAGTGGCCAGGGGAAGTTACCAATTTGGTGGATAGTGGTTATTTGAAGTGGGAAAGTGGCCAACTTAGTGGAGGAGTTATTTTTAGTACCTCTATAAATACACAAGGGCAACCTACATACAAGAGGCTCACACACAGCCACACAGCCCCTGCGGCTTAATGCAGTCCGAACACTGCTCACCTTTGTTTCCTTATCTTTTTTTACTTTGTAATTCCATAATTGCTTTAATGTCCAAGTGTTTGCTTTTGCTTCCAAGTTCCAGCCGTGTACTTTGGTCAATAGTGCTCATTTCTTTTTCCTTTTCTATTTCTAAGTCTGCAAGCCTCTGATCACTTGTACTTCAGTTTTTATTTAAATGGTAACACTACTGTTTCTTAGTTTGAATGCAATTTATTGTAATTCACTTTCGCTATTTTCATCACTCACTCAACCAAATCACTCGCATCAGAGTGGTTGGACCTCAAGGGAAGGGTCATCCCTACTTCCCGACAATCGCTTGATCCCACTCAAACCACATTTAGGGATCGTTTTGGTTACACGTTTGGGTCTTCGTACAAAGCCTCTGGCACGCCCGGTCACCAGAATTAATTTTTAGCCAAAACAGAAGGAAAAGAAAATAATGTAAACACTAACTTCAAGCTTTTGCTTTTGATTTTAGTATACGAGGATGCAAAATAAAGACTTTTCCAATGATTCCCGATAATTCCTAACCTGCGAGAATATCTGCAAAAGAAGGATATATAAACTAAGAAATCAGACCATATGGATTACCATATTATTTCAACTTTCTCTATTAGTCTACTACCATTCAACTGTTCATCAAGTAACAAATCAAAGAGCACACTCGCCCCTTAGGTAAAGCCTAAAGGTGCGTCTGGACGTTCACGAAACTGCAAATTAGGCTATTTAGAATGAGTCCATTATGTATTTGCCTTGTTTGATTGTCAAAATTAACAAACTAAAAAATGTAATATATATATATATATATATCATTTTATAAAATTCGAAGAAGTTAATTTCTCCAAAAAAAAATTGAAATTCCCTCGTTCAATGTAGAGAAATTCGGTCTTGACACCTCCACCGCCATCCTCAACACAATCATTATACTCTCCTCGTCATCCAGTCCCTTTCTAATAATGATCACCTATATGGGTTAGGTTCTAACAGACCAAACAGGACATAAATATAAGTTAAAACACTTTTCACAAATTCAAAATCAACTTGTGTAAATAGAACAATCCATCAAATTAGCCAATTTGCGCAGCCAAACGCACCCTAAGTTAACACTATAGACTTAAGTTAAAATGGTGAAGCAAAAGGTGCCATCTTGGAGCCCAATTCCATGGAAAATTCAATGCAAGGCAAGAAATCCTCATTTCCACTGAAACTCATACTCTTTACGAATAAGTGAAGAATTTTTATTTTCTTTTTCCCCTTGAAAGCAAGCCAATCCTCTCGCCCACCGTTGTAGAGCAGAAATTCATCATAGATTCAGAGTACTAGGCACTCCATCAAATGATACCATTGACGTTTCATCTCTCTTCGTATGTGAAACAAGCATGAATTGATCATATTTCCAAAAATGTGCGCAAGTTTTTAACCTACCCTATAAGAATGATCTAGGAATATTGGTATTAATGTAAAAGCTGAAATAGTTATTGATGATGCCACAAATTGGTATTGAATGGATCTAGGAATTAATAGCATACACAAAGCATAGAAGAGAAGAAGAGAGAGATATAGGCAACATTTTTGTATGTGGTTCGGCCCTGTTAATGAAGTAACCTACGTCCACGTGTGTGTTTGAGCACGTTCACTATACTGTAAAAAGTCGGGGACCTGTGGTGAACCAACAATAGTTTAGAGCTACTGTAGGTCGGCCGGGCGTGTTAGAGAGTGCTATAGAGGTGCTGTAGAGAATGAAGGGTTGGTCCCTTTCTATGAGGGTGAGTAGTCTCTTTTATAGATGCAAGAGACGTACTCGTATAAGGATAAGGAAATACAATCCAATCAAGATGTGATTGACATCAATCAAGTGTGTTTCCTAGTTGTATTAGGATTGATTGACATTAATTGTGGGGGTTTCCTAATTGGATTAGGAAACAATATGCTCCTTCCATAAGTCTTCTATCTTGAGTAGGAAACTGTCTGGAATATTCTGAGGCATATATTGTGGGCCCAGCTGGCTGCGCCTGTACGGACCGTGCCAGTGTGGTCTTTCCGACCTGTTGGTCTGGTCGTGAATGAACCGCTCGGGATGGTGAGTCTCGGGTAAACTAGACCGCTCGGGCTGATGCTTGTTCGAGGAGTTGTGCATGATTTGATCGGGACATGGACTGGCTGCTGATTTGAACCGCTCGGTCATAGGATAGAGCCAATTTTGGGTGTATCAGCTGCTCCCCATTTCCAAGGTTGGCCGGATGCTATATCGAGACAAGTTTGGAAATCTGTTTGATGTTACTTACCACTGTCTGAGTGCTCGGGGAAACTGCCTTGGAGCTTCTGAGTTTTGTGAGTACTCGGGAACTGGCTAAGAGTTAAGACTTAGCCTAGCTCGGAGTCTTTAAGCGCTCGGGAATTGGCCGGGAGTTTAGCCTCGGCCTAATTCGAAGTCTTTTGCTTAAGGTAAGCTTCTAGGATGGTTATCGTCTAACCGTAAACCTTCGTCAAGGTTGTGGGTAAAAGAATTTGACCTTGTTGGAAAAGCCGACCTAAAGTGTGATACTTTAGGGTCCTTTTGTGTTAACTCCCCAGGATGGTTATCTTTCGCCCAGCCAGCCTTCGTCGAGACTGTTGGGAGAAGAGTTTGACCATGTTGGTGGAGCCGACCTAAATCACGTTGCTTTAGGGTCTTTTTGCTCCTCTATCGTCGGCCAACCTAAGAGATTTTAGTCACCTCTATCGTCGGTTATTGCCTCCGAGTACTGTAGGCGCTCGGGTTGTCTAAGAGTTTGATTTAGTTACCGCAAGACCTGTAAGTACCCGGTGTGATTGCATGTTTAGTCCATCGTGCCTTTCTGCCCCCCAACCTTTCGCGAAGACGAGGGTCTTGTAGAGGCTAGGACTATAGGTAACCGACCTGAAACATGGGTGGTTGCAGGGTCTTTTGAAGCTTGCCATCATCAGCCACCTAGGGGGATTCGTCCCCATCGTCGGTTGGACCTAAGCGAAGCTGATGCCTCGGGCGTGACCCCTAGGTCTTTCGCCTCGGGTGTGATCCCGAGGTCATTGGTGCCTGGGTTCGGAGCCCGAGGTCTTTTGTGCCTGGGTTCGGAGCCCGAGGTCTTTTCATGTGCCTCGAGTATGGCCCAAGGTCTTTTCAAGAGCTCTCTGACAGTCTGTAAAGCCTCATGTGATGATCGGGCAAGTACCATTGTAGTTGGATTGGTCGAGATTGTTAGAGACAGGAGGTCGGGTCGAGATCACTGGACTCCTGATTACTCTGAGCTGGATTCAAGGTCGGGATCACTAGATCCTGACTGCTGCAAACTAGAGGTCGGGACGGGGCTAGCGGACTCAGACTGCTGTGAACTGAGGTCGGGTCGGGACTACCGGACCCTACCTGTTGTGAGTTGGAGGTTGGGTCAGAACTGCCGGACCCTGCCTGCTGTGATCCGGAAGAACTATCAGAGCTCCCGGGCTGATCTCGCTTTCTCTTACTTCTAGAAGACTCGTTACTTACGCGCCCGGGGTCTTGGGTCTTTAAAAATTCTTCAGTGTCGATATATTTTCCAACCCTCTTAGCGAGTTTAACCATGGTTGTCGATCAATTTCTGTGAAACGACGTAGCGCACTTGGTATTTTGAACTCCCGAGTAGAAGGCTATAATGGCGACGGTTTCATCAAGATCATAGATCCCGAGCTTCTCTTGATTAAACCGGTTGGTGAATTCCTTGAGGGACTCATTATTCTTTTACCTGACTGTCAGCAACTGTATGTCAGGCTTTGGCCATTCATGCATACCGATGAACTGGTCGATGAATCGCTTGCTGAGTTGCTTGAAACTGCTAATCGATCGGGGCTTCAAGGAGTATAACCATTGAGCGGCCGGGCCTTTCAAAGTACTGGGGAAGGCTAGGCAATATAGTTCGTCAGAGTTGGTGGCCAAGGCCATCTGGGCCTTGTAGTTCCGGACGCGGTCGACCGGGCTTCCCGAGCCGTTATAAGAATCTAGATGGGGTTGTTTAAATTTGCGCGGGAGGGCAAACCTCATGATCTGGCTGGAGAACGGTGACTCTGTCTTGGTATTGGCATGATTCTGAGTAGGGTATTGGCCCAACTTTTTGGCCATTCCATCAATCTGTTTCTGCAAATCCTTGAGACGGGCCACCACATCTTTTCGACCTGTATCTGGGTCGTAGGTTGGGTCAGTGGAAGATGCTTCCTTCTCATGGCGACGTGCTATCTTCAAGGATCAGGCTCGGCTATGACTCCGGTGGATCGTGTGCCCAAGGATACCTCGGCTCTTGACCGAGTAACCCTGAACCGATTCCCGGGCCATATGGTCATGTCTCTCTTCTTGGGCAGCACGCCTACCGTTGATGTCTCTGGAGTCCTCAATGCGGGACGGGTTGGCTCGGGTATGTTGTCTGGTCAAGATCGGTTCCCGACCATACGCAATGTTCCCGAGTTGTTTCCCGGCCATTGGAGGATTGCTTTGTTGGGCCAGCAGGGCTCCAATTTGCTGCTGGATTTGACGCTGGATCTTCAAGAGCTGTGCGAGGGTCACGGTGATCTACTCCGGTGTCAAGACCACTACAGCCGGCGTCGGGGCCGGCGGAATCCCGGTTGGCCTGCTGCGTAGTCTTCTTACCCTTCTTCGGAGGCATGACTATCAGCCAAGAGATTTTCGTTTCCCACAGACGGCGCCAAGCTGATGATGCCAAAAATTGGTATTGAATGGATCTAGGAATTAATAGCATACACAAAGCATAGAAGAGAAGAAGAGAGAGATATAGGCAACATTTTTGTATGTGGTTCGGCCCTGTTAATGAAGGAACCTACGTCCACGTGTGTGTCTGAGCACGTTCACTATACTGTAAAAAGCCGGGGACCTGTGGTGAACCAACAATGGTTTGGAACTACCGTAGGTCGGTCGGGCGTGTTGGAGAGTGCTATATAGGTGCTGTAGAGACTGAAGGGTTGGTCCCTTTCTATGAGGGTGAGTGGTCTCTTTTATAGATGCAAGAGACCTACTCGTACAAGGATAAGGAAATACAATCCAATCAAGATGTGATTGACATCAATCAAGTGTGTTTCCTAGTTGTATTAGGATTAATTGGCATTAATTGTGGGGGTTTCCTAATTGGATTAGGAAACAATATGCTCCTTCCATAAGTCTTCTATCTTGAGTAGGAAACTGTCTGGAATATTCTGGGGCATATGTTGTAGGCCCAGCTGGCCTACGCCTGTACGGACTGTGCCAGTGTGGTCTTCCCGACCTGTTGGTCTGGTCGTGAATGAACTGCTCGGGATGGTGAGTCTCGGGTAAACTAGACCGCTCGGGCTGATGCTTGTCCGAGGAGTTGTGCATGATTTGACCAGGACATGGACTGGCTGCTGATTTGAACCGCTCAATCATAGGATAGAGCCAGGTGTATCAGTTATAAAATTATATAAACACTATTGGTATATATTAGTATAGATAGATTGAGTGATAGACCCCAAAATATATATATATATATATGTGTGTGTGTGTGTGTGTGTGTGTGTGTGTTTGTGTGTGTGTGTGTGTGTGTATAATGCGGGCATTTGAGAAATGGTCATATTCTGGGCAAAAAAAAAAAAGAAGGCACTGGCCATTTGAGTGCTGGCAACTTCACTGGTTGGTAGAAAATCTAATTCCCATAGCAATCCAACCACCACTCTATCAAACCTTGGCAAATACCTAATTCGGGAAAGGGAAAAAAACAAATAAAGAAACAACAAAAAAGGGGAAAAAAATTGGAATTTCTTAATTTCAAAGCATCAACATAAAAATCTGCTGCTCATATGGCATTTATATTACCGCGGCTAAAATAGGTATTAACGTAAAAACTGAAGAAATACTGATAGTTAACATTGCTGTCAAATTTTTAGTCATATCGAATCGCGCATTGTAAGATTCATTTTGTTTAGAACTAAATGATATATCTATATATAGATATACTGAATACATAAGAAAACATATGTATAGTGCTCAAAATTAACAAAACGACATTTAACACATGTTTCATGCAATATCATGGCTCAAAACGTTGAAAGTTTTCCACTTAAAAACTCAAAATTTCAAAATTAGGAGTAGTGAATTGTATTTAGGGTTAATTACACATACACCCCTTTTGTACTTAGCCCATTTTTCACTTTGCCCCCTGAACTTCAAATCATGTCACTAATACCCGATGTACTATGGACTAAAGTGAAACTGTTAGCAATTCCGTTAAAATTAACGGACATAAGCCATGTTTGGCAACAACTCTGAAGTTTATCAATAATCATGAACTCCAAAAGCTAAAATAAATTACTTAGCGAAATAGCCTCTAGAGCCAAAAGCTACCTTCGATAACTTTTACCAATCACAACTTTTTGTGATTTTGTTGTGTAAGAAAAAGAAGCCACCAAACGGTCCACAAGGGGTATCAGTGACTCATTTGGAAGTAAAAAGGGGGCAAATTGAAAAATGTGCTCACCATAGTCAAAGTGGCAAATACTTCACTCCACAAGCTCTTGTTCCGTTAATTTTAACAGAACTGCTAACTGTTTCACTTGAGTCCAAAGTATAAGGGGTATTAGTGACATGATTTGAAATACAAGGGTCAAAGTAAAAAAGGGGCTAAGTACAAGGGGTGTATTTAATCAAGAGTGGGTTGATTGAACCTTCAATAGATTAGTATGAATTGATTCGGAATGGACCGACTCTAACAACTATGGTAATAAATATAAACCAAAAAATGAAAAACAAAAATTCAATTACCTTATTGCCCTTACTCCAACTTCAATAGATTAGTATGAATTACTCGGGAATGGACCGACTCTGACAACTATGTAATAAATATAAACCAAAAAATGAAAAACAAAAATTCAATTACCTTATTGCCCTTACTCTAGCTTCCGGGGTCTCCCCCGTCCTCGAGACTTGGGCAGTGGCTACTGATTTTCCGAGGCCAACAAGTTTCCCATGGATATACCATCTCCAAGCTTGGTTTTCGGAGGCCTACCTCGGGCCTGATGCTTGGTTTTCGGAGGCGTACCTCGGCCCTGAATCTTTGCTTTCTCTTCCTTGTGCACATGATGTTGAGAATTGTGCTCATTGTCAGAAGGTGATATATCTGTACTTGTAGTTGTATCAGTTTCCGGTTTTGGTGGCCTACCTTGCCCTCGGCTCTCAGATTGCGGTTCAATTTTGGAAGGCCGAGATTTTAATTTCGTACGCTGAGGCTTATCCTCTACCTGCTGCCTGTGTAGATCATGCTTCGGTAATTCTTCATTTGTATCAATTCCTGAAGATATTTTTGGATTTTGCAGATCTAGTTGTTGCTCATGTTCATTCTGATGAATTAGTGACGAAAATGCCCCCACAGTTGTATCAGTATCCATTTTCAGTTTAGGAGGCGTCCCTCGGCCTCTGCTCTTTGGTTGATGCTTCTCAATTTTGTGAGGGGATGATCGTAATTTCCTGCTCTCTAGTTTCTGTAGATTTGACAATTCTTCCATTACTATAATTCCTGGAGACCTTTCTGGACTATGAACTGATTGTTTTTGTTCCCCATCCCCAGAAGGATCCTTCATGGTTGTTTCGGTATCGAAATTTGGTTTAGGAGGCCTTCCTCAACCTCGGCGCTCTGGTTGCTGCTTCTCAACATTGGGAGGCTGAGATCGTAGTTATATGCACTGCAACTTCCTCGGTGCATGAATCAACATCTGATCCTGAGTTGACAACTCCTCCATTATTTCAGTTTCCAAAGGCCTCTTTGGACTCTGAACTAGTTGATTTTGTTCCCTCAAATCAATAAAATAGAATAGTTCTGCTTCCCCAGAAGGATTCTTCATTGGCTGCCATAGCTCGGTTTTACTCTGATGATTAAGTGACAAAGATGTCCCCACAGTTGTATGAGTATCAGATTTTGGTTTAGGATGCCTCCCGCGGCACTCTGGTTGCTGTTTCTCAACTTTACGAGTGCCAGATCGTAATTCCCTGTACCGTGGCTTCTCCTGTGCCTGAATAAGCTTCAGATCCTGAGTTGACAATTCTTCCATTACTTCAATTCCCGAAGGGCTCTCTGGACTACGAACTAATTGCTTTTGTCCCCGTAATTCTGCCTCCCCGGGAGGATTTTCATTGACTCCAGCAGCTCGGTTTCATTCTGTTGATAATGACGAAACTACCCCAACAATGGTACCAGTATCAGATTTTGGTTTAGGCAGGGCCCTTTGGCCCCGAATCTCTGGTCCAGGTTTAAGAGGGCGAGGCCGTAATTCCCGAAGTTGTAGCTTCTCTACTTGCTGGATCTCCAGCTTATGCACTTGATCTGAACTCGAAAGCTCTGGATGTTGTCCTGGACCCACCTGCTCGAAAACATAGTACAAATGGCTAGAACTCAATATATTTTCTTGACCATGGAGCTTTTCTTTCTGCTCCCTGGGTACCTCTTGAGAGCTTTCTGTTTCTCGGTTTTGAAGTTCTGGTTGCTTCTGATGCTCATTATGTAAGGACATCGACAACTTCACTGATGTAACTACTGGATGTTCGGATTTCTCTATACTGCAACACTTCAGTTGCCTCTGCATTCGTTCTGTTTGAGATGATTGCTCAATTATGGACGGTTCAATTTTTCTAGTCCTTTCCAAATCTGAAAGTTCTGGTTGCTGCTCAATCTTCTTGGGCAAATCAACAGATTCCATCACTTTTCAGGCAGAGACTCAAATGTTTCTCTTTCACAATGAAACTTTTCTTGCTGGTGCTGTGCTTCACATAATACCTCTGCCGTGGTGGATTTCACATCTTGTGGCGCTTCCAAATTTGATAGCCCTAGTTGCTACTCAAACTTCGGAGTGCTTTTGAAAAGCCTTTTGCTTTGACGACGTAATTGCTTCTGCTTTGCCTGCATTTGATGCAGAGTGCAATACAATTCTCCCACTTCCTCCACTGCTCCTACCTCAGCCTCTTGAAGGTTTTCTGAATTTGGAAGCTCGGGGCTAGGCTATTTCTTCTGAGCACAGAGTTCTTGAGGGCCCACTTGATTTAATATCTCAGGTTGCTGCAACTGCTCAAGCAAATGTGACACCACGTGTGTATTTGAGGACATTGTAGTTGAAAGAGGAAAAACTATGGGTGTCGTTGGGCGGGATTCGGGCAGTTCTCGACGATCTAGAGATACTTCTGAATTTGGAAGATCCAGTTTTTGCTCACTCAAACTGCTTAGAGACAACAAGTAAATCAAGTGAAGAAATTAGTGGTTTTTGCTGCGGTTTTGGTGGCTCTTGCAGACTACATAGTTCAGGAGGCCCTTCTGGATTTCTTTCTGGCTCAAAAGTTACTGAATCCATTGGTATATCGACGAATGTTGTCTTTGTCGTTGGCTTGGAGAAGAGGTTTTGTTCAACGTATTGTTCGAGATCCGGAGGCTTTTGTGGTTTGGAAGCTCTATAACCTGTTCCTGTCAAATAAGCATATTCAACAGTCATGATTGTAAAATCAAAAATCTATTTGCCAAAATTATGAAAAATGAACCGCATGATTAATTATTTTGGAGAATTATATTACATATATGCACTTGAACTGGTTTGCCAAAATTATGAACCGTGATTCATAAGACCCTATCAAACTCAAATCATTCAACTTGTGAATCGACCAATTCTAACAACCATGGCAAAAATAAATAAATCAAGAAATCCTTGTTACTAATAACAAAGAGTTCAGAAGTTAGTAACTGAAGGAAAAAAAAAAACTTGAAATTTTTTATAGCCACAATTCTTCTCTTCCTTTGCTTACCTGTGATTTTGGTAACTTCTCAACAATAGCTAAGTCACAACCTGGAGGCCCTTCAGGACTTGAAAGTTCAGGTCCATTTTCTTCTTCCTGTTCTTTTAATTCAGTCGGCCCATTTTCTTGATGTTGCAGTTCAAATTCTAACATTTCATTCTCGTGTTTTTCCACTTGATTATATTCTCTAATCACTTCATCTTGTGTCACATCCCGACGTAGCATAAATATGGAAAGCGTTTAATTTCCTTTATGGACCCGTAGGTCGCCACAGTTTGAAGGATCGATTCCGTCGCAAACGTCGAACAAACATAAAACCATAATCAGAGTAGAGCAATCAAGGCTTACAAATGTTTTTCTAACTTAATAGTTATTACAACACATAGTCACTAAAGGCACAAACCGCCTTAAAACAAAATAACATCTATTGTCTATTACAGTCATCTTTATTAAAAACATTCAGTTTATCAACTACGGCAGTAGTTATAATAAATATTTCTTCTTCCCAGCAGCCATTCTCAATTAGCATAATCGTATTGTTCCACTTGATCATAACCTGAAAAGCCTGAACACAAATGTCCAGGGCGCATCAACGCCGTCAGCTTATTGAAGCTGGTGAGTTTAAAAAACATGTACTTGAATGTAACACATACTCATTTACTACTTTCCACTTTTCAATTTCATTAATCAACGGTTTAACCATAGAATTAAATTCAATTTATAAAATGGTGGGGATAATATTAGAATCTTCAATTCATAAAACATATGACCATGTATGAGACCAATGCAACCTTTCTCATCTTACAGACTCTTTTCTCTCGACAACACAATACCCAACTCTCTCACACCAGTATCTTTGAAATACTCCGATAGCCACACTTTAGCACAGGGGTACCAGGGAGTGTCCAGTTCGGCTCACACTTTAGTACGGGGTACCACGGAGTGTCCAATGCCTCACACTTTAGTACCTAATCCACCTCGCAAATACCAGAGGAAACCTCACGCAGTATCCAGACTCGGGTACCAGGGAGTGTCCGTAGGCCACACTTTAGCACTACCATGGGTGCCAAAAAAATGTACAAGTTCGGCGTCACACACTTTAGCGCTACCATGGGTGCCAGGGAGTGTCCAGTTTTGCCACCATCGCATTTCAAAGACACTCTAGCCGTAATCTCAACACGTCATACTTTGGTACACAATTACCAAAGAGTGTCCACACAACCACAATCACATACTCTTTTCCACACTGACCAACACTCATACTCACCATACATGTACAACTGACACCATATGAATGTCGTGCAACCATATACAGAAAATATGAAATGCCGGGAATGATAGCCATGTATATTTGAAAAGAATTAAAGCCATAATCACTCTTTAATAACCAAAACATAACGAGACGTAATTTGTTTTAACATAGCTTCCAAACAGAGCCTTAAAAATCCATAAAACATCAACCAAACAGTTCCTTGTCAGAAAACAGACAAAAACCATAAACTATCAACAGTCGCACGCGCGAGGGGTCGCTCGCGCGGGCCGCTTGCGCGATATGCCTGTTTTTCATTTTTCTTTTTAAAACTTTTCTCTCTTCCAGAAAAAACGAAGCTCGCGCGCGCGAGTTCAGGCAGTAGCTTCATCTTCTTCGCAGAAAAGTCCCCTGTTTCAGAATTTCAGGGTCTTTTGACCCATTTTGCAAATCTGAAGTAACTAAGCCTTATAATATATGAATCTCTTCGGTTTTTCGCAAGGATTAAGAATCTACGATCAATTTAACGTGAAATCAATCCGTATCTCACAGATCTTCGGTTGTTCTTTTTTTTTAAAAAATTCTTCTGGAAAGCTTGTATAGCATAAGTGAGAACTTATCTTATGGGGTCATGATGGTTTGTGACCACCAAGCTCACAGGAGAGAGACACATTTTTGGGGAAAAATCATACAGTAGTAGTTTTGTATAGTAGTTTTATTATTTAGTATAATTTTTTTGTTATCGTGGTTATAATTTTTTGTCATGGTAGTTACACTTTTTTCTCATGGTGGTTACAAAACCACATTTGTTACATTTTCTTTTTCATGGTGGTCACAATTTTTTTTGCTACCAAGTTACAATTTTTCTCGTCAAAGTGACACGTGGCAGAACCACAATCTTATATTTCACTCTCTCATGCGCAATTGGTGCGGGATAACTACTAGAGTGCACCACTGAATTTTCGATAAGGGAAAATATCACCTAGACCCCCTGAGGTTTACCCCGATCACACACGCTACCCCTCACGTCTCATATATCACACCTACTACCCTTCACATATACTGTATGTATCGCACGCAACCCCTCCGTTAAAGTGGCGTTAGTGAGTCTAACAGAGTTATGCTGATGTCATTAACTTATTTGACTAAATACCGAAATTGCCCATCTTCATCCTTCTTCTTTCTCTCACTTTTTTTTATCTCTCTTTTCCAATTGATGGCCATGTTTAATCCTCTCTCGGAGTTCTAACATCTCCTTAATTTGGGCCCTAATAATATATGTTCATTATCATATACATATATACAAATAATCTGATTTGGGCAAAAAATTGATTTGAACCCTAACTTCTGCCACCACCACCATTACAGAGAGGGAGCCGTCGCCTCTGGTTTTTTCGGCGGAGGAGTTGAGGTATTCACGGCGACATTGGTCTCTTCAATGGTTAATTCCTTCTCACAAAATCCAAACCTAAGTAGGAAAATGACAAAAATATCCAAAGTAGGTAATTTTTTCTTCTGCTTATACTGTTCTCTCTCTCTCTCTCTCTCTATATATATATATATATTATTGTATATTTTCCTCTATATATTCTTTGTTCATCTTGTTCATCTATATGAAGAGAACAATTTCAGTCAACAATGGTGTCGGATCCATTTGGGTTCAATTTCATATTTGAGGGTTTAATTTCAGACGCATATACGAGGGTTTGATTTAGTATGACCCAATATATGTGGGTAAGGATTTAATTTCAGACCTATATGTGAGGGTTTGGGGGTTTAATTTCAGACCCATTTGGGAATTTTACTTTGGGACCCAAGAGGTTAAAGAAGAGAAGTTTGGGGGTTTAATTTCAGACCTACTTGGGAATTTTACTTTAGGACCCAAGAGGTTAAAGAAGAGAAGGAGAAGACGGGGCAGAGATGATGGGAATTCGAATATGGGTTTTGATGGGGATCTGAATCCCATTTGATTTTGAGCATTTCCAATGATAAAAAAAACTTGGGATTGAACTCCAATTTCTGAACTCATCATCATCATCAGCATTGGTGCTTTCTTGAGGAGTTCATCCCTTTTTTCTAATTTTTCTGATTTCATCCATTTTATTTTTCTGATTTCATGGTGGGAGGAGTTCCATGGTGGTGAGTTCTTGGAAAGAGGAGAAAAAGAAAAAGAAAAAGAAAAGGAATGGAATTTAAATGTTTTGACATATACATTCACACATATTGAAAAAGAATAAAAGAGGAAGAAGATGAACAGTAAAAGTATATTGGTCATTTGGTATTTTTCATTAGTTCCGTTTAAGTCTGTTAAATGACGAGGGTAGTAGGTGATGTGAAACATGAATGATATATGTGGTCGGGGGAAACCTCAGGGAATCTAGGTGATATTTACCCCAACTTTAAATTATATGCCACGTCAACAATTGACTAAGTCGTCTTTCTTTCTTTCTTTCTTTTATTTTCTTTTATTTTTTTAATATCAAATTGGGTTAGCAGAGGTGAGTCCGTTAAATATTTAGACGCCGTGTTGTGATTTGTGTTAATTGCACCACTTGTATAAGTATGATGAATTGATTGGAAAAAAAAAAAAACAATATGTACCCAATTAAAACCAAGGTCAAAGTTTAGATAGTAAAGTGTAATTTGGCCCCACCAAGAAACATTCGAGAATCATGTTAGAAGCCAATAAAGTGTGGAAAAATAAATAATTCAAACCAAAAGACCATAAATAAAGCTCGGCATTCATGTATTTCTACTACTACAATTTTTTGGTAGCCAAGCAGGGGTTTGCACTGAGTTGCTTTTTTGGTTTTTGTTTTTTTTTTTTTTTTTCCCTTTCCCACTTTGGCTTTCTGTTCTACATTGAATGGATTGATTTCAAATCAATTACTTTATGGTTTTTCACTTTCTCACTATATATTTATTGTATCTCTATGTGTATATACAACAAAGAATAATTTGTAGCATTAGGAACTTAGGAAGTTCTAATTGAATATTGAAATGTCATAAACTAGCCCGCATCAATTATTATTTTTAGGAAAATTAAACTAATTCACTCGGATAATTTCATGATTTAAAAACAAAAATTAGAGTAACAATAAAATATCTAAGGAACAATAACAATTCTATAGATTTGAAACATTAACTTTGCAAGTGCTAAAAGCAACTTGAGCCAACCCGCAAAGGCTTAAACTTATGAACTCTATTCTCAAAAAGAGTTTGTTCATTCTTTATCTCACAATGAAAAGGATAAACCAACATCTCACACTTAGTAGCCTCAACACTGATAATCCACCAAACATGTCCAACAAAATTATTGTCAAAGTATATGAAAATGATGAATTGGTTAGTAAATATTACCATAAGTGTAACCAAGATCAAGTACGTTTTGGGAATCGACCACAACCTAGGAGTAACCGAGGATCGAGACATCTTTGGCTCTCTGAGAAGAAACAACAGCACAACAAACTTAAGAGCACCGTCTCCAGCTCATTCCCGCTTTTTAACTACTCTAGATCAAAAAAATTATAAATCAAAGCAACAATCAAAGGTCTTCAAAGAAGTGAAAGCAACAATTAGAGATCTTCAACAGTTAAATGTTCAAGTTCAACGGGTAAATATTACAACAATCAAATTCCAGCATATCATATAGAATACACATTCCATACTTAGTCCATCCGTTAAAAAATGTAATACTAGAAAAATGGAATTAGGGCCCATCAGAATCATGGGTGATTCATAGATGAGTAGACAATGACCGGAATTAGGGCTTTCATATGCCCTCGGAGCGGCTCTTCGCATACTTGGTAGTGGTGTTCTGAGAATTGTGTTAGGTATGAGTGTCCACAGGGGGAGCAAAAGAATGAAAGAGAGAGACAAAGAGATGATACGATGGGATTAGGAACAGAAAGAGACAGTCATGAGAGGGGGAGATATACGGGTTTAGAGAGAGAGAGGGAGGAAAAAAGGGGGGGGGGGGGGGGGGGGGTTGGTTGAAAACAAAGAATAGAGTATGGCGAGAGGATCACTTAAGCAGTGTGTCAAAGAATGCACAAACCAAACAAAACCTTAGTATTTTTCTTTTTGATTCTTAACTAAATCAATGAACCAAACAAAACTAAAGCAATTAAGTTCGAGAGTTAAAACTTTCAGGTGAAATCCAATTGTGCCCCGAATTACGTTACAATGTTTTTCTCAGAGACCCGAAGAAAATAATCATTAAGGTTAGAAAGAAGACTGTATATATATAGATTAAAAATTAAAAAGACATTAAAAATGATGTCTGCAGACAATTGTCAAATATAAGAAGTTAATCACAAAGAAAATTATTTACTTATTAAAATACAAAGCTCGTGAGTCACAACACTATGGAGTATAAAAATTAGAGGGCAGAGTCTTTTTAATAGGGGATGTAAGCATAGTTTTGCCTTTCAAACAGTCGTAAAAAGTACATTTGAAACTATATGTAGTGAACGGTGAGGCTAACATGGCCACAAGAGTGTTATAAGGGGAATTAATATTTCAAGAGTACTATATGGGTAATTGGAAGTTAGTACTGTTTTGGCTTTAAACTCATCATATAATTTCCTATGGATGTTCAATAAAAAAAACATTAAATTTTGTATCCAAATATATTCAGAAAGATTGAAAACTTACATTTATTTTGATATACATTACTCAATGCCTATCTCTTTCATGCAATTTAGAGATTTTAGTTTGCTCCAAATTCTCATTTATTGCCAACGATATGAACTATATCTTCAATTCTCATGGTAAAGTATCAGAGCTCAAAAGATTTGATCTCTCACATTCTGAAAAAAGAGCATATTGCATTTTATAACAAAGAGAGGAAATACATGTAATGCTGTGAATTAGAAAGCATGTAAGTTGCATGACTGATCATAAGTTATAAATGTGTACAAGAATCCTATGCATCTCTTGTGCATTTTACTTGACGAGCATCTTGTTTCCATTTGATGTAAAAAAAAATAGGCATGCGCAAAGAATGAGAAATTAAATAATCATTTTCTTTCTTTAGTTTTTCTTTTACATCTCAACTATATCCCGTCTATACCTTTCTATTTTCTTTGCATGATAAGTTGTATTAGTTGGCAGAATTATGGTGTTAGAAATAAATAAAACGGGGATAATGGTGAATTTAATTTGAGGAAGAAAGAATATGAGGTCAAGAAAAGAAAAATGAATTTTAGCAAGCAAAATGGATATCTCAAACTATAATTCTAGTCAGAAATTTATCCACCATATATATTTTAGAAAATATTGTCATTATTAATTCTTTTCTTTTGAGGAAAAAAAGAATTGAGCTTAATTGTTTTTTTTTTTTTTGGGTCACAAAAAACATGTTTTCCTTTAATGGAGTGTACTTAATTATATTTTGAATACAGGAAAATATTATGCACATTCATGCGTTCTTTAATTGTTGTGTGCTAATGCCAAATGTTATGTCCTTCCCTTGATAACTATATGGACACACCCTGTGGTAAATTAAAAAGGGATATTAGGTCATAAATCCATAAAAATTAAGTGTAATAGCCAAAAGTCCATACGATTTGGTCATTTTTTTTAAAAGTCTCTTGCTACTTTTTTTTTTATAGCGAAAAGCCCAGGTAATATTATATGTTTGTAAACAGATAATATTCACGAAAACGATCATAATTTCCTCATTTTTTGGCCTTTTGAGATGATTTTTTTTCTTCTTTCTATTTCATGTATTTCTTTGAGATCTACATATTGGACATGAAAAATTTTCCAAAAAAAAAAAAGATAAGTTACTGCTTGATGTTGAGATTTTTTTTTTCTCTAACAGATAATATTATTTATTTGCAGACACGTAATACTATCTGTCAACTTTAAACTATCATAACTTTCTCAATTCTTTGGCTTTTGGGTGATTTTTTTTTATTATTATTTTTTATTTCCTGTATTTTTTCAAAATCTATGCATCTATGGTCAATATTGATCTCGTTTGATAGATTTCATTTTGCTAATTTCAAAACATGAAATTTTACGAAAAATGAACTTGTAAGACAAAAGTTATAGCAATTTGAAGTTGTTCAGACATAAAAATGAGTCAAATAACCTAATGAGTTAAAGAAAAGTATCATGGTTTTAGCTTGAAAGAGTTTTATTTGAAGGAGCTATAGCCGAAACCCTCTTAAAAAAAACTACAGAAACTTTTCTTTTGGTTTGCAAAATTATAACTATCTATCCTCTAAGAGATGGAACCCAATATTCATATATGAGGATATTTATAGTTACCAATACATCCCTAAAAAAGTATTTAGTTTTCCAAAAACTCAACACATTTTGGAAGCGCAAAGTTATATCACGAAAAAAATCAACATACTTTCACTCACATATTAGAAGAAAAATTATTTCATGAAACTTTTATTCACTGGGGTTTGGGTAAATTGGTCTTTAAAATAAATTTTAACCAAAAAACTGATGCGTCAATTAACAATTCGGCTAACGGAAAAGGAAAATTGTTACTCAACAACAAAACTCAAACAAGCTCTTTGTAAAGTTAGGCTTTGTTTATTTTGATGTAATATATTGGAAATTAAATATTTTACATCAAAACAAACGGAGCGTTAATGTAATTATCCCAGTTCTAACGCTATCTACAGTCTGTCCCTCGAAGCAAGAAAGACCATCGTAGGATTGACCCTATGCCTATTAAGGCTTAGTTTGGCCCCCCTTTTGGTGCTTCTCCTTTTTTAAAGCACAATTTCATGTTAATTCATTTGGTAACTAGTTTATGCGCTTTGTAAAAATTGAACTTAGGGCTTTTTTGGGAGAGCTTTTAAAAGCTCTAGAATGGAGCTTTTAAAAGCTCAATGTGGCTTTTTGATTTCATGATATATTTTTGAAAAGTAGTGTGTCACTTGTACAAAATTATCAAACAACTTAGTAATAAATTTCATAAGCTCCTTTTAAAAAGCCACATGAGGGCCAAACTAAGCCTAAGTAATTTTTGTTGGGATCTTTGATGTCACATTTTATTGGTTTAGCCAAATAGTTGTACATTTAAAAACCACTTTTTGAAACCACTTTTTGAAAGAAAAAAAAACACCCCATTATACTCTGAAAATCACTGTTTTTAAATGCTATATACCATTTTAGCACCAAGTTACACCGTTTTTCCTGTTTTGTTTAATTTCTTCTATTTGTAGATACAGGTATCTGTAAGGCCTAAGGTTAACAAGATAATTCCCTTCTTTTATATGAATTTGGTGATAATGATTCCTCTCAGGGGCATACTCTTAGGTTCTTTAAACTACATGTTTTTTAACCCATTGTGGTTGGACTCATTTTTTCTTTATCACTATATGAATCAAAAGTTGACACTAACTCCATTGTGGTAGTTTCGTTTTCCTTTGATTTCTCGCCTAGATCGATTTAGGAATTTTTATGAATCTTTAATGCTCTGATACTAATTTGTAAGAATTTAGAGGTTTTACTGCAATGTAATTTCCAATTCTAATGGGAAATAGGAAGTGAAGAATGAAGAGACAAGGAGAGGATCAGAGAAGAATTATAGAGATATTAGAGAGGGAGAAACAGAATCGAAAATCTTATTGCACCCTTCAAACTGAGCTCATGTTAGCTCAAATACAGTTTGCAGTTGTACAACTAGCTCAATTTCGTAGCCCCCAAATGATAATAATAATAATAATAATAATAACAACTCAATTGATTAATCAAATCAAGAGCCAATGTTATTTTTTTTTCTTTCGGAAAGGTAATTCGAGAGCCAATTACAGTAAGCCACACGTGCTCTGTTACCAAATATATATATATATATATATATATTTATATATGTACTAACCGCACATTAAAAAATATATATGTATTATCAATTGGAGCATCATCCTTGCACTAAAACCAAAATCACTAGAGAAAATATATCTGAAAATGAATGCAACCCTAAGACATTTTAGACAAAACATAGTGACGAGGAACTCTTGGATCATCTTTTCTTTGCCTTCTTAGATGACTTCCTGTTCTTCGCTAAATATCTGTCAATTAATTCCTCACACCATCATCACCTCAACCTTTCTTTTCTTCCTGCATCCAGTTTCTTTAATTTTCTATAAAAGTTTTAAGAAGTTAAGAGATAATAAAAAAAATAGAAAAATTGATAGTCAATGGTAACCAATCCGGAGACCGGAACATGTCATTATCTTAGTGAACCAGAAATTCAAACAAGCATTTCACAAGTAATATTATGACTCTGATAGCTGCATATATATATATATATATATATTTAAAGATACAGAACACTTCTAGTAAGGACGCCCTTACTTTATTAAGTTAAGGACTTTTGTCCCTGCCGTTAGATCGAATTTTCATTAAGGGTATTGTTGTCATTTCATTTATTAAAGTGATGATCTAACGGTTGAAAACAGAAGTCCTTAACTTAATAAAGTAAGGACGTCCTTACTAGAAGTGTTCTGTTTAAAGATATGTACATATACCCACTAATAATCAAAGAGAAATGCATGCATTGCACAAAAAGAGATGATAAGTACCTGAAAATTACATTGCAAGCCTTTGCGTTGCTGCTGCATTGGGATGGGGCTGAAACAGGAAGAGATCGGAGTCAGAGGATTTTGAGGCATGAAAAATTTTCGGTATAGTTTGCATTTTCTCGGAGAAATAATTAAGGAGAAAGATACAGCTACTAATTAGGGAATCCTTTTGGTTGTTGTGGTTGGGTTTTATGTAGTTGCCGTCTCAAATACCAAAATAATAAACCAAATGCGGAATCTTTCACGACAGTCCACAGCTATGATCAGGCATTGAAAATCTAAAAAAAAAACCCAAAGTTTATTATAAAAAAAAACCTCAGTCACAATATAAATAGTATATATTGAACTATGTACGTAGCTTTTGACTAAGTTCTACAACTTACGTTCCACCAACGCTGGGGCGGAACCACTATATGTGTGTGTATATAAATGCTACCTACTTACCTTTCTTTCTTCTGTTTTTTAATCAGACTTGGTTATCTTGCTTTTTTCCGCCATAGGAGACTATAAAGAGAAGGATATATTTGATTTATTTTGAGGGTGTCCACCAATTTTTTTTGGATACATACATTAATAAATAGGAAAATTCTAGGATACATCCCCGTGGTTTTGGAAGTAACATACGTCCTAGTGATTTTGGTGCTAAAATAATGTAACTTTGGTGACAAAGTGTAGTAACATTTGAAAAAAGTGGTTTTTAAAAGTAAGCTGTTTTTTTTTTTTTTAAAACAAAATGGTTTTTAACGTAGTAACTACATTTGACAAAAGTTACAACATTTTGGCACCAAAAGTGATGCCAAAGTGTTGTAACTCGGCTGTATAATAAAAACCAAAATTAGTAGAATGTATCATAGAAGGTCCCTAATATATCCACAAAAAGTTGTTACAAAATAAATGACGGGTGCCATGGCACGCATCACCATAAGGGGTAGATCTGTCCCTGACCAACGCCTCCAGTGGTCTCCGAGATATGGTGGCGAAAAGGATCTCGCATATGGAAACCGAAGCACCAAAATTGGAAGCAAAACGGGCACCCTAACTCCTCTGCTTCCGGCACCAATGGTGAAGAGGTCAAAATTGTAGCGGCGAGGCTCAATGCCATTGTCGGATTCTGCCCAGAAGCGACGGTAGTGGCAGAAAGAGTAACGACGATGGGAAGTTTAGGGATTTGGGCTGATAGAGACGAGAGGGGCGAGGACAGAGAGAGAGAGAGGGAGAGAGTGGGATTTGTTTATAGAGGATTTGGAATTGGAAGTGTTAGCATAATTTATTCCCCTATTTATGTTTTATGTATCTTACCACATTGTAGTCTAGGTTCACTATGTACTACCCTGTACTACACACTTGTACTATACCCTTGTACTATCTCTCTTAAGCCTATATAAAGGCTGGACTATGTACAGTTTGTTATATCATTCAATATACAATACAGTATTCATCTCTCCCTATTCTTTCATGGTATCAGAGCCATAAGCTCTTGGTGACCTCCCTCTCCCTACCACGACATCAATCTCACCAAGTCAACTTCTTCCAAATTGCATCAACATCATATCATACCATCACCAATTCTGCCGTCATCATCACCAAACCAATTGACACCATCATCATCAATTCAGCCCTCCTTGGCCACATCACCAATTCTGCTACACCATCTCCCCCCTAATTATTCTCATCATCAGAACACACCACCACCGATTCTTCTCACTACCCCCATATATATCACCAAATTAAATCCCACGGACCACCCATATATTTCACCATTCTGCCCCACCCAGTCCACCCAATCACCCCACTAAACCAGTCACCACCACACCACATTATCACCTAACATCATCTCTGCCATCAACATCTTCTCACACCACCAAAATCTCACCTCCGACCAAATTCACCATCACAGATTCCAACCGGATCCGACCCACCTCTCGAAATCACCACCACCAATCTGCACACCACCGCCTCACCACCAATCTACACACCACCGCTCACCACCAACTCCAATCTGCACCACCACCGCTCTCACCCACCCTTTCCTTCCATATATCACTCCATCTCACTGATCCCCTACACCACTGCCCCACTTATCTCCATTTAAAAAAAAAAAAAAAAAAACCGTGACCCAACCGGAATCCAATCTCAACCCAACCCAACCCAACCCAACCCAACCCAATTCGAGCCCTTCCTATTTCTATGGCGCGCCAAGAAACTTCCCAACCTATTTCCATCACTATGGATGGAACGAACTACATCGCTTGGGCCCAGGCCATGTCTAGTTTTTTGCGGGGACGCAAACTTTGGCGTATTACCACTGGCGATATTACCGAACCCACCCAGTTAACAGGAGAGGATACAACCAAATTTGCAGATCGTCTTGAAGATTGGGATAGCAAGAATCATCAAATTATCACTTGGGTCCGCAATACTTGTGCTAATTCTATTAGTCTCCAATTTGGCAGATTCACCACTGCCAAATCTCTTTGGGACTTTTAGCCATGCGTTACACTACTGCTGATTTGGCTCATCAATATCAGCTCTTAAGCACTCTTCACCGCATGAAACAACAACCTGGGCAGACAGTCAACAACTTTCTCTCTGAAATACATTATGTCTGGGATCAACTCACCTCTTCCGAACCAGAATTTACCGATGCCACCAATGGCGAGATATTCTCTTCATACCGCGATCGTCAACACCTAGTTCTCTTCTTGATGGCTCTTACTGATGATTTCGAACATGTTCGCGCATCTCTCCTCCATCGGAGTCCTTTACCAACTCTCGATCAAGCAGTGACTGAACTTCTCTCCGAGGAAACTCGCCTTGGCCCTCGCACCACTCCGGCTACCGACAGTGTCCTTGTCACTCCCAAAGGACCTACTTCTGACACTGTCCTTGCTACTCATCGGGGGTATCCATCCAAGAATCGTGCTCAATCCAATTACCAGTCCAGGAATCATTCTCAATCAAAACATCACTACCCACCTACCTCCAACCCCTCCACATCTTGGTGCAACTACTGCAAAATAGGTGGACACACTCTCTTGGATTGTCGTGTCCGCACTTGCAAATACTGTCAGAAGCAAGGTCCAGGCCATCTTCAGTATGACTGCTCAAAACACCCGGCCAAACAACATTCTATGCCTCGAGGCGGTTCCTCAAAATCTGCTGCTACTACCGCCGACCACTTATCATCCAATGCTTTTGCCGAAGGGCTTACTGCTTCTCACGTGGAGGATATTGTTAAACAAATCCTCGCTCAATCTGGTAATCCCACTCCTACTGCTTTGTCCGTCACTTCAGGTAATTCATCTTGGTTTTTTGACTCTGGCTGTTGTAATCATATGACACCAGATCCCACTATTTTCACTACCACAATTTCTGCAGCCCACACACCAACCATTCAAACCGCTGATGGTACTCCGATGTCGGTTAGTCATATAGGCATGGTTTCCACCACCAATACTTCACTTCCTCACACCTATTGCATTCCCAAACTCACTCTGAATCTTATATCTGTTGGGCAACTGTGTGATCTTGGTCTTAATGTTCTTTTCTCTTCCTCTGGTTGTTGTGTGCAGGATCCACAGACGGGACGGACTCTTGGGATAGGCCGTAAAGTTGGACGACTCTTTGAGCTTATCAATCTCCATATCCCAACTCACCTCACCCCCCCTATTCAGACAACTGCTTTAGCCTCTTCCAGTTCTCCTATTAGTCTCTGGCACTCTCGTCTTGGCCATGCCTCTGTTGGACGTCTGCAACCTTTAGTTTCTAGTGGTCAATTAGGACTTGTTAATAAGGATACATTTGATTGTCTTCCATGTCAACTTTCAAAACAAACAGCATTGCAATTCAATAAAAGTAATTCTTTTTCTTCTGCTCCTTTTGACCTAATTCATTCAGATGTTTGGGGCCCCTCTCCCACTGTCACTATGGGAGGATCAAGATACTTTGTTATTTTTATTGATGATTATTCTCGTTATACTTGGATTTTTCTCATGCGTAATCGATCTGAGTTGCCTCAACTATACTTTGATTTTGCTACTATGGTTAAAACTCAATTTTCCTGCAATATCAAAGTTTTTCGTGCAGATAATGCTGCTGAGTACACTGATACTGGAGTTCTTAATTTCTTACGCCAGCATGGTTCTCTCCCACATCGTTCTTGCCCAGGCACCTCCCAACAAAATGGCCGTGCTGAGCGAAAACACCGAGATATTCTGAATACTGTTCGTACCCTACTTACGTCTGCCTCTTGTCCTGAACGTTTTTGGGGGGAAGCCGCTCTTACAGCTGTCTATACCAAGAATCGAGTTCCATCCCCAATCATTGACAATCAATCTCCATATGAGCGACTCTATGGTCATTCACCTGATTATGGTACACTCAAAGTTTTTGGCAGTGCTTGTTTTGTTCTCCTTCAACCTCATGAACGTACTAAATTAGAGTCACGTTCCCGCCTATGCTGCTTCCTTGGATATGGTATTGAACACAAGGGATACAGGTGTTGGGATCCTTACTCCAAACGTCTCCGTGTGTCAAGGCACGTTATCTTCTGGGAACACAAGATGTTCTCCTCTATGTCCAAGTTTCACCTCTCACCCGATACTACTCCTATTCTCTTCACTGATCCTTCGGTAGACTTGTTTCCAGAAAGTACAGCTACAGATCAGCCTTCTACTACATCCACATCCCCTGAGTTACCTGCCCCCGCTGATGATGCTCCTGAGTTATCCACCTTACCCTCTCCTGAGCTACCTGTCCCGACTGCTGATCCTGCTCCTACACCTGCTACACCTCTCCATCGAAGTGACCGGGTAAAAACTCCTTCTGTTCATCTTCGTGATTATGTTGCTTTTTCTACAATACTTTCTCATCATGAACCTCAGTCTTACCGTGAGGCAAGCTCTAATCCTCTTTGGCAGCAAGCAATGGATGATGAATTGCAGGCACTTGAGCAAAATCACACATGGGATTTGGTAGATTTACCAAGCAACAAGAATGCTATAGGATGCAAATGGGTTTACAAAATCAAAACTCACCCAGACGGATCCATTGATCGCTATAAAGCTCGTCTTGTAGCCAAAGGTTTTACCCAGGAGTATGGGATTGATTATGAGGAAACATTTGCCCCAGTTGCCCGTCTTACTTCTGTTCGCAGCCTCATTGCCGTTGCTGCAGTCCGCCATTGGGATTTATTCCAAATGGACGTCAAAAATGCTTTCCTAAATGGTGATCTCACTGAAGAAGTCTATATGCGTCCTCCTCCTTGTTATCCTCATCATTCCCACCAAGTCTGTAAACTCCGCAAAGCTCTGTATGGCCTCAAACAAGCTCCACGAGCATGGTTTGCAAAATTCAGCACAATTGTTGAGCGCTTCGGTTTCACAGCCAGCTCTTATGATTCGGCTCTATTCATTCGTCGAACTAACCAGGGAATTATAATTCTTCTCCTCTACGTGGATGACATGATTATCACTGGAGATGATACATCAGGAATCTTGGGTCTCAAAACTCACCTAAGCCAACATGTTGAAATGAAAGATCTCGGCAAGCTAAACTATTTTCTGGGCCTTGAGATTACTTCCAATTCCGAAGGTTACTACCTTTCTCAAGCCAAGTATTCCTCTGATCTTCTTACTCGTGCAGGTCTCACAGACAACAAGACTAGTACTACCCCTCTTGAGCTCAATTCTAAGCTCACTCCTATGGATGGTACTCTTCTAGAGGATCCCACTCTTTATCGTCAGCTAGTGGGGAGTCTTGTCTATCTCACAGTTACTCGACCTGATATTGCCTATGCAGTTCATATTGTCAGCCAATTTCTCTCTGCCCCTAGATCATCTCACTATGCTGCAGTTCTTCGCATTCTTCGCTATATCAAAGGAACAATGTTTCACGGCTTACACTTTTCTGCTCATTCCTCCCTCGAGCTCCGTGCTTATTCTGATGCAGATTGGGCGGGAGACCCTACTGATCGACGATCCACTACAGGCTATTGCTTCTTTCTTGGAGATTCTCTTATCTCCTGGCGAAGTAAAAAGCAAACAGTTGTTGCTCGTTCAAGTACAGAAGCAGAGTATCGAGCCCTAGCTGATGCTACTCAAGAACTACTCTGGCTCCGTTGGTTACTTGAAGACTTGGGTGTTACTCATTCCAATGCTACTATTATCCATTGTGACAATCAGAGTGCAATTCAGATTGCGCACAACGATGTTTTTCACGAACGCACTAAACATATTGAGATCGACTGTCATTTTGTCCGCCATCATCTCACTAGTGGCACCATTCGACTTGTCTCAGTTACTTCTGTTGATCAGACTGCGGATATCTTCACCAAAACTCATCATCCAGGACGTCTTCAGGATTTAGTTTCCAAACTCAAGATGATCTCAATCTTATCACCTTGAGTTTGAGGGGGGCTGTTAGCATAATTTATTCCCCTATTTATGTTTTATGTATCTTACCACATTGTAGTCTAGGTTCACTATGTACTACCCTGTACTACACACTTGTACTATACCCTTGTACTATCTCTCTTAAGCCTATATAAAGGCTGGACTATGTACAGTTTGTTATATCATTCAATATACAATACAGTATTCATCTCTCCCTATTCTTTCAGGAAGTACGCAGAAGCGTACGAAGTAGACACGCTCTTAAAAGCACGCAAGTCTTTTAAGCATACACGTCAAGCACGTCAAATAGGGTCGAAGATGGAAAGGACGAGGAAGACAGACGAAGAATCGCTGAAGAGAAAGGGACACAGTTGTATGTGTAAAAACTAAATGGAGAGGTATTATGGGAAACTCACCTTCTAAAAGCAGGGGCAAAATAGGATGTTGAAAAAAATGTTTGACATGCTTGCTAAAGCTGGTCAAATTCAGCTATTCTATTCTAATGATGGTAGATATATTCCAAACTGCTACCACAAGTACTAATGGTCTCTGTTCTTCATGGTTAGAAGAGAAATTAAAGATAAAAAGAGAATAGTTTGATACCATTTGAGATATTCTTGTGGCCTCTGAAACATGGTCCAACAGTAACAGAACTTCTTCTTCTCGCGCTGGAAACTCGGGTAATTTTTTTCCTGAAATACATTATGAGTTAAGTCATAGGAACCATTTGGATCAACTAGTATCTACCCTAATGAGATTGCAGTATGATTGCCTACCAATAAGCTTCTCTATCTGGATATACCACTCCAACTCATACTGATTCACTAATGAGATTGCAACTCCAGATCGACCTGCCCGAGCAGTTCTTCCCACTCGATGTATATAATCCTACACACCATTACATAAATCGGAAAATCAAGGAATGCATTATTAAATGAGGTATAAAAAATTTAACATACCACAAGGAACGATAGAACATTAACTTCTGCTGATGTATATCTAGGTGCAATAATTTATAGTTCATGGGGTAATTAGATAGGGGAATAGTAAATAGTGAAGCACTAGTTTTCTGGGTTATAGTGACAAAATTAAAAAAGAACGAAAACTCATAAAAGTATAAAACACAGATTGAGAAGGATCCCTACGAAATTAGGACAAAAATAAAAGATACATAATTATAAAGATGATCCACGATTTAGATGAACTCTAAAGATGTGTGAAATAAATGCTCATTCATGATATAAACCAGTTTATTTAATTATAATTGAGAAGTCAATGACGGTTAAAATTTTGCTAAAGATTTGCAACTGAATTTGGACACCACCACATAGAAACGAAGCCTAACCTTAGAGTTTGTAGGGATATCATAATTGATAACCATATCCACAGATGGAATATCAAGTCCTCTGCTGGCAACATCAGTGCAAACAAGAATATTACACTCTCCAGACTTGAACTTGTTTAAGGCTCCAAGACGTTTTGCCTGTCAAAGTTGGTTACACAAAAAAAAAAAAAAACTCATACACGAACAAAGGTTGTATCTATCAAAAAACTTGTGCATGTAGTGAACCATGCAAGTTGTATCTATCAGAAAAGCAGACTACATGCCTGGGTCATTTGGCCACTGATTGGGATGGCCCTCAAACCAAGGTTGCGAAGAATAAGTGCCAAAAGGCGAGTTGAATCACAAGTGCGAGTGAAAACCATTGACGTACTTCCGGACATCTTGGTCAGAATGAATACGAGATAACTATCCTGGAGCAAAGATGAAAAATTAGAAGGAAAGACGGTAAAAAAAATAAATACGGCGATTTAAAAAGGCAGCATTATCTCATTTTTTCAATTGGGACACATATTTAAGACCTAGAAAGTGCAATACCAGCCTACCAGATTCTCCTCTCATTGTTTAGAATACCTACTTTTACAACTACTAAGCTGCTTTAGGTTATAATTATGCCAACTCCGACTATGTAAGGAACCAACGCCCATTCCTGTTGTATATTTTCTTCAACGGATTCAAGAACGTTATAGATAGAGTAGGGTCCATGAAACTCAACTCAACTCAACTAAGCCTTTGTCACAAATTATAGAGTTGGGCCCATTGTTTTTCCCTTATCTTCTTGAGAAAAAAAGTTCTCCCAAAAGATGGCCCGTGGCAAATTAGCTTTAGAAGCAAAAACAACCAAACATTACTTGTCATGTAGAGTAGTATGATGCTAGGGAAGAGAGAACCTTGTACTTAGCAGGGACAAAGCAATACTGTTGTTTCAGTGTGTCGACAGTAGAGTATTTAGATGAAGCCTCAATCTGTATGAAATTTAACAGAATATTAGCAGCAGATTTAAAAAGTAAATCATAGAGAATGTCACATTAACAGTGCTAGATATAACCTTAACAGGATTTCTCAGACAAGCTCTCTGGAGTTTCTGCACCTGCAAGAGTGAGTGTATAACATTGGCAGTAGTTTAGCTATTTCCTGATCCTTTTTTTTTACTTGCAAGTAATTGCCAATTTTCATTTTGAATAATAAGATAACACCAACATGTCACATGCTTAATCAAAGATGCTGTACTGAACACCCTTCCAAAGTATATATGTTTCTTTACTTGGACAGCAGCCCTGAATAGTATTCTTCATTTTTGGGCTTTCTTGGTGTGGGGTTCTTCCAAATTCTGCCATGACTCTCTTGAAAAGTTGACAATTCAGATGGTTGAAAGGGAAGAAGAAAATCTTGTGGAGATGCATTTCTTTGAGCATTTTTTGGTCCCTTTGGCTCAAAAGGATAGATGCGTTTTCAACGAGGAAAGGTGTTCAGCAAGCATAAAAATAACATGTTCTGGTCCATTTTTAGTGGATTAAATTGTATATTGATGTTAAAAGCTGAGCTTTTTGGATTTATTTGACCTTTTGACTCTCCAAAGGTGAGCCCCCACCTGCGGTGAGTTTTGTTATATAACTCTGGTATGCTTGTAACCGTTTATATCACACCATACATCTGTATACTTACTTACCTTCAAGTACATTATTTGCCACAAGGCCGGATACAGTTACAAAACTCACCCGCGGTGAGTTTTGTTTTATACCACTAGTATACTTGTAACTCTTTATATCACACCATACATCTGTATACTTACTTACCTTCAAGTACATGATTTGCCACAAGGCCGGATACAGTAACTCAGAAAGTAAAAAGTAAGGCAAATCTATATTTTGAAATCAGCTTATTATTCAAGCCTCCTGAGATAGCAACTGATGCGGCCAACAGAACACACATGCTACTATTAAAGGTCAACATGGTAAACAGCAAAAGGTAGTGGGAATATTTTTGGCATGCAGTACACTCATTTCAGACGTTAAAACATATAGTCTTATTCATACAGTTATGAGTAAATGTCAGGAAGACTTAACATATCATTTTATTATTCTTCAAAAGAAGATTTCAGCTTTAAGTTTTATGCCAATAAATTGTCAGGCAGTTTCCCTCAATAAGAACGGAGTATGGATAGGTACAACTTACGACCATTGGATCATTTCCAGATCAGATTGGTAAAATTGAGAAACAGAGAAGAAGAGAACAAAAAAGAACTGCCATTTTAGAAATACGTTCTGGTGCTGTCGGTGAAGGTATCCAGTGCCAAACAATTGTGAATTAAGGATACTAAACTTACAAGAAAAGAAATCAATAGGAAAAAATACGATGATATAAACCTTCAAGCACATGGTTATACCAAAAAGATGTACCTTTTGGGTCATAGTGGCTGAGAATAAGTATGTCTTTCTAACACGAGGAATAACACTCAAAAGTTCATCAATTGCTTTCTGAAAATCATCATTCAACAACCTATCCGCCTCATCCAAGACCTGCCAAATGTACGCACAAGTTATGCAACTAAAAAAGGAACAAATTCGTTCGTTATGCAACTCGAAAATCTAAAATGCACTTTCATAGTTCATCACTTCATCATTCCTGCTTTGTGAATTCACCAAAGAGGTATCCATTCTTAACACCTGTGCCGGCACCAATATTCAGTGACCGTTCATTCTGTTGCTCTGTGTGTGTGTGTGTGTGTGTGTGTGTGTGTGTGTGTGTGTGGGTGGGGGGGAGAGTGGAGGATGTGGTTGGTGGTAGGGGTAGAGGCATGAACCCTTGGGTTATTAAACTTCATTGTCTTAATGATGCCGAGCGAAGAACCAACACTTAGCTATGCAATGCTAGAAATAAAGTAATCATAAATGATGAGGTTGTGGAAACGACTCAATCAAAACAAACTTGGATTTTTATTTTTGTGTCAGAAAGAAATTGGTATTGCTACCTTCAGATCACCCCTTAAAAGCAGCCACTACCACTCCCTAGTTTCATCCATTCAGGACTGAATAAATGATACAAGGGGATTCACCAACATATAGAAGTCCCCTAGGCATAAATGAAGTTGACGAACATAATGTCCTGACTATTGACTAATATTGAAGGTCATAGCATGAGAAGGAAAGTCTTACCAAGAATTCCAAAGTGCGAAGAGAAAAACCTTTACTATTGGACAGATGGTCCAGAAGGCGACCAGGAGTTGCCACCTACAGAAAGCAAGAGACCAAGGCGAATACTTAAAACAAACAAGTTAAAAGTTAAAAAAAAAAAACGGGTGTAAACTTGAATGATATAAAGCACCACATAAAATAATTATAAATTAAAAAACCTACATTGGATTTCGTTTTGCAAATTGTTCCGATAGACAAACATATCCATACGTTAAAGAAAATTAACAAAGTGTTGAACAAATTGAATTGAATTAGTCACATACATCTTTTCAAACTCAGGTTATATCAAAGAGGAACTATGCTAGACTTTACAACCGCCAACTGGCTTCTAGTTGAAAAGGATGAGCCTTTTTTTTATGCTCATTCGTACAATTCACCGCAACGTTTATGAAAAACCGCTCACAACAATTAGATTTAACTCCACAAATGAATATACTTCGGAAGTCACCTCCAAATTGTTGCTGCCATAAAAAAGAGGATCTACGAAATATAGCACTAAAACAAACTTTGACCCTTCTGTTCTTTAAAAGAAAAAATTTTAGATACGAAATACATTCATGCCAACAGCATTAACACTTACAACAATGTGTGGCCGCTTTCCAAGGGCAATGCTCTGTAGTACGTGGTCTACACCTCCAACAAGCTGTCAGAAAAATAAAATACAAAAATCAAGCCTTATTGTCAATATTTGGTCGGGTTTAAAATCAAACAATGGAAACAAAAAGAAAAAATTGAACATGAGACTTCCTCTACACTATAATGTCGTACACAGCGATACTCTTCTTTCAAAACCAAAGTGTCATACAGTAAAAAGTCTTGAAAGGAAAATGCAATCGATCATTAATTGAGATTCAAACTTGGGAAGTCAGCACTCAGCATTAGTTAAGTGCTTAAAGCCAAAAGTCAATTCAATCAAGGTAATTGCAGGAGTATTAAGTGGCAGATATTTGATGTACTGAATCAAGGTTGAGTAAACATAATTTACATGCAAATGCAAACTTTCTTTTCTCTTTTTCGTTTTGACATATATGTCACACTAAAGCACAGAAAGGGGCACTGTCATTTACATGGATGCCATACAAATCTACACACAAGTAAGACGAGCAAAAACTCATGCCCCCCTCCCCCTTAAAAAGAAAATAACTGATGGACATTAAAATAAGTCTCTAGTCACTCCAAACTCCAAATCCATGAATTCCTTAAACACTTAGTTTTGATCCTGCACCCCCAGTCCCTTGAAACATCCTCCTTCTTAGTTCCATTCTGAAGCACATGTACCATCCTTTATTGTAGCTCAGACAGCAACTTTCAAATAGACACTAGAGATACTCAGTTTACTAGGACAACATTTAATGAGAAGATTTTCCAGCTTGTATCTTTTATCATTTCCCATCTAAAAGAAATGTACTCAGTGAACTAGCAAAACACACATTATACATTATTGGATCGACTATATGATCAATAATTGTGTTAGACTCCACACTAAAACAAGAACTTGGCAGCCTCAATACGCTGGAAAATAAGTCCCCCGACTCTTTCCCGTTATTGATTTTCCCATCTCTAAAAGAGAGATTCAAGACAGAAACACTTTTAGGCAAAGAATATCCATAATTTAAAAGGGGTTGGTCACCCAAGCAGCACCTTGTTTTTAGGGGAGTTACAAAATAAAGGCTGTTAATTGGCTTTCATTAGATGCATTCCCCACTGACAGCAAGAAGTGTAAGGAAAACAAATTATATCTCTCTTCATTTTACCATTCATTTTATTATCATCTCCTCATCATTGAGTATATTCCAAATATATTCGAATGTTTCTTCAGTGAACATGCGTAAGTCTTCCTCTTCCACTCAAGGACGAGGATGAATCTGGTGGCAGCATAAAGGAATAAACCTAGTGGATGCTACTGCAATATCATTAATAATTGTAAACTGAATACATATAGTAACAGCAGAGCTGGAGATGCCTCATGCCATAAGTACAAAGTAGGAAAACAAGAAGGTAAAATGAGCAACCATCAGGGCTAAAATCCAAAGTAAAGTACATAGGCCGAGGAATCCAACAAAACACAGGGCAAGAATGTGTAAATTCAATATTGAGAATACAGTATACATTAGAAGCAGGAGCCTTCTAAAGTGGTCACACTCCCACCTCGGACTCTCGATTCCGCGCTTCTTACTAAGAAGCTTGTCAGTACCTCGCTCCCCTCATGTTAGAACCTCACTTCCGCTCCTCTCCCATCACAACCAAGTCTCGAAATAGCTTACAAATAGATTCAAGTTCTTACTTTGCTCAAACAATTTATCAAAGAAATATTCGTATGTCGGAACATATGGTTCAAAACTTTCAAACCAAGTTCCTCTTCACTAATTAAATATAAAATATATTTATCTGAAATATTTGGACGCTCCTAACCCTTGAACCTTTTAAAGTTCCCTTTGAACCTTTTAAAGTTCAACGCTTTCCTGCTTCCGCCCCCGCTTCATGCTTCTATGGTATACCATAAACTTTCTGTATATGCCAACAAGCAACCATTTACACAATTGAAGCACAGAATTAACTATATGTCTGTGAAATAGTAGAGAAAATTTAAGACTAGACGGCATCTATGAACATACAGATATAACAATCAATGAATAATAAGTAACGTTTAATTGAAATCTCACCACTGCACACTTTACACCAATGCCACGTCCTAAGGCTTCAAACTGTTCTGCAATCTGAATCGCAAGTTCCCTGGAATAAGACGAAAACCACGATGATACACGATTATAACTTAGACTGAATAGAAAATTACACATACTAAGTATACTACTATCTCACAATCATAATAATGGTCAAACAACATACCTTGTTGGCGAGAGTACACAAGCAAAGAATGCTTTTGGAGTTTCTAGAAGTGCTTGGAGAATGGGGATTGCAAAAGCTCCAGTTTTACCAGAACCAGTTTGTGCAAGTGCAATAAGGTCCTTTCCTGAATAGGAGATCCATAGAGTGGAACCAACCCAACATGTCAACAAAAATGGAAAACCAAGAGAATTATCCATCAGATCACTCTCAAGAAAAATAAAAAGAATAGGCGCTCGGAATTTGAGTACGAGACTGAAAAATCAAATGCCCCATAAAAAGCAAAACATAGGTGATATATGTTAGTGTACAAGATAAATAGACAAAGCAAATGAACCTTCCAAGGCATGAGGAATAGATTCAGACTGAATCTTGGATGGGTTTACCCAACCCAACCTATCACAAGCTTCTACCAATTGCTCACAAACTCCCAGATCCTTAAATGACTTGGCGTCTTCCATGTTTTCTTCCGTTGCTAAGTGCCAACTATTTATCTGCCAAAAGCAATATTTAAATCACGTTCAAGAAAGAATGCCGATCACAGAGTATTTCAGCAAAATTTTAATCCATTGCAATAAAAATGTATAGGCTGAGTTGGGAGCACTTTCATTTTTTATCTTGTTTTTGGTGTGTATTTCAACAGATTGAAAAAGTTTCTGGTTATTGTTCATGTAAAAATATAAAAACAATGCCAATCTGACTATACGAGAATGAACACTGTTTGAGGAAAGAAGACGATGAGAAAGCCGCTGCCCAGAAGAGAATAAAAAGAGAGAGTGTCAACATAGAAAAAGAAGAACCAATTGGGGAAAATTGCTGAAGAATAAGTTGTTGTCCTGTACCACTAACTGTTGCGGTAAGGTGCAGATCCAGGAATTTGGTGCAGCGGGGGGCGGGCAACCTTTATCTACAAAATTTTATTTTTTTGTATATGACAATAAAAAGATAGAGATGAAATTTTCACTCATAACTTTTTCTTAATAAACAATAATAATGAGGAATGAGTACTTTTTTGTATTTAACAATTTACCACTACAAGGTAGGAACTACAATAAGCTGTAAATTCCATTTAGACAATCCATTTGGTACCACGAACGAAGAATTAAAGGTGGAACCATGGAAATTTGTGTATTAGACAATGTATGATAGAATGGTTGTACAAAGAAATTGACAAAATGGAGATTTCACTCATATCGAAGATGAGAATGAACATCAAATACCTTATAGCATCACTGCAAAGATCTTGATTTTGGAGCAATTGAAATATGAAATCCTAGAAAGTAGAACCCAATTGAAGTACGGAAACGACACAATAAAACCCTACAATAATTGCACGTTGACACTCGAGGAAAATTGTCCATGAAGTGTTGTGTCCGTGCATCACGACACGACAAGCAACATGTTACCTTCCTAGAAGTGCCAGTGCTTTCTAAGTAGAACCTGATTTGCCTCTTGTTGGACAATATAAAAATAATTATATTTATTTATTACCATTAATAACAATATAAATTAAAAAAAAAAAAACATAAAAATCTAGCACCAAAAAATTAGTTTTACACTTTCATACAATATCATAAAACATCCACAGTTTCATAGTATCAAAACAATGAATAAAAGCACACTTCATATAAGTAACTACTCAATGAAAAAAAAAAAAAAAAACAATAAGAACCACATTCAGTTCACAAAGCTAAACAGTTCGCCAAATTCATTTCCATGTACAAACAAAAAAAAATTCTTTTGGATGATTTCTTTCCAAAAAGCTAAAAAGTTCACTAAAAAGGACCACAAAAAAATAAAAAAAAAATTAAAAAAAATAAAACAGTAGCTATCCAAAGAAAAGAGGAAGAGGGAGAAAAAAGGGAGACCTCTTTAGGGAAGGCGACGGGCGGCAAGCGTACGGTGGAGAGGACGACGGCGGCGGCAATAGGCTGGAGTCGCACAAAATGAAGAGTTTAAATACGTTGTGGTTGTGCTGTGGGTTAAGTGAACATCTAATGGTGTTAAATTTTGACTTGAAATGACATATATATCCTTCGTACACAATCTTAAAGTAGGGGTGTTACAAAAACCGAACTGTGCAAGTCAGTCGGTTTTGTAAAGAATACTCAAGCTAAAAAAAACTGATCAAATTGACAAAAACCGACAAAATGGAGGGCATTTGGTCGGTTTTGCAACATTTGAAAATTAAAAAAAAAAGAGGACCGATTGACACCCCTAAAATAAAGACTGTTAAAGTGTCAACTCGTGAATTATAGGGGATAGAGTGAAAATTGATCTGACCACATAGATAAAATGTAGTTAGTCTTTTAGTTTTAACAAAAAAAATTTACGACTTCATTTCACTAAACCGTATGGGGGTTAAGTGTCAATTTTTGAACCAAATGCATTATAGCAGTAATATGCCATTCCTAGAAACAATAGTGCACAGCAAGATCCCATAAAGACAGTGTGATAAAAAAACTTTGCCTCCCATGCGCAATCTCCACATCTAGCTTCAGCGTATTGATTCTTGTTGTAAGCGTTGGTATAACTTCTCTTGCACATTACACATTGCCAGGGGCCTGCCCCCGAGAATTTTCTTTTGGTAGAAACACTAGAATTTTTCATTTTTAGAAAGTTTTAAAAATTATGTGGCTATTATGTGGATTGATGAGATATAGTAGGTTGATGGTTAATGCGTGATTATTCAAAGACAAATTTATCACTCTACAACTTTTTAAGAAAAAAGTATTCATTTGCTTAGTTCATTTTTTTCCCTCTAATATAATTAATAAAACAATGAATTCTTATCTCTTAATTTGTTAAAAAGAATTTCTACCAGGCATTTTATATTTAAGGCTAATTGAGTAAATCGGATGTTTATCTGAGTAAAAATTATAAAAATGTATGGCCCAAAATGAAATATGAGTTTGGGTAAAAAGTATTTTGCACCCTTAATGTATATATCATTTTGGACTTTGCACTCTAATGTTTCAATTTTTTTCAAACTGGCCCTTAATGTATATAATGAGTTGCAATGTGGCCCTTCCGTCAGAATTTCTGTTAAAAACTAACGAAAAGTCGCCCATGTACTAGTCATGTGACTTATTTAAGGGTATTTTAGTCATTCACTATAAATTAAAAGCATTTTTCACCCTTGATGTTTGGTTCATTTGGCGATTTGCACCATTAATGTTTAAGTCGATTGGAGAAGTTTATTTTTATTTTTATGAAAAAAAAAAGGTGTTCCGGCATAATTTTTTAGTGCCTCTACCGCTACCATTAACAATAGTAAGAGGACTAATCTAAATAAAATAAAACAAATCTAAAGTTATCCAACCAATTATAATTGAAATTTTAAATAAGGTCTAATTCTAAAAGAGTGGGGCTAAATCTACCACCTTTTTTGCTAAATTCACCACCTTTTGAGAGTACATTATTTACTTTTATCTTATATATTTTAGGTTATATGTATCTGCGTCCCCTCAACTTTTGATTTTTTTTCTTTTGCCCAATATATACATATATATATATATATATATATAATTTTTTAATCGCAATGGGAATTAGTGTTGATTCAAAGAAATGTTACAACCAGTGGCAGGGCAATGATTTGAACCTGCGGGTGGCTTGGTGGGGGCAGCGCCCTTGACCTAATTTTTTTTTGGAAAACTGTACCTTTGGGCTTAAAAAATTACATCATTATTCAGTGAGTTTTAGAATTACTCAAAGACAAACAATTAAATCTCATCATTTTTTTTATTATAAAAAGGATCATATGTGTTATTTCTTCTTTTATTTTTAACCCTAGTTTCACCTACAAAACAAAAAATCTTTAGGATCATAGTGAGATTTATGGATCAAATTCATTTATTTAGTTAAAAAAATAAAAAATTGTGGATCAAAGTGAGATTTTTTAGTTTAAAACGATAAACCACATGTAAATTCTGTCTCTTTTCCTTATGCATTTATTCACCCTAAATACTATATCTGACTCGTTTGGAAATCTTTTATTGTACTTTCTTTGTAATTTATTCCTTTCATTTTATTATCTTAAATTTTAGAATTAAAATTTATTTAAATTTTCAATTAGGATATATAAGCTGGGTAACTTTAGATTTGTTTCATTTTTTCTAGACTAGGTCTCTTACTATTATTAAAGGGTACCGGTAGAGTCACCCAAAAATTATGCCGGAACACCTTTGTTTTTTTTTTTTTATAAAAAAAAATTAAAACTTAACCAAACGACGACCTAAACATTAAGGGTGCAAATCGCTAATGAACCAAACATCAAGGGTGCAAAATGTTTTTAATTTATGGTGAATGACTAAAATACCCTTAAATAAGTCACATGACTAGCACATGGGTGAGTTTCCGTTAGTTTTTAACAGAAATTCTAACGGAAGAGCCACATTGCAACTCTTTATATACATTAAGGGCCAGTTTGACAAAATTGAAACATTAGGGTGAAAAGCCCAAAACGGTATATATATTAAGGGTGCAAAATATTTTTTACCCTATGAGTTTTTAAGTGATTAACTAAAAGTTCTGAATAGGATCACAAAATAAATCTCAATGCCGAGAGTGATTCAATCTCTTCTACAATGTATGGCATATTTGTACACACTTGCATCACCACCTAACATGTCTCAGCCGTGTGAAAAAGCGAAAAAAATCACTTCAATTTGAACACTATTATTGATTTATTGGACCAATCAATTCTTGCCAGCTAATTAACTTCTAGAAGTTCAAAGTCAACACAAAATAATGGGCAGAGGGAGAGGTACAAGCAGGGGCTAAAACTCCCCAAGATTCTTTAAAATCCCACTTTAGTTTGAATAGTTTTTGAAATTTTATTTAGATTCCTTCCCCTCCAACCACACACACACACACACAATTCCTATAAAATATTGGCTAGGCTCAATATAAGAATTTGATATTTCGTATATGTTGGCCTAATCGTAATTGACCCACCCAAAATTTAAAATAAAATATATCACATGTTATATGAGTAGTGTTACATACACACACTTTTTGACACCCAGCTTTAAATGCATGTACCATGTGCTATGTAAGTGGTGCACAGAAAAGTGTGAAAAATTCAAACAACACAAAATACATATGTTTAAAGCATAGTGGGTCAAAAAGTGTGTGTGCCAATCATTTCCCATGTTATATTGGCCTCATTGAAATCTAACTCATCCTAAATATTTAGACTAACAATCTTCCTTCTTGCCTACTCTTTGAATCCAACCCAAATTATTTTACTGCCATTGCTTTCTTCCTACTCACGTACCATTGCTTTCTTCCAAATTATTTGAACCCAATCCTTGTTTTATCATTATTTACCCTTATTTGTATTTTTCATTTTCATCCCTCTCGCTCTTTCATCTCTTTCTTTCTTTCTCTCTCTCTCTCTCTCTCTCTCTCTCTCTCTCTCTCTCTCTCTCTCTCTCTCTCCATAGACCATCGACCACCATCACCTCCATCGCCAACCCCACCGTCATTGCCACTACCATACCGATAGTTGTTAGAAAATAATACTGTAAAGACACTGCTACGAAAGAAAATACTTATCAAACGTTGCGAAGAGTCTGACTGAGTCGTGTGGAGAACACTGTCCTTAAGAGTAATTTCCGCCCCTCAGAGTTCTTGCCTCGGTACAGAAAGGTCTCAGCGGTTTACCCTCCAGGATTAAGCAGTCTCGTCTTTGTTATCGTGCACTCGATGAACAAAGGGCACAGAACAACCTTATAAGAATATCAGTGGTCGAACCAGAGAGGAGAGACGAACAGAGAAAGAAGACTGTATATTGCTGTGTGTCTATTGACAGAGAATGACCCACGAATATATAGCCACATTAACCCGACAGAAATCCCTTGATTTATTAAAACGTGTTAAAAATAAGGATAAGATTTCGTTTAAACGGCTAGTTAATTGCACAATTTTAAGAAGGCGCAAATCTGTGAGGGTAAGATTTATTCAGTCAAAGCAATTATTAAAAGGAAAGTTTTGGAAAAAGTAATTTGCAAAAGGATGGTCCAACCGTGTGAGCCCGCGAGGCTTGGAGGCCGGGATTTGCACCCCCCCCCCCCTGCGCGCGAGTAAGACGTGACGCGCCCGGTTAAACGATTTCCGGATCGAAATCCAAATTTCTATTGGAATTGGGTTTAGCTTGGGCTTGGCTCATGTGCGCGTGAGAGCCCACATGTTCCAACTTATTACTAAGCCCATAATGTCAAAGTATATATTAAGTCTTTCAATTCCCTCTTCATAAGCAATGTGGGACAAGAGTCTCCACTACTCTTTTACCCAACACCACACCAACAAGAGAGATGTAGAGAGAGAAAAAGTTTGACTTTGAAAAAACACCCACTTTGGACCACAAATTACAACAAAATTACAACAATCCCCCACATTTTTCAAAGACAAATTTTGAGAAGTAACGATCGACCACTTTAGTATATTGCATCAGTGATGGTGTCTTTTGGACTATGAACCAACACTTAGGGAAATAAGAATTGATTCACAGAAATTTGGTGAAATTAGAATTTCTATGAACCTTATTTCTTTGTGTGAATCAAAGTACTTATCACCCACAATACACTCTGATATACAAGGCTGTTAACGCGGTTTGGCACTTTTCGGCCATGTGCCGTACCTGGATTTCATGAGTGCTTTAGAGAACCTGCCTAAGTTCTCATAGGAAGCGGCCCCACTTCCACACTCATATAGGTGAATTCATCAAGTATGTATTGCAACTATACATACTACCCAATAAGGACTATGAATTCATTAAGAGTTAAGACTCAACCTCACACGTTGCAGTTTACACTATCTACACCATAGGGATGAACTATAATTATGTATAATTGATAGTGTCTCACCAAGTCAACCAGTAGTTTGTTATTACCCATATGAACCTAGTTTGTGGGATCTCCACTCATATAGGTTGGGTTACCACTACTATTAACCTCTGTTATGGGCATAAGTCCCATCCCCCTTGATGTATTGGCCACTAGCTTTCTTGCTAGTGGTTTGGTCAGAGGATCCGCTAAATTCATCTCTGACCTCACAAAGTCTAGGGATATAATCCCATCTTTTAACAGCTGTTTCACAATGTTATGTCTTAGACGAATATGCCTGCTTTTTCCATTATAGGCTTTATTTCTTGCTCGGGCTATTGCAGCCTGGCAATCACAATGTAACGACACAGATGGAACTGGTCTCATCCATAAAGGGATATCTGCCAAGAGGTTTCTAAGCCACTCAGCCTCAGAACCTGCCTTCTCTAAGGCGATAAACTCGGATTCCATAGTAGACCGAGCAGTGCATGTCTGTTTGGATGATTTCCAAGAGACTGCACCTCCTCCAAGGGTAAATATATACCCACTTGTGGATTTTGTCTCATCTGAATCAGAGATCCAGTTAGCATCACTGTACCCTTCTAGTACAGCGGGAAATCCACAGTATGTTAAACCAAAATCCATAGTACCTCTGAGATATTTTAGTACTCTACATATAGCGGTCCAATGTTCCTTATTAGGATTATGAGTGTATCTGCTCAACCGATTAACTGCATAAGCAATGTCAGGTCTAGTACAGTTCATAAGGTAAGTAAGACTGCCAATTATTTGAGCATATTCAGACTGTGATACACTAGTTTCATTATTTTTCTTCAATTGTATGCTCATATCATAAGGGGTACTAACTGGTTTGGTGTCAAAGTGACCAACCTTTTTAAGGATCTTTTCTACAAAGTGTTCTTGAGACATCATAAAACCCTCATTGATTTTTGTCAATTTTATCCCAAGTATAACATTAGCTTCACCTAGGTCTTTCATATCAAAGCTAGAAGATAACAAATGTTTTGTTTCATTTATCACAATCATATCAGTGCCTAAAATAAGCATATCATCCACATATAGGCAAATGATTACACCAACATTATTATCAAATTTATGATACACACATTTATCGGCTTCATTCACAATATATCCATTAGAGGTCATTACACTATCGAATTTCTCATGCCATTGTTTTGGTGCTTGTTTTAAACCATACAAAGATTTCACTAATTTGCAAACTCTATTTTTGTTTCCAGGAGATACAAAACCTTCAGGTTGTTCCATGTAAATTTCCTCTTCTAGTTCTCCATTAAGAAACGCAGTTTTAACATCCATTTGATGAATTATGAGTTTATGCAAAGAAGCAAGAGCTACTAGAATTCTAATAGATGATATTCTAGCTACAGGAGAATAAGTATCAAAATAATCAACATCTTTCTTTTGGGTGTATCCCTTAGCTACAAGTCTAGCTTTAAACTTGTCGATAGATCCATCAGGTTTTAACTTCTTTTTGAATATCCATTTACATCCTATAGGTTTTGTACCAGGAGGTAAGTCAACCAATTCCCAAGTGTGATTAGCCATGATAGATTCTATCTCACTATTAATCGCTTCTTTCCAAAAGGGAGCATCGGGAGAAGAAATAGCTTCATTATAAGTCATTGGATCATTATCCATTAAAAACGTGAAAAACCCATCTCCTAGGTTTGTTTCTCTCCTATCTCGTTTGCTTCTTCTTAATTCAATTTCTACAGACTCGTTAGGCTCAACTGTAGGTTCTATCCTTGGTTTTTCAATGGTTGTTTTCAAAGGAAATATGTTTTCAAAGAAGTCTGCATTTTTCGATTCAATTATTGTGTTTTTCTCTAACACGTCACTTTTAAGAACTAAGAATCTATATGCAGCACTATACTCAGCATATCCTATAAATAAACAATCTGCTGTTTTCGAGCCTATTTTCCTTTTCTTAGGTTCTGGAAGTAGAACCTTGGCTAGGCACCCCCACACTTTAAGGTATTTCAAGTTGGGTCTATGATTTTCCCACAACTCATAAGGGGTCTTTCCTGTTTTCTTAAATATAATTCTATTTTGAAGGTGACATGCGGAAAGGATAGCTTCCCCCCACAAATTATTAGGTGCTCCAGAACTGATTAACATAGCATTCATCATTTCCTTTAACGTTCTATTTTTCCGTTCAGCTACTCCGTTAGATTCTGGTGAATAGGGTGGAGTTACCTCGTGTACTATACCATGTTGTTCACAAAATTGGCCTAAGGGGGCTGATTCATATTCACCTCCCCTATCAGACCTAAGTCTTTTGATCTTTTTATCTAGTTTGTTTTCAACCTCAGCTTTGTATTGTATGAATTTTCCTTCTGTCTCATCTTTATTTCTAAGTAAGAATACTCTAGTATATCTCGAGTGATCATCTATGAAAGTCACATAATATCTCTTTCCACCTCTAGATTCAGTAGATTTCATGTCGCCTAAATCTGAGTGAATTAAGGTGAGCAATTCAGTTTCTCTTTGTACTACTTGTTTGCAAGGTTTCTTAGTACCTTTTGCTTCACTACAAATTTGGCATTTCTCATTATTAGTGATACTAACATTTTCAAGAATGCCTAATTCTTTCATTTTCTTTATATAAGAAAAGTTCACATGTCCTAATCTAGCATGCCATAAATCATGAGAATCAATCAAGTAAGCAGAAGAAGTAGTAGCATTTCCATTCAAATTATCCAAAACATTCAAAACAAACAAACCATTATTATAGTACCCTTTCCCCACAAACACCCCATTTTTAGTCATTACAACTTTATCAGAATCAAAAATAACTTTCACCCCCACTTTCCCAAGCAGCGACACAGACACAAGGTTCCAACGAATATCAGGCACGTGGAGAACGTCGGTAAGTGAGAGGATCTTTCCGGAAGTTAGCTTGAGAACTACCTTCCCTTTCCCAATCACAGGTGAGGGCCTTGAGTCCCCCATGTACACATGTTCCTCTCCTTCCCCTACTGGTGTGTAGGAGGTAAAAGCACTTCTGTTGCCACAGATGTGCCTGGTAGCCCCAGAGTCTACCACCCAATTTTTCTCCTCTGCCACCAAGTTGACCTCAGAAACGACAGCCACTATAACATCTGCATCAACTAGATTAGCTCTAGGGGCAGGTTTGTCGTTTTTCTTCCTGTGTCTGCATTGAGCAGCATGGTGACCCGGTTTGCCACATACAAAACATTCCCCTTTCTTTTTAGCAAACTGGTTTTGGGGTTTGAGATTTTTGTTAAAATTTGTTTTATTGAAATGGGGTTTGTTATGCTGCCTTTGAAAATTCCCTTGGGTGCGATTAGGCTTTTCCTCAACGAGGTTAGCCTTGGAAGCCATAGCTTTGGCTTTCTCATTTCGATCAAGTGAACGGTTCTTTTCCTCAATGCGAACATGAACAACAACTTCCTCCAGAGTCATTTCCTTCCTCTTATGTTTCATCATATTCTTATAATTTTTCCAAGACTCCGGAAGTTTTTCAATAAGCGAACCAGTTACAAATGGTTCGGGCAATTTCATTCCTTCATTACTAAGTTCCGAAACCACAAGGTGAAAATTGTGAATTTGGGTAGAAACATCTATGTCATCGGTCATTTGAAAATTGAGAAAATTTCCGATGGCATATTTTTTAATTCCGGCATCCTCGATAATATATTTGGTGACCAAAGCATCCCAAATTTCAGTTGCCGATTTGAAGGTACAGTAAATATCAAAAAGTTCATTTGATAAAGCGTTTAGAATAATACTTTTGCAAATCTTGTTTGCATTTTCCCAAAGAGGCAATTCGGTTTCATAATTTTCAGAATCTTGAACGGGTTTTGGTTTAGTCAAAACGAAATCAACCTTTGCAATGTCAAGAATAAGTAGCAGTTTAGTTTGCCAGCGCTTAAAGTTATTCCCGTTAAACGATTCAATTCTTGTGACATCGGGAATAGCTTTAGTTGCGGTAAGCATAGCAGTATCCATGGAATTACTCTTAAGAATGTTAGAAAATAATACTGTAAAGACACTGCTACGAAAGAAAATACTTATCAAACGTTGCGAAGAGTCTGACTGAGTCGTGTGGAGAACACTGTCCTTAAGAGTAATTTCCGCCCCTCAGAGTTCTTGCCTCGGTACAGAAAGGTCTCAGCGGTTTACCCTCCAGGATTAAGCAGTCTCGTCTTTGTTATCGTGCACTCGATGAACAAAGGGCACAGAACAACCTTATAAGAATATCAGTGGTCGAACCAGAGAGGAGAGACGAACAGAGAAAGAAGACTGTATATTGCTGTGTGTCTATTGACAGAGAATGACCCACGAATATATAGCCACATTAACCCGACAGAAATCCCTTGATTTATTAAAACGTGTTAAAAATAAGGATAAGATTTCGTTTAAACGGCTAGTTAATTGCACAATTTTAAGAAGGCGCAAATCTGTGAGGGTAAGATTTATTCAGTCAAAGCAATTATTAAAAGGAAAGTTTTGGAAAAAGTAATTTGCAAAAGGATGGTCCAACCGTGTGAGCCCGCGAGGCTTGGAGGCCGGGATTTGCACCCCCCCCCTGCGCGCGAGTAAGACGTGACGCGCCCGGTTAAACGATTTCCGGATCGAAATCCAAATTTCTATTGGAATTGGGTTTAGCTTGGGCTTGGCTCATGTGCGCGTGAGAGCCCACATGTTCCAACTTATTACTAAGCCCATAATGTCAAAGTATATATTAAGTCTTTCAATTCCCTCTTCATAAGCAATGTGGGACAAGAGTCTCCACTACTCTTTTACCCAACACCACACCAACAAGAGAGATGTAGAGAGAGAAAAAGTTTGACTTTGAAAAAACACCCACTTTGGACCACAAATTACAACAAAATTACAACAATAGTTGCCACCACCACATCGACCATCTCTCTCTCTCTCTCTCTCTCTCTCTCTCTCTCTCTCTCAGCACCAACCACCATCACCATCGTCGCCACCACCGCCAACGCCGGTTGCATAACCCGGCCTGATGAGATCTATCTCTTCCTAGCACCACCAATTTCAGATCCACCACCATTGCGACGAGATCTACCACCACCGGGACCACCACAAGCAGATCCACGACCATCGCATGACCACAAGCCAATGCAGCGAGCATTTTCACTTTTCTGTGAATTTTCACGAACTTTGTGAAATTTCACAACTTTTCGGTGGTATGAGAAATTTGTTTTGTGATCATTGTATGAAAAAATTTCACAATTTTTTTTTTTTTTGATTTGGGATCAATGTAGCTTTAAATTGGTTTGTTTCCAGGTTGTGAATGCTCTATTAAGTTGATCTGAGTTTTCAAAATTTTTTTTACAAATCTACTGGAAAAATCAAGTGTTAAGGTTATGGAATTTTTTTGATAAATTTCACAATTTTTTTGTTGATAAATTTCACAACTTTCCGGTGGTATGAGAAAATTGTTTTATGATCATTGTATGTTGATCTAGTGGTTTGGTTGTGAAGGAGGTCGATCAGGTGAGGTCATGGTGGTCATCGAAAATAAGGTGAGGTTGTGGTGGTGATCGCTGCTGCTAGTGGTGGCCGGTGGAGGCAGGGAAGGTCATGATGGTGGTCGTCGAAGCTCAGGTGAGGTCGCCAAATGTAACACTCGTTCCCAGAAAAAGGGTTAATCAACATGTTAATATGCATTAGTTCATGTGATTAGTGTATATAATGGATTAAGGGGAGACTTTGGACTTACCCGTGAAAAAGTCCCCAGTGTGGAGGGACAGGTAATGAAGTGGGACCCAATGAAAGGCCCAGGTAATAAGAATTTGCATTTACATATTAGACGCATTTTATATGATTAATGAGTATATGTTTGAGATACTTTCATATTATATTGTTATGTATTAGCTTTTAGTACCAGTTTGGGTACCCATTTAAGGGCATAAATGAAAATGATTCATAACTAGTAGGTACGTTAGCAACTTCACAAAATAATTGGGACCACGTTTGGGACTCATATAGGACTTAGATAAATACTCATTTAAATAATTTGGTAGTTAATGAAATGTTTGAGGAGCTCGTAATAGAATTTAGAAGTTGAGGGTTGGTAACAAAAAATTGGGAGCATGAGACTTAAGAGAATGACAACTAGTGTCTTCTTCATTAAACCAAAAGGAATTTACAAAAATTAGAGGTGAAGAAGAAGAGAAAGAACACGCTCCCAACGTCGTTATTTTGCCGCTTCGACGCCGTTCGTCATCCAATTCACGAATCGAAGTCGTATTCGGACTCATGGAGGTGAAACGATCATTTCTATACCTTTCTTTTACGTTTTAATCGTTGGATTTTCGTAGCTCATTCTAATTGGTGACAAGCGGTTGCCGAAAACTTGTAGGAATTACTTCAGAGTAGAATTTGGGCAAGAATCGTTAAAGAATTCGCTTATTTGGGGTAAAATCTGTAATAGGTGAGTGACGCTAATCTAGGGGTGTCATTCGGCCAGAACGGAACGGAAACCACTCTTTCGAAAAAATTTCCCAAGTTTTCGGAACACTAAAACCAATTCCGATTCCTATTCCGAAATTTTTTTAATTCTTATTTTGTGTTCCAATTTCAAAAATTCACAAATCTCAAAAAATTCGGAAATCAATTTTTTTTTTAGGATTTTCATAATCTTTAGGGATAAAATACAAACAAGGATCTATGTATAACAACAAAAACACACAGAAAATCACCCTATACCCAAAAAACTTTAGGATTGGAGGGATTCTAGATAGAGATCGAGATTTGCCCCAAAAAATAAAAATAAAAAAAACAAAAAACAAAAGAGAGAGATCGAGAGAGTGACGCCTAACCTCAGTCCTTCATTGCATCTTCTTCACCACCACCTCCATCCTTCGTCGTATCTTCTTCATCGAGAGAGTGACACCATGGCCGGTCACTGCACCACCACCTCCATGCTTTGTCTCATGAGGACGAGAGATATTGGGATTTTGGAGAGAGAGAGAGAGATGCCATCATATTTAGAGAGAGAGAGAGAGAAAGAGAGAGACCCCCACTTATTATTATTATTATATATATATATATATATAACAAGGAAATCAGAATATTTTCGGAAAACATCGGAATATTTTCGAAAAATACATTTTCAGAATATTTTTGGAATTTTCGAAATTCTCAAAACATTCCAATTTCGTTCCAAAATTTTTCGGAATTTTCAAAATTCGGAATTTTTGGAATTCAAAATTCGTTTTAGGTGCCAAAATCGGAATTTTTCGGATCGAAATCGGAATTTCCATTCCAAATGACACCTCTACAATAATCCATGACTAAATGTAAAATCATATTTAATGTGCTAATTTTTATGCAAGTAAGTTGAATTCTTGTAGATAAATGTATAGATATAGAATTGAGAATATTAACATGTGAATCTATGTGGGTTTTGATTATTTCACTCAAATTTGGAAGTTAGAATGTGTTAAATTGTGTTTGAATTACCGTGTTGATATGAATACGTGATTATGTGATTGTATGGGTTGAAGAAAGCCTTATGTTAGTTCACCGTGGATTTACTCCATATTAAGGAGACGTGAAAAGTCCAATCTGTGTAAGGGTACTCACCACTTAACGGTGTAAAGGTGCGTGGGTGACGACCCAGCTATGGAAGGGTATGTGAGATGGTGTGATTTAGAGGTGCTATGTGCACATAAGGGAAAAGGCAAAAGCGACGTCACGGTGAATTGATATTTAGTCTTTTGTAAACTAAATGATATGTTGATTGTTGACTTGTGCATTGAATATGACATTACACTCATACATGTGATTAGCTTTACTTAAAAGCGATAGCTTAAACAAATATGATTTTCCGTGTGGTTATTGAATAACCACCGCAGGTACAGAAGGAACAAAAGAAAAAATGACCGGCACGATGGGTTGGGATTGGAAGTTGTGAATATATTTGATATGTTTTAATCTTAGTTGTTCTAGTTCCTAATGTAACTTTTGTTGGGAATGCTGAACAACTTATGTTTTGGAAAGTTTTGTAATATGTCAAGTCCAAGTTGATGTTGGTTATGAGTTTTGTAATGTGGGTTGCAGTTGTAAACCACAAGTTGTGTATATTGATAAGGGACTTGGGAATTAGCTTCCATGGATGTTAATTAACTTGGTTTTCCTTATGCTTGAATGTTTATGTATAATTTGGGAGAAATGAGGATGTTGATGCAAGTTCATGTTTTTAAGGAGGAATCTATGTGTTTTGAATGATCAAATAACTTCTCAAATGTTTTGAAATGCTGTTGAAAACTCTCATGTTGCCTGTGTTTCTATTTGGAACTCATGAGTTTGAAGGAGTAAGTAGCTTTCAAATGCTTGAAAATATTTTTCTTTTGAAGTTCTTATGATGGTTGGGTTGAACTAATGAAAGTTGAGAGTTTAAATATGAGTTGGGGTGTTTTAATTGTTGCATCACACTTGGTATGTTTTGAATGGTTGGAAGCATTAGATGTGCTTTGGAAATGTTTAAATGTGTGTGAGAATGAATTTGAGATGTTTTCCTAAGGTCCCATATTTGGTTTGGCTTTTTAAAATTTGTAAACTAGACTTGTTTCTTTTAGCAGTTGCAGAATTTACTTCTGCAGAAAATTGGATTGAGCGAACTCTTGGCAGAATTTGGTCTACAGAAAGTTGGATTGAGCGAACTCTTGGCAGAATGCTTGAGCATTCTGAACATAATCTAATTCAAAGTTTAATGAGCATAACTTGGCATAGGGAATTCGCATTCACGCGCATTTTCAACGTTGGGTTCCTTATTTGAAAAGGTACCTTTTAAGATGGAATCCCGACAATATTTTAAAATAACCATTTTACCCTTGGGGTTAATTACACACAAACGAGTTTTATAAAGAGTTTAAACTTGCTTATGTTATATATATTGGGGGCGTACCTTGGTGGTATTGTTACACGTGTCATAATCCGATCGAGACGGATTGGAGTGTGACACCAGAGCTCAGGCAAGGTCACCGAAGGTCAGACGAGGTGATAGTGGTGGTCGCCGGAAGTCAGGCGAGGTCACCGGAGGTGCTGGGGGTGAAACTCTTGGTGTAAACCAATATTGAGGGTAGATTTGTCAAAATACCAAGGAATGGATCTAATCCCAAATATTCTTGTTAGTTATACCTAAACTACTATACTTTCCTTAATTTGGATTAATTCCTAATTGCCCCCTTTTTTTTTTTTTTTAATATTCTTAAGTGTTAACGGAGTAACACTTACTGTATGGAATGGTGACAGCTGCATGTGGGTGGACACAGGATCTGACGGCGTTCAATTCTAGTTTAGTCTTAACAAGTTATGACATTTTGAAATTTGAAAGACAAAATAGTCATTTTACAAATATATTCAAGCCAAATGGACCCTACCATTGGATCCAGAGCGTCGAAAAACCTTGGGGTAGGTAACTCCGTATTATTTAAAGATTTTGACAATGTTAACTTCTTATATGTAAGCCTCAATGGCAATTTGGTCATTTTACGACGCATATGTTTTTTAGGTTCCGAAATGGTTTTCATAATAATATGAGCTTATAGACTTTGACTACATTAAATTCTGTTTTTTTTAATAAGTTATGACATATTGAAGTTTTAAGGGCAAAATATTCACTTTACTAAGTAGTTATAAAATTTTGACACAAAAAAAATAGTTTACCAAACGCAATTTTTTGTTTTTGTTTTTGTTTTTGTTCTCTCTTTTAAAAAAACAAAACAAGTTACCAAACACATTTTTTATTTTCTTTTTTTAAAATGAACATAAAAATTTCTATCACAAAAACTAAAAAATCAAAACCAAAAAAAAAAAAAAAAAAAAATGGTTTTCGCCACTTGTGCTCACATAACTCAATTAATTAAATTCAACAAATAACATAAATATCTACGGAATGAAATCGATATTCTGCACACACATTGGTACTCATAAACATCTTGAGATGATCATTTATAATGGAAATTCATACCACGCTAACACATAATTTGAATTCAACAAAACTACTTAAAACCATACATGACAGGGGGAACTAGAGTAATTTGCTCAATACTTGTTACCAATCCTTGATTAACTACCATGCATTTTGACAAAAACTTGTGTGATCTTTCAAACTACATGAAAGCATAACATTTTCAACCGCTCGCTAAAGTTATCAGCATTAATGGCACAATGGTTCCCAATATCAATGTCCAAAAAGCATATGGTAAAGAAGTATTCTTCGTTACACAAAAAAAGGAAAAAAAATATAATAAAATTGCGTGACATATATATATATATATATATTATTAGACTATATATAAAAGCCTACATTGTCACACCCTGAAGGGCCTGAACCTTCCTATCATACAAAGTCTCTAGTATACGTAAAGCACTATTTTTGATATCAGTACTACAAACTTTCCTTTCTATGATTCTATCATACAAAGTCTCTAGTATACGTGAAGCACTATTTTTGATATCACTACAAATATCACTACTAACTTTTCTATCATACAAGCTTGCGTGTCAAAATATTTTGTTTTTTTTTTGTTTTTTTGGTAACTGTTGGGGTGTGAGAAGAACCAATTAACATTGCCTATTCTATAACACACTACTTTCAAGGACTCGGATATTTTGCTAACTTTTACATAAGGTGGTTGAACCCATCCATAATTGAAGAATGCATTTTTGTTCACCCAAAAATTGCACACTCAACTCTTTTATTGGCCAATGCAGTGAGACTCAGAATTAAATGAGAATTAAGTAATAGTGTAAACTCCTGAGTCCCACTATATTGGCCAATAAAAAAATTGAGTGAGTAAATTTTGGATGAGCAAAAAATACTCTCATAATTGAATGCACTACCGACTCCAAATTACTTCGACCTTTGAGGATACATCAACCCTCATAGGCCATAGCCCATTTCCATGAAAAATTACTGTTCAAAAACTTTACCACAACATCACAAATTAACAAATTTTCTTTATTTTTTTTTGTTATGTAATATTTTTGGTTGTACGTTGCTTTAGTTTCAACATAATATATTTGGTTGTTGCTTTATTTTCAATATTCCATGCACTGTAGATAACGCTTTCTAATTAAATTCTAATAGGATTTGGTTCCGTCTCAGACTCATTTTCTATCTAGTTTTCATTACATCGAAGGTGTTGCCAAAGACTAATTTTAAGAGAGATATTAGACTAAATACGTGTTGAGACATTTATTTGATAGCATAAATATTAACCTTTATATGATTTTCTGCATATTGAATTTCCTAGTTAATGTTAGGTGTTCAAATTACTTTTGTGAATGACCTGATCAATCATCTATAGAGTAATTTGAGATATCAAACTAGAAGCAAATACAGTTAATTAATTTTGAATTTGAATTGGTTGAGATGGTTGTGACTTTTCATAATTGGGTTGTGAATTTGAAACTGTCAGAACTTTCTATGAAAAGTTAATTTCGGTGGTTGTGACTTTTCAATACAAGACACAACTCTTGCAAAGAGATGTGAATTTCTGGAAAGACATAACTCTTGCCTGAGAGTCACATTCACATCTATAAATACACGTCTGAGTTTATTGATATGTGATTAAGTTAGATAAATAATTGGGCCATCCCAATGGATACGCATTCTACACGCAACACTTTTATTAGACCCAACGGTTACATTGGGGTTCAGATCAGATTGCTCAATGGAGATGTGTCAATAAATTGGAGATATGTAAAGAGTTGTCAATAAATCACATATCTCTTAAGCTAAAGCAAAGAGTTGTCAATAAATTGGAGATACGTGATTAAGTTAGATATATAATTGGAGATATGTGATTAAGTTAGATAAATAATTGGGCCATCTCAATCACATAGTTTTAAATTTGAATTGGTTGAGATGGTTATGACTTTTTATAATTGGGTTCACTACAAGAAAACAGGCTTTTTGTGACGAATGTTTTTGTGACGGATTCAAATCCGTCACAAAAAATATTTTTGTGACGGATTCTGTGACGGAAATGTATCCGACACAAATAAATTTTTATTTGTGACGGAAAAGTGCTTATCCGACACCAATAAATTTTATCCGACACAAATAAATTTTTATTCGTGACGGAAACGCACCAATCCGACACAAAAAATATTTATTTGTCTCAAACTAAATAAATCCATCACAAATAAATTAGTGTTTTATTTATGACTTTTTTTTGGACCAATTTATAAGCTTACAAGTTTTCACTTCCCTCTCATTTTTTGACCAAAAAAACAATTTCCCTCTCGTCTCATCGATTTTACCCAAATCAGTCCAAATGACTGCTACTATTCTAAACACTGAGAGCAGGAGATTGGATGAAAGAGAGAGAGAGAGAGAGAGAGAGAGAGAGAGAGAGAATAGAGATGTCCCTGAGAGAGAGAACAGAGATGTCCCTAGGAAGCAGCGACGGCCATGAGCACCGATGGTGAGCGGAGACCATCGGCGACAATGTGGGAGACCGGCGACGGTGAGAAAGAACCACCAAGTGCTTCTTTTCTTCTTCGGCTTTTGAAACCCTAGCCGTGGTCCTCTACAACTATCATCGATCACACCCGGTCGGACCTCCACCACCAAACCACGATTCTCTCTTGGTACTCTCTCAATCTTTATTTCTCTCTATAAGACTATATCTATTTCTAAGTTTAGGGTTGCAGATCTGGAATTTTCTAAGAGAATATGTTAATTTTTTAAAAATTTCTAGCACTCAATTTTGAGCCTCTTGATTCACTGAAATCAGAAACCAATTTTGAAGCAACTTTGGGGCAGAAGAAAGCTTGATATAATGGGGGTATAATATCCCTCTATCTTTGATTGTTTTTACACCATTTTTGTGAGCCTTTGATCACGAATTTTACGAAATTATGAATTTTTTGTGAGCCTGTGAGCCTATTTGAGTTATTTCAGTGCATATTTTTGCTTAACATATATTGTTTGATTTGGTAATGAGTTAATGGAATAGATGCAAAACACTAATGAATCATACAATAATAGGTTCAGTATTGTCCCATTTGTTATTTCTGTTCGGGGTGAGTTTTGAGCAATTTTTTGTTGCTGGGCCCTTGCTTGCCATGTGTTTGTGATTTTGCTAAGGTGAATTTATATCACAAATGTGGTTCCCAACACACACTATCATACTAAGGTTCGAGCATTCCCTCTTCCCTTGGGCCTGGCACTTATGTCATCGTAGGCGACCACTACACCAAATGATAAAAAAAAAATTGTATCATAGAAGATCTCACAATTAAAATGATCTATCAAATTTGGTTCTTGTTTGATTCTATCAATATTTGTGTTTTGTGTAGTCTCAAATTTGTAAATCGCGTATGGACCAAAGATGTAGTCTGAGCTTGCTCAATCAGGCTCTCAAGTTTCACTTCATTTGCCTATCCTGCCAAAAAAAATAGTAATAAACAAGAACTTCAAATGCCATTCTTAAGTTTGTTAATTATGAATGTGTAGCTTGGACTTGCAAGGGCTAGGACTAGATAAGTAAAACAATTTTATTTTAGTTTTGGAAACTTACACATTTTGAAACAATTCTTAAGATGTATTCATTTCTCGTTTGTTTTCATTTAAAAAGGGTCTTTCCATGCTTTATTTTATAGATTGAGGGATTCCCAAGCAAAGCAAGAAATTTGCAGATGCATTTAACCATGAGACACTACAACGATAATTTTATGAGAGATATAAGTTGAACAGTAGATAAGCATCACCTTGTTCTAACTTAAATAGAAAGAGCAAATTTCCATTACTGTCAAAAATTTTTATTTTTTATTTATTTAAAAAGTGGAAATTTTTTTCACTTTTCGGTGTTCTTTCTTCTTCCTCGACTTTGTTCATGAGTTTCTTAGCAATCAGACGTTTCATGGATGTTCAATAATTTGACTTTTTGTTACTTTTTAAAGAATAGGTAGTTAGGCAAGAAAAAAGTTGGAGCGTTTGTTTGGCTGTGAGAAGGATTTGTAATGGCCTTGGTACATTGTGAATTTCGAATTGTCAAGACTTTCTATGAAAAGTTAATTTCGGTGGTTGTGACTTTTGAATACAAGACACAACTCTTTGCAAGAGTTGTGAATTTTCTGGGAAGACATAACTCTTGCAGAGAGTCACATTCACATCTATAAATACACGTCTGAGTTTCTGAATTAAATACGGTTTTCCATATATACAACAAATATAGATACAGAGATCATCTGCCTTAGAATGAAAAGGTTTCATACAAGAAGTTTTTCAATTTTGTTAAGTATTAAACTTCAATTTATCAGTAACCCATTAGCAAACTCTAACGAGTGGAGACAAATCAAGTTCTAAAGATAGTGTCTTTAGATACGCCTCGAAGTCTTGTGTTTTATTTTTCTGTTTCTATTTCAGATTTTATTATTTATTTTCCATTGTTGTTTCATTCTTGCTCCAACAATACAAACTTCTATATAAGTAAGATCGAAAAGCACAATTACCAAACAGATTGAATTATACGATGTGTATATCAATCGTCCATGCCCATGGATCACTGCCTGAACAAAAAACCTAAATTAGTCATATATATATATTTTTAAATAAAAATAAAATTAAGTTTGTGCATATTTTATTTAATGTTTGAAGCCTTATAAATACACATAAGGGTCAAAAGTGCCATAGTCATCAAGGCTATATATGCTCCTACTATCTTATATAAAATAATTAACTCTGTGACTTTTCAAATATCGATTTTTTTTTTTCAACTTAACATTATTAAAAAAATTAAAAGAAAAAGAAAATAAGAAGACCTAATTGGATTGAAGATTAAGAGATTTAGAAGTAGAGTAGAGAGGCCGGGCTTCGTAGTTACTCTACTCAACCCGACTGTCCTGTCCAAATTTTATTTTTGAAAATACGTACAAATTGATCCATAATATGTAGAGAGAGATGTTAGAGAGATTGAGAGATAGGTTTCTGTCTTTAAAGAGCAATATCAGAGAGAGAGAGAGATGGGAAGAGTTGCATTAATTGTGGCAATACATATAGGTGCATGAGAGAGTCGACCTTTCATTTTATAGTTTAATAATTGGATTTTTAACCCACAACTTTCACATAATTTTTTGTTCACAATTTACAAATTGTGTCTATCTATCTCCTGTGTCTTTCTGTGGTGTCAGGACTCCACAGTGATATAGGAGAGAGATAGACACAATTTTATAGATTGTGAACAAAAGGTTGAAGGATAGTTATGAATAAAGTATTACTTTTTTAAAAAGGGATAAACTTACAGCAAAATAATCTATGTTAGGGAAAAAAATGGACATTTGTCAGTTGTCTCTATAACAAGCCCAGTTGTTATAACACGCTGCTTTTAAGCTTAAAGAAAGATAGATAGATAGATAGATAGACAAGTCACATGAGAACAAGATTAGCTACCTTATACACTAAAACTAATTGACTATGTAACTATTTAGAGGCCAATTGGGAAAGTGGAAAAAAAATTCATAAGTGAATTACTTCAGTTAGTTCACGTGTGTCCATAAATATCAATATCTTGCAGGGGTGGGGTCAATAATTTGTATTTTGGGGGCCGAGTTACTAGGTAGGTTACCTAATAGAGTTAGACAGAATTTGGGGGTAGCGCTCCCAAGTCGAATTTATTGTTATTGACATATTTATACATATTTTAATTTTTGTGTGATTTTTTGTATCATACAAAATACAATTTTACCACTTAAGGTGTTTTGTCCTGTTTGAGAGTTGAGGCGTTTGGTATTTGCATATTTACTAGGTATTATATTAATTTCGCTTATTTTTTTTTAATCAGAAAGAGTGTTGGATTAGGTATAGGCATGAATTATTTTTCAAAAGAGTAATGCTATGCTTTCTAAATTTGTATCCGAAAATTGGTTCCCAAATGACATAAAAGTTGTACCAAATGTTGTGACAGTGATTAATGGTACCAAATGCAACCGCATGTGAAACGCATATGATACAACTGAAAATATTTGAGAACCAAATATGACTTTCGTATTTGGGAAAATAATGTGTTCTGTTTAGGGCTGGTTATATTTTGATTTGGGGAAAAAAAAGGCTTAACTATATTTTACACCCTTTTAATTTGTTCTTTGTGTCAATTTGGGCCATGTAGTTTAGAAAGTGTCATTTTAGTCCCTGCAGTTTCATAAGATGTATTTAACCCAAAAAAAAAAAAAAGTTCCAATACTGTGTCCTCACGTAATGTTTTGTGACAAATGATCATTAGTTTTTTTTTTATTTTTTTTCAAATTGTCTCTTTTCCATTTTTTTCCCCCTTTCATTACGAAAATAGTGTAAAGCTTACTGGCATGTAAGTCTTGTGGCAAAGCCTACGGGTCCACCACCAATACAAGCTAAACCTAATTTCCATGAATTTTATTTAGTTCAGCTGTTAACTTCCCCAACTTTAATAAACCACTAGTGACAAGGAGAACTTACATTATACAAACCAAAACAATTGAGATATATATATAGTAGAAGAGACATAACTAGAAATCTTCTCTGTCGGAGCAATTTAGTTTTCTCAGCAATCACATCATCCTTTTCTGCTAAGTGCCAAGGAGTCGTTGTTAACTAATTAATTATGGGCAATGTTAGGGGCACTAACAGCTTCCCTTGTAGTACCATTAGGAGAGAGATAGAGTGTGTTAATAAGTGTTAGTGGAAGTTGTTAGTGCCTCAAATATTACTCTTTAATTAAAGGGCTCCCCTACATCTACTTGATCAAGAGTAATATTTGGGACACTAACAAATTCCACTAACACTCACACTTACATTCTATCTCTCTCTTAGTGGCACTTTGGGTCCGGTATCCAAAGTACCACTAAGAGAGAGATAAAGTGTCCCAAAGTGCCACTAGGAGAGAGATTGAGTGTGGGTGTGAGTGTTAGTGGAATTTGTTAGTGCCCCTAACATTATTGTATAATTAATTTGTTTTTGTACATAATGTTAACCAATATAGCCAAACGAGCCCTTAGCCAACTCAGCTCAGTTGGTTACAACTGTTTCTGTTTCACTTTAATGAGCTGTATTGATATCTATATATGTATAGTGGGTTGTATAGTGAGATCAATTAATGAGATTTCTTTCTTCTTTCTTCTCAATTCTCTCTCTTCTCTCTCTTTCTAAACCTGTTCACATAATAGAGAAAATGGAAATGTCAGACCATAATTTATGAAGCAAAAACTATTCTGCCGTGTTCATGTGTAAATAACGTTTGTTTGGGTCCCTAGCAAAACAAACAAAAAAAAATGTTTGTTTCAGTAAGAGTAGTTGAATTGAACTTGATCAGTCAAAAAAAAAAAAAGAAGTTAAAATAAATAAATAATTAATTTGGTTGACACTTTCTTAAAAGGAAACGACTTAGGTGATGTGAGCTCAGTGCTGTGCGTGCTGTGCACACAGTTTGTACAGTAAAATTGTCCAGTTATAAAAAACTGTTTTTATAAAAGCAGTTTTACTGTGTAAATTGTGTCTTGCACAGCACACACAGCACTGAGCTTACAGTACCGAAGTCGTTTCCTTCTTAAAAACTCTAGGCTTTGAGTATGAGAGACGCAAGGTTTACAGCTGATTGTAATTAAAATAGGTGACATGTGTCGACTTCATATAACCGAAGAGACAGACTTCTGCTTTAGTTTTACTAACATACAAATACAGTTAGTTGGAGGGGAGGATTTTAAAATAGAATTTAAAAAATATCTATTTTGGTGTGGATTTAGATCCTATCGTTAGTTTGTCTCCCTGATTTATCTGGTGCGTGTGTTGTGGGGTTGGTGCACGTGTCCGAGGTTTGCCCCTTGTTCTACTCCGATAAAAACGACAATATGTATCGATCCCGAAGTCGTGGAGGACAAACATGAGAATTTGTCCTCGTATTCCGAAAAAAAAAAAAAAAACATACAGATATAGCTATAGATCTAGATAAGGCACATTTTAAAATCTACACTGAATTTTTGACACTCAGCTTTAAATGTAAATATCGTGTGTTGTATAAGTGTTGCACAGAAGAATATAAAAAATTCACACAATTCAAGGTATATGTATTTAAAGCATAATATGTCAAATTTAATTTGAATTTCAAGGTATGCTTAGCATTACTAAATGTTTAAATATAAATTGACGTGTTTCAAAATTGAGTTATTTTTGCCTGTTAAACTACAGTGTTCCATACCCAAATATGTTATATAGTTCAATCTTTAATTTGACTATACAGCAAACTTAATAATACATGTATATATATATATATATGTAATATGTGTGGACAGTCAAGTTCTAAAGAGGACGTCCTCTTTTTATTAAAGAGTGGACATCATTTTTGGCCATCGGATCGTATGTTCATTAATGACAGTTTTATCATTTTACAGTTTTTAAACACGATCTAATTGCCAAAACAGAAGTCCTCTCTATAATAAAGAAAGAACGCCATCTTTAAAGAATCTTTGTATATGTGACAGTCATGCTCTAAAGAGGACACCCACTCTTTATTAAAATGTGGACCTCTTTTTTAACCGTAGCATCTTATGTTCATTATTAATGACAGTTTTGTAAGGTGGTAGCTTAACAAAAAGCACACGTTCAATGGTCAAATCCATTTCTAAACGAATGGACCATAAATGTAGGGCGTAAGAGCAACTCCAATGGGGATTCAAATAGGTATTTAAATTCGAAAGATGTTAAAATGGATCATTTTATTCCAAAAAATGCACTCTAATGAGGGATCCAAAAAGGATCCATTATGCAAACTCATGATTTGGGTCTCCAAACTTATAGCCTTTGGAGAGAGAAAGTGATGGGATATATATTTAGTGGGATAATCCTAGTCATTTATTTGTGAATAAAATAATATTTTTAGTGTATTTATGGTTGAGATATATCAAAATATATTAAACAATAAAATAACTACTAATTTTAGATGCTATGATTAAAGTGCATGAAATTTATTAAGTATATAAAATACTATTCAAATAACCAAATGACATTTTAAATACTCAAATTTAACGACTATCCTGGATTGGAGTTGCTCTAACTAGCTTGATCACTCTCGAGTCTCAACTACCCCAACTTTCTTCAACGAAAGTTGTCCCCGTCCCTCTCTCCCCTCTCACCCTTATAAATTCCCCCTTTCATCATCTCTGGCTCCATCACCCCCTCCCTCTCACCCTAAATTCCCCCTCTTTCACCATCTCTGGCTCCATCCCTCTCTCTCTCTCTCTCTCTCTCTCTCTCTCTCTCTCAGAGCACAAATAAATTTCTAAGGCACTGACGCCAAGCTCATCCGACTCTAGGTCTCTCTCTCTCTCATATGTCAATGACCAACACTATTTTTCCCCTCGGTATGAACTCTGTATTTTTTATTTTTTTGGTGCATGGCTCTGGAGATCGTGGTGAGCCTGTCAACTGATTGTAATTAAAATATATAGCTGACATGTGTCGGAGTCATATTACCGAAGAGACAGAGACTTCTGCTTTAGTTTTACTAACATACGGAATCACAGATACAGCTATAGATCTAGATAATGTTTAAATATAGATTGAAGTGTTTCAAATTGAGTTATTTTGCCTGTTAAACTACAGTGTTTCCATACCCAAATTTGTTATGTAGTTTAATCTTTAATTTGACTATAAAGCAAAACTTAAAAATACATGTATCAATGTACGTATTTATATACTACTCGGCTATATAATAAGAGCCGATGATGTTGAAATGGCTGTCTCTGCTTCACCTGTTTGCTTCATCTGTTCTTACGCCTTCACCTGCTTTTGCTTCATCTTCGACGCTTCACCTCCTTGGTTCATCTCCTCTTGCAATGCTTTCTTCACCACGAAACGGCGTCGTACAGAGAGATGGAGAGAACGTTCACCTCCTCTCTGCACTGCCAGCTTTCAGATCACCTATTCCAGCCTGCTCTAAAAGGCCGCCCTTCCCACGTGATATTCCTATTTTGTGTGTGCTTGATTATATCTTATGTTTTCATTTTGCATTTTTCCCTTGGTAAATCAGATTTATGACTCGATCATCTGTTGGGGTTTTAATGGTCACTTTTTATTCTTTTTAATTTATTTATGTTTTCTGTAATTTGTGCTGATAAGTTTTGGGTTTATTTCGAGTCATTAATGGGGATTATGTTAGTGCTGATATTCATCAATTTGGGATATTTGATTTTCAGGTACGATTTATTCCACCAACCAAATTAAGACCGTACAAACAGAACGTTTTGCAGGTAACACATACTGTATTTTACTTGTATTTCTCATGTTCTTCATCTGAAATGAGATGCACAATTGAATTACCTCTAGTCAAAATTCGATAGAAAGATATTTGTATTGATTACCTTTTTATTTGATATCTGATCAAGAGTGAAATTTATGTTTTTATTGCTTCTGGTGCTATGAAAAGGATTTCATTCTAGGGTGTTTCTACAGGCAATATTTTGTATTGTTTATTAATAGCCTTGGAGAGGTAGCATGACGTTCATGTTCTTGCTATGAGGAACCACTGACATGTCATTCAGGGCTTTAACATTAGGCAATTTATTCATATGTTTACATAAACCATTGGGATATGATATACAATGCACAGATAGGTCAGCCAAAATGTTCCGTTTCAACTCTTAGCTTCAGCTATGTATTCTACTTTTGTTTACAACAGATTTTAGTTTCTAGGCATCAAAGCTTTATTAACCCTTGAGACTCTATGAAATAAATAACGTGCCCGACTGCTTCTACCATATGTTATTACTTACATTTTCTCCTTCGCTTTGCAGATAGTTGGGAATCTGAATTTTTTTTTTTTTTTTTTGAGGTCATGCAGGAGTTTAATGAAGCTGTTAATGGGTTCACTGATGAAGGATGGTCTATGCTCGAAAGTGATGAAATTGCCGATGTTACCCTTCTTGTGAACTCATCTGCACGCAAGCAGAGTGGTAACTGAAATTAAATGTTTTAATTTTTGCCTGATTTCTTTTCCTTTCTACTAAGTCATTTATTTGGAATTTCTTCTTGCTCCACCACAGTTCATGGAAGTCGTTAGGTTGGAAAACATAGCCCACTTTCAAATATGCCTGGACACATTTTCCTCTTGCAAGTAAGCAGCAGCTTCTTTATAGCAATTTCTTGAAATTATAGTCCATATACAAAATCATCCAGTATCTCACATTAATGTTTTTAAACATGGACTGATTTCAAGCAGAAAACAACCACATTATGGCAACCTATTTCTGTTGGGCCTTTAGACTTTAAGCTATTCAAATGGAAATTTGTCATTTTAACTTTCTAAAGGGTGTTTTGTGTTTTGGTCAATATGATCTGAGTTTGTCATTTGATATTCATATGATACATATCTATTATTAGATATGTTTTGGATCGTTTTTTAATATTCCTGGTTAATCAAGTATATACTAACATCTCAGGATGAACATAATTCCCTCAAGTAATGCACTTTTTGATTGTTAGGACTTTTGTTTGGGCAAATTTACTGGTGCATATTTTCCCACTACCAAATTCAGCATCACTTTTCACCCAGAATAGAAGAGCTATTCAGTTTCCTGCAATTCCATTACAAGGTAATCCACATTTATTTATTTGTTTTTCTTTCTATGTCCAAATTTCCTGAACGCCTTTATGTTATTTGCTACTCAGGATAATACCTCAACTTGCACTCGAGACCAAAAAAACTAGCTTTCTTTTCATGCCATGACAAATGTTCCCATCAAAACAACATTCAAGTTATGCAATTTGCACCCAATGTAAGTTACTATGATATTTGAAATGCTTGTTTATTTTGTTGATCGAATTTTCAGCATATTGCCTTTCTGCCAACATATGTGATGGTTGTGTATGTTTTGGCTTCTCAATCTCTCTCTCTCTCTCTCTCTCTCTCTCTCTCTTTAAATCTGTCTACATGTATTTGTGGACCGAAGCTTGTGTTTACCAAGGTTATTTAAGGCGCACTGAGGCGCAAAGGTCTCCTAGAGTCTAGGTGCGAGGCGCACTCTGAGGCGCGCGCCAGAGCGAAGCAAGGCGCAAAAATACATAAACTGTTTTTATATGATATAGCCCTTTTTTTTAACATATATTTTTTTATTTTCTAGTATTTTATGCCTAGTGCTCCACCCAAAAATTAAGACATTTTTTTTTCTTGTATTTTTTGCTTAATATATATATATATATATTATATTGTCTCACTACATATTATATATACTAGTACTTTATACATGATTTTTTTTTTAAAATTTTGTAGTAGTATTTTCTACCTAGTATATATATAGAGTAATAATTGGGGCACTAACAAAATCCACTAACACTTACTAACACACTCTATCTCTCTCCTAGTAGCATTGTGGGGTCCGCAGTGGAACCCGCAGTACCACTAGGAGAGAGATAGAGTGTGTTAGTAAGTGTTAGTGAGATTTGTTAGTGCCCCTAGCATTGCCCATATATATATATATATATATTATATTGTCTTATACTCTAGTCATATGAGTTGTGACTTATCTACTATATTATATAGGTCATATATTATACTATTATATTATAAAGTTAATAACAGCTGACCTGCAGCCTGTACTTCATAAAAAAAAAAAAGCCAAGGGGCAAAAAGAGGGGTTTTAAAAACCCACCGAGTGACGAAAAGGAAAGGACAAAAAAAAGGACAAAGGAAAAGACTCTGTATCAGACAGCAAAGAAGACGACGACGAGAACAGAAGAAGAAGATGATGAGGAAGAAGAAGAAGAAGAAGACGATGAGGAAGAAGAAGAAGAAGAAGAAGAAGAAGAAGAGGAGGCGATCACAGAAAGAAGAAGGAAAAAAAAAAAGAAAAAAAGAAAGAAAAGAGAGAGAGAGAGAGAGAGAGAGAGAGAGAGAGAGAGTCGTAGATTCTGCTTTCTCGCGACTTTCAAGGAAGAGGAAGAAGATGATCAAAGAAGAAGAAGAAGAAGAAGAAGAAAATACCTGGTTGCAACTTTCAGCGGCTCCTAGGGCTCCGGCTAAGCACAAATCCAATGGTTTCCCTCTTCTTTCTTTCCTTTCTTCTTCCCGCCCCCCCCCCCCCCCCCCCCCCCCCCCCCCCCCCAAACTGAGATGCGATTGGGATATGAGGGGTAAAAAAGTTCCTTGGGTCTTGCTTTCATTAGGTGAGAGCCTCATGTGCCTTGCGCCTCATGAGAAAGCGCCAAAAGGCGCCTCTTGTGTGCCTAGTTGAAGTCGCCTCACCTAGCCTAAGGCGAGGCTCATGTCTTGCACCCGCCTGCGCCTAGGCGCGTCTCTTGCGCACCTTTCACAATAGAGGTGTTTACTCAACTCATTTTATACAAGCATGCTGTTCAACAATCATATGGTTTTTATATTTAAGATCCCAATTTACTCACCCTGGAAACAGTTTATCTTTTCACATCTACAGGCAGATTCATTTACCAACAATTTTGTAGCATTACACCTGTGTAGTTTTCATAAAACAACATGATGATTCCCTCTTCCACAATCTCTTCATAAAATTCTGTCAAGGATTACACTTCAGTCGATAAACAAAAGATGAAATGAACGGAAACAACTGAAATGCAGCACTAATCTTCGAGTATAAAGATTTCCTCTTCCACAATCTCTTCATAACCCGCCGAATTTTCAGAAGTGAAGTCCAAACTTGATGATTCCCTTTCCCAGAACAATCGAAAAGCAGCAAGGATATCATCACACAAGTCTGGCGTCTCCAAAGAATTGAAAGCCCATGCAAGAGGTGATCCGGATGGAGACATGGATAAAGGGGTATAATTTCGCAACGGACTGTCCTCTCGCGGCGGAGTGTGTGGGGGCCTTATGTAGGGCCCAAGACCATGAATCAGTTGATGTGGGAGGAATACCGGAATACCATTTAGGAACATAGTGACAATCCTGGACAAAAGACAACAAACCGAAATTAAAATAACAGAACACAAGAAACACGGATTAACACGAAAAGAAAAACAATGAACAGAAACAAAAATACAAAGAAATGTGACAAGTTCCAACCTCACTATTGGCATAGGTTCCCAAAATGCACTGGCTGGTAAGGGGCATTGGAGCCTGAATAGCAGGAAGCTCAGGTGCACATAGCGGTATGGGACCAACTCAGGAACAAGGAAATCGTCCACGAACACAAAGATGGCATTATAGTGGTCTGGGACGACATCCTGGAGGTCATGATCTTCCCATGGCTCCCACATATCATCATTTTCCCATTGTGCCATGAGTGCATCATCCACCATTCGTCCCATGTACAGGTCTTCTTCCTCCTCCACATCATCGTCATCCTGAAATCTCATATTTTCGTATGGATTGATGTCCAGGAGGGCTGGTGGGTATGGAATGTACCCTTGAGCAGCATCAATGAGAGAATGGGCTTCAGGGTCTTGATGAAGCAAGGGGCAGGGTGTGAGTTCACCCTCAGTCCAGGTACCACAACGACATTCTGAATCAGCCCAAGAACCGACAGAATGAACATCATCACCTCGCATCTATGCACCTGCAACAGAGTGGTTTAAGGTATAATGGATTAGAACTAGATCACAAACACAAAAGAACGAACACAAACTTAAAAACAAAAGAGAGAAACTAAAATACAGGGAAAGAAAAGAAATACAACAACAATTTGGAACTCCGCTTTGGATTTTTAAGTGTGAGAATAGCTGGGCTCATCCAGCTGGATGTGCTCAACTTCAGTGTGGAAGTTCTCCAAGAACGGTTTCAATCTTTGGCCATTGACCTTGAAACAATCATCGTTCTTTGGATTGACAATCTCAACCGCCCCATGTGGAAAAACAGTTTTTACGATGAACGGGCCTGTCGAACGGGAACGGAGCTTTCCTGGGAAAAGGTGGAGGCGAGAGTCATACAGCAAAACTTTCTGCCCCGTCTCAAATGATTTACGACAAATCGTACGATCATGGCGAGCCTTCAACTTTTCCTTATGCAACTTTGCAGAGTCATACGCATCTCGTCGTATTTCCTCTAGCTCTGCAAGCTGAAGCTTGCGTAGCTGACCTCCCTCTTGAATATCAAAGTTCAATGAGCGTGTTGCCCAGTAAGCTTTATGTTCAATTTCCACAAGAAGATGGCAAGCTTTCCCGTAAACCAGTCTATACGGGGACATACCAAGATTCGTCTTATAAGCAGTACGGTATGCCCATAACGCGTCAGTCAATTTGTATGCCCAGTCTTTTCAATTAGAGCTAACCGTCTTTTCGAGAATGTGCTTGATTTCTCGGTTAGCCAATTCTGCTTGCCCATTTGACTGTGGATGATAGGCAAGAGCAATTTTATGATGGACCCTGTATTTCTTGAGAAGTGACTCCAAGGGTCTATTGCAGAAATGCTTACCTTGGTCACTTAGTAAAGCTTTCGGAGTACCAAAACGAGACAAGATATGCTCTCTTAAAAAGGACATGACCGTTCTGTGGTCATTGCGTCTCGTTGGTATCGCTTCTACCCATTTCGACACATACTCCACAGCAAGGAGTATGTATTCACAGTTATTCGACTTGGGAAATGGACCCATAAAATCTATGCCCCAACAATCAAATATCTCAATTGTGATGATAGGGGTTAAAGGCATAGAATTCCTTTTAGAAATAGTTCCAAGCTTTTGACAGCGTTGGCATGTCTTACAAAAGGAATAAGCATCTTTGAAGACTGTGGGCCAGTAAAAACCGCTTTGTAGGACTTTTTGTGCGGTCTTCTGTGACGCGAAGTGGCCACCGCATGCCTCAGAATGGCATGACGCTAATATTACGGTTATATCCTCATTGGGGACGCAGCGCCTGATGACCTGATCAGCACAGTACTTGAAAAGGTATGGGTCATCAAAGAAGAAATGACGCGCGAACGAGAGGAACCGTTTTCTGTCTTGGTTCGACCAATGAGTCGGTGTTTCACCCGTGACAAGGTAGTTTACAATATCAGCATACCAAGGCAGACTACTTACTGCCAGTAGCTGTTCGTCTGGGAACTCATCCTTGATGGATTTGGATTCAGTGTTGTCGACAAAAGTCAACCGGGACAAATGATCCGCAACCACATTCTCTACTCCTTTCTAATATTTGATTGTTAAATCAAACTCTTAGAGTAAGAGTATCCAACGAATAAGCCGTTGTTTAGCGTCTTTCTTTGACAACAGATACTTGAGGGCCGAGTGATCTGTAAAACAGACGATTGGTGACCCTATCAGATAAGACCTAAACTTGTCCAGGGCGAATACTACATCCAGCAGCTCCTTTTCAGTGGTAGTGTAATTCATTTGAGCGTCATTCAAAGTTCGGCTGGCGTAGTATATCACATATGACTTATTGTCCTTTCTATGGCCTAGGACTGCGCCAATGGCGTAATCACTAGCATCGCACATTAATTCAAAAGGCAAACTCCAGTCGGGTGCCTGTATTATAGGTGCGGAGGTGAAAAGCTTTTTTAGATCCTCAAAGGACTTTTGGCAACTCTCTGACCACTCAAATGGTGCATCCTTAACAAGAAGTTGACAAAGGGGTCGAGAGATTGCACTGAAATTCTGGATAAACCGACGATAAAAACCTGCATGTCCCAAGAATGAACGGATGTCTCTCACTGTACGGGGAACAGGTAGATTTGAGATTATGTCGATTTTAGCCTTATCCACTTGGATTCCTTCATCGGATATTATGTGGCCGAGGACTATTCCCTTGGTCACCATAAAGTGACACTTCTCCCAATTCAAAACTAGGTGTTTGTCCTCACACCTCATTAAAACCTGCTCGAGATTGCTGAGGCAATCTTCAAAGCTATGGCCAAACACTGAAAAATCATCCATGAAGACTTCAAGGATGTTTTCGACCATGTCACTGAATATGCTTTGCATGCACCGCTGAAATGTAGCCGGTGCATTACATAAGCCAAACGACATTCGTCGGTAGGCAAATGTACCAAATGGACAAGTGAACGTGGTTTTCTCCTGATCTTCAGGAGCAATTTCAATTTGATTATATCCACTGTATCCATCCAAAAAGCAGTAATACTTGTGACCCGCCACACGTTCTAGCATTTGATCCATGAATGGCAAAGGAAAATGGTCCTTTCGAGTCACAGTATTTAACTTCCTGTAGTCAATACACATCTTCCATCCAGTGGGGACACGTGTTGGTACTAATTCACCATCTTTGTTCGGAATGACCGTTATGCCTGCTTTCTTTGGAACTACTTGGGTAGGACTAACCCAAGGACTGTCAGATATCGGGTAAATCATCCCAACATCAAGTAGTTTAAGCACTTCCTTTTTAACTACTTCTTGCATGTTGGGATTCAGACGCCTTTGCATTTGCCTTGAGGGTTTAGCATCTTCCTCCAGATATATCTTATGCGTGCATATGGATGGGCTTATGCCTTTGAAGTCAGCAATTGTCCATCCCATAGCATCCTTATGCTTGGTCAGCATTTCCAATAGCTTACTTTCCTGTTCATGAGTTAAAGCAGATGAAATGATCACGGGATAAATTTTTCCAGTCCCTAGGAATGCATATTTTAGCTCTTTGGGAAGCTCCTTCAATTCTAACTCCGGAAACTGGAAACTAGAGGGCATTACCAACTTGGTTTTAGGAGGCAGTTGTTCATATGGCATTACCCACATGCAATCTGCTCTATCCTCCTCTATTGTATCCATCATAAGACACGTCTGGTTCAGGTCAGCATCCAATAGGGTGGACTCTGCAGGCTGATAGATATCGCCAAATTGAGTCATCACGACTTCCAAAGGATCTTTGTAGTCGACCAAGTCAACTTCATCTTCAATGACCGTGTCTATATAATGAATTTCTTCCTCATCATCGTATTCTTCAGGTCGGGGATTAGAAAAGATCTTGATATTCAACGTCATGTTCCCGAATACGATAGTCATGATACCAGTTCTAATCTTGATTGTGGCATCAATGGTGTTGAGGAATGGACGTCCAAAAATAACCGGGATATGTGCACCAGGATTAGACACAGGTTCTGTGTCCAATATCACGAAATCAACCGGAAAGACAAAAGAGTCTATTTGGACAAGGACGTCCTCTAACACCCCTCTAGGGTACTTTACAGATCTGTCTGCCAATTGCAAAGCGACTCGGGTGGGTTTGAGTTCACCTAACCCTAGCTGTTTATAGACTGAATATGGCAGCAGGTTCACGCTTGCTCCTAAATCGAGGAGTGCGTTATCTATCTTTTGATTCCCAATTCTGCATGAGACAGTAGGTGTACCGGGATCTTTGAGTTTTGGAGGCAAATCATTTCGAATGATCGCACTGGCTTGGCACGCGACATAAGCATGTTTTTTCACGCTTTGCCTCCTCTTGACTGTGCATAGATCTTTGAGATACTTAGCATAGGCCGGCACTTGCTTGATAGCATCTAGGAGTGGAAGGTTAATTTTAACTTGCTTAAACAATTCCAGAAACTCCTGATTTTTCGTCTCATTCTTGGGTTTCTTCAACCGTTGAGGATAAGGTGCAGGAAAAGGGCATTTTGGTGGTTCCTCCTTAACAGACTCCTTTCCAGGCCTTCGCTCAACTTCTTCCTCTACTCTAGGAGCTTCAATGTTTGCCTTCATTGGTTCGTCATTAGTGGACGGCTCCTCCTCTCGAGTAGATGGTTGCTCAACTTCTTCATCCACCACTTCCTCCTCTTTGTACACCTCGGGAGTGGACAGAGGCATGCTTTTCTCTATAATTTTTCCACTTCTCAGTGTAGTCACAGCTTTAGCATGTTCTTGATTGTTAGGACCATTGTTATGTCCCTTGGGATTCGGAAGTGGTTGGGCAGGGAATGTTCCTCCTGAGCCCTCTTGCCGTGCATCTATTCTCTCTAATGTGGCAGACATTCTACTCATCATCTGTATGAGTTGCTGCGTTAGATTGGCATTAGCAAGTGGCTCTTCTTCTTGTACCTTCTTGTGCGGTGGCACATAGGTATTGGCATGTGGTGCATTGGAGGGTTGAGCTTGGTTATAATTATTGGTTCTGTTTTGATTGTATTGCTGGAATGGCCTATTGTTTTGCCCTTGATATTGATTGTTGTTGTAGGGCTGCTGTTGATGTTGATTTTGGGTCCCAGCATTATTTCTCCAATCAAAACCGGGGTGATTCCATCTATTGTTACTTTGAAAGTTATTGTTGGAATTCCCCGCCCCTCGAAAACCTTGCATGGCATTCATCTCTACAGGGGCTTGCTCTTGAAAATATGGCACATTAGGACAATATTGAGTTGTATGTCCCAACATATTGCATGTGCCACATAGTTCTTTAGGCATGACTTGCCTAGAGCTCTCTCCTTGTTGTAATTTTGTTGTAATTTGTGGTCCAAAGTGGGTGTTTTTTCAAAGTCAAACTTTTTCTCTCTCTACATCTCTCTTGTTGGTGTGGTGTTGGGTAAAAGAGTAGTGGGGACTCTTGTCCCACATTGCTTATGAAGAGGGAATTGAAAGACTTAATATATACTTTGACATTATGGGCTTAGTAATAAGTTGGAACATGTGGGCTCTCACGCGCACATGAGCCAAGCCCAAGATAAACCCAATTCCAATAGAAATTTGGATTTCGATCCGGAAATCGTTTAACCGGGCGCGTCACGTCTTACTCGCGCGCAGGGGGGGGTGCAAATCCCGGCCTCCAAGCCTCGCGGGCACACACGGTTGGACCATCCTTTTGCAAATTACTTTTTCCAAAACTTTCCTTTTAATAATTGCTTTGACTGAATAAATCTTACCCTCACAGATTTGCGCCTTCTTAAAATTGTGCAATTAACTAGCCGTTTAAACGAAATCTTATCCTTATTTTTAACACGTTTTAATAAATCAAGGGATTTCTGTCGGGTTAATGTGGCTATATATTCGTGGGTCATTCTCTGTCAATATACACACAGCAATATACAGTCTTCTTTCTCTGTTCGTCTCTCCTCTCTGGTTCGACCACTGATATTCTTATAAGGTTGTTCTGTGCCCTTTGTTCATCGAGTGCACGATAACAAAGACGAGACTGCTTAATCCTGGAGGGTAAACCGCTGAGACCTTTCTGTACCGAGGCAAGAACTCTGAGGGGCGGAAATTACTCTTAAGGACAGTGTTCTCCACACGACTCAGTCAGACTCTTCGCAACGTTTGATAAGTATTTTCTTTCGTAGCAGTGTCTTTACAGTATTATTTTCCAACATTCTTAAGAGTAATTCCATGGATACTGCTATGCTTACCGCAACTAAAGCTATTCCCGATGTCACAAGAATTGAATCGTTTAACGGGAATAACTTTAAGCGCTGGCAAACTAAACTGCTACTTATTCTTGACATTGCAAAGGTTGATTTCGTTTTGACTAAACCAAAACCCGTTCAAGATTCTGAAAATTATGAAACCGAATTGCCTCTTTGGGAAAATGCAAACAAGATTTGCAAAAGTATTATTCTAAACGCTTTATCAAATGAACTTTTTGATATTTACTGTACCTTCAAATCGGCAACTGAAATTTGGGATGCTTTGGTCACCAAATATATTATCGAGGATGCCGGAATTAAAAAATATGCCATCGGAAATTTTCTCAATTTTCAAATGACCGATGACATAGATGTTTCTACCCAAATTCACAATTTTCACCTTGTGGTTTCGGAACTTAGTAATGAAGGAATGAAATTGCCCGAACCATTTGTAACTGGTTCGCTTATTGAAAAACTTCCGGAGACTTGGAAAAATTATAAGAATATGATGAAACATAAGAGGAAGGAAATGACTCTGGAGGAAGTTGTTGTTCATGTTCGCATTGAGGAAAAGAACCGTTCACTTGATCGAAATGAGAAAGCCAAAGCTATGGCTTCCAAGGCTAACCTCGTTGAGGAAAAGCCTAATCGCACCCAAGGGAATTTTCAAAGGCAGCATAACAAACCCCATTTCAATAAAACAAATTTTAACAAAAATCTCAAACCCCAAAACCAGTTTGCTAAAAAGAAAGGGGAATGTTTTGTATGTGGCAAACCGGGTCACCATGCTGCTCAATGCAGACACAGGAAGAAAAACGACAAACCTGCCCCTAGAGCTAATCTAGTTGATGCAGATGTTATAGTGGCTGTCGTTTCTGAGGTCAACTTGGTGGCAGAGGAGAAAAATTGGGTGGTAGACTCTGGGGCTACCAGGCACATCTGTGGCAACAGAAGTGCTTTTACCTCCTACACACCAGTAGGGGAAGGAGAGGAACATGTGTACATGGGGGACTCAAGGCCCTCACCTGTGATTGGGAAAGGGAAGGTAGTTCTCAAGCTAACTTCCGGAAAGATCCTCTCACTTACCGACGTTCTCCACGTGCCTGATATTCGTTGGAACCTTGTGTCTGTGTCGCTGCTTGGGAAAGTGGGGGTGAAAGTTATTTTTGATTCTGATAAAGTTGTAATGACTAAAAATGGGGTGTTTGTGGGGAAAGGGTACTATAATAATGGTTTGTTTGTTTTGAATGTTTTGGATAATTTGAATGGAAATGCTACTACTTCTTCTGCTTACTTGATTGATTCTCATGATTTATGGCATGCTAGATTAGGACATGTGAACTTTTCTTATATAAAGAAAATGAAAGAATTAGGCATTCTTGAAAATGTTAGTATCACTAATAATGAGAAATGCCAAATTTGTAGTGAAGCAAAAGGTACTAAGAAACCTTGCAAACAAGTAGTACAAAGAGAAACTGAATTGCTCACCTTAATTCACTCAGATTTAGGCGACATGAAATCTACTGAATCTAGAGGTGGAAAGAGATATTATGTGACTTTCATAGATGATCACTCGAGATATACTAGAGTATTCTTACTTAGAAATAAAGATGAGACAGAAGGAAAATTCATACAATACAAAGCTGAGGTTGAAAACAAACTAGATAAAAAGATCAAAAGACTTAGGTCTGATAGGGGAGGTGAATATGAATCAGCCCCCTTAGGCCAATTTTGTGAACAACATGGTATAGTACACGAGGTAACTCCACCCTATTCACCAGAATCTAACGGAGTAGCTGAACGGAAAAATAGAACGTTAAAGGAAATGATGAATGCTATGTTAATCAGTTCTGGAGCACCTAATAATTTGTGGGGGGAAGCTATCCTTTCCGCATGTCACCTTCAAAATAGAATTATATTTAAGAAAACAGGAAAGACCCCTTATGAGTTGTGGGAAAATCATAGACCCAACTTGAAATACCTTAAAGTGTGGGGGTGCCTAGCCAAGGTTCTACTTCCAGAACCTAAGAAAAGGAAAATAGGCTCGAAAACAGCAGATTGTTTATTTATAGGATATGCTGAGTATAGTGCTGCATATAGATTCTTAGTTCTTAAAAGTGACGTGTTAGAGAAAAACACAATAATTGAATCGAAAAATGCAGACTTCTTTGAAAACATATTTCCTTTGAAAACAACCATTGAAAAACCAAGGATAGAACCTACAGTTGAGCCTAACGAGTCTGTAGAAATTGAATTAAGAAGAAGCAAACGAGATAGGAGAGAAACAAACCTAGGAGATGGGTTTTTCACGTTTTTAATGGATAATGATCCAATGACTTATAATGAAGCTATTTCTTCTCCCGATGCTCCCTTTTGGAAAGAAGCGATTAATAGTGAGATAGAATCTATCATGGCTAATCACACTTGGGAATTGGTTGACTTACCTCCTGGTACAAAACCTATAGGATGTAAATGGATATTCAAAAAGAAGTTAAAACCTGATGGATCTATCGACAAGTTTAAAGCTAGACTTGTAGCTAAGGGATACACCCAAAAGAAAGATGTTGATTATTTTGATACTTATTCTCCTGTAGCTAGAATATCATCTATTAGAATTCTAGTAGCTCTTGCTTCTTTGCATAAACTCATAATTCATCAAATGGATGTTAAAACTGCGTTTCTTAATGGAGAACTAGAAGAGGAAATTTACATGGAACAACCTGAAGGTTTTGTATCTCCTGGAAACAAAAATAGAGTTTGCAAATTAGTGAAATCTTTGTATGGTTTAAAACAAGCACCAAAACAATGGCATGAGAAATTCGATAGTGTAATGACCTCTAATGGATATATTGTGAATGAAGCCGATAAATGTGTGTATCATAAATTTGATAATAATGTTGGTGTAATCATTTGCCTATATGTGGATGATATGCTTATTTTAGGCACTGATATGATTGTGATAAATGAAACAAAACATTTGTTATCTTCTAGCTTTGATATGAAAGACCTAGGTGAAGCTAATGTTATACTTGGGATAAAATTGACAAAAATCAATGAGGGTTTTATGATGTCTCAAGAACACTTTGTAGAAAAGATCCTTAAAAAGTTTGGTCACTTTGACACCAAACCAGTTAGTACCCCTTATGATATGAGCATACAATTGAAGAAAAATAATGAAACTAGTGTATCACAGTCTGAATATGCTCAAATAATTGGCAGTCTTACTTACCTTATGAACTGTACTAGACCTGACATTGCTTATGCAGTTAATCGGTTGAGCAGATACACTCATAATCCTAATAAGGAACATTGGACCGCTATATGTAGAGTACTAAAATATCTCAGAGGTACTATGGATTTTGGTTTAACATACTGTGGATTTCCCGCTGTATTAGAAGGGTACAGTGATGCTAACTGGATCTCTGATTCAGATGAGACAAAATCCACAAGTGGGTATATATTTACCCTTGGAGGAGGTGCAGTCTCTTGGAAATCATCCAAACAGACATGCACTGCTCGGTCTACTATGGAATCCGAGTTTATCGCCTTAGAGAAGGCAGGTTCTGAGGCTGAGTGGCTTAGAAACCTCTTGGCAGATATCCCTTTATGGATGAGACCAGTTCCATCTGTGTCGTTACATTGTGATTGCCAGGCTGCAATAGCCCGAGCAAGAAATAAAGCCTATAATGGAAAAAGCAGGCATATTCGTCTAAGACATAACATTGTGAAACAGCTGTTAAAAGATGGGATTATATCCCTAGACTTTGTGAGGTCAGAGATGAATTTAGCGGATCCTCTGACCAAACCACTAGCAAGAAAGCTAGTGGCCAATACATCAAGGGGGATGGGACTTATGCCCATAACAGAGGTTAATAGTAGTGGTAACCCAACCTATATGAGTGGAGATCCCACAAACTAGGTTCATATGGGTAATAACAAACTACTGGTTGACTTGGTGAGACACTATCAATTATACATAATTATAGTTCATCCCTATGGTGTAGATAGTGTAAACTGCAACGTGTGAGGTTGAGTCTTAACTCTTAATGAATTCATAGTCCTTATTGGGTAGTATGTATAGTTGCAATACATACTTGATGAATTCACCTATATGAGTGTGGAAGTGGGGCCGCTTCCTATGAGAACTTAGGCAGGTTCTCTAAAGCACTCATGAAATCCAGGTACGGCACATGGCCGAAAAGTGCCAAACCGCGTTAACAGCCTTGTATATCAGAGTGTATTGTGGGTGATAAGTACTTTGATTCACACAAAGAAATAAGGTTCATAGAAATTCTAATTTCACCAAATTTCTGTGAATCAATTCTTATTTCCTAAGTGTTGGTTCATAGTCCAAAAGACACCATCACTGATGCAATATACTAAAGTGGTCGATCGTTACTTCTCAAAATTTGTCTTTGAAAAATGTGGGGGATTGTTGTAATTTTGTTGTAATTTGTGGTCCAAAGTGGGTGTTTTTTCAAAGTCAAACTTTTTCTCTCTCTACATCTCTCTTGTTGGTGTGGTGTTGGGTAAAAGAGTAGTGGGGACTCTTGTCCCACATTGCTTATGAAGAGGGAATTGAAAGACTTAATATATACTTTGACATTATGGGCTTAGTAATAAGTTGGAACATGTGGGCTCTCACGCGCACATGAGCCAAGCCCAAGATAAACCCAATTCCAATAGAAATTTGGATTTCGATCCGGAAATCGTTTAACCGGGCGCGTCACGTCTTACTCGCGCGCAGGGGGGGGTGCAAATCCCGGCCTCCAAGCCTCGCGGGCTCACACGGTTGGACCATCCTTTTGCAAATTACTTTTTCCAAAACTTTCCTTTTAATAATTGCTTTGACTGAATAAATCTTACCCTCACAGATTTGCGCCTTCTTAAAATTGTGCAATTAACTAGCCGTTTAAACGAAATCTTATCCTTATTTTTAACACGTTTTAATAAATCAAGGGATTTCTGTCGGGTTAATGTGGCTATATATTCGTGGGTCATTCTCTGTCAATATACACACAGCAATATACAGTCTTCTTTCTCTGTTCGTCTCTCCTCTCTGGTTCGACCACTGATATTCTTATAAGGTTGTTCTGTGCCCTTTGTTCATCGAGTGCACGATAACAAAGACGAGACTGCTTAATCCTGGAGGGTAAACCGCTGAGACCTTTCTGTACCGAGGCAAGAACTCTGAGGGGCGGAAATTACTCTTAAGGACAGTGTTCTCCACACGACTCAGTCAGACTCTTCGCAACGTTTGATAAGTATTTTCTTTCGTAGCAGTGTCTTTACAGTATTATTTTCCAACACTCCTTTCATGCTTAACGCCTCTACCTTCTTTGCTAGCTCTGCATACTTAGTCATAAGGTGATCTTCACTGGTTAGCTGGTATAGGCTTTTCTCTTCTACACAGGATATCTGTGAGCGTGAGACATTGTCAGAATTTGACCATTCATGAGCGTATTCAGCTAACCATTCGAAATGATCTTCGGCCTCTTCGGTGTTTTTACGCAGAAATGGTCCAGAGCTCATCGTTTCCACCAACTTCTTTGTTTCACCATTCAATCCTTGATAAAAGAAGCTGATAGTTCGCCATTTCTCAAACCCATGGTGTGGGCATGAGAGAAGCAAATCTTTGAAACGCTCCCACGCTTGTGTGAAGGTTTCATTGCTCTTTTGTTTATAGGAATTGATTTGACGCTGAAGGTCTGTGGTCATGCGAGTAGGATAGAATTTCTTTAGAAACGCGGTGCTCATCGCATGCCAGGTGAAAATTGAATTAGGTTTTAGGGAGTGGAGCCACGCCTTCGCTTTATCTTTCAAAGTGAAGGGAAATAGCATTAGATGCGTCACCTCCCTAGGACAATTTTGCGAGAATGTTTTGCAAACATCCTCGAAGTCAGTGACATGTAAATACGCCTTCTCACTTTCCATCCCATGAAAAGTGGGAAGCAGTTGAATCATCCCATTGCGAAACTGAAATTCGCCATTATGCGGTGGGATTTAGATATAGAAGACTTGTACATGACATCCACTTGTGCATGTTGTAGAACTATTCCCAATTCTAAAGTCCGCAATGCAATTTGAAAATATGATTGGAAATTAAAAAATAAGATCCATTCAGGTCTCCTCCAATCAGTAAATCTCTAAGTAATCTCATCTTACACAACATGGATCACTTTTGGCTTGAAGCGTATGACTGAGATTATTTTGGATTTTAACAATTTTCAAAATCCCCCCACAGTAACCCCCCCCCCCCCCCCCCCCCCCCCCCCCCAAAAAAAAAAAAAAAAAAAAAAAACTCACTCTTTTGGCTTAAAGCGTATGACTGAGATACCCCCCCCCCCCCACCAAAAAAAAAAAAAAAAAAAAACACTCACTCTTTTGGCTTAAAGCGTATGACTGAGATGGCTTGAAGCGTATGACTGAGATTAATTTGGATTTTAACAATTTTCAAAATCCCCCCACAGTAGCCCCCCCCCCCCCCCCCCCCCCCCCCCCCCCGCCAAAAAAAAAAAAAAAACTCACTCTTTCTCCCATAATGTACTCCCAATAACAATACGTGGGGTAAAATATCAAAAATATATACTGTAATTTGTAGTATTTCTTGTTGGATTATTTTAATAAAAAATAATCTTTTTTTTAATTGATTTGCTCACATCAGGAGCAAATTGGTAACCTGCATCTTTTCCAATTGATGGAAAGAGCTCAACAATATAGAGGCCCTGGACAACGGAGGTTAATCAACTACAATTTCAACTTTCAAGCCATAGAGGCTAATAAATACAAGAAGCCAACGAAGGCTAATATACAAACCAAATATTCAAAGCATGAAATAAAAACATCCAATATTCATAATAGTCTAAATAACAACTAGAACAAGGGAATGTAAAAACTCTGCGATCTCCGCAGCATCATCTGCAATCAATAACAAATTGCAACCAAAACAGAACGATAAAAAGATTTAGAGATTAACAGAAATAGAAGAAACAGAAAACAGAAATATAACAAAAAAAAACACTAACCTCCAGCAAAATTGAAATGTAAACAAACATAATTTGCACAAAGGAAACTAAAAAATCATGCAACTAATTTGTACATTGAAACTCTCGCATTCTGCTTGGTCCTACAAGTTTCTTTGGTCGCACGCGAGGTGTGAGTGCCGGTGGCGTGGCACTCGAATCCATGGTTGGAGGTTTCAATATTTCGAAGTACTAACTAGGTCGATGCCTACTCCTCCTTCCTATTAATCTAATCGACTCATCCTTCCGTTCATTCTTCTTCTTACTTACCATACGAATTTTTCAATGAAAGATGACAAGGTATATAGGAGGTTTTTGTGGATTAAAAGACTAGCGATCAACCGCCCAACGAGACTATATTTTTTTTTTTATATATACGATGAAATAAGAGGCGACATGCCCCAGAAGCTTGCAGAATACCAAAGATGGACAATCAGTAGACTGCTGGATAGACTGGCTGGCGAGGCCAGGTAGATCTCTGTGGGGTCCCCTTCTCCGCTTCAAATGGGAAGGCCAACATCCTTTTGTCGCCCGTTAGCAAGACCGAAACTAGATGCGTCGAGCTGCCTAAGGTCTTGACCACCTCCTCTTATTTAAAGGAAAAAAAAATTGTACCATAAAGTGCAAACGATACTCCGCATCTAGCTAAAATCACTCAACATAATTTGCACAAAGGAAACCAAAAAATCATGCAACTAATTTGTACATTGAAACTCTCCAGAATGGTACAGGTCCACTGAATACTTGATGAATCTGATAAAGCCTGCAACTCTCCGAAAACATTTAATTCCCTACCTTTACCGCTAAAGATATTATTTCCGTTTTATGTTAATTCCTTATTTTTACCGCTAAAGGTATTAGTTCATCTTTGTTTTGGTAATTTCGGACCTGAGCTTGAACAATTTTGAAAATTTTTGCATAAATTGATTTTTTGTTAATTCCTTATTATCTAATTGCATATTTATTTTAATTTAACCATTCATTATTTCATCAGACAATTGGAGACCAACTGTCATTACAGTTCTTTCGCTAGTGTATATTGATTATGTATAATAAATTTGGGATTAGACATTTTTTGTCTTTGCGTGCAGGGATGGATGTAGGAAATTGGAGTTGAGGGGTTTGGTAGGGTGTAGAAGTAGCGAGTTTACGGGGGTTCAGGGGCAACACCCTTCCCTGCCCCCGAGGTGATTTTTTTGGGTCTATTTATACATATTTTTTGGTAAGGTGTTAGTTGTATCTTGTTTCTGCCAAGTAGCTGTTGGCTTTTCGGTGTACTGGGCTTGGTCTTTTCAATAAAATTTCTTGCTTAGAAAAAAAAAATTATATATATACACATCAAAGAGATGCAATGTTATATCGTTTTTCCCTGATTTTTTCCCCTCTGCTAAAGGTCACTCTCATTTCATTTAGTTGGCTGCAGCAAATTATTTGGTGGGAATAGCAATGCCAATTATTGGTATTCTTTGATTGCAAATTTGCAATAGAAGAAAAAAAAACATTTCACAGTAACCATATTTCTAGCTTGAACAATTTTGAAATTTTTTGCATAAATTGATTTTTTTGTTGGTAATAGAGACATGAAAACATACTTTTGTTCTACCTTTCCTCCCGCCTTTCAGCCCTTTCCTCCCCTTCCTCCAGCCTTCCGGCCCTTGCCTCCCGCACTTCGGCCCTTTGCTGAAAGGAAAAACAAAGGATGCTGAGAAAATTGAGGAAAATAAAATCTCTAAATACACTTACCAACTTCACAAAACATTTACCCGGAGCTCTTCATTTATTTTGGTGAGGCTTTCCAGGACTGCAGCCCTCTCCAAGGCAGCAGCCTGTCTCTGCCTTGCCCTATCCATCCGATTATCCTCTGCTTCCTGTTCCAAAACAGAAATTCTTCTTGTAAGACCTTGTAATAAACTGTCAATCCTAGTCACGTGGGCAACCTGAGCTGCAGCAATAAGTATGTTAGCAACAGTTTGTAGATTGAACTCTGAGTTTGTGACCAATTCAATGAGATCCGCAATTTGTTGTATGGTTTCATGGATTGAACTCATTGCTGAGAATTTTTGGGTATGGAATGAGAAGAGAGACTTTACCCTTGATATTTGTATGGAATGAGAAGAGTATGGAATGAGAAGAGAGATTTTACCCTTGATTTTCGTATGGAAGGAGAAGAGAGGGTTGATTTCAGTGTAAAAATAAAATAGATTATCAGTGAAATTGGTATTATCAGTGCCATAGTGAACAGAGATTGACGGGAGCAGATGTAAGAGAGAGGAGAGAGAGAGAGAGACAACGACTGACGATCTATGGAAGGATTCTCTGGTCTATGGAAGGATTCGCTGGTAACAGAGAGAGAGAGAGAGAGAGAGGGAGAGAGAGAGAGAGAGAGAGAGGTAACATAGATTAGGAAGAATAGGGGCAAGTATTCGGCGGTAGCAGAGATATTGAGCACGCAAAAGATTACAATAAATCTCGTAAAAGCCGAATGAACAGATTAAAAATACGAGCATTACTAGACTTACACAGTGAATCATACATTTTTTTCACACACAGTTTTAAATGTATGTACACTGTGCTGTATAAGTGGGGTTGAAAAAAGTGTGTGGTTGAAAAAAGTGTGTGGTTGAACCCCACTTATACAGCACAGTGTACATACATTTAAAACTGTGTGTGAAAAAAATGTATGATTCACTGTGTAAGTCTAGTAATGCTCGTATTTTTAATCTGTTCATTCGGCTTTTACGAGATTTATTGTAATCTTTTGCGTGCTCAATATCTCTGCTACCGCCGAATACTTGCCCCTATTCTTCCTAATCTATGTTACCTCTCTCTCTCTCTCTCTCTCTCTCTCTCTGTTACCAGCGAATCCTTCCATAGACCAGAGAATCCTTCCATAGATCGTCAGTCGTTGTCTCTCTCTCTCTCTCCTCTCTCTTACATCTGCTCCCGTCAATCTCTGTTCACTATGGCACTGATAATACCAATTTCACTGATAATCTATTTTATTTTTACACTGAAATCAACCCTCTCTTCTCCTTCCATACGAAAATCAAGGGTAAAATCTCTCTTCTCATTCCATACTCTTCTCATTCCATACAAATATCAAGGGTAAAGTCTCTCTTCTCATTCCATACCCAAAAATTCTCAGCAATGAGTTCAATCCATGAAACCATACAACAAATTGCGGATCTCATTGAATTGGTCACAAACTCAGAGTTCAATCTACAAACTGTTGCTAACATACTTATTGCTGCAGCTCAGGTTGCCCACGTGACTAGGATTGACAGTTTATTACAAGGTCTTACAAGAAGAATTTCTGTTTTGGAACAGGAAGCAGAGGATAATCGGATGGATAGGGCAAGGCAGAGACAGGCTGCTGCCTTGGAGAGGGCTGCAGTCCTGGAAAGCCTCACCAAAATAAATGAAGAGCTCCGGGTAAATGTTTTGTGAAGTTGGTAAGTGTATTTAGAGATTTTATTTTCCTCAATTTTCTCAGCATCCTTTGTTTTTCCTTTCAGCAAAGGGCCGAAGTGCGGGAGGCAAGGGCCGGAAGGCTGGAGGAAGGGGAGGAAAGGGCTGAAAGGCGGGAGGAAAGGTAGAACAAAAGTATGTTTTCATGTCTCTATTACCAACAAAAAAATCAATTTATGCAAAAAATTTCAAAATTGTTCAAGCTAGAAATATGGTTACTGTGAAATGTTTTTTTTTCTTCTATTGCAAATTTGCAATCAAAGAATACCAATAATTGGCATTGCTATTCCCACCAAATAATTTGCTGCAGCCAACTAAATGAAATGAGAGTGACCTTTAGCAGAGGGGAAAAAATCAGGGAAAAACGATATAACATTGCATCTCTTTGATGTGTATATATATAATTTTTTTTTTCTAAGCAAGAAATTTTATTGAAAAGACCAAGCCCAGTACACCGAAAAGCCAACAGCTACTTGGCAGAAACAAGATACAACTAACACCTTACCAAAAAATATGTATAAATAGACCCAAAAAAATCACCTCGGGGGCAGGGAAGGGTGTTGCCCCTGAACCCCCGTAAACTCGCTACTTCTACACCCTACCAAACCCCTCAACTCCAATTTCCTACATCCATCCCTGCACGCAAAGACAAAAAATGTCTAATCCCAAATTTATTATACATAATCAATATACACTAGCGAAAGAACTGTAATGACAGTTGGTCTCCAATTGTCTGATGAAATAATGAATGGTTAAATTAAAATAAATATGCAATTAGATAATAAGGAATTAACAAAAAATCAATTTATGCAAAAATTTTCAAAATTGTTCAAGCTCAGGTCCGAAATTACCAAAACAAAGATGAACTAATACCTTTAGCGGTAAAAATAAGGAATTAACATAAAACGGAAATAATATCTTTAGCGGTAAAGGTAGGGAATTAAATGTTTTCGGAGAGTTGCAGGCTTTATCAGATTCATCAAGTATTCAGTGGACCTGTACCATTCTGGAGAGTTTCAATGTACAAATTAGTTGCATGATTTTTTGGTTTCCTTTGTGCAAATTATGTTGAGTGATTTTAGCTAGATGCGGAGTATCGTTTGCACTTTATGGTACAATTTTTTTTTCCTGTAAATAAGAGGAGGTGGTCAAGACCTTAGGCAGCTCGACGCATCTAGTTTCGGTCTTGCTAACGGGCGACAAAAGGATGTTGGCCTTCCCATTTGAAGCGGAGAAGGGGACCCCACAGAGATCTACCTGGCCTCGCCAGCCAGTCTATCCAGCAGTCTACTGATTGTCCATCTTTGGTATTCTGCAAGCTTCTGGGGCATGTCGCCTCTTATTTCATCGTATATATATAAAAAAAAAATATAGTCTCGTTGGGCGGTTGATCGCTAGTCTTTTAATCCACAAAAACCTCCTATATACCTTGTCATCTTTCATTGAAAAATTCGTATGGTAAGTAAGAAGAAGAATGAACGGAAGGATGAGTCGATTAGATTAATAGGAAGGAGGAGTAGGCATCGACCTAGTTAGTACTTCGAAATATTGAAACCTCCAACCATGGATTCGAGTGCCACGCCACCGGCACTCACACCTCGCGTGCGACCAAAGAAACTTGTAGGACCAAGCAGAATGCGAGAGTTTCAATGTACAAATTAGTTGCATGATTTTTTAGTTTCCTTTGTGCAAATTATGTTTGTTTACATTTCAATTTTGCTGGAGGTTAGTGTTTTTTTTTGTTATATTTCTGTTTTCTGTTTCTTCTATTTCTGTTAATCTCTAAATCTTTTTATCGTTCTGTTTTGGTTGCAATTTGTTATTGATTGCAGATGATGCTGCGGAGATCGCAGAGTTTTTACATTCCCTTGTTCTAGTTGTTATTTAGACTATTATGAATATTGGATGTTTTTATTTCATGCTTTGAATATTTGGTTTGTATATTAGCCTTCGTTGGCTTCTTGTATTTATTAGCCTCTATGGCTTGAAAGTTGAAATTGTAGTTGATTAACCTCCGTTGTCCAGGGCCTCTATATTGTTGAGCTCTTTCCATCAATTGGAAAAGATGCAGGTTACCAATTTGCTCCTGATGTGAGCAAATCAATTAAAAAAAAGATTATTTTTTATTAAAATAATCCAACAAGAAATACTACAAATTACAGTATATATTTTTGATATTTTACCCCACGTATTGTTATTGGGAGTACATTATGGGAGAAAGAGTGAGTTTTTTTTTTTTTTTTGGCGGAGGGGGAGGGAGGGGGGGGGCTACTGTGGGGGGATTTTGAAAATTGTTAAAATCTAAATTAATCTCAGTCATACGCTTCAAGCCATCTCAGTCATACGCTTTAAGCCAAAAGAGTGAGTGTTTTTTTTTTTTTTTTTTTTGGTGGGGGGGGGGGGGGGTATCTGAGTCATACGCTTTAAGCCAAAAGAGTGAGTTTTTTTTTTTTTTTTTTTTGGGGGGGGGGGGGGGGGGGGGGGGGGGGGGGTTACTGTGGGGGGATTTTGAAAATTGTTAAAATCCAAAATAATCTCAGTCATACGCTTCAAGCCAAAAGTGATCCATGTTGTGTAAGATGAGATTACTTAGAGATTTACTGATTGGAGGAGACCTGAATGGATCTTATTTTTTAATTTCCAATCATATTTTCAAATTGCATTGCGGACTCTAGAATTGGGAATAGTTCTACAACATGCACAAGTGGATGTCATGTACAAGTCTTCTATATCTAGGCGAGTAACTTCTTCGCTTTGAAGATTATCTTAGAAAAATATTTGAAAGAATAGCGAATGAAAACTCCCAAGTCTACACGGCAGTTCGAGACCAAAAGAAAGTAATAAAAATAATTGAGCCTTTAAATCAACAGTTGGTTTTGCCACATGTTGGGCTGAAATAAAATTCTGCGCAATTCGGTGACTGCTCGTCCAACTCGGGGGCCCGCCCCCCAATCCCCAATATCGGAGTGGATCAGACTTCACACCCAACACATCTATGCTACTCCTCACTATCACCGGAAAGGGGTCAGAAAGATTGGAGAGTGTGAGCCAAGGATACTCACTATAAGCTCTTAAATTCTTTGTTTGATTATCTCCATCTATGCTGCTCTTCACTATCACCTTAAAGCGGTTAGAAATATTCGAGAGTGTGAGCGTAAGGCTCAGTGAATAAATCGTAACCTGAACGGAAACATAATCAATGAATATTCAAAGGATAATAAGATTCAAAGGATAATAAGTCCAAAAGAAAGTTCGTCACGAAGAACCAAAGTGTTTGGCTCTCAGTCATGCCACACGTGTGGGGGCATGTTGAGATTGTTTGTCCCACATCGGGGACTTATAACCTAGCTACTCAATATATAAGTTCAAGGGGCTACTCCACCCATTGCCAATTGATTTTGAATTGGATGCTCCAATTTAACACATGTTTTTGATAAGCTGTGACTTGGAGTTAGGATTATTAACTAGTTGGTTAGTAGAACTTGTAGTGTGGATTTGTATTTCTTGTTTTAGCTCGATGACATGTTCAACACATGAAATGTAAGGTTTATTTTAAGTTGGTTAGTTGGGAATATTACGACTTTTACAAACTTGTTTGGTAATTGGTTGGAGCTCCGAACTTGGAGTTTTACTCCAAGAGTTTGACTTGACATGAATTTTGTATTTAAACTTGCTTTAACTTGTTTTTATGGTGGAAATGAACTCAGCGAGTCCAAGACTTTGATTCAATGGTGTTTTGACATGTTTTAGAAATGAACTTGGTGTTTTAGAATGGTTGGAAGTTGTTAAATTAATTTTGAAAATGTTGTTTGACTTTTAGGCAAAATTCTGTAGGAAGGGAGGATTCTGCCCTGGGGTTATTCGACCGATCGAAGGGGGTAGTTTGACTAGTCAAAATACCCACTGATCCTCTTTTGGATCTACCACTTCGGCTGTTCGATTTTACTTCTAACTAACCATGAGCGTACCTTTGGGACTCCATGAACTTTATAAGTGTTACTTTCAAAAATGAGCTTCGTTAGGGTGTTTGGATGTGTTTGTAAAATCCTTTGAAAAATGTTTAAAATGTGTTGAGTTCGTGAGTTAAAACTTTTACTAATGTATTTTATGGAACTCTAATGACATGGGACGTGCCATGGTGGCGTACCATTTGTCCTAGAATCGTATGTGCAGTTCAAGGGCAAGACACAGTGATTCGAAACCAGCAACAAGACCACTATGTTATATCCATGTGACGTATAGTATGTCATGTGCGCCAAAAAACTAGCTAAAAGCCTTATTTGCACAAAAATAAAAAAAACTTATCACAATAAACAAAATTAGTAGGATGCCATTTTTATATTTTAATTATACATAAATTTTTTTAATTGGTCCGGACCATCATGTTACATGTATTATGTGATGATAGCACCCATTGATTTCTCAACAAGGCGAAAGTTGGATGGATTGCAAAATTGGCTCATTGACCTAGGCTTAGTTTGGCCCCCCTTTTGGAGCTTCTCCTTTTTTAAAGCACAATTTCATGTTAATTCATTTGGTAACTAGTTTATGAGCTTTGCAAAAATTGAACTTAGGGCTTTTTTGGAGGAGCTTTTAAAAGCTCTACAATGGAGCTTTTAAAAGCTCAAGGTGGCTTTTTGGTTTCATGATATCTTTTTGAAGAGTATTGTGTCACTTGTATAAAATTATCAAACAACTTGGTAGTAAATTTCATAAGCTCCTTTTAAAAAGCCACGTGGGGGCCAAACTAAGCCCTAGTCAAAAAGTTGGCCTTTTGCAAAGCCAAGATTTGGCCAAATAACTAGGAGAAAGTACATGCTTGAACTCGGCTTTCAAATAAAGTTTAAGTGCAAACTTAAAAAACAACAATTTATTATGTAATCCATAAGGAGCACTTTTGAAAACTTTTTTTAAAATTTTTTATTAAGGGGGTGTAAGTGTATTTAACCTTTTTTTATTATTTATTATTATGTGCTTTAGTCATATGTAGAAGATATGATCAAACTATAGCATAAATCACATTAGGCGAGTCAGTAGTGCCAGAGTGCCCAACCGACCTAAAGAATCGCAATGACAGTAACATTAGTGCTAAATTGCTTCCCCTCAATTGAAGATGATTTTTTTTTTTTTCCTTTTCTTTTTTTGAGAAGATTTAACCTCTTGATTTTAACTAGCTTGTTAGAGATGCTTTAAGTTATGTGCAATTCTCTTCTTGTAAGGGAAATGTTTGGTACACCCACTTTTTGACACACTTTTTGACACACTATGCTTTAAACACATGTACTTTGTGCTGTTTGAATTTTTCACACTTTTTTGTGCACCACTTACATAGCACAAGGTACATGCATTTAAAGCTGTGTGTCAAAAAGTGTGTCAAAAAGTATGTGTATGTAGCACTACTCTGCTTGTAATGTTATAAAGTTCAAGAATTTAACTATTTCGTCGTCTTGACCAAAAAAAAAAAGGACTTTTTCAACCCGAAACATACTTTTGTGCACGATTCCAAAAGGTAGGACCGAAAACAGAGAGAGCACGTATGTGGTATGTCGTATCCTCTGAACAAATAAAAAAATGCGGGATAGTTTATGTAAAACAGTTATATTCTAAGTGATCAAATAAATCTTGATACCTTCTACTTTAACTAATATTTATTTTAGATTCTCCACTATAAATTATGTTATGAAAGGTCATTGATTTTAGTTAAGAACCATATTAAGGGCCTAAAATGGCCTTAAATAAACGTCAATTATACTTAAAAGTCCTCAACTAAAATCGATTTAATGCTCAAGGACTTGTACAATTTTTAACAGGGCTATGAAATGAATTTTTTTTCGAAAAAATAAAGGTATTTAATCCCATCTTATAAGCAAGAATATAGAATTAAAGAGTAAAATATGTTTGTTTTTTGAACATAAAAGGAAAGAAAGGGAAGAAAAAAAATTTGTTATTAGGCCATGCTCATGTGGTCTTTTGAACTCTGTGACAGGTACAGTCAATTCCCAAACGACTTAAAAACCAGAGTTGGTTGAAGTTTTTTCTCCAGCTTAACGTGTTTGTAAACTAATCTTTTGATCTTATTGCTAAATTTGGTAAAAGGTCCCTAATATAGGGTATTTTGAGTTTAAAAAATAATTCATTTTTAATTTTATAAAAGTCTCTGATTAGTTTCTACCAAAAAAATTTAAAAAAAATGCATTAGTGAAATTTAATTAAACAACATAATACCAAGACCCTAGTGGTGCGACCCCCACGTCTCCTTTGAGAGTGGAGGATGTTACCTCAAGGATGAGCCTTTGTCATGTCACTCTTTGTCCCTTGTTCGTAAGTATGATTTGTAATCTTGTTGGGCTTGTTATTGGATTGGTTGGCGTAGTGTGTATGTGTCTATACGTAGATAAATATATATATATTTAAATAACTTAATTAGTTAGTGAAATTTAAATTCCACTAGTATTTGTTTTTTGTTGAGGGACATTTTACCAAAAAAAAGGTTGAGAGTATTTTTGCATCATCCATTGCTTACTCAGACGCTTTCGACTTGTCTTATTTCATTCACATTTTTTGTCAATATATTATCAACATAATTTATAGAATATGACACATGTCGCCCAATAAAAGCCTGGGTGAATAATATGTGACAACAAATAAAAATACTCTAAAAAAACAAGTTTAACCTTTGACCATAAAAGTCTATTTGATAAGAATTTTGCCCAAAATTTCTTAATAATTATTCGTATTCCTTTATACCGGCCTTGATTGCTACGTCCAAGACCTTAAGCCTAGTCAAAGAAAAACACAGGCACTTAAATAAAAAATGTTCTGGAAATGGAAAACCTCTGGATCTGATATTTAATTTCAAATTTACCCAAACTCCGTATCACTGTATGAGCCATCCAGTATTGGAAGACTTGAAAGCCTGAAATTAATTATTAATGTGGTAATCAAACCTAATTAAATGGTAGTATCAACAATGCTCAATGGACTCTTGTGAATGACAAGAGTTGAGTTATCAAGCCACCACAAACTTTATTTTATTTTATTTTATTTTATTTATTTTTTTTTTTTAATCGCCAAAAGAAGCCATTTTATTCAAGATCATTCAAAGGGTTTATATCAAACTCCACAAAACGTAGTATTTCAAAGGGAACCTCCTCCATCCACGCTCGAAAAAATCGACCAATTAAAGCAAACTTAGCAAGTTTGTGGGCAACCTTATTTCCTTCTCTAAGAGTATGCACACAGGGTGGACACTCCAGAGCAAGAAGTAAGACCCTATCAACAACAATATTACCGAAAGACGCAAGAATATCACTGTCACCATTAATAGCCTGAACTAGAGAACTTGAGTCCGATTCCAGTATGAATTTAGAAAAACCAACCTCGTGAGCCACTGACACTGCTCTCCAAAGAGCCATGCATTCCGTTGTCATTAATCAAAACCACCCCGAATAAACTAATAGAAAGAAAGTAAAACATGTCCGTGATGACTGCGAAGGACTCCCTCCACGCCAATGGCACCGTCCGCTGTGAAGGTGGCCCCATCCACATTCAGTTTCAATAAATCTGTTGGAAGTGGAGACCAGCGTAATCGACTTCTGTCACTAGTCACTATCCTCGGATCTCTCCCCTCATGGTTAGCCAAAACAAATTCCACGGTCAAAGCAAGAACCAAAGTCACCGATAAGGTGGCCTCCCTACGAATCCCCTCCATAGCAAATTTATTTCTAACGTTCCAAATAGTCCAAGCCCCTAACAAGAAATGTGAGACTACATCACGCTCGCCATTCAAGATGATCATGGCAATCCAATCTGAGAAGCCCAACCGAGCCCCCTTTGTATAGAAATCCTTCGAGAAAAGTCCCACCCACACCTCCCTTGCACGACCACAACCCACCCAGACATGTGTAGTTGTTTCGAGGTCAGCCCCACACAAAATACATGAACCCTGATCCACAATCTTTCTCTTCAGTAGATTAGCCCGACACGGTAAGAAATTCCGAATAGCATGCCATGCAAACAGCCTTACCTTATTCGGAACTTCCGATTTCCACAGACGAGCCCACGAGAACAAACCTTCCCTTGTCGATGATGACCCCCGCCTCTGACCATTGTTACCCCACAAACGGGCCATATGATACGTAGACCGAACCGAGAAAGCTTCATTAGCGTTCCAATGCCAGATAAGTTTATCTATACATCTAGAGGTTGCCAGTGGAACCCGCAGAATAGTCTCCCCATCATCGGGCCAGAACAAATTCCGTAACATATCCTCCCTGTTAGATAGAGTGGCCAAATAGCCCTCAATGCAATGATTAAATTTATATTGGACAAACCTTGCAATGATTTACATGATGTTGTTTATTATATTAATAATATTTGTTATTTTATTTTAATGTACTTAGTAAATTAGAATTGCTTGTTTGATCTTGTTGGCTTTGTGGGGTTTGACTTGGTAAAACCAGTAGTTGAGTGGTTACACTCAATAAGAATAGTGCATGTGATTGGGGATTTTGTGGGAGGTATGGAAGAGAGATAGTAGGAGGAAGTTGAGTAACGTTCAATTTCTTAAACGTTACCCTCCTAATTATTTGCTAAGTGGGTATACATAATACTGTATATATACTCATACAGATCTTCCATTAATACATAGAGAAAACCACACTTATGAAATCCTTCAGTGATAAAACCCAAAATCTCCCAACCACAAATCTATGCACAATTTTATTCTATTTTATCTTCTGCAAATTTGTTCTTCTTGGCTTCATTGGTATCAGAACGGAAGCATTTGTGGTGAAGAAATTGGTGTTCGTACTATACTGTATATGGTCTTGTTGATGATTATTTTTTTAAAGAATCAAAGCATCTTGTCACTTTGGTTTTCGTCCTTTTGTGGTTTCAATTGGAAACAAGAAGTTCACCAATTTCAAGCCTCTCTGAAAAGTTGTTTTCAACACTACCAATTGTTTGACCTCGACTACCGTGATTGCATCTTGTCATTGAATACCAGTTTATTTGAGGAAGTTGAACAAATTTTGGTACCAGTTTTTGTTTTGGCAGCACAGATCGGAGGTATTAAAAGGAAACCCATATATGCATCTTCTGAAGGGAATCAGTACACACAATTAACCCATCTCTGCATCTTCTAAAGGGATTCGGTACACACAATTATATTTTAGTTCTTAATTTGATCAGTCATCGAAACTCACATCTTTTTTTTTTTCATTGAATAATATCATGACTAGTAAAGTTGTTAGTCAAGAATTAAGCAAAACTGAAAAATTGAATAGGACAAATTTTCCAATTTGGAAGCGCCGTATTCGTCACATACTCTTCCAAGACAAGGTGGAATATGTGATTGATATCGTCGTTCCACCCTCACCCCCTGAAAATGCTAGTGCAAGTGTTAAAAGATCGTATGAAAAATACATGGAGGATAATAGAACTGCTAGAAACATTATGCTCACTTTTATGGAACCTGACATTGAGATTTTATTTGAAGAACATGAATATGCTAAAACTATGTTTGTTGCTATTTCTGAAGCATATGGTCTTTCATCTGAAACACATATTCAGCTTTTAATTGAAAAGTTTAATGGGGAGACATGAATGAGAATGATAATGTCATTGAACATGTGAATAAATTAGCTGTAATTGCAAAAGAACTAGCTGCTTTAGAAAATCCTATTCATGATAGAATGCAAGTGTCTACAATTTTGCACAGTTTGCCTAATTCATGGGAGCCGGTTGTTATTTCCCTTAATTATTCATCTCAACCGGTCACAATGAAAAATTTACCTACATTGCTAGGAATTGAAGCTGAAAGAAGGGCTAAAAAGAACACTTCAAAGTCTTTTTTTGACCTTAGCTTCTGGTAGTGAACCACCAAAATCTGAGCATCCTAAAAATGAGAAAAGAACTTTTTCCAACAATTTCAAAGGCAAAAGAAAAAATTTCAAGAATAATGATAGAAACAAGAGGGGAAAGGGAAAATGTTTTAATTGTGGAATATTTGGTCACCACCAAGCACAATGTCCTAAAAAGAAAAAAGATAACAAAACAAATTTTAGAGGCTCCAAAGATATAATCTGTGTGGTATCGGAATCTCTTTTAACTGATGGTGCTGATTTAGCTTGGTGGGTTGATTCTGCATCATCTCGTCACGTGACAAAGACGAGAAGTTGTTTTGGTGATATGAAAGAGGTGAAATTTGGTGATCACCGTATTTACATGGGAAACAACACCTATTGTGATGTCTTGGGTGTTGGAACTGTGAAGATTGCTATACCTGGAGAAAGAAACCTCTATCTAACTGATGTTCTTTTTGCACCCACTATAAGGCGTAACCTTGTTTCGATCCCTCGTTTAGAAGAAAAGGGATTTGAGGTTCACTTCCGTTCAGGAAAGGTTTCAATTGGGAAACATGGTAGAATTCTTATGTGGGGTAATCTAGTTGATGGTTTGTATCGCCTTAATAATTCTGTTTCTTTTAATAATAATGGACTAGCTAGTTCTTCTGCTTATATTGATGCTTCTCTTGATATGTCTTATGTTGAAAATTGTTTATATGTTGATGACCCTTATATTTGGCATATGAGACTAGGACACGTTAATAAAAATAAAATGAAGAGAATGGTATCTATGCAACTAATTCCTAATATAAGCGTAGAATTTGATACTTGTGAACCTTGTATATCTGGAAAAATGTCTAGACTTCCATTTCCTAAAGGACAAAGATCTAATGAACCTTTAGCTATTATTCATTCTGATGTATGTGGTCCTTTGAATGTGAAAACTCATAGAGGTATGGAATATTTTGTAACATTTATTGATGATTTTTCTCCTTATGGCTATATATATTTGATGCATAAAAAATCTGAAGTTTTTGATAAATTTCAAGAGTACAAAAAGGAAGTTGAAAACCAGTTAGGCAGAAATATTAAAATACTAAGATCTGATCGTGGTGGAGAATATATATTAGAATTAATTGGTGAATTTTTGAAAGAGAATGGTATTATACATCAATTTGCCATTAGTTATACTCCACAACAAAATGGGGTTGCCGAAAGGCGTAATAGAACTTTGCTTGATATGGTTAGATCTATGTTGAGTCATTCTTCTCTTGGTTCAATTTTTTGGGGAGAAGCTATTGCTACTGCACAATATTTATTAAATTTAGTTCCCACTAAAACTCATAATAGAACGCCTCATGAACTATGGACAGGTAGAATACCTAATTTGATAACTTGAGAGTTTGGGGCTCTTCAGCCCATATATTAGTTCCATCACATACTAGAGGTAAGTTAGATAGTAAAACCGTTAAAGCCATATTTATTGGATATCCTAAAAATTCAAAAGGTTATAGATTTGTCATTCACCATGATAATGGATCTATTAGTGTCACTGAAAGTAGAGATGCTAGATTTCTAGAAGAACACATTGATACCAGAAGTCCCAATAAATTAGTAGACTTATTTGAAATTTCGAAAGAGCATGAAGTATGGCATGATTTAATTGACAAAAGTCCTAGTGTAGAAATAAAAGCCAAACCTAGTGAAAACCCATATGATACACTTGGTAGGATCCAAAGGGAAAGAAATCCACCTTCTAATTTGAGAGATTATTATACTTTTTTAAATGAAGTTGAAAATAAAGACCCCTTAACTATTGATGAGGCTTTGTCTTCCCCTGATGCAATAAAATGGAAAGATGCAATAAAAGAAGAATTGGACTCTGTAATAAAAAATGATGTTTGGGAATTAGTGGATTTGCCTAAAGATAGAAAAGCCATAGGCTATAAATGGATTCTCAAAAGAAAATACAAATCCAATGGATCTATTGATAAATTCAAGGCTAGATTAGTGGCAAAAGGGTTTACTCAAAAACCTGGTGTAGATTATGAAGAGACATATTCACCTGTTGCTAAATTTACTTCTATTAGAATTTTAATGTATATGGTTGCTGCATTAGATTTGGAATTATTTCAAATAGATGTAAAAACTGCTTTCTTAAATGGTGAATTGAAAGAAGAAATTTTTATGCAACAACCCGATGGTTATAAAATTGAAGGTCATGAAAACAAAGTTTATAAGCTTAAAAAATTATTATATGGCCTTAAGCAATCTTCAAGACAGTGGTACTACACTTTTCATTATGCTATTACCAAATTTGGATTTAAAGCTAATGATCATGATCATTGTGTATATCATTGGAATAGTGGGAGTCATTTCATGTTTTTGTCTTTATATGTTGATGACATTCTAATTGCTGGAAATAATATTGTTTGTATAAATGAAGTGAAAGATTTCTTAAAATCTCAATTTGAAATGAAAGATTTGGGTGAAGCATCATATGTTTTGGGAATTGAAATCATTATAGATAGAAAATCTAAAACTCTTCATTTATCTCAAGAAAAATATCTTGATAAAGTTTTGAAATGTTTTCATATGGATACTTCAAACCCCATGGATACTCCTATTCATAAACAAGCGAAACTTTCTAAGAAAATGTGTCTGGCAAATGAAGAAGAGAAAAAGAAAAATGGAGCATACACTGTATGTTCAATCTGTTGGTAGTATTATGTATGCTATGCTTTGTACTAGACCTGATCTTAGTTTTGCTGTAAGCTTTGTAAGTAGATTCCGAAGTGATCCAGGTGAGGCTCACTGGTCAGCTGTCAAAAGGATATTCAGGTATATCAAAGGAACAAAAAATCATAAACTGACATATCAGTCTAATGGTGATATTTTAAAAGTTATTGGATACTCTGATGCTGATTTTTCTGGTGATACAGATGATGGAAAATGCACATCAGGCTATGTATTTCTCTTAGGTGGAGGAGCTATTTCCTGGTGTAGTAAAAAACAAAATTGTGTAGCCAAAAGTACTATGGAAGCTGAATATATTGCATATAGCAGTGCAGCATCTGAGGTCATTTGGTTAAAAGGGTTCATTTCAGAATTCAATATTCAGGAAATAGCCAACGAGCCTATAGAAATCAAGTGTGACAATCAAGCAACAATATGCAACATAAAAAATGGCGAGCTTGGTTCAAGAGGAAAACACATAGGTCGTCAATATTATTAAATTTTTGATTTGGTACCTAAGAACGCCATAGTTATCAATTATGTATCATCCAAAGAGATGGTGGCGGATCCATTAACAAAAGCAATTGCTCCTGAAGTGTTTAAAGGACATGTTCTATCCATGGGTATTAGAACCTAAATATCTCGGTCTAATTGGCCAAGCGGGAGATGTTAGATAGAGTGCTCAAATAGCCCTCAATGCAATGGTTAAATTTATATTGGACAAACCTTGCAATGATTTACATGATGTTGTTTATTATATTAATAATATTTGTTATTTTATTTTAATGCACTTAGTAAATCAGAATTACTTGTTTGACCTTGTTGGCTTTGTGGGGTTTGACTTGGTAAAACCAGTAGTTGAGTGGTTATACTCAATAAGAATAGTGCATGTGATTGGGAATTTTGTGGGAGGTATGGAAGAGAGATAGTAGGAGGAAGTTGAGTAACGTTCAATTTCTTAAACGTTACCTTCCTAATTATTTGCTAAGTGGGTATAGATAATACTGTATATATACTCAAGTAGATCTTCCATTAATACACAAAGAAAACCACACTTATGAAATCCTTCAGTGATAAAACCCAAAATCTCCCAACCACAAATCTATGCAAAATTCTATTCTATTTTATTTTCTGCAAATTCGTTCTTCTTGGCTTCACTACCTCCAAGAGCAGGTATCGTGATCGATAAGGTCCGTGACAAACGCATGCTTGAGGGGTTCGATCAGTGGAGAGATAGGTTTGAACATAATGGGCCATGGTAGCCATGGGTCAAGGCCTAAGCGCACATTGTTTCCATTCCCAATCCTCCATCTAGCACCTAGCCGGACCACATCAAGAGAACCCCAAATGCTCCTCCACATAAAAGAAGGATAAGACCCAAGATTTGCGCTGAGGATATGCCTGTCCGAAAAGTATTTTAAGCCACCACAAACTTGTTACTAATAACTTGGGTTAAAGCTTTGAGAAAGGCTATTATAAGCTCCTAAGTCCTATGCATATGCAGTATCTTTATGTTATAGATGTGGATGTAAAGAGGAAGTTGTGTATCTAAACTTTCTGTTAATTTTACCTAGAACATAAATGAAAGAGCAATGCTATGGTTCCTAAATTCTAATTCTAAATTCCTATCTCAAATAATGTAGCAGTGGGTCCCATAGACTTTGATTGGATGATGTTGAAGTATTGGTCCCATCATTATTGCTAGCATCCAATCAAAATCTAAGAGGCCCACTACCACATCATTTGGGATTGATTTTTAGGATTAAAATTTGAGAAGTATAGTGTAATACCCATAAATTTCTACGTTAATAAAATGAATTCCAGCATTTTGATTTCGTAGTCCCAGAAACTTGAACATATATATATACGTATTTATTTGTTAATAACTTAGACTGCAAGTCTCAGACACAGACTAACATATTGCGCTAACCCGTAAAAACTGTATCAAACTGGACTGCATGGCACGTGGTTCCTAGCGACGACCAAACTATACATATATGGAAGTGAGAATATTTCCTAAAATGTCCAGTGTACTACCCAACCCTCTATTAACTATGGTGTAAAACCCCATTATCCAAACACCCCTCCAAACCGCTGGACAAACCACCTCCACCCCAACCTTCAGCCACCTTCACCCTCACCCAAGTACACCCTCCTCTTAATCAAATCTGCTTTATCAACTTCCAGCAGATTTACAAATCTGCATGGGTTTGTGTGTAGATGTGTATCTATGTATATGTGTAGTGGTATATATATAAGACCTTGGAAGAGAGAGCAAGCCACAAACCCAACCACCCATTCACTGCTTCCCCACACCTACACCAAGAACACCCACGCAGACGCCAGAAGGGAAGAAGAAGAGCCGCAGGAGAAGAAGAGAGAGAGAGAGAGAGACTCACCGGAGAAGAGAGAGAGAGAGAGACCCGAGGCTACTGAGGTAAATCCCCACACCCTCTTGAGTATTTTTCAGCACTCTATAGACTCACACACACCTCACACACCTCCCTAGACTCCCCATGCTCAAACCAAACAAAGCCTTAAGTTCTGGACCAGCCCAGACTGCCATGAAAGCTCATCACCGGAGCTCAATTTTTCAAACATCACCACATACCCTCAAATTCATACCAATACGATCCTCTAGACCTCAGATGAACCCCTATGTAGTAGCTTTTAATATAGAGCTTGTATGGATGGTCCTGTAGAGGATTATTCTTCGGAAACCCGAGAAGAATAATCCCCTGGTTCAAACCTTTAATGAGATAACTAGGTTCTCAGGTCCTAGTATGTCGTAAAGGACCTCAAATCAGTCATTTTGGCATTGGAATTACCAATTTACATGGAGAAATGATGAAGTTATAGTCCTTATAAGTTTTCCGGCGAGCTCGACAGTGAGGCTTCGTCTGAGAAGAAAGCCACGACCTGTTTGGGTTCGGGTTATATCGTTTACCCACATTTAATTAATTTGGGTCGCGTCATGGGTATTGGGTATGGGTTTGTTCGTGTGTATAAATGGGTAATGGACTGGGTTATATCAATTAAAAATAGTTCGGGTCGGATATTTTAAGTTGGATCAGTATAGGTATGTAAATGGGTAACCCGTTGGGTTCGGGCCGGATCTGGGTTGACCCGTGAATACTTGTTAATTATAATTAGTTGATTTTATATTAACAATTAATCTGTTAATCCTGATTAATGCTTTAATAGTCTGTTTTAGAATTAATTAACATTTTATTTCTTCTATTAATTAAGATTAGTGTTTATATGTATTATTTATTATATAGTGTATATTAATAAATAGTTATAAATAATTATAAAATGTTTCTAATGATTTTAAATAGTTCTAAATTCTTTTAAAATAGTTTTAAAATACTAAAAATTATATTTTAATATTCTAAAATATTATTTTATAAATAATGTTCTCATATTTTGTTAATACATTGTATACATCATATATCATTATTATTATTTATTTAATGTAAACCAATAATAAGAATTAATATTATATTGAAATAATTAGATAATAAATATCCAATGACCACTTTTTAAATATATGAAAATTATATTAAATTTTCCTAAGGCGTAATGCCTCTACTTTATAAATTATTATCTATAAAACTCAAACTATAGGAGTATTAATATTATTTAAAATATTTATAAATGATCCGTTTGTATTTTAAATTATTTAAATACCAAACGAATTCCAAAAATTATGAGAAAAATACCACTAGCATATTTTAAGACCTACTATTTAATAAAAATATTTATAAGGACCAAATGTCTACCTAAAATATATTTTATAATTAGGGTGTTTCTAAGTCTATTATTAGAGGATTAAAACTTCAATAATTCATAGAAAATAAACCGTAGCTCAGAAAAATACGTGGTCAGTTCCTAAAGTCTTAGAATAATGTCTATAACATTTTCTCAAAGTTTGATAACCTTTTAACAGGGCCAAAAATACAGCTCACCTTTAATGACCCATACTGGTATAGGAAGCCCAATATTTTATATGACGGACTCCGATTTGAGTCCAGTCAATGGCGTTAGACTAAGAATGATGTCTTAATCATCATGATGATGTTTAGGGACCCATCTGGCACAATTACCACTATGCCCTTAATTCTAGTACGCATATTAACCGCCGTTCTATGTACATTATACAATATAGAGACCGAAGCTATGCTTGTTTTTACGAACCCGCATCGAGGTGAGTCGTCCTAACTCACTTGGTATATTATAGAACTATTCTATGTGTATTATGTAAATATCCAATGTGTCCTGTGTAGACATATATGATGAGTATTATATATGTGTACATTAATGTTAACTATTTATATGATGAACGCATGTTTAGACAACTATACTCCATTTCTGATTTATAACTGTTGTTATGACTCATGCTTATTACGTACATGTTATGCAACCACATGAACACTCATATAGACATAGTCGAGTCATGATGTCAATATTGGCGTTTACATGGTTAGCCGAGGAGATTATCCCAAGTTATTGTCATACATGCTTGAGTGGACCGCGGAGGTCCGAGTGGTACAGTCAAATCAATGGGAACAACGATAAAAGCTATAGAGGGCCTGCTAGGCGACGATAACAAAAGTACCCATTTGAATCATTGAAGTTAAACATGAGTTGATGGCATATACGCTATAGAGGCCTTGCTAGGTGGTAATAGCAAAATATCCATCAAAACTTGAATACAATAGTTATCTACTAGGCGACTATAGCGCTGTAACTATTCTATTCTCCAGGCAGGGTCACGAGGACCTAAGAATAAAGTGATTGCACCTTTTTAAAACTAAAACTGCTATGGGGCCATGCTAGGCGACGATAACAACAAAATCATTCTACTCTAAGCTAACGGCATTACACTGGTAATGTAACAAGTCACTTAAGTCGTTAACGGTGTTTGAGTAAAGTCGAATATATCGATACTACATTGTGTCATCATACTATCATGTCATATACTTATTTAATGAAGAAGGTCATCAAGATAACTATGAAGAGGAGTATCTCGATCCTCCACAATGGGACTATCAAGAAAGTTACCCTAAGGAAGACTTTTCAGAAAAGTATGCTAGTGAAAGGCATGGGTATGCCAGCTAGAAAGAAGATCCTGGCCTCTTACCGCATTAAGATTTCCTTTATGTTTTAGAAACTATCTTTTGTTTGATGTAATAATTTAAGAGGCGTCGATCGCCCAATCTTATCTTTTGTAGTTTTCATTTGGAACTATGTAATAACCTAAGTAGCAAAACACTTGAAGTTCCCCCATGAATACCACTAGACGTTTTGAAATTTCTTACTCGGATATATCCATGTTAGAATGCTTGTATGGACAGGTTAGTCTTATGTAACTAGTCATGGCTCACGGATCCGGAAAGGAAAATTTTATTTCCCTAATTTTCGCTACTCTAGGGCGTGACATATAGCATTAATCCAAATCAATTACTTTACTACCTTGTAAAAAAAAACTTTTGTTCCCCTCATAATGATGTGGAAAGTAGTCTTTTTTAAAGATTTGAAATTAATATTATCCTACAATGATGGTTGTAGGAAATAAACCCCCTTCCTCATAAGAAATTATTTAGTGATACCATTGAACCATGTCATCATGCTAATACAGTGTACCGACTCAATGATAATTAGTTTCCATCATTAAGCAAAGAGTAATGCTATGATTCTCAAATTCAAATCCCAAATCCCCATTTCAAATTATGTGGTAGTGGCAGATACAAGATTTACTGCTTGGAGGGGAGGGGGGAGGTGGGGCGTGCACAAGGGACTAAGAATGATCGAGGGTTCGAGCGAAGCAATCTTTTTGTTTTATTTTATACTGTCCTTTCATGCATACTATCGCTATTTATGGTAATAAGGACTGATTATAATTTGTAACATACAAAGCTTGGAATGATAGTAAAACATTTTGGATAGGGCTAAACTAGTAAGCGAAATGAAAATGTGGTTGTACCATATATTTAGGATGTAAAGATTACAATTAAGACAAAATATTACATATAATGGTTTTTGTTTAATTTTCTTGGTGGGTTGGATTATAAATAGGCCAACATACTATCTATAAATTGTATTTTGAGGCAACTAACATATTTTGGGGGGACATTGTAGGATTCACATAATTTTTGGGGGGCCAATCTTAATTAACTTTGAAATTGGTATGAATTACAGGTACTATTTTGATAGGCCAACATACTACCTAAAAATTGTATTTTGAGGCAAACTAACATATTTTGGGGAGACATTGGGGGGGGGGGGGGGGGGGGGGGGGGTTGTAATCTTGTTGGGAATGGGCCCACAATCATAACAAGAAAACCATATTCACAAAGATGGAGATAAATAGAACAAGAATGACACAACCATGAAAGAAAAATCAAGTAAACCAACACAACAAGATTTAAATAAAGTTTGGCCCAACAATTCCTACGTCCACCTACAAAGGCGATCACCTCGATTAATATGAAAATTACAAGCACTCAAAACCTCACATGTATAAATCTCTAACCAAGTTATATGACACACACAATTATTAGAAACTAATCTTTTCCTCACTAGTTTGTGTATGTAGAAGATTTCTAACCAATCGTACAAATCCCTTGAGTAAGCCTATATTTACAGATTGTAGAGTTCCAATCCTAGTTGTTGTAGGATTTACCCCTATGATAAGTCTTATACATCAATGAATACTCTCACAAACAGTATTATAAAATAGGTAACTTACACTGTCAAATTAAGGAATCCTTATTTGATAAGAAAAGCACCAGATAAGGAACCAAATTAAATCTTAGGAAATAATTCCACTAATTGAATTTTAGGCACAATCCTAACAAATCTTAATTAACTTTGAAATTGATATGAATTACATGTACTATTTTTGTAATTTGAAAAACTTGAGGGGGGCCGCCCCTCCCCTCCATCGTATCCACCACTGTCCACTGGATTTTAATTGAAGGATGTCGAAATAACCCCACAGTTGTCAATGGCCACATTGAATTTTGATAGGTGCCCTATCATATATGATGAGATTTTGGGATTTGGATTTGGGAAGCATAGCATTACTCTTAAACAAAACAAATCATGTTCCTACTACTTGTAATGTGTCCATTAATTTTAAAAGTTAGACAACCGAGTATGATTACGAGACACTTAGCATGATAACGTGGGGGCAAGGATGGATCTAGGAAGCTAGTCTAGTGGGGGTGAAGACATATGTAACACCCGTACTCGGGAAAGGGGTTAATTAACATGTTAATATGCATTAATTTACGTAATTAGTGTATAAAATGGGTTAAGGAGAGGCTTGGACTCGCCCATGGAAAAGTCCCCAGTGAGGAGGGACAAGTTTGGAAGTGGGACCCAGTGAAGGGCCCGGATAAAATATGAAATAAATTGCATTTAAATAATTAGATGCATTTTATATGACTATTTGGAATATGTTTAGTTGTTTCAATATCAAATTGTTAATATGTTAGTTTTTTATATCTGCTAATTAACCCAATAAGGGCATTTTTTGCAAAAAGGTGCATAATTAGTAGGTACGATAGTAACTTCACAAACTATGTGGGACCGCGTTGGGACCCATACGAAACTTAGACAAACACCCACTTGAGTTTTGGATAGTTAATAAAATGTTTGGGGATTTCATAATAAGAACTTAAGAAATTCCGAGGGTGCAAATGAAAAAGGGAGAAATAAGGCTTGACACATCATGCTTCTTGCATGTGTGTGTGTCAATAGGAGAGGAAGCTCTCCAATCCGCAGAAATTAAAGAAAAGAAAGAGAGAGCTCGGGAGAGAAAGACGAGCACGAGACGCCGACGTCGTAATTCCGCCGTTCCGTCGCCGCCGTTCGTCCAATTCGCGAACCGAAGCCATTTTTGGAATCGTGGAGGTAAGACGATCATTATTATACCTTTAATTTACGTTTTAATCGTCGAATTTTGGTAACTCACAGTAATCGGTGAGATACGGTTGCCGAATACATGTAGGAAATTACACCGGAGTGAGTTTTGAGCTGGGTTTTGGTGAAATTCAGCATCTCTTAGCTTAATTTGGGGTAGAAATCATAAAAGGTGAGTTTTCTAACTAAAGCCTTGATGTGGTTCATGTTATGTGCTTCAATTGTTAGCTAAGAGATAAGAATTCTGGATTTAGAAATTAAATTCATGTTAAAGTTAGAATTACATGTTGATTTGGTGAAGAAATATTTATAATTATGTGACTATGTGCTTATGTGTTAAGTGGTCAATGAATGATTGGGAATAATGGTTCATTATGGTGAAATAAGGGAGAAGAAGAGGAAGAATCTGTTATAAAGAACGGAAGTCCAAGGAATAGAAGTGGCCGCGGGACCAAGAGCAAGGTCTTCGGGTCGGAGTGAACCATTAGCCCATGAATTCTGCAATTACATATGTTTATGTGCTTAAATTGTCGCATTACACATGTTCATGATATCATTAGCATGTTAGTTAATTCACTAAGCGAAATGCTTAAGAAAACCGTTTTCCTATTTCTGTTGTGGTACATAACAACCACCGCAGGTTCAGAGTAAGGTACGGAAAGGAGGTGAATCGAACTTGAGAATGGGGCAAGACTTGGGATTTGTAGTACATGTTTAATCTTGTAGTATGATGTAAATTATGGTTTTGGACTTGTGATACTTAGGTTGTAATGCTTATAGTCATGGGAGTTGAAGTTAAAACTTAGAAGAACTTATGTAATTTCTTTTGTTAAAACTATGGATATTGTGTGTTAGTTGAGTTGGACTATTCCGACAAGTTCGGGTGTATGTCGCAACCATTTTGGACAAGGTTCGCTTGTAACTAAGTTATATGTAAAGCTTTTGAACTCTATTTCGGTAAGAACTCTATATTCATACAAGTTGAACTAATGTTTAGGCTTTGATGTCTTATTTGATTTAAATGAGATTGGGTACAAGTTTAAAGTGGTTGAAAGTTTCCTAATGTGCATTAGGATCATGTTCAAGAAGTTTTATAAGCTTTCAAAAATGTTTGGATTAGTTTTAGTTCCAAAACTTCTTATAGACAGGTTGAAAGTTGCTGCTGCAGAAATGGTTCTGCAGAGGGGCTTTCGACCGGTCGAACGACGTTCGACCGGTCGAAAAACCCACTGCCAGCCCTTAGATTCAAAATGTTTCCATGTTATGTTTTAACTTTTAAAAGGCCAAGAGGATACCTTTGGGGTCCCATTGACCTATAAAAACTTCACTTTCAATTATAAAGGTTGGTAAGTATTTTCCGCGGAATTTCCTAATGGGCACAAGTTATACTAGTGTTATTTGGCTCAAGCTTGTTTAATAAAGCTTCAAACTCCTCCTCAAATTGTTTTCATGTTTATGTTAGTTCTTGGAAAGAACTTAAGTTCGTTACATGCTTGAATTCGGTTGGAATGAATTGAAATCTTCCAACGGTTGCGTGATTTGATGAGTTTTCGATTCTTTTGTGCACTTTTCGGTAGTTCTAAGGTTGTTGGGAAGTAGTCCCAAGTGACTTGTGTGTTTGGAAACTTCTTAGAATATTAAATGGGGAAAAATATGGTTCAGAGGGTATCTGGACCTGTCGAATACCCCTCTGCACAAGACAGTGATTTCAAAGGTATTTTTCGTCGCCTTTTACGGAAACGGGCATAACTCTTTGTAGAAAATTCGAATTCATGCGCCATTTTTTGCATTAGAACCGGGACTCAAAGAGCTATCTTTTGATGTAAAATTTTGTCATATTTTATTAATGACCATTTTGCCCTTGGGCTATTTTATCTCAGCATAGTAGTTTTAAGCCACTTCAAATCATATTTTTCCTTAATAACTAACATGGTTCTTGCTTATTAGTGTACTTTGGGTGCGTATAGTCTTGTTACACGTGTCCTAATCCGTGGAGACGGGTTGGGGGTGTGACAACATATGAGGGTTCGGGGGGCAACACCATCCAAAAATAAATTTGCCGTTTATTTATACGTTTTTGATAATGAGATAAATATATAAGGAAAGATAAATACAAACTATTTGTATAAACAAGGTATGAAGCTTCCGATTAAAAAAAAAAAGTATGGAGCAATTTGTAAACTAAATTCAGAGTTTATATTTATAAACACACACCAAACATTTTCAAAAAATACATATACACATCAGTTTAAAAATAAAAATCTAAGGGAGTGAGTTTAATAATTTTGATAAAACTTTGGGGGGGCCAGTGTATAATACTTAATGTGTATTTTCCAATACTACTAGTATAGGGTGTGTTTGATAACTCAATTAAATGGTGAAAATGAAAACATTTAGCACTTATTTTATTTCAGTGCGTTTGACAACTATCACTTAATTGAAAAAAGTAGGCAAAAAACCACTGAAAATTTTAAGTGAAAAATTTTTACTGAAAATAATCACTAAATGTAATCTATTTCATACTTGAAAAACTGTTTTTAGTACTGTAAATTCAATCGCTTAAACTTTTTAGTACTTAAAATTCAGCACTTAATTTTCAATTTTATCAAATGCATCCAAAGTGGTTTTTTTTTTCCCAGATCTAACCCCCCCTAGATCCATCACCCATCCTTGCGTGGAAAAACCTCTCTAATTCTTATCTAGGGAACGGAGTTAGTGATAATCCAGCTAAAGATACTGCAAATCCAATAAAGTGGCTAATTGAAAGCTACAAGCTTCTAGAAACTTGTTGGAATGTGCCTATAGTCCCATAATCTTAAGAAAAACAAAAGAGATTAAAATTAAGGTTGTTCTATTCCTGTACAAGATCTCAAAATATCTTATCCTAATCTAATTCAAAGCACAACCAAAAATGAAAACAAAAACGACCCAAAAGGTGAGCAAGCCCACATTGATAATTATAATAAGAAATCTCTAATATATATTACTATTTTATAAGAACTTTTTAACCACTAAATCTATCTCTAAACATGCTTAAGATTTACCGGATTCATTTTTCTTTCCATTCTTTTTCTTTTTCTCCATCCTTAGATAACGGACTCATGTCATCACTGCAGCGTGATAAGAAATAGAGTATTGCTATGCTTCTCAAATTTCTATCTCACAAATGCTTCTTAAATGATTTGGTAGTAGGGTCAAGTTTAATACAGTGAGACCAGTTAAAATTCGATTGAAAGTTGTTTACATGGCCCCACTACCTTATCATTTGGGAAATACTTTGGGATAGGAATTTGGGAAGCATAGCATTACTCTAAGAAATATGGTTTGGGTGCTGACAAATGTGTATAAACTGTTTATGCATTTAACGAGCTGTATAATATTTTTGTACAGTAATTTATTTTTATTTTTTAAGTTTTATTTCCTAAACTAGATTTGTAGCTCGTGCGATGCAAAGAGATGTTATGATTCAACATTTGATGCACACGATTTTAAAAAATCGTTGAAATCCAAGGGCTTGTTTGATAAAACTAAAACGCTATTATTGCACGCATGGTAACGTTGTGGTTTTCGATTTTCAGTTTTTGTTTTTATTTTTTGTATTGATGCCTGCCTCTAATTCAATACAAAAAATGAAAACAAAAACTGAAAACCAAAAATCACAACGTTACCATGCGAGCCCTTGTTGAGTTTTTAATATTAAAAATTTTAAACTACTGAATTTACAATATTGATAATTTTGGTTTATGTATTAGATAAGTTGTATTCAACGATTACTTTTATTTATTTATTTTTTATCGCAAAGCATGAAAATTCCATTGCACAAAAAGCAAGTTCACAATGAACAAATACAAAACAGAAAAAGGAAAAAAATACATGGTAAATCATAGCAATCTTCTGGTTTGTACTGCAATATCCAAAACTATGATATCGCGGACTGTAGTGTAGCTCAAACACTCTGAAGGAAAAAGCCACCAACAACCACAACAAAGATCTGACCTTAAAAAGCACCGTGACTGCGAAGAGGGCTCAAACAAACAACAAATCTAACACAGATATGTGTGGACAGGGTCAGATCCAATCACGAAGTACGGAGACAAAGAGATCTAGCTGCATCAATCAACCAAATCAACAAAAACAAAACAAACCCTCAACAAGGAGGGACAAAACCCCCCAACAAGGAGGGACAGAACCCCCAACAAAGAGGAACAAACCCCCTCACAAGAGGGGACATATTATTGAAAGCAACAAAAAAACAACAAAGAAAATGGTTAAGGGCTCTCCCATGATGGATGAGAGAACCCCTATGGGGCTGCCGCAAGGAGAGCACATAAATTAGAAGGAAGGGAGAACTATCGAGAAAAATAAAAGGCATGAAAGAGAAAAGGAAAATTCCAACAAAACAAATTTAAGAATTAAAAAAGGAAAAATTAATTAGCAGTCCCTAGCATGGACTGTGAATGGTGATTGGTCCAGCCCGGTTTTTTTTTTTTTTTTTTTTTTTTTTTTTAAGGAGGAAAAGGCAACATTTTTTAATTTTATGGCCTTTAATCCACTTTTAAACTGAAGATAAGATTTATTGACAAAGTTGCCCCTGTCACACATATAGGAAGTTGTTGATTCTGTTTTGCCACCTCAGCACATTCTTTAAGGAAGTAGTTTTTTTTTTTTTTTTCAAGCTTTAAAATGTTATAACTTTCAACAACTCCATTTTCAATCAAATTTATATATTTGTAATCTAGAAGGAAAGATCTATCAAACAAGATCAATAATGACTATGAAAAAATGTAAAAAAAAAATTCATGTTACTGTTGAATCACTATAACGTAACGTAATGTCACAGTCTCTTTTGTGACAGTAACATGATACTACCTTTGATTTTATTTTATTTATTTATTTATTTATTTATTATTATTATTATTATTATTATTATTATTATTATTATTATTATTATTTTGCATTTGATGATATGTTACTGTCTTTAACTGGACAGTAACATCTGAAAATTGGCCATAATTTTGCGATTATTAGGTCAGTTTGAAGAAATGTTATTGTCGACAACATGTTACTGTTTCTTTGTTCAATACCATGTTGCTAATCTTTAATAGTATATTACTATTTTTTGTATGAGGATAGTTTTTAAAGATAGTAACATCTACTAAATGGCCCTAATTTTATAACTTTTTGCAACAATGATGTTACTATCTTTGTAAAAACGTTTAGTTTTTGATAATATGTTGCTGTATTTATTTAGAAAATATTGTAAAAGCAGTATCATCTGATAAAATGGCCATAATTTTGCAATTATTTGATCAATTTGAATAAATGTTACTGTCGACAGTATCATGTTACTGTCTCATGTTACTATTTTTACCTGGGCAGCACTTAAAGACATCGATTTTATTTTTTTAAGAATTTTATAGGCACTATGAATTTTGTTTGATAGATCTTGTTTGTAGATTACGAATATATAATTTTTATGGAAAAAATAATTTGTAGTTTAGAAGTTATGACAATTTAAAGTTTAAAAATTAAAAAATTACTAACTTCTTTAAATTATGGATTGAGGTGACATATGTGCAGTGTAATTGTTGAACATAAGAAAAGTGAATATTTTTGTCCACTGAAAATCAGAGGGACTTTGGCACCAAAAAAAAAACCTGGGGATCTATCATCTATTATGGTCCTTCGTGGGAAACTATGACCAACCGCCCCATTAAAAATGGTTAAAGAAAAGTATAGATAACTTCTTTTCTGATTAGGACTCGTAATTAATTCGGAAAAGTCATGAGAAAGAAAAATCATTTGAATCATTTTCGAAAGAAAGTAAATGTTCTTAAAAGATACTCGATATGTTAGATAAGATATGGTTTACGAAGTATTAAGGATATACTTTGATTTATGCTACATTTATATGTATGCATAAAAAAATATGAAAAATTAAATAATTGACATTTGTCGTTACTTTAAAATGTATAATTTAATATATGGGAAATGCTAACTTATAGCATGACGTCCTTTTAGCGATGAAAAAACGTTTTTAGTGATAAGAGTTTTCGTCGCTAAAAGTCGGGATTTTTAGCGACGAAAAATTCCGTCGCTAAAAGTTTTTTTTTTTTTTTTTTTGTCGCTAAGAACTAGTGTACGCGCTGCTAACATATAGCCATCGTACTGGATAAGCACACTAGTCTTAAAAAGCCAGATGGGGTGGGGTGGGGTGGGGCGGAGCGCGGATCGGCAGAGCGGGTTCCTTGCTTTTTAAGCCTAGCTCACCCAGTGCGCACTGTAACCAGAATATATATATAGCTGCAGCTTTGTATATATATATGTATATGCAGTCAGGCTCTAAACGGCACTGAGTAAGCGCAAATCCTGTACGCCTTAGAACCTGATTGTATATATATATATATATACATAGTCTGGATCTTAAGCGGACCTTAAAAAACGAACCTAACAGACAGATCGTGTACAAAGTGAAAATTTCTCACATCTTCAATTTCTTACTTTTTACACACTTCTCACTTTTATATGGTCCGACTTTTAGGACCGTTTTTTAAAATCCCCTTAAAATCCCGACTGTATATATATATAATTGCATCCGGTGTAATGCACAAGAACACTTCGCGTACATAGTTGATAAATAAAGTTGCACCATATAAACAGCACCCGTTTCCTAAGTGACGTACCAAAACATTCTGAGTAAAAAAAAAAAGTGACGTACCAAAACATGTTACTACAATATTTTATGTCTCAAACACAATATGGCTTCCAACAAATTTTAATTAATTAAGACTTGATGGTGATTACCCTTCATAAATCTCCTTAAGAAGTAACCAAATCCAACACATGGTTAATACCCATTGGCATTGTAGTGCTTTTCAACCTTAAACTTTAGCCACCCACTTATTTGTTAATTGAATGCTTTTGGGGTTATGCACTCTTAAGGTCTTAATGCATAATTCCCTAGGTGATACGTGGCCCTATGTCCATGAAATTCCAATTTATCCTGGACGTGATCAAACAATATACACTAGTTGATATGATTTGTATAAGAGCATGCCACTCAATTTCCTCCTCTTGTTTTAAATTTCTTTTGTATTTTGAGCTTATTTTAAGTTCTAGTACTATTTATGTGTGGAGGAAAAACTAGAGAAACGATTTTCCTTAACAAAGCCTAAAGCTAAACCATCAAATACTCTGAAATCATGGAGTTGAATCACCTACTGAGAGTAACGGTTTTATTGTTAAATAAAATTTGGGTTCTATTAATATGTGCCTTAAGGGCACATGTTAAGGTGTTAAAAATAGTCAGAAATAGAAATAAATGAGTGAAATTCACACCTAATTTATCATCAGTGTGGATTCCCCATGCATTTTTTTTTAACTACTTTAAGCTCCTTAACATGTACCCTTAAAACATCTGTTACATTTTCCATAAAAATTTAGTAAAACGTGTGTTGAAATTGGCTTTGAATTTCTCGCGTATCCAGCAAATAAGGTGATTATTTGTGTGCAAATCAAGTTTTCTAATTTTATTAGAATTGCATATTAGAATAGTTTTCAAAGGTGATTGGTTTCTTAATTGTATACAAATACTTGCAGTAAAGATTTTTTGTTGGAAAGTTACCATGAGGTAATCTTACACCTATTAGGATTAAGCAAGGCATTCCATATAAATAGGAGGCTATAATGAAGAAGAAGAGTATCTTGAAAAGTGAGTCAATATCCTTGAAAGAGACTAGAGTAAGAGAAAGGAGCTTCAACTCATCGGCGGGCTTCGGCCTACTACAAGAAAAATCAAGGACGTCTTTCAATTCCCGACGAAAAATTTTTAGTAATGCATCGGCAACTCCTCGAGGGGAAAGGCTTTTAGTGACAAAAAAATTCGTCGTTAAAGTACACCCTTTAGCGAAAAATTTCGTCGGGAAAAAGCCCTATTAACAATGAAATTTTTCGCCCCTAAAGGTTATGAATTGTTTATGAAGTCTTTTCGTCATTAAAAGAGTACTATTAGCGACGAAATATTTCGTCGCTAAAGGTGACTAATTGCTGACGAGTCAATAAAAGATAATTATTGCTGACGAACTCTTTTCGTCATTAAAAGTTCACTATTACCTAAAAAATCAAATTTGTGGATTTTAACTATGACCGACGAAATATTTCGTCACTAAATGTTAAAAGAAAATTAAGATTTAAACCATTAGTGACGATTTATTTCATCACTAAAGGTGCATGTCCTTAGGAATTATATTGCATTTTTCAAACCAAATGTTTAGTTTTTGTCCACCTACTAATTGAGTAATCTAAAAGCATTCACAATAACCACAAAACATCCACAACTCATTAATAAAGTCACATACTCAATCCAGCATTAAAGAAAAATATATATATTAATTAAAATCCAAATCACATAGCAAATTATACAAATTCAAAAAAAAAAAAAATCGAACGTCAATGTATATTGTTCCATGCAATGAAATCAAAACAGGTCCTTGGCGGGCAAAAGTTTCGTCAATGTCAGATTTGTTGTAGTGCAACTGGATTGTGAGGCACCAATTACCACAGTGACAAAGAAGGTGTTCTTCGTGTGGTAGCTATAGCTACAGGTCCTTGGCGGAGGAGAGAGAATTCGGTGAATCCTGAGTGCTACAAAGAGAGTAATTGGTGTGTACGTTCTCATGTGTGAGGAGCTCATGACAAGTCAAGTGGTGATTGGCCTAAGTGGAAGTCATTATTCTAGGTGAGTTAGAATATAAATATCCATCATGTGTGCCTTCAAAGAGTAGCTTGCAATCGTTAATCAATAAAAGAGTACGTAGTTGTTTTTGTGGTGGTGTAGCTCGGTGGATTGAACCATGTGCAATCTTGTCTTGTGTTTGATTATTAATCTTGGTTTCGTGTGAAGTATCTTGGATGATTGATTTTTGGGGCCCACCAATATAACAAAACTCCTCATTTTAGATTAATAAAGTTTAAAGGAAATCTATTTTTTATTTGGTCAAAACTCCATAATTAGTGAAACTTAATTGGATCAAGCCCCTATGTTTCGAAAATTGTGTGAAATTCATCATATGAAATTTTCACTCAAATCAAAGACGGTTGGACTTAATACCACCCAAAAAAAATAATAAAATGTGTCTATTTTAGAGAAACTTTTGACTAATAGATTGAAATTCCCTATTAAAGACTACTATGCTCATAGATATACTCGTATATAATAAATGAGTGAGGGCATTTTTGGTAAATAGACAAGCTAAGATGGTACTTATCAACTTCTAACTTGTGGAGAGAGGCTATAATAGGGATCATTTGACAAGGACATTCGTAGTATATATAAATATGTATTAAGACTAGACCTTATGTCACATAATATTAAAGAGGATTTGATTATAAATCAAAGTTATAAGCTTTTGCTTTCTTTGTCTTGGGGAGTGATGAGAGAACATATGGGTTGGGGTGTTGTAGAAGAAGGGTACTGGAGAAAGGGCCCATGGACTGCAGAAGAAGATAGGTTGCTCATTGAGTATGTCAAGTTGCATGGTGAAGGAAGATGGAGCTCTGTGGCTAGGCTTGCAGGTACTCATAACTCACTATACTCAATACCCACCAAAAACCTCCACTTTTCTTCAAACTCTTTGTTATTTCTAACCTTATGAATCACAGAGCAAGGGCAGCACTGTTAGAATGTACTTGTTTGAAAAAATAAAAAATGTAACCTTTGGAAATGGACTTCTAGAAGAAGAAGTCCATTTACACCTAAAACATACACTTCACAAACACACTAGTTAACGTGGATCACTTAAAAATACTCCTTAATTAGTTACCAAATATAAGTACATATAAATAGAATTCATTTCAAAATTGTCATCGCCACAGGTGTAACTAGCATTACTCTTATCCAAATCCCATAACTAATTAAGAGCATATACTATAATACGTTCTATAAATTTAGTGTAAATTCATGTGGTTAAAGGTACTATTAATAAGTAAGTATAAGTATAAGTTTACACTTTTATTAATATATGGCCACGAAATGCATTTGCTTATTTACATGCACTTTATATTATAAAAAAAAATTAAAAAGAAGAAAAGAAAAGATAAAAAAGAAGGTCATCAAAATTAAGAAGTCCATCTTGAAGAGTCCATTCCGAAAATGGACTTTTATAATGAGAAGCTTCGACAAATACCTCCTAAATATTAGTGACCTGCCATGTGGTTTCAAAAATCCTCTGGAGTGACCCATCGTTGAGGCTACAAAAAAAAATGGCACAAGGAACTTGGTTTAAAAATCAGATGGCCCAATTGTATCTTCTTGTGTCTACACTTGAGTTTATGTCTCTTCTCAATTACACGTTCAATTTAAATACCAATTGGTAACTTAATGTATAAGTACTAGAGAGCAAAGTTAATCCCATAAAATGAGCCATTTATTTAAAGTGGTCATGAATCACTATTATTTCACAGTGCTCTTGTCTGTAGGACTGCAAAGGAATGGGAAAAGCTGTAGATTGAGGTGGGTTAATTATTTGAGGCCGGACCTTAAAAGGGGGCAAATAACACCACATGAAGAGAGCATAATTCTAGAGCTACATGCTATGTGGGGGAACAGGTAATCAGTACTTGAAACTGGTCTAACTTTGGGTGTGTTTGTTAAAACTGAAAATTAAGTACTGAAAATTAAGTGTTGAATTTAAGTACTGAAAATTTTAAGTGATTTGCATTTACAATACTGAAAACAGTGTTTTAAGGACTAAAACAAATTGCATTCAGTGATTATTTTCAGTAGAAAATTTTCACTTAATGTTTTCAGTGAATTTTTTGCTGCTTTTTCAAGTAAGTGGTACATTATCAAACGCACTGAAAAAAAATTAAGTGCTGAAAATTTTCATTTTTATCACTTAATTGAGTTTATCAAACACACCCTTTACCTATCAAGAAAACCAAATATTGGAAATAAAAAAAATATAAATAAATAAATAAATAATCAATTTTTATTTTTAAATTTTTTTTTTAATTTTTTATTGTTGGGGGTGGGGAGATGGGGGGCGTGCGTTGTACTTGTTTGATTTGGTTGCATAGAATCTCTAGCTGTGGGGCGGGTATGGATGGGGCAAACACAGCTACCGTATGCAGCCACAACTCATCTTTATTACAATTGAAAACATCATATATAGTTACAAATTAAAAAAAAAAAATTTAAAATCTAGTTTCATTACGACATCTCATTTTACATGTATGTTGATATATGCACATGAAAAATACAAAACAAGGTATACTATACTACGTATATATGCAAGAAAAAGGAAATAAGACACTAATCGGTTAAAGTTCTCTAGGAACATTTTCTACTAAGATGCTTTGTAATTTGACCATTAATTTTTACACGGTGAATCGGTTAATCACAAAGCATAACATTATGAAATGTGTTTGTAAGAACCCACTAGGTAGAACTCATAAAACTGACTTACAAGGGGAGGGTGCCCAAGTGGTTATTACCCACCAACTAGGCCTATATATGCCTAGCTGATGCCGATGTGATATCCTAACAGTGTTTCTAAACAAATTATTTTGAGTAATGCTACAGACACAACACATTACACAACACAAATGCCTTGTACATACCCTGTGCTGTTTGAATTTTTTACATTTTTTTATATGCAGCACTTACGCAGCACAGGGTACATGCATTTAAAACTCTGTTGTGCAATGTGTTGTGTCTGTAGCATTACTCGATTATTTTTAAGTCCATTTTTTTAGCCAAAAAATTATACTACATAATACACAAATCGCTGAGATATTAGCATGCACTCTGTGTGTGTGAAACTCAAAATACAGGTGGTCTACGATTGCTAGAAGATTGCCAGGAAGAACTGACAATGAAATCAAGAACTATTGGAGGACTCATTTCAAGAAAAAGGCAAAAGTTCCATCCAATAGCATCAAAGAGTCGAAATCTCATCCTCTAGAGAGAAAGCAACAATTTCAACAACAGCAGCAACAAGAGCAACAATTTAACCAAGTGAATGTGACAAAGATTATGTCTTTGCTTGATGAAAGTGAAAACGAAGTACCAACTTTGCCTCAAATGAGGCAAGACATGGCCACCATAACTTCCACCACAGCTAAAGAACAAGGCTTTTTCTACTTCATGCTCAATGAATATGGATCTGTGCCTGAGGACTCCAATGAAGACTCTCTATGGGGTGGCTTGTGGAACTTAGACAATGTTCATGGCAATTTAGCCTCTTCCTTCCGCTGATTCTTGGGTGGTGGTTTTTTGAATTAAGTATCCCAAATTTGAAATATCTCAAATGCTATTAGTGTGGTTTGTGGTACTATCATAGTATGTAGTACACCTAGCAAAGCATAAAAGAACAAATTTGACAATCAAATTTCAGTATCATATCATTACAGAATCCTTCTAATGAGGGATCCCTTATTTTAATAAAGTGAGGACTTTTGTTGTAGCCGTTGGATCGTCATTTATTCCAGGCCCCCACCAGTGAAATGACAGAATTTCCTTATTTGAAAACACAATCCAACGGCCGAGAACTGAAGTTCTCACTTTATTAAAATGAGGATCCTTCATTAGAAAGGTTCTGTATATCATTAGTGTTTTTTTGGTTTATGATCATACCACGCCATCAAAATAAGTGTTGCATTTTATATTTTCTCACATTCCAGGCTAATAACTTTGTTCCCCGACTCGATTAAGCAGTGGCGACTCTGACTTTTTAGGGTCCAAAACTGACTCCGAAAATGGGGCCTTTGCGTACCTCAATGAAAAAAAATACTATTTATGAAAATTGACATGTGCTAACACTATTTATTTGCAAAATAAAATTAAATAAATTAACAAGTAAAATTGACTTACATCAATAAATGAATTAGGTATTTTCTTAAATTTACACAAGCTATGTACATATATATAAAATATAGAGTACTATACAGGTGGGGCCATATGAAATTGGGAGACATCAATAAATAGATTGGACAATTTACTTAAATTTACTTAAACTATGTACATATATGAGCAAGTGTTTCACTTGTTTTGAGTTAGGGTGGGCCTGGTACTAACTGATAAAATGAGCAAGCCAGTGAAGTTCTTAGATCCTGGTTTCGCAAATGCCACTTGGGTTTAGATTATACGCATCATTTCCAAGTGATTGAGTGTATCTAAGGGTTTGTTTAAGAAGATTCAAAAGAATATTTAAAATAAGATATAATTGAGTCTATTTTTTATCTGATTTTTGTAAAATTTAAGTATATGCTAATTTAACAAAGAACTTATTTTAAACAACTTGTTAGACTGAGCACGAAATTCTATATAAAAAAGATAGGACAGTCACCAATCTAAGTTGTGACAAAATCAAATAAAAATTGTACCTTGAGTAAGCATGTCATGTTTTAGGCTTTGCCAAAAAACACTTAGTCCTTGCCGTCTCTCACTAGACAGTGCGATTCTCACGATCCCGTACTATTCTTTCAATCTCTGTGGCTAACTCTGTTATCTTCTTCATTTGATGGTCTTCTTCTCTGCAATCAAGCTATCTCCATTTACCCTTTTAACCTCTCGTTATTACAATCCTGCCACTTCCTTCGACTCATCTCTCTCTCTCATTCACCTTCTCCAACTCTCAATCAACAACCAGTCTCTGAAACTCACCCAACAATCCCATTCTCGAGTCTGTCACCTCGGATTGAATCAACACTCTGTCATTGTAACAAAACTCATATCTGCATACTCTGTTTGTAAAAACCCAGTTGCCTCAAAACTCGTTTTTGACTCAGTTCAGATCAAGAATGTGTATATATGGAACACACTCATTAATGGGTACTCAAAGAATTGTTTGTACAGTGAAAGTTTTGATCTTTTCAATCAAATGTGCCGAAGTACAGTGTCACCGGACGATTTCACGCTTTCGACTCTGTCGAAAGTTTCCGGCGACATTGCCGACGTACTCGCCGGAAAATTGATTCACGGGAAGTGTATACAAATTGGGTTTATTTCAGATATTATAGTTTCCAATTCTCTCATGTCTATGTACTGTAAATGTGATAGCTTTTTTGAGGCTCGCAAGGTGTTTGATGAAATGCCTCAAAGAAATGTTTCATCTTGGAATGTTATGATTTCGGGTTATTCGGATTTTAGTGATTGTAGTTTTGATGGAGAGGTTTGGAAATTGGTTAATTCGTTGCAAATTTGTGGGTTGAGATTGGATGGTTTTACGATTTCTAGTCTTCTTCCTTTGTGTAATGACAATGGTATTGAATGGGATTATGGAAGAGAGCTTCATTGTTATATTGTGAAGAATGGGTTGGATTCGGGTTTGGATTCGGATGTTTATTTAGGATGTTGTTTGATCGATATGTATTCGAGGAGTAAGAGAGTCGGTTTTGGTAGACAGGTTTTTGACAAAATGAAATTTAGAAATGTTTTTGCTTGGACTTCCATGATCAATGGATATGTACAGAATGGAGATTCAGATGAATCGCTGGTTCTTTTTCGAGAAATGCAAGCGAGAGATCGAATAGAGCCCAATAGGGTTTCTCTTATAAGCGCTTTACCTGCTTGTAGTACACTTGCTGGTTTAATGGGTGGAAAACAAATCCATGGATTTGCTATCAGAAGAGAATTGAATCAAGAAATCTCTTTATGTAATGCTCTCATTGATATGTATTCCAAGTGTGGTAGCTTGAATTGTGCAAGACAGGTTTTCGAAGACAAATCAATTTGTAAAGACATGATTTCATGGAGTTCGATGATTTCTGGATATGGAATACACGGGGAAGGTCATGAAGCAATATTGTTGTATAATGAGATGCTTCAAAATGGGGTCCCACCGGACATGATTACAATTGTAGGAGTTCTTTCTGCTTGTGGAAGATCAGGATTGGTAAACGAAGGTCTTAATATCTTCAACTCGGTTATAAACCAACATAAAATTCGCCCAACACTAGAGATCTATGCGTGTGTAGTTGATATGTTAGGCCGATCAGGCCAACTTGACAGAGCATTAGATTTCATCAAGACAATGCCGGTAGAGCCTGGCCCGAGTGTCTGGGGAGCTCTTTTGAATGCTTCTATACTTCATGGGAATTGTGAGATTCGAGACCTGGCTTATAAGTTTCTTGTTCTGATTGAACCTGATAACCCTTCAAATTATGTATCGCTTTCGAATTTATATGCTTCTTCTAAGAGGTGGGATGGTGTGGCTGAAATGAGATCAATGATGAGAGAGAAAGGATTGAGGAAATTGCCTGGTTGTAGTTGGATTAACATTAATAGTGAAACTCATAGTTTCTATGTAGCTGATAAAGCACATCCTTGTTCTGATATGATATATGAAATGCTCGATGAACTCATTTTAGCTATGAAGGGAATTGGTAATTCTCTTGATCTTGGAAATTTATCATAGATGCCGTTTGGAGTAGCTTTTGCATGATTAAGCCTCCGATCGGGATTCCCACATGGGTCATATAGAGTTTGGATACAATTTCCTTGGATAGTTATTTCGCACAGCCAAGGACAGTGTACATAGTGGTGCGAGAAACGATTTGGTGTTTTAACAAATAGAGAGTAATTAGTGCAAGGACCTGTACCACTCTAGATCTCTTTGGAGTTTGGAATAACATTTTGAGAATGCATTCTCATCAATTGTAAGTACTTCCATCTCTGTTTAATTTATTTTACAGATGTTTAATTGTAGAATTCTTGTTTCCACTTCTTAGTTGGAAATGATGTGTTTTGTACATGAGGACTTGAGGAAATGTTCATCACCACCACCACCATGTAACTTTCACTCTATCATGTTTCCACTTCTTAGGCCATGGTCCAGCCCATAGTTTTCAAAATCGTACTGGTTGATTCGACCGGTTGAACGCTGAACTAGTAAGTCATCCGGCATGACTATGTAATTGGACTGTTGGTGTAATTGAACTAACAAAAATCAGTGTGAACCAATTAAATTAAACGAATTTGACTAAGTTGTCGAGAACCAATTGGTTGAACCGGTTAACTTTTATTACTCCTGAAAATTTATGCAAAATATTTATCTTAAAAAAAGGTGTGAAATTCAGTAAGCATTTTAATCGGCTCACTCAACGGTTGAACCCGAGTTGTAAACTGATTGTGTTGCCGATTGAAAGTTCAGTTTCATTCTGATGAGTTTGGTGCAGCCACTGACAGTGTACATAGTGGTGCCCCAAACTATTTGGTGCTGTACAGGATAGAGAATAAGTTAATATAATATAATATAACAAAATAAAAATTAAGAAGATGCTGTAAATATTCCGAAATATGTAATCCTGATTGAAAAAAATTGTATATTTTTCAATTCTAGAGTTATTCGAATAATGATATTAAGATTTATCTACATACTTAACCATTAGGAAAATATGTTCAAATCCGTTCCTTCTTGGTTGAAAGGAATTCCCATATCACTAGCAAGCAAAGTAAATAGGATCAATACAAGTAGAGGGAATAACATAGTGTTATCCGACTCATAAGGCTACGGATAAGTGTTCTTAATGCAAAAATTAGTAATAGTAATGAAGGCTACGGGCATATTTCATAAGGCTACTATTAGCAGTCGACTGAAGGAAATTTTTTTTTTTTTTTTAAATTCTTCCAGTTTCTCAAAATGACTACTTCACCCTTATAAACTACAAAAGGTAAATATTAAAAATCCTAGAAAACTTTCTCTCCCCTCTCTATCCCTTCCCCATTCTCTCTCTAAAAATTTATTATACTTAATCATGTACTTTCTATTTGGGTGATCGTATATAAAAAAAAAATTTAGGGGCATAATGGACTAATGGACTTTTGCATTGGCTGCCAACCCATAGGGTTTCTCGTTTGACAGGACAGAGGTGAATGAAATTTTTTAATATGTGACGGAGGTCTCTATTTTTAAATAATTTATTTAGGGTCATAATGGTACTTTTGTATTGTCTTTGAAAGAGGTCAACGTAACTTTTAAAAATGCGAGGGAGGTCTTTGTGTCTGTAAAATACTTCTGGGGTTAGGTATAATTAATCCAAAATAATAAAATAAATAGAATGATACATGTCACTAAACTTTGGGACCTTGGCCAATGATTTTGAATGTCTGGTTTCAACCCCTCCTATAATCAACCCACACTTTCTCAATAACTTGGTAAATCTGAATGGTCCAAGACCCTCCAACATTTGGATTTTAAATACATATCAAGAATATAAAGTAATAAGGACCATATTGTTTTTTTTTTATATATATATATATATAGCGAGAGAGAGAGAGAGAGAGAGAGAGAGAGAGAGAGAGAGCTCACATTATCTTTGAGACTATCCCCAATCATCATTACTTCATTGGGTTGAACTTCCCATGTTGTACAAATGTGCAGCAGTGGAGCTGGGTCTGGTTTATAGGGACGAAACTCCCTGCCTAGAGCTGGAGAAAATGTCATCTGTAACAACGATATGCATCAAGATCAATCCTTGTGCAAAGTAAGGCTTTGTTTGCTTCTTGGATTTAGCGAGGAAACAGAAAGGAAAACATAGAGGAAACGTTTTCCTTTGTTTGGTTAATAGGAAAATAAGAAAGGAAATAGAAAAAGTTGAGAAATAAATAAAACATTTTGAATCATTTTCCTTCCTTTATTCATACAATACAATTATATTTTAGAAACTTTTAATTTTAACATGACGGAAAGCACGAAGGAAAACATAAAAGAAATCGTTTTCCTTACCCCGTTCCTTTTCCCTCACGAATTCATTGAACCAAACAGAGCCTAAAGGGGAAAAAATGAAAATACTTCTCACAATTGAAGCCAAGAATAAATTTATAAAGGCATCAACAATCTTCGGGTGAATTAAAATTAACAAACATAATCTAAAAAAATTTCCAGCTCAAAAGATCACTTGTTCAAGACTAGCACAGAGTTACGGAGGCTGCTAAAGTGGAATGCGATGCATTCCATTTAGGAATCATCTAATAAGGATCAGTTCAGAGTCCTTAGACCCAGTCTCGCTTTTATCTAGTTTTTTTGTGAAAACCAGCATTGTCTTGGTTGATAGAGAACCAGTTCAACTAGTATTATGTTAGTTTGATGAAAAGAACCATTCAAGTATACAAGAACTGGTTTTGTTGTTCAAATATAAATAGTTTGATCTTGTGTACCTACTTTTTGGTTACATAGGTGTCCCATGCTCAACTTAGAAATACTTGAATGGTTCTTTTCATCAAACTAACATAATACTAGTTGAATTGGTTCTCTATTGTAGATAGTAGTTGACTGCTCATACAGCTTGACCAGTACACGTCACCAACGACTGCACGTGTATCAATATGGGCTCCACCAACAACAATCGCTACATAGTAGTTGACCGCTCATACAACTTGACCAGTACACGTCACCAACGACTACACGTGTACCAATATGGGCTCCACCAGCAACAATCGCTACATAGTAGTTGACCGCTCATACAGCTTGACCAGTACACGTCACCAACGACTCCACGTGTACCAATATAGGCTCCACCAACAACAATCGCTACAAACAAGACCCACCCTACGAAGTCCACTATAAAGCTCCACGACTGAGAAACTCGCCCCAAGACCCACCCTAATGAGCCCACTCTGAAACCCTACTTCGAATAAACCCATTCCAAAGCCTTACCACTCCGAAGCTTCACTTCGAAATCCGAAGCTTACGAGTCCACTCCGAAGCGTTATTCTCCGAAGGCCTAAAGTAGCCCACTCCGAAGCACCACTACGGATGACTCCACTCCGAAGCCTTATTCTCCGAAGGCCTAAAGTAGCCCACTCCGAAGCACCACTACGGATGACTCCACTCCGAAGCCTTATTCAAACAAAGCCCATCTCAAGTAGCCCACAAAGGAAGCACACTTCAAATATACACACACTTAACTCTCGGACACCCACCCTTGGTTTGGAAGCAGTACCTAAGGGTGGTCAAGTCCGCTGGAATTTCGGAAGCTCATGGCTAGGTGGCTAGAGCTGAAGGCATCTCCTTAGCCTGCGCCTCATGGACAAGGCCAGGGTTGGCCCCAAAGAGAAAGAGAGACACGTGACCATCATCACGTGCCCTGCCCCTCCAACCTCACAGCCAATTAGAGAGGCCCATGACCACAAGTCTAACTGATACCTTTGACTCTCACCCTGGCCAGTCAGTTCAGCCTCGCTGAGTATTCTGCGAACCAATCGCACGACCTTGAGAACCCCAATGCTTAACCTTATGCACCAATAGTATTCTTTCCCCCTCTTGACCAACCAATGGTATTTCTCCTTATTTAAACCTCCGAACCAATGGAAGAGAACCTTGGTTCTCTCCCTCACTGAATCCTCTGCACCAATAGTATTCCTTCCCCCTCTTGACCAACTAATGGTATTGGTTCACCGTCAAATGACAACGCCACCTCTCACATGTCCCATACCTTCTCAACACACTGCTTTGTCTACATCTCATTTAATGATCCCCAAACACCTTAAACATGAGCATTTTAAGCCTCTCGTCTACCTAAAAACAACAACCCACTAAGAGGACGCCAACTCAACTTCGTCCCATCACGTCAAAGCTATGCAGCCTCCCCACGACCTTCTGTATAAATGAGTTGCCTGATTTACTACACAACCCGGAACCCAACACAGCTTAATCCTAAACGAGGGCAAAGGGTTAACTGTGGTTTCTATTCTCACCCATTTACAAAACATTCCCCTTGTTTTGAGTATAACTAGATCCTTTGTACTACGAGACCTTTCGCCTAATTTGAACCTTCACCATATCTTGACATTACCAACACCTTCGGCTTACAACACCATTCCTCTCACAACACCCTTCCCCTAACATTACCCTTCGGCTTACTTGACACTCCGTCTTATAATACCCCTCGTCTCACTTACCTAATACTTACCCACCGCTCTCTGACCTTACTCCAGCATACATAAAACTTACTGCTTTCTCTCTCTCTCATTTGGGGCTACTTCGGTTCTCATCCGACCCGAAGTCTCTCCGAATCCCATTACTCTACTATATTCTTACATATTTATTATTCCGCACTTTTTGCATTATTTATCATATTTTAGTTGTTGTTCCACTTGTACTATCATGCTTACTTGTTATACCTATATGCATATCTTATACACTTCACAAAAGAACCTACCACATCTATCAAACCAAGACAATGCTGGTTTTCACAAAAAAACTAGATAAAAGCAAGACTGGGTCTAGGGACTCTAAATTGATCCTTTTCAGATGATTCCTAAATGGAATGCATCGCATTCCACTTTAGCAGCCTCCGTAACAGTTCGAAGAGATCTTAGCCTGTCAAAATCAAATGTACATAATGATAATGAATATAAACAAAAAACGGATAACATAGACTGAAACCAAGATGTACTGCTTAAGTCGAAATCTCCCAAACAAGGTAGCAAAAATCTTCCACAGGTGTTCATTCCATCAACAAATCAAAGTGAGTTTGTGGAAACATGCACAGAAAGTATATTCCGTTGTGGAAAAAGAAAAAGGAAGAAATAATATAGATATCAGAGATCAAAGCAAAAGAAAAAGGGAAAGACTACGTAGGTATTAGAAGTTGAACACTTGCATAAAAGATTAGTTTGACCTAGTCGTTCATGTGAACAAGTTTCTTGTCCCTATAGAAAACACTTCGCGGTAAGAAAAACTAGGAATTTAGCTTTAGCTGTAAAATTTTCCAAAAAATTCTAGTAACCTACATTGCCTTGTGCGTAATCAGTTACTGAGGTGAAGAAATTTTGTTTGACTAAAACCAACTGAAAATGAAGAAAACACAATTTACTATTCTAGGAATCTAGGGTGTGTTTGCACGTCCACAAAATATTATGCTATATAGAATGCGCCCATTATGTATGCTTAGTGATGTCTGATTGTCAGAATTAACAAATTTCACTTTATTGTGTAAAACTCAAAAAAGGTAATTACTCCCAAAACTTGAAATGCCTAATTCAATGCCCTTTACTAAGGGCTTGTTTGGGAGTGCTTAAAATATGATCTGATTTGGTCCTAGTCTCACCTCCTATCTGGTTTTCATGGGAACCAAAGGTATCTAGTTTGACAAAGAACCCGTTTTAGGAGAGATATAAGACTGGGTACGAACTCTTGTGCAAGAATTTGACATTCATCTAGGATTTGTAGAAGTTCAGTTATAAACCACAAAACTAATTCTTTGCCCTCCCAAAAAGCCCCTAAGTCTCAAGTACAGGGAAAAAAGTGTTAGATAAGTTATACATAGCCATGTTCTTCCAATGTCCAAAGCAGATTCTGGTCACATACAAAATTTCCCAGATAAACAAACAAGTGAATCTACTCTAATTTGGAAGGTGAGAGCATTGACAAGGAAAAGACAGTATAATGGGAGTTAAATTACTTTTGGTCTACCTCACTCAAAAATGGTCATGGAAAAATTGTAGGTATTTCATGTGTAGATGAGTTGACCTCAATGACCTATTATCATACATCATCATAACACTAGGAATGAACAGCTTATTCTCACTACATGAATTGGTTAGTTACGCTTTCAGTAAATGTCTCACTCTCTCTCTCTCTCTCTCTCTCTCTCTCTCTCTCTCTCTCACACACACACACACACACACACACACATACACACATACACACACACACAGATATGTATATGTAACAAATAAAGTTCACAAAATCAATCAAGTGGACTTATAATAGATGGATAACTAACTTCATGGTAAAAATCAAATGTATGACATTTTTTCATGTAATAAGTTCTTTTTAGTTAGAAATGGTATTTGTTTTTACACACATAAAACATGGCAAAACTTACCGCAAACCTTTGCGTAAACAAATCAACTGCAGCCTTGACATTGCGAGAAATTAATCCCCGTCTGAGAAACCCAAACCTTCTGTTAGCACAGACACGGAAAGATATAGAAATAGTACAAAGCCTAAAGCACAATATAATTGCTAATAGTAAAATAAATGAACTAATTGTAAAAGTATAAACCAAACATTCTTTGTCCTTAACCATATGTAAGACTACAAATAGAAAGAAACAAAGTATTTGATGCACTTCCTTGAGCACACACTGACAAGCCAAATTCAACCAATTATAAAGAAGCATGATAGATCCATTGATTGAGTATTCGTGCATATGCAAATAATAAAAAGAAAACAACGATGCAAGCTCAAGCAATTAGTAGTAATATGCCCAGGGAAAGAAGAAATCGAAAGGACCGACTATGAACATGTTGTCACGACCCATCCCGCTACGCACAGAAATATGACACGTGGCACGCCATCAAGGCTTATTCAGTTCCATTAAAGTAAGTAGCAGCGGAAAACTTAAGTACAATCCATTAAAATCAGAGTTATAAAAAAAAGTTTTGCCCAATTGGAAACACTTCCAAAAGAATACATTTTTTTGAAGAACAGAGATCTAGACGACTGATAGAGGGTCCGGTCGACTGAAGACCTGAAACTGTAACAACCGGCATTTTCACATAAATTGTAATTGCATTTATCATATTTAAAATTTAAAATTGTATTATCTGCTTTTATTTAATTTCATTTCCCCTGTGTTAAATCTTATTATTGGCACCATTTCATAATTAAAATTCTTTTGGGGTCAACCTACGATTTTATAAAATTTAGCAACGCATGTGATAGATTTCAAATCTGTATTTCAAAATGGTGGAAATGTTTGCTTTTGACTCAATCAATATTTTTATAAAACCAGAAAACCATTTCTTGCGATAAAATGAATTTTCTATATTTTTGGGGTGACCACCGCGCCGCGAAAATACCAGTTTATGTTCAAAACTGTCCGCGCCAGATTAAACTTCCACAAATTTTGGAAGTGATGTAAAGCAAGATTTGACACTTGCTTTACTTTCCATTTATGGTAACTCATCATTGGATAAGGCCTTGTTTGGCCATGCCTTTCTTGGGTGTGTTAAGACATGCCTTTAAGCTTCATTTCCCAAACAACTTAACCTTGACCCCTATGGATCTTTACTACCCTTTCAAAATCTGTGAAGATATATACGTATGTATTTGTGTATGTATATTCTACAGCCTTGATTAATTGTAAATCAAATTAATTTGTTGAGCCTTTGGGGTTGAACTTGGTGGCCAAGTTTGGCTTTCTATATATATGTACACTACTCACACACATACCTCCTGCTCTTGTTGTAAACTAAACACAGAGAGAGAGCTTGAGAGTTTATACAGAATTTTTAGAGAGAGAAGCTTTAAAACTCCATAGCCAAAATAGGAGTGGAGTTCTTAATTCTTGTATCTTTCTCAACAATTACTTCAATCACAATCACAGTGAGTATTTTAAACTAACTCTAAATGTAATTTTATTGCTTAGTTACTGATTGTGTGTATGTATTGATAAACCACCATTGCTAATTTCGTCCATGGAAGCTTGAGCTTCAAAATCATAATTCTTCAAACCTTAATCAAAACTTGTTTTTAGAGTTGATTATGAAAGATGTTGCATCATAGATGATATGTTTAAAGTGTTAGAACATAATTAGTTCATATGAAATAGTTTTATAAGAAATTAAGTTTTTGTCATCTCTTAGTCTTTCATAGAATTGGAGAGCTACAGATTAAATCTTGTTAAATTGATCATGGATTCATAATCTTTGTGAGAAACTAAAGAGATCCATATATTACTTGTCATATTTAAATCAGAATTACAAAATGGGTCAAAAAGACCCCTTAAGACTGAAACAGGGAAAAACCAGCGAGGAAGACGAAGCTTCTGCCTGAACTCGCACGCGCGATCGCGCAAGCGAGGGTCGCGCGAGCGGCCCGCGCGCACGAGCTGTGTATTTTCAGGCAGACAGAAAAGATCTTAATAAGAAAAATGAAAATTAGGCAGATCGCGCGAGTGATCCGCGCGCGCGATCTCCCTGTATTCTGGCAGTTGGAAAAATTTTAATAAAGAAAAGGAAAATTGGGCATATCGCGCGAGCGGCCTGCGCACGCAACTTCTGACAGTTTCTAAATTTTGATTATTTTATGTTAAGGAACTATTTGGGTGATATTTCATGGACTTTTAAAGCTCTGTTTAGGAAATTTACTAAAACAGAAACCTACTTGGTATTCTTGGGTGATTGAAATGATGTATTACGTCTTAACAATCCCCGCACGTACTTTGTTCCTATAATTCAGCATTTTTTGTTTGTTTAAGTGTCATGACATACATGTGGTGTCAGTTGTACATGCATGGTGAGTGTGAGTGTTGGTCAGTGTGGAAAAGAGTAATCGTCAGTGTGGTAAAGAGTGTGTGGTTGAGATTGTGTTGTGGACACTCCTTGGTAAGTGAGTACCAAAGTGTGACGTGTTGAGATTGCAGTGAGAGTATCTTTGTAGTACGACGGTGGAAAAACTGGACACTCCCTGACGCCCATGGAAGCGTTAAAGTGTGTGACGCCGAACTTGGACATTCCCTGGCACTCATGGTAGTGCTAAAGTGTGGCCTACGGACACTCCCTGGTACCCGAGTCTGGATACTGCGTGAGGTTACCTCCGGTATTTGCGAGGCGGATTGGGTATTAAAGTGTGAGGCATTGGACACTCCCTGGTACCCCGGACCAAAATGTGAGGTAAACTGGACATTTCTTGGCACCCCTGTGCTAAAGTGTGGCTATCGGAGTATTACAAGGATACTGGTGTGAGATAGTGGGTTGTTGTGTTTGTCGAGAGAAAAGAGTTGGTAAGATGAGATGGTGCATTGTTTTCATACACGGTCATATATATGAATTATATATTTCATATGATATTGTGGTTGTTTTCTAAAATGAACTCCTCTTATTGGATTAAATGAGAATTGGAAAATGGTAAATGAGTATGTGTTACATTCAAAGCTATGATTTTAATACTCACCAGTTTCTTGAAGCTGACGGCGTTGATGTGCCCTGGACATTCGTGTTCAGGCTTTTTAGGTTATGATATTGCTGGACCGTACAACTATGAAAACTGAGAATCCCTGCTGGAAAGAGAATTTACTTTTATATGTTTTAAGTTATAAATTGGTTTGTAATAAGGATGACTGTAATAGATGTTAAGTTATTGTTTTGTTTTAAGGCGGATTGTGCCTTAGTAGACCCCATACTGTAATATGTAATAAGTTAGAAAAAAATTTGTAAGCTTTGATTGCTCTACTCTGATTATGGTTTTATGTTGTTCGACGTTTGGGACGGAATCGATCCTTCAAACTGTCGCGACCTACGGGTCCATAAAGGAAATTAAACGCTTTCCATATTTATGCTACGTCGGGGCGTGACAGGATTTAGTGGTATCAGAGCCAGGTTATTATTCATCTCAAGATAGTTTAGCCAGGTTAGGGTTTATCAGTTTAGACCCGATTCCACAATCTGTTAGCTTAAGTTTTGCACCCCGATGATACGACAGGGAGGATAGACTCAGTTACCCAAACGCCTAAGATTATCTCTGTCCTGATCTAAGTTAGTACCTTTTTCAGGTATGGATTCAACTCAGCCCCTTTTTGTACCTGATGCTTTTGGAGGGCATTGGGTTACTGTGGGAGCGATAGTACCGGCTTCGGCGACACTTTATTTCACCGTTATTGGACAGCGTGCAGCTGCTACCGTCGAGTTAGATCTCTGGCACCAGATCCACGTGTTAGGACTGGTTGATTTACCCCGTGCTCGCCTCGAGATCCTGTACTTTATTGAGATTCAGCGCTTAGTGCTTGTAGAGATGGTTCGCTTGGTTAACAATGACGCTTTCTATTTACCCCTTGAGGTTCAGGTTGTGCAGGCTCATCTTGCACAGCTGAATATACCTCCACCAGTTGTCCCCGCTGATGAGGATGACGGTGAGGTGGTTCATTTGGCTCCTATAGGTGGGGAGGGTGTCAATGAGGAGGATGGCATAGGTTGGGACAACTTCGCAGTTGACCTTGAGGAGGCACTAGCACTCGAGCTAGCTTTGCCAAAGGCAGATGACCCTGGACCTGTTTCGTTGTTGACCTCACAAAGCTATAATTTTAGGGCAGGCCCCTCTCATGTTCACCGACTTCATCAGGCCGACTCACTTGACCTTTCGATGGCTATCTATGGCGATGACTGATCGTTTAGATGTCGCTTTGTATATATTGACTGTTTTTTACTAGTAGCTATATTCTCTTTTTGTAAACTGTAATTATATGCATTGGATTGTTGGGCAATGACCCCATTTTTAGCATTAACTCTTGCATGGACAATATGCGTCCTAACCCATATAGATAGGGTAGGCATTGACCTGATCATACATGCTAACCCTCCTCTCTCATTGGCTAATATAGTGACCCCACTGCATTAGCCAATGAGAGAGGAATGTGAGCAAAGGGTGCGCAATTTTGGGGTGAGTAAAACTGCACTCTTTGTTAGGATGATTACACATATACCCCTATAGTTTGACCGATGCTCACGTTACACTCTCTAGTTTAAAGCACAGTTAACGGCAAATGGAAAAAGACATCCTTCAATTTATAGATACACCCTCTTGTGGTTTGATCACTTTTCTCCGCACCCTTCGTCAATAATCCCCCATATATGTACATGTATTATCGCCTTTCAGCATATGCCATCAGTACCGTCAATGATTTCACTTAGGTCCCACAGTACAGGGTATTAGTATCACTTTGTAAATTATAGAATGCAAACTGAAAAATGGTCTAACTATAGGGGAAGTGTGTGTAATTAACCCTTCATTATTTTCTCTTTGGCATCTCGCCAATTTTCTCTCCTGGCCTACTAGCCTTTATGTATAGCTTGTGCCACAATATAGGACCAGAGAATAAACGTGCGCCAAGATTAAAAGAAAGACTTCACAATACCTGTAGTAAATCTCTACCACGGGCTATCCTTGCTCTTAGTAAATTGCAGTTCCATCATTTATCAATTTCAGGTCATTTGGTAGAGCTCGTTATGGCTTATATGTAACACAGCACTTTCATTTTACTTGGCCTTTATTTATTTTTTATTTAAGCTAAATTCCATGGTTTTTTGGTAGACAAGTTATCTGTGTTAGCTGTTCGAATTTATGTATCCCCCTATGTTTGTATATTTGCATGGGTAATTCTTGGGACACAACTTTTTTTTTTTTGTAGGGACACAACTTTCATACAACTTTCACACAACGTTGTGTGAAAGTTAACGTTGTGTGAAAGTTGTATGAAAGTTGTGTCCAAAAATTGCTCTATTTGCATTCTGCAAGTATTGAATGAGATTTGCTTTACTTCTTCTATTTTTGGGAAAGGTTTGCATTTAATAGATTCCAATAATTTTTTTTTTTTTTCTTTTTGCTTAGGCAAGTACGCCCACAGGCGCAACCCACACACACATCAGAGCTAGGGGGGCCATGGGCCCACTTCAAATGGACTTCCTCTCATAGAGGGCTTGAGAGGAATAAATCCTCCCTCAAATCCCCACGAGGGGATTCGAACCCCACCGTCCAACAAGGGGGAAGGGTGGTCTTGCCACTTGACCAACAAAGTCTTGGCAGATTCCAAGATTTTTCAATTGTCAATAAAAGGACACTTGACGATGGGTAGGCTTGTTTAGAAAGCTCAAAACTGGTAATGTGGTTCACTTATGAATTAATTATATGCGCAACCTACTATCACTCTTTATATATATATATATATACTCACCTAGATTATGACACGACACACACACACCACACATCCATCCCACTCCAACCCAACCCTACCCCACCCCAAAGTCCCACAATGGCTCACACAAAGCCGAAGCCCTTATTCCGACTAACAAACATAAGATTGGGTGGGGGGGGGGAGGGGGCAAGCATAGAAATCCCCCTAAGGGAATTCGAACCCTCAATCTTCTCACTGGAGAGAGAGATCATACCAATTGGGCTAAGCCCGCTTGGTTACTATCTCACTCTTAAAAGAGGTATCACGAAGTTGAATTTTAAAAAATTAAATAGACATTGAGCTATCCTATTTTATGCATTTTAAAACACGTTACAATCATAAGGTGTCCCTTGCATGAAATAATGCCTTCCTTGGATGTCCTTTACACGACATTATTCATTAGCTATTTTACATATCTCCAATCTAAGAAATCACCCTCCCACAAGAACCCATTTAGAAAATTGGCAACTCCTTAAAGGTTTAGGCTTACAATCATAAAGACCACCCAGGAAAAAAAAAATAGATTTAAAAATTCTTTCCTCTAAGACATTGTTTGGTTCATAAATTTCGTGAAAAAAAAGAAAAAAAAACATATAAAGGAAAACATAAAAATAACATTTTCTTTTGTTTAGTTAATAATGTAAACAATAAAGAAAATAAATTGGGAAATAAAATTAGCATTTTCAATTGGGTGAGTCGTTTTGGTTCCTTTTTTTCTCATTTTGTAATTATCTTAAGAAAACTTTCAAAGTTTAAGCATGGATGAAAACATAAGAGAAAATACATGAGCATTTTTTCTTTCTTATTTTTCTTTCCCTTTTCTTTTCCGTCGGTGCGTCCGCTAACCAAACAAAGCCTAAATGGCCACATTCAAGCTAAAAACTTCTACCTTAAAATCCTTTATAAATTATGTGAATTGGAAACTCAATTTTGAGATTTGCTAAAATAATAACAAAAATAATAATAATAATAATCAAAAGAAATAGCCACCTTTAATTTACATTCAAACAAATTGGTGATATTTTCAGATCAAGCGATTTCAAAAGTTCTCTTTGACACTTTGTACAAGTGAACACTTTTCTTTTTTTCAAAAAAGATTAAAGAATTCACACACACACACACAAAACCAAATCTTCTCTATTCAGATTCAATAATATTTTGATGACAATTTGCATTTTGATTGCAACTAGGTAAAAATGAGACAACTGGACCTGCATGGGTGGCCAAATTATACAAGGGTCAAACCACCACGGACCGAGCCGTAATTTACAGGTGACTACGCATATCTGGGAAGTTTACCCCCAAGATTTTGTGCCCGATGAGGAATTGGGTCCTGGGGGTTATAATAATAATAATAATAATGACGAAAATGTGCCAACTGGAACATAGACTCAAGCATTTTCCCCCAAAAAGGGTGTGAGAACTGCATATCAACTTCTTAAACCTATTACAATGTCTCATACAGCCAATTTCTGGAGAACCCATGCATGAGAAGCATAAATACAGAGTAGACTTGTACCCAAAAAAAAAGGGGCCTAGATGTTCAATTGGCCACTCCAAAAATAGTTAACTCTGAACTTTCCATAGGGATCTTCCAATTTCCTCAAATTTACGGAGGTTCTCTCATTCATAAAAATATTTACTCAATCTAGTAAAATATATCCAAGAACTTGTAAATGATCTTCTGTGATCAAAGAGCGCTCTTAATTCTTCTCAATTTGAGAATTTTAAGTTTGTCTTCTCAAAGAAGTTGGAAATCATGGTGCTAGAACAAAATTTGTTTCCAACAGGGAAACAACTTCGGAGAGAGAAGATACCGTGTAGTCTGGTTGAAACTCTACGCCTGCATATTCAGGAGAATTGTATCTCCCTGTTTCATCAAGTAAGCATGTAAATGCTCCAGCTTGTTTCCCACAAGCCACCTTCAAAGTCAATAATATGAGCAGGCAAAGTTGAATAACAGCAAAGCAAGGGAAAAGAAATTGTTACTTCTTTTATAAAATAGAAATTAGTAACAATAATCCCTCGCGTATTTGAAAATTAAACGGACATACCATTGATGTTTGGGGTTGCACTTACCACCCTACTCCTAGTCAGCAGTCATGTGACCGAAGGGAAAAGTTTTTTTTTTATTTTATACTTCCAGTTTCTCAAAATGACTACTTCACCCTTGTAAACTACAAAAAGTATTACTCCAAAATCCTAGAAAACTCTCTCCTCTCTCTATACCTTCCCCATTCTCTCTAAAAATTAATACTTAATCATGTATTTTCAATTCGGGTGATCGTATATAAAAAAATAGATATTGTATCTACGGGCATTAATTGTGTTCAAGGGTCGGGTCGTGTTCACTGGCTCGCAGTAAATCTTATCATCCCTAACGGGCATAATGGACTTTTGCATTGGCTGCCAACCCATAGGGTTTCTCGTTTGACAGGACAGAGGTGAATGATATTTAATTTAGGATCCTGATAGTACTTTTGTATTGTCTTCCAAACCCTAGTTTTACAGGGCAGAGGTCAACATAACTTTTGAATATGCGAGGGAGGTCTCTGTGTCTATAAAATACTACTGGGGTTAGGTGTAATTAATCCAAAATAATAAGATAAATAGAATGATACATGTCACTAAATTTCAACCCCTCCTATAATCTACCCAAATTTTCTCAATAACTTGGAAAATCTGAATGGTCCAAGACCCTCCAACATTTCGATTTTAAATACATATCAAGAATATAAAGTATCAAGGACCAATATTGTTATATATATACATATATATATATATATAGAGAGAGAGAGAGAGAGCTCACATCATCTTTGAGACTATCCCCAATCATCATCACTTCATTAGGTTGAACCTCCCAAGTTGTACAAATGTGCAGCAGTGGAGCCGGGTCTGGTTTATAGGGACGAAACTCCCTGCTTAGAGCCGGAGAAAATGTTATCTGTAACAACGGTATGCATCAAGATCAATCCTTGTGCAAAGTAAGGCTTTGTTTGCTTCTTGGATTTAGTGAGGGAAGAGAAAGGAAAACATAGAGGAAACGTTTTCCTTTGTTTGGTTAATAAGGAAAACGACGAGGAAAATAAGAAAGAAAATAGAAAAAGTTGAGAAATAATTAAAACATTTTGAATGTTGTTAATCATTCCCTTCCTTTATTCATACAATACAACTATATTTTTAGAAAATTTTAAATTTTAATGTTATTTCAGCATGACTGAAAACACGAAGGAAAACATGAAAGAAATCGTTTTCCTTCCCCCTTTCCTTTTCCCTCACGAAATCCATGAACTAAACAGAGCCTAAAGGGGAAAAAATAAACAATAAAAATATAAAATTCTCACAATTGAAAGCCAGGAATAATTTTATAAAACAATCAACAATCTTCGGGTGAATTAAAACTAACAAACAAAATCTAAAACAATTTTCCAGCTCAAAAGATCACTTGTTCAAGACTAGCACATGAAGGCTGCTAAAGTGGAATGCGATGCATTCCGTTCAGGACTCATGTGAAAAGGTCAGTTCAGACCCAGTCTCTCTTTTATCTAGTGTGAAAACCAGCATTGTCTTGGTTTGATAGAGAACCAGTTCAACTAGTATTATGTTAGTTTGATGAAAAGAACCATTCGAATATTTCTAAGTCGGGCATGGACACCTATGCAACCAAAAAGTAGGTACACAAACATCAAACTAATTACTTTCGAACAACAAAACCTTTTCTTGTATCACCCAAACAACCTTTACTAGCCCTGGGATAAACCCAGTTCGAAGAGATCTTAGCCTGCCAGAATCAAATGCACATAATGAAAACGAATATAAACAAAAAAACCGATTAACATAGACTGAAACCAAGATGTACTGCCCAAGTCGAAATCTCCCCGACAAGGTAGCAGAAGTCTTCCACAGGTGTTCATCAAATTGAGTTTGTGGAAACATGCACAGAAAGTATATTCCGTTTTCGAAAAGAAAAAGGGAGAAATAATATAGATTTCCGAGGTCCAAAGCAAAAGTAAAAGGAAAAGACTACGTAGGTATTAGAAGTTGAACACTTGCATAAAAGATTAGATTGACCCAGTCGTTCATGAGAACAAGTTTCTTGTCCCTATAGAAAACACTTCGCAGTAAGAAAAACTAGCAATTTAGCTTTAGCCCGTAAAATTTTCCAAACAATCCGGTAACCTCCACTGCCTTGAGCTTAAATCAGTTGCTGAGGTGAAGAAATTTTGATTGACTAAAACCAGCTGAAAATGAAGAAAACGCAATTTACTATACTAGGGTGCATTTGCACGTCCACAAAATTCCTAATTAGGCTATATAGAATGCGACCACTATGTATGCTTAGTGATGTCCGGTTGTCAGAATTAACAATTTTTCACTTTATTGTGCGAAACCCAAATAAGGTTAATTCTCCCAAAACTTGAAATGCCTAATTCAATGCCCCTTACTAAGGCCCTGTTTGAGAGTGCTTAAAATATGATCTGATTTGGTCCCAGTCAAGGGCGGATCTAGAAAATCAATTCGCGGGGAGTGGGGGGGGTGTTGGTTACAGGGGTTCTGCCCCAAAAAAAAATTTTGGACCTATTTATACATAATTTGGACTTATTTATGCATATTTTGGACATAATACATTTTGTGTGTATATTTTGGACCTACTTACACATATTTTCTATATATATTTTATAATTAACACACAAAGATAAGACAGGGGACTTATTATGATAATTTTTTTTTTTTTTTTTTTTTTGGGGGGGGGGATTAATTTTCTGGGGGGTTAACTGAAAAAACTTTTTTAAAAAATCTGTAATTTTAGTGCAAATCACAAAAATCTGGGCGGAGGCTTGAGCCCCCCTTTTACCCTTCTTCGGTCCGCCCTGGTCCCAGTCTCACTTCCTATCTGGTTTTTATGGGAACCAAACGTATCTAGTTTGACAAAGAAGCCGTTTTAGGAGAGATAAAAGGCAGGGTGCGAACTCTTGCAAAATAGACATTCATCTAGAATTTGTAGAACTGGTTCAGTTATGAACCACAGAACTTCTCAGCAAAAGAAAACCACAGAACTAATTCTATGCCGTCCCAAACAGCCCTAAGTTTCAACTACAGGGAAAAAGTGTCAGATGAGTTATACATAGCCATGTTTTTCCCATGTCCAAAGCAGATTCTGATCACATACAAAATTTTCCAGATAAACAGGTGAATCTACTCTAATTTGGAAGGTGAGATCATCGACAAGGAAAAGACAGTATTATGGGAGTTAAATTACTTTGGTCTACCTCAGTCAAAAAATGGTCATGGAAAAATTGTAGGTATTTCATGTGCAGATGAGTTGACCACAATGACATATTGTCATACATCAGCATAACACTAGGAATGAACAGGTTATTCTCACTATGTGTTAAGGTTATGTACGCTATCAGTAAATGTCTCCCTCTCACACACACAGAGATATGTATATGTAACGAATAAAGTTCATAAAATCAATCAAGTGAACTTATAATAGATGGATAACTTCGTGTTAAAAATCAAATGTATGACACATTTTTTCATGTAATAAGTTCTTTTTAGTTAGAAATGGTAGTAGTTTTTATACACATAAAACATGGCAACACTTACCCCAAACCTTTGCTGAAACAAATCAACTGCAGCCTTGACATTGCGAGTAATTAATCCCCGTCTGAGAAACCCAAACCTTCTGTTAGCACAGGCACAGAAAGATATAGACATAGTACAAAGCCTAAAACACAAATATAATTGCTAATTGTAAAGTATAAACCAAACATTCTCTGTCCTGAACCATATGCAAGACTACAAATAGAAAGAAACAAAGTATTTGATGCACTTCCTTGATTGAACACGCCAGTACACACTAACAAGCCAAATTCAACCAATTATAAAGAAGCATGATAGATCCACTGATTGAGTGTTCGTGCATACGCAAATAATAAAAAGAAAACAACGATGCAAGCTGAAGCAATTAGTAGTAATATCCCCAGGGAAAGAAGATATCAAAAGGATCGACTATGAACATGTAAACGGAAACATCCACAACAATATATTACCTAATAGTCTGGGAGTCAAGAAAACCACAAAGTTCTGATGCACCTGCACCATAAATCACCATTCAAAAAGTCATACCGCATATCTATAAATGGTATACAATCAAATGAAATTTGACTAAATTTAAAACTTAACTTGGCAAAAAGGAATAATTCAAAACTTATGTTTGTCTAAGAACTGGATAACTGAAAAATCCCAGTATCAAAACACCATTACAACATTTTTGCACTGCTCAATTATTTTGCAGACTTTTGCTCTTAGAGATGAAGTCATTTTTGTGGGAACAAAAAGCAGTACTGCCAGTGCATCAAAAGACCCAAACTGACAGGAAGGAGGAGGACTCAAGCCGAAAAGAGACATAACAGAAGAGATAAATAATCATCTGATAAAAAAGCACCAATGCCATCAGAATAAAAATAAAATAAAAAATAAAAATTAGGGGGAAAAAAAAAAAACTCCTTAGAAGATCAAGAAAGAGCAAACGAAAATAATAAACGAGTTTATATTGTCCTGTTTTTGTTAAATATTCTCTTGTTTTTGGTTGGGTTGCCAATTGCCATAAAGGCTTAGTTGTTTTAGGGTTCCATATTGTGGCCAATTACCTTTCAAGCTACTTGAACAGTATTCCATGTCACGTGTTCCCCAAGTTTGACTCATCACACATTGTTCATTAAAAAAAATCATTTAATGATTATGAAATAAGAATGAATATTAATACGAGTGACATGAAAATCTAATTGAAACCATTTAGCTGCTTTTCAATGATTTTGACAGCTAGGACACTGCATGGCACATGGTCTATAGTCCAAATGCTAATTTTTTCCAATTACACTCACCCCTTACAAAATTAAACCAAAACACAACAAATTGTGGCTTCATATACTTTTAAAACATCAAACAGCACTAGGCAGCACCAAAATCGTTCATGGAATTTTGTAGTGACAAGAGAACCAAAAGGAGCTTGTATGTATCATTCATTGGGGAAGAATGACCACGCTATCTTAAATTCGAGGTCATAATAGCCCTCATTAGTTATGATGTGTACACAGTCTACTAGATATTGAGACAAAGGAAGGCTGGGAAGGAACTGTGTATGGTGTGTAGGGTGCCATGGCACCCCTCACGTGGTAAATTGTTCTTACTAATATACATGTATGTGTGTTATTCCTCATATTATGTTGTCTGTTGGCACCCCCTAACAAAAAAAAAATATGCTACACCTCATGTTTTGTTGTCTTTTGGCACCCCCAAATAAAAAAAATATGCTACTCCCCTAGTCACCTTAAATCATTTTATTACTTTCTTTCAACTCTAAACTTCAACCACGTGTTTGAGAATAATTTGGGATACAAGATTTGGGTAGAATAGCATAACTATGTACAAGTTGACCACTCGTTGTGATAAACTAAACACACACACACACAAACAACTCTCAAATAGTGCAAAATAACCTCACATAGTAAATTTGTGTAGTCTTACTGATAATAAGAAGGGAACCCAAAAAAAAAATGAAAAAAAAAGGTATACTCATTTATAAATAGAACCAAAAAAATCGTCTTGGGGGCTGCCCCCGAACCCCCCGTGTGCCATTGTTAGATAGCCTACGTAAAACTCGGCACCCCCAAAGGCAATCTCCTGGTTCCGCCCTTAAGGAAGGTGTTTGTTGAAGCGTAGTATACATTGTTGGGCCCAATCTCAAACAGCTTAAACTTTTAGAGCAACTGGTGACTTAATTGAATCTTATTTCACCCATTACCAGCTGGGCATGGCTACAACTGCAAGAAACACTTTTAGCCATTATGTTCCATGGAATGCCATATTGATTCTTGAATCAAGGTCCACCTCGGCTTTTGTTGTAAACTCAGACTCATATTTATCCTTTCAATGGTCCTAAACATGCCAATACGTGCAATAAATCAAGATTGCTCTTCAATAGAATCTTTCTCCCATATTTGTCAAATAGGCGATCAGGTGAAACTCCAAAAGGCAAACTACTTAGAGCTCATTTGTTCTATCTTTTAGACTAATCAATTTTTGAAATAAAACATTTCTTTATCATAAAAATAAGATGTCTTTTAACTTTAAAAGGGGATCATAATTGTTAGCATTTTTGTGGGTTATGGGTCACCCACATATTCTATGGACCGGGTCCAAGGGCTTAGCTTAGGGTCCAAGAAATCCTATGTGGATTATAACTTGGAGTCCTAGGGCATGTATATGTGTGTGTATATATATGTGTATAACACACACATAAACACAACTCTCTGCACACAATAAGGCAGCCACCCTCTCTCCCTCTCTCTCTCTTTTAGTTACTTTCTCTCTCTAGCCAAATCACACTAGGGCTTGGGATTTAGCGCGTGGATACAAAGGGGGTGTCTCTAGTAGGCATTCTCACGACCCGTTCGAAGCATAAGAGCGTACACGGAAGTTCTAAAAAGCAGTAGTTCGTGGGTATTATCGCCGGGCTTGTAACAACGCCGCCAAGACGATCCGTGATTGGGTATATTCCGCAAGGTATGTCCTTTACCCGACCCGTATGCATGTGTGTATACATTATTTACAATAATATTTAAAAAGCTGTGAAAGAGCTAATCAAAATGCTCACAGCTTATTTAACAATCACTTACAAGCAGTAGTTGGTCCCGAAAAAGTCATCCCAAACGGGCTCTTAGCTGTGAGAAATCTTACATCGCATTTCATGAGTGTGGTTATTCAGTTTACGCTTGAACGCAGAATAATGCATAACTTCAACCAGATTGGTAGCAGAGAAGGTGCATGAGGAAAAAAAATACTTAACATTGGACTTCTCCACATTTGGGACTTAAGAAAAACATAAAACAACCTCCTTCCTCAGTAGACTTATTCATTCAACTTGGCTTAATCAATACGACCTAGTTGCCTTTTTCATTTTTAGAGAACAAGAGCACGTAAAATACACAGCGTGCAGTTTTCTTTTGTATGCTTTTATCTCATCAATATCTGAGCATTAAGGAAGCCCCAATTTGGCCAGAAATCAACAAAAAAGTATAGTTCCATTGTTTGTACTGACAAAATAAGCTGGCAGGATTAGCCAAGAATCAACAAAAACCGCAATGAGCCTTTGAAGTTTGGACACCACCAAGTCAAACCTCCATCGAACTTACATTAATAAAAAAAGTCTCAAACTCTACAAACGCAATATGAGGTGCGAGTAAGAGAATACCTGGCTGCCACTTGAATTCAAATAGTCTCATCCATAATTCATACAATATCTTTAAGTCAAGTGACGCAAATTCATCATCATAAATTAATCCACTTAAATAAAGAGAAGACTTCGTCATGTTTCTTCTTATGTGCCATTTCTGTATTATGTTGAAATGTCAAAATTCATAACATTAGGCATCATTTGCTAAATGAGCACAATTTCTCTATGGAACCATTCAAGCTCATCATCCTTTTAGTTAAAATACTACTATATAAGTACTCAACTGTAATTACTGCATTCAAAGGACATCCAAACAGGCCCCAAGTTTTCTTAGTAGCATTTAGCCATCCACCTACCCAGGGGCGGATGGAGTAAGGGGCCAAGCAGGGCTCAAGGATCCCTAGATTTGTAAAAAATACTATGAGACTTGCCTAAAAAAATTACACTCGAGCCCCCAAAATTGAAAACTTTTACACATTAGCCCCCCAAAATTCAGAAAGTGCCTTGTTTTTATTACATAACATTAGCTTTTATCATCTACCGGAAAAAACGTAGAAACAGAACCCAAAAAAATTGCCCTGTGGGCGCCGCACCCAACCATAGAAAATTTGGCCACCCCCAAATGCAACTAGCCAAGCCTCCAACTTTGAATTTTTGCATCCTCCCCTGCACCTACCACAACCACCCTTCTTTGTTCAGCAAAAGTAGACTAAACAGAACACTGCCCAAAACTCAACTCAACAAGAAAAATGAAACAAAGCTTAAACAGAATTTACAAATTCGTCAACACCCACAAAAACCCATCTCAAAAAAAAACACATACACATCAAATACAACTACATTAAAACATTATAATCTCATAATTCTTATACATATAAACACAAACATATATGTCAATTGATTTCAAGCATAAATAGCATTGAAAAGTTTGGCTCACCGGGCATTATTTGGAGGCGATCGAGACCCTGGCGCTCGAAATCAGCAATAATTTCATAAGCTTTTCGCTGCTTCTCGGGACCCCAACTCTCAATGTGATGCAATATATCAATTCCCGAAGGACTCTTCAATTTAACGGCTCTGTACTCATCTTCTCCTAGCACTGTTCTGTACATTGCCGGAAAATCGATGGCGGGGACCGTTAGGGTTCCGTCCATGTCGAAGACGACACCCCGAAGCCGGCTGGCCTTGGGAGTGACGGTGACGGAGGTTAAATTTGCCATGGACGAAAATAACCTCAGGTGGGAGAAGAAGCGAGTGGAGAGGAGGGGCATTATAGGGAGGGCATGGTTTGGGATTGGGAATGTATGTGGTTTGGTGATATTGATGTAATAAGAAGTTGTTTGGATATTGGTGAAGTAAGTGGAGGCAAAAGGAGTGTTGAGTTTGGAAAAGGAAAACATTGGGAAAAATGGTGGTATAAGACAAAAGACTCCAATGGAGCTATGATAGGTTGATGGACTTTTGCAAAACATTATGCAAATTCTCTTTGTTTGTTCATAGGCATCACTAAAATTACTCTTTTGACATAGGCCTCGTTGTTATCAAAAACCAAAAAGACACAGTCCTCGTTTGGTGATAGACTTTAGAATTCAAAAGTGATTATGAAATTCTGAAACCTAAAATAAAATTATTTTACAAATCAAATCTTGTAATTCAATTGCCAAAAAAATATGAATCTATCATAGAAATTCTAGAGCTTAATATTTCCGGCACATAAAATTTAGTGCCTAATTTTTAGTAGGGGAAAATACCTTTTACCCCTGTGGTTACACTCATTTTTTCATAACCCCCTGTGGTTCATTTTGTAACACTTAACCCCTCTGTACTACGGACTGCAGTGAGACTGTTAACTTTTCTAACGGTAGTCCCACTTCAGTCATTAGTACAGGGGGTTAAGTGTTACAAAAATGAACCACATGGGGGTTATGAGAACATGGGTGTAACCATAGGGGTAAAAGGTATTTTTCCCTAAATAATATGTATAGGGGTTTGGGGGTATTAACGTCTTCAATCATTAGTACATGGGGGTTAAGTGTTATAAAAATGAACCACATGGGGGTTATGAAAACATGAGTGTAACCATAGGGGGTAAAAGGTATTTTTCCCTAAATAGTATGTATAGGGGTTTGGGGGTATTAACGTCATTTCTTTTTTTTCCGTTAGAAAAGTTAACAGTTTCACTTTAGTCCGTAGTACAGGGGGGTTAAGTGTTACAAAATGAACCACAGGGGGTTATGAGAAAATTGGTATAACCACAGGGGGGGTAAAAAGTATTTTCCCCTTTTTAGTACTTGTCAATTTATCAAACGTGCTTTTGGAATCCACAAGTGCCAATCAAATTTTAACACTCCGTTTGGATTGAGAGAATTGGGGAGAAAAGAAGAGGAAGGGAACCACTTTCTCTTCAGCTCTCTCGTTTGGATAGTTAAGTTAATAAAGAAGAGATCATTAATGGAGAGAATCGGAGAGAACATGAGGAGAAAAAGAACACAATTTTGGTTCTCTCCAAAATAGAAAGACTGAGGAGAGAAGAGAAGAGAACCATAATAAAATTTTAATAAAATGACAACTACATCCTGAATGTTTATTCTAATTCCATCATACCCCTTACACTTGCAAAGTCTCATTACTATAAGGGTAAAAGAGTAAATTAGTTTTAAAGACTTTCTATTCTCTTCTCTTATGAAAGCTAAACAAACAAGAAAACATCAGGCTTCTCTTCTCTTCTCTTCTCTTCATCCAAACAAGCATGCTTTCTAATATCTTCTCTTCTTCTTCGCTTCTCTTAATGAGATTCTCTTCTCTTCTCTCATATTTTCTCAAACCAAATAGAGTGTAAATGTCCAACACTTCGTTTGGATTGAGAGAAGTGGAGAGAAGAGAAGAGAAACTTATCAAGAGAATAGAAAAGAAGAGAAGAGAAAAGAAAGTTGAGTTTTCTCCATCATGTTTGGATAGACAATAGAGGAGAAAAGAGAAAAGAAGAGAAACATAACTTATTCTCGTTTGGTTAACTTTCATAAGAGAAAAGAAAAGAAAGTACTTAAAATCAATTTACTTTTTTATCCTCCATTAGGGATATATGTTGGATGAAATAATAATATTTTGGGGTGTATTGGTCTTTTACACATTCTTTAATTATGTTTCTTTTCTTTTCTCTCCGAAATCTCTCCGATTTGGAGAGAAACAAAAGTGGGCTCTTTTCTCTCCACTTTCTCTCCATTTCTCTTCTCTTCTCTCCCTACTTAAATTACCAAACGAGATAACTGGAGAGAAAGTGGTACTCTTTCTCTTCCCTTCTCTCCATTTCTCCCAATCCAAACGAAGTGCAAATAATTTTTTTTTTATCTAAAATACAAAACAAGTCTTATTTTAATTCTTGTAGTTTTAATTGAGTCAATTTGGTCTCCCGAAGTTTTTAAGTAGAAGTAATGTAATCCAATGTATTATTCTGTCAAGAAGTTTGATGAAATTCATTCACTACTATGCATAATTATACTGATAACAGGTGGTGTTCCATTTTTTTTTTCCTAAAAAGTGTGACAAAAAATAGAATGTAAGTAAATTCTGCCAACATTTTTCACAGAATTTGACATTTAAATATATTGCTTCTATTTAAAAACTTATGAACAAAATTGATAAAATTGAAATTCCAGGATCATATTTCAGGAGTATATTTTGTATTTAAGCCTAACTGTTCAATGCATAGATTATGCGATTCAATTGCAATTGGAAAAAAGCAGTTTTGTCACCGCGAGTCAATTGCAATTACCAAAAGCAAAAAAAAATTACCAAAAGCCTATTCGGGCGGCCCATATATAAAGGACCTGCGTCTCTGCTGTCCAAGCAACTATATAGTCTTTAGAGAGAGAGAGAGATGAGGCCCATGCCAGTGGACTACCTCGCAGACCTAGAAGATCCAGGATCAACAATGGCGATGGACGTGGACGAAGTCGATGGTTACGAGATCTTCGGCGATGGACAATTCGCTCTCGACTACAAACTCGCCGACTCCGATTTCTTCAACTCCTTCGAAGACGACTTCGACGATTCAGACATCAACTGAAAAATCTAGGGTTCTGATACTTTACTTCTCTACTTCGGTTATTTTCATTGAGCAGCAAAATTAGTATTATATAAAGAGATTATGTATGTTGTTTTGGATCTCTCTCTCTCTCTCTCTCTCTCTCTCTCTCTCTCTCTCTCTCTCTCTCTCTCTCTCTCTCTCCTTATATATATATATATATAATGATGAATAGAAAATAGATTGAATTTCTTGTCTCTCGTCTGTTCGTGTTGTTGATGATGTTAATTTTGCAGTTATTTTTTAGTTATAAATTAGAATTTTGATTTTTGTATGTTTAGTATACTCCTAATTGTTTAATTAATTAGGGTTTGCTTGATTATGGCTTTGTGAGCTATTTTGGGACGAGCAAAATTGTAACTTTTTTGAATTTCGAGAGTTATTTTTATTCTCTCTTTTTGTTTTTTATTTTTTTTCCTAACTTTATGATTGCATTGTTGAAAATTTTAATTTGTAATATTGTTTAGGCTTAGAGGAAAAAAGAAGGGATAATATCAGAGAATTATATTTCTTTCTTATTTTAATTTTCTTGAATGAATCGGTAAACCCAACAAATAAAGATTAATAGTAATAAGTGGTCAGTTACAGAGCTTGTTAGAGACAAACTCAGCTTCAATTAAGGGCCTGTTTGGAAAAATGCAAAAACAGGATAAGACCTATTCTTATTTTCGATATGATTTTTTATAAAAATAAAAACCGTAATCATGTTAATTTGACAAAGGCCTTGAGTTCTGGAATCTGGATCAGTCATGTAAATGGACATTAGCCAGACATTTCTAGAACTATAACTGTTCATTAACAAGTTTTTAGCACCGGTTGTTGGATTTCCGAAACAGCCCCTAAAGAAAAATATAGAAACAATAAACGAAAAAATAAAACAAACTAAAGCCTTTGATGCTCATCTATTCCCATGGGATCAATGTCTCTCCACTTGAAGGTCTATTTGGTTAGTTTTCTCACCCTAATCCACATGAATAATAGTACTATTATACTCCAACTTAAGACAAGCATTTTACATATATCACTTCTGTTTGCTGCTATTTCTGCATTCTATTCCTCCAACAATAAAAACTGATGGATCCTAAAGGGAAAGTTAAGTGAATCTTAACCAACACTTTGCATTTCTTCCCTTTTCCAGTGGAAATCAATTGTTCTAATTGATATATAATGTACATACAACATTACTTTCCAATGTACAACAATTACAAGCCAACAGTCCTCACAGTCAATTTTACCTCAATAAGATGCTTCGAAACATAAACCACCTCATCGGAGACATTAAACTAAGTACTCAGAACATTTTTCACAATTCTGGAGTCGGTACTATGGTGTTTACAGTCTGGTAATACTCTTCAAGCAGACAACTTTTTCGTAACCCTTTGCAGAGCAACACGATGAATTTCATGCAAAAATGGAGTATTTTACAGTGCCCTAACTAGCTGTAGAAACTTTCTAAGGTCTCCTATAGTAACATATCTTCAGTTTTCTAAATTTTGAAAATGGAAAGTAGTTTTTGTTCTCTGTTTATGAAAACCAAAACATAAAGCAAAAAATCACTTTTTTGGTTTTCGTTTTCTGGCTCAATTTCGTTCTCGCTTTTAGGGTAAAAAGAAAGAGAAACAGAATCAGTTACCAAACACGTTTCGGATTTCATTTTCAGAAAAAGAAAAACGGAAACGATTATCAAACACATTTTTAATTTTCGTGTTCAAAATAATGAAAACTACACGAAACTGAACTGAAAACTGCAACTTTACCAAACGGGCTCTAAGGGTGTTGACAAGAAACAAACTGAGATTCTTTATTTTAGTTCCGGTTAGGAACCTAAATCAGCATCTAAGAAAGCGACTCTGTATTCCTGTATGGTTCATATGAATAGGAACACCTCAATCTCTAGGAAAGGAGACACCTCGATCTATGATAGTGTATTCCTGTGTTAGTTCTATGATAGTGTTGTAAATTGATTCAGTTCCTGCTTGGATTTGATTCCATGACATCAACTTTGGAGGTCTGAAATTTAATGATGTCCAGCAAATAATAGTATTATTTCTAAGCTTGGGGTTGACCAATGTATTCCTCCCTATGTGTCATATTTAGAGTTCATTTTTTTTTTGGTACAATTAGAGTTCATTTTTGGATTCCATTTTTTTAAGGGGACATTCTCAATTGTGGTGATATTTTTAATTCTCCAATTTTGTCTCTTTTGAATTTCATAATTCTATCTATATAAAAAAAAAAAATCATAATTCTAATGTCACATTAAAGAAAGAGAGGGAATGTTTCATACAAATAAAAGGCAAACTTGTAAAATGTATATTAAAGCACTTTTTTTAAAGAGGATTCTTAAAATGAGACACAAAAAAAAAAAAAAAAAATCTAGAACTCTTAATTTGAGACGGAGGGAGTAATTATTTTTTAAAAAAATATTCTTTTTTGGACCAATGGAAGATCTAATGTGTCTTGGCCACTAGTCATATACCTCTCATTGCAACGACTTAGTCTAGTTTGTAAAAAAAATGACACGCTTATATCAAGGTACGAATCTTGTCCCCCTCGCCTCAGCCTTGTCACTTAAAACCTTGCATTAAGGCACTACACCAAATGATAAGAAAAAAAAAAATACAAAAAACTCATGTCTTATTAAATAAGAGATGGATCTAATCTTTCTTTTTTCTCTTTTCTTTCTTTTTATTTCAAATTGCGGTTCTTGGGTTTAAACTTTTGACTAAACAAGAACACTACCTAGTTGTGCCTATGTTGCATTTCTAACCTATAATTGTGTACGAGCATCTTGAGTTTATTTCAAGCCCATACATGTGAGGCATAGCCTAGTAGTAGTAGTACAACTAACTTCTTGGACCAATATCCCGGCAAGTGAGCCCAGTCCAGTAAGTATACACTTTACTCGTGCTAATCCATATGAGGACATGAGTTAGAGATTTTTGTTGGATCTTACTCTTCTCAACTTCTACGCGAAATTAATCTTATTGTGTTTTTTTTTTTTAAATCTCCGTCTATATCTCTCCTTTGGCTTTTTTTGTCTCTCACTATATACACAAAATACATCAATATTAGTAAATATACTTAAAGAAAAAGTTGTAGAAGTTTGTTAATTCCTAATATTTGTTCCCATTGATGTAAATAGCATAACTCACTTCTTTCTTCTTCTTCTTCTTTTTTTTTTTTTGTTGCTAAAAAGATATTCAAGTAGCATTGAGAAAAATTGGTGGCGGGATCATGTCAGTGCAGTGCATCTGTAATTGTCTAAGCAATGCAAATAATATTCTTGTGTGATGGGTTACTTACTTGTGAGGATGAACCGCGAACATTCTTCTTCATGAACTATTCATTGCCTCCAACGACCACCTATATTTTAGTTCCATAACCTTTTTTCTAAGAGGGAGAGAGTTTGTAATGCTCAACCACCATTGTAGCCGCCTTAAGCCACCTTCGGCCATCATCTCTAATCGCGATCACCATTCTTGCCACAAGTTTGATTTTTATGCTTTGTTAAGCACTATTGTCGCCTCATCAAGCCACCTTCGATCACAATCACTAGCTGCGACCACCATTGTCACCGCTAGTTTGGTTTGTAAGTTATTTGTTTTTTAATTCTCTCAAAACTTTATTTAAGAATTTCTCAAAATGTGTTTTCGGAAATTTCTCAAAAAACTTTATGAAGAAAAAAAAAAGCACTTTGAACACTTTATGAAATTTCTTAATTTTTTTTTCTTCTAACAGTTGAACACCTTGGGAAATTTCTTACAGTTGTCACGCCCCGAATCCACACATGTTAATCCAAGACACGTGGCACGCCACCAAGGCCTTCAAACAACAATTTACAAATAAAAAGGAGGGAAAACAAGGACGTTTACACCATTATGTTAGACAAATTAAGCCCAAGGGCAAAATGATACATAAAAAGGTATAGCAAATTTTATACCAAAAGATAGGTTTTTGAGTCCCGGTTCCAACGCAAAAAACAGTGCGCAAATCCGAGTTTTCTAGAGAGAGTTATGTCCGTTTCCGTAAAAGTCGACAGTGCAGCAAAATGACCTGCGGATCGATCCGCCCCAAAACCGGATCGATCCGGTTTTAGCAGAACCTTATTTTTGGCCCTCCAGAAGTGCCGGATCGATCCGCTCAAGACCCGGATCGATCCGGATTCTGCAGTACACATTTTGACAGCAAAAACTCCTTTTTTGCAGCATCCTAATACCTCCAAATCCCACCCAAACTTCATGAAACTTTGCAAAACCATTTCAAAAACCAATCTCAAATAATTCCAAACCATTTCCAAGATATGTTAACATGGTTTTAAAACATTAATCAAGATCCACAAAATGCTACAATACTCAAACACTTCCAATTCTCATAAAAACAAACAAAACATATGAGCTTTGATCCAAACTCACAACTAACATATCCAAATCATAAAAGCAAGAGTTTGAAAGTTACCAACATGATTTAAAACCATGAACAAGATGTGCAATGCAATCTCTCCCAAATACTCTTCTAAATATTCCCAATTCCCTCAAGATCAACCAAAACATGCTTCTTAAACCAAACTTCCATTCAGACATGCTTCAAACTACATTAGCAAAGTATGAAGGACACCAACAACATCTTAAACTCTGGTTACAAGATTTACATGAGTCTTGGAGCAATTAAGGCAAAAGTAACATAATCTACTAAGTTTTAGTACAACCCTAAGTTAGCTACTACAAACTACAAGTTTTACATCAAAAGCATAAGTTTTACTCAAAACAACTATATACATGAAGCTAATACAATTACAAGCTTCCTTGTCACCACAAATTCCACGTTCATCTCCCCGGATTCTCGCCGATGTGCTCACCTACAATGGTTATTCAATAACCACTACAATATATAAGCTATATGCTTAGCGAGAAATATCAATCAAGCACACGGATGACATATCAATGTTTATATTCAACTCAACAAATATAATGATCTCCGGATAAGCAAGTATTTATCCACCACTACCCGCAAGTCCGCGACTCCCCCGATAGTCCACAGCACAAGCCAATGACCCACGCCACACACATGCGGTCTAATGCCGTTGTCGACAACAAGTGGTCGTCACCACGGAACAATCTCATGGCGGATTCATGCAAGCTTCCCTTTGACCCATATAGACAACTAAACATGCTCACATAAACATATCACCATACTTTTCACAAAATCATAGCTAACACATGAGTGATTAAGCTAAATAGACATAAAATCAACATCATATGAACATAACCATGAATCTCATCCATAGGCAAGATTGAAACCACTCACCTCGTCGCAATACACTCCTAGTTGAGAAATTAAAGCTCAAATCTACTCCGGTTTCAAATCCTACATGAATTCAGCAAACTATGGATTACCGCTCCGAATTGGGTCGCGAGAAATACGACGATTAAACTCAATAAAATCAGTACCAAAACGTAGAACTCACCTCTACGAGTCCAAATCCGGTCTCGAAATTAAAATTGGATGTCGAACGCGCCGTTAATCGTCGTCAAGAGCATCGTCGAGAATTTTCCGTCAATTCTCTGTAAATCCAATTCATTGTCTTGTTGGAGATGATGACTAGCTTGGTGAGTCATGGGACACATGTCCCATGGCATGTGATCCAAGCTTTGGGTTTCTATTATAGCCTCCCCCAAGTTTTATAAGTTTTGCAATTATACCCCTGCTAGTTGTAGAACTCTTTAAAATTATCCCAAACTTAAATAGGTGTTTGTCTATGTCTCGTGTGGCTCCCGTAAGTGGTCCCACATAATTATATGAAGTTGCTAATTAGCCTACTAATTATATAACGTGTTCATTTCGTCCTCACCAAGGTACTCCAAATGACCACATAATTGATCCCTAACGATAAACAATATAGTCTAACAACGTGCAAATATTTCACATATGCCTTAATAAACATTTAAGCACATAAGGGTGATTCCACAACTTTGTCCCATCACAATGGAACTTTCTCAACTCATTTCTCAATTTGAGACTACCACATTGGCCAACACTGGGTTCCCAAATTGGACACCCACAATCAACTAGTGAGTTTAAACTCACAAACATGTGTTAATAAACACCAATAATATGTTAATGCATGCTAAATCACGTTTAACGCTTAATCGCCGGAGCGGGTATTACAACAGTTTTCTGGAAAAATAAAATAAAATAAACATTTTCAACAGTGTGAAATTTCTCAAACAAAAATCAATATTTTCAACACTGAGAAATCTCTCAAATTGTTTTCTGGAAAAAATCAACACTTAAGGAAATTTGTCAAACAATTTTTTTTAGAAAAATTAAGATTTTCAACACTTACGAATATTTCTCAAATTATTTTATGAAAAAAATCAACATTTTCAACACGTTATTTTATCGGCATTTTTTCCTTCTAGGATGAAGGTAAAATAGGTATGGAGAATTACGAATTTGAAAAAAATGAGGAAGAAGATTGAGAAACAAGCCCTACCATTTGGCATAAAATCTAGAACAAATATTCATTTTTAGCTTTTGATTTTAATGAAGAGAATTTTTTTTTTTTGGGTGCAAAATGAAGAGATATTTAAAGAATGTGTTTCTTGATATCCTTTTAATTTGAGGGGTATTTTGAACCTAAAAGATACAAGAATGACATTTTAATAGAATTATTTAAGTCAGGGACCTCTAACTAAACAAGTTTTCAAATTTGGACTTAAGAACGTACCCTAATCAAATTAGAACTTAAGAACCCTAATCAAATAAGTTCGGATTGAGAGAACCGGAGAGAAGAGAAGAGGAAGGGAACCACTTTATCTCCAGTTCTCTCGTTTGGATATATAGGTTGGGATAGAAGAGAACGTTAATGGAGAGAACGTGAGGAGAAAAAGAAACCAATTTTGGTTCTCTCCAAATTGGAGATACTGAGGGGACAAAAGAAGAGAAGAGAACCTTAATAAAATATTAATAAAATGACCAATATATCCTCAATGTTTAATCTTATTCTAATTTATTACCGTTAATTAATAGAGGGTGAAAGAGTAAATCTTCTCTTCTCTTATGAAAGCTAAACAAACAAGAGAACTTTATGTTTCTCTTCTCTTCTCTCCATCCAAACTAATATATTTTCTCTTCTCTTCTCTTAATGAGGTTCTCTTCTCTTCTTTCTAATTCTCTCAATCCAAACACAAGAGAAAATGAACTATTTGTCTAATCCCCTCCCCCTCAACCAAACGTGGCCCAAAAGTGCCACATGTCACTTGATTTTTCTTACAATTGCTTTCACAAAAATATATTTTTGTTTACTCTTTTTTTTTATTGACTAATACAGTAAGATTTAAAATTAAATAAAAATTAATTAATAATATAGAACCCCTACTACAATAGTCGATAAAAAATTAACATAAAACAATGAGTTATTTTAGGTCAGCAAAAACTTTCCCGAACTCATCCTTCCGTGGAAGTCAAAACAGCCGTAGAAAACAAAATGACAAAGTATCACCATTGCACTTGAAAAGGCCAAAAGGTCTGGACACGTAACCACTTACTCTCCGACACGTGTCCCGATTTTATTTGATACCCATATAGTTGTCCACCTAAAATTGCCTCAGAGCGTTTCCACTGGAAACTTCTCGCGCAGTGACAATCTCACCGTCCATCTTCACGTGATAGAGCAACTGAAAGCGCGGTTTATACGCCACGTGTGTAGTTAGGACACGTGGCTAAAAAGTAACGGTTTAAGCAAGGTTATTTTAAGGAATATTACATATTAGTTGACATGTTGTGTTAAATTTAAAAGTCAATTTATTATCTTTTCAAAATTTTAAAAAAACTTAAATTTTAACCCGAAATTAAAAGTCGAGTGCAGTTTTTCGGTAGCACTAAATTCGTGCTGCCAACTCGGCAATTATTTTGACCTTTTCATTTTTACAAAAAAAACAACCGAATTTGTGTTCCGAGAATCCATATTGTCAAATTTACACAACGTTGGGAGCAATTTTTTTATAACATTAGGGATTGGGAAGCAATTGAGCAAAATTTATACAAAGTTGATAGCAACTCATGACAACGTTATGAGCCATATTTATAATATTTTGGTGGAAGTTTTCTACGTTCAAATATAAAGTACTCCATTTGTTCCTTTTTTTTAAGTGCACCTCTAGAAACTCAATTTATTAATGGGACAAAATATACGAATTTAGAAAAGTGGACACTAATTTTGAAACATCCCAAAATAAAAATTAAGACTAAAAAGAAGAGACGGAGGGAGTAGAACTTAAAATAAAACAAATATTAAAAAAATTGATATTTTTTATAATTTTGTTGATGACTATTCAATTTTTAAATTATCGATGTTTCTTCAATTTTATGACACAAAGTTGATTGACATTTAAATACGTACACAAAGTTAGACTGAAAGTTAATTATCTCTTATTTAAAGCCTATATAAGCTCCTCTCACCTCGGGTCACTCATTATCATCCGAAATTCAACATTTCTAACTGAAATCACAACACAGTCTCTCTCTCTCTCTCTCTCTCTCTCTCTCTAGATTCTCTCTCTATATTCCATTTCGCGACAATCATCCGTTTCTCTCTCTAGTCTATCGCTCTCTGTATCTCAATCAAATTTGTGAACTGATTCGAAATTGTTGTGCTCTATAAGGCTATGGCGATGAGTTTAACTCACCAGATCGGAGCTATATCAGGAACACAGATTCCGGCGGAGTCAGGTAACATCTCCGGCGAGCCAACGGTGGCGACGGTGAGTGCATCAGCCGTGTGGAGAACGCCGGCGACGAACCTCCGTTGCTCGGCGACAACGAAGACGGAGACGGTCGACCGGATCTCGCCGTCGCCGCCGCTGAGTCCGAGAATCGCCCGAATGCGGCCGGATCTGACGGCGGCGTGTCAGGCCCTGATGGAGGATGAGGTTGGGGTTGGGGTTGTGGAGAGAGAGTACAAGGAAGGATTTGTTGGGGGTGCGCAGGTTAAGGGGGTGCCGGTTTACGTGATGATGCCTTTGGACAGCGTGACGATGGGGAATACGGTGAATAGGAGGAAGGCGATGAACGCGAGCCTGAAGGCGCTAAAGAGCGCCGGGGTGGAAGGGGTGATGATGGACGTGTGGTGGGGTCTGGTAGAGAGAGAAGAACCGGGGGCCTACAATTGGGGTGGTTATGAAGAGCTTTTGGAGATGGCGAAGAAGCATGGGCTCAAGGTTCAGGCGGTCATGTCGTTCCATCAATGTGGAGGAAACGTCGGTGACTCTTGCACGTGCGTAAATTACTCACTTTGTCTTTACTTTTACGATTTTCTTTGCTGCTGTCATTTTCTGAAATTAAATTACTTTTTTTGCTTTGCTTCTACACCTACACGTGAGCTTGAGATTTATTTGTTTGGAAAAGTTGAACATTTTCTTCAACTTTGCAACCTTCACAAGTAGAGTCGCGTGTGAAGGAGAAGGTTCCCCCCAAAAATTGGTATGATCTAAAAAGGTGAATGAAAAAGTTTGAAGTAAATAAAACATGCGAAATTTAGTCAAATAGACTTTTTAGTATTAGTTTTAACCCTTTTTTTTTTAATAGTGAAAAATATGTACGTATAAAAGTTATGTGAAATTCACATAGTACTTGATCCGTTTAAATTTCACTAACTAGAGAGTTTTTGAGGGAAAAAAAAAAAAAAAGAGTTGTCCTATAAACTTAAATAATCTAAAATAGGATTTTTTTTACTAAATTTCTAATAAAACATTTGCCAAAAAATACATACCTTAAAGTATCCAAAAATTTACTTCATTAGCTAAGTTGATGATTTTCCAGTGAATGCTCTAATTTTCACTCAAAAATTGAGAAGAAGTTTGAGTAAATGTTTCTTTAGTTATTTTACCCAAATCATCTTATGAAATTACTCCCACTTTCCCAAAACTGAGAGGTATGGGAAATTTGAGTAACACGTCTCCGACCCTATCTGAAATTTGTTTTTATAAAATTACCACTTGGGTTTTACTCGAATCTAACTCAATTTTATGTCAAATTAGATGAGTGGGAATCTCCACAAAACCCCGTCAAATCTTTGCTCTGTCATGACCCAAGTGGGGCTGTAGTATGGGAAGCTGTCCAACATCGCCCATTTATGAGGTGGGAAGGTGTGTTATAAACCCATGGGCACCCTTCCCTTACAAGCTGGCTTTTAGGGGCAAGTTTTACCCACGGGTTTGTGACATGCTCAAATCCACTTCAATTTTGTTTTTGTGAATTTTGTGGATTCCGGTTTTAGTTTGAGTAAATTTCAATTTGGTAGGAATTTGAGTGAGGTTTTTATGAATTTTTATCAAAATTTAAAATTGGTATGCTCGTTGAGTAATGCCCTTCCTCACTTCGTAAGAATTAAAAATATAATGGTTGGTACAAACTGACGTAGTCCTCGTGGAGATTGGGATATAAATTACTATGGAACTTCAGAAATTCAAAAGTTTCTAATATGTTACAAAAGAATATGTTTAACTTGGTGGCAGAGAACAAATGATACTATTAACATAATGATGTGCTTCTTATCAATGTAAACTGTAAGGAATGCATCAAATTTGTGTACAAATGATTACCTGCTATAACAATTCTTTCTAAATAGGATTTTGTTGGGAGAGAAAAGAGACAGATCTTAGTACTTCGTGGCTTATTTAGTCTTCTTTGATTGTGGGGGAAGTGATTGATGTGAAAAGTGAATTTCAACTAATGAAAGAATGAAAATAGGAGTAGCAACTATCCATCTGTTTGATGTGAAAATAGTTTTTAAGAAAATTGAGTCTTCAACTTTCCAGCCACACTATTTTACTTGGTGGATGTGGTGGACTCTGATTTGGATTATGCTTGATACATTTTTATTGTTTGAAGTGTTCGGGGGAATTACCGCTAGATTGTCAAGTTTTATGTATTTTTTATTTTTATTTTTATAATGATGTGCTGTGTAGGAAGCTCGGTATCAATTTCATTTCACCTCTAACTTGTGATTTTGTCAGCACAAAAGATATTGCTGTCTATAGGTTTGACGTGTATATGTTCTAATTGTTAATTTCTCCTGTACAGTATTCCTCTACCCAAATGGGTCACTGAAGAGATCGACAGAGACCCCGACCTCGCATACACAGATCAGTGGGGGAGAAGAAATTATGAGTATGTATCACTAGGATGTGATACTCTTCCAGTTCTTAAAGGGCGAACACCCGTTCAGTGCTATTCCGATTTCATGCGTGCTTTCAGAGACAAATTTGAGCACCTCCTTGGTGACACCATAGTGGTAATTACTCACCTTTATTACTTTTCCCTGTTGTGTAATTGGGATACTTGATGGTCTTGGTTTCTGATATACTCTAGTGCAAGCTTAGAGCACAAAATGATGCTGTAAGAATTTTGTGGTGACAATTTACCTCTAGTTGTGGCAAACGAATTGTGGGCTGGTATTAGAAGTTGAAGCATTGATGTTTCATTTGATAGATAGCTTAAAATGCTGTAGAATGTCTTAGGTTCCGTTTCGTTTGCAGATTTACAGTAGCAAAAGACAATGTGAAGGAAAACTATTTTTCTAGTGTTTTCCTTCATGCATTCAAACACTAGAAATTGTAAATTTTGGTAGTATGGTACAATCCAAAGACAAGTGGGTGAAGTGATTCACAAAATTCAGAAATTTTAATTTATTTTTCACAGTACTCTTTTCCTTCTGATATTTTTCACCATTTTCCCTATTGACCCGAACACAACAAAGCGTTTCCTCTATGTTTTGTTGTCGTTGTCCTCCATGAAATCCATGAACCAAACATAGCCTTTGTGGATTCATTGAGGGAAAGGAAAACAAGAAGGAATTTCCTGGCGTTTTCCTCCATGTTGAAATAAGTAACATAAGAAAATTTTCAAAATATATTATTGCAACCCATAAATAAAGGAAGGTTACTCACAAAATTTAAAGTTTTTAATTCAAGTTCCACTATATTTTCTTTTCCTAATTTTCCTCACTATTTTCTTTGGTAACCAAACAAGGAAATATTTCCTTCTTTTTTTTTTATTTCTTTCCTTCGTTAAATCCATGAATCAAACAGAGCATTTGGGTATGATTTGAGTATGAATATTAATTCTGTTTGCAGTTAAAACTGGATTGCGAGCTAATGTTTGTGGAACTTGTTTCATACAGGAAATCCAAGTAGGAATGGGTCCAGCGGGAGAGCTTCGCTATCCTTCATACCCGGAGCAAAATGGAACTTGGAAATTTCCTGGTATTGGAGCCTTCCAGTGTTATGACAAGGTATTGAGCCTTAGTTTATGCTTTTGGTTTTCTTTAATTTCTTTAATCCCTGATTGGAAATGCTTAAACTTTGATCAAGTTCAAACCCAGTATCACTTTATTCTGATCCTTTTTTATTATGAAAATCATTGTATTGTTGGTTTGTAAAAAAATGAAGGACTTCTATCCTGTGTAACCAAAAAGCAGTTGCACAATCACCGAACCATTTAAAACCCCCAAACAGCCTCTTAGTTATGCTGAAACCTTGTTTTTCTCGTGGTATCTGATTCTTACATGATCTCTGGGACGTGTTGCAGTACATGCTCAGCAGCTTAAAAGCCACAGCCGAAGCTGCCGGCAAGTCCGAGTGGGGCAGCACGGGCCCCACAGACGCTGGCCACTATAACAACTGGCCGGAAGACACGAACTTTTTCCGAAAAGAAGGCGGTGGTTGGGACTGTCCCTATGGAGAATTCTTCCTCACATGGTATTCTCAGATGCTCCTCGATCACGGCGAGAGAATCTTATCATCCGCGAAGTCCATCTTCGAGAACAAAGGCATTAAGATCTCGGTTAAGGTCGCGGGTATTCACTGGCATTACGGGACACGCTCCCACGCACCTGAGCTCACTGCCGGGTATTACAACACTCGTTTCCGAGACGGGTACCTCCCCATTGCCCAAATGTTGGCTCGACATGGTGCTATACTCAATTTCACTTGTATCGAAATGCGCGACCATGAGCAGCCTCAGGATGCCCAGTGCGCACCCGAGAAGCTCGTGAGGCAAGTGGCTCTGGCCACCCAGGAAGCCCGGGTCCCACTTGCAGGGGAAAACGCGTTGCCAAGGTACGACGAGTTTGCGCACGAACAGATTTTACGAGCATCGGCATTGGACGTTGGTGGCGATTCGGAAGAGGAGAGAGAAATGTGTGCTTTTACGTATTTGAGGATGAACCAGGACTTGTTCCAGGCGGATAATTGGAGACGGTTTGTGGCATTTGTGAAGAAGATGAGAGAAGGAAAGGGTGGGAACCGGTGTTCGGAGGAAGTGGAGAGAGAGGCGGAGCATTTTGTACATGTGACACAGCCATTGGTACAAGAAGCTGCTGTAGCTCTCATGCATTAGAGTTTATAGGCTTTGTTGCCTTTGTACCAAGTTAGGATAGTAATGGTAACTAGGTTCTTGTCATGGAAATAATGACTGTTGGTCTCTCTGTATCTCTTTGATAGCTTCATGGTTTTGAATGTGAGATATATCAAGGGAAACAGGAGGTTGAGGGTGTTTCAGTATCATGAGATTTTGTCTCAGGCTCTCTCTCTCTCTCTCTCTCTCTCTCTCTCTCTCTCTCTCTCTCTCTCTCTCTCTCTCATACACACACACACAACTGGGGTGAGATGAGTGACTTGAAATTTTTGCATACTTCACCTGCTCTATTTGATTGATCTTGTGAGGTTTGGACTGCACATCTATTCTAGTACTATAAAGGTTTGTTTGAATTTTGATTTACGAATTTATTGACGTAAAGGGAAAATTGGTGAAAAGGGTATTATGACATACTATTTTGGAATTAAGTACACTTAATAAAATAACTTGGTCTAAAGTCCTTAGAACTTTTTTGGACAAAAATACTCTCATCTTGATCCTCTAACTTTACTACCAAGCTCCAGCCACCACCATCACCAACCTTATATGACCTTTGGCCACCACCACTATAAGCTCCGGCGACCACCATGTCCACCTACGGTGACCATCACTCATTATCCTACCTACGACTCGCGACTCTTGTAAAAACAAATGGAATCATAAAAAAAAAATGATAAAAATCCACCACAAAATCGCTAAAAACTAATAACAAGTTTTTAAGAAATCAGATGAGTTTGAAGCCCTAATTCGTCACCTCTTTTCGTCTTCTCAAGCTTGAAGCCCTAGTTTCATCATAGGAGTGGAGATTTCTTTGAACAACTCTGAAAAAACTCAATCTCTCACATTCATTCATCATTCTCAACCCCTATTTCCTTTGAACAACTCACTATTCTCTAAGAAAACTAAGTGAAATTTTCACTTAAAACTGTAGTTTTGACTATAATAAATGAAATTTCTTTTAAGATAAGTTATAAGAATTAAGAATTTGTAATATGTTGTAATGGAATCTTAAGTTGAATTAGTACTCATAATCTGTAATAGAACCCTTGTAATTTCTGTTTGAGATATGTTAATGTGGTTGTGTTTAAGTGGAATTGGTTTGGAGGAACCTTGGGTTGTAATGCTGTAGAATTGGGCATTTCTGAGAGGAATCAGTCGACTGGACCCCTGCTGTACAAAGTGTCTTTCCTTCAGTTTTCGAGGGCTTCAGTCGACTGAAGGAGAAATCACTCGACTGCTTTCTGCACGAAAACACCACATTCTGCATGCATAGTGTTCAGTCGACCGGATAAAACACCAGTCGACTAAGAAATTGAGCCCCCCAGTCGACTGAGTCCCCGACACAGTCGACTGGACAGGGTCATTGAACTTTTAAATCCTACTGCTTTTGGTCTTCAGTCGATCGGAACCCCGACCCAGTCGATTGGACCTCTGTTTTCAAAAATGAATTCTTTTGTGAGTGTTTCATATGGACCAAACTTTTTATAACTCTGATTTTAATGGGTTGGACATATGTTTTCCGCTACTATTTTACTTTATTAGGAATTAGTTGAGCCTTGGTAGCGTGCCACGTGGATGGGTCGTGACATGAAGACATGGTCTTAAAAATGCTTTTTAAGCCTTATTTTTAATATAAAAAAACACGGTAAAAAATAAAAAGAATATGTAAATTTTTGTACAAAATTACTCCTTATGTCTCAAATTAACAAACCTTTTTGGAAATTTCAGCTATTTTAAACTATGTTTTGATTGTTGTGAAAAATTTCAACTTTCTATTGTATTTTTTAAAATAAAAACTCTATTGTTACATCAAACGAAAAGTTAAAAAAATATTTTATAAGAGCAACTCAATTACGTATGTTAGGAAACGACTTAGGTGCAGTGAGCTCAGTACTGTGTGTGCTGTGCACACACAGTTTACATAGTAAAACTGTCCAGTTTTAAAAAATTGCTTTTACAAAAGCAGTTTTACTGTATAAACTGTGTCTTGCACAGCACGCACAACACTGAGCTCACAGCACCGAAATCGTTTCCTGTATGTTAATGGGTTTGCTCTGGTCAGATGTGTCAGCAAATACGTATATTGTACCTCTAATGTATATGTTAACTTGGCCTTTAAATGATGTTAGACACTAAGTTGGTCTAAAGTGTCGACTGATTGTACATGTTCCATGACTCCGATAAACCTCTATTAGAAAATGTTATAAAATAAGTACTCTCGGCTTCTTCTTCTTCTACTCTTATTTTCTTCTTTTTTAATGCACTAAGGGAACCATAAACCCAACACCTCATGATACCTGAACCTCGCAACTACCTTAACTAACAGCTAAGTCATCTTTTGGTCTCAAGTAGTCTTTACTTAAAATATTGTCTTAATAAGAGGTGATGTCACCAAAAAGTTGATAACATCGTCTAACTTGAACCTACATGTCCTAAGTGGATTAGTTAGCATGCTCTAGTTATAAGGAACATCTTTGTGGATGCTCTAATAAAGGGTAAGAGCAACTTCAATGGTAGTCATTAAATTTGGGTATCTAAAATGCTATTTAGTTACTTGAATAGTATTTTACATACCAAATAAGTCTCATGCACTCCAACCATAGTAACCAAAACTAGTAGCTATTTTATTATTTAATATATTTTGATGTATCTCAACTATAGATACACTAAAAATATTATTTTATTCTCAAATCAATGGCTAGGATCATCCCACCAAATATGCATCCCCTCACTTTCTCTCTCCAAAGGCTATAAGTTTGGAGACTCAAACCATGAGTTTGCATAATGGATCCCCTTTTAGATCCCCCATTGGAGTGCATTTTTTTGGATGAAGGGATCCATTTTAGCATCTTTTGGATTTGAATACCCATATGCATCCCCCATTGGGAGTTGCTCTAAACGTGGAAAACATATAGTTAAATTATATTAACTTTTCAAAAAAAAAAACGCAAAATAGGACATCTCACAAAAAAATAATAATAATAAAAAATAATTAAAGTACTCTTAGTTTTAGACCATGAAATATTATTATTTGACAATGTCGTGTACATGTGGTTCTAAATTGGCATTTATTTATTTTTAGGGTAAATTACATTAATTCCCTTGAGGTAATGTCAAAATATTATGACATATTTCATAGTTTGCACAATTACATTGCCTTCTCTCGAGATTTGGGGTTGAACAACACTTTCCCCTTTTTAGTAGTCCAATGTTCTGTTCACCTGTTAATTTGATCGTTAATCTTTTTTATAATGACCAATTTACTCTTTCCTAAAAGTTAATGAAAAATTCATATAATATTTTTTCTCTGATATAAATATGAAAGTATTATTTTTTCCTAAATAGTAAATTTGTGTATTAAAAATGTATATTTTTAAATTATAAATTATGTTTATTTGAGGGGCATCTAGTAATTTTGCATGCACCAACTTGACTAGTTTTCCATCATTGACAGATCATGTTAGTGTTTATGCAAACAATGAGAAGGTGATTGTATTTTGACATTCGTAAGTGTAATTTACCTATCTCTCTTCGTTCCTATAAATAAATAAATAAATAAAATGATGGGTTAATATTACCTATCACCCTTGTGGTTTGCCTATCACGATATCACCCCATATCGTTAGCTTTAGTAAAATTATAATCTAATCCTCAAAATAAATGAAGAAGTTAATTAAAAGTATTTACATATTGTATGTTGAGCCTATACAGTTTGTAAGGTAAAATTTTACTAACTGATTATGATGCATGGAATGCTTGTCTCATTTTCTAAGATACATATCGGCCTAGGAAGCACCGACACTTCAAAATCACCCCGCACCCTTGTCCGACACGTATCAAACACCGACGCTTGCTTGTCACGCTAGTGGCCGACACATACTTGACGCAACAATTATGTGTCCTGTTTCTATTTTGCAATTTTCAGAGGCGAACATAGCATCGACAAAGCGGGACACTTCAAGGGACATGGAGGGAAACTCTTGTTTTGACCAAAAGTCTTTTGTTATTTTTTTTTCCTCACATGTATAAAACCTAAATGGCGTCGATTTTGTCAAAACACTCGTCACTTATCCTCTCTCTCTCTCTCTCTCTCTCTCTCTCTCAACCCTCTCGTTCGATCTCCCGCTCTCTCTCTTCTCCAATCTTTTCCCTCCCCCCCCCCTCTCTCTCTCTCTCTCTCTCTCTCTCTCTCTCTCTCTCTCTCTCTCTCTCTCTCTTCTTTAATTGTCTCCCCCTCTCTATTTTGTTAGTATCAAACAATAATTGTTGGCCAATATGAATTGTATATGTAATAGATAATAATTGCGTTATGTTTTTGAAAAATATAAAAAAAATGCACTTAAATTAAAATAAAAAATGTCGTTTCATGTCCTTATTTTCAGGCATTTGCCATGTCGTCGTATTCGTGTCCTGTCATATCTGTGTAAGCGTATCTGTGTCCATGATTTATATACAGTGGCCCTGTTAACAACCATCTACTCTAAAAGCTTAAGCTGTTAGTGAGGGTGTAACTTAAATATTCATATCTCAACACGCCCCCTCACGTGTGGCCAGACTCTCTTTGATAAGGTCCATACACTTGGAAACTTTAGAAATCAGGATGATGGTGAGGATTGAACTCAGGACCTTTCCCTGCTGATACCATGTTAACAACCATCTACTTTGAAAGTTTAAGCTATTAGAGAGGGTGTAACTTAAGTATTTATACTCGCAACAGCCCCGGGTTATTGTTGGAGTGTAAATAATTTAAAATTGAAACAAAAAGAACAGGAAATATATGTGGTTCGGCCAAAGGCCTACGTCCACGAAAACTAGCCAACTTTCTGCTCAACTTACATACTACAATGGGTAATGCCTATCTTTATAGGTATTGTACATTCTCTTGAAGATTCGTCACATCGAAATAATAAACACAGTAGATTTGATAATATCATATCTATAGTTTTAATTTCGGGATATGCATAGATCCCATCTCTACAGATATGATAAGATGTGCTTATCTTAACTCTAACACAAATTTTCATTTTTCTTAACCTGTTTTACTTAGTTTCCACGTCAGTTTGTTAGCCTTAAAGAAATACTACCAACTCAAGCGTCTTTCTTTCCATTGTAATCCTCTTGTACATGTAAGGATTTATTAAGAGGCACAACGAACACTAACACCACATTTTTTTACGTTGTTGAAGAATGATATCAACCAAGATCGAAAAGTTCGAGAAGATTTGGCATAGTTATACCCCATGACCTAGACTTTGGTATATGGAGGTTGTTTTGGATGTTCAAGGTTTCAAGCTTAAGATTATAGGGCTTGACGCGAACTTTGGCTCTTGGATTTCAGGAATTGGTTCATAGAGCTTTTATTGGCCTAATAAGGCATTGTCTATTTTTCTCTCAGAAGGTTTGGTCCATTTGAGGCCTGTAGTATTTTCAGTGGTAATATCAAAGAACAAAGTTAAGGTGACAACTCCATCACTACAAAATGTCAAACTTGTGAAGAATTTTGTTTCAAGATCTTCACAAGTTTGAGGGGGAGGGTAAACAATCACAGTCAAGATTAAGATTGAGGGATGATGAAGGAAAAACTAGAATCAAGAATATGATTTCAAAGAGAGCAGATGATGGATCCTGAAAGATTTTCATAAAACAGTTAACACATTAGATTCGATAATATCATATATGTAGAGATGGGAAATAGGCATATCTTAACTCTAACAATTATCAATCTAAAGGTACATATTGTTGAATTGGAGCATCCAACCCAAAACCAATTGGCAATGGGTAGAGTAGCCCCATGATCTTATATATTGAGTAGCAAGGCTTTAAATTCCCGATGTGGGATTATAATCTCAACACATATTAGATTTGATTTTTGTTTTTGGAACCTGTTTAGCTAACCTTGTCTTTAAAACCAACATTTCTAGTTTTTTCCCCACCTTTACTTGGCTGATGGGTGGTGGGCTGGTTCTTAGAATGAATTCCTGCAACTACCAATCAATCTATTCTCTGGATTGTAGACCTTTATAATATCTTCGGGTTTAATCAAACAAACATTGCCTTATCCTACGCCGATCTTCTGAAGTGAATTCAGAGGTAGAGTGCCTATTATCTCAATTTGAGTACATGTATTATATTCCCTCTATGTACAGTTGAAAGAAACAAATTAAGCTATTAAACAGTAACCCAGCTTCAAGAACTGTATACTGAATTTGCTGATATATAAGAACAAAAAACAAACAAGTGCTTTCTATTGGGAATTGGGTAATATTTTAGATTAATTTTGGTTACAATTTTTTCAGCTCTTGACATTGAAGATTTGGATGGGTAAATATGACTTTTGAAGTTCTTTGTAAGGCTTAGCATCGCCTAGTCTCACAGATCACAGCTTGGAAGTTCTTTGAAGTACACTGTACTACTTTAGGTTGCTCGTGTGGTAATTATGTAGTGTAGTACTTTATGCTTTCTTAGTAGTACTTCTTGTAACTTTGCTTTTTTGGATGTTATTTTCTGTTGATCATAACCACATATGATTAGTGCACCTTAGTGGGAGAATATATGGGTGTTATTTTCAGCGCTGAAAGTAGTTTTGTATTGCTTGGAGAAGAATTTATAGAATAGATCGTTGTTTGGCTCTGATGTTGAGTTCCAATCCAAAAAAACCCTAATTTCCACACTTGTTTCTTCTATAGATATTTGAATGGACCATTTGCATGTTATCATTCTTACTTTAACAATGTTTGGTTTTGTGTTGTGACCAACTGCTATGCTTGCAACAAAAATGACAACATATTGTGTATCTGAACCATGGTGTGCCAGTTTCTTGCCTTATTGTTCTAGGTAATATGTTTCCTTTCTACTTCCATTTGAATGAATTGTTTAGAAACTAATGGATAAAATGCGTGTCAGTAGAATTATAACTCAAATAGGGATCTAGTACTATCCGGTGTGAAAATGGATTATGGAATTAATGCATTTATGATTATTTTGGCTGCAAGATTTCATGATGCATTTGATGGAGGTTGCTGCGACCGACTTGTGTCTGTTATCCTTGTTTATTACTTAGTTTTGTTTTTGTTATCTGTTTTCTTTGAATTACAGGGATATCATTTTCCTCCAATGTCATTTGGTTGAAGATCTACCAGTCATTTTGCACTCATCCTCGGAACTGCAGAATAAGCTTGTTTGTCTTATCGTTCCCTCGGATTTTTTTCCCCGTTCTTGGTTATATTTTCATTTTCCTTTTTATCGCCGTGTACATTGTCCTTGTAGCCATACTGTGTGAGTTTGCTTTGTTGCTCTTGAGAGATATTCACGTTGATTCAGAAGCTGCTACAATTTGTTTACGAACCTTTCTCCGCGTTTTTTTAATTTGTTTGCTACATTTTATTAATTCCACAGTTTGCGGATTTAGACAAGGGGAAATGAGAGAGAGAGAGAGAGAGAGAGAGAGTTTATTTGAGTTTATTTTCTTAAGAGTTTTCCTTCATAAATAAGTAGTAGTAGTAGAGTTTGTTTTTTCCAACTATTGTAGAAAAATTTAGAATGATGAAACGAAGAGACATTGTGAACTGAAATCTATTATTTCTTTTATCGAATTTTCTTTTATGCTGTATTTCACTTACCGCTTTCCATCACCCTCATTAAATCTGTAAAAGGTTCACACAAGAATTGGTGATGACCTATTTCTACTTTTTGGTGACGGTTATGGCTTAAGTCTGAGAAAGTTTTGCAGCCCAAAAGGTTGAACAATTTATTTTATTTTATTTTTTATTTTATTTTATTTTTTATTTTTCATTCAATTGTTGTTAGCTGTAGGGCTAAGTGTGTGTAGATTTATATATATAAAAAAAAAAAAAAAAAAAGATTGTACTCTTTTGGCTTGTGTCTATTAGATTGTCGATTAATTAAGTTTGTTTTTATTTTGAATCTATCAATAGATGGGCAGGTTCATAATTCAGGTAAATATGAAAAAAATAAATAAATAAAATAATAATAATAATAAATAGATGGGCAGGAGAGTAGATGAGTTGGACTAAAAAAAAAAGCCCCAAATTAACTAGAAACATATGGATGCCCAAGGGCCGAAGCGATTGCTTTGTCTTGCTATCTCTTGGATTTGGCCTGATTTTAAGCTCAATTTTAGGCTGAGCCTTATGTGCAAACAAAAGGGCCAATTCACACTCACCAAGGAGTGTATTGTAATTGACCACTTAAGGGGTTGTTTGGTAAGACATTGGACCAATTTTATAGTTAACAAGTGAAGTTGTTCGTTAAAGAAATCACCACCGATGTGGTTAGCATGTTTTTTTTTTTTTTTTTTTAATTTGAACCAGGTTTCAGATGTGTGACTAATACCCATGTAACACAGTCAATACGGGTCGATTTGAGCCGGGCGTAAGTCAGCCCAAGTTCGGCCTAAACTAATTTATTAAGTCTCGAGTTCAGCCAGTTTAATAACTCGGTCTCAAGCTTGAACTCGGTTCCATGCTAGAGTGGGCTGAGGGTCGAGCTTGGGTCGGCTCAAATAAGACTTTGGCTATTTATTTTATGAAATCTTTAAGCCCAAAAAAGCACGACTATGAACTGACAGTAGTAGCCAATTTATTGATTCATGAATTTCAAGACAAAATTGAATAAATTCAACAATTAAAATCCAATTTAACAGTTGTAAATCACAAGTAATATTACAAATAATAATTTTACAACATGTATATTTAGTTCTATGAGCTAATCTTATACAAGGCCGAGCTCGCCCTACATTCATTCGGGCTTGAAAATTTGTCCAAGCTTGCCTTGGCTCAGCTCGCTCCCATATAAAGTTCGGCCCAAAATTTAGTGGGCCGAACAAGCAGGCTTCGGGCTTGTTTGACCTAATTAATAGTCCAACTTCATGTGCTTTGGACTATTGTACAACCGTTAACCAATCAGTTAAATTTAAGGGTCATATACCTATATAGGCCGTAGTTGGCAACAAGTCAAAAAGTATGACAGGTTTTGTACAATAAAATTTAATTGATTTAGGCTTAGTTTGGCCCCCATGTGACTTTTTAAAAGGAGCTTATGAAATTTACTACTAAGTTGTTTGATAATTTTGTACAAGTGACACACTACTCTTCAAAAATATATCATGAAATCAAAAAGCCACCTTGAGCTTTTAAAAGCTCCATTCTAGAGCTTCTAAAAGCTCCCCCAAAAAAGCCCTAAGTTCAATTTTTACAAAGCGCATAAATTAGTTACCAAATGAATTAACATGAAATTGTGCTTTAAAAAAGGAGAAGCACCAAAAGGGGGGCCAAACTAAGCCTTAGTGGTTTACTAGTAGTTGTACTTTAGTCCAAGCCACAAGTGGTACACGTATAAAAACCACATGGAGCAAACTGAAAAATTTGCTATCCACATGGGTGTTTCTGTTAGTAACCCTAATTAAAAAATAGTCACAAAAACAATGAAATAGAAATGGTTTCTGTCATAACCCGATCCCACAATAACAGAACCAAAGCCCGTGGCACGCTACCGAAGCTAAACCAATTCATTAACGTTCCCAAAAGATTTAGTTTAAAAACACGCAGCGGAAAAATCAAACAAATCATTTTGAAAATCAGCAGTCTAGTCGACTGGGTCGGGCCTCCACTCGACTGCCTCGCCAGTTACAAAAAACCTAAAAGTCCAACAGTCCATTCCAATCGACTGAGACTCGAGTCCAGTCGATTGCATGTTCCTAAACCCAGTCGACTGACTCGTCCATTCGACTGCTCAGAGTCCTGCAGAATGTCTAGTTTTCGTGCAGTTTCCAGTCGACTGTGTTCGTCACTTAGTTGACTGATGCCCTTTGAAAACCAAAGGATGTTTTAATGAAACAGGGGGTCGAGTCGACTGTGCCCCCGGTCTAGTCGACTGTTTTCCAGCAGCAGCCCTTTCTGCAAAATTTTGCAAGTTTAAAAGTTTTCTGAAATCACCTAGAGTTTAAATATACACTCCAAACTCATTCCAAAGTGATCCTAGCTGGATTATAACATTACAGAAACGTAATTACAAAATATTTCTAACTATTACAACATTATGAATCCGTTCTAGGAATCTAAGTTAAACATAGTTTAAAAGCAATAAAATCCTTATTACACATTGCTAATTCGAAACTACGAGATATGCATGATAAGTCGCCTTCTACAAGAACTCCCAAACCCACGTGCTCACTTCTGCGATTCCTCGCCATCATTAACACCTTAAATGGTTATTTGAATAACCACACATATTTTGATTTGTTTAAGCTAACACTTAGTGAATAAAGCAACAATGCACATGAATGATAAACATGCTCACATTCACATCTCTACAATTCATACTAGTCTCCGGAGTCTCACATGTACGTTTCATACTCCTAATTCGTGACTCCTCGCCAATAAGTTCACGCGAAAAGGTAAGACCCACGCTTCTTTTCTTCAAACGTTCGACCTTAATGCCTATATCGGCTCCACAACGATGGCTTGATACATGCACTCTTTTGACCCAAATAACAACTCAACATGCTCAAATACATTTCACCGTACTCTCGATGTAATCAAAATATTTCACCGTACAATTGGACTTACTTATCAATATAGACGCCCAATATGAACTACACAACATATATCTATAATCTAACACATGATTTTCATAAAAATATGTATGCATGTCAAGAAATCATTTCAAAACACATAGTTGTATCATTCACCTCTGATTTACTCTCTTAAACATCGATCCCAAGAAAACCCAAGCACAAAGAACGTGCAGAAGTCCGTCTAGTACAATTCCTATCGATCAAAAGTTCAATTATAACTTTTATGAAACATTCTAGAAACAGAGTTTTCAGAAAACTTATCCAAACGAGTCCTAATTGATATCAAAACGAAGCTCTTACCTCGAGGGAGTTCTAATATGAAATCTAGGAGAAAACAAACGGACGAGCAGTCGTCATTTGACGTCGAGAAGTCCGAAGCTTCAAAATCCCCCCTTTTGGCCTCTTCTTGAGTTTAGGTTAAAACTTTATAAAAATATCCAAGTCATCTCTATCTATATATAGGCACAACTCTTGGAATTTGCATTTAACTCCCTGCGAGTTTCTCCAATCTTCCGATTTTATCCCAAAACGTCTTAAACGTCCAAGTTATGACTTCACTAATGAAATCTCAAATTCATGCAAGTTTTCCTCTAAGTTCCGTTTGGTTGATAAAACGCAGTCTCACATGATTTTACGAAATTGATAATTAGCCTACCAAATTAGTAGCGTGTTAATTCGTCTTCACAAGGATACTAAAATTAACAACAAAAATAAATTCTAAACTAGAAAATAATACACATAGTGAAATACACAGGTAAACATTTATTTGTAGATAAACATTTAGGGTATTCCAAAATAAACGTCTCATACTCAGAGAGACTTCACAACAACACAACACTCACTCTACACAGTCTCAAAGGGTTCTCTAACACAGATACCCAAATCAACTCGTGAGTCAAAACTCACTCACAAATGTGTCATAAGACACGCCACATCACATTATCATGCATGACAATGTAATAAAATGCTACAATACATTTTAGTTTCCTTCTGAACAAAACAAGAGAACCAGTTCTTAAATTATCCAAACATCCTATCCTATAACCTATAGCAGTCCCCTATATATTTTTAGAGATACATACATGTATATACATGCATACATACATCATACATGTATATAGGGATGAAGATGGTGGGTTTAATGAGAAAAATCAGTTTTTTAAAGGTTAGGGTTATTTTTGAAGGAAAGGTGGGTGTAGTGAGCAAATTGTGTTATTTTAAATTCAAGTAGTGGGAGCAGAGAGTAAGTGGGTGTGCATAGAATTACCCCGGAGCTTTTATTTTATACATACACCAACTAATAATAGTACAACACACGCAGACCAACACTAGCCACAGCAGAACACAAAAAAGATTGGAGTTACTTAATTACCGATCACTAAAATGCCACACCTAGAAGAAGAAAAAAAAAAGGAGAGATTTCTTCGGTACACCAAAGTGGTTAGGGTGTACCTACAACTTAGTGGTAAGGAGGCGGACCCTGGATTTTTGGCCAGGGGCGGGGCCTAGACTATACGGGGGTTTGGGATTAGCACCCCCCGAGGTGAATTTTTTTTTGTCTATCTATACATAATTATGTGTAAAACGGTAGAATTGGTTTAACATTCCTAATTTGGGGTAAATCATGTAATTTTAGGGGGTTTATATCTAAAACTTATAAAATATCTAGAATTTTCAAAAGTGTAACAGGCCTGTGTCGAAAACTTGTAAAATATTATATGTAAATTTAGAATTTTCAAAAATTCATGAGGGCTTGTGTGAAATTTAAGAGAATTTATTTCTAAAATCTATAATTATTACTTATGATTTTATAATTTTCAAAAATTCAATGGGTGAATCCGTCCATGTTAATTGTTTTGGTAAAGAAGTATTTGTTCCTAGTAAAACAACATTGTATCCAATTTCCATCAAAGCTAGAACAAATATTTCTTATAACTAAACTCATGGTTATTTTTATTTATTTGTTCAGAAAACCTCGGGTTATTGAAATGAGTAAAGATTGGTAAACCAAAACAAAACAAAAAAGAAAGTGCAATGATTATGAGTAATTGTGGAAAGTAGGTGTTGATTCTTTTTGTCCCCTTAAATAGTTGAATTTCCCAGAAGGGACATATAAAATGAGACGGAGGGAGTATAACTTTTGATTGCCATTGATATTTACAAGAACACACTGCATCACTTTCATTTAAATATAGAAGTATAAAATTGATCAACAGAACCTGTTAGTTCATAGGTGTTTATGTGAGAAGCAAAATCATATATCCTAACTACCACCTCCATTCTCTCTCTCCTTTTGATTGCTGTTGGTTCATAGATGTTTTTGTGAGAAGCAAAATCATATGTCCTAAGTGAAATTTCGCTTATAATGTCTGAAATCCTAAATCAAATTTCACTTAGGATTTCTGATTTCACTTAGTAGCATGTTCTTCTTTCGTAGCACAAATCTGCTCCGAATCAGAAGAGGAGTGGACACCACAATCTGAAATGCACATGCCTATTTCGTCGAGTAACAACTGGTGAAATTAAAAGCATAGTCTTGTTGTGTTGTTTTGAAAAGACAATGGTGTATGAATATATGATATATCGATACAAACATGATAGTAATACACACCAAACGACACACTAACCGACATACTAGCTTTAAATGCATGTACCATCGCCATCTCCGACCACCACCCCTATCATTTTTGATATCGATATGTGCTATGAATATATATATACTTATAAATATATATATATATATATAGAGAGAGAGAGAGAGAGAGAGAGAGAGTTAAGAGAGTCAAGCATTGTGGTGGTCAAGAGGTGACGAGGTGATGGTCGCCGGAGATGGCGAGGGTGATGGCCGGAGGTGGCATGAGTGGTGTCGCCGGAGATGGCGAGGATGGTGGCCGGAAGTGGCAGGGGTGGTGGTCGAAGATGGTGTGGAGTAGTGGTAATAGTGGCTAGGGTTTGGTTAGGGTTAGAGGTTGAAGATGATAATATTTTGGTCTATGAATATTGGGAGAACTTATTCTCAATGTGTATTTTAAGTTGTCCTTAATCTCGATAGAGTAATTCTTTGGTGACAAATATGATACAACCTTCTAAAAAGATGTGTCTATCTCTCCTGTGATGTCACTCGATAAAACTCCTCTTAATAACATTTTCACCAATATTCCCACATATTTATTTCCGTCAAAACCAACCCCACAACAATAGTTTTGTTGAAAAAACATTTGTTTCCATTTGTTATTGAAATTAATATAAAAATACTTCAAACCCCCAAAAATGTCATATCAATGTGTATTTGGCCATTTGGGGAATCAGAGGTCAACAGTCTCTTGAAGCTTTGTGTTCGATTCGTTACAACTGGGAAGCCGTAGAAGAAGAGTCACCCATTCGTATTAATCAATTGGAAGAGATGAAGAGAAATGCTCTCTCTGCTCTTTCTAGGAGACGACGACGACGACTTCTTGTTGCTCATCAGAATCACCTCCCACAACCAAAAGGTACTACAAATTCTCTTCTTTTTCTTTCTCTAAACCCGCCCCCTTTAGTATTGTTATTGCCTCGTTCTCACTCTTCTACTACTACTACTACTACTTCAACGAGTTGTTCCAATCACAAACCACAAAATCGATTAGGGTTCAACACTATTTCTAATGTGGATGACGCTATGAGTGTATTTGATCAAATGGTTCAAATGCGACCTCTTCCTTCGATTATTGAATTCACTCAATTGCTTGGAATTATCATCAGAATGAAGCACTATTCTGTTGTAGTTTCTTTGTTTAGGGAAATGCGTTTGTTGGGTATCCCTGTTAATGAATATACAATGACCATTGTAATTAACTGTTATTGCTACTTGAGTCGAGTTGATTTTGGGTTTGCTATCTTAGCCACACTGTTCAAGTCTGGTTATGTTCCAAATGTGGTTACCTTCACCACTCTAATTAAAGGGCTATTCTCTGAAAATAAGATTGCAGAGGCGGAGGGTTTATGCAAGAAGTTGATGAGAGAAACAGAAATTGAACCTACTAAGGTTATGTATGGAACAATAGTAAACGGGCTTTGCAAAGCAGGGAACACCAGCATGGCACTTGAAATACTCAGACTTGTGGAAAAAGGTAGTTGTAAACCTGACACAGTACTGTATAGCATGATCATAGACAGTCTCTGCAAAGATAAAATGGTCGGTGAAGCTTTAAATCTTTTCTACCAAATGATAGAGAAAGGTGTACTGCCTGATGTTGTCACTTACACCTCTTTATTTCATGGCCTATGCAAATTTTGGTCGATGGAAAGAAGCTACAAGATTACTGAATGAGATGGTCTGTCTAAAAATAACTCCAGATGTGTATACCTACAATATAGTGCTGGACACACTATGCAAGGAAGGAATGGTTAGTGAAGCTATGGGTGTTGTTAAGACCATGATACAAAAAGGTGAGCATCCTGATGTAGTCACCTATAATTCTCTGATAGATGGATATTGTTTGCAAGGTCAAATGAATGAGGCGCTGAAAGTTTTCAATTGCATGGTGCATAGAGGCATTGTCCCTGACAATTTTACCTATAACATTCTAATCAACGGATATTGCAAGGTGAAGAAGATTGATGAGGCCATGCATCTCTGTCAAGAAATGCCTCGTAAAGGGTTAAAACCCACGACTGATACCTACAACCCCATCTTGCAGGGGTTGTTTCGGGTTGGTAGATGTGCTACTGCACGAGGGCTTTTCAGTGAGTTGCAGGCTAGGGGCCAAATTCCAAACATATACACTCATTTTATCATGTGGGATGGCTTGTGCAAAAACAGTCAAATTGCTGAAGCGTTGTCGTTATTTTACCTGATGGAAAGCAAGGGATTATATCCTCATCTAAACAACTACAATATACTCATTGATGGATTGTGCAAGAATGGGAAACTTGATATGGCGCGAGGTCTTTTTAATAACCTTTCTTTCAAAGGGTTTCATCCTGATGTTGTTACATACACTACTATGATACTTGGACTTTGTCAAGAAGGATTACTAGATGAAGCAAAAGATTGTCTCGTGGAAATGGAAGAGGATGGCTGCTTACCAAATGGGGTTACTTACAACACGATTGTCCAGGAATTCTTGAAAAGAAATAGATACTATGAGGCTTTGATACTTTTAGAGAAGATGGTTGGAAGGGGCTTCTCACCAGATGCAACTACTTTTCCCTTGTTAGTTGATCTGTTTGCGGCTAAAGAACTTGATCATTCTGTTGTAGAAATGGTTGAGAAGTTTATGCAACGGGATAGACGTGAATCGAAAATGTAGAGTGAGTTTCTTTAACTGCTAATGCAAATGTTGTTTTTAGTGGCAATGTATTTGGAATGTTACATGTCTTGTACAAGTGTATATGATAACTATGTATCTTAGTGTTGAAATTTTCAGCTAATAATGTGCCCATTTAAGTTTTGAATGGCTATTTGTACATTAATTGTACGTTACCTGGCCGCAATCTGGAACATCTGTTCATTTTCTAGTAAAAGTTACAGTTTTGCCTAAGCCTCAATATATCTGACATATAATGAGCATTGTGACATTCTTACAAATATTTCTCTCTCTTTTCTCATTTTCTTCCTTCTTTGGTTACTTATCCTAGGTTTTCATGAGTTTTGATGAGTGAAGATTGAACGTGTTACTCATCCCCTAATAGGATTTGTCAAATTTGGTTGTGATTTTAGTGTGTGTTTTTGCATATATAGTTTAGAGTATGGTTTTGTGGTTGAGTCACGTAACATGTTGTTTAGTTGTTTTTAATATGAACTCAAACAAAGAGGAAAGTTATTCATAAAATTCAAAAAATTTCATTTATCGTTCACCCTATTTTCTTTCCTTTCCTGTATTCACCCTATTTTCTTTCCTTTCCTATATTCGTTACAGTTATACTTTTTAATCAAACAGGAAAAAGTGTTTTCATCACTCTTTTCTTTTCCCTTGCTAAACCCTCGGACTGAATAGAACTTTAGTCAAACATCACCTCTATTAATTGTTGATGGTTTCTTTCATATTTTTCTCATTGTTTTCCTCATTAACGAAACAAGGAAAAGTGTTTTCCTTATTCGTTTTTTCTTTTGCCTCACCAAATCTATGAACCAAACAGAGCATCACTGAAAAAATGACCCAAATTAATAGTTGAGAAAGGAGATTGTTGTGTGTTTCCGTGAAAATTAGGCTGAAATTGTTTTGGTTGGTCTGAAAAGTGGATCGATGAAATCCTGTCCGCTTCCATTGTTTCTTCCTCGTCCTCTTCCTCTAAACTGTGGTGATGTGTTTCGAGGATTCAGAAAGTGAGATCGGAACTGAGCTTCCATGACAGTAGGAATGTGAGAGTTGTGAGCATGTTTCTCATTGTTTTGAATATCCAGTTCTTTAGCCTTCAGCAGAACATGTAACTCTTCCAGGTTTAAAGGCGGAGATCTGGTTCTAAGAAGTCAGAAAAGCATTGAATGTGGAAATCCGTTGAGAGTATATATGAGGATATCCTCATCATCAATAAGTTCAAAAACTGATGCAAGACTCTCTCTGGCTTCTTTTATCCTTTGAATGTATGTATCGATGGAATCAGACCCCTTGGTCACCGTTTGCAGATTTGTTTTTTTTTTTTTTTGAATTGTAGAACATTAGATCGAGAGCTAGAGGAGCACCTTCACTCCAAGGCAAGCCAAACTTCCATGGAAGTGGTGTATCCTGCAATGTAGGATACAATGAACGACAGTGTTGTAAAGGGGAGAGTTGCATTGATTGAAGTTGTCAAAGCTTCGTCTTGTGCGATCCAAAATCTGTGATCTGTATTTGGTTGATTTTTAGAAGACGGTGCCGTCTCGAATCTCATCGAATGGTGATTTGATTACAGCTATTTGAGAGGAGATATATAGGAGAGTGCATCATAGACGATGTCGAGCTCGAATTTGGAGCTGTAGTGTTTAGTGGCGCCGCCCTAATACCATGAAACAAACCAGACATACAAAGAAGAAGAGCAAACACAGAAGAGGAAGAAGAAGAAAATTCTGAAGAATTCTCTCTCCATGAATGAATTACATGAAGTGAATACGCTGATATAGACTCCTCGACTGTTACAACCGTCATAACCAATCGACAGTGGTCAACCACTCAATAACAGAATAATCAAAATTAACATATGTCATATCAGAATAACTACTTGATCGGTACAAATGCTAGAGAAAATGCTAGAGCCTTTGCTGTTAGTATTTAAATTTTCTGTTGTGTATCTATTCCTCGCGATATGTTATTATTTTTCTTCCTTTCCTTTCCTTTCCTTTCCTTTCCTTGTATTGTTGGGCCCATTTCTAACAGTGTAAGCTTTTGGAACAATTGTTGCCTTAAAGCGGTTGTAGAGCCTTGTTTATGAGAGGTCTTGGATTCAACTCTTTGCCCGCGTCCTGGTATGCATATCTGCACTTCGTTAGTTGTCTCCACTATGATGTAGGTTGGTTGGTTAGCTCTCGACACGCGAGACGAGGTTGTATGTGAGGGTTGGTGTTGAAGCTTGATATACATTGTTAGGCTCAGTCTCTAATAGCTTAAGCTTTTGGAGCAGTTGGTGACTTAACAACCTGCTTTCAAGAAACTAACACTTTTGGCCATTTGCAAAAAAAAAAGAGGATAAATCTAGTGTGTTATCATTTACATTGGCTTTCTTGTCTGAGATTGTAACTAACTAATAGGCAAGTTGTTGTACGTTGAGCCTCAAAAGTTGTATTTCAGAGAGAGAAAAAAAAAAAATGGCGACTTCTTTGGTAGTGGGTTCGTGTTTGTTGAGTTTCAAGCCTTGATTCTTTGAAAGTTGTTGAAGTACCTTTAGCTTCAGATCTTGGGTTAGGCAATCTTAATTTTGGAGGAGATGGTTGGCAAAGGTTCTCATCGAAGGTGTCAACATCTTCAAGGGTATTGAATCTTTTTTTGATCAAAGTACAAGAACTTGTTCCCATGGAAATGTTTTAGAAGACCGTGGCAACAGATAAACATGAAATCTATCTCCTGAAAGACCAGTAATTTTCTAACCAGTCAAAATGGATGTTATTGCCAGTGCCAAGCTCTTAGGATTACTGGAGAACTTTTATAATTGGTCTTAGAAACATCGCTATGGAGAAAGAATGCGATTCGAAACGGTAGTTAAATTCAATTGTTGATGTTAGCACACTGTGGTTAATTGAGTTTTTTTTTTTTTAATATATTTGTTCATGTGTAGGAGTTAAAACACAAATGTAAATCTTGAGGGAGGTCAATGTTATTTTGTCAAACCAAATGCTCCAAAAGCTTAAGTTATCAGAGAATGGGTCGAAGAATATGTCTATTTATATTTTCATATCAAGCTCTAACAAGGCTCTGGCGCCATTTTAAGTTGCCAATCACTCCAAAGGCTCTAATATGAAGAACAATCCTTGGTGGTGGAAAGAGCCTATTGGTCATCCTTGTGCATTTTGCAATGAAAACTGCTGATGCACTTGTTCTTAGGCACAACATTTTGCATACACGATACGTTGTCATGTTTATAGCTCAAAATGGACGGAAAACCACAAAGAAGTCTGTGAGTTAGAAAACCGTGAAAGAAATAAAAAGTTTACTCTTACGTCTTGAAGGGTGAATAAGCTTATGTGAAACTTTCCAAGGGATGGGTGTAAGCTTGAGAAAAACATTGAAATTGATATTTATAATTAGTTGGTGCATATGCTCTAATAGTCAAGAGTGGTAGAAAGAAAATAGTTTGAAAATAATTCGTTAATTCATATGCTCTCTAATGGTCAAACTAAACAAAGTTTTGAACTGCAAAAGTTAAAGGTTCAGTCACTTCAGAGCTTGTAACCACTAACAACCACAGTATCTCATGACAGGTTCAAGAATCAAATAAATTCCACTAAACAGAGTTCATTTGCAACTTGAAAGGGAAAATTGATTTCTCCATATATATATATATACACTATGAATAAGGAATGTAGTACCTTTTTGCACCAAGGCTAATTAGAGATCCCATTTCAGTCACTGACAATGAGAATGTCTGGAAAATTGAGAATCAAACAAGATGTAATGTAAAACAACATTTCAACATTAACAATTTATTCACACACTCATAAGCATGGTTTGCAACCTACTTATCAAATTCCTACAAAGTAGTCATTTCATTACCATCTAACCAATAGTAATAAAGAACCTCTTATATATTGTTCTATCAATGATGCCATGCCTCCCAAATTTCGTTCCTAAAATGGCTTAACAGTTGTATCACACATGTGACGGTGATCGGTGATACCACATGTCACTGAATGTGGTACAATTGACAACGTATTTGGGAAGCATAGCATTACCCTTTTCCTATACTTAAATCCAAAACCTCATACTATGTATTGCTATTCTAGTGAAACCTGTATGCTAGTCCCCCTAGCCCCCTCTCCTTCATATCCTCATCCAAAGTTCATGCAGCTTAGCTCATCAAACTAAAACTTGTTAAGTCAGCAAGAGTTTATATTGCCCCCAAATCTATAGGCACACTTTCGTTAAAATAATAACTTGCGTGATTGCTTTATTAGAATCAGTTTTTAGTTTCAACCAGGGGCAGAGCCAAGAATTTCGATCAGGGGGGACCTAGTCGGTCAGGGGGGACCTAGTCGGGGGCAGCGCCCCCGAGACGAATTTTTTTGGAGTCTATTTATACATATTTTCGGGTAGATTTTTTTGTCATTTTTAGAGTTGAGAGGTTTGGTTAATGATTTATTGTGCTTTTGGTCTAATTATACATATATTTGTCCAAAGTTGGGATAGACTGAATTGAGTTGTTAAAGTATTACATGTAAGAAAAATTTATTTTTGGTCTATTTGATACAATTTGGGTAAATTTATGTTGTTCTGAAGACAAATTTGGGGTGGGCTAGTTAGAATTGGGCCAATATACTTCAAATAATTCTATATTTTTGGTCTATTATATATAATTGGGCCAAGTTTGAATTGAGTTAAAGTCAAAATTGTGATTGAGTGATTAGAATTGAACCACAATATTACATCTAATAAACATTTTTGGTCTATTTTATACAATTGGGCCAAGTTGGATTTGGGCCAAATTCAAAATTGAGGGGCCGAATAAGAAATATATTTAAACTTTAAAAATTGAGGGGAGGCCTAAATAAAATTTTTAAATTTTTACAAGTCTAAAATGTAATTTCTAAAAGTTGAGGGGGAGCCTGGGCCCACCCTGGACCCTACATGGCTCCGCCCCTGGTTTCAGCAGAATAAAGCCCTGAACCACAGAAAGATTAATCCTAAGCAGAAAATTTCATAATGCATAAACATACACGCGCGGTTAGCATTTAGTCATGATTTAACTTTTAATTTTCCTTTTTGAATACTTCTTTCGCAATTCTCCATGGAAGTGTAAACAGGATAGAAGAAAATATGGCATTCTAAAATTCCATGGGAGTTGAAATTATGCAATTCGGAGTATTCATAAATTCTGTGTTCCATGTTAAAGGTGTTCTAACTGAACCCACGTGATAAGTTATCAATAAAAACCAATATGAGAGTTGAATTGGCAATAAAAACAAGAAACAGATCATTGTTGGATTCATATTTCCTCTTTATAGCTGAAAGATAACAAGCTTTTGCCAATGTTCAAGATTTTGTATCCAATGATCGAAAATGGGAACATGACTGAACCAAATCCAAATTTATGCATTTCCAAACAAGTCCTTGATTGCCTATGATCTCTAAAAATTACGAAGGAGAAAAAGAGGAGATGGGGTCATTTTTGGTTAGATTTTGGAGGAATCAGTACTCCTTGGGGAATGAAGAGGGTTGGTTAATGGTTACGGCCTCTTGAGTCTCAATGGACTTGCAGAGCCCATTCCTGAGTTTTCTTCATGAGTAATGCTACGCTTCTTAAGTTTCTATTCTAAAAATGATTCTCAAACGATGTGGCAATTGGGTCAAGTCTAACACAGTGGGATCAGTTGAATTTTGATTAGAAGTTGTTTACCTGCATCCCACTGTCACATCATTTGGGAAGCACTTATGGGATAAAAATTTGAGAAACATAGCATTACTCTTTCTTCATTCATCACAGAGAAATAGAACCAAAGAGCATTGGTCTTTGCTCTCCAAACCAATATAAAAATCGATTGTTCATATGGAATTTTGAGTTTTCTCATATTTTATTTACTACTTTTATTGTTATTTCATTCCTGGCAAAATCTAAAGTACAACTACAACATGCGCGAGGGTATGTCAAGTCCATCAAATTGCATATTTTCAATCAGCTCATGGAAGACACTTTCAAACACAAAGATGGTAAATGCTTCTACCATCAAAATGCAAGAGACACTGTTGGAGGCAATATGGTCTTAGAAATTTTTGTGGACCTATCACCAAATACTTATTTGAGGTGGGACTATTACAAACAAAATACACCTAATAGGACTTAATTACCACAATTTAACCCTTTTTTTAAAAAAAAAAAAATTCATAAAAGCTTATCTACTACCTCTAAATAAGGGGAAATTCCTTTCCGCACTCACTTAATTTACACTCTACACCCATTTACTTTCCACACTCCCCACTATACTTTAAATTAAAACAATTTACTCTCTACACCTAAAATTCATCCTAAAATATCTCTAACCTTCCTCTCTCTCTACACCCACCATATCATTCCAAAAATAACCCAAACAATCATCTCTTTGCATCCACCATTTTTCTTCTTTTTTTTTTTTTTTTTTTTTTTTTTTTTTTTTTTTTGTGATTGTTTTCAATCAAGTATTACTTACAAAAAAAATTGCCAGATAACGTTAAAGGTCCATGTTAGAATCTCGTGGCTTCAAGCATATACCCGATAGGCTTCAATTTGAGCACCTCTTGACCATCAATGTATATGTGTTTTACGATCTTCTTTTAAATTTGAACCCAAACAAGAAGCAATAGTAAATTTGGAGATAAAATGTGTATGTGAATATATATACTATTATTAAGGGAAAAGGAGGGGCACTAACATTATTTTTTAAGTTCTCTATAATTACAGATAAATCATTACACTTTATCTTTTTAAAAAATATTAGAAGAGTATTAAAATGTCCAATCAATTGAAAAAAAAAATGCTTCAATAAATGGGAAAAAAATTGCCTAAAACAGTTGGCTAAAAAAAACTGTCTAAAAAATAAACTGGCACACTCACGGAGTGTGTGGCCCTATTCTAGTGTAAACAAAGGAGAAAGGATTTGTGAAAGGAGAGAGAAAATGAATATCATGTATGTATAGATATCGATGTATGTGTGTGTGTGTATATATATATAAATTCTTTTTTTTATATGCATATATATATATATATATATTCAAATACAACAGAATACAAAGATGTTGAAAGGTGTTTGTAAATTAGGGTTTGTTGAGATAGGTGGGTGTAGAAAGTAACTTTAAAATACATTTTATTAATCTGCACATGTATCTCATTTTGTATTAGGATATAATTGTAATAAGAAAAACTCCTTAAAAAGGAGGGTGTATAGAGTAAAGTAGGTTGTGTGGATAGAGTTTCCCATATATAAGAGGCTTAGCAGCCAAGTTTCGCCCAATTCCCAAGTTAAATTACCATTTTACCCTCTTCTATTTTATCCATCCCCATACACTTTTACTTGTGGGTCTAAGTTTTGTTGTAAGCATCTAGAGGGTATTTTCAGATTCGCACCCAAAAAGCGTACATTATGAACCAAGCTTTCTTGAGGTCCATTTTGCCCCTCTGCTATACCATTCATAATCTATACTCATCATAAAGATATACTCCCTCTGTCCCATATTAAGAGTCTTTGATGCCATTTTTTGATGTCCCATTTTAAGAGTCCTCTTTGAAAAGTCAAAGTACTTTAATACACACTTTCTAAATTTGTCCTTTATTATATCCAACTCTTCTCTCTCTTTGTTTTGATGTGACACTATAATTTTGAATTTCAAAAAGGGCAATATTGGAAAGTTGAAAATCTCACCAAAATCAAAATTGTCCCATTAATAAGTTGGAATTCCCAAAAGAGACTCTAAATATGGGACGGAGGGAGTATTTATTTGTGTGAGGGTAATGTTGTTACATCAGACTCCTAATTATCTTCAAGTCAGCTTTTCAAAATTAAATTAATATAAAAAAAATGAATCAACTATATTACGTCTAATTACAACTTGGTCAACTTTTTCTTTCAAAAATTATATTTCAGTCAACTTTATTGCAGCTATTTACATTTAAGTTTACTTTTTATGAATTCAGTCAATTTATGTACACAAATTTCCATATTTCAGCTATTTGCTCATCAGTACCATTTCATATGAATAATTACATTTCAGTCATAAATTGTATACAGTAATTTTAACAAATATCAACAATAGGTTTAAAATTTAATATTGTGAAACATTTCTACAAAATTAAAAGCAATCAACAAAATTTAAAATTATCAATTTTTGAATAGTTATTTTGTAATTTAGTTTACTTTATATTTTCAACATATATTGTCAACACCAAAACATTTCTCCCAACCGTTTTAGAGAATTGTTCGAAACGTTATAAAGAGTTACTCTAAAACGTTATAAAGAGTAACTCTAAAACGTCATGTACAATTGGATGACTTATAAAGTTTACCACAAAAAGTTAATTTAGTAGTCAGAAAGAAAATAGTATCTTCTCTCGAAAAAAGGGGGACAACACGTATGTGAATTTTTGGTAGACAACACTAAATTTGAATCTCAAATTGAATTTTTGTTAGACAACACTAAAGTTGAATCTCAAATTGAATTTTACGGATCTCAACACATGTTATAGTGGAAATAATGACGGGTCCTCTTGAACTTCTTCTAATTAAAATCCATCATCAACATCAACATCAACAAAAACAATGACAGCTTCACACGCATCACATTCTTACAATTCATTGTGTTGATGCTTAGTGGAAAAAAAAAAAAGAAGAAGTAAATTGAGAGTATAAATTCTGCTACCACAACAATACTTGTAAATTTTCTACTATCTTAATATATAAGAGGCTTAGCAGCCAAAGCTCCGCCCAATCTCGAAGTTGAATTACCAGTTTACTCTCTTCTATTCCACCTATCCCCTTACAATTTACTCTTGGGTCTAAGTTTTGTCCTCCATGAAATCCATGAACCAAATAAAGCCTTTGTGGGTTCATTGAGGGAGAGGAAAACAAGAAGGAATTTCCTTGTGTTTTCCTCCACGTTGAAATAACATTAGAAAATTTTCAAAATTTACATTATTGTAGCCCATGAATAAAGGAAGGATAATCACAAAATTTAAAGTTTTTAATTCAAGTTCCACTAAATTTTCTTTTCTCTCATTTTCCTCACTATTTTCTTTGGTAATCAGATAAGGAAAATATTTCCTTTGTGTTTTATTTCTTTCCTTTTCTAAATTCATGAATCAAAGTGAGCATTTGGGTATGATTGAGTATGAATATTTATGTTTGCAGTTAAAACTGAACTGCGAGCTAATGTTTGTGGAAGAATAGTTACCGCAACTAAGATGGAAGAGTTCCAATCCAATAATTCAATGGTCAAAATAAGGAACATCCAATTAATGGATAAAAGGTGAGTACAACTACAATTCCATGGTACAAAATGTTTTATGGTATTATTATTTATTTAAATAAACAAATATGTTCTCTATTACAGCAACAACAAGATACAGGTTACTCTTTGGGTGGGATCGGCTTAGTGGCCAAACTTTGCCCAATTTCCAAGTTGAATTATCATTTTACCCTCTTTTATTTCATTTATCTCTTTACTCTATACTCGTGGGTCTAAGTTTTGTTGTACGCATTTGGAGGTATTTTTCAGAAGATTCCCACCCAAAAAGCGTACGTTATGATCCAAGTTACTTATATACTAGTTATGACCCCGTGCACTTGCACAGGATAGTTACGATAGAAAATAGTATTTGTGTGGGTAAAAAAAAAAGAAAGATACTACAAATGATTAAAAAAAATTACATTAATACGTATGAAATGACATGAACAGTGAATTAAATGTATATTATTATCCTACTAATTAAATAGATTTATTTTATTTATTTAGTATTCATCTTAGTTGTGCTAGTATCGTTTGAACAAAATTTTTAAGATTACTATTTCAATGGAATAACATGCTACTATTTATAAACTTTTGTCATTGTAATGTTTACTTTCTCAAACTACAACAAAGCATATCCGACTTTTTATTTAGCTTTGGCATAAATATTGTCTCTCATGTATATTTTATAATTGCATTGGTGTCTTAAATTTTGAACTGTTAATCAAAATTTCTTATTTTTTAGAATTTAAGTACTTGTTTCATCAATTTGGATTCATATTTTATTTAAGAATATGTTAACAGAGAGAGAGAGAGATGCTAACATCAATTTTCAAAAGAAAGATGGAATAGAGGAGCAATTAATGAACATAACAACACTCATGGGTTTGATTTAGCAGTTTGTAATTAATACACATAGCAATACTTTTTTTTTTGATCTGTGTCTCAGATTTCTAACCGTCTCTGTGACATGGACGGGGTTAGTAGCCTATATGTTAGTAATACACGCACACACAGGGGGGGGGGGGGGGGGGGGGGGGGGGGGGTTACCCCACTTTAAAGCAATTGGCTCCCTTGAACACCTCCAAGGAGGCTCGAACCTACAACCTTCCAATTGGGGGTATGGGCCATGGCCAACCCGGCTAAGCGGGCTGGTTACATAGTAATACTCATGGTTATGCAATTTAGATGGTTATTCTAATGCACATAACAACACTCATGGGTGTGATTTAGCGGTTTGTAATTAATACACATAGCAATACTCATGGTTATGCAATTTAGATGGTTATTGTTGGAGAAGAAATCAATAGGAGAAGAAATCAATAGGGAGTGAGAAAAAACTACCTATTAGATCATATTTAAATTCTAATCAACTAAATATGTAAAAATAAAAATATTAGAAAATTAAAATAAATGGTATTAGTTTATCAACATTGATTAGGACACAATTTTCAAAATATTATATTAAGTGTAATCTTATCTCTCCCAAATTTGCATCCCAAATATAGTTCTAAACACATGTAACAGTGGGTCCACTTGATTTTGATTCGACAACGTTGAAGTTGTCTAACCATTATCGAAGGTGGTCTCACTTTCCACATGTGTTAAAATCACATTTGGGATTCAAAATTTAGGAACATATACAGCATTACTCTTAAATTAATCCAAAGATCTAGTAAAAGGAATACGTGTCATCTCATTGGTTTTTTAATTGGAATGGTGTCAGATGGTCTATAAGGGCGAATCATTTTTTAAATAATGGTACAGTGTCCAAATTGATATCTCCAAAATTTGATTTATAACTGGTTTGATAGTTATACTTGTACCCAAATAAAAACTAAAAATTGTTGCCACTATAAATCATAGCAAATCTCCCGTGAGCAAATATTATATACATTTGAGAACCAAATTTTGAAAAGTTGGATAGCATAACTTTAAATGAAATTTTAAAACTGGTAGCCTAAACAAAAAACTACTTATCTGACAATTATCGTAAGAGAAACACAATTTTTGGGTTAGACTATGAACTAATCCAAATCACACCTTTTTTTTTTTTTTTTTTCTTTTTCTTTTTTAAAATTATAAAAACACCACTTTATTATTTAAAAAAAAAAAGAATAAGAAGAAGCTCCAAACATATTTTAAAATGGAGAGAGTTTTGGAGAAAGATTAGTATTCCAACAATTAAGTAGTTATTTATAGATAATACTTAAGTTTGACTAATTAAAACCATTTTGACCTTCATAAATTTTGAATATTTATAAGTGTAATATGTCTTATGTAAATAAAATAAAAGAAAAAAAATGAAAATTCTAAAAAAATGCCAAGTGGCAAAACCAAAATCTTTAGCTTTCATATATAGATATTAGATTAGATTAGATTTACAGATTTACTCATCAATATATTAATTTGTGTGAGGGTAATATTATCATTTCAGACTCATAATTATCTTCACGTTAGCTTTTAAAAATTAAATTAATATGAAAAAAATCACAAATGAATCAACTATATTACATCTAATTATAGGTTCACAATATGACAGCTAATTACATCTTGGTCAATCAACTTTATTACATCTATTTACATTTAAGTGTGTTTATTTATTTATTTTTTCATTTTTATGAATTCAGTTAATTTCTGTATACAAATTTCAAAATCAAACTACTATATTTCCGCTATTAACGTGCATGCGATAGTGTATAGATATATCATCACTACATACGACGACTCACAGGACTATTTCCTCCCCCCCTCACACACACATATTTCTCCTCCAAACGTTACCCCAATTGCCCAATCCTAACCCTAACCACGGCTACAGAAATAACCCTATCAGAAGAAGTGTCGATATGTTTCGGAGGTCAGTAAGTACACATGTCATATGCTCTCTTCGCAATCAAAGTTTCTCTCTCTTTTCGTGCATATATATATATATATATATATATGACCTGATCTCGAGTTAGAATTAACTAATTCTATCAACAAATGTGGTTTTGACTTTTGATCTATTGACTTTCACTGTAACTTGTTTTTGTTCTTATTCTCCATTTCTTTTTTGTTAGACATTATGCAGTTAATGTTGTATCATCTGTCGCTTTTCGTGGTATGTCAGTGTTTAGATATTTATCCAGTTTATATAATTTTGGGTTGAATGCTTTCTTCCAATTTAAAACATTTTGATATCGCAGGTTCTGGGTTTCTTCTTCCTTTTCTTTTCTCTCACCCACACGAAAATAAATGGGTTTGGGTTTAAGCTTATATAGGTTTGGGTCATAAATGGCTCCATCTGTTTAACATGATTAATAATATGGTTTGATCATGTTTTAATCGGCTTAACCCTTATAACCCGATTATGTCCTGTATTTTTAAACATATATACACTATTACCCATTGGCAAAGCCTAATACATTTTCTATTCCACCTTAAAACATAACAACCACTCAATCCTCCATGACCGTCTCTCCACTCAAGTCACAACATCACAATCCATAGATGGTTATACAAGTTAGAACGTTGAAATTTGCTTCTATGACTATGCTCTACTACAAGTATTGTTCTTATTTGGTCGTTTTCAAGGTCATGTTTTTCGTATCACGCATTACATATTGCATTTTTTTTTTCTTTTCCATAATGTCTTTGACAAGCAAGGGTTTGGTATAAGGGAAGTTTTACTTTACTTGATATTCACTTTATTGGCTTGTAAACTCTAGATCGTATTGACCACATTTTCATAATCATCTATATGTGTATGCACAACTTCATTTACTTCTTTTGAACTCTAGACTAAACTGTCTTCAACAAGTAGACCGTAGATGGTCTGGTCTGGTCTGCTATTCGAGTGGATTAAATAGGTTAGACTTTGACAGGTTAAATGTGTAACCCGTGTATTACATTAGTCGGGTTTGGGTTTAGGTTTTTGACACGTTTAAGAAACTACACGATTATGACACGACACGATTGCTACCTCATCCCGTAACCGATTAAAACCGAGAAAGCTATGCTCAGTTCTGTCCTCCAAATATACAATTTAAGACTATTGGCTCGGTCCCTATTTTAGGTGCCAACCCTGACCGATTACACTACTCATAGAAGATTTCTACTCTTTGAAAAATTGCCGGGCTTAGCTTTAACTTTGGATGCTTGATCTTTTTAGGTTTACTTGTACAAATTTAGCTAAGTCATTCTCATCATATCTAGGTCCAATCCACTTTTTTTCATAGGTTTCTTTCACGTGTAATAATCTGATTTTTGTTTATTTATTATGTACAATGTAGTAAATACTTACAAGATTTTTGTTACCATTAATATCATTGGTATTGTTGCATTTTTTTCTTTATTTTATAAAAAGTGAAGTTAAATGTATAATGTTGGTTTCCAACTATAGGGGCCTCCCTTGTTATGAAAATCACACATATCACGCTTAAGTTTTATTTGTGTAATTTTTTGTTAAAATTCCTACAATAACCAATATCCCCATATCAAAACTTCATATTATACTTTTTGTTTTGATATGTATTTGAAAGTGTATTTATTTTCTGATGGTAAATATGTCCTTTCATAATGTTTTACTTTTTTATATTTCAATTTTGGGTATTATGGGTTATTTTGCATGCATTTTTACTTTGTTATTGATCCATCTATGTCAAGGGGTGCGAAGTAATTTTTTTATATACGTGCAAAGGAAAGGAGTTCACTATTTTTCGAAGGTCGGTGAAATTATCCCATTTGAAACCATCAGTGACGGAGTCCTAAACGTTTTTGCGTGCAACGGTGTTTGGTTTTTGCTGGATGGGGAGAGATGAGATATGTGGTTGTTTTTTGTTTTTGTTTTTCCTGCTTTTTCAGTTTGATTCTACTAATATTTCTCACACATTCGAAGTAGTGGTATGTTTCACTGGGATCTTGGAATGGTCCAACCTTGTAGACATAGAGAGGGATCTGATCTCTAATATTCTATCTATGATCTGACGCATCAGATCTTACGACTGTGAACAACCTCGTCATTTTCTCCATTTCACTCACTCGCATATGCATACACAAACAAAAATGGATTTTTCTTAGAGAGAGGGTTCACACCGCAAAGTGAAAATCACATGCAAATAAACCAGGAGATGCATTCACCGTGCTCCCGCTTCATTGGTGTCTGGAAGATGATTGAGGCATTGGGATAGAGTGGGTTAGGTATCTATTATGTTAATTTCAATAGGGTAGATAAGCCCTCAAAATACTCTACTGTAGAGGTCAAAGGACCTTACTTTACATAGGGTGTTGTTTGCAAAGTTGAATAATCCTCGACCTTTAAACTCGTGGGAATTGATATGAGGGACGTATTACTAAATTTCTATATTAAGAAGAAACATGAGGCTAAAAGTTCCTGGTTAGTCAGAGGTGTGAGTTCGCACCCGCATTGACTGTATAACTGGAGGTTTTGGTAAAACCCCAATAGCTCTTGAGTGACTCTTCTCTAATAGTCTTATTGTTCACGTTTATTCGTTTGTATTGTTTGTTCGTTTTTTTAAATAATCTCCCAAATACATATGTTGTTCCAGTCTATGATGTGCTTAGGGTTTCTCCGCGCTTTGTTTGGCTCATTGGATTTAAAGTGGTTTGTTGAAGATAGTTAAGATTTTAAGTGTGGTTTTTAGGGTTTGAAGTAGAGATGAGAGAGAGAGAGAGAGAGAGAGAGAGAGAGAGAGAGAGAGAGAGATTGTGAGAGAAATATTGGTAATGTACTAGGTTAAATAGACTAGACTCGCGACTACTAAGACTTAAAGGATAGGGATTACCGGTAGGGGTGCTCACGGGATGGGTGAGTCGGGTTTGGGCCTTACCCGACCATCCACCCAAACCCACATGGGGTTGAGCACTTAGCACCCGCCATCCATCCATCTAGTCGGGTGAAACCGACTCATCGGTTTCGAGTGGAGTCGGGTCGGTTTCGAGTGGAACCTGACTTTGTTCATGGATGGTAGAATCAAAACACAGATTCACAAAAATGCACACAAATTAGGGCCGAAAATTCGAGAAAGATAAGAGAAATTGGGGCTATTCATATATATGTATATATATATATATACACACACACACACATGTATCACTTTTGTTGTACTAATCCCATGTAGCAAGAGGCAGGAAAAACTTAATTGATAGAGACAACACAGATTTTCAAAATGGGTTCTCTTCTTTGGGGACCAAATAATTGAGTTTTACAAAGATTGTTAGATTAGGTTTAGGAGATATACATACATCATATAGGTAATACACAGTTTAACAAAACACACAGTTAGGGCCAAAATCTAAAGCAGAAGAAGAAGAACAAGAAGAAGAAGAAGGAGAGAGAGAGAGAGAGAGAGAGAGAGAGAGAGAGAGAGAGAGAGAGAGAGAGAGAGAGAGCAAACCTGTCATGATGTCCAAACATCAACCAACAGGGCGATCTTCGATGACGATGACGATGACGATGATGACGAGGACGAGGACGAGGACGAGGGCGAATAGCTCTGTTGGCGGTGGCAATGAGAGTTGAGAGACTGAAGAGTTGTGAATAATGTAATGAAGTTCTGTGTGTTTCTAGAAACTTAAGTATGTATCTAATGTAATGAAGGGGTGGGGTGGGGTCGGGTCGGGTCGGGTATATTCGGGTTACCCATGTATACATCTGACGTCCGAACTGAATACAATCGGTTTTAACTTGTGAAACCCGTGACTCAAACGACCATTCATCAAACCCGCCAAACTGCCTTCGGGGGTGCATCGGGTTGGGTCGGGTGAGTCGGGTCTCGGTATTTTTGGGTAGCCCTAATTACCGGTGCAGGTGCGAGGATACGTACGCGAGGACGAGGGTGCAGAGAATTAGTCTATTTCCCAAGAATCAAGGGTGCAAGTGCAGGGGATACTTTTATAAATTGTTGAAAAAAATACTTAAGACAGTACATTATTTTATTTATTTTATGCAATTAAGACAATTGACAAGTATAAAATAGCCATAGTAGACGTGTAATCCAACTCCCAACATTCTTAAATTGACTTTAAAGTTTTTAAAATTATGTTAAGAGTCCCCTTTTTTGAAAAAGTTCTTAAGCACGGACTCTCACTTGGTTTTATACCACATTTTTAGTTCTTAAACACATATAGTGACGAATATCAATTACACTTTATAAGGATTCCTCTTGGGGTTGATTAATGGTATGCAATGGCATATAACTATGCAATTATGATGAAAAAGTCTCAAGTACATATAGAAAAAGTCTACGCAATTTCAAAAGTCTGGTCAAAGGTAATACAAAAATTTCTATGAAATCTAGTAAAACCTTTAACAAAGATTGGTGAAATTGCCTGTGACCATCAATCAATCCGAGCCAACCTGAAAATATGTGTGTTCACATTATTAAGATTCTCACTTGCACATCAACAACTGAGTATGGAGAGGGCGCAACTCATGGAGGCCAGCCGAAACAAAAGTGGCTCCAAACAAGGTCTGGAAAACAGATATGAAGGAAGAAAAAAAAGCCTTTTTGTTCCCGAAAATACTTAAAATTAAGAACCCACTCAAACGACTTCGATATTTCTCAAACTCACCACCATGAGACTCACCGTAAAAAAGAGCCGGAAGGTACTATTCATGTGGCCTGATTCCGTCGAAAATTGATGACGTCATCACCGACCAGGTGATGTCATCGCGGAATGATGTCAGAGCAACATTTAATCACTCCTGCTTTTGTCGATCTTACAGTAGTTTGATTAAGTTGCTCGGTTACGAAGTTAAGATTTACTATGTAGTGTTTAGGGTTTGAGAGAGAGAGAGAGAGAGAGAGAGAGAGAGAGAGAGAGAGAGAGAGAGAGAGAGAGAGAGAGGTAGTGTGTTATGTTTTCCTAAACACTACATGTTTTTTTTTTATATAATGCAACCACTATTTGAAAGATTACACCATTGCCCCCACTTAACTAAACACAACAAAATAAGAACTCTCACGAAGATAAATTTCTGTTGATTTTTTGGAATCTTTAATTTCTCGATTTGCTTATTATAACCAAACCAAACCAAGCCTTGTGTCCCAATCAATTGGGGTCGGCTATATGAATCCTTTTTCTCCATTCTGCACGATCAAGAGCTATATACTCATTTAAATTATATATATTCATATCTTGTTGCACTACATATTCCCAAGTCAGTCTAGGTCTACCTCTCCCTCTAACCATTCCAGGCACTACGATCTTATCACTCTTTCGCACGGGTGCATCTACAGGTCTTCGTTGCACATGGCCGAACCATCTAAGTCTATTCTCCCTCAACTTGTCCTCAATATGTGTCACTCCTACAGTCTCTCGGATGTACTCATTTCTAATTCTATCTTTCCTAGTCTTACCACACATCCATCTTAGCATCCTCATCTCCGCTACACTCACTTTGCTAATGTGTTGTTTCTTAGTTGCCCAACACTCTGTCCCGTAGAGCATAGCTGGCCTAATAGCTGTCCTATAAAATTTTCCTTTCAATTTTGCTGGTATTCTCCGATCACATAATACCCCAGAAGCACTCCTCCACTTAAGCCAGCCCACTTTAATTCTATGGGTCACGTCATCACCAATCTCTCCGTCTCTACTGATCATTGAACCTAGATAGCGAAAGTGTTCCCTCTTTGGGATCTCATGATCTACGATCTTCACTGCTTCGTTGTCTCTACTTCCACTGTTGCTAAAAGTACATTCCATGTATTCTGTTTTCGTCCTACTTATCTTTAGCCCCTTAGTCTCCAGTGCTTCTCTCCAAGCTTCTAGTTTAGTGTTGAGTCCCCTTTTAGTCTCATCAACCAAGACAATATCATCTGCGAACAACATACACCATGGGACCTCATCTTGTATGTGTCTAGTCAATTCATCCATAATTAGGGCGAACAAATAAGGGCTCAAGGCCGACCACTGGTGCAGGCCTACGGTAATTGGGAATTCGCTTGTTTCTCCGGCTGGTGATCTAATTGTAGTAACTGCTTCATCATACATATCCTTCACCACGTCAATATAGCCCTTGGTCACTCCTTTCTTCTCTAGCACCCACCAAATTAAATCTCTAGGCACACTATCATAAGCTTTCTCTAAATCAATAAAAACCATATGTAGATCTTTTTTCTTCTCTCTATACTTTTCCATTAGTCTTCTAAGTAAATAAATTGCTTCCATAGTTGATCTACCAGGCATAAATCCAAACTGATTTTCTGTGACTGATGTTGCGCCTCTTAAGCGATGCTCCATCACTCTCTCCCATAGCTTTTTAGTATGGCTCATCAACTTAATACCTCTATAGTTGTTGCATTGTTGTACATCTCCTTTACTCTTATATATAGGCACTAGGATGCTCTTCCTCCACTCATCAGGCATTTTTCTAGTCATTAAAATCCTATTAAAAGCTTTTGTAAGCCAAGATGCCCCCACATCTCCCAAGCATTTCCAAACCTCAATGGGGATCCCATCTGGGCCTAAGGCCTTGTTGGGTTTCATCTTCTTCAAAGCAAAATCCACCTCAAACTTCCTTATTCTCCGATAGAATCTGTATTCTCTAGTTTCATCGTAATTTCTAGTTTCTTCTTCCATTGTGTTATCCATATGTTTTTCATTCAGCAACTTCTCAAAATAGCTCTTCCACCTTTCCTTAATCTCTTCGTCGTTCACTAATACCCTAGAGTCATCGCTTTTTATACACTTAACCTGATTAATGTCTCTTGTTTTCCTTTCTCTCAACTTAGCAAGCTTATAAATACATTTTTCTCCCTCTCTAGTGTCTAGTTTGGTGTAGAAGGCGTCATAGGCTTCCATTTTAGCAACTCTAACTGTCCTTTTAACCTCCTTATTTGCACATTTATAGCTTTTGAAGTGTTCCTCACTTCTATCATTTTGCCACTTCTTAAAGCAATCCTTTTAGGTTTTTACTGCAGCTTGTACCTCTTCATTCCACCACTAAGTATCTTTAGAAGCCAACCCTCTCCCTTTCGACTCTCCGAGGACCTCCTTCGATATTCTCGTGATGCACCTTGCCATTCTATCCCACATAGTATTGCTTCCATCTTCCAAATTCCAAGGTGCTTCTGCATACATATATTGCTAGTTTCTCGCCTTTAAGGTTCCACCACCTAGTTCGCGGGTTTATAGGGTCTTTTCTAGTACGACATTGTCCTTTTAAATGGATATCTAAAATAGTAAGTCTATGTTGAGATGTTAAACACTCTCCTGGGATGACCTTACAGTCTGTACATGCTAAGCGGTCTGCCTTTCTCACAAGGAACAAATCGATCTGGCTTTTATTAGATCCACTCTTAAAGGTTATCAAGTGTTCTTCCCTCTTTTTAAAAAATATGTTTGCTACTACAAGATCATATGCTACTGCGAAATCTAAAATACTCACCCCTGCCTCATTCTGATCTCCAAAACCATACCCCCCATGCACCCTCTCATATCCAGTTTTATCTTTGCCTACATGGCCATTAAAATCTCCGCCTACAATTATCTTCTCTCCTCCTGGTATTTCTTGCATTAAAGCGTCCAACTCATCCCAGAATTGTCTTTTAGTGCGATCATCCAATCCTACTTGGGGCGCGTATGCACTAATCACATTAATTATATCCACTCCAACTACCAGTTTGATAAGCAATATTCTGTCTCCTTTCCTCGTGACTGTCACAACTTTATCCTTGAGGTTCTTGTCAACCACAATTCCGACACCATTTCTATGCCTATCTTTCCCTGTATAGAATATCTTATACCCGGTCTTTTCTACCTCCTTAGCTTTTTCTCCAACCCACTTTGTTTCTTGTAAACATACTACATTAACCTTCATTCTAATCATAGTGTCTACTAGTTCCATAGCTTTACCTGTTAAGGTTCCTATATTCCAAGTTGCTAACCTAAGCCTATAGTTCTGGACTAGCTTCTTTACCCGCGGTGGCCCAGATGAGCGCGGGAACCCTTGCTTATTTAACACCGCACTCGGGCGTCGATGCGGCGCCCCTTGCACATTTTTCGAAACACCCGAAGGCAGGCGCAACGCGTCGCTTAAAGGGAACGCCCTAGCATTTACACGAGTATTCATATTTGGATTCATATCATAAGGATCCGACGGTTTTTTTCACGTGCTGGCTGTCGAGCTACCTAACGCACTAACCCTCCTCTTTTATCCGGGCTTGGGACCGGCAGTGTTGAAACAACCCTAGCATTTACACGAGTATTCATATTTGGATTCATATCTCGATTTGCTTATTATGCTAGCCTAAATTTCCTTCAAATACTAGATCAGAGGATAGAGATTGATTACTTATGGAATTGGTGCTTGCAGGCAAGTCATAACCATGGCTCATAGGGATATTCGAAAAATAGGTACGCCCCCCATTTGTTCCATTATTCCCTTTGATTGTATGCTTTGAAGTTGCAAATTAATTGTTTTCTTTGTTTCTTTTCAACTTCTGTGGGACCATATCAGGTATTTACCTGTTGGGATCAGTAGCTGGTTGTACTTTTGTAGCCTGGTAAATCTCTCTCTTTAAAATTTACATGTGATCTTGTTGTTTCCGTTCTTCCACCGACTTTATTCATTGTTAAGGCTGTTGTTAATTCTTTCTATAATAATAATAATATTATTATTATTATTTTGGTTAAATTTGCTTGTGGATTGGATATTGTCTTTGTGATTTTCACCAATCTACTCATCCAAGTATGAAGTATCTTTTCTGGTTTTTTTTTTTTTTTTTTGCTGAGAAAGTGTGAAGTATCTAAATGCTCTGCTTTTGTGGTTATTTTCAACAAGTCATGATTTAAATGTTAGGTTTACTTGTCTCCCTCCCATAGTTTTTCTCTTTCAAATTAATGAAAGAAAGGGTAAAGAAAGCCTTTCTTTGGTCTTTGTCCTCTTATAAGATAGGAGGTTAGGGAAGAATGAGAACAAGGAAAGGAGAAAAGATGAAAAGAGGGTTGGGGGGTGTGTTGGGTTAGGGTTTGAGATTGGGTGGCTGACCATTCAAGCTGGTGATGCGACTTAGTGCATGAATCAAGATACCTGCAGTCTTACAGTCGCATTGTCTTGCGTCAGACTCTTTGCAATCCAAGTTGATTTGAGTCCCAGTGTTACCAAAAAACTATCAGACCCTAGCGATCCCCGTTTTGGTCCGATCGTTCCGAAACGTGGTACACTAGAGAATTGGAATGCCAATTTGGGCTTTCCCCGCTTTAAATCACCTAATATTGTGATAACACCACCAAAATCTAGTGAAATTATAACATTACAAAATGCACATCGATTATATTTTCTCATTTAGAACTTTACTTGACCATAAAATGATTAGAAAATCGTTTCATGTTTTAATCTATCATACTACTTCCCCTCTTAAGATGGGAAGAAGTATACCCCAATCGTACCACATTTTATAGCACATGGCGATCCGCGTTCTCGATCCCATTCCTCGTACCGAATCGATCCGTGACCCAGGTAACCTTGGATTTGACTGGGCACCAATCAAAATTCAAAACCTTGGTGACTAGCCCTGTGTTAAAACTAAGTTGTTTGGGCCTTGAGTGGAATGATCACAAGTTCATATAACCTCTCGCATGATTGTTCTTGTAGTTTTTCTGGTGACATTGGTAGTCTTTCCCTTCCATTTCTTTTTCTTCCCATATCTATTGGAATTTGGCAGTCTTACAATCGCATTGTCTTGCGTCACACTCTTTGCAATCCTAGTTGATTTGACCTCGGTGATCAGTCCTGTGTAAAAACTAGTTAGTTTAAATGATCCAGACTCTTGGTTGCGAGAGCCTTGTGTGGAGCGATCACAAGTTCATATGACCTCTCACATTACTGTTCTTGTAATTTTTTTGGTAACATTGGTAGTCTTGCCTTTCCATTTCTTTTCTTCCCATATCTATTGGTCGTGCTTTTCTTCTCATAGTTTTATGTTGGTAACTGCTCGACATAAAGATACACGTTGACATTATTTTTGGGGTGAAAGGGTGGGTAGGGAAGAAACATGTCGAGTGTCTTTTCCAGCTTTGCGCCTAGGCCCCTAAAGGCATTTGCGCCCTTAATAACTGCTTTTTTGAGAAGATCAATGACAAGTTTACTTTTCGGCACGATACCGATGTCTTAGGCATGACCAAATCTACTAGCCATTATACGTGTCATTGGTATTGTTTGAGAGATTTAGATTCGTTAGGAGCCCTGAAAATTTGTTGGTGATATGTTGGAAACTTTAGAAGTTGCAAAGAATATGCAACATTTTTTTTTCCAATCAGGAGATAAATATAAGGAGGCTAAAGTCGTCTATTTCTTGGAGTTTCATCCAATCTCAAGCCAAAGAGTGTATTGGCAAAAAATAGGTTTACCAAAGGGTTCTTGAGAAACAATCTAGGTGGTTATATTATTTGAATTAACGACAGTGGTGGAGTGACAAATCTTCATAAAGTTCGTAAGGGTTGGCAGTTGGCACGATTTGGATGTTTGTCTCTCAAAGTTCGCTTTGAGTGTTGGAATTAAAAGATATTTAGGAGATTTTTATTCTCATAATATTCTCATAATAATGGGTCATGTTGACCATAGTTATTTTCATTTATTGCTCTTTATTTTATTTTATTGTCTTTCCTTTTTATTCATCCATTGTAACATTATATAAACTGGGGTATGTAAATAATAGAAAAATCCTTTTCCCAAATTCTATTTGGTATCAGAGCCAAAACCTATCACCACCACCACCCTTGCGCCTACCACCACCATCCTTGCGCCGCACTCTCACAGCCCCACCGAACCCTACCCTAGCCTTCTCTTACCCAGCCGCAACCCCCAAGCCCTGCCCTAGCCTGCGCTGCATCCTACCCATCCAGCGGCGCCACTACCGAGCCTCTCGGCTCTGTCAGTAGCCTTCGGGCTGCTCGTCTTGCCCGTGTTGGGCCTGTTTGTGATGTACTAAGAACCGTTTCAGTGCTCTTTGTCTTATGTTTGGGTGACCGAGTGTCCGGTTGCCCCCGTCGTCGTTTCGCCGAGTTTCCGGCTATGTTTGTTGCTGCTACATTTTGCGGCTGTGTTTGATCTTCTTCTCTCTGATTGATTCGCCGAGTGTCCGGCTGTGATCACTGTTTTTGCCGATATTGGTTATTATCCCGGCAAGTCTACATCTCTTCATATCATCTTCTGGGTATTCTTCATAGCATCATGACTTCTCCTCCTGATTATGATCAGCTTCAGTCTCAGATTACTCAGCTTCAGTCACGCTTGGGGTTGGGTACGTCAGTCTCATCTTCTGGTCCTACAACTACCCTTGCTACAGGTACACCCACCGCTTTCTATGGTAAGTCAGAACATCCCACTTGGATTCTAGATTCTGGGGCAAGTAATCATATGACTGGTGAGGCTTCTACTTTCACATCTCCGTTTACTTCTATTCATCAATCTGTCCGTATTGCTGATGGATCTTCCATCCCTATCCAGAGTCAGGGTGATGCTAAATTATCCCCAGACATCACTCTTACATCTGTCTATTTTGTCCCTAATTTTGCCTATAATCTTCTCTCTGTTCATCGCATAGCAAAGGATCATAATTGTGCTGTTGTGTTCTTACCTAAGTCGTGTTACTTGCAGGTGCTGACTTCGAAGAAGATTTTTGGCAGGGGGTATGAGCGTGATGGCCTCTATTACTTTGGTGATCCTCCGTCTTCAGGAGGGTTGTCATCCAGCCTACAAGCTTCTGTTTTGTCTACTTCTAATAATTCTGTCTTGCCCGATTCTAATAAATATGATTTTTCTCTTCAAACATTGGACTTGTGGCATGCTCGTTTAGGACATGTAAATTTTCAGTACTTATGTTGGTTATTTCCTCCGTTGAATAAAGCCTGCAAAGACTTTAATTTTAAATGTGTAGTCTGTGAATTGTCAAAGCATACTCGCACTTCTTATATTCCCCGCATGCATAGAGCACCCAGTGCCTTTGATCTTATTCATTCAGATGTTTGGGGACCCTCACCTGTCACTGCTCTATCTCAACACCGTTATTATGTCACGTTTATTGATGACTATACTCGTTGTACTTGGGTTTATCTTATGAAGAAAAAATCAGAAGTTTTCTCTCATTTTAGAAATTTTCTTCAAATGATTAAAACTCAATTTCATACTGTTGTGCGTAATATTCGGTCTGATAATGGTAGAGAATATATTACTAATGAATTTCGGGCCGAACTTAATAAAGGGGGAATTCTTCAACAACTCACTTGTCCTTACACCCCCGAACAAAATGGGGTGGCTGAACGTAAAAATCGTCATCTTATGGCTATGGTTAGGTGTCTCTTACGTGGTATGGATGTTCCCAAGTTTTTTTGGCATTTTGCTGTCCTTACTGCTACTTACCTTATTAATCGTACTCCTAGCCGTATTCTCCAAGGCCAGGCCCCACTTCATGTCCTTAAGCCTGATAGTACACTATTTCCCATTGTCCCCCGGGTTTTTGGGTGCACTTGTTTTGTCCAAAATCGCAGCCCTACACGTACTAAACTTGATGATAAGGCTGTTCGATGTGTTTTTCTAGGGTACTCCTCCATGTCCAAAGGATATCGTTGCTATGATCCTATCACACATCACTTATATCACTCTTTGGATGTCACTTTTTTGGAAACGGTTCCTTTTTTTCCAGGTGCTTCTTCCTCTTTGGAAACTCCAGTAGAGCATGTTGTGGATGATGTCTCAGTCCTTCCTCGTCCTGTGCCTATTCTTGAATTACCCAGTGACATACCCAGTGACCCTTTGCCTCCAGTCCTTACAACTGACCCGTTACAGGTGTACTCTCGTCGTCCTCGCGCTCCAGGCCCCATGCCAACATCTTCTCCGGAATCAGGTATCTCATCTCCTCCTTTAGACTCTGATGTTGCTCCTCCTCGTTATCCTACTCGTATTCGTCGTCCTCCTTCACGTTATATTCTTTCGAGTAGTACTAACCATCCAATTTCTAAGTATGTCTCTTATCAGGGTCTATCAAAACCATTTGGCTCATTTATTAGTGCAGTTGATTGTGTCTCCATTCCTCGCACTGTTCATGAAGCTCTTCAGAATCCAAAGTGGGTGGCTGCTATGAAAACAGAAATGAGTGCTCTTCAGGATAATCAGACTTGGGAACTTGTCTCTCTCCCGGATGGTGAACGTACAGTTGGCTGTAAGTGGGTTTTCAGTGTTAAGTATTTGGCAGACGGCACCATTGACCGATATAAGGCCCGTCTTGTGGCTAAGGGCTTCACACAGGTTCCAGGTAAGGATTTCGGGGCTACTTTTGCTCCAGTTGCTAAATTGACCACAGTCCGGCTTCTTGTTTCTCTTGCTACTTCCTATTCTTGGCCTCTTCATCAGCTTGATGTCAAGAACGCGTTTCTTAATGGTGATTTGTCTGAAGTCATCTATATGGATCCCCCTCCTGGTTTTCGGGCTCAGGGGGAGTATTCGGGGAAAGTTTGTCGCCTCCGAAAATCTCTCTATGGATTGAAGCAGTCTCCTCGTGCTTGGTTTAGCCGTTTCAGTGAAGTGGTACTTACTATGAGTTTTATCCGGTGCCACTCAGATCACACCTGTTTTCTTCGTCGTAACTCCCAAGGGAAGTGTATTATTATCTCAGTTTATGTCGATGATATTATTATTACGGGTGACGATGCTTCAGGTATTGTTCAAGTAAAGCATGATCTCGGGGTGTCATTTGATATTAAAGATTTGGGTCCTCTAAGATATTTCCTTGGTATTGAAGTAGCTCGCTCACGCCATGGTATCTCTTTATCTCAGCGAAAGTATGCTTTGGATCTCCTTCAGGATACCGGTATGCTTGGGTGTAGACCAGCCTCTTCCCCTATGGATCCAAACGTGAAGCTATCTACTGAGTTGGGGGAGTTATTACCTGATCCCTCAGTATATCAGCGCCTTGTGGGTCGTCTCATCTATTTGACGAACACAAGACCGGATTTGACATTTGCTGTTAGTGTTGTGAGTCAGTTTATGCACTCACCTCGGACCTCTCATTTGGATGCTGTGTATCATATTCTCAGATATCTTAAGACTTGTCCGGGTCTTGGTCTATTCTTTAAGACAGGAATACAGTCAGGTCTTTCCTGTTTTACTGATGCAGATTATGCAGGTTCGAAAAGCGATAGACGTTCCACTTCAGGTTTGTGTATTTTTCATGGTGATCACCTAATATCGTGGAAAAGCAAAAAACAGGCAGTTGTCTCCCGTTCTTCTGCTGAAGCAGAGTATCGTGCCATGGCCCAGGGGACATGTGAGCTGCTTTGGCTCCGTTCTATTCTTGATGAGTTGGGGTTTCCTGTGAAGGACTCGTCTACCTTGTTTTGTGATAATAAGTCAGCTATCATGTTGTCATCCGACTCAGTCCTTCATGAGAGAACAAAGCACATTGAAGTTGATATTCACTTTATTCGTGAAAAGGTTAAGTCAGGAGTTATCTCACCAAGGTTTGTTACTTCACGTGAACAAACAGCAGATATGTTCACTAAGTCTATTGGTCCTGGTCTTCTTCAGTTGTCTCTTCACAAGCTCGGGCTAGTCGATATATTCGCCCCAGCTTGAGGGGGAGTGTTGGAATTAAAAGATATTTAGGAGATTTTTATTCTCATAATATTCTCATAATAATGGGTCATGTTGACCATAGTTATTTTCATTTATTGCTCTTTATTTTATTTTATTGTCTTTCCTTTTTATTCATCCATTGTAACATTATATAAACTGGGGTATGTAAATAATAGAAAAATCCTTTTCCCAAATTCTATTTTGAGAAACATGTGGTTTACAATCATTGACAACGATAGTCGTCAAAAGTTACAGATGCTGGCACCTTGTTGGAAAGAGTTGAAATATAGTATAGAAAAATATTATATTAACCTGATGTAGATGGTTACTGTTAAGAGAGAGATTAGAGAGAACGTGAAGGCTTAACCTAGAATGGTTTAGCCAACACATACATATTATTAAGCATATATTAATTGAACACCCTTATACTCTGATGGAGATGGTTACAATAGATGCTTCTATTTAAGGGCAAATACCTACTAGGGCTAAGATCATATGATAACCTAAGCCCTAACACTGTCAATGACTAATTTAACCTCCAACCGAAACATTGGTAATTTGGCATGCCAAAATTTGCATCTTCTGGATATATACGATGATTGATCCAAACCACTAGGATGTATCATACGGTTTTGTATTTTTGCGAAACTGCCATATGGTAAATCCGTACATGTTATTACACAAAGTTAATTCGTGTAAAAATTTATGGTAGGCTAATATTGAAGCAATGTAATTACGGCAGTAGGGTATATTTTCTTTGTTTCAATGTGTTGCATGACAGTTCTGGTCCCAACCTTTTATGTTAGTATATATGAAAATTGGTTTGAAACTTTGAACAATTATGCAAAGAGTACGAAATCATCCTAGGTAATAAAGATTATTTTCTGTGACAGGGCAACTGCATCCATGGTCGATTGTCACAGGTGATGCAATTTCAGAAATTTTGGTTGGATAATCTGTACCTCTTTTCCTTTTTAGTCACAATTGGAATATATCTAGCAGAAACAAGGATTAATTTTGTTTTCATGTGCATACTTCCATTTCATATGCTGGTATACCCACATGATGGTATTATGTCATGTTGGCAAGATATCATATTACTAAATTAACTAGTGGTACGTAGGTATTTCTTAATTTTCATATGGTGTCTTTCTTCTCGTTAGAGGGTAATGAATTTGTATAATAACTAAAGCCAATTTTCGGGGGTGGTGGTGTTTCGATCATCAACCATTGTATAAAGGTTGGATATATAATTTGGTGCAATGGTCGTCCTCTTAGGATTATTTTTGTTCGTGTGGAACAGAATTTGGGAAAGGAAACTGATTACAAAAGGTGATATGATTTTTGTATTCTTTTGCTAGGATAAACCACATATTTATTAATTTAATAAAATGTGCGTTATTCAAGAAATTTGCAGAACATAATAATTTTTTTTTATGGAAGTTATCATATTGTCTTGCTGTATTAGTACGTATAAACATATATTTAGTTACTTTCATTTACCCCTCAACACAAATTAATGAATTTTTTTTTGCAAATTAGTATATACTATCAATGTAAAGATTCGAACTACAAAGCTCTGCTATTGTCGCGTAGTGTATCTTGAAGATGTAAGATCTCCACTGGTTTTCATATTGTTAGCTGTCTAAACCCAGATGTAAATACTACAGTTAGAACTATATAGACTTACCAACACAAAAATATGATTCCACAGAATTAGATTCCTTTTTTAGCTTTGCAACACCAAATTATAATATTTTTACTAATGAAGATGATGATGCAGGAAAACTAGACAAGCCAGGCTTGATGGCGTCTTTTATAAAAAGTAAGTTCTGTTTAATATTTTAAGTCAATGTACAGATGGGTTTTTAAATTTGATAGTGGTTGTAAGAAAGTTCTCATACATATTCCTATGTATTGACATCACGATCTAATATGAAACGTGTACGTTTTCTAATTTATAAGTTTACAACTTACAAGTGTTAAAAGTGCATTTTTTAGAAGTATTTTAACTGATTCTCCAAGTTTTTTAGCAAGTGCCATTAAATCGGAAGATACATATGTAAAAATGTTTTTTTTCCCGGGAAAGTGGTTAATGTTATCAACGAATGAAGGTACAATGTACAAGGGGCATCCCCTGGACAATTAGGATCAAGGACCAACAAGATCGAGAGATACAACAAAAACCATTGGAAGGGACACTTTCTACAGTTGAGAAACTAAGAAAGGTTCCAATCCAACATAGCAACCTAGCTAGAATAAAAGCCACCATGAGTCATAAAAAAGAAAAAGAAAAAAAGAAAACCAGCCTCTACTAACAACAACATACATACCAAAAAGGAAAACACATTAACCTAGGGTTTGAATTTTGAAATCTTCGATCAAGCTCCAATAGATATAAAATTTAAAAGGCATACCTTTTTTACCACCAGTTGTCCGAAGGTTGGTAATCATTGAAGCATGATCAGAAATTCCAATGGGAAGAAATTAGCAGCAGCAGGAAATATAGCTAGCCAGCTGTGGTTCTCAAGAACTCTGTCTAATTTCCTTGCAATGTAACCTCCTAGGTATCTTCCGTCAGTCCAATCCTGTCCCTGAAAGTTCCACCTCGAATAGACAAAAGAAAAGGGAGGCGAAGATGAAATTTAGTGCAAGTCGGTCCAAGGGCCGCCACAAAATCTAGCTTTTCTTTGTTGGGCCTCGTTGGCTTTGGTCCTATAGTGGGACATTCTGTCAATCTGTAGGTTTGTCCATGGTCAGTAGGACTTGATTTCGTTAGAACAAGCTCTCTATGTATTGTTTGTGTTGGGATTGCCTTCTCTCCTTGCTTTTAGCCTGGGATAGGTTCCCATCCCATGTTAGAGTCTTCTCTATGTGCTTTTGCGCTCATTCTATATCTAGGGGTTTGCCCCTTTTTTGTAGATGCCGTTTGGCTTTTTCTTTTATTTGATTAACCCTATTCCGAAAAAAAAGATTTGAAATTCCAGTATATTTGAGGTCTTCCACTTCAATGATTTTTAAACAATGAGCAAATTCTAATGTCTAGCAGCATTAAAATCTCCCATTAAGGCCCAAGGATCTTAAGTCCTCCAACAAATTTCTCTTTTCAATCCTGTCAGTTGCACCATATGCAAACATAGACAGAGAAAAAAAAGTAGACTGAGAGTCTATGATCGAGATATTGACCACCTGATCAGACTCTTGGATCTTAGCAACATTGATTTTATGGGGATCCCATTCAATCCATATTCTGCCCATAGTGGAATCTGTAGGGAGAGTGAATCTCCACATTCTTCATGGGAGGCTTCATATTGATATCTTGTTCGTTACTATCAGGCAGGACTGTAACTGCAATTTGGTACGTCTTCTGAACCACATTAGAAATATGATCCGCAACTGCAATGATCTGAGAAGTGGCTGGCTTCATGTTTAGGATCTTCTGATAGGATAACCATATGAGGCATATCAAAGATTGGCTTCAACTTTCTTGCTAGTACTTGGAACAGTTCTAACTTTTTTCTTGAAGAATTTGGCACAATCATGACCAAACGTCGTAAGGGGTTCAGCTTCAATATCGGATGATTTTGATTAAATCTTCTTCAGCCTTAACTTCAATGCAAATTCTAGCAAAGGATATCCTTCTGCTACTAGCTGTCATCTTGTCAACATGGATAGGTGTTCCCACCATACTAGCAAGATGACTAATATCCTCAGCAGTCCTATAGTTCATTGGCATGTTACTGAAATTTACCCAAACAGGGACCTGTTTCAGTGCTTTCTTCTCTGACCTGAGATTAGGCTGCCACTTCTTTAAGATTAGAGGTTTCGCTGCTATTAGTGCTATGTGCCAGGGGCCATGTCCTAGAACTGTATCTCTCTCCCAGTGTCAGTAGTAAGAGGGTCAATAAGTCCTTTGTCCCGAAATCTAGAAGCTGCTGATTTGACAAAGAGAATAAGGGAGCTTCTTGTCAGTATAATACCCCATGAGTGATGGGTGAATTTTCCCAATCCTTCGTTATCTTTTTCTGTAACCTAACTTTGGAACTTTAAGTCTCAACTTGTTCTTATTCTCGCCTGGGTGACATAACTTAAAACCCAGCACTATGAGCTGGATTCTGAGTACTTTCCACACATGTGATGTTACTATTGTGGTTAGATGGGAAAGTTGACCTGGTTGGTACTGCATCCACTGCGGTTTAATTAGCTGTATTGTTTGAGGTTTGGTAGACTGTCATAAGTCACCATGCTTTATATATATATATATATATATATATGAATACCCAACCATGTTTATTCTGTGAGTGCGGTTGCTTAGGAGTTTGGTTCACTTTTGGCTACTCATTGGAACACTATGCTTTATATATATGAATACCCAACCAAATCCCAAGTTTGTTCACTTTTGGCTACCCATTGGGGACTATTACTCTTTCTGGGCCCGAGCCCGATGTCTCTTGTGTTTATTATTAATTTTTTTTTAAGACCCTGCATTTTCTTTTAAATTGGCGCTTAATGCAACAACAATTATGGCTTTTGTTTGCTTAAACTAGGTTCAGAGCAGAACTGGAACTCACAGATATCAATGGTGAGCTCGAGGTTGCGAAAATGGATCTTGCGAAACTTGTGCGCGCCAGATTTGAAGAAGCTGAATGAGGAAATCTAATTTGGCACTTTGTTGGAAGCTGTGTGCTTGCCATATAATCTAGTTTAATTGCCTTTCAGCTTAATGCTTCTAAATTTCCAAGCACTTTAATTTAGTAGTTGTATGTTATGGTGGAGAATGTGGATATGCATCTATATATATATATATATATATACATATATTCATACATATCAGTATGGGGTTGCATGCCAGGGCCGTTGATTTTTTTTTGCCTTTCGTGAATGATTCTGAGGGAAAATGATACAGCTTGTGGATACTCGGCTGGTACTCTGCCGCCGGCAGCACCTACTTGGTGCTTCCAAGCACCCCCACACAAAAAAAAAAATAATAATTATAATAATTGTGTGATGCTGCCTGGGCTGCTCGCTGTTGAGGATCTGCGTCCAATGATAGAAAATGGGAACATGACTGAACCAAATCCAATTTTATGCATTTCCCAAACAAGTCCGTGGTTGCCTCCTGATCTCTAAAAATTATGAAGGAGAAAAGGAAGAGATGGAGTCAATTGGGTTAGATTTTGGAGAAATCAGTACTCGTTGGGGAATGAAGAGGGTTGGTTAATGGTTACCACTTGAGTTCCCATGGACTCGCAGAGGCCATACCAGAGTTTTCTTCATTCATCCTCAGAGAAACGGGACCACAGAGCATTGGCCGTTGATCTCCAGACCAATATAAAAATCGAAGCTTAATCCAAAAGTTGTTCATGTGGATTAATGTGAGTTTTCTCATTTTTTTATTTACTCCTACTACTTTTATTGTTATTTCTTTCCTGGAAAAATCCGAAGTACATCTATAACAAGTTCATCATCAGATTGCATATAGTCAATCAGCTCACAGAAGACGCTTTAGAAGACACTTTCAAACGCAAAGAAGGTAAATGCTTCCACCAGAAAATTGCAAGAGATTATTAACTTTACCAATCAAACTTGTGAATCTTTGTAGATTCACACAATAAAAACATGCATCATAATAAGAAACAACTCACAATTTTAGTGCACTTCTAATGTGTGGAAGGAAGAGAGCTTTGCATCTAAGGGTGGCAATTTTGACAATACATGACAACAACACACATTTAATGGATCTCGGTTTAGCTTATACATGTTTGGGGTCATAAATGGGTCAACCCATTCAACATGATTAATAGTTGGATTGAATCATGTTTTAATCGGGTCAACCAATATAACTGGATTATGTAACATTAGGTTTAAAATTTAACATTGTGAAACATTTCTACAACATTACAAGCCATGAACAAAATTTAAAATAGTTATTTTGTAATTTAGTCTACTTTATATTTTCAACATTGTCAACTTACACCAAAACATTTCTCCTAACCGTTTCGGAGAGTTGTTCGAAACGTTTTTTGAAACGTTATAAAGAGTTACTCTAAAACGTCATGTACAATTGGATGACTTATAAATTTATACCACAAAAAGTTGATTTAGCAGTCGGAAAGAAAGAGTATTTATAGAACATTAATTGAAATTAGATTTTTTTAAAAAAAGGGGAACAACACGCATGTGAATTTTTGGCATACAAACACTAAATTTGAATCTCAAATTGAATTTTATGGATCTCCACACATGTGATTGTGGAAATAATGCCGGGTCCACTTAAACATCTTCCAATTAAAATCCATCACCAACATCAACAAAAACAATAACAAATTCACACGCATCACATTCATGTCTTACTATTCATTGTGTTGATGCTTAGCGGAAAAAGAAGAAGAAGTAAATTGAGAGTATAAATTCTACTACCACAACAAATACTTTAAAATTTTCTAGGGTTAAATACACTTATACCCCATGTGGTTTGACCGATTTGCACTTATACCCCCTGTGGTTTGAACTAAAGTGCAACTGTTAAAATTTGCTAACGGAGCAAGCTGAAATGACCAAATTACCCCCAAGTCTTCATAACAATGTTAAGAGCAAAATTTGTTTACTTTAATTCGTTTAGTGAGAAACATATGGTTTTGAAATGGTGAGAAAGAATCTTTGACATATTTTAGAATTTTCTTGATATATGTCATATGCTTGACCTAGAGAAAATGATTTATAACTTATTTTCCTTTTAATTTGACTTTCAAGGGCAAAAGAGTCATTTTACCCTTCAAATTAGGGCTCCCAAGTGTAAAATCGCTTATTTGGATGGAAAAGTCACGGTTGCACTTTAGCCCGAACCACAAAAAGTATTAGTGCCAAAATTTAAAACATGGGGGGTAAGTACAAATCGACAAAATCACAGGCGGTGTAAGTGTATTTAACCCAATTTTCTACTACCTTAATATATGAGAGGCTTAGCAGCCAAGCTCCACCCAATCCCCAAGTTGAATTACAATTTTACTCTTTTCTATACCATTTATCCCCATACCCTTTACTCTTGGGTCTAAGTTTTGTTCTAGAAATCTGGAGAGTATTTTCGAAAGAATCGCACACAAAAAGCGTGTATAATGATTCAAGCTTTCTTGAGGTTCATTTAGGCCCATTTTGCCCCAAGTAAAGATTGGGACACACGGACCGTCACACACTCAAACACACAACTTTTGGAATGTCACTGGACCCCACAGTGACACAAGAGAGATAGACACATCTCTTCGGTTATGTCCCAAAAGTTGTCTTTGGGTGTGTGTCCCAAGTATTGCCCTTAATTTGCCCCTCTACTCTATCATATTTACTTATATATTTATACTTATCATAAGAGCATCCACAGCAGGTATAGTAAACTTAAGGCTCATGTTTGGTAAGTTTAGTGTACAGATGAAATACACTCGCAATGAGTATTTGTTCAAACGGCAAAGGGAGAGCCGTGTGTGATATCAAACGGCACACATTGTGCCGTGTGGGACTAGGCGGCACAATGTGTGCCGCGTGATATCACACGGCTTCACATGTGCCGTTTGAATAGCCTGGACACAACTTTATACTCTTATTACTCTTATTTTTTTATACTCTTCATACTCTTATTTATTTTCAAATTTATTATTTTATTTTCTATAGCCTTTTTGGACACAACTTTACACGGCACACATTGTGCCGTGTGATATCACACGGCTCATATAATGCCGCTTGGACATTACACGGCACAATGTGTGCCGTTTGGCTCCTCACGGTTCTCATTGTGCCGTCAGCCTTGTACAATAGCTGAACTTAGCGGTACATTAAACTTAAGTTTTCTTAAGTTTCAGTGTTGTACGCTGTTGTACCATCGACCCATTGCAAGCGTCCCACATCCAAACTATGCTTAAGTTTGTTGTATAAGCAACCCACTGTGGATGCTCTAAGGATAGATTAATTTGTATGAAGGTAATGTTACTCATAATTATCTTCAAGTCAGCTTTTTAAAATTAAATTAATATAAAAAATACAAATGAATCAACTATATTATATCTAATTACATTTAGGTTCCCAATATGACAGCTAATTACAACGTGGTCAACTTTTTTCTTTTAAAAATTATATTTCAGTCTACTTTTAATAATATTTCAATCAACTTTATTCCAGCTATTTACATTTAAGTCATTTTTTTTCTTTCTAATTTTATGAAATCAGTCGATCAATATACACATGCGACTATATTTCGGCTATGAACGTGCATGTGATAGAGTATATAATCAATATATACATACCACTCACGGCAAGAGCATTGGACTACTTTTTTTTTTCCACATATTTCTCCTCCAAACGTTACCCCAATCCTAACCCTAACCGCGGCTACAACACTGCCACCACCAGCAGTCGTCCCTCGCAAGGCCGATAATAACCGATTCCCTCTCTACAATGCTCAGAAGAAGTGTCGATATGTTTCGGAGGTCAGTAAGTACACATGTCATATGCTCTCTTCGCAATCAAAGTTTCTCTCTCTTTTCGTGCATTTACATATATATATATATATATATATATCTATATATATGACCTGATCTCGAGTTAGAATTAACTAATTCTATCAACAAATGTGGTTTTGACTTTTGATCTATTGACTTTCACTGTAAGTTGTTTTTGTTCTTATTCTCCATTTCTTTTTTGTTAGACATTATGCAGTTAATGTTGTATCATCTGTCGCTTTTCGTGGTATATCAGTGTTTAGATATTTATCCAGTCTATATGATTTTGGGTTGAATGTTTTCTTCCAATCTATGAAGCACGGACACGGATACGTCGACACGGGCACGACACAATACTGCCGATACGGTAAATCCTAAAAAACGAAGACATGATACGTCGGGGATACGTTAATTTTCTTTAATAATTTTTTTAATTTTAATGTTATGTAAACTCATATGTTTCTAAAAAGCAATACAATTAAATAAAAACACATTAAGAAATTTAAGATTACATAATCCCAAGAACTAAAAGTCTAAATATCCAAAACAAATACAAATTTAAGATTAGTCTTGCAAATTAAACCACATAATTCAAAAATCAAAACTTAACAAATCAGAGAAGTCATAAGACATAAGAGTCACTCACAAAACTTAACAAATAGTTAAAATAGAACAAAAACAATTCAACATAAACACATTTTAATCTTGTCTCCCACCCACCCCACACACATAGCGAAAAAACAAACTAGGGTTCCGGCTTACCTGTAGGGCTGCGACTAATCTATGAGAGAGAAGAGAGATGGAGGAGCTCCGATGGATAAGAGGGCTTTGCTGGAGAGAGAGACGAGGAGTAAGAAGGCTTCACCGGACTGAGAGATCAGAGAAGAGGAGTGAGAACTGAGAAGCCTTCGCAGCCTCTGGTTGCGACTGTTGGAGTGAGAGATAGAGCCCTTGATTTTGAGATTTTGACTTGGAAAAAGCCCTAAAGATAGAAACGATGTCTTTTTTATGTTTGTGTAAAAGAAAAAATTTAAAATCAGTGGGTTTTCGATAAAAAAAGAAGAAGAAGTGGGTTTTAGTCCGGCATGCCCCTTTGCATGTCGCGTACGTGTCCATACAATGTCCTTAACATGTCGGGGGGTCAAAATGTATATAAACAAACTTGGACACAATTTCAGAGTGTCGGACACGTATTGAGCGCGTGTCGGGCGTATTCGCGTCGGACGCGTATCTGTGATTTTTGGAGTGTCGGTGCTTCATAGTTTCCAATTTTAAACTCTTTGATATCGCAAGTTCTGGTGTTTTTTTTTCTCTTCTCTCACCCACCACGAAATTAGTGGGTTTGGGTTTAGCTTATATATGTTCGGGGTCATAAATAGCTCCATCTGTTTAACATGATTAATAATATGGTTGGATCATGTTTTAATCGGGTCAACCCTTATACCCCAATTATGTCCTGCATTTTTAAAAATATATACACTATTGCCCATTGGCAGAGCCTAATGCATTTTCTATTCCACCTAAAAACTTAACAACCACTCAATCCTCCTTTATCGTCTCTCCACTCAAGTCACAACATCACAATCCATAGATAGTTATACAAGTTAGAAGGTTGAAATTTGCTTCTATAACTACGCTCCACTACAAGTATTGTTCTTATTTGGTCGTTTTCAAGGTCAGGTTTTTCTTATCACGCATTACATATTGCATTTTTTCTTTTCCATAATGTTTTTGACGAGCAAGGGTTTGGTATGAGGGAAGTTTTACTTTACTTGGTATTCACTTTATTGGCTTGTAAACTCTGGATCGTATTGATCACATTTTCACAATCATCAACATGTGTATGCACAACTTCATTTACTTCTTTTGAACTCTAGACTAAACCGTCTTCAACAAGTAGACCGTAGATGGTCTGGTCTGCTATTCGAGTGGATTAAGTAGGTTAGACTTTGACGGGTTAAATATGTAACCCGTGTATTACATTAGTCGGGTTTGGGTTTAGGTTTCTGACACGTTTAAGAAACTACATGATTATGACACGATACGATTGCCACCCCATCCCATGTCCGATTAAAACCGAGAAGGCCATGTTCAGTTCTGTCCTCCAAATATACAATTTAAGACTATTGGCTCGGTCCCTATTTTAGGTGCCAACCCTGACCGATTACTCCACTCAGAGAAGATTTCTACTCTTTGAAAAATTGTTGGGCATAGCTTTGACTTCGGATGCTTGATCTTTTTAGGTTTACTTGTACAAATCTAAGTCATTCTCAATCATATCTAGGTCCAGTCTACTTCTTTTCATAGGTTTCTTTCACGTGTAGGAAACTGATTTTATTTATTTATTTATTCTGTGCAATGTAGTAAATATTTACAAGATTTTTGTTACCGTTAATATAATTGGTATTGTCGCATTTTTTTTTCTTTTATAAAAATTGAAGTTAAATGTATAATGTTGGTTTCCAACTATAGGGGCCTCCCTTGTTATGAAAATCACACATATCACGCTGAAGTTTTATAGTTTGTGTAATTTTTTGTTAAAATTCCTATAATAATCAATATCCCCATATCAAAGTCAATAAAAACTTCTTTTCAATCAAAAAAAGAAAAGAGAGAGAGAGAGAGAGAGAGAGAGAGAGAGAGAGAGAGAGAGAGAGAGAGAGAGAGAGTGAAAACTTCATATTATACGTTTTCTTTTGATATGTACATGAAAGTGTATTTATTTTTTGATGGTAAATCTGACCTTCCATAATGTTTTACTTTTTTATATTTCAATTTTGGGTATTATGGGTCATTTTGCATGCATTTTTACTTTGCTATTGATCCATCTATGTCAAGTGGTGCGAAGTAATTTTTTTTTATATACGTGCAAAGGAAAGGAGTTCGCTATATTTCAAAGGTCGGTGAAATTATCCCATTTGAAACCATCAGTGGCGGAGTCGCAAACGTTCTGCGTGCAACGGTTTTTGGTTTTTGCTGGATGGGTAGAGATGAGAGATGTGGTTGTTTTTTTGGCTTGTTTTGTTTTTTGTTTTTGTTTTTCCTCCCTTTTCAGTTTGATTCTACTAATACATTTTATCGTCTTTTTAGTTATTTTTTATTTGAAATTGAAATCTCTATTGCTTTTAATGTAAATGTAGTTGATAGAAGAAAAATACTTTTAGACTAGTATTAGAATAGTGGCACACACTATGTGGGCGCAAATAGGAGAGACAAATGTGGAGAAAGTGAGAAAATTGGGTTGGTGGAATAATTAAATATTTTGTTAATCATTTGTTTTTAGTTATCCTTAAGAGTATAATTTGTAGAAAATTTATGTTAGTATACATGTAAATATCGTGTTGGGAAAATTTTCTTTTCGTACCCCTCTCTTTGCTTTCTGTTAGTATAGATCTATGTACCACGGGTATGGACACGTGACACAGATATGTTACGATACGGGTACGGTGGTACGAAGTATTCAAAAAATGTAGGGTACGGGTACGACTAGGGTACGTTGAATATAAAATGTTTTTTAAAATATTTATAGATAAACAAATACAAGACTACAAAGGTTAAGTAATTAAAAAAAATTGAAATTTATGATTTTTTGTGTCTTTTAGAAGTAATCATAGATTTGGGTTTTAAATAGTAGATATATATCAGTTATGTGGTGCTATTTGCAAATTGCAACTAAGTAAAGACTGTAATTAGGTTTTTAATATTTGAAGGGGTCTATTCATAATAAACTTAAATATTAGTTATGTTAATATATACACATTTGGTTAAACAAATCAGACCGAAAAGAAGGGTTTCCCAACCGCAGCCACCGAGAGGTGTAAATACTGGTTGCAACAGGGATATTATCCTGCATGGTATCCCATGCCAATAAGGATGCTTTATCAATCCAGCTGGTCCCCTATTTCAATGGGTGTCCTTATCCAAATCAGCAAAAAAAACTCTCAAATTTAGCAAAAATTCAAACTTTGTGAGAGGGGATATAATCCTATGTGGTATCCCTTGTGATACCCAATATTTACCCCACCGAGAGAGAGAGAGAGAGAGCGAGAGAGAGAGAGAGAGAGAGAGAGAGAGAGATGATGAAGAAGAAGATCTAAGATGAAGAAGGGGAAAATAAAACTAACCTCTGAAGCACCGGAGTTGTCTTCTTCTTCTTCTTCGTCGAGCTTCTGCTGTTTCTTCTTCTTCTTCTTCTTTGTTTTATTTTTTTAAGAATCGTATCCCGACCGTGTTCGAGTCGTACCCGTCCTTGTCCAGGCCGTACCCTGCTACAAAGTTTTAACTAAAAATCACCCGGATGTGTCTGACATGTACCCACGAGTGTCGTATGCGTGTCTGTGTCCATCGAGTACCCGGTATTCGTACGACACTCTAAATGGAGTACCCGTGCTTCATAGTTGTCAGGTCTGCTTGAAACTAATGCACTTGAATGCCTCAACAAAGAATCAAATTGTTAAGCCAAATACAAAAGACAAAACAATGTTACTTTTCAATAAACAATAATCATCACCATTTAACACTTAACCAATAGCCTCCTTTTTCTCTTTCACATGAGCTGAAAAACAGGAAGGTTCGAAGTAGTGGTATGTTCACTGGGGATCTTGGAACGGTCCAACCTTGTAGACATAGAGAGGGATCTGATCTCTAATATTCTATCTATGATTAGACGCATTAGATCTTACGACTGTGAACAACCTCGTCATTTTTTCCATTTCACTTGGATTTTTCTTAGAGAGAGGGTTCACACCGCAAAGTGAAAATCACACACAAATAAACCAGGTGATGAATTCACCGTGCTCCCGCTTCATTGGTACCTGGAAGATGATTGAGGCTTGGGACAGAGTGGGTTAATTATCTATTATGTTTATTTCAATAGGGGTAGATATTCCATCAAAATACTCTAATGAAGAGGTCAAAGGACCTTACTTTACGTAGGGGATTGTTTGAAAAGTTGAATAATCCTCTACCTTTAAACTCGTGGGAATTAATATGAGGGACGTATTACTAAATTTCTATATCAAGAAGAAACATGAGGCTAAAAGTTCCTGGTTAGTTAGAGGTATGAGTTCACACCCGCATTGACGGTATAACTGGAGGTTTTGGTAAAACCCTAATTGCTCTTGAGTTACTCTTCCCTTATAGTAACTCTTCCCTTATAGTCTTATTGCTCACGTTTATTTGTTCGTATTGTTTGTTCGTTTTTTTAAATAAGTTCCCAAATACATATGTTGTTCCAGTCTATGATGTGCTTAGGGTTTCTCCTCGCTTTGTTTGGCTCAGTGGATTTAGAGTGTTTTGTTGAAGATAGTTAAGATTTTAAGTGTAGTTTTTAGGGTTTGAAGTAGAGAGAGAGAGAGAGAGAGAGAGAGAGAGAGAGAGAGAGAGAGAGAGAAGGAGACAAAAGAGATACTAAGACTTAAAGGCTAGGAATTACCGGTGCGGGTGAGAGTATACGTACGCGGGGACGAGGGTGCAGAGAATTAGTCTATTTTCCCAAGAATCGAGGGTGTAGGTGCATGGGATACTTTTATAAATTGTTGAAAAAAATACTTAAGACATACATTATCTTTTTTTTTTTTTTTAAAGCAACTAAGACAATTAACAAGTATAAAATAGCCATAGTTTCCTTATGACATGTAATCCAACTCCCAACATTCTTAAATTGACTTTAAAGTTTTTAAAATTATGTTAAGAGTCCCCGTTTTTGAAAAAGTTCTTAAGCAAGGACTCTCACTTGGTTTTATACCACATTTTTAGTTCTTAAACACACCTCGTGACGAATATGATCAATTACACTTTATAAAGATTCCTCTTGGGGTTGATTAATGGTATACAAGGGCATATAACTACGCAATTATCACAAAAAAGTCTCAAGTACATATAGAAAAAGTCTTTGCAATTTCAGGTGAAAAAATCTAGTCAAAGTTAATTCAAAAATTTCTATGAAATCTAGTAAAACCTTTAACAAAGATTGATAAAGTTGCCTGTGACCGTCAATCAACACGATCCAACCCGAAAATATGTGTGGTCACATTATTAAGATTCTCACTTGTACATCAACAATTGAGTATGGAGAGGGCGCAACTCATGGAGGTCAGCCGAACAAAAGTGGCTCCAAACAAGGTCTGAAAAACATATATGAAGGAAGAAAAAAAAGCCTTTTTGTTCCTGAAAATACTTAAAATTAAGAACCCACTCAAAGGACTTCGATATTTCTCAAACTCACCACCACGAGACTCACCGTAAAGAAGAGCCGGAACGTACTATTCATGTGGCCAGATGCCGCCGAAAATTGATGATGTCATCACTGGAAAGGTGATGTCATCGCGGAATGATGTCAGGGCAACATTTAATCACTCCTGTTTTGTCGATCTTACAATAGTTTGATTAAGTTGCTCTGTTACGAAGTTAAGATTTACTATGTAGTATTAGGTTTGAGAGAGAGAGAGAGAGAGAGAGAGAGAGAGAGAGAGAGAGAGAAACGAGAAACGAGAAAGTCAGAAATATAGGTAGTGTGTTATGTTTTCCTAAACACTACATGTCGCCCCCACTTAACTAAACACAGCAAAATCAGAACTCTCACGAAGATAAATATCTATCATTTTTTGAAATCTTTAATTTCTCGATTTGCTTACTATGCTAGACTAAATTTCCTTCAAATACTAGATCAGAGGATAGAGATTGATTACTTATGGAATTGTTGCTTGCAGGTAAGTCATAACCATGGCTCATAGGGATATTCCAAAAATAGGTACGCCCCCCATTTGTTCCATTATTCCCTTTGATTGTATGCTTTAAAATTGCAAATTAATTATTTTCTTTGTTTCTTTTCGACTTCTGTGGGACCATATAAGGTATTTACCTGTTGGGATCAGTAGCTGGTTGTACTTTTGTAGCCTGGTAAATCTCTCTCTTTAAGATTTACGTGCGATCTTGTTGTCTCCGTTCTTCCACTGACTTTATTCTTTGTTAAGGCTGTTGTTAATTCTTTCTATAAAAATAATAATAATATTATTATTATTATTATTTTGGTTAAACTTGCCTGTGGATTGGATATTGTCTTTCTGATATTCACCAATCTACTCATCCAAGTATGAAGTATCTTTTCTGTTTTTTTTTTTTTTGCTGAGAAAGTATGAAGTATCTAAATGCTCTGCTTTTGTGGTTATTTTGAACAAGTCATGATTTAAATATTAGGTTTACTTAATTGTCTCCCTCCCATAGTTTTTCTTTTGCGTTCAGCACATCAAAAGCCTTAATGAAAGAAAGGGTAAAAAAAGCCTTTCTCTGGTTTTCGACCTCTTATGAGATGGGAGGTTAGGGAAGTATGAGAACAAGGAAAGGAGAAAAGATGAAAGAGGGGTGGGGGGGTGTGTGTGTTGGGTTGAAGTATGATTGGGTGGCTGACCATTCAAGCTGGTGATGCGACTTAGCGCATGAATCAAAATAACTGCAGTCTTACTGTCGCATTGTCTTGCGTCAGACTCTTTGCAATCCAAGTTGATTTGACTGGGCACCAATCAAAATTCAAAACCTTGGTGACCAGCCCTGTGTTAAAACTAAGTTGCTAGGGCCTTGAATGGAATGATCACAACTTCATTTGACCTCTCGCATGACTGTTCTTGTAGTTTTTTTTGGTGACATTGGTAGTCTTGCCCTTCCATTTCTTTTCTTCTTCCCATATCTATTGGCAGCCTTACAGTCGCATTGTCTTGCGTCAGACTCTTTGCAATCCAAGTTGATTTGACTTGGCACCAATCAAAATTCATAACCCTGGTGATCAGTCCTGTGTAAAAACTAGTTAGTTCAAATGATTCAGACTCTTGGTTGTTTGAGCCTTGTGTGGACGTTTAGAAGTTCGTATGACCTCTCGCATTATTGTTCTTGTAATTTTTCTGGTGACATTGGTAGTCTTGCCCTTCCATTTCTCTTTCTTCTTCCCATATCTACTGGTCGTGCTTTTCTTCTCATAGTATTACGTTGGTAATTGCTCAACATAAAGATACATGTTGACATTATTTTTGGGGTGAAAGGGTGGGTAGGGAAGAAACATGTCAGAGTGTCTTTTCCCGCCTTGTGCCTACACCCCCAGAGGCATTTGTGCCTTTAATAACTACTACTTTGAGAAGATCAATGACAAGCTTTACTTTTCGGCACGATACCGATGTCTTAGGCATGACCAAATCTACTAGCCATTATACGTGTCATTGGTATTGTTTGAGAGATTTAGATTCATTAGGAGGACTGAAAATTTGTTGGAGATGTGTTGGAAACTTTAGAAGGTGCAAAGAATATGTAACTTTTTCTTTTATCAATCAGGAGATAAAAGGAAGGAGGCTCAAGTCATCTATATCTTGGAGTTTCATCCAATCTCAAGCCAAAGAGTGTATTGGCAAAAAAAAGGTTTACCAAAGGGTTCTTGAGAAACAATCTAGGTGGTGGTATTATTTGAACGACAATTATGGAGTGACAAATCTTCAAAAAGTTCATAAGGGTTGGCAATTGGCACGATTTGGATGTTTGTCCCTCAAAGTTCGCTCTTACAATCATTGGCAACGATAGTCGTCAAAAGTTACAGATGTTGGCACCTTGTTGGAAACAATTGAAATGTGGAATAGAAAAATATTATATTAACCTGATGTAGATGGTTACTATTAAGAGAGAGATTAGAGAGAAAGTGAAGGCTTAACCTAGAATGGTTTAGCCAACACAAACATATTATTAAGCATATATTATTTGAACACCCTTGTACTCTGATGGAGATGGTTACAATAGATGCTTCTATTTATGGGCAAATACCTGCTAGGGCTAAGATCATATGATAACCTAAGCCCTAACACTGTCAATGACTAATTTAACCTCCAACAGAAACATTGGTAGTTTGGCATGCCAAAAGTTGCTTCTTTTGGATATATACGATGATCCACCCAAACCACTAGGATGTACCATACGGTTTTGTATTTTGCGGAACTGCCATATGGTACATCCGTACATGTTATTACGCAAAGTTAATTCATGTATAAATTTGCAATAGGCTATTATTCAATCGATTTAATTACGACAGTAGGGTATACTTTCGTTGTTTCAATGTTTTGCACGACATTTCTGGTGTTAACCTTTTATGTTAGTATATATGAAAATTTGTTTTAACAATTATGCAAAGAGTACGAAATCATCATAGGTAATAACGATTATTTTCTGTGACAGGGCAACTGCATCTGTGGTGGATTTTACAAGGTGATGCAATTTCAGAAATTTTGGTTGGATAATCTGTACCGCTTTTCCGTTTTAGTCACAATTTGAATATGTCTAGCTGAAATAAGGATTAATTTTGTTTTCATGTGCATACTTCCATTTCATATGCTGGTAAACCACATGATAGTATTATTTCATGTTGTCAAGACATCATATTACTAAATTAACTACTGTTACGTAGGTGTTTCTTTCCTCTTCATCCCAGATCGGAGAAGAATTTCTTCTCGTTAGAGGGTAATGAATTTGTATAATAACTAAAGTCAATTTTCGAGGGTGGTGGTGTTTCGATCATCAACCATTGTATAAGGGTTGGATATATAATTTGGTGCAATGGTCGTCCCCTTAGGATTCTTTTTGTTCGTGCTGAACAGAATTTGGGAAAGGAAACTGATTACAAAAGGTGATATGATTTTTGTATTCTTTTGCTAGGATAAACCATGTATTTATTAATTTAATAAAATGTTAGTTATTCAAGAAATTTGCAGAAAAGAATATATATATATTTTTTTTTTTTGTGTTATGGAAGTTATGAAATTGTCTTGCTGTATTAGTACGTATAAACATATATTATTTGCTTTCATTTACCCCTCAACATGAATTGATGAGGATAACAACATGAATTTGATTTTGCAAATTAGTATATACTATCAATGTAAAGATTCCACAGTCAGAACTATATAGATGTAAATACTGCAGTCAGAACTATATAGACTCAGCAACACGAAAATATGATTCCACAGAATTAGATTCCTTTTTTTGCTTCGCAACACCGAATTAGAATATTTTTACTAATGAAGATGATGATGCAGGAAAACTAGACAAGTCGGGCGTGATCACGTCTTTTATGAAAAGTAAGTTCTGTTTTCTCGTATTTAATATTTTAAGTCAATGTGTAGATGGGTTTTTAAATTTGATAGTGGTTATATAAAAGTTCTGATACATATTCCTACGTATTGACATCATGATCTAATATGAAACGTGTACGTCTTCTAATTTACAAGTTTACACAAGTGTTAAAAGTGCATTTTTTAGAAGTATTTTAACTGATTCTCCAAGTTTTCTAGCAAGTGCCATAAAATCGGAAGATACAAATGTTAAAATGCTAAAAGGCTTTTTTTTTTTTTTTTTTTTTTTTTTTTTTGGGGGAAAGTGGTTAGTGTTACAAACGAAAGAAGGTACAATGTACAAGGGGCATCCCCTGGACAATTAGGATCAAGGACCAGCAAGATCGAGAGATACAACAAAAACCATTGGAAGGGACACTTTCTACAGCTGAGAAACTAAGAAAGGTTTCAATCCAACATAGCAACCTAGCTAGAATAAAAGCAACAATGAGTCATAAAAATGAAAAAGAAAAGACGAAAACCAGCCTCTACTAACAGCAGCATACATACCAAAAAGGAAAACACGTTAACCTAGGGTTGGAATTTTGAAATCTTCAATCAAGCTCCAATAGATATAAAATTTAAAGCACATTAACCTATGATCGAGATATTGAACATCTGATCAGACTCTTGGATCTTAGCAACATTGATTTTTATGGGAATCCCATCCAATCCATATTCTGACCATAGTGGAATCTGTAGGGAGAGTGAATCTCTACATTCTTCATGGGAGGCTTCAGATTGATATCTTGTTCGTTACTATCAAGCAGGACTGTAACTGCAATTTGGCACGTCTTCTGAACCACATTAGAAATATGATCATCAGCTGCAATAAATTGAGAAGTGGATGGCTTCATGTTTAGGATCTTCTGATAGGATAACCATATGAGGCTTATCAAAGATTTTTCCCTTCCCTTCCCTTCCCAGTAACTTCCACGGTTCCACCCATTGACCGGCTTCAACTTTCGTGCTAGTACTTGGAACAGTTCTAACTTATTTCTTGAAGAATTTGGCACAATCATATGACCAAACGTCGTAAGGGGTTCAGCTTCAATATCGGATGATTTTGATTAAATCTTCTTCAGCCTTAACTTCAATGCAAATTCTAGCAAAGGAGATGTCACGCCCCGCAGTAGCAAAAATAGAGAAAATAAATTTCTTTTTGGACCCGTAGGCCATGACAGTTGAAAGTCACCATATTGTCCATAACTAAAGTCAAACCATCAGAGTAATGATTCAACCACGCATTGGAAAGTTCTAAGGTTGATATATATAATCAGAGTTCAATACTAACTATTACAAAACCAAAGTGTTGGCAAAAAATATAAATAAAACATTCCGGCAACATATGTTGATTATAAACTTAACTATTACAACGGTCTCTAAAAACATAAGCATAAACTATCAACAGCAAGCTCCAAGTCTTCAGCTTGCGTAGTAGTCATCTCTAGCGTAGCCTCCATCATCGTAGGCTCCCTCCTTGTAGCCCCTATCCATGTATGCATCTCCTGAATACTCATAACCCTGGTCAGCTGGACGTCGAATATCCAGCGGCATAAATGCCGTCAGCTACGAAAGCCGAGTGAATGCAAATACTAACAGAGTATCTATAGATGGCAGCATATATAAACAGCATCATTAAAAGGATCATCTCATCGTTCGCATGCATGTATGCACCAACAAAATATCTAATAACGGTTATCGTTCCAATCTCCCAATACATAACATAGACTCTTGGGTCCACATTAATCAGACACGTAGTCCCGTACCTACGGTCTGTCAAACCAGGCACAGTCCCATATAATCTAGCCAAACGCCCCGATATACTTTGACCAACACGCCCCTGATACATCCTGGCAACATGCCCAGCCAACACGCTCAATACTTTACGGCCTACACACCCAGCCAATACGCTCAATACATTACGGCCAACACGCGCAACTCAATACATTACGGCCAACATGCGCAGCCAATACGCTCAATACATTACGGCCAAAACGTCCAGCCAATACGCTCAATACATTATGGCCACCACGCCCGAACACATACTGGCCACCACGCCCTATATCATACGATCTTCACGACCGCATTCACTCGTACCATCATAACCAGTATCGACCCCCAGTGGTCGATAGACCCACTACTATGCACGTCGGCTTCTCATTATTATCTCCACATTAACCGAATGGTTCCACTGTTTAATGCATTAATCCATTATTCCACGTGTGTATTATTCCAATACAGCTTTCCAACAATCACGTATGATAATAAACAGATCAACAGTTCATCAGAAATAAACAAACTAAACAATTTCCAATTCTGCCAATTTCGATCGATTGAAGTCATTTCAATCGATTGACAAAAGTAAAGTTCGATCGATTGAAGAATATGAAGTTCGATCGATTGAGATCGGCCTGTGTTCAATCGCTCGAAAACAGTTTGATCGATTGAACACTGGTCTCCTTCTCAGAATGAACTGGACCATTCACGCACGTTCAGGGTCCATCCAATCTTGCCGAAACACATATATACATACATATCTACGCTACTAAGTGAGTATGAACACTCACCGGTAAAGACGGTGACGCCGGCGAGCTCGGGGTGGTCGTGGATGGTCTCAGGGTGTCTCTCTCTCCTCTTTTTCCTCCTATGCTCCTCTCTCTTCTTCTACTTCTCCTTTCTCTCCTTCTGCTCCTCGTAGGTTCGGGGTTGTGGTGTGGTTTGGGATTTCTTTTTTTCTTTTCTTTTCTTTCTCCTTCACTCTCTCGGCCAACTCTCTATTATTATTTTCCCCTTCTTTTCAACAACTAATGTGAGGGTTTTTATAGAGAAAGGGGAAGGCCACCAATATGTATATATATTATACACACCACCTCACAAGACACCTCACAAGCACTCAAGCACACAAGACACCTCACAAGACACCTCATAGGGGTTGTTTGGGGGTTGACTTAGGGTATAAGCATGGTTGGGGAATCACAGGTATAATTACGGGTTCCGAAATGATATTAATTATAGTAGAAATCTAGTTAGATAAATATTATCTTTCATTATAATTATTATTCATCTAATTATATTATTAAATAATATAATTAAAAAGTCGAATAAATACAGAAAATGTTGTATAAATACAAAAACGAATATTGTCTCAAAATGACTAAAATTGAGATATCTTCTAAATAGATATCGAAAACTCTTAACTTCCAATACGAATAGCAAATCATTTAACTTTATGCAATTTTTCCCAAAAATTATATTTTCAGTTGATGACTTACAAAATTGAAAAAATGACCAAAATACCCCTGTGGCCAATTTCCGCAAAAATTGCACACGAAGTCTAAATCATCAATTTAAACATGAAAATACGAGTTACTACAGGAAATCCTTCTGCTACTAGCTGTCATCCTGTCAACATGGATAGGTGTCCCCACCATACTAGCAAGATGACTAAGATCCTCAGCACTCCTATAGTTCATTGGTATGTTACGGAAATTTACCCAAACAGGGACCTTTTTCAGTGCTTTCTTCTCTGACCTGAGATTAGGCTGCCACTTCTTTAAGATTAGAGGTTTCGTTGCTATAGTGCTATGTGCCAGGGGCCATGTCCCAGAACTGCATCTCTCTCCCAGTGTCAGTAGTAAGAGGGTCAATAAGTCCTTTGAAATCTAGAAGCTGCTGATTTGACAAGAGAATAAGGGAGCTTCTTGTCAGTATAATATCCCACGAGTGACGAGTGAATTTTCCCGATCCTTCGTTATCTTTTTCTGTAACCTAACTTTGGAACTTTAAGTCTCAACTTGTTCTTATTATTGCCTAGGTGACATAACTTAAAACCCAGCACTATGAGCTGGATTCTGAGTACTTCCCACACATGTGATGTTACTATTGTGGTTAGATGGGAAAGTTGACCTGGTTGGTACAGCATCCACTGTGGTCTAATTAGGCTAATTAGCTGTACTGTTTGAGGTTTGGTAGACTGTCAAGTCATATTCTCCTTAAAGCTGCATTTTGCAGGTTGTTGCTTGCGCTTGCCATCCCAATTGCAGGCCGGGCAAGGGAGGCATGTTCATCTCCTTGAGAGCTTTGAACATGGAGTTCGTCGTATGGACTTCTTCCCCTACCATTGTCCCATTGTCCTCTTCCTCATCTACCTCCTCTCCTATTCCCAGAAAAGGTTGGTCTAATGACTTCAGACTACTGAGTTCTCTTTCGGATTGCTGTGCTTTTCTCTCTCTTCTCTCATGCTTGAGTTTTCTGCTGAGAAATCTGCTATTTTCCTTGAGGATCTTCTTGATCTATTTGCAAGGTCTTTGTTGGTATACTTCATCTGGGATACTTGAATTATCATTATCACTGGATCTGACTATTTTGGTTCTCTTTCCCAACCACTCCTCAATGCTACTAGCATATACACTGTGTCAATCATTCTCAATAGCAAGTCCAGGGAAATCTACAGAGTGCTAGGAGTAACATTAAAAGCAAATGGGACATCCGATCTAGCAGCCGCTGTGTCTAGAAGAACACTAGGACACCAAGAAATCTTAAAGCAGATTGTGGCCTTTCGGTTTCTTCTTTAATGCTAGGAATCTCAACAGGCTTTGAAACAAGTTGGTGTGATCTTGTAACATTGATTACTGAAATTCGGAATTGGCTACATGAAGCTTTGGATTCAAAAAGGCTGCTTCAGATTCTTCAATGCTACGAGGCACACCAACAGTAGCCGAAGTTGGAAGTTGTGACCTTATAGCAATAGAAGAAAGATCTCGGGCTCCACCATTTGCAGCAGCGTTGCAATCATCAAACAGATTGTCAGATTCCTTCATAGAAGGACAGAAAGAAGAATGGTTTTAGAAAGCAAGAGAGAAGGAAGGCTTCTCTCTCTAAATCTCACCCATTCCCTCTCATAGCATGGTTTGCGTGATATCAAAACCTATGTATCATAGAAGATAAATATTTGGGGCACTAACAAATTCTACTAACACTCACACCCACACTCTATCTTTCTCCTAGTGGCACTGTGGGGTCCGCAGTAGATCCAAAATGCCACTAGAAGAGAGATAGAGTGTGGGTGTGAGTGTTAGTGGAATTTGTTGGTGCCCCTAGCATTGTTGATCATAGAAAGAATCCTCCAGGCTTTTCTTGTTTATTCTTCCCAATTTAAAACTTGGTGTGTTGGCACCATGTTTATTCTTTCAGTTTCTTCAATCCCCTCTTTGATATGCTTTTCCTTTGACCTTTTAGCTCCCACTGTCTCACAGCTTGTGACATATCTGCGAGTGCGGTTGCTTAGGAGTTTGTCATGACCCATGGGTAGAACTTGCCCCTAAAAGCTAGCTGTTAAGGGAAGGGTGCCCACAGGTCATAACACACCCCCCAGATTTATCATTGGGCGATGTGGGACGGCTTCATCCCACTTGGAGTCATGACAGGATCCCCGTGGACAGCCGACGTCCGCGTCGGCTCACTCACGTGGCACACTCTGGTCATTACAGGTAGCCCCTCCGTGGACCACCTCAGCGGCCCGCCCGACCCATCGGGACCTGCTCTGATACCAATTGTCACAACCCATGGGTAGAACTTGCCCCTAAAAGCTAGCTGTTAAGGGAAGGGTGCCCACAGGTCATAACACACCCCCCAGATTTATCATTGGGCGATGTGGGACGGCTTCATCCCGCTCTGATACCAATTGTCATGACCCATGGGTAGAACTTGCCCCTAATAGCTAGCTGTTAAGGGAAGGGTGCCCACAGGTCATAACACACCCCCCAGATTTATCATTGGGCGATGTGGGACGGCTTCATCCCACTTGGAGTCATGACAGAGTTTTGTTCACTTTTGGCTATTCATTGGAGCACTATGCTTTAAATGTATGAATACCCAAACCAAATCCCAAGTTTGTTCACTTTTGGCTAATCATTGGAGCACTATTACTCTTTCTAGGCCCGAGCCCGATGTCTCTTGTGTTTATTTAATTTATTTATTTATTTTAAAGACCCTGAATTTTCTTTTAAATTGGCGCTAATGCAACAACAATTATGGTTTTTGTTTGGTTAAACTAGGTCAAGTGCAGAAGGGAAACTCGCATATATCAATGGTAGGCTCGAGGTTGCGAAAATAGATCTTGCGAAACTTCGTGCCCCCCAGGTTGAAGAAGCTGAATGAGGAAATCTAATTTGGCACTTTGTAGGAAGCTGTGCGCTTGCCATATAATCTAGTTTAATTGCGTTTCAGCTTTATGCTTCTAAATTTCAAAGCACTTTAATATAGTATTTGTATGTAATGGTGGAGACTGTGGATATTTGTGATACATACATATATATATATATATATATATATACACACTAGTTTTATAGGACGTGCTTTGCACGTTGGTTGGTGCACAAGAGGGTAGGTATGAACAAATTGAAGTATTAAATTGGCGACAACACTTGACTCGTTTTTAACATCTTTTTAAAAAGTATTAAAATCTTGGAGAATCACAGCGAATGTCTAGATGATAAAATATAGATTTCAAATGTTGGAAGAAAGGAAAAAAAAAATTGAATTCGAATCGAAATGGTGCTGGAAATTAAAAAAATTCTAATTTTCAAAATATTTTGAACTTCTGATATGAAAATTCTGACATGAATTAAATATATGCCCATATATATGCTTTATTTTCAAAATTTATGATGTGAAAGGTTGCGATAATATGAAGAGGTGTTTTGCTAATAACTTGTTTTATAAAATGAGAAAAAACCGTTTTACCTGTTTTCCTACTTTCAAAAAAATGACTAAATTTGATCTTATTCACATCTATTGTTTGGTATCAAAAATGTTTTTTCAAATCATTTTCACATTTGTACTCTTTCCTTGACAAGAAAGATTTGAAGTAATTTACGTAAATTAAAAATGATCAAAACTCAAAGTGCTTTTACATTTACACTCTTTCCTTATCGCTTTATTTTTAGTTTTAAACATTTATGGAGTCTTATAATAATTTTAAGAAAGTACTCATAAAATATATATCTAAAATATAATGATTACCTTAAATAACCAATCCACTTAGTTTACTTTAGAAAGTCCATTTTTACACACAGTCCTATTGTATTTTGTTTTTTTTTTTTTTTTTGGATATCTTGACATGGAGTCTTCTAATTACAAGAAAGCATTTGCAAAGCAAGCATCTAAAATGATTATCTAAAAATTCAATCTATTTTTTGCAATTAGTTGCTAATTCACCTAAGTTATAAAAAAAATATACATATATATATATATATATAGTAGGAACGTGTGCCAAGCCAAAAAAAAATATAGTATTCTATACAATTAAAATAGATGATAATCTAAAATAACCTATCTACTTCAAGGAGTTTTTTTTTTGTTCCACTTAGTTGTTAAACCATAGAGTCCACCCAACTTGAGCAAGCATGAGAAATAAAAAAAAAAAAAAAAGAAAAAAAAAGAAAAAGAAAAAAAAAAAGAAAGAATAAAACAATAGATCATTTGTTTTATTGGAACTCATTAGTACTAACCGACCGAAAAAAACCAATAGAAGCATTGTACAACAATACAAATTATATATCCATTGCGACCTGTTTGGTTTACAGATTATTTTAAGTGGAGTATCAAGAATCATTATATCAATAATTACGTTACCATTTGAAACGTCCCTGCAAAGTGTATTCACCCGTGGAATCTTAGTTGGATTTAGAATCTAGTATTTAGTTGGAGAAAAAAAAATGAAGTAGGAAAGTTAAATACCTTGGATACTCAGTAGAGGCTAAAATTCAATGTTACATCTATGGATGATGAATTAATAAATAAAAAAAAGCTTATAATTAAAAATAACAAGAAAGACATAAACTTGAGTCAATAATTTATATGCATATAAATATTTTTGAATCGTAACAAACTTAATTACCTTCCAGAACGTAAAACATGTATGGGTTAATTACACGGACCTCTCCTGAGGTTCGCCGAAATTACGTAGACCTCCCTCTATATTGTAAAATTATACAGACCTCCCTTGAGGTTTGAATTTGCATTACATACATCTCCCCTCTAGATTGCAAAGTTTATAGAGACCTACATACATACATACATACATACACACCATATATACATACATATTTGTATACATATAGCCATTGAATACATATATACATAGATACTTGTATACATATTTGAGTTAGGTTTGGTATTTTGGGTTTAGATCTTAGGTTTTTGGAACAAATTAATCTTGGGTTTAAATCTTGGAAACAAATTAGTTTATGCAATAAATTGACTTTCGGTTTAAATCTTAGGAACAAATTGATTTTGGGTTTAAATTTTGGATTTTTTGAACAAATTCATATTCACACATATATATATATATATATATGTATATATATATATATATGTGTGTGTGTGTGTGTTTTATGCATGTACTTGTATATCTACATCTATATCTATATCTATATACACATAGTAGAGAGAGAGAGAGAGAGAGAGAGAGAGAGAGAGAGAGAGAGAGAGAGAGAGAGATTTAGTAAAATGGTAAATAAAGTAAGGGTAAAATAGTAAATTCATGAAGTCTGTGTAATTTTACAATATAGAGGGAAGGTTTACGTAATTTTACCAAACCTCAAGGGAGATCCATGTAATTAACCCAACATGTATCCACCTCTAATTTACATCGAATAAAAACCGATTGCTTATTTACTCAAAATGTAGCAAAAAATTATGGTTGCATCAAAAAGTCCAATTTTTTCTCCTTTGCATATTGCCACTAAAGTAATAACTTCTCCACTTAAAATTATGAATTCTCTATTTTAGGCCAATTTTATTTTTCTTAGACAATGTTGATTATTAGATCCATGGGATATGCAAGAGTAATAAAGATCAATAACTAAACAAAGCCTAATTGAGGTCAGTAATCAAACAAAGCTTATTAGAGAGAACCACAAAATTATTTTCTAACCTAACATATATCCTTCACAACTATAAAGGCTAGTTTATGTATTACAAAAATATAAAATCAAAGCGTACTCTAATAATATTTGAGAATATCACCTCCAATCTAGGATTTAGAATTCGTTATATTTTTCACATTTGAGTGGATTCTAAATCCAGTTGAGCCCACAGTTGTATGAATAATCCATGAACCAAACAAGAGAAAATCCAAAGATAATCGATAATCTTAAGGTGAATTAAAATCAACCCTAAAAATCCATGAACCAAACGGAAAAATTGGCCATGTTAACAGAAGTATAAACAGTTAAGAGAGTTAAGTCACTTCTATAGATTATGAGTAATACTTGGGGCACAACCAAAGCAACATCTTTTTGCTAACAACCTCCATTTTGTGTCTATCTCTCTCTTGATGGGTCCCACAATGCCCCCACAATGCCAGTGACCCCACAGTGTCCACTAGAAGAGAGATAGACACAAAATGGAGGTTGTGAGCAAGAGGTTGTGGCTTTGGTTGTGCCCCAAGTATTACCCATAGATTATAATAGAGTTTAATTTTGAATGAGAGGATTGATTTAGTTTCCTTTTCAATATTTACTTTCGAATTAGATTAAGAGTAATCTTGGGGAGTAATACTTGGGGCACAACCAAACACACAACTTTTGGGCCACAACCTAATTAATGTGTCTATCTCTCTCTTGTGTCATTGTGGAGTCCAGTGACATCACAAGAGAGAGATAGACACATTAATTAGGTTGTGTCCCAAAAGTTGTGTGTTTGGTTGTGCCCCAAGTATTAACTCTTAGATTAACTCCTAGAAATCATTCAAGTCCCATTATTGATAGGTAGCTCACTTTATAGAGACTCGTTTTTGCTCAATTATTTAGGATTATTATCTAAGTTGGACTCACTACACACTATCATATCTCTCAATGTAATGAGATAACCAATACGAACTATAGTATTATTAGGAGTAATGCGATTATATTAAGATCTGTCAATAATATAAGGGTAAATTACATAAACCTCCCCTGAGGTTTGCCTTAATTATACGGACCTCCCCCCTAGTTGCAGAAATTACACGGACATCCCTCGAGGTTTGTAATTAGGTAACAAAACGCCCCCTCCCCTAATGGTCCGTTAGTTTTTTTTTACATTAGCCTCCCCTGAAAATTACAATTAGCTCCCCTAATATTATAAAATTATCATACTAAGCCTCCTTTCTCTTATATTTTTGTGCTAATTATAAAATCCCTCCTCCCTCATATGTTTTTGGGTTAATTTTTTTAGCATTAATTTATATCATCTACACAAAATATACACAAAATACATATAAATAGGTCCAATTTTTTTTTTCCCCCGAACAAACCTCTGTCAAGCCCCCCCTGTATTAATTTTCTAGATCCGCCCCTGCCCCTACCCTATGCTTCAAAAGTGACGAAAATTGATGAAAATTCTAAAATTGGTTAAAAATATAAACACTTAACCCCTTTTGTGATGTTAATTTTGGGATTAACGCTCTTTAAGTGAAATCATAACAGTTCTATTTTAGTCCACAATCACAGGGGGCTAAGTGTCCACTTTTGAAGTATAGGGCAGGGGCGGATCTAGAAAAGTAATACAGGGGGGCTTGACAGAGGTTTGTTCGGGGAAAAAAAAAATTGGACCTATTTATGTGTATTTTGTGTATATTTTGTGTAGATAATATAAATTAATGCTAAAAAAATTAACCCAAAAACATAAGAGAGAGGAGGGATTTTATAATTAGCACAAAAATATAAGAGAAAGGGGGCTTAGTATGACAATTTTATAATATTAGGGGGGACTAATTGTAATTTTCATGGGAGGCTAATGTAAAAATACTAACGGACCGTTAGGGGAGGGAGCATTTTGTTACCTAATTACAAACCTCGAGGGAAGTCCGTGTAATTAAGGCAAACCTCAGGGGAGGTTTGTGTAATTTACCCATAATATAATTAAGAGATGGAACGAACCAACATTAAAAAGTAGTAATAATAATAATAGTAATACTACGTAATAATCATAATCGTGTAGTCATTAAGCTTAAGTGGAATGGATTGCAGGTGTTAAAAAGTATAAAACATGTAAACTGTGCCATGTGTATTAGTAACCACATTGAGATTACAAATTAGGGAAGCATATTAATATTGTTCTAATTTTTATGATAGTAACTATTGGTGCTTGTTATTTATTTATTTATTGGTATTTAATTACTTACCAATAAGAATTCTAGTGCTACTCCAACACCTATGCATCTAAAAAAAACACAATTTACAGTGCCAATACGACTTATAATTGAGTCATAATAGCAATGGATTACATATTATTATTATTATTATTTTGATCGAAAAGATGTTGGGATTAGATTTCAGCCGATACCGAAGCATCCAAGTTGATCCGCCAAAAGAAATCTCAATAGGAATCGTTTCTTTTGATAAAGTTCACCAAAAGAAATCTCAGTAGGATTTTATATATATATATATATACACACTAAATCTCAATATAAATCGTGGCCTTGTGTAAGCATAAATATCATATTAAAAAACAAATAGAATTAGGACTCTAATGGTGGACAAAAAAAAAAGTGGTATACCAAACTTATTAAAACTCTAAGAAAACCAAATAAGTAAAAGTGCACCGATTGATAAAAGTGTAAAACACTTATGGACATTGGTACATTTATATATACTAGGTTGCAAGCACGTGCGTTGCACGTGTCTTGTGCTTTCTTCATATCAGTTCTAGGGGTGTGCAATTCGGGTGGGCCAACCCGTGGTCAGCCTGGCCCCGGCCCGAAAATTACCGGGCTTGGGCCCACGGTACTTTCACCATGGACGGGCTTGGGCAGAAAAATGCAAGCCTGAATTCAATTCAGGCCGGGCTTGGGCAGAATTTTACTAACTCTTGGAGCCCGAGCCCAAGCCCGAATTCTATTATATATTATTTTTGACATTATATTATAGTATTTTTTAGTGATAATAATACACTATTAGATATTATTCAAGCACTAACGTAATAGATGAATGTTTTTTCCCAAATCTAAACAAAAAAAATAGATTTGATACTCTACATATTGTTGTTTACACATTAAAATTGGTTTGCACAAAAAAAAATTTGCAATTCTGGATCAATTCGAGCTCGGGCTTGGGCTCGGATTGTACTACTAAATCACAAATTAACCGGACTCAGGTTGAAAAGTTCGGGTTATGTCGGGCTCGGGCTTGGGCAAACTGCTTGAATTCGGGCTCGGGCCTGGGCAGAGCCAAAACCCTTTGGGTCTCGCCCGAGTTACACCCCTAATCAGTTCGGTGTATTTGGTCCTATCCTGCATAGATAATTTAAAAAGTCTCTACAAATAATAACACGCATAGTGAAATAAAATATTTCCAAGATATAGTGTAGTTTGAAGTTAAACTATGAAATAAAAACATTTCCAAGAAAACTTAATGTAGTTTGAAATTAAACTATAGCCTAATAAAATAGTTCCAAGATAACTTAAGGTAGTTTGAATTATTTTTCTTTTTTTATCTTCTTGTTGGTAACGGTTTTGTTGTTTCCACCATCTTTCTGTGATCTAGGTTTCTTGTTGTTTCCACCATCTTTCTCTGATCTAGGTTTCTTCTTGCTGTAAGTGCCGATTATTTCATAATCGTTAATTAGGATCGGTTCCTTGTCTTCAACAACTTCAATTGCTCGAACAACAACAGATCCTTTGGATGCATCCTCTGTGGTGGTGTTGTTAGTGATGATAAGGAACTTGTACTCCTTTAACTTGGACAAACACAACGCCCTATAAAACCTGGACCTTTCTTTGCCCTGATGTAACATTGAGGATACAATATATTTTGTAATGCTTCATATTCTTAATAAACTTTGAACTTGTGAAGAGGGGCATGAAACTATACCTCATGTATTGATTCAATGTATCTTGACCTAAGCAACCGATTAAGATTGTGGCTATTTCTTCAAATAACACCACCATGAGTTTGTCATTTCCTTCGACGACTTCTAGCCTTAAGAACAACCTTTGTATAGTGAAGGGAAAAAATGTGTCAGCATTTGTTAAGTGTTAATGAGAACATCACGATTGCATGAATGCAATTTTTGTATTTTTTTTTACCTTGGAATATGTTCCACATTTTTATCCTTGCATGTGGTGCATTCAGCTCCATATTCAGTTACATTTATCTTTTTGCTAAAAACTTTGCATGCATTATACCACGGCTGTTCATAATTCTCTATCCTTTCAATTGTTGCTTTGAAGCAGTATGTTGATTCCTGCAAAATTAAGTTTTGTTATGCAATGAGTGTTATTTTTTGTGACATTGCACAGAGAATTTACCCTTTTTAAAGACAATGGGTCAAATAGAATGTCTTTCAGCTCTATTTCCTTTGCTTCCTTCGTCTACTTTTTGAATGACGATACTTCAAATTTTGTGATGTCTTTGGAAGAGTTCAACCTCCATGTATTTTTAAAATATTAGAGCATTTACAAGTTCGATCGATACATTGTGTAGCTTAAAGTATTTGTTTTGTGTATATTACCAATTTCTAAGTTTTTGAATCTCTTTATTGGTGGGATCAATTTGTATTGTTGACCTGTAGGATGTTGAAAGTTAGAATTCACCTGTATGGCAATAATAATAGATTATTGTTAAATTCTATTTTGTACGCATTTATCATCGTAAATATTGATATTGTATGAAAATACCTTCATAGACGCCTCCTTGTGCTCTTGAGATTGCTACTATAGGTCTTTGATCAGCAATTGTTTCCAGCAGTTGTCCCTCATTTATGGCCAAGTCCTCCCAAGGTTCACCTTTACTAAGTCGAGACTGCCGTATAAAAGATATAATATATAAGAATGGTTTAATATAGATGAAATGATTATTGTTAAGTCGGAGAAAAAAATAGGATACTATAATACTTACTCTTTGTTCAGCAAAACAATTTCTCGTTTATGAGATAGTTGTCCGTTCGCTTTTGTTACGACATAGCTTTGTTGGACTTTACTAACGAAGCCAAATATATTTGGTAGTTGTTACAAATTAAGAATCATGAATTTTAGTTCTTATTTGTCTAGTGCATGAATTGGGCAACATATTAAACGAAAATTGACATACCTAGTGATTTCTAGTTTATGGATTTTTTTTCATCTTCTTTAAATGGGACAAATTGTTATGCGATGTTCTCCCACTTCGAATTTGTTTTAACTTCCTCCACAAGTGTATTATTCTGTAACACCAATTCAGTTTCTGGGTGTACGTTTTGTAATGATGGATTTCTTCTACCCCATCAGATATGTTATAAGTGTTACTATAGAGTAAGACTCCTTCGTATTTTGTAGCTACTTCATCGAACAGTAATACTTGGATTTTTGTGCCCTGCAATCATTAGTTAAATAATTAGTGTTAATCATTTTGGTATGAGAAACCATTATTTGGTAAATAAATCTGGTTGTTTACTTACTGAAGCATCAACAAGTATGAGTTTCCATAACTTAATTCCCTTTTCCATTCTTAAATGTTTTGATACTTCCTTGACGAAGAATCATCACTTTGATAGTCCAAGTTCATTGGTTGGGAGTATTTCAGATGAGAAACTTTCACGAACAGACATTGTGATTGAAAGAAATAAAAATATTAGCACTCAATATAATTGAATTATTTTCTAAGATAGTGGATTATATTAGCACTCAATATGTACCAAGATGATAGATATGCTTGTGACTGCAAAGAAATACAAATATTAGCACTCAACATAATTGAATTAGTAGAAATCCTGATTTCTAGAAGTACTATTCTTTAACCTACTTGATTACCTCTAGTTTCACCAACTGTTACAACATCTATAATTCCTTGATAAAGTTCAGGTCTAATGTATGATTGTATCCTTCTGAAATAATCCAACCTAGTTGTTTCAAGCTTGATGTACATATCCATTGTTTGCAACTTGTAGCAGTAGTATTGTCGACATGATACCTTGCTATTATTTTCTTCACCAGCATCTGCGTAAGAATTTTAATGAAAACTGTGTTAATATAACACGTGTTTTCCACATTAGTAGTGCACAAGAGGATATATTAACAAATTGATGGATAAAAGTGGCTAACATGTAACTTGACTCGTACTAACAATGTGTACACTTCTTTTTGAAAAGAATCTAAATCTATATCAAATGGATATTCATTCTATAAATACAAGTAAACAAAAATATACAATTATTTAATATTAGGAAGATTTATGAAATGGTCTCAATTTCTGTACGAAGACTTTGAAAAGTTCATAATCGGGACGAAGACATTGGAATCTCAAGCTTCACGAATTAAGCATTAGAAATTAAGAAAACCATGAATGGTAATAATTTGGAAGTGATAATCACTGCAGAAGTTACTAATCAGGAAAAGCCCTAGACCAATCCCTAATAAGCCAATATGCAAAATTTAAACAATGACAAAAAATTTCCTTTTGTGGTAGACAAAATTATTTTAAATAAAAATTTAGTTCTTTTTTTATTATATATAAAACTCATTTTAGTTTGTGTTGGTATTTTTTTATTGCATCTAATGCATTAAGTACCATCTTCTAGATATTTAAGAAAGCCTTTTCTTATGTTTAGATTTAGGTGTCTTAGTGTGTTTCATAATTTAACATTGCAAAAACTTTGTTCCATGTGCAAAAAGTAATTCAACGTTGACTGCTAAGGTAAATCTATTAATTTAGAAATTAGAAAACTACTTTTTTTTAATCTAAATGATCCTATAATAAATTTGTTCATAAAGGTGCATAATTTTTTTTTATTGAAAAAACCAAGAAAACATTTATTCACCAAATCAATATTAGAACAACAATGCGACCCTAGTTTTGAAACAATTTATTATAAACAACTAATTATTCATTTTTTTTTTTTACTTTGTTGCTCTCGACCAAAGATATCTTCAGTAGATGTGAAACTCAGTATGCTGCACCTATTCTCCATAATGGCATTGCCATCATTAAGATCAGGAGCTCGTTTATGAATATTTAGGTGCCATCCTGTTTTTCCTTTTGCAAACAGTAGAGGATAATGTAACGGATCATAACAACTGTAATAATGTTTCATTCTATATCTGTGACCTGAATGAGTATGGACTACAATACTTAATTCGAATTGGGGATTTGTCTTGTTGCCTTCTATCCATACTGCAGCAACTTGATCAACTGTTGGTACGTTATAAACTCGTTGATCCAATCGAACATCCTTTTTAATACAAATTTGAAAATCTTCACATAGAGGACGATCTTTCAAACTTCGAAAGAATTGTGCGTATGGATTTTTTCCAAGATTTGTGATAAGCTTTTTAACAATTTCCTTATTCAAATTCGCACCTTCCAATTTCTTCATTCTATTCTGAATTTCATTATTAGTATCATAAAAATATAACTGAAAATAGCAAGGGCCCTTTTTTTGTTGGAATCAAGGAAGGGATATCATGATAAATCTGTCCTTGTGCTCGAAAAGTATAAATTTCTCTTCTTGCTGATGCAAGCTCTTTATCCAGATTAACTCCAAAAGATGTAAAAGAGAAAATACTGTTATATGCACAAATATTTCTTCTACACTCATCAGTCTCTTCAATGTGAGTTGTGAATAAACTATACAACTTATTTGGAATCTCTATAGTGGCTAGTTTTACTTCTCCATTCTGACAACAAAATGTTAGAGGGTCGTAATCAAATTTCTTTGCACCTTAAAAGACACAGTTTGGTTTTGTCGTTACTAAAATCAGCACTATAAGTGAAGCAATAAAGCCTATTAGAACTATAAAAATGCTATACCCAGACTAAATTTTACACCCAACACATCTTGACCTATGATTCTTGTTCGTCCAGTATAGGACACATGTGGGACCTACATGGGGCTCACAGGAATGAAGGGCCATAATTGTTGATTGTGGAATTTGGTGTGGTTGTAGCATTACTCTTAGAACTATAGAAGCCTATCTCAAATTTTGGTGTTTCCTTACACGTAGCAATGGGATTACATTTTGTTGGAAGTTGTGCTCGCAAATAATAGTCAGTTTATAACATTTACAAATGACTTTAGTATTTATTTTATTTTCTTTACTCTCACTAAATCCATATAAACCAAAAATAGACTTGTTAATGTAATAACCAATACTCAGAGCAACAAGCAAACAAAATTAAACAAAAACCAAATTTATTAATGAAGCAAACTTCAAAAAAATAATTACACCCATATCTCTTCCAAATACTGTTATTTTTTGCCAAAAAAAAAAAAGAAAAGAAAAGAAAAGAAAACATGCCTTAAGTTCGTGGTATGTAAGATGGCTATAAGCCAACTTGTTAAGAGTTGGTATTGCTAATTGGCAGAGAGTACCATTTACAGGGTTACTTAGAATTAGGCGAGACAGAGAGACTGCTAGCCCAATTTTTTTTATTTTTCGTAGTCAGTGATTGGTTTTCGGGTCAGCACAATTTTTTTGGTTTTTCGTAGTCAGTAATTGGTTTTCAGTAATTAGTGATTGATGAGAATTATGATTACCAGTTGCTCTAAAATACTGAAACCGTAATGAATTTGCCAAAATAACCACTATGATCTAAATAAATGTGAGAAGACTTGTGCTTTAAATCAAATTGTGAGGAGGGCCATTACAAATAAAAAAGTGGTATACTAAACTTTTAAAACTCTAAATTCTAAGGAAAATAGTTAAGTAAAAGTGTAAATAAATGTGAGAAGACTTGTGCTTTAAATCAAATTGTGAGGAGGGCCATTACAAATAAAAAAAATGGTATACTAAACTTTTAAAACTCTAAATTCTAAGGAAAATAGTTAAGTAAAAGTGCACCGATTGATAAAAGTGTAAAACACTTATGTACATTGGTACATTTATATATATTATATATATATATATATATAGATATATATATATATTATAGATAGATATAGATTATAGATATATATATATATATCCATATATATGGAGTAATGCTACACCCACACCAAATTCCACACTCAGCAATTCTGACTCTTGATTCCAGTGGGCCCCATGTGGGTCCTCCATAAGACCCACAAGAATCAAGGGTCAGGACGTGTTGGGTGTGGAATTTGCTGTGAGTGTAGTATTTTTGATCTATATATTTACATACATACCAGTATGCGGTTGCATGCTAGAGCCGTTGAATTGTTTTGCCTTTCGTGGATGACTCTGAGGGAAAATGATAAGAGCCTGTGGATCCTCGACCGCGACTACCACTGTTAGCACCTACTTGGAGCTTCCCAGCACCCAACACACATATAATAATAATAATAATAATAATAATAATAATAATAAATAGTATGATGTTGCCTGGGTTGCTTGCTTTCGAGGATCTGCGCCCAATGATAGAAAAGGGGAACATGAACCAAATCCAATTTTATGCATTCCCAAATAAGTCCTTGGTTGCCTCCTAATCTCTAAAAATTATGAAGGAGATAAAGAGGAGATGGGGTCATTTGGGTTAGATTTTGGAGGAATCAGTACTTGTTGGGGAATGAAGAGGGTTGGTTAATGGTTACCTCTTCAGTTCCAACTTCCAATGGACTCGTAGAGCCCATTCCTGAGTTTTCTCCATTCATCGACAGAGAAGCAGGACCAAAGAGCCTTGGCCATTGCTCTCCAAAGTCCAAACCAATATAAAAATAGAAGCTTAATTCAAAAGTTGTTCATGAGGAATGTTGAGTTTTCTCATTTTTTTTTTATTTACTACTTTTATTGTTATTTCATTCTTGGCAAAATCCAAAGAACAACTACAACATGCGTGAGGGTATGTCAAGTAATAAGAAACAACACAAGGTTTTAGTGCACTTCTAATGTGTGCAAGAGAAAGCTTTGCATCTAAGGGTGGCATTTTTTGACAATACACAACAACACACGTTTAATAGGTCTCAGTTTAGCTTATACATGTTTGGGGTCAACCCACTCAACACGATTAATAGTTGGGTTGAATCATGTTTTAATCAGGTTAATCAGTATAAACGGATTTTGTACCTATTCAGCGAACTTATGTTGGAAATACGCTACTAGCCATTGGCAAAACTTAATAGCATTTTGAATTTCACTTAAAACACAAACAATTACTCAATAATCCCCGACTATCTCTCCACTCAAGTTACAATATCACAATCCAAAAATAGGTATAGAGTATAGTAGGTAGATTTTCTATAGCACGCCACATGGCATCTCAACTACATTACTAATACCATGTGGCATCAAAACTACATTGCCATAATATAAATAGTAAATAGACATATCATATAGAGAGCCAAAGGGGGCTGATGTTATAATTTTGCAATAGCTCCTGTTTAACAACACATGGTGGAGATGCTCGGCCATGGATGGACGTGCTGCTTTCGGAGCCTAAATCAAAAGAGCATATGAACCGAGATTCATAACTTCACCACAAATAACCAAAGTGAATAAATGATTAGAAAGGTAAAATAGGATGTAAAAAGCCAAAACAGTATCAAACCATAAATAACATGCATCTTCTTCAACTTAGGATAGGATATACTTCAAGTCTGTGGTGAAGCAGCATACACAGCACCACATCTAAGGCTTAGTTTGGCCCCCATTTTGGTGCTTCTCCTTTTTTAAAGCACAATTTCATGTTAATTTATTTGGTAACTAGGTTATGAGGTTTACAAAAATTGAACTTAGAGCTTTTTTAAGAGGAGCTTTTGAAATCTCTAGAATGAAGCTTTTAAAAGCTCAAGGTTGCTTTTTGGTTTCGTGATGTCTTTTTGAAGAGTAGTGTGTCATTAGTATAAAATTATCAAACAAATTAGTAATAAATTTCATAAGCTCCTTTTAAAAAGCCACATGGGGGCCAAACTAAGCCTAAATATCACCATAATCCGAGCTCAGTGAAGTGCAAGAACAAACAATAAATAACATGTATCTTCACAATTAAATACACATACTTTTTTAAGTGCTTAAAACATATAGCAAAGTACCATCGAGTTAAAAAAGTCACCGTGCTTGGTTTACAGAAAAGAAAGGAACGAACGCAGATCTCTCTTCACACAGCTTTGTTCAAAGTGATGCCTATATCTTGTCCTTGGTTTTTTCAAGATTCCCTTCACGCAGCTTCTTCACCTTGGCCTTTATCTCGATCGGCCAGTCTTTTCGGCATACCTTTCAGGATCCTTCATCCGTATGAGCTCTTGCTCAGCATTGATTGCTTCAAGTTCCTTTGTTGCAGCCATGATATCAGCATTTATTTTTCCAACTTTCTCCCTTGTTCTATCCCTAATTTCAAAAATAAATAAATAATAATAATAATAAAGCTAAAAGGCATAGTGTGTGTGTGTGTGTATATATATATGTATAAAAGAAGAAGAAGAAGCATACTTGTTACCCCAACACAAAAATTAATTATTCCATCACAGATCCAACAAGTGGACCAAATAAATGTCAAAATGAACTTGCTACACATCATAGACAGTATAACCAAACTCCTCCTAAATAAAAAAAAGATCTGACACTCAAAGGAGACATCAGCTTAAAGAACTTGCGCTATGGATCAAATAAATGTCAAAATGAACATCATAGACATAGTAGCCAAACAATTCCCAAGTATATAAAGATCTGCCACTCACAGGAGACATCAGCTCAAGCAACTTACGCTATGGGGACCACTGCAATTATGCGTATTTGATAAACCAATATCTAGTTGAAATAACAGACAAGTCCCTGTAGTTGTATTTTAAAGTGGCATACCTAATAGATACGTAAACGAAGTCTTAATGGGACTTACAAGTCTACAGCACTTGCCACTAACCAAAGAGTCCTTGGTTTAATCGACGTAGAAGGCATATCCTTAAGTAAGGTATTGAAGGCGCAACGTGTGCTTAGAAGCAAATGCCTCCTAGGACCATGATACAAAAAATCAAAGGTGTGGGCCGAAAAGTTAAAAAGGATAAAAAAAATAAAGACATAAGCAAATATAAAGTTCTCAAAATTAATATAGACATAAATTGTATAAACATCAAAGTCACTTCAATGTATTAGCTCAATTGATCAATTAAGAAGTTGCCCCAAGGATGCTTCACATAATAGTCTACCTTGTCATAACATAGAGAGACCTAATCAAGTATGAAACTATACAAATTTACAAATCTAATTTTCAATGTAATTATTCTTAGATAAGCCTATTCCGTTCTCTTTTGTTCTCCTTTTCTAAATATACAAACCAAAGCGAGAGTCAATGTTGGTCATGTTGAACCTCATGTTCACATAAACATGAGAGCAAACTAACACGAACAAGAATAAGACGGGGAAAACATTAAAATTCAGTCAAAGGCCTACATCCACAGGAGCTAACAGTGTTCATTATATTGCTCAAGCTCAAATATTACAATGGTGATGCCAATATTAATAGGCAGGCACATTAATCTTCAAGATACATAATATTAAAGATATATCCTGAGAGTAATATCAAAGATCTTACCTTGATAACAATTTCATAAAATATTTTTCGAAAAAGAATATCATAGAAACTAGTCAATGATGATCCTGTATAGATTCACCGTATGAGGTAGGAAACTCTCAAGTATAGGCAATAAAGTAGCTGGAAGACATGGAAATAAAGGTATCATTTCAAAATTTTGCCTTAATATTTCATTTTATTCACCCAACTAACATGCCAACCATAAATTGTCCAAAAAAAGGGCAGCAATTCCGGGGTCTGGGGTGGGGAGGGTGAGATGTACGCAGTCTTACCTTGCAAGCGGAGAGACAAAATGCACTTCACGCACCAACTTTTGATGATTCATTGACTCTATCTTGGGCGAAACAGCTGATATCTCCATTGGGGAGAGAACAGGGCAATTCCATATGGCCCAACACATCTAACAAGTATCATCATATGTCAACCCAAGATGCATCTTCCTATCTAGGACACCACCAAGTATTTGTAGAAGTGGTGTTTCTAGTGGAGGATGGGTTAGTAACGCATAAGAATCTACACTTGGGAGGGGAACAACATCTTGGAAATGGTTGCTGATACCTCGTTGACTGAGGAGCAAAAGGAGGAATCCGCCCGAGGAAGGGATATTTAGCTAGTTGGTGAGGCAATATCTTACCAAGGCGATGATCAGTAGCTGGTCCGAGAGGATGATCAGCCATACTGGGACTAAGATACAACCCTGACACCTGCAGAAGGGGCAGTGGTGAATTTTCTGCAATGGGTGAAAGACTGGCAGAGCAATGCCGCGTGGAGGTAGAAGGCCCACAGGTCATGAACCTCTTTTCCCTCGCTCTTTGAATATGGAGAATCAAATTTCTGTCACCCTCCGTGGACGAACCTTGCAGAGGACCCTTAATTGGATTATTAGTATAGGATTATATAGTATTCTACAAGATCAAGGAATCTTGAACACTCCCTCTTCAAGATCAGCATGAAAAAAATAGAAGTTATTCGTTGTGTTATTTTTTGGTTTGTTTTCCAACGAGTGGCCCACGCAAGAGAACCCAGGCAATTCAGCTATGGTCACGGAAGGGCAGAAATGGCTACGATTGGTGTGGTGTGAGAGAGCAGCAAAGATGCAACTTGCAAGTCTAAGTGCAGCAGCAAGAAAGATGATCCTGAGGCTTCACAAGAGAGCTACAACATTGAGAAAGGCGAGCTCGAAACTTCACAAGAGTGCTACAATAGCGAGAGATGTGAGCCTGAGAGAGCTGCGAAACTTACACCACAAATCCATAAGATACAAAAGAAATTGCTTCATATTTCCCACTCAAATGCCATGTTGAATTTCATGTTCAAATAAAAATGAGATCAAATTAAAAAGAACACGAACAGGAGGGGAGGAACACGAGAATTATGTGGTTCAGCCAAAGGACTACATCCACGAGAGCTAACAGTGTTCATTATATTCGTCAAGCTCAAATATTACGATGGTGATGCCTATATTTATAGGTATGCACACATATCTCTCTAAGGAGTCAATTTTTCAAATTCCCCCATCGAGCCAGTCCTTTTTATGATTAGAAGTCCTCTCTTCCATCTAGTTGGTAAGAAAGTGGTTTTTCCCTCAGGTTCTTCCCTGACCTTAGATGGGGAAAGAAATGGTTAAGGAAAAGGCGGACACGTAATATTGACGATATGATCCTGAGCATAATATAAAGATCTTACATTGATAACAATATCATTTCGTATAGGATCATATCATTTTATATAAGATCACGTAATCTCCAACTGGTCACAAAGAAGACTATTCTTCGATTTTAAGAATGTGACCCTTGTGTTTTGGAAGTTGCAATAGGTCTCAATATGGGTCCAAAACTAATAAAAGTTGGTAAGAAAGCGGTTTTTCCAAGACCTTAGATGGAGAAAAAAATAGTTAAGGAAAAGGCGCATACATAATAGTGAAGTTGTGATCCTGAGCATAATCTAAAAGATCTTACATTGATAACAATATCATGTCGTATAGGATCATATCATTTTATATAAGATCACGTAATCTCCAACTGGTCACGAAGAAGACTATTCTTCGATTTTGAGAAAGTGACCCTTGTCTTTTGGAAGTTGCAATAGGTCTCAATATGGGTCCAAATAAAAGTTGGGTCTAATGCTATACTAGTTGGGTTTGAATAGGAGACATATAGTAAAAAACTCTCTCTCTCTCTCTCTCTCTCTCTCTCTCTCTCTCTCTCTCTCTCTCTCTCTCTCTCTCTCTCTCTCTCTCTCTCTCTCTCTCTCTCTCTCTCTTCTCCTCTCGTAGCGAAATAATGGCCTTCCTTCAACTTTTAATTCTTCATTTTCCAGCTGATATTGTTTTCTTCAAACGCAATTGTAATTCACATCAGTAACATAAAAATTCCTTTAGTTTGAGTAAGCAGAAAGAAAAACTATCTAATTCGGAGTTTGGATTAAAGATCATGACAATACATTGTTAAAACGAGGGCAAGATTTATTAAAATAAGTAAATAAGAAAAAGGCCATGACAATATGAATGCAAGAATGCAAGACTACAAATTGAAAGGAAAAAAGGGTCATGGCAACATGAAATAATACTGGAATAAAATGGAAGCGTGCACATGGAAATGAAACTTAAAAATGAGTAGAAGTACAGAAGTGTCTAAACCAAAATGTTTGAAACCATATTACCTTTTCATTTCCCATGCGACTTTCACACCCCTGCCACAAAAATAATCTCTATTACCTTGGATGGCTTTGTACTGGATGCATAGTTGTTAAATTAAATTTCACATGACCGAAATGGACAAAAAAAACTGTTCCTCGAATATTACAGATTGAAAGAAAGAAGATATACTTGGTATATGAAAAATTTATGACCAAAATTCATTATGGATCATGATTAGACCACTTCAAAACTAGCCTCTCTTGTAGGGATAAAACGAATCAACTTTGAGATAGGACATGGATGACAGCCTGACAGGTATGCAAAATGACAAACTCAAACGTGGATGAGCAGGAACAAAGGTCTGAGTTGTAGTTGGGTGGACCAGAGAGGGATGAAAATCACGAATTGCTTACCAAAGTCCTGGTCAACTCCAAGGATGAGTGAGTAGCAAAGTAATTGATTCATTTATCTTTTCAAAACACTGTAGTTGGGTTACTTTTCTTAGTAAAATGCCAAAATTAATCCGAAAAGATATCCAATTAAAATCATTAGACGCATATATATGTATATATAAAAATATATGTGTGTGTGTGTGTGTATCTTTGAATAAGAGTCATGTACACTAATCTATGTATACATATAAATAAATAAATAAATATCTATATATATAGGTATCTTTGAATAAGAGTCGGATACACTAATCTAGGAACATTTTCTAGTGTTTTGAAATGTGAAATGGACATTAAAAAAAGGCACTGAAGTGTTGTCTTGCACTTTATACGTTATATTTTTAATTTACAAAAGTCCTCAACAAAAGAACAATATATACATATAGTACATATTACATATAATCACCCTCTGCCATTGTTTACGTTCACATCTATTACATATATATATATATCCCAAAGCAAACTCTTTTTCCACACACTACCACATCAGCAACCTCTCTTTCCACAAAAAATCCAATGTAGCAAGCCTTCCCTATTTCTCTCTATTCTCTCTATCTATTAATGTATCTAGGTGGACTTCTCCTCCTTTCAGAGAAAAGCCTCCTCACTGTGATTCTGTGAACGATGTCTCACCTCCCTGATCGTACCAACGCCTCCTCCTCTCTCAGTGCTTAGGTTCATGGTATTTTAGTTTTCAAGAATGCATGTTCATTACTCCATTTCACATTATGCATTGTATGTCACATGGTACATGTATTTATGTAGCACTATCAATGTGTCTGACAGGATTTCTACATTAGTTATTAAGTTCTCTCATAAGTCCAGGTATAAGGGACCCTTCGTACACATTTGAAGGTGGAAGAGAATGATGAATGATATGAATTGAGTTGAACTGTTTGTATAAAGGTCAACAGCTTTGTGCGCTCTCTCTCTCTCTCTCTCTCTCTCTCTCTCTCTCGTTATGCAACTTCTCTTGATCTCTTCTCTTTTAGAAATCAGTTTAGCTGCTGTCCAGAATTCTATCTACTAGAATTCTTCCATTCTTTCTGTAATGACCTCACCTAATATTAATCCCCTTCATTCTAAGCACCCAAAATCACTTCAATAGCTAATACCAAGCCCAAAATAACTATTTCCATATATATAGCCCACCCACCATAGGCGCGTTCTCCTTATCTGTCCTGCATCAAGTTGGGTCTGAACACTGGCCATAGTAGTTTCAGGGCTAATTAAGTTGTCAATGGCTGATTTTATTGAGGCACGGGCTTTGCCCCTTGGGTTTTGATAAAAGCTCAAGAAAAGCGGGCCTAGGCAGGGCCTTTTTGAAGTGGATTCGCCTAGAGCGGGACTTGAGCCGTAGGAGTGCCTTTGACAACAGAGATACAGATTTGAAGGTGATGCCGGCGGAAAGGAAAGATGAAAATTAATTCAACATGGATAAGAGTTAAATGAAGATATGGTCGCTATCGAAGGAGTGGAGAAATAAGATTCATGTCGTCGACACCAAATAAGTGGGACAAAGGCTTAGTTAAGTTGAGAATATATGTGCATGTACATATACTTTTCGTATTTCACCAGAAAGTATGAGATTATTTAAGACTTATTAACACATGGAAGAAGTAATAATTACAATTGTTTTCTGTATTTTTTGCGATGTCATCAACATCCTGTTAGCTTTTTTGATGGCTGGTTAACCAAAGGAGGGGAATTCGATACCAAAATATAAAAAAATAAGAGGGGTCAAGGAGATTTCTGAAATGTGAAGGGGTTAGGCTGGTGTATTATCGTGAAACCTTTGGAAAGATGGGTAATAATGTAGACAAACAAACTTAGCGGGAAGGGTACAATTAACAATATTAAGATTGTCTGCAATTGATAAACTGAAATATACCATAGTGGAACTAGAATCATACCATATTGGAACTAGAAACCAAAATGAAAAAACGGCTGCCCGAAAAGACGAGTGACAAGCTGGAGATGAGAACCACCACCAATGAAACAGGACATATCAAATTAATGAAAGCATGTACAATAGGAAATAATAAATAAATATAAACATAAACAAATATATATATATATATATATATATACACGGAGCACTTCTCGTGCGGATGTTTCAGCAGTTGGATCCAGTTTTCATTAAGGCCATTGTAATAATTTCACAGGATCCAGTGGCTGAAAGCAGAAGTCCGCAACGTCCGCACGAGAAGTGCTCTGTATATATACATATAATAAAAGAGTAATGAAACAACAATGGAAGGGGTACCGTTTCCCAATATCGCCTCCGCTCGGGACCTGCGACTGCGAGCATCAAAATTCACAAGTAATCAGACAAGTTAGGCTTAGTTTGGCTATGACTTTTTAAAAGTAGTTTATGAAATTTATTATTAAAGTGTTTGATAATTTTGTACAAGTAATACGTTACTTTTTTAAAAAAAATCATGAAACCAAAAAAACAACCTTGATATTTTAAAAGCTCAAGTCCCCCAGAAAAAAATCATAAATTTAATTTTTGTAAAACTCATAAACTAGTATAGAATTGTACTTTAAAAAAAAGGAGAAGTAACAAAATAGGGGCAAAACTAAGCCTTAGTAGTATCAAATTGGTGTAGTTTAACACTAGGATTGGATAATACAAACATCGTCGCTTTTAGAAACAAGGAATTGGGGGTTGGAGCATAAGCAGCGTCTATCAATTAATTGGAGCATATTACAAATTATTACTATTGAAAAACGAGCGACCGAGAGAGAGAGAGAGAGTAACAGTTTTTCATAAACGATCTTAGGAGACATTTCTTTCTTCTTCTGTTGCTCTTTCTCTTTGCTCCTTCTTCACCAAACCAAACCCTATCCTACCAGATGTGAGTTGATTATTTCCTCGACAAAACCAAACAGGGCCAATACAATATGTACACATTTCGTTACCTATGAATTAGGGTTAGGGTTCGTTCTTTATTTCTACTTTAATTGCACTTTGCACCCTTGAAGTTTAGTTATTTTTGCACTTTACATTCTAAAGTTCAAATTAACTTAACAAATGTGCCACTCAAGTCATGAGGAGCTCTCTCTGACGGACGCCCGCAAATTCAAATAAGCGGACTGTGGTGTGGGTCATGTGTGTCACTCTCTCATTGGTTACATTTCCCTGGTGGGCCCGCTAATATTTCTCTCTCATTGGTCAAATAAAGTTGCTGATATTTCTCTCTCTTCTTCTATTTCTCTACTCTTCCTCACTCTCACTCTCTCTTCCTCACTCTCATTCATCTCCCTCTCATCTGATCAACAACCCAAGACCACTCTGGCGACCCACCACTGACCCAACATATATCACAGATCCGGCGACTCAAAATCAGTATTTTTGGGTGCTATTTGGTGTTACTCTTGTGTTCTCCATAGTGACTCAAAATTCTCAACAAGTTTGGATTTTTGCTAGTATCCATTCGTAGTTCTCATTTTTCTGTGACCTTAAAACTAATTTGGGTATTTTTAGATAAATTTGCGGACTCTCTCATTTCACTCTCTCTCTCTCTCTCTCTCTCTCTACTCTTTCTGGGCCAAGAAACCAGTCAGAAAAAAAAATTCAATGTCTCACTTCCTTCGATCTCTCTTTTCTCAGTTGCCCAAATGGCTTCTTCCACCTAACAATTATCAACTTAAGACATGTTCATATCCTTTGGTATTAATAAAAAGGAAAAAAAATCAATATCTTCAAAACTCAAAATTTTAAATTTGGAAAACAAACATGCAAATATTATGTCTCGAATTGACCAAAAGTTGCTTGAATGTGTAACTGTGTGGCAATTGCAATATGTATGGGTACCACCAAGAACCCTTCCCTTTCCCACTTCATTCATTAAAGAAACAATCAATATCTACATTAAAAGAAAAACAGGTATGGTTAATAAATATTCAATCAGCTAACAATATCCAATTAAGTACTTTCACTTTCAGGGCCCTGACTCATCTGTTTGTTTCCTAGGAAAATCATGTGAACAAAAGTGAATAATAAAACCCCCTAGGCTCACCTCAAAATCTCAAAACTAATGGAGCTATGGAAATTCCAGGATTCAAAATTTCAACTTGTTTCTATTATTGTTAAGTTATTTTTCAACAACCAAACAAATCATAAATAAATATTCAATCAGCTAACAATACCCAATTAAGTACTTTCACTTTCAGGGCCTTGACTCATATTTTTGTTTCCTTGCTCTTGCAAAGTTTTGATTTTTCTGCAAAAGATAAATATATGTGTGTGTGTGTGTGTGTATGGAAGGAAATGAGAGTGAGAGTTAATTTTTTTCTCATAGCCGAGAAAGAGTAGAGAGAGAGGACAGGGAAATGATAGAGGGAGTCTGGGAGATGGTCACTTTTTTCTTCTTCTCACAGTTGGCCAAGAAAGAGCAGAGAGAGAGAGAAGAGGGAAAAGAGAGATAAAGTCATTTTGACAGTCATTTAATTCACATGGGTCCCACCCCCAATTTAATTCGCATTTCACATGTGGTGGTCCGTAATTTACCTGGGACGGACGACCGTCCCAGAGCCCTCCTGCTCAAGTCATTATAGCCCTATAGTTACAAATCATTTGTCACTAAATCCCTTTGCTCTCTCTTCCTTTACTCTCCCTCTGTCTGTGTCAAAATCGTAAATCTGGACTGAACAAGTAAGAATTTTGTACTTTCTCAAGAAAATTAAAGAGCAAAACACATAAAAAGAAAAAGAAAGAAACCCAGTGTTTCCTTGGTCGGCGGCACACCCCATGGACCCAGCTTAGGAGACAAAAACGAACCCTTAACACTAAGCACCAATCTAACCTATATATTTCTTTTACTTTCTCCCTCTTGCCTTGTTCAACCCCCCCCCCCCCCCCCCTTCCTGTTTTTTTGATGTAATAATATATAAACGAAAATGCTATGTGCACAATAAATTGTACAACCAATTGCACAAACGTGCAGCACATACGTACACCTTAATTTAAGTTAAAAGTTAAAATTTTTAACCATGGACGTTTTGTTACCCAAGGAGTATGTGCGTGCACTAAATCTTTCTTGGTTGGGTTCGTTCGAGTATTTGCTTATGAAGTAAAAACAAATGGGTACAATGAATATTGCTTTCTTGATTTATCTGGTGTGTGTGTGTTGTAAGGTTGGTACACATGCTCGGGGATTACCCATATTCTACTCTGATAAAACGACAATAGGTAATAATTCCAAAGTCACGAAGGGCAGGCTGAGGGATTTGTCCTCGTATCCGAAATATATATATATATATATATATATATCTCTATACTAGCAATTGCCCGTGCCCGTGGGCACGGCGCAAGCAAAAAAAAAAAAGTGGAAGGGTAAATGAAGCTGTAGTTAATGAACAGATTTGCAAGGAATTACACTGAGCTTCATTAAATGAAAAACAAAATTTTAACACTCAAAATGCCATACATTCGGAAGCTCTTAAATACAATCCAATATTCTCTGAAATGGAAACCCAAATCCAATTATAAAAAATACAATTCAAAGAAAATCTCAAAGATTAAAACAAATGGAGAGAGAGAGAGAGAGAGATGGTGGTGGTAATCAATACATGCAGCTATAATGCTAGATTCAGCCGCAAGGAATATATCTGTAGGTAATGGTTAACAATTCACATAGTTTGACCAACATATGTTACCGACGACTCCACGTGTATTAATGACGTCACCAAGCAACGGGCCCCGCTATAACCAAAATCACCCAATCCGCATGTCTACCCCATCGATGAACTCACTCTGAAGCCCACTTCAGAGTAACTATCTCAAAGACCCACTTCAGAATGCCCACAAAATAGGGCCCACCCCTGCAGAGCCCACTATGAAACTTCACAACTGAAAAGGCCAACCTCAAGCAGCTCACTCCGAAGCCCACTGCGATTGAGTCCACCCCAAACAAAGCAAAGGAAAGCAAAGTAGGCCCATTCCGCCTAGTGCCCTCTCCACTCGCTCCACCACCGCCCACTCGGCACGTGGACATTGTTTAATTCATCGATCACTGGTCAAAGCTTGCTACTACTTGGGATGAGCATTCATGTCATCGATTGGCCATCAAATGACCACTCACCATGAAATTTACCATCGCTACAGAATCGACCACCGCTTGCAGTCACCACTTGCTCTCAAGCGTAGCGTACGAACCCCACGCGCCTCTCCTCGATACTCCCCACAAACACTACACTACACATAAGCACACACTTATACGTGGATTCTTCACCCTTGGTCGTGAAGCAGTACTAAGGGTGGCCATGTCCACTGGGAACTCGAGAGCTCATGGCTCGGCGGCTAGAACCAGGGGTACCTCCCTCTCACGCCTCACAGGCAAAGCTAGGGTTGGTCCTAAAGAGAAAGAGAGACACGTGACCATCAATCACGTGCCCTGCCCCTCCGGCCTCACAGCCAATCAGACCAGCTGTAACCTTTGACTCTCTCACCTCGCCTAAGTCACTTCAACCTCACTCTGCAAGCCAATAGCATGGCCTCGAATAACCCAATGCTTAACCTCGCTGAGCATCCTGCACCTCGAATAACTCCAATGCTTAACCTTCTGCACCAATAGGAAACCGGCGCTGTATAATGCGAACCATCCCTCAAGGTGACAATTCATCTTGCCAAACCAATAGAAAAGTCTTGATATTTCCCCTCGTTTAAACCCTGCACCAATAACATTCATCTCCCTTTGTCTCCCTTTGACCAACCAATGGCATTGGTTCTGGTTCACCATCAAACGACGATACCTCGTCTCTCGCCTTCTAAAAGCACTGCCTTGTCCACATCCTTCATTTAATGACCTCAACTAACTCAAACATACAAACCACTCCGAAGATGCCGACTCAGCCACCGCTAGCTATACCAAAAACTTCACGAATCCTGTATAAATACCGGTCCCATTCAATACATCCAGGGACAAGGAGCTCAACCTAGAGTTAAAGCTTCAACCCAGTCTTAAGCTGCGAATCCAAGCACTTAAGACACTCACCAAACTCTCAGCCATTACTCAACCTTCCACTACCTCTCCTTTAGCCTTATAGAATAACTCCCTTCCAAACAGCAGTCCTCAACGGTAGCCAACCCTTCACTGCTTTCTCTCTCTCTTATTTGGCACTACCCTGGTTCTCACTCGAGCCATACACTCTCCAAGTACCACCATCTTTAGTTATATATTTATATTATTATTATTATTTATTATTATTATCATTGTTATCGTACCAAACTCTGACTCTCATCTACCTACCACATAGTATCACTTGTTGCTCCACTTGGCACTAACCAGCTTACGTGTTATACCATCCTTCATACACTATCCACATCGGATAAAGAACTCACACAATATCAAAACTTGATAATAGTCTTCTCAGTCATGATAAGAACCTGCAGAGAACATGGAGGAAAAGTTGAAATCAATCAAATCATAAGAAATGCCACATATTCTTACACACTAAAGCTTAAGGATCAAGAAGCTAATGATCACTTGCATGTAGACTTGAGATAACTGAATGCGTAGAAGATAAATGGAAAAAGAGAAAGTAATGCTGTAGTTTTCAAATCTTGATCCCAGTTGTAAGAAATATGTGGGCCATACGGGCACCCGCATATATTGGACCGGGTCTAATGGACCTTGGCTCTTGGAGTCCTAGGGTTTGGTGAATGTGTGTGTATATATATATATGATATATATCACACATATGAACCTAACCCAGATGATTTTCAGCAGCCTCTCTCTCTCTCTCTCTCTCTCTCTCTCTCTCTCTCTCTCTCTCTCTCTCTCTCTTACGGTTTATCTCTCTCTTAGCTAATCACCAAGGAGCTTGGGATTTAGAACGTGGCATCATCGGAGATCGCTCAAGAAGCTTTCTCTGTGACTAATACGAAGCATAAGAGAGTACACGGAGGCTACATGGAGCAGCAGCTCGTGGGTGAAGACGTAGGGCTCGTAACAACATCGTTTGGCGATCCGTTGGGTAATTCCGCTAGGTAAGTGACCTATACCCGACTCGTATGCTTGCGTGTATATTATCTACATTTGTATCAGAGCTTGTAGGTGTTGATTCGCCCGTATATCTGCCCAAACCGAATCTGCCATAGATGTGTTTTCAAGCTTTTATCAAAAACTTTGAGATTTTTTATTTCAAGTGGGTCTAGTACCAAAATCCAATAGGGGTCTAATTTTTTAACATGGATATGTCCCATATGGTCCCTAGAGTCCTCCCACAAAGTCTCATGGCTTGATTATCTCCGGTGAGGGAGAAATCTCAAACCCTAAATTTCTGGGCATGTAAAATCGAAAATTTTCAGCAACTTTGCCCTCATTTTATGGTCGATTGAGACGTGCAATCGGTGTGTTTTTTGGTTCAAAGTTCAAGTACTCCGTGAGATCTTTCCAACCATATAAAATTTGTAAACTTTGAATCAATATTGAAGGAGATACGAGCTTGCAAAGTCGGGGGGGCGCGCAGCTTTTGCTGTAGTTTTTTATTTTATTTTTTTATTTATGGTTTTTGGTGAATAAGAAGACTCAGTAGGGTCTTGCCCACTTGCGCCGGGGAGAGTGGGTCCCACTCGTCGGCCTTCTATGATCCGGCAACAATGATTCCGGCGAGTGTGGGTCCCCCTCGGGGTCCCGGTCCTTATATATTTTTTTATTAAAATATTCCAGAAAAGCATTTAATTATTTTATAATTAAAACTGTTTCTGCAATTAAAATATATAGTTTTTAATAGTTTAAATATGTTTTAATTGCTTTAATATTCTGGAAGAATGTGAAAATTTATTTTTTTTATTTTTCCTATATTAAGGGCACTGAGTGGGACCAGAAATAATTTTATGGTAAATTGTTTAATTATTTTTGGTATTTTAGAGCATAAAAGATATGTTTTAAATGTGTTTTTAATTGCTTAAAATATCCAAAAATGTATGTTAATTTTTGAAATTAATATATAGTGTTTAGTACACTGTAAGGGATTCTAAGATAATTTTTGTGTAAATTATCATGTATTTATGGTATTTTAGCGCATATAATTAATGTTTATGGACGTTTATTTAATTGCTTAAAATAGCCATAATACATTATTAATTTTTGTAAATAATATGGGACATAAGGGACACTGTTTTAAGACCATGTAAAATTTTGTGAGACCCATAGATAATTTTTGGTAAATTATCTCAATCATATTAATATTTTAGAGCATATAATTGTGTGTCTTTGTACACATATTAAATTGCTTAAAATATTTTTATTGATTATTAGTTCAGGGAATTAACACAATGTGTTTAGAACACTAGTGGTAGCTTGAGAAAATTATTTTAGTGCATTTTCTCGCTCTTTGGGACATTTTTTAGAGCATATATATTGTGTTGAGTACATAATATATTAATTGCTTAAAATATAACCAATTAAAGTTGTTAATTCTTGAATTTAATGTCTAGTGTTTTTTGTACATTGATTGGAGACTTGAGAAAATTTTATGAAATATCTCATTTTTGTTTTGGTATTTTAGAGCATAAAATTTATGCATATGAGCATTTATTTAATTGCTTAAAATAGCCAAAATAGACTATTAATTTTTTAATTTAATATGGGGTGTTTAGAACACCATATTAGACCACTGAAAATCTTTGGAGAACAATTTCCTTGAAATTTTATATTTTTGGGGAATTTTTGTTGCTCATAGTTAATTTCGTTTAACTAGATCAATTTATTATGTTAAATTGATTCAAAATATTTTGGATCTTGGTGAAATTTCAAAAAATTTTATTTATAATGAAAAATCTGTTTTTCAATTAATTAAATTTTCCATATAGTTTTAAATTAACTGTTAATTTAAAGGGCCCTTAATAAATTAGTTTTAAATTATATTTTAAGACCTAAAATTAGGTTAAAATTAATGAAAAATCTAGGATTTTTGCATTGATTTTACTTAGCTTATGGGAGCTATCCGGGCTATGCAATAATCATTTATTGCACATTTTATTATTTTTAGAGGCTCACAGCTTAGTTGGTCATGTTTATATTACTGTTGTTTATCATTGGATGACCTGTGACCTCTAATTCCTCCTCCTTAAGTGGAGTGACGAATGAGTCCATTCATTTTATAATAAGACCACATGAGTGCTTGATGTGTGTGATTAATACATTTTAATCTGGCTTAAATGAATGGACAATAATTGACAATTAAAGAGCTTGTGTCCTCACGATGTATGTTTAAGGTTGTTTCTGTGTATGTATATGAACAAGGCATCCCTATTTTTTTTATGGGCTATAAATGTAATGTGAGGACGAGTGTTTTACATTTCTTGTATTGGAAAAGCCTACTTGTAAAGGGTTGGTTTTCTTTGTTTATAAATCATGCATTTGAATTACCTTAACATGAGCTCTAAGTTGTCAATTCGGACCCACGTGGGGGTCCATGCGCACTTTTGTTGTATGGCGCACTTTATATCTTGTGAATGATCTTAGATAGGTAATTGTACCATCTAATTGATGTTTGTTTAGAAAAATCAATTATAAAAGGTTTTTCTTGATTTACAAAATTAAGATTTGATTAATGAGCAATAGCGAATTTTTTGGTCTTAAATTGTAGAAAGGGAAAAACTCATTTGTAATTGGATTTTAAAACAAACTTTATGAAATGTGCAAATAATAATGTCAATCCCTTGCGCATTTTCTCAAATATTTGTTTTTAAACCACACTTTGTTAATCTTTACAAAGATAACAAGTTTAAAAGGGACTAATTTTTGTAATATGGCATTGCAAAGTAACACACCGATAGAATAAGCAAGAGCTTATTGGCTTTAGGCTTATTCTATGGTCCAACCCATTAAACCGAATAATGGGCCTCTAGCCCAATATCATTATAACCTTAATAGCCTATAATACTTGGCTCGAGAAGGATCATAGCACGCGCTTTGTGATAAGCAGCATGCACCATGATCTTGTTGAGAAGTATATGTACTATCCAATAGCCAAAGTATTAGGAGATCAGCTAAAATTTGTTTTGGATGGCACATTCACTACTAGATTAAGCATCTAGTTATGAAGTTCGGAAAAGTAAAGGAAACATTCCAAGTACACGATGACTGGACATCTAAGGTCGATGACAGGTATAATTCGTGATTTCAGAATACTCGGAACATCTCTACTGGCGAACTGCAGTTTCAGGCTATGATTAGTTCTTTGCCTGATTCGCAGGTCCATAGAAAACAAATCATGATCCACAACGGAAATGTTAAATTTTTGGTTTTGACATTTTCTGACATGTTGAGCTGAATACGGAGCGCCAAAAAGGTGAGGCGAACCGTATTGCTACACTCTTTACCACAACTTTCATAAGTAGAAGTAAGCACAAGGCCAGTGGACCTAAACGCAATGGTAAGGATAAACCCGCCTAGAGGCAGGGTGGGGCTAGCAAGTTTGCGCCCAAGGCTAACAAGGTGGAAGAGCGCAATCAAGGGCGTTTTCCAGCTCGGTGGTAATAGGATGGATATCTTTGGGTGGCAGTGTTACTAGGACATAGTTATCTAGGGATAACTGCTTAAGAATTGTTTTCATAAATTCTAGTTTCCTTTGTTATTCATTTATTCTGAGACATGGCATGCTAGACTTGAACGCATAGGATGTGATAGGATGATTTGATTAGCTCGAGAAGCCCTTTTGGGCCCACTCGCTAAGGTTGACCTACCTATGTGTGAGTCTTGCTTAGTTGGCAAAGCATGCCAAAAGCCTTTTAGAAAGGCTATTAGAGCTACTCAAGCATTAGAGCTAGTTCACTCAGATATCCGTGGACCTATGGTTGTAAAAGCACGTTATGGCACCTCTTATTTTCTCACTTTATAGATGATTTCGCGCGATGTGAGGATCGCGAGTACTTATCTAATTAGTTCTGAGAACTGTGCGAGGAAAAAGGGGAAACGCAGACAACTTCCTATTCCTGAAACTCCGCAACAACGTGGTGTTGTAGAGAGAAGGAATATGACATTCCTAGATATGGCTAGGACTATGATGGCGCAAGTCAACCTCTCAATGTTGTTTTAGGGGGATGTACTCTTGTTTGCTGCCTATATACTAGAGTGCCTCTTCTCAATCAGTTCCTTCTACCCACTTATGAGCTATGGAAATGCAAAAAGCTCATTTTGGAGCATTTGCGCCCATGGAGCTCAAGAGGTTCTGTTCATTATACCTCGCATAAGTGCGACAAACTACGCTCGAGAGCTAGAAAGCATACCTTTAAAAGGTATTCTAATAGCTCGATAGCCTATGTTACGTATAATGAACAAACGGGTATAGGAATGACAGAAATGGTGCCACGTGATATTGAGAATGACTTCCCCAAACATGTATTACTAAGAGATATCTTGACCTCTATGAGTTAGAGGATGTTGAAGACAACATACCATGTTTAAGCGAGGGTGGGGAGATTGAGATTCCACATCCAGTAATCGCTGTAACATGGTACTAGTCTCCAGCTAAGTGGGAGTACATCGCTAGACGCTAGTGGGAGTGTACCAGATAGTGGGAGTGCACCACTAGGCACTCAAGATTCTCAGGTAGTACACTGTATGGTGATGAGGAAAAAGTTCCCTATCGCTGTTTTGAAATTGAGGAAGACATTTTTCATTTGTGCAAATGTGTGCATAAGTGGATGAGGATGGGCCTGCTTCTTTTGGTGAAGCAGTTTTCTTCGTCTGCTGAAGCTAAGTGGATAGTTGCTATGCCAGATGAGATGAGCTCTATGGATGCGAATGAGGTCTGGGAGTTAGTTGACATTCTGCCTGTGCGTAAGACTATTGGAGACAAGTGTGTTTTCAAAATCTAACACAAGGCAGATAGTTCAATTGACAAGTATTAGGCACGCCTTGTTTATACCCAGAGAGGGTATAGACCATGGAAACATGTTGTCCCAACAGGTGAGATCTGACTCCATTCGCCTTATCCTAGCAATTATCGCATATTTAGTTTTTGAACCTTTTTAGTTGGATGTTTAAACTGTTCTTTTCTCAATGGAGAACAAGACGACAAGATAAATATGGATCATCCCATTGGTATTGTGACCAAAGGGAATGAGCGCAAAAGTTTGCTGTCTCAAACGATCTATTTATTATCTCAAGTTAACAATCGTCTAGGCAGTGGTACAATGTGTGTACATTAAATGGTCCAAGGAAAGTGTTCTGATTCTTTATATGTTGATGACGTCCTTTTAGCTGGGAATAAGATGAGTTCCATTGTCGCCACTTGAGAGTGGTTGTCCTGTCAGTTTGAGATTGAGGATATGGGTGATGCCAACTATATGTTGGGAGTTTATATTGTGAGAGATCGTTCTCAGAAGCTTCTCTCGAGGTTTCTCGAACATTTTTCACATGAAAAGTTGTAAACCCATAGACATCCCATTTTTTGGGGACTCACCTTGACCTTAGATCAATGTCTTAAGAGTAATGAGAAGAGGAAACAAACGTCCAGTTTGCTATATGCGTCCGAAATAGGGAATCTGAAGTATGCTAATGTGTGTACTCGGTCAGATGTCTGCTATGCGGTTGGTTTAATTAGTCGTTGCCGTAACAACCCTGGTCCTACCACTAGAGAGTAGTGAAGAGTATCTTGCGATATGTTCGCAGGACTGTGGACCTTGCCTTATGCTGTCCGCAATGGAAGCATAATATGTGGTGTGCTCTGCAGCTGTTAGAGAAGCTGTTTTAGTTGAGGAGTTTTTGCAGTGGCTAGGCTCTTTATCTCATAGTGATGAGGTTGTGCTCATCAAAGGTGATAGCACGTAAGCCTAAGCATATGCAAAAGATTTCAAAAATCATTCTAGCATGTGTCACATTCGAGATGTGGTTTGCGCAAAGGGAAGTTGTCTTAAAGCACATCTCCATTGGGGGATTTGATGAGCTTAGACATTTTGTAATACCCGTAAAATATATGTTAATAATAAAATGGGTCCCCGTATTTGGTTTTTATTAAATTCCAGTATTTTAAGTTCTTAATCCTAGAACCCGATTATGTATACGTATTTATTTATTTAATTTCTTAGACTGTAAGCCTCAAGCTCAGACTGACTTGCACATCAACCCGTAAAATCTGTATTTTTTGGACTGTTGATCGGCGACGAATAGTTGCCGTTTATAGTCCTAAAAATATGCTTTTTTAGCCCATTTCATGTAGCTATTAGTTATTTTTTAATAAGTATTCTAATTTTTGTAGGTTTTGGAGCTTTAACTTGAAAATGCACAAAAATCCAATGATTAGTGGCTTTGGAAGTCATCCTGGGCTCAAACGGTGATTCCGGTGAAAGCTGAATGCAGTAGCAGTCTTGGAAAATTGCATTTTTGACAAAGGATACTTTGGATTTGAGAAATTTCTCCAGAGATATAAAATGTAGATCTTTGAGTTACGGACGCGTGGCTTCAAACGGCGAGTCAATCCGAGTTCCGAACAAAAAGTTATCGCAATTCTACGAAAGTCGCGCAGTGCAGCGAAAAGGACCTCGCGCGAGCGGGTCGCGCGAGCGACCTGTGCAAAAATCAAAAACACGTATTTTGTTAAATCAAAGTGCCCAGCAAAGGTGGTTTGTGCATATGACGTCCAGATTACAAAATATAGCAGTTTTAGTGCGATTTGGCTTAGGAAAGCTTCCTAAATCCTTCCAAACTCTATATAAATCATATTCTAAATCAAATTGAAGGTTACACATCATTACACAACATTAGATACATCAATATACAACTAAAACTTCAGCCATTGAAGAGAGAAAAGCAAGGAGAAGAAGAAGAAGACCAAGGATTCCCATGGCCTCCTCCATCAACCTCTTGCTATTCATCAATTCTATGGACAACTAAACTCAAGATCTAGGGTTTCAATGAAACCCTAGCCAAGTAATAGGGTTTTATTTATGTTTTTATTTTAGATTTATTATATATGGATGATGATTACATGTTTAGAGGATTTTTATAAATAAATCGTGGCCTCGCTCGCGCTGTCCGCTGGCGCGAGTTTGTGCCTTAGGCGTTTTTCCTTGCTTTTTCTTATATGATGCCTCTGCTTCTTCTCGCGCCTGGTTTCGCGGGCGCGAGGTAGCTCGCGGGCGCGGTCCCGCTGGCGCAATTATAAAAAATATATAAAAAAATTAAAAAAATAAATAATTTAGGAATTCGCGCGCGCGACGGCTGCTCGCGCGGACCACTCGCTCGATTCCTCATTTTCCTATTTTTTCCCTTTTGTTTTCTATATCCTTCCCCCTACCTATTTTATTTGTGTTTCTTTTCTGTTTTTGTTTATTTGGTTCAGTTTAGTTCATGTTCGTTGTTTTCCTTGTTACATTTATACTTTTTCGTTTTATTTCTTTTCCATTTGCTAGTTTAGTTTAGTTTAGCTTAGTTTTTAGATTTATATTTTATATTTTGGTTTTATTTACTTTTAATATTCTTTTGTTAGTTTCTTTTTATCTAGTATTAACAGGTACATTTGAACTTTATCGCCATATTTTTATACATTTACGTGTGTGTCATTGCCGAGATTGAGGTACTATCGTTCCTTCCTTACCTACTTTCCTTTCTTTCGTTTTATTGTTTCATTGGGGGCAATGAAAGGTTTAGGTTTGGGGGTATGCACACATGCACATCATTTTATGCAAAATTTTGAAATTTTTTCAATAAGTGTGTTTAAAAAAAACGATGTTACCGACGTTTTTGCAATTTTAATTCGATACTTCTTAGTATGTAACGTGATTTATTATAGAATGGTAAACAAGAGAATATGTGATTATACATTTGCTGAAGTTATGATATGACGTTTTAAGTTATGTATTATTTGAATCGTAGTTTTATATCATAGATTTGCACATAAACTTATGCACTGCACGTAGTTGCTTGAATACATGACTGATGTGAACTAGAATATGATTCGGATTTCTAGATAACACATGGTGGAGACTAAACCCGGTGAGCTTTTGAGCCTATCTTTTCTTTTTAGAGGGTTATAAATATATTGTGTTTGTCGAATTTCATTGAAATAGCGCATCTACTTGTTGTTTAGTCTCATTATTCTTGTTTTGGTTGATAGTCAAGTTAAAATATTTGCTACCATGCTAAATAATCTTCCGTCGTACATGTTGAAGAACCATATGATCATAGGACATGATTATAGGCCCTCTTTGTTTATTACCGACCGATAAATGATAAAAATTTCCTTAGTTCGCCCTTTGAGCCGTTAAAATGCCATTTTTTTTCTTTAATTACCATTATCCTTGTTTTTGCTCCGACTTGACAAACTTGGAGTTCACCACTGAGAGATTTGTCAACTTTTAGTGGTGTTAAGGCGATGTGTCATTGAGAAGAAGACAAGATGCTATTGGGGTAGTTGCTTAGAAATCAATGAAGAGTCATCTGATAAGCAAGAAAATAAGGAAAAAGAGTGAATATATTGAAAAAAAAACAAAAGAAAGAGAAGAAAAAAATATAAGGTTGAAAAAAAAAGGAGAAGAAATTAAAAGAAAAAAAATTGAAAAGAAGAGAATGAAAAAGATGAAAGTTGGTGGAAGAGATGAATGAAAGAAATTGAACATGCCTTACAATGCCATTCCAAAACTACCTAATGAATCATTTCTATCCTTTTTCACTTCTTGAGCCATATTACAACCTTTGAAAAGTCCTATATGATTCTAGGAAACATGGTTTGGATATGTAAACGATGGGAGGGGGATTAAAACATGGTAATGATTAATTTTTCTTGATTGATTGGCATCCTATCCATGAGACTATTGTTCTTTCGTGTCATGCGTCTTTTTCGAGTCATATGTGAGCATTTGTCATTTTGAAAATATATTTCCTTTACTTACATATATTAGAAAAATTACACCTGTTTCTGAGTGTTTCATTTGAGAGTGTAATTAACATTGCGAGATTCGTAGTCGAGACATAGTTAAATGGTTATCCGAGTTATATTCCAAGTTCATGACATGCGCGTGTTTATTTGACCACCACATCACACACGTGCAATTTTATGAGAAACTCTATTGATTTATACGATGCATGTGCTTGGGATTGTTTTTCATGATTTAAGTGGACGTTTGATTCCGTTTCTTCTTGTTCATTATTCTATTTCGAATCATTATGTTATAATAAGGAGTATTGAATGTTTTGTTTTTCGTTTTTAATAAAACTTTTTAAATTTATAAGTTAATAAAGATGGTTGTGGGTGACTTGTTGATGAGAACCCTCATGAGACTTCACTCGTCCGACTAGGGACACCTAGGGGTTTAAAAGGCTTGTTGCATATGCTAAATGCAATCGTGATCCATACGAAAATGGAGTAGTATTTTATCAGTAGTCGTAGTTTTATTTTTCTTTTCTTTTTGCTCGAGGACTAGCAAAGAGTAGGTTTGGGGGTGTGATCGGCGACGAATAGTTGCCGTTTATAGTCCTAAAAATATGCTTTTTTAGCCCATTTCATGTAGCTATTAGTTATTTTTTAATAAGTATTCTAATTTTTGTAGGTTTTGGAGCTTTAACTTGAAAATGCACAAAAATCCAATGATTAGTGGCTTTGGAAGTCATCCTGGGCTCAAACGGTGATTCCGGTGAAAGCTGAATGCAGTAGCAGTCTTGGAAAATTGCATTTTTGACAAAGGATACTTTGGATTTGAGAAATTTCTCCAGAGATATAAAATGTAGATCTTTGAGTTACGGACGCGTGGCTTCAAACGGCGAGTCAATCCGAGTTCCGAACAAAAAGTTATCGCAATTCTACGAAAGTCGCGCAGTGCAGCGAAAAGGACCTCGCGCGAGCGGGTCGCGCGAGCGACCTGTGCAAAAATCAAAAACACGTATTTTGTTAAATCAAAGTGCCCAGCAAAGGTGGTTTGTGCATATGACGTCCAGATTACAAAATATAGCAGTTTTAGTGCGATTTGGCTTAGGAAAGCTTCCTAAATCCTTCCAAACTCTATATAAATCATATTCTAAATCAAATTGAAGGTTACACATCATTACACAACATTAGATACATCAATATACAACTAAAACTTCAGCCATTGAAGAGAGAAAAGCAAGGAGAAGAAGAAGAAGACCAAGGATTCCCATGGCCTCCTCCATCAACCTCTTGCTATTCATCAATTCTATGGACAACTAAACTCAAGATCTAGGGTTTCAATGAAACCCTAGCCAAGTAATAGGGTTTTATTTATGTTTTTATTTTAGATTTATTATATATGGATGATGATTACATGTTTAGAGGATTTTTATAAATAAATCGTACTTTTATTGATTAAATCATTACTTTCAAAGTTTATTCTTGTCTTAGATTTATTTTGACTCTGATGTGCTCAATGATCTATATTTGCTGTGCTTGTATGGATTGTTTACATGTAATGGTGCTTTATTGAATTGTGCTATCAAGTATCCGAATAGTCCATGCCTAGATTAGACGGATTATACCACAACCCTAGTTTAGTGTGGGATAATTCGTGCTAACCGAAGATGGATTATGTTGGTGTTTGAACCATAGTTATTTTCTTGACGGAGGAATTGGGCTTGTAGCTACAATTCCCCATTATCATCCAACTTAATAAGCTAAAGTAATTCATAAATACCCTTATTATGAAGCTAGTGGTGGATTTGCAATCCTAGGTTCCATAAACATATTTATAAAAACAAATATTTAATTACTATCATAATTTAGATTTACTTTTATTATTCTTAGTTTAATTAAAATCAAATCAAAATATGTTTTTCTTAATTAATTAGATTTAGGTTTTAAAATTAAAGCACTGTAGTATTTCAATCTCTGTGGGTTCGACCTTTACTTTCACTGCTACAAATCTTTAGAAAAGTAAAGTATACTTTTTATATCTTGATATTGACAACATCAACTGTACGGCACGTAGTTCTAGCGACGACCGAACTATACAATTTTAGAATTTAGAATATTTCCTAAAGTGGTAAGTGTACCTACCTAACTTACCTATTCCTACTGAGTAATAACCCCACACCAAACAAACCCTCTACCCATTGGACAAAACCCCCCACTCCTTACCGCCGGGCTCACACCCCCACAACCTTTAAATCAATCCCCCTCAATCTGTCAACCTAATGTATTAACTTGTGGATGTAAGTGTACATTGCCCTAAGTATGTATGGATACGTGTATGTATTCAAGTTTGTATAAGAGAATGGGGAAACCTTAGCAAAATAGCCCACACACTCATACCAACATATTGCCTCACTATCACTCTCTGCCCTCACTCCACACACACACACACCCACCGAAAAAATAAGGGAGGAAGAAGAGACGCAGAGAAGAGAGAGAGAGATAGAGAGGGGACCCGAGACTGCTAAGGTATTGTCCCCGCACCCTCATGTACATCTTTCAGTACCCTTTAGACACACACACACCCCCCTGAACCCCCACGCACAAACCAAGCAGAGCCTAAGGCTCCCAAACAGGCTCGGGTAGCTATTAGAGCTCCCCCACCGGAGCTTGATTTGTTTTTTTTGAAAGTGTAACCAAATCCCATTTTTTTTTACACCAAACAGACCCTTATGATCTCAGGAGGCCCCCCTTAGAGCAGCGTTTGATTAGGGACGCGTTTGGTAGCCCATGCATGGCATTATTCTTTCAAAATCGAAAAAGGATAATCCATTAGTGGGAACCCCAAACGAATGAACCCCGTTCTCAGCCCCTAGTATGTTGTAGAGGGGACCAAACTGGTCATTTTGGCGTTGGAATGAAGCATTTCTATATATGGGGAGATGAGAGAGATATGAGCTGGAGAAGTTTTCCGGCGAAAACGGGCGACGCTGGCGGCATTATGGGCTCACCGGAGAAGAAGAGACCCGTTGGGTTAACGGGTTATATCGTTTACCCATGGGTCGGGGTCCGGTCTTGGGTAGGGTCGGGTAAGTATGTGAGTGTAGATGGTTGTGGGTTCGGGTTATAATAATGAAATGGGTAGCGGGTCGGACTTTTTAAGTTGGGTTAGTGCTAGTGTGTAAACGGGTAACCCGTGGGTTCGGGTTGGATCGGGTTTAACCCGCGGGTATTTGTCTTTAATTATTATTAGTTATTTTATATTACTAATTAACCTGTTAATCTTAATTAAGGTTTTAATAATCTATTTTGATAATAATTAGTAATTATCTTATTCTGTTAACTGAGGTTAGTTTATAAAGGAACTATTTAGTATATATTATGTATTAATAAATAGTTACAATTAAATATAAATGGTTTTAAATAGTTAGATTATTTTAAAAATAGTTTTAAATATCTAAAATGGTTTTAAAAATACCATAAATCATATTTTAATATTCTGAAATATTATCTTATAACAATGTTCTCATATTTTGTTAATATATTGTATACACCATGTTTTATTCTTATATTTATTTAGTGTAAATAATTAATAAGAATTAATTTTACATTGGAATAATTACGTAATAAATACCTAATGACCATTTTAAAATGTAGGAAAATTATATCAAAGTTTCTGAAGGCCTAATGCCTTTATTTTATAAATTCTATTTATAAAACACGAACTTTGATATTTCTAATGATTATTTATTATTTATAAAAAGGACCCGTTTGGTTGTGTTTAAATTGTTTAAATACCAAACGAATTCCGAAAATTATGAGAAAAATACTACTAGCCTATTTTAAGGCCTAGTATTTAATAAAAATATTTACAAGGGTCAAATGTCTTTCTAAAATTGTTTTAATTATTAGAGTGTTCCTACGTCTATTATTAGACGATTAAACTTCAGAAATTCATAATAAATAAACCGTAACTCAGAAAAATACGCGGTCTGTTCCTAGAGCCTTAGAATAATGTCTAGAATATTCCCTTAAAGATTGGTGATCTTTCGACACGGTCAAAAATACAGCTTATCTTTAGGGCCCACACTGGTATAGGAAACCCAGCATTTTATGCGACGGACTCCGATTTGAGTCTAGTCAATGGCGTTAGACTCAGAATGATGTCTAGATCATCATGTTGAGGTTTAGGAACACATCCGGCATAATTACCATTATGCCCTTGATTTTAGTATGCTTATTAATCAACGTTCTATGAATTCGTATAGTCTGTAAGAACCACCGCTACGCTTGCTTTTACACACCTGCATCGAGGTGAGTCGTCCTAACTCACTTGGTATAATATAAAATTATTCTTTGTACATATATGTATACCCAGTGCGTCCTGTGTGGACGATACTGATAAGCATTAACCATGTGAATGTTAAGATTCCTACTTATATGATAAACGCATGTTAGTTAATATCCGTTGATATACCCGCTTATCATGTTTCACGTTTATACAATCACATGAACATTCATTTGAACATAATCGAGTCATGATGTCAATATTGACGTTTGCATGGTTAGTCACGGGGACTAACCTAGTCATATGGTTATACATGTTTGAGTGGACCGCAGTGGTTCGAATGGTACAGTCAAGTAAATGGGAACATCGATGAAACTGCTATAGGGCCCTGTTAGGCGACGATAGCCAGAGTTTCCATTGAAATCATTGAAGTGATACATGAGTTGTTGGTTGATATGCTATAGGGCCCTGCTAGGCGATGATAGCAAAGTATCCATCTGAACTTGATTTCAATAGTTACCTTTCTAATGCTATAGGGCCCTGCTAGGCGACGATAGCGCTGTAACTATTCTATTCTCCAAGCAAGGTCACGAGTACCTAAGAGTCCAATGATTACACTCTTTTAAAACCAAAACTGCTATAGGGCCCTGCTAGGCGACGATAGCAACGTAATCATTCTACTCTATGCTAACGGCGTTATACGGGTAATGTAACAAGTCACATGAGTCAGTTATGGTGTCTGTGGTCGAGTTAAAGTCGAATATATCGATACTGCATTGTGTCGTCATATTACCATGTCATATGTTCATTAATGTTGTTTCAAGATATTGCCGTACTTGTATATCCTTAATTGTATTAGGAGTGATCGGTTAAGACGATCTCACTTAGCTTCAAAAGCTAACGGCTCCTTCCCTATCCTGGACATCTTACGTCTAGGTTACAATGAAGAGGACTATCAAGGTAACCCTGAAGGTGAATATTACTACCCTCAAGAGGGGAGCTATCAGGAAGGTGATCCTGAGGCAGACTATTAAGAAGAGTATGATAACAAAGGTTATGGTTTTGCCAGCTAGAAGAAGAACTCTGGCCTACTTTCGTTTTAAGACTTCTTTTATGTTTTAAATAGCTATCTTTGTTTTGTAATAATTTAAGTGGCGTCGATCGCCCAACTTATCTTTTGTGGTTTTCATTTGGAACTTCTGTAATAGCCTGAGTAGCAAACACTTTAAGTTCCCTCATGAATACCATTAGACGCTTTTGCAATTTCGTACTATGATATATATTATGTTAGTATGTTGCACGAACAGGTCAGTTTTATGTAACTCGTCATTCCCTACGGGTCCAGAAAGGAAATTTTAAATTTTCCCTATTTTTGGCTACTCCGGGGCGTGACAGGATTTTTGGTATCAGAGCCAGGTTTAGTTGTGATCGCTGACTGTCCGACACCCTTAAGTTAGAAAACCTAAAGATATTTTAGAAACAACAATCGATACTAAAATAGTCTTTCTTTCAAACAGGTAGTATGGAGAACCACAAGGAAGCCTTTACCCAAGGTCTAGTTTTCTTTGTTGCTGCTTTCAGATATCAGACTTGTAAAAAGATAGAAAAGTTGATGAAGTGCCTCTTCTTTATGAAAAAGGTCCCCACGACCGTGCGTCATATCATCATAGCCCCCCGCCTAGTGCCAATAGAGGTGGATGAAATCTCTGACATTCCTAATGACCCTGTGACAATCAACTTAGAAGAAGCACAGACTGAGATAACTCCTCTAGAAACTCCTGTCAGCCCAGTGGACAGCTCTGAAGATGAGGAAGTGGAAATTTACCTGATTGATGAAGATCTCATCGAAAAAGGAACACTGTACACATACAACCCTGACTGGCCGATAGGGTGGGACAACAAAAGATGGATGTCATTTACCCCGCCTGAAGAGATGGATATCTCGGAAGAATTCCCACAACTAGAGGATTAAAATGCCCTAGTTAGCTCATGTCGTATTAAAGTTGTTTTGGGATTATAATCCCACATTTTGATGGAGATATATATGTAAAAGTTGTAGTTCAATTCTCTCTTATGTAAAAACCCTTTTATTAAAAAAAACCTAACTATTAGCTTTCTGATTTCCCATGTTTGCATTATTTTCTTCATGATCTAATAAGATAAATTTTAAGTGATAAACCTTATGACAATTCGATCCAGTACCTTAATTAGATAGTTCTTCTGATGAAACAGGTAATATGGAACCCCATTATGTTCCGGATCCTTTTGGAAGACATCTGATTTTCCCTGACCGCACAGTGCCAGCAAACCCAGATATATACCATCGCCAAATCCGAGAACTAGCTAGAGACGGAGGGAAGAGAAACTTATGGGTCGAAATAAATAAGAATAACGTTTATAACTATGATACCCTACGCTTAGAGGCAATCTATGAGGCTAAAATCTTCAAGAAAGTCCAGGACGAAATGGTCGTTCTACTTAAGAACCCCGAAGACTTTGAAAGGATGCACGATAGTGCCTACCAAATGCCCCCACCACCTCCTATACTCCTCCAACAACCCCCGCCATTTCAAGGAGTGCCTATGCACAAAATACAGTCTCGAGAACCAGGCCACTATGTCAGTGATGATTGGAGGTCACATGATTTACCCAGATGGCATCGAACCAGCCGACCCGGAAGGATTCATTGAGAATGTGCAACTGAGAGCCCGCCAACGCCTCCGAGGAGGACTGAGAGTCCAGCGACACGTGTGGCGCCCCGACCCGGCGTGGTCAGAACGCCCACTAAACAGCTCAACTAATAGCAAAGACGATTAATTAATCTTGAGAGTAATAGTTTTAAAACAAATCAGCTATATAACGGCTCAAATTTGGCTAACCCAACCTGTATTAAACAGCTTTATAAACATGCTCAGTTATTTTGAAGATCCAAATATATTACAAATAATTTACAACGACTAACGCAGCCCAAATAAACTAATCCACACTACTGAACTTAAAAGTTTAAGTTTTTGTTTTTTTTTTTACAACGTCTAACAAAAGTTGTAAACCAGACTGTATATTACATTTCCAACAAAGTACTACTCCTATATGGCCATCCACAGCGAACTTAGACCCACGGCAGTGCAATCCTACAGCCCAAGAGATCATTTTACCTGCACAAGAAAATCTGTGTGGGTGTGAGCAACCCTTGGCTCACGGCTAGAAAATCAAAATAATGCAATAAAAACATTCAGGTCAACACACAATCCGCATTCAAGTTATTTCAACCAACATATACGCTAATGCAATGCATTCTCATAAATGAAATGACTCACACACCCGGGCCCATTTCGCTCGGCTCTTTTGGCCGTTTCCAAGTTTCGCTACTTGGATTTTTATCGCTTTCGCTATGCACGTGCATGACATATAATATTCGTGCCATGCTCAATGTATGTATTTCATACAACTCATTTAAGATTTTCATTCAACAAAAATATAAACTCAACCAGTAATGTCCATACTACATTATTATGTTTTCTAGAAAAAAATCCACCTCAAGTCTTTATGAAAATTAGTGCAGTGATTTAGTCCGCTCGCTCCGACGGTTCTTTCGGGGCGCTCCCACTTGCCTCTGAACCTGAAATCTTAAACAATTAGGTTCTATCGCATATATAGGCTAATAAGCATAATTTTCAATCAAAATGAAACTTAAGAATTGATTTCATAAGTTAATTCTAATTATTTTTAAAGCAGCCCATGTTTTGTTCTTGTAATACCAATCACGAATGCGGAAGCGACATTGGAAATCCCACGGGGATTCCTACGAGGATGACTTACTAACATACAAGCCGAAGTGGACTTACATGTTAGTGAGTCCAACAAGGATGAAAACATATGAAAATTTAATTGAAAGACTATCCGGCCAAACACTAGTTCAAGAAGAGAAGGAAAGATACAATAAATTTGATTAAAAGACCATTTTTGAGTAGTTGCTGAATTTTAAATCATCTATAAGTAGCTGTATCTTTAAAATTTTCACATTCTGTCCGCGTTAGTCCATGTAAAATTCAATTCTGCACAACTTTCGTCAAATGGCATTTTTTCCAAATCCTCACTGTTTGGGCAGAAAATCGAAATAACAGTAGCAGCTTTTATTTGACAGCAACTCTTGACAGCATTTTGGGCAAGCATAAAACAACCCAAAATCATAAATTTCATGAATTTCTAACCTACAAGTCACTTCTACCATTCAAAAACCTATCCTAACTTCATCATTCCATCTATCAAACTCAAAAAAATACCCAACTTCAAACCAATTTCAGATTTACAAAAATACCCAAAAGATCTTCTTCAAGCTCTTGAAAGCTTCAAGAACACAACAATGGTGAAACTCCCAATTCACAACCAATCTTTACCAAACTTGAAACCAAGAATCTCAATGGTATATAAAGCAGATATAAACACTTAAACAACTCCAAAACCCCACAAATTCATACACCCAAACTTTCTATTTTCGGATTTATTAAAAACCCCTAAATTTCAATACCCCAACAATTCCAAAATCAACTATATTCAAGCAAAAATTGCCATACATGATATACATATCACCTAAGGCATATGGAACACATATTCACTTCCAAAATCAACCAAATCAAACTTCAAATTTGAATCTAAAATATTCAATTTTCGGATTTATATCAAACCCTAAAAATACATGTTCCAAAATTGCCCAAAACTCAAATTTTACACAAAAATCTTCATACCACAACATATATACATATCAAGAATCATATAAACAAGTTCTACAACATCAATTACAACTTTAATTTCAGATTTTAACCTATGAACACAAAACCCCAATTCAAGCTTTTAACCAATTTTACTTACCTAGGGTGTAGAAGATGAAGACTTCTCTTTTCCTTCCAATTCCTAAGCCTTCTTCTTCTTTTTTTTCTTCTTCTTTTTCTTCTTCTTCTCCCCCTCACTCTCTTTCTCTTCTTTTCCTCTTCACTGTATCTCTCTCAAAATGAAGAAGAGAAGAGACTAACGTAAGTCTCCTACAATTTGTTTTTTTTTTTTTAAAGTTTTAAAAATTATGTTTTACACCCCAATATTTCTTAAAACATGCATTTAAGTTCCCAAACTTCCCCATATCGCTTTAGGACCCCAAGATATCAATAATTAACAATATAAACCCCCATTGTTCAAATATAAATGCCCCTAAAAAAAACATAAATAAATAAAATATATATAATTTCCGCATCGCATTCGCTTGACTAATTAATTTAAATTAACCTATTTGGTTCTAGGTCTCACAACACGTATACAATATCTCCGACCCTCACCGACTTCAAGCTGAAGCCATCCATACTGCATACACCCAAGAGTTAATGCATGGACAAATAAGGATACTAGCGATGGATGATTCAGTCTTCCAACCACTAGTGAACCAAATACTACAAGAACCTTCCATTCACCCAGAAGACCACCTAGTTTGGCCACCTAATGAGAATGCCCCTGCGGAAGTAGCACCCCTAGTGGAAGAACCTGCTGCTGACCCTGATAATGCAGGAATGTCTGATGATGAACCGGGTGCATATCTAGAAGAAGAGGAAGATGAGGGAGACGAAGAAGAGGATCCCGAGGAAGAACCAGAATAGGAAGTACCCCATCAACCTATGGAGGTTCACCCTATAATAGAAGAGCCTATGGACAATGATGATAATGAAGAGGATGAAGGCAATGTTGAAATTGAAGATTGGGATTTGGGTGAACCCATTGTGGATGAAGATGGGCCTAATGACTCTGATATGGGAGAAATCACATCTGAATCAGATATGGATGACTAGCCTAGGACAACCTATTATGATGTATTAGTTATTCTAAGTTTATGTATGTACTAGGTTAACTTTGGGGTTATGACCCTTTATGATGTATGAATACATGTAATAGGATAATGTCCCCTTTTTGTTATCACGTATTCTTGGCTAGTTCAATTCTGTAATTGTTATTAGAATATTAAATGAAAAAGATGTTTTAGTATCATACTTGTCACCTTGCTTGTTTTGTTTGTTTAAATCACTTATAAATATGTTAGCGAATATCTAGATGAATCCTGCATATGAGTTCTAAGTAGAATACTTCTATAGGTAAACCAGATACCCAATGGCAGACTGACCAAGGAGGAATCGACGTTTAGGACTCCCAAACCCAACTGAAGGAGCAACAGAACCCATTCCTGCTAGAATGGATCCTACTGGAGTGTTTGGTGCATTCCTATAATGCTTGGAGCACATTGGGAATAATCACGGACCAAACAACAACAACAATAACAATAATGCTAATGTCAATCTCGTAGTTCCACCTAGACCCTAAGAGGATCGTACAATGGAACGATTTCGTGCAATGCGGCCAGACAAGTTTAATGGAATGACTGAGCTGTGGGAAGCAGAACAATGGCTTCGTGGACTAAACATCATCTTTGATACCCTAGGATGTTCTAAAGTTGAGAAACGTCGACTGGCTACGTATCAGTTGACCTATGCTACAGTTGACTGGTGGGAATCAGAGAAAGCAACACTGGGAGGAGCCGCACAAAGGATGTCATAGACGGCATTCAAGGAACTGTTCCTGGAGAATTATTTTCCCCAGACAGAAAGGAACAAAAAGGAGAAGGAATTTATTGACTTGGTACAAGGTAACCATACTGTACGAGAGTTCATAGTGCAATTCGAGTGTCTTTCTCAATTTGCGCATCACATGATCGATACCCCGAAAAAGAAGAACCGGAAGTACCACCTGGGACTTTTCCTACCTCTGCAGAAGCTGACCTATGGCCACTTGAATCAAACTTTCAAAGCTTTAGTAGGAATGGCCCATGGCTTTGAAGAAATTACCGGTCGTGAACAAAGGCGTTTCGTAAACCGACCACCCCCTCCGAGATTTAATCAAGGACCGAGACAAGCCCCGGCTCGCAATCAAGGATTCAAGAGAAGTTGGAATGGTGAGAAGAAGCCGCAGGCAGCTCTATTCCGTAAGAAACCAGCTGTGCCGTTTAAGCCAACTCCACCCCATGGACAATCAGGAACCATGAGTAATAACCCCAGAGTTTGTTTCAACTGCGGATTCCCCAGACATGTGTCTAAGGATTGTCGCGCCCCGAAGAGGAATAGTTGCATGGATGTAGTCTGCTTTAACTGCAACAAGAAGGGACATCTGTCCAAGGATTGTAAAGCACCCCGAGGCGGTTACTATGGAGCGTCGACTCAAGGACAAACTCGCCTCAGTGCTATTATTCCTGAGGAGGCAGGATTTGACAAAGAAGAACAGGAGAATTTGGAAGGTACTTTAACCCTCTTTAACAGTCAAGTGAAAGCTTTGTTCGATACTGGTGCATCCAATTCATTTATTGTAATTAGAATCGTGCAACGCTTAGGCCTAGTACCCTAAACAATGGATATAGCTTTGAACGCTACGTCACCTTTAGGAAAGAGTGTTAAGCTGGAAAAAGTATGCAAGGACTGCCCTCTAAACTTGAAAGATCATAACCTCCCCGCTGATTTGATAGTTTTGTCGATGAAGGAATTTGATGTGATCCTAGGAATCGATTGGCTCGCGAAATACCATGCCAAGTTAGTTTGTGCTAGCAAATCCATATTCTTTTCAGCACATGATGGTGAACCATTTGATTTCAAGTGCAATCCCTCGTATGACATTTTCCTCACCAACTGCCTAGCTACCCTTGGAACCACGAGTGATGAAATTCCTATAGCCCAGATTCTCGTAGTACGAGAATTCGAAGATGTTTTCCAAGAAGTTAAAGGATTACCACCCAAGAGAGACATCGATTTCTGTATTGAGCTAATGCTTGGAACCTCACTGATATCAAAGACACCATACCGAATGGCCCCAATAGAGATGCAAGAACTAAAGACGCAAGTACAAGAACTCTAGGATCTCGGATTTGTTCATCCAAGCACTTCGCCATGGGGAGCACCAATACTGTTTGTCAAGAAGAAGGATGGAACACTTCGACTCTGTATCGACTATAGAGAACTGAACAAGGTCACAATCAAGAATCGATACCCACTACCGAGGATTGATGATTTGTTCGATCAACTACAAGGAGCTACTACATTTTCAAAGATAGATCTATGGTCCGGATACCATCAACTGCTTGTTCGACCTGAGGATGTACCCAAGACGGCCTTCAGAACCAGATATGGACATTATGAATTCCTGGTAATGCCGTTCGGATTGACCAATTCCCAACAGTATTCATGGACTTAATGAACTGAGTCTTCAGACCTTATCTGGATCAGTTCATCATTGTATTCATAGATGATATCCTCATCTACTCTAAGATAGAGGCAGAACACGACGAACATGTAAAGATAGCACTTCAGACTCTACGAGACCACCACTTGTATGCGAAGTACAGCAAGTGCGAGTTCTGGCTAAAAGAAGTCAAATTTTTAGGACATGTTGTCTCACAGGAAGGAATAGCAGTGGATTCATCAAAGATTGATGCTATCTTGGATTGGAATCGACCGACCACAGCAATGGAAGTCAGAAGTTTTCTTGGTGTAGCTGGATACTACCGGAGATTTGTGGAAGGATTCTCCAAGATCGCAGCCCATCTTATTAGATTGACCAAGAAGGATCTGAAGTATGAATGGAATGACAAGCATGAACGCGCATTTCAAGAATTACAGAAGAGATTAACCACAGCGCCAGTGCTTGCAATACCGAAGAGCGGTGAACAGTTTGTTGGATAAACAGGTTTAAAAAGAAAAGTTTAAACGCGCAGCGGAAAAAAACAAGTTATAAAAACTTTTGGTATTCCAGGATTTACTACTCGTCAATTCCATAGATGCGTACAAGGGGGTGCAAGAATTATACCTTAGTGTCTTGAACCCAATTCTGAAACTTCAACTTCCAGCAGCCTCCACTAGATGATCTTCACCCTTACGACTCCTGCGGATGCCTGCCGGAAAGACTAGGGTTGGTGGGAACCCTAATAGAGAGGATAGGAAGGTTTTGGGAAGACTATGATAGTTTTTGCAGCTTCTGCGTATAAAAACGACGAACAACTTTTTCCAGAACGCAGCTGCCCTATTTATAGATTCCCAGAACCGACCTAACCTTCGATCGATCGAAGGACTTCGATCGATCGAACATTCGATCGATCGAACCTTTCTCGATCGATCGAACCTGATGCCTTCGATCGATCGAACTATCTTCAATCGATCGAACCTGCCAGGACAGTTTCCTCAAGCGTCTTTCCAAGCATCCTAGCGGAGCTAAGAGTGGGACCTCCTAGGCTCTTTATTGTTGGCTCAGACCAGTTTATTAATTACCATGACCAAACTCTTTGATCAGCAAACTAACCAACTGGTCAGTTAACGTTTACTCCACTATAAAACGATAACTGAACTCCAACGCAAAAGAACATATCCGAAGCGATAACTAGACTTGTATGTTGTACTAATGTCCCTCTACCGTCAGCATTCGTAATCATATTCAGGTAGTCAGATAACTGTTACTGTCAACCTGAATCATGATTACTTCTTGTATTCCTTGAGTCCCATTCACTACTTATGATTTCCAAACATGTTGATAACTCTTATCAACAAGACTGCAGTACTCAGTAATCAACTTGGTGACATTCTCAAGGGAATGCTTACTCTGAATCAGAGGGTAGATTCTATCTTGACAATATATGTTCACAACCCTATGGACATGACATACCCAAGATACCCAGGTGTTGATCTTCTATAGACCTCACTGATTGGTAAGTCAAAGCAGTCATATCCACAGTCTGTGTTCATAATCGTCTCAAGATTGAGAACACATACCTTATACAAGTTATGAGTTCCTATTGACTGTTGACAGCATTGAGCGTCAATAGGACACTCAGGTCCGTCAATGCACTATAAGCACTAGCATATTAACCAAGAGTCACACTCTAGTGATTGAGATTTATCACTCCATCCAATGGTAGTTAATGATGCTACAGTGTATACCTGATGAGATATCCAGTCTCATCATCCACTGTGACAAGCTTTAAGTATCAAAGAATAGTAATTCGTATCTCATTGTATGTATCTCATACACACACGAAATACTTACTATGATACTTATGGATTAAACAATCATCTCATGAAAGAAACATACACAATGAAATGTAAAGCTGATATCCATATATTATAATGCTAATGTCTCATACATAAAGTAATGGTTTGAGGGCACAAACCCAACAAACTCCCACTTGCACTCACAACCATTCAGAACTACATCTAAGACCTAGACTATCTAGATGACGATCAAAGACCTTCTGTGGTAAGGCCTTTGTAAACGGATCAGCAAGATTGTCAGCGGTGGCAATCTTGGTGACAGTCACATCTCCACGTTGAACTATATCTCGGATTAGGTGATATTTCCGCTCTACGTGCTTTCCCTTCCCGTGGTTCCTTGGCTCCTTGGACTGAGCCACTGCCCCACTATTATCGCAGTATAGCGTAATAGGTGACAGCGACGCTGGTACCACCTCGAGTTCCATGAGGAACTTCTTGAGCCAAACAGCTTCCTTTGCGGCTTCACAAGCAGCCACATACTCAGCTTCTGTAGTTGAGTCTGCAATGCATTTCTGCTTAATGCTCCTCCAACTGACAGCACCACCTCCCAAGGTAAAGAGATGTCCGGATGTCGACTTTCTCGAATCTTTATCTGACATAAAGTCCGAGTCAGTGTATCCTACTGGAATTAACTCACTACCGCCGTACATAAGCATGTAATCTTTAGTTCTTCTCAAGTACTTAAGAATGTGCTTAACGGCTGTCCAGTGCTCTGGACCAGGATTCGATTGATACCTGCTAACCATGCCAACAGCAAAGCAGATATCTGGTCTAGTGCATAACATCGCATACATGAGACTTCCCACTGCCGAGGCATAGGGAATTCCTGCCATGCGATTCCTCTCCTCTTGTGTCTTTGGACACTGGTCCTTGGAGAACGCTAAACCATGCCTGAAAGGTAACAAACCTTTCTTCGAATTATCCATTGAAAACCTAGTTAGTACTTTATCGATATAACCAGCTTGAGATAATCCCATTATCTTTCGCTTGCGATCCCGAAAGAGCTTTATCCCAAGAATATAGCTCGCCTCTCCTAGATCCTTCATATCGAAAGTACTAGCTAGCCAAACCTTGACCGTTGACAGCGCCGCTACATCATTTCCAATGAGTACAATGTCATCAACGTAAAGCACAAGAAAAGCCACCACTTTTCCTTCACATTTCTTGTATACACAAGGTTCATCCAGATTCTGTATGAAACCAAACGACTTGACTGCTTGGTCAAATCGGATGTTCCAACTTCTGGATGCCTGCTTAAGCCCATAAATGGACTTTTGCAACTTGCATACCAAGTTACCTTTCCGACCAGCTATGAACCCTTCTGGTTGTTGCATATAGATGTCCTCCTCAAGATTGCCATTCAAGAATGCAGTCTTGACGTCCATCTACCAGATCTCAAAATCTAGGCATGCAGCAATAGATAAGAGTATTCTGATGGACTTGAGCATGGCTACCGGCGAGAAGGTTTCCTCATAGTCAATGCCCTCCCTCTGAGTATAGCCTTTCGCCACAAGCCTTGCCTTAAAGTTCTCAACCTTTCCATCAGATCCTCTTTTCCTCTTATAGACCCACTTGCAGCCAATGGGTTTAATATTGGCTGGAAGTTCTACAAGATCCCAGACCTGATTTGAATCCATAGATTCCAATTCAGTCTTCATAGCTTTAATCCAATGAGCCGAGTCTACATCAGCCATTGCCTCTTCGTATGTAGCAGGATCAGATTCAGATTCTATGGAGACAGCTTCAAAAACTTCTCCTAAGAACATGTATCTATCAGGCTGGCTGATAATCCTCCCACTACGACGAGGTACTAGTGCGGAAATGGGTGAAGAAGTGGTATTTTCTTGATTTTCATCGTTATCAACTGCGGGTTGGACTGAGGGCTCTCCTTCTATCTCTCTAAGATCTATCCTTCCCTTAGGTTTATGGCTCATGATATAATCATCCTCTAAGAAAACAGCATTTGTACTAACAAACACTTTCTGTTCCCTTGGATCATAAAAATACCATCCATAAGTACCCTTTGGATAACCCACAAAGTAACATACTTCCGATTCTAGAATCCAATTTGCTCATCTTTCCTTTCAGCACATGTGCCGGACACCCCCATATCCGGAGATGTTGCAAAGAAGGCTTGCGCCCAATCCACATCTCTCGTGGTGTCCTGGGAACAGATTTGCTTGGTACTAGATTTAGTATGTATGCAGCGGTTTCCAAAGCATAACCCCAAAGGAATAATGGCAACTCTGAATAACTCATCATCGACCTAGTCATGTCTAAAAGAGTCCGATTCCTTCTCTCCGCTACACCGTTCTGCTGAGGCGTACCAGGTGCAGTCAACTGTGACAGAATCCCATTCTGTACGAGGTGATCAATAAACTCATTAGAGAGGTACTCGCCACCTCGATCAGATCGAATGGCCTTGATATGTGTGCCCAATTGCTTCTCCACTTCAGCCTTAAACTCTTTGAACTTTTCAAAGGCTTCAGACTTGTGCTGCATTAGGTACACATATCCATACCTAGAGTGGTCATCGGTAAATGTTATGAAATACTCATAACCACCCCTTGCTCTAATATTTATTGGTCCACACACATCAGTATGAACTAATTCCAACAATGCATTGGTCCTATTGCCCTTTGCAGGAAAGGGCCTTTTGGTCATCTTACCCTCCAAACAAGACTCGCAGACTTCCATTGGTTCGAGAACCAAATCGCCTAAGACCCCTTCTTTGACTAGTCTGCCAATCCTATTCAGATTGATATGGCCAAGCCTCATATGCCAAAGCCTTGTTGGATTAGTGGAAGGTTCCTTTCTTTTAGATGGTACAGTAACCACTGAGTTATTAAGTTCCATGCAAGAGTCTTTAGAAATATTGGGAGTAATCACATACAAACCATTTGATTTAACACCAGAACATATAAAAGAACTATTTCTTTTAATCACAACTTCAGTTCCAAAATGAAAAGAATAACCATTATTCGATAAATTAGAAACTGAAATTAAATTACGTCTCATTGAAGGGACGTAAAGTACATCTGATAAAATCAAAATTTTATTGTCTAGAAATTCTAAAACTACGACTCCTATAGCAACCGCAGAAACAGTTGCGCTAGAACCTAGAGTAAGTACGATTTCCCCATCACTGCACCTCCTGGTTGATCTGAACCCCTGCAATGAATTACAGATATGGTTAGTCGCACCAGAATCAATGCACCAAGTGTTTGAAGTATCCGTTATAAAACTTACTTCAATCACATGTGATTCAATCATACCTTGAACTCTTGTAGCTAAGAATTCTGGACAGTTCCTCTTCCAGTGGCCCTTCTCACCGCATTGGAAACACTTTCCTTTGCCTTGGCCACCCACCTTCCCTTTGCCCTTACCTTTTCCCTTAGATTTTGCAATCTTAGGGACCGGTCCAACACTTGAACCACCAGTGCCAGCCTTCTTCTTCCCTTTCTTTCCTTTCGGCACAGATCGGGAAGAGGAAGCGCTTTTCTCAACGTTCAAAACGTTGACCCCAGGTTTGATCACCCCTTCCGCTGCCAAAAGAGAACTCATCAATTCGCTCATTGAAAAATTCATTTGATTCATATTATAGTTAAGTTTAAATTGAGCGAATGAAGGCGACAGCGAATTAAGGATCATATCAACTTGGGTCTGTGCATCGATGTTGGCACCTAGGGTCTCCAGCTCGTTTAAATAACCAATCATTTTTAAAACATGTTCCTTGACTGGAGTCCCTTCCGACATCTTCGCACTCATTATCTTTTGCATGGCTACCTGTCTGGCAGGCCTGCCATGCTCCCCAAACATCTTTTTCAGGGATGTGATAATGTCACTGGCGGAATCGTTCGATTGGAATTGATGTTGCAACACACCAGCCATTGAGGCCAGAATGTAGCAACGAGCCATTCCATTCGACTTCTTCCATTTGTCAAACTCGCGTCTGGCAGCTGCCGAAGCATTTGCCGCGGGTTCTTCAGGGCTTGGGGTGGTGAGGACATATATGTGATCCTCCGCAGTTAACACGATGTCAAGGTTACGTTTCCATTCAGTGTAGTTATTTCCAGTTAACTTGTTTTGAGTGAGTATGGTGGCAAGTGGACTAAATGCAGATCCAGACATTATGATTTACTGAAAATCAAACAAACAAAATATATATGGATATCAGAATTGACAGTTTGAAATAAAAGAATCCTTAAAACTCTTATTTAAAAACAAAGTCGCCGGAATATCGAAACGAAAGAATAAAGCCTCCGTGTGGTGGTCAATGTTCGATCTTTCGATTTATCATGACTTATCCGCTATGCAACTCTTGCAAAATAGCCATGACTCCCGAACCTATTTGATCTCTAAGTTTCTGAATAATGCCCCGTGTGGGATCTCTTATCCATAGCTTAGCTAGTGTGTACCATTAACTAGGATCCAATCACAACCGTCTCAAGTAGCGCCTCCGTGTGGTGGTCACCCTCTAACACGTCTGATTGATCCTATCCATAGGAAGTTCACATCTAGTAACCAATGAGCAGTGTACCCTCCGTATGGAATGATCACCCCTGGCGAGGTGACACAGAATACACTACTCATCTTACAATGAACCGTTAATGGAAGATCGTGGGTGTTATTTGATAAGACCCTCTCCCACTAGATTTAGTAAATTAAGGATTTTGCTTTTGAAAAAATGTTTCCACACACTACCCATAAACATCCAATGTTTACTAATGTGTTGAAAACGGTTTTTGAATTTTATTTTAGAAAACTTGTTTTAAGTGCATGCAACAATGTATTATACGCCAATCACTAAACAAGCACATAAAACAAAAAACTAAAATGAAATATAGGCATTCAAACAATGCCTCTATCTCCCATGGCTTTATTTCCATAGAACCACCTTCTTGGTTTGGTCACCTCCGGCTCCATCTTCATGGACAACGGCTCCTTGCTCCATCTTCATGGAATTTCTAATTCTATTACATTGGACCTATGCTTCTTTTGAAGCTTACAATTTATCTAAAAAAAGAAATAACAAAAAGGAAATAAAAGGCTAGGGAAACCGGTGCGACTTTCCTTTTCGTAGGATTGAAGCCGCAGCGCCCTTTACATATGCCTTAAAACCAAACCATTAATAAATTACAACATGCACCAATCTCAAACAATTTAAATATAAATATTTAAACGACTTGGTGCCATGGGAGATAGCGACTTATTTTGCTGCAAAAGGGTTAGTCGTACACGCATCCACACATACATAACAAATATATGTAACTATTGGAACACTTAATTGATTCACACAGTATATAAACACTTTACATACTGAATTAGAACTTAAAACAGCATCTTACTTCTCTGTCACAGTTCGATCGATCGAAGACCGTTCGATCGCTCGAACCTTCGATCGATTGAACACTGTTCAATCGCTTGAACGTTCTGTTTCACAGAATGATTTAAAATTTTACAGAAATAATTTAAAATTAAAGTATAATTTAAAAAACCTTTACAACTGTGAACAGAACACCTGGACAGAGAATCTGTCTCGATCGATCGAACACTATTCGATCGATCGAACACCAGAAGGCTTCGATCGATCGAAACTAGTTCGATCGATTGAGAACAGAATGTTCGATCGATCGAAACAAGTTCGATCGATCGAACCCACCTTGCATCCTATGCAATCACAGTTTTGTATTCTGCTGCGATAACACTGCAGAAACAGATCTGTGACGATGCAGTTTCAAAAACAGTTCTAAAATCAACATGCAAATCAAAACTAGGGTTCCAAAAACGCATCTATAGATCCAAACGAGCGTGGCTCTGATACCAATTGTTGGATAAACAGGTTTAAAAAGAAAAGTTTAAACGCGCAGCGGAAAAAAACAAGTTATAAAAACTTTTGGTATTCCAGGATTTACTACTCGTCAATTCCATAGATGCGTACAAGGGGGTGCAAGAATTATACCTTAGTGTCTTGAACCCAATTCTGAAACTTCAACTTCCAGCAGCCTCCACTAGATGATCTTCACCCTTACGACTCCTGCGGATGCCTGCCGGAAAGACTAGGGTTGGTGGGAACCCTAATAGAGAGGATAGGAAGGTTTTGGGAAGACTATGATAGTTTTTGCAGCTTCTGCGTATAAAAACGACGAACAACTTTTTCCAGAACGCAGCTGCCCTATTTATAGATTCCCAGAACCGACCTAACCTTCGATCGATCGAAGGACTTCGATCGATCGAACATTCGATCGATCGAACCTTTCTCGATCGATCGAACCTGATGCCTTCGATCGATCGAACTATCTTCAATCGATCGAACCTGCCAGGACAGTTTCCTCAAGCGTCTTTCCAAGCATCCTAGCGGAGCTAAGAGTGGGACCTCCTAGGCTCTTTATTGTTGGCTCAGACCAGTTTATTAATTACCATGACCAAACTCTTTGATCAGCAAACTAACCAACTGGTCAGTTAACGTTTACTCCACTATAAAACGATAACTGAACTCCAACGCAAAAGAACATATCCGAAGCGATAACTAGACTTGTATGTTGTACTAATGTCCCTCTACCGTCAGCATTCGTAATCATATTCAGGTAGTCGGATAACTGTTACTGTCAACCTGAATCATGATTACTTCTTGTATTCCTTGAGTCCCATTCACTACTCATGATTTCCAAACATGTTGATAACTCTTATCAACAAGACTGCAGTACTCAGTAATCAACTTGGTGACATTCTCAAGGGAATGCTTACTCTGAATCAGAGGGTAGATTCTATCTTGACAATATATGTTCACAACCCTATGGACATGACATACCCAAGATACCCAGGTGTTGATCTTCTATAGACCTCACTGATTGGTAAGTCAAAGCAGTCATATCCACAGTCTGTGTTCATAATCGTCTCAAGATTGAGAACACATACCTTATACAAGTTATGAGTTCCTATTGACTGTTGACAGCATTGAGCGTCAATAGGACACTCAGGTCCGTCAATGCACTATAAGCACTAGCATATTAACCAAGAGTCACACTCTAGTGATTGAGATTTATCACTCCATCCAATGGTAGTTAATGATGCTACAGTGTATACCTGATGAGATATCCAGTCTCATCATCCACTGTGACAAGCTTTAAGTATCAAAGAATAGTAATTCGTATCTCATTGTATGTATCTCATACACACACGAAATACTTACTATGATACTTATGGATTAAACAATCATCTCATGAAAGAAACATACACAATGAAATGTAAAGCTGATATCCATATATTATAATGCTAATGTCTCATACATAAAGTAATGGTTTGAGGGCACAAACCCAACACAGTTCACCATATACAGCGATGCATCACACCAAAGACTTGGATGTGTGCTTATGAAGGACAGAAGAGTGATAGCGTATGGATCACGACAGTTGAAACCACATGAGCTTAACTACCCTACGCATGACCTCGAGTTAGATGTAATTGTATTTGCACTCAAAATTTGGAGACACTACTTCTACGAAGAGAAGTTTGACCTGTTTTTAGATCACAAGAGCCTGAAATACCTGTTCTCTCAAAAGGAATTGAACATGGGCAGCGACGATGGATGGAATTGTTAAAAGACTATGATTTCAGCTACAGTATCACCCTGGCAAAGCAAACGTTGTTGCTGACGCGTTGAGTCGAAAACCCCGCAAACTCGTCGTATCTTCTCTCATGGTCAGAGAATGGAAAGCATTGGAGATTTTAACAGAGTTTGATTTTTATATTTCTGAGTCAAGTGAAGGACGACTCTTTGGATGTCTTAAAGTACAACCAACAATCATAAGTCGTATTCTCGAAGGTCAAGGAAAGGACGAAGGACTTCGTCAATGGTTTGAAAAAGCATCGACAAAGGACCCCACCGAATGGAATATAGGAGCAAATGGAGGATTTAGATGTCGCAATCAACTCTGTGTACCCGATGAGGACAACCTAAGGAAAGATGTATTAGATGAGGCACACAAGTCAAGAATGACTGTTCACCCCGGAGGAACGAAAATGTACAAGGAGCTAAAGAGAAACTTCTGGTGGGACGGAATGAAGAAAGAAGTAGCAGATTACGTATCCAAGTGTATGACTTGCAAGCAAGTCAAAGTCGAACATCAGAAATCGGGAGGATTGTTACAGCCTTTACCAGTTCCCGGATGGAAGTGGGAACACATTACTATGGATTTTGTCGTAGGAATGCCAAGGTCACAGCAGAATCACGACGCTGTTTGGGTAATCGTGGATCGACTCACCAAATCGGCTCACTATATCGCTTATTGTATGACCTACCCGGTTGAGAAATTGAGCAGAATGTATATACAACAAGTTGTTCGATTACATGGAGTACCCGTGTCAATTGTGTCAGACCGCGATTTACGTTTCACGTCAGGATTTTGGGAAAGTTTACAGACAGCATTGGGAACTTTGTTGAAGTTAAGTTCAGCATTTCACCCCCAAACCGACGGACAGACCGAGGGAGTCAATCAAGTCATGGAAGACATGCTTCGAGCCTGTGCGATAGATTTTGAAAGTTCATGGGAAGAGAACCTACCATTGATAGAGTTTGCATATAACAATAGCTATTATTCGAGTATAGGGATGGCTCCGTTTGAAGCCCTATATGGAAGACCATGCCGATCACCCTTGTGTTGGGCAGAAGTTGGAGATGACAAACTTCTAGGACCAGAGATGGTTCGAGAAACAAATGAAAAGATTAATATAGTCAGAGAAAAGATGAAAGCGGCACAGAGCAGACAGAAAAGTTATGCGGATAAACACCGAAAAGACTTGGAATTCAGTGTTGGAGATCACGTGTTCCTAAAAGTATCAGCCGTACGAGGAATTGTCAAATTTGGACAGAAGAGAGGAAAGCTTTCTCCACGTTACATTGGACCGTTCGAAATTCTAGAACGCATGGGAAAAGTTGCTTACCGACTTGCACTGCCGCCCAAGATGTCAGTGGTGCATAATGTGTTTCACATTAGCATGTTGAGGAAAGTCGTGCACGATCCGTCTAATGAGATCAACTTCACGGATATCGAAGTGAATGATAATGTGACGTATAATGAAGGGCCAGTGAAGATTTTGGAACAAGGAACTAAGAAGTTGAGGACTAAGGAGATCCCTCTAGTGAAAGTCCAGTGGAAACATCATGATGAGCGTGAAGCTTCTTGGGAGTTAGAATCAGAGATGCGTGAGAAGTTTCTTTACTTTTTTAATGTATAGCTAGCTCTGATTCTGGGGACGGAATCTTTAATAGCAGGTGGATGATGTAATACCCGTAAAATTTCTATTAATAATAAAATGGGTCCCCATATTTGGTTCTTATTAAATTCCAGTATTTTAAGTTCTTAATCCTAGAACCCGATTACGTATACGTATTTGTATTTATTTATTTAATTACTTAGACTATAAGCCTCAAGCTCAGACTGACTTACACATCAACCCGTAAAATATGTATTTTTTGGACTGCACGGCACGTAGTCCTAGCGACGACTGAACTATACAATTTTAGAAATTAGAATATTTCCTAAAGTGGTAAGTGTACCTACCTAACTTACCTATTCCTACTGAGTAATAACCACACACCAAACAAACCCTCTACCCATTGGACAAAACCCCCCACTCCTTACCGCCGGGCTCACACCCCCACAACCTCTAAATCAATCCCCCTCAATCTGTCAACCTAAGGTATAAACTTGTGGATATAAGTGTGGACTACCCTAAGTATGTATGGATACGTGTATGTATTCAAGTTTGTATAAGAGAATGGGGAAACCTTAGCAAAACAGCCCACACACTCATACCAACATATTGCCTCACTATCACTCTCTGCCCTCACTCCACACACACACACCCCCCACTGGAAAAATAAGGGAGGAAGAAGAGATGCAGAGAAGAGAGAGAGAGAGAGAGAGAGAGAGAGAGAGGGGACCCGAGACTACTAAGGTATTGTCCCCGCACCCTCATGTACATTTTTTCAGTACCCTTTAGACACACACACACCCCCCTGAACCCCCACGCACAAACCAAGCAGAGCCTAAGGCTCCCAAACAGGCTCGGGTAACCATTAGAGCTCCCCAACCGGAGCTTGATTTGTTTTTTTTTAAAAGTGTAACCAAATCCCATATTTTTTTTACACCAAACAGACCCTTATGATCTCAAGAGGCCCCCCTTAGAGCAGCGTTTGATTAGGGACGCGTTTGGTAGCCCATGCATGGCATTATTCTTTCAAAACCAAAAAAGGATAATCCGTTAGTGGGAACCCCAAACGAATGAACCCGTTCTCAGCCCCTAGTATGTTGTAGAGGGGACCAAACTGGTCATTTTAGCATTGGAATGAAGCATTTCTATGGGGAGATGAGAGAGATATGAGCTATAGAAGTTTTTCGGCGAAAACGGGTGTCGCCGGCGGTGGTATGGGCTCACCGGAGAAGAAGAGACCGTTGGGTTAACGGGTTATATCGTTTACCCATGGGTCGGGGTCCGGTCTCGGGTAGGGTCGGGTAAGTATGTGAGTGTAGACGGTTGTGAGTTCGGGTTATAATAATGAAATGGGTAGCGGGTCGGACCTTTTAATTTGGGTCAGCGTTAGTGTGTAAACGGGTAACCCGTGGATTCGGGTTGGGTCGGGTTTAACCCGCGGGTATTTGTCTTTAATTATTATTAGTTATTTTATATTACTAATTAACCTGTTAATCTTAATTAAGGTTTTAATAATCTGTTTTGATAATAATTAGTAATTATCTTATTCTGTTAACTGAGGTTAGTTTATAAAGGAACTATTTAGTATATATTATGTATTAATAAATAGTTACAATTAAATATAAATGGTTTTAAATAGTTAGATTATTTTAAAAATAGTTTTAAATATCTAAAAATGGTTTTAAAAATACCATAAATTACATTTTAATATTCTGAAATATTATCTTATAATAATGTTCTCATAGTTTGTTAATATATTGTATACACCATGTTTTATTCTTATTATTTATTTAGTGTAAATAAATAATAAGAATTAATTTTACAATGGAATAATTAGGTAATAAATACCAAATGACCATTTTAAAATGTAGGAAAATTATATCAAAGTTTCTTAAGGCCTAATGCCTTTATTTTATAAATTCTATTTATAAAACACGAACTTTAATAATTCTAATGATTATTTATTTTTTATAAAAAGGACCCGTTTGGTTGTGTTTAAATTGTTTAAATACCAAACGAATTCCGAAAATTATGAGAAAAATGCTACTAGCCTATTTCAAGGCCTAGTATTTAATAAAAATATTTACAAGGGTCAAATGTCTTTCTAAAATATAATTTATTATTAGAGTGTTCTTACGTCTATTATTAGACTATTAAACTTCAGAAATTCATAATAAATAAACCGTAGCTCAGAAAAGTACGCGGTCTATTCCTAGAGCCTTAGAATAATGTCTAGAATATTCCCTTAAAGTTTGGTGATCTTTCGACATGGTAAAAAATAAAGCTTATCTTTAGGGCCCACACTGGTATAGGAAACCCAACCTTTTATGCGACGGACTCCGATTTGAGTCTAGTCAATGGCGTTAGACTCAGAATGATGTTTAGATCATCATGTTGAGGTTTAGGAACACATCTGACACGTTTACCATTATGCCCTTGATTTTAGTACGCTTATTAATCAACGTTCTATGAATTCGTATACTATGTAGGAACCACTGCTACGCTTGCTTTTACGCACCTGCATCGAGGTGAGTTGTCAGTACTCACTTGGTATAATATAAAATTATTCTTTGTACATATATGTATACCCAGTGCGTCCTGTGTGGATGATACTGATAAGTATTAACCATGTGAATGTTAAGATTCCTACTTATATGATAAACGCATGTTAGTTAGCTACACTTCATGCTTAGTTAATATCTGTTGATATACCCGCTTATCATGTTTCACGTTTATACAATCACATGAACATTCATTTGAACATAATCGAGTCATGATGTCAATATTGACGTTTGCATGTTTAGTCATGGGGATTAACCCAGTCATATGGTTATACATGTTTGAGTGGACTGTAGTGGTCCGAATGGTACAGTCAAGTAAATGGGAACAACGATGAAACTGCTCTAGGGCCCTGTTAGGCGACGATAGCCAGAGTTTCCATTGAAATCATTGAAGTGATATATGAGTTGTTGGTTGATACACTATAGGGCCCTGCTAGGCGACGATAGCAAAGTATCCATCTGAACTTGAATTCAATAGTTACCTTTCTAATGCTATAAGGCCCTGCTAGGCGACGATAGCGCTGTAACTATTCTATTCTCCAAGCAAGTTCACGAGTACCTAAGAGTCCAATGATTACACTCTTTTAAAATCAAAACTGCTATAGGGCCCTGCTAGGCGACGATAGCAACGTAATCATTCTACTCTATGTTAACGACGTTACATGGGTAATGTAACAAGTCACATGAGTCAGTTATGGTGTCTGTGGTCGAGTTAAAGTCGAATATATCGATACTGTATTGTGTCGTCATACTACCATGCCATATGTTCATTAATGTTGTTTCAAGATATTGTCATACTTGTATATCCTTAATTGTATTAAGAGTAATCGGTTAAGGCGATCTCACTTAGCTTCAAAAGCTAACGGCTCCTTCCCTGCTCTGGACATCTTACGTCTAGGTTACAATGAAGAGGACTATCAAGGTAACCCTGAAGGTGAATATTACTATCCTCAAGAGGGGAACTATCAGGAAGGTGATCGTGAGGCAGACTATCAAGAAGAGTATGATAACGAAGGTTATGGGTTTGCTAGCTAGAAGAAAAACTCTGGCCTACTTTCGTTTTAAGACTTCTTTTATTTTTTAAATAGCTATCTTTGTTTTGTAATAATTTAAGTGGCGTCGATCGCCCCAACTTATCTTTTTCTTGTTTTCATTTGGAACTTCTGCAATAGCCTGAGTAGCAAACACTTTAAGTTCCCCCATGAATACCATTAGACGCTTTTGCAATTTTGCACTCTGATATATATATATATATATTATGTTAGTATGTTGCACGGACCGGTCAATTTTATGTAACTCGTCATTCCCTACGGGTCCAGAAAGGAAATTTTAAATTTTCCCTATTTTTGGCTACTCCGGGGCGTGACACATTTTATTGTGGCATTGATATTATTATTCAAGTTTTATTATCAGTTAATAATAAACTAATTGGTTTCCATACATATATGTTTGTTATATGAATGGAATGAATGCACATTTCTTATATGTCAGCTGGCTTGAATCGACCTGCTCACATGGGTGATTCACCTTGGCGCCGAGATAGCGAACTAGGACATGCGTGTCCATGGCGCTTAGATGGCGAGCAAGATGAGACATATGTGTTCATGGCGCTTAGATAACTTGCTAGGACATGAGTGTCCATAGCACTTAGAAAGCGAGTTTGAACACTTATATCTACGCAGTATAAGAACAGCGAGCTAGATATAAACCCTATTATTTCTATATGTCGCCTTAGATGGATCTAAGATGAGACCTTATACTTGGTCGAACATAGAGATATCCCACGACTCTATGTAGCCTGTTTATAGCCGAATGTGAGTTTTTAGACGGGCGCCAGGAGTGGCGACTGTGCTGGAAAACTTTGGTTAGACGTTTTGTGTAACGTCTAGACTAAGATTCATATGGTATTACTTGTTTTCCAAACACAGAGTGACATGCCCATTTTTATGGAAGAACGCCATAGCATATATTTCATATTGTATGTGTTTTTGCGATTGATTGTGGAGCAGTGAATGGATTCCTCTTCATTGCTGTGTGAGCCATGTAGCATATCCAAGACATTGGTTATCCTACAAACTAGTTGCCTTCACGACTTGAGACTATGTCATGAAGAGGACGCTTGATGACAGCTACTTTAGCATGCTATCCTAGGATGACGAGACAATTCCGTTCTATGGGACGTGTCTGGGCAAGCGGTCAAGTTAGTCGGATTGACATGTGGGCTTAGGGAAGACCATTCAATAACACACCATGTTTTTGTGACTCATTAGAAGGCCTGCGACAATCGTAATTTGTTACTGATATATCATGAGTACATTACATTGAGGTGGTGCAGCAATTCTTTTCACCGAGGGATTGAGAATGCTGTGTCCGGTGTGGTTGAATCGTCTAAGGCATACACGAGAAGCTTTCGAGTGATGTGTCTTGCTGGTTATGGTGATGATTTGGCATTACACTCCTGTCGCTGTACTTTCTTTTCATAAGGTCGCACGTTCTATTTTCCTTGTATGAAGAGTTGAGAAGTTCTGTTTTGAGAGATTGGTTTTAGTACTAGCCCTATGTGGGTGAGTGGGAGATGTAAGAAATATGTGGGCCATACGGGCACCCACATACATTGGACCGGGTTCAATGGGCCTTGGCTCTTGGAGTCCTAGGGTTTGGTGAATGTGTGTGTGTATATATATGATATATATCACACATATGAACCTAACTCAGATGATTTTCAGCAGCCTCTCTCTCTCTCTCCCTCTCTCACGGTTCATCTCTCTCTTAGCTTAGGATTTAGAACATGGCATCATCGGAGATCGCTCAAGAAGCTTTCTCTACGACTAATACGAAGCATAAGAGAGTACACGGAGGCTACATGGAGCAGCAGTTCGTGGGTGAAGACGTCGGGCTCGTAACAACATCGTTTGGCGATCCGTTGGGTTATTCTGCTAGGTAAGTGACCTATACACGACTCGTATGCTTGCGTGTATATTATCTACATAGCAAATGTTGCAGTGGACCACACTCAATTGCTAGTTGTTTTAGGTGGACCAGTAACACATGTGTTAAGGATCCAAATTTGGGATTGATTACTCTACCGCATCCACTACAGCGATTACCAAACATGTCATACAATTGTTAAAACAATTGGAATTAAAATTTGGGATTCAAATTTGGAGATTTTAACTCTACCATGGTCATGAAATCATAAAATGAAATTACATGAAGCACCCCTAAACAGAAAAGAGACTAAAGATAAGAATTATTCATTACAATAAACCAGAAGGACCTTTGAGCTCATTCTCTTCCAGGCATAAACTAGCAAGGAACGATTTAAATACGGTACATAAATTTATAATGACCTTTTCAAAAGATTAGGAAACCAAAAAAAAAAAAAAAAAAAGAAGAGAGAGAGAGAGAGAGAGAGAGAGAGAGAGAGAGAGAGAGAGAGAGAGAGAGAGAGATCAGAGTTAGGTAGACAAAAAACAATAGAGTTCAATAATAAGGTGCAGAACATGATAATTGAAAGTGATATTAGATGTGCTTAGCATTAACAAATATATACAGGCTTTCAACCATAAAACAAACACTAATGAAATTGGTGGTGGAAAGAAAAGATTAACAAATTCCCATTGAAAGGACAGGGATTCCCAAAGCAAATAAAAACTAATTTGAAGAGATGGAACCTAATTGAAGAGGACTAATAAACCAAAGCTACTTTGAATATGAAACTCTAACACAGAACCAAAGACCATGCCTAAAACCTAAATGTTTTTGTGCAAACCACAGGTAGCCTTCAAATATAAAGAGAGGGCCCATTTAAAACATAGAACTACATTGTCAACCTCTGTTGTATTAGGAAAGCAACTAATGAGAGTAAGCACAAAAACCTAAATGTTTTTGTGCAAACCACAGGTAACCTTCAAATATAAAAAGAGGGCCCATTTAAAACATAGAACTACATTGTCAACCTCTGTTGTATTAGGAAAGCAACTAATGAGAGTAAGCACATCTCAGCCAACGTTTTTCACAGATTCAGTCCCAACTCTTACTATTCTCTTCCAACGCTTAGTACTAATTATACTATGGTTTTCAAAAAACCTATCAAAGCAATAGGGAGCCATGGCATTACTCATACTTATTTGATTCTATGGATTATCAAACAAATTTCAACATTAAAGTTGAGAAAATGAGGGGGCTAACTCAATCTCAACCTATAATTAGCTATACATTTGCAGAGCCATGAATTTTCAAAATTATTGAGATAGTCTATAATTAACTCAAACTTCAAAAAGTTCAGAAAAATTGTACCTTAGAGTAGCCGCATCACCATAGATACCACACAGGAGAAACCTAGAAACCTTCAATTTCAACATCTCAAATTCAGCGACCTCAGTTGCAACCCGAAAGATTGTACTATATAAACAACAAAATTATATTTTGAACTTTCTTAACAAAAAATGAAAAGGAGTGACAATAAATATAAGGGGCTGTTTGAGCTTGGTAAAAAGCTAATATACAAGAAAAAAGATCTAGAAAATTGAAAGAAAAGGCAAGAGTTTTTTCTTATGATATTTTCTTAGTTTTGTTTTTATTATTTATTTTTTCTTCTGTTCTACTAAAAAAGAAGGGTATGTTCAAGTAATGAAGGGTCATTTCATGAAATTGAAGTTATGAGCTCTTCCAGCACACTGTCTACCTCAGTTATTGGAGTAAAAGAGAAGAAAAGAGCAAGAAGTGCCTTCACTTTTTATGTATTGATTAAATAATAAAAAATTGATTCTTGCACACTCTATTAATTGAGGTAGTGTATTGACTTTCTTTCTATTTTATATACCAAAAATGCATAATTTGGTCTGTATTTATTTTCAAACACCGTAAGCGTGATCCCAAATCACAGAACCATGGAATTTTAATTACTTTCCTACTTTTTTTTCCTTGGTGGGTAAACAAAGATAAACCTACGAAATCAAATGTTGACTAAGTGTTGAGTGCCTCAAATGTTGACTAAGTTTTCTAACCCTAATTTCATTTTTTTTTGTTCTCCCTAAGACCCTAATTGGTAACTAAATTTGGATCACATGATATGACATGGGGACCACATTTTGTTGTAGTGGGACTACATGAAATTTTATTTGAAATTATTATCATTATTTTTTTTGCTAATCCTATGACCCTAATTGGTAGCTAAATTTGGATCACAAATGATGTGACATGGGGACCACATTTAGTTGTAGTGGGACTACATGAAATTTCATTTGAAATATACATATATATATATATATATATTATCCATAAGACCCTAACTAAATTTGGTAATCTTAATAATCATGTGGTATAATCGTAATAATCAGGTGGCATAATCATAAATATAATGAACTAAATGTGCATTTAGGTGACTAATAGAATGTGTAGGTAAAAGAAATTACAGCATGGCTCATAGTCTACCAAGTGACCATGGAACACATCAATCAAGAGTTGCCATGTGCAAGTGGTACCACGTGGCGAATCATGATTTGCATGGTCTATGGCCACGTGGTGGACCATTATCATGTAATAATTTCTAATTGGTTATGAGTAGGGGTGTCATTTGGAACGGAAATTCCGATTCCGACCGATTCCGATCCAAAAATTTCCGATTTTGGCAACTAAATATGCAATCCGAATTCTGAAAAAAAAAATCAGATCGGAATCGAAATTGTTTTTAGAATTCCGAAAATTCCGAAAAATTTTCGAAAATATTCCGAAATTGTATTTTCCGAAAATTTTCCGAAAATATTCTGAAATATTCCGAAAAATTTCTGAACATATTCCGAAATTGTATTTTCCGAAACTTTTCCAAAAAATTCGTAAAATTGTGTTCATCCTACATCGAAAAACATAAAAGAGGGGGTGTGATGTGCTTCTATAAAAGGCCTACAAGTCTCAAGTGAAATCCCATTAAACTTGAATTCTGAATATTCTGAAAAATTTCAAAAATATTCCGAATGTTCCGAAAAATTCCGAATCTGATGAAATTCTGAAGTTTCCGAAATTTCGGAATCGAAAATAATTTTGGAATTTCTGAAATTTCGAAACGGAATTCGGAATGCATTTTTGGCTTCCGAAAATTTCAGAATTTTTTCTGAAAGGGGTGTTTCCGATCCGTTCCGGTCGAAACACACCCCTGGTTATGAGAAATTTGGCTCTGTTATAAAAAATGTGATTCTGTTATGACCAAGTTATGAGTAATGTTGTTATAGTTATGATCCAGTTATAAAGAATGTGGTTGTATTACTATTTTAATATGGGTTACCAGAAGGAAAACTGGGAGAATATGTCATATTTTAATATTTTTTTTAATGATTTTGGTGATGTGGCTGATTGTGGGCCACAAATTGTGGAGTTGACATTAACACCTTTTTGAGGAGGCGTATGCTAGATTTTCCCGTGAATATATCATGAGAAATGTCATGCTTTTCAAATCCAAATTCCAAATGATGTGACAATAGGTCCCTGAATTTTGATTGGATGTTAGCAATAGTGATGGGACCACTACATTAACATCATTCAATGAAAATTCAGGGGGCCACTACCATATCATTTGGAATTTGAATTTGGGAAGCATAACATTACTCATATATCATAAACGGACTAGTTGATAACTCGTATTATGCACGGGCTGTATAATATTGATACATTGGCAAATAGTGTAACATCTATTACGTTAAAAACAAAGTTATATGGCCAAGACTCTTGTAGTCTAGTAGCATCAATCCCTCTCCCCTAAGTGGGAGGAGGAGGATTCGAATCCCATTAAGAATTTATTTACTTCCACCCCCCGGTTGTGTGCTTAAGTCGGAATGAGTGGCATTTGTTGGACTTTGTTGTGGTCATTGAGGGGCTTGGGGTATGTGTGTGGGGTGTGTGCGTATCCATTCCTTTTTGTATAAAGCAAAACATATAGTACCATCTCTCATAAACTACATCGTAAGCGACATTTCCTTCTTCTGTTGATCTTTCTCTTTGCTCCTTCTTCAGCAAACCCTACCAGACGTGAGTAGTCAGTCGATTGACAAAAACAAACAGTAATTAGGGATAAAGAATGAGAGATGGCCAATACAACATATGTATATTCATTATTCGTTACATATGAATTAGGGTTCATTCTTTTTTTCAAGTTTAATTCCACTTTTCACTATTGAAGTTTAGGTGTTTTTGCACATTGCACCCTAAAGTTCAAATTTGACAATTTGGTTCTCAAAATTTCACAAATGTGCCGCTCAAGTCATTATAGCCCTTTAGTGACAAAATCATTTGTCACTAAAAATAAAAATTTCATCGCAAAAAATCATGGAGGGACTAAAGTGTAACGCATCCTAAACTTTAGAGACCAAAGTGCAAAATTTGAAATTTTAGAATGCAAAGTGCAAAATCACTCAAACTTCAAAGGGTACAAAATGTAAAATCACCCAAACTTCAGGAGTAGAAAGTGCAATTAACCCTTTATTTTATTTATCTATAGGTATATAAAACTTAGAAGCAAAAGCCTTCATTTAACCTATCCATATAGCGCCTATGTGGCACTCTTCTTTAGCCTTAATATTACCAAACTCCTTAATTTTTCCCATCTTTTTTATTTTTTATTTTTTAAATCTTGGACTTTAATTATAGTGGTATATATAAAGCTTATATTGCCAATCTCAAAGCACACTTGTCAAATGTTGGGAGTTGTTCTAACCAGTACACTCCTTCTTGACTAGGTTCATTTAGGGGTGTAAAGTGGGCCGAACTGGCTCAGTCCGCTCTCCCACAACCCCCCCCCCCCCCCACATTGCGTCGCACAACTCAACTCGTCCTATGTACGAGCTCAATTCGTGTCTCAGCCCACTGGGTGTTGAATTGGGTTGACTTCCTCTTTTGCGGCCCACAACTTGCCCCCGTGACCTAGCTCGTCTAACCCGTCGACTCGCCACCAACCCGCTTCGCCTCGCGGACCCACCCTACCCCGCCCTGCCTCGCCAACCCACGAATGAAACATTTTTATTTAATTATTTTCAAATAAACTATTTATTAATAAACAATTTTATTAAACTTTTAAGTAGAAAATAAATATATTAAAAAAAATAGTTTTCAAATACTTTTTTAACAAATAGTTTTTAATTAAGTGTTTTATTAAACTATTTTAAAGAAAATCAAGACTTATTTTAAAAACATTTTCATAAACTTTTAATAAACTGTTTTGTAGTATACTATTTTTAGTAATTTTTTTTTAATAAACATTTTTTTTAAAACTGTTATCAAATAAATTTTGGAATAAATTATTTATTAAGAAATTATTTTTATTAAAAATAAAAACAGGATTTTGCAATCAACCCGCATGCCAACTCTTGGGCTAATTCACCAACCAACTCACGAGTTAGCCGCCCCGTCTTGCCTCGCCCCGTTGACCCCATAATTTGTGGGCTTGGGCGAGTCACCCTATATTCCTTACCGAGTCAATTTGCCCCGTGCCGTCTATCTCGCCGAACGCCCCGTGGCTAGCCAAAATTTCCCCAACTCGTCAAGGTGGTATGGTGGGCCACCCTGTTTGACACCTCTGGTTCATTCGAGTATTTGCTTATGAAATAAAAACAAATGGGTATAATGAATATTGCCCGGGGTTTGTCCTCGATTCTACTCTGTTAAAATGACAATATGTACTAATTCCGAAGTCACGAAGGATCGGCTGAGGGATTTGTACTCGTATCTGGAAAAAAAAAGAAAAAAAAAAAGAAAAGAAAAGGGAATGCTAGCCTGCAAATATAAATAGACACATTTTTTGATTGATAGCTCTGATGGCAATTTATCCACCATGGCAATGTGGAAAGACCAAAATATTCTCAAACAAGTTACAACTGTACCAACCTTGAAGAATTTTAAAAAAGGGAATTGTTATAAGCATTCCAAAAATTACTATTAGCACTCTATGGTACAACATCCAGAGCATGTGGTACCATGTATTTAATGCATTACATGGAGTGCCATTAGTAATCCATAGAGTGCCAATAGGAACGCCCTTTTAAAATTGGTGATCAAGGCGGCACGTTTTTCAATTGTAAAGGTTAGAGCACTCTTTATGCCTACTGTTGGATTTAATTCATATCACTTGGGTTTTGTTGATTAACTTTGGCTTTGGGTTGTAACAATTTAAATTCTCTTAGTTGAGTCTTGGACCTTTTATTTCAAAATCCAAATAAAAAACCAAAGCATTTAAGTTTATGTGACTTGTATCCTATGTTGGTTAAACATAAGAGTTTTTCACTACTTATATATGATTTCACATCTTAAGCTTGTAAGATTGTGTTGTGGAAATACTCCATATAATTTGGATGATATATTTAATTGCTAGTATGAAAGTGGGCCGCTTTCTATGAAAACTTAGACAAATTTTCTAAGCACTTGTGAAAATTCAGGACTAACGCATGGCTTAGAGGTGCCACACCGATTAGAGTTGCTTGGATTTTGAGGAATCAATGTGGGTGTAAGACGACTGGTATACATTAACATTGTGTTTGGATTGAGAGAATCAGAGACAAGAGACGAAGAATAAAAGAGACAGTGTGCTTGTTTGGATGGAGAGAAAAGAAGAGAAGATAAGAGACGAGAAACATAAGGTTCTCTTGTTTGTTTAGCTTTCATAAGAGAAGATAAGATAAACTATTTAAAACTTATTTACTCTTTTACCCTCTATTAAATAATGGTAATGGCACTTTGCAAGTGTAGGAGGTATGTTGGATTAAGATTAAATATTCATGATATATTGGTTATTTTATCAACATTGTATTATGGTTCTCTTCTCTTCTCTTCTCAGTCTCTCCGATTTGGAGATAACCAAAATTGGGTTCTTTTTCTCCTCACGTTCTCTCCATTAACGTTCCCTTCTCTCTCAGCTTAACTATCCAAACGAGAGAACTGGAGAGAAAGTGATTCCCTTCCTCTTCTCTTCAATTCTCTCAATCCAAACGGAGTATAAGGGATTCTAGTTCATATAAATTTTTATTTTACCAAATTCCTGTAGCTAGATCACTTCTTGCATTTTCATGTACTGGCTCATAGTCTTAAATGCACTAGTTCTGATGCATTGAATTCTCATGCTCCACTCATTTTTATTTGTTGTTTGAATTTTTGAAATAGGCGGGATTGTAGGATTTATTTCATATCACTTGGGTTTCGTTTTAATTTAATTAACTTTGGTTTTGGGTTGTAACAATTAAATTCTCCTAGTTGGGCATTTGCCTTTTATTTCAAAAACCCAACAAAAAGTCGAAGCCTTTCGTTGATGTGACTTATATCCCACATTAGTTAAACATAAGAGTTTTTCACTCTTTATATATGATTTCATATCGTAAGCTTGTAAGATTCTGTTGTGGAAAAGGCTCTTTCACGAGCGCGGACAAATCTCAAACTATGACCACCGATTTGGCTTGAAATTCCTCTTATATTTAAAGTTTCTCAATGTTAAGGATTTAAAATCTGCCATGGAAATTGATATAATTTTAAACGTAAGTTCTTGTTCTCTACACGAAAAAAATGAGGTTTCCGGCAAGAAGGTAACACTAGGTCTTTATGTTAGTATATGCTACATCATTGAACATTCAAATAAATTCAAAGTTTCAAACCATGCTTGAAGGTCATTTTTCAGCATTTTATTAGTTGAGCGCATATGAGTCCGGACATAATTAAACTTTTATTCGTATATTTAGGACTCAACATTTTGATTTAGTTTATCATTTACTTAAGGTCCGTTTGATAAAACTGAAAATTAAGTGTTGAATTTTAAGTACTAAAAATTTTAAGTAATTGAGCTTGCAATATTGAAAATAGAGTTTCAAGTACAGGAAAAGACTGCATTCAGTGATTATTTTCAATAGAAATTTTTCACTTAAAGTTTTCAGTGGTTATTTGGCTGATTTTTTAATTCAGTGGTACATTATTAAAAGCACTGAAATAAAATAAATGCTTGAAGTTTTCATTTTCATCATTTAATTGGGTTATCAAGCACACCCTTAGTCTTTTGGTTCAGAGGAGTTAATGTCCCGTTGGATAAGTCACTTATTGAATATGAACCATACTTTTACTTATCCATCTATGATATATGAGTAATGCTATGTTTTTCAATTCAAATCCCAAATTTCAATCTCAAATGATATGGCAGTGGGCCCCATGAATTTTGATTGAATGATGTTAAAGTGGTAGTTCCATCATTATTGCTAGCATCCAATCAAAATCTAAAGGCCCACTGTCACATCATTCAGGATTGAAATTTGGAATTTTAATTTAGGAAGTATAGCATTACTCATGATATATTCACTGATGTGACTTCCAACAATTTTCAAGAGATTTCTTCTTTATTTGAGTGGGTTCAACAACTATAACAAGTGAGCACTTTTGCTCACCCAAATTTTGTTCACCATTGCTCACTCATGCCTTCACTGCCTGACATGTGTCTCATACAATGGCAAAAGTTCCCTCCTATAACAAAGATATAGCAATGATTGTGTGCCCGTTTGTCATTGCGTTAGAGCTTCAATAATGAAGATTTTGTTTCAAGAACGCAGAAAATGAGTGTTTGGTTTCCTGAATTTAGTTTAGTGGGTCCCCTGGTAGATCGTGAAAAAGGTTGTGTGTAGACACCCCAATTTTGACTAAACGTCGGACGAAGGGGAGTATTACCTCTAAGATTCGATGATGACAAGCGTCCGATTAGTCCAAGACTTCCAAAGGTGATTCAAGCTCTTCCAAAGACTCTTTCAATTCAAAAAAGAAAAAAGAAAAAAAAAAAAAAAAGAGAGAACAGAAGAAAACGGCACGTGGCAAAGCTGCGGCAGTCACGGGTTGCCGCTGCGGCACTCTATGAAGTGCCGGGCGGCAGTCTATAATTGCCACGAATTTCACCAAGTGCCGCGATTTCACAAAGAAAACGACAGTCTCAGAGTTGACTGCGGCATTCTGTGAGTGCCGCGTCGGCTTTCATTGAGTGCCGCTCCGGCATCTAGTGAGTGCCGAAACGGCATTCAGTGAGTGTCGCTTCCATCTCCAGGGAGTGCCGCATTTTTGTGACAGTCTGTCCAAAAGTAGGTCGGTTTATACCATCAAAAGGCGGCGGGAATTAGGGTTTTGGCTGCGAATTTCTCAAAATGACCCCCTAATGATTGCCTATATATAGAAGGTGTATATCCCATTATTAAGGGGGGAATATTAGAATGTTAGCATCCTAATATTGATTCTCCTTCAAAATTTTCTAAATAGAGAAAGAGTAGTAGAGTTGGAAGAAGAGTTTGATCATCACTTGGAAGGTCTTAAAGAAGCCAAGAAGTTTAGGATACTTAGAGGTAAAACTCTAAACGAATTAGTTTATTAGTAGCTCAATCACAATATTTAGATACCTAGGACCTTTTACACATTTTCAAAACCTCTCTTCCACCTCATTTCATCACACACCACATATATATTGTGATTGAGCTTTCATCTCATTAGCTTGGATCAAAATGGTTTAGTGTTTAAAGCTTAAATAAATCTTGAAATAAACCTTGGTCCCTTTTCTTTGATTATGTTTATTTCCTAGATTCATGAGACTTTCAATGTCTTACTTGAATCTTTGTGTTTAGAATCCCTCAATATTCTTATGAACTTATGATTCATGAAGGGATTGAGGTTGATTTTAGTATGTTGAGTCAATGAGTCCAAACTTCATCCACAGTTTGAGCTCATTATTTTGAGGTTTTGTGAAGTTCCTTATACTTCATTAAAACCCATAAGTTTAAGTGTTATTAATCTCCAATGACCATCAAATGGTAGGAGAAATAGCTTAGTTTAAGTCCATCTCTATGGCTTAGGCTAATCCTTTTCATAAGCTTCGTGAAGCTCTTCATACTTCATTAAAATCTACATGTGTGTGTGTCTTTAGCCTCCAATGACCATCAAGTGGTAGGAGTAATAATATGAATCGAAGCTTTTGTCCATAATTTTGAGTTCATTGTTTTGGGATTTTGTGAAGTTCATTTCATTCTTCATCAAAATCTACAAACATGTATGTCTTTAGTCTCCAATGACCATCAAATGGTAGGAGAAGTAGTTTGGATTAAGCCCAACTTTATGGTTTAAGAGTTGGAATTAACCAACTAAGTTGAACTTGAACAAACGGTGCAGTGAATTCAATGACCACCTTTGATCAAGGATTTTTAGTTCAATATCAGACCGTTGGGATTTGAATGAAACCAACGGAAAATTGTTTATAACTCAAAGTTCTACCACTGTGATTTTTGTTTTAAGGAGATTTTATGTTTAAAGTGGTTTGGTCACGAGTTTTGTAAGACAACCACAATCTGTCCAGAGTCTCAGAACAGTAACACGTTTTTAAATAAGTGAATCAGAGCCTTAATCAAGCATTCTTGGCCCAAAATAAATTTTTCTAGAGAGTTTAATGTGTTAGGAAGCTACCCTAAAAAGACCAAAGCATTTATAATTTTTCTTCTATTTTTAGAAATCATACAAAAACTCTAGACGGAGAGTTGTAAGTCCTTGAGTGATGTCTAGTGTTTGTCTAATTCCCAGAGATCTAACCGTTGAAACCTTGATTTTCTTTTTGGGTTAGAAACTAGACTCACAGGGGTATCTTGTGTCTAAAAATCATCAAGATCAAACAACGGAAAACATACTTTTTATTTCTTTGAAGTTCTGATCTGCTCTCAGTAATTTTTAGAATTCTGTCATAATTTTAATGTATCTTGCAAATAATGGTCCAAATGATCTTTCCATGACCTAAGGCTTAAACCATGTATTAATAATGATAGGTTAAGCTCAAATACAAAGGCTAAATGATACAAATCAAGGAATAATCCAATAGCTCATTCTTGTCACATCTATGTAATCATACACATTCATCCATGTAGAATGGTATTAGAATTCATAATTGAGTTATTTCTTCTACATAATAGAATTAAGCTAGACGTTTAGGAACAATTATTTAATGCTATACATTCTCTAAAGTATGTGGACTAACCTTTGTTTTGTAGCGCTATTAAGGTATGATTTCTTGAACTCCTCTTTAGTTTATTTTAATTTCTTGATTTTATTGATTTTTCAACTTAATGCGCGACATCTTAGAATTAGGTTTTGCCTTATGTGTTTATATGCGTTAGAGACCTTTTCTTAGGTTTTATTTTATATGTATGCATTGCACGCTTCTATATCGCGGCTGAATCCCGGGTATATATGTTTTCTAGTTCCATATTTGCATATCATATTGCTTGCTATTTGAATTACGTGGCTTATGAATGATATTTTGTCGTTAGCTATTTTGCACCCTTTTCAACATGCTTTTGTAATGTATTATTTATATATATGTATTAGTTGAGGGCATGCTTAGATTAATAATTCGATTAAAAAGGATGATGAGTAGAGGCCTATCACGAGATAGGATGAAAGGGGGTGTTTAGTCCGCCGGGCTCCTTCCCCTTTCACTCCATAATCCCCGGACCCAGAATATCTTTGGTTTCGCAAAAGATCAGTTTGCTTTCAAAATGGTTTCTTGATTTTCCTTTAAAAATTAAGTGGCGGCTCGTATTTGAATTTGAAAAATGTTTTAAAATTAAAAGTGGGCCCAAATGCCGGTATCTACATTGTGGGTGTAGCATTTTTTATCGTGAAAAGTGGCAATAGGAATACGCAACCACTTGGGTGCTTTTATCTCAATCACAGGCCATTGAATCAAAATTACATTTTTGTCCTCCACCAAATATACTTAAGAGTAATGCTATGCTTCCAAATTCAAATCACAAATTCACATCCCAAATAATGTGGTAGTCGGACCACAGTGGGGTTCGACATCCTCCAGTCAAAATCCAGTGGTGCTACTGCCATATCATTTGGGATCATGTGGATTTGAGATTTTGATTTGAGAAACATAGCATTACTCTTTACTTAATGTCACGCCCGAGTTTTGGACCACAGTGGGGTCACTTCGACATCCTCCAATCAAAATTCAGTGGTCCTACTGCCATATCATTTGAGATGTGGATTTTGAGATTTTGATTTGAGAAGCATAGCATTACTCTATACTTAATGTCGCGCCCGTGTTTTCGATTGGCCAGCTGTCATTGTTTACTGGCCTTTTTGAAAATAGGTTAAAATTGTGATGAATTTTAGTTTTAAAAAAGGTTTTTGGCATTTATTGTCTTTAGGATAAATTGCACTGATCTCTCTTGAGGACCTCCCTCATAGTATGCATACTTACATCAACCTCTGTTGAGATTTGGGGTTGAGCAACACTTTTCCCTTTCTATTAGTCAATGTTTAGTTCACCATTGATTTGATTGTTAAGCTTTTATATAATGATCAATTTATGCTTCCAAAAGTTAATGAAAATTTCATATAATATTTTTTTTTTCTAATATGAATATAAAAGTATTTTTATTCTTAAATGGTAAGTTTGCCTCTTCATAATGTATTTTCTTTTTTTGTAAGTTATAAATTATATTTTAGTTGAGGAGTATCTAGTAATTTTGCATACATCGTTAACTTTGATAGGTTTCCATCATTGACAGAGGAGGTAAGTGTGATTATGCAACAAATGAGAGAGGTGATTGTATTTTGACCTTCGTAAGTGTAATTTACCCATCTCTTTCGTTCCAATAAATAAATAAAATGTAGAGAGAATATCACCCCAGAGGTTTGACCTATCACCCCGTGTCTTTTAACGGACGTAACGACTTACATTCTAGCCTTCAAAACAAATGAAGAAATTAATTGAAAGTATTTAAAAAAAACATGTCTATTGAGTCTCTCTTCTGGGTTACTACAAATTTCACGGTTTTCATCTCACGATTCTTCAAAAGTTTTTTTTATGAAGGGTGAATTATGAAATCTGTTAGAACACTTTCATAGTTCTTTAAAATTTTCTGAAGAGTAATGCTAGGTGTACACAACTTTTGTACACACTTTTGCAAACAAATACTTTAAATGCATGTACCTTGTGCTGTTTGAATTTTCACACTTTTCTGTGTACCACTTATATAGCACAGGGTACATGTATTTAATGCATTTGTGTGCAAAAGTGTGTGTAAATTTGTGTACACCAAGCATTACTCTTTTCTGAATTTTCATGGTATCCACAAATGTATATTTGTTTTAATATTTTGACGATTCCTTGAAACATATTCATTTTTTTCCCCAAAATTATTACTTCTCATGTATATGGTATAGATATTTTTCTAATTTATGTAATTTTCAACGGAAAGAGAAAAGGAACGGGGTAAGTGTTCTCCTACCAAACCTTGGTATGTGATATTAACCATAAAATATGGGAAGTTTTTGGGTATCTTGAGGGTACAAAGTGACATGCTTGTGTGATACTCTTCAACCAATATCAATGAGTCTTTTGGGTAGTATCCACACTTCCCTACGTCTACGTGTAGGAGTCCACAATAGAGTGTGAGTCCCATCCAAAAGAACTATTTCTCTTTATCTAGAAGGCACCAGGTAGGCATTCCACATAGTACACTCAATGTACCTAAAAATTTCTCCGGCCTAAATTGTATTACTATTATCAACAATACTAGGGACACAAATACTTTATACAAACACACTCTATCTCTCTCCTGGGTGACATTGTGGGGTTTGGATAATTTCAGTGGACCTCACAGTGCCACACAGGAGAGAGATAGAGTGTGTTTGTAAGTGTTTGTACCCCAAATATTACCCTTACTACTATACATTATCAACAATGCTTTGGGCACTAGCAAAATCCACAAACACTAAAATGTGTCTCTCTCTCTCTCTTCTATGGACCCTACAATATCAGTGGACCCCATCAAGAGAGAGATAGACGTATTTATGTATTTGTGAATTGTGTTTGTGGATTTTGTTTGTGCCCCAATCTTTATTTATACATTATACACACACATAGGGGTGGGCATTCGGTCTGGTCGGTTTGAACAAATTCGGTTCATTTTCATTCGGTTCAGTTTGGAGAAATGAGAACTGAACTGAATTATATTTCAGTTCGATTCGATTTTGGTCGGTTCGGCTCAGTTTAGAAATTCAGTTAACCGAATTTAAAAAAAAAACTATACATTTTTTTCTTTTTTTTTTTTTTTTTTCATTTTTCACAACTTTTTTTTTAAAATGTTTTTTCTCCCATTTTTCTTTCATATTGCAAAAAAAAAAAACATATATTTATATTTAGTAATATATAAAATACTTATATTTTTATGTTATATATAATTGTATATAAAATATAACCAGGAATAATATCCGATCGATATCTAAGCCGTACTCAATACCATCGCTTCGGATACCAGAAATAATATCCGATCGATATCCGAAACGAGCGCCTTCGATACCAGGAATAATATCTGATCGATATCTAAGCCTTACTCAATACCATCGCTTCAGATACCAGGAATAATATCCGACCGATATCCGAGACGAGCGCCTTAGATACCAGGAATAATATCCGATCGACATCTAAGCCGTACTCAACACTGTCGCCTCCAATACCAGGAATAATATTCGATCGATATTGAGGTCGCACACCAGACCGCCACTCTTTACTCTTTTCATGCTTTCTCACACACATGCATGTTGACACAACCTCGACCCTAATATGCATATCAATGTTCACAATTTGTAGTAACAGTTATTAATCTCAAAGTTGGATATTCGTTCAACATAAATCTCGGTCTTAATCGTTCTTATAAGTCCAATTCTTAACAGTGAGCCTTTAAAACAGTATATCTGTCAAACAGTTCTTTAAAAACTTTCAAAACCTTTTCCAAACAGTCCCTTATACAAAAATACAAAAAACTGTTCAAAATGCTCAGGTCGCGCGCGCGAAGGGGAATGGGTCACGCGAGCGGGTCGCGCTAGCGAAGGGGGAGAACGGGTCGCGCGAGCGGGTCGCACGCGCGAAAGGGGGCAGTGGGTCGCGCGCGCGGGCCGCGCAAGCGAAAAGGAGCAATGGGCCGTGCGAGCGAGTCGCGCGCGCGAGTTGTCACAGTTTCATCATCTTCCTCGTTTTTCCCCTGTTTTTGATTTTCAAACTGAAATTATACCCATTTCTGTTTTCTGTTTCCATTATGTCATGCCATATATGGATTTCTTCGTCTTTCCGCGTAGATTACAAATATGTGATCAATTTAAACTAATACGGATTGTATCTCTAGATATTAAAGTAAGGGTGTCAAAACTTTAAATCAACGGTACGTCGCGATACGAATAAATTACTCCGTAGGATTCGAACCGTAGCTTATTGAGACTAAGATCTTTCATTCCCAATTCACGGATTTCATTTTGGTTAACTTTTGTAAAACTCCAATTTTCAAAGCTTTAATGGTGTATATATATACACATATACACACATGTATACACTGAAATATACATATATAGACATGGCGAGTGAGTTTATAATACTCACAGAGGTGATTAGACTGAAAATTTGAGACCGAGAATTCCGCCTTCGATGTCGTCGTTAGAATTCTCCTCCGCTCTTGATCTTGAGATGTATATATATATATATAACTATGTATCTATATGTGTATGTTTATATATAATCTGAGTATATGTGTGTGTGATATATAATATGAGTGTGTGTTCTTGAGAGAGTTGAGAGAAATTAGAGGGAGATTTGAGAGATGCAGTGAGTGATATGAGAGAATGAGAGACTGTGATACACATATATAGAGAAAATTATTTGGGTTCCAAGTAATAAGCGGATTTCGCCCGGTGAGGTTGAGCTCACGTGCTCCCTCACCCAAGACGCGGTATAAGGCGCAGATCAAAACTGGTATTTTACGGTTGATGTAAAAATACTGAAAATCATATTAATGTAGGAATTAAATCCCGGGTTGTACCAAAAATATAGATACTGTTTTTAAAACCATAGAAAGTATTTCTATATTTAAGAAAATTACGGTTTGACCCCAAACAAATATTATAAATAGCAATTAAAATTAAATATTCATTTATTAATGAAAAAGAAATTACAGGGTGCTACAATGACGTACTTTATATCTTGTGGATGATCTTAGATAGGTATTTGTACCATCTAATTGATGTTTGTTTAGAAAAAGCAATTATAAAAGGTTTTTCTTGATTTACAAAATTAAGATTTTATTAATGAGTAATAGCGAATTTTTTTGTCTTAAATTGTAGAAAGGGGAAAACTCATTTGTAATTAGATTTTAAAACAAATTTTGTTAAATGTGCAAATAATAATGTCAATCCCTTGCGCATGTTCTCAAATATTATTCTTCAAATTTTTTGGATTCACAAAAACAAATGTTTTCCAAACCACACTTTGTCGATATTTATAAAAGTAACAAGTTTAAAAGGGACTAATTTTTTGTAATATGGCACTGCAAAGTAACACACCGATAGAATGGGTAAGAGCTTATGGGCTTTAGGCTTATTCTATGGTCCAACCTATTAAACCGAATAATGGGCCTCTAGCCCAATATCATTATAACATTAATAGCCTATGTACTTGGCTCGAAAAGGATCATAGCACGCGTTTTGTGATAAGCAGTATGCACCATGATCTTGTTGGGAAGGATATGTACTACCCAATAGCCAAAATATTATGAGATCAGCTCAAATTTATTTTTGATGGCACATTCACTACTAGATTAAGGCTTAGTTTGGCCCACACATAGTGCTTCTCCTTTTTTAAAGCACAATTTAATGTTAATTCATATGATAACTAGTTTATGAGCTTTGCAAAAATTGAACTTAGGGCTTTTTTGGATGGAGCTTTTAAAAGCTCTAGAATGGAGCTTTTAAAAGCCCAAGGTTGCTTTTTGGTTTTATGATGTCTTTTTGAAGAATAGTATGTCACTTGTATAAAATTATCAAAGAACTTAGTAATAAATTTTATAAAGGGAGGCTTGGCTTAAGGTCCTTAAAGTTGGGCATACTTGGATTAAAAGACGGCCCATTAACAACAAACTCTCCAAGGACAAAAGCCCAAGCCCATTTTTAACCTACATCCACAGTATTAAAATATCACTTTTCAAGTCCACTTTTCTCTTTTTATCTGACCAAACTACCCTTAAAGGAATTATAAATTAAACAAGTCAAACGTCCCACGTGGGTGAATTTTCACCCCGCAGCGCCAACACGCGCCAGTTGTGTTTCCCACGCTGCTCACATGGTGTGAGTATTGTATCGTATAATTTCTAATTTTGAGAAATATTTTTAAACTTTAAACCTCCATAACTTTTGATCTACAACTCCATTTTTCGCAAATTTTATACCGATGGAATCGTGTCGACGAGAGCTACAAAACTAGTACCATTGTTGATATGTTTTGAGCAAAAAAAAATCAAATTTTTACATATATGAATAATAAGTGAAATTTTACATAATTTCACTTAATATTTACAGAGGTTGAACTGGTCATGCATGATATAGTAAACTTGAACTGTACCATCAAATGCTATGATCACAAGAAAGAAGAAACATAAGATTGACTTGAGTATGACTCTCATCTTTTCGTTAATGTCAAAGTGACGCGCCATATAGTTTGGAGAAACACAACCAGATTTCTGCACAAAGTGATTACTTTTTAGATTATCAAACTCATACGTTTAGTAGATTCTGCAGAAAATACTTTCCTAAACTCATGTGGTTTCTTATCTTTTAGTAAAGAAAAAAATCCAATTTCTTGCTGAGAACAAAGGGAAAGTATATAGACAAGACCAACTCTCCATTTTTCAGTACATCCAAAAAATCCACTCAACTGAGCCAAACACAACAAATATGCTAAACTCAAAGGAGATTTTCCCATTCTTCTGCAAAATAGAACAGCAACATCAATTGAAGCGGCATACGAATGGAGTGTATGCGAATTTCGTAACAGCTATTTTATCTAGCTCCTCGTATTTGGTTTAAAGCCAATGCAAACTTACCTCAGTTTCTCTGTAGTAAGCATATAAGTCTTCCACATACTCAACTACTGCAAGTGGATTTTCTATATCACCGCAATCGATGTCCATAATTGGCTCCTCCATGACCATGGCATCTTCCATCTCGACCTCCTCCTCCTACAGAAAGTCATAAAATTCAACAATATTTCCACTTGGTAGTTAGTTCATCAAGTAAGGATGTTGTGGAGTAAAGTTAAATCCTGCAATTTATAAAGTGCCTTCTCAAAGTTAGAGAGTTTGACATAATATGCGGTGAAGAGCAGGACATAATATGCAGTCAAGGAAATTTCACTTAATATTTTAAATATTCAGTAAAATTTCACTTAATATTAAGTGAAATATTAAGTGAAATTTCACTTATTATTGATATATGTAAAAATTTGAATTTTTTTTTCTCAAAACATATCAACAATAGTACTAGTTTTGTAGCTCTCGTTGACACGATTCCAACGGTATAAAATTTACAAAAAATGGAGTTGTAGATCAAAAGTTATGGAGGTTTAAAGTTTAAAAAACATTTTTCGAAATTAAAAATTATATGGTACAATACTCACATGGTGCAAGCAGTCTTAGAAACAATACATGCGCGTGAGGAAAGTGGGCACGCGTGAGGAAAGTGGGCAGCGTGGATCCAGCGCATGTGGCGCATGTTTCAATGTGTATTTTTTTTGTTTTTTTTTATCATTGGCAGGACTTATTTTCAATGTGTATTTTAAATTGTCTTTAATCTCAATAAAGTTCCTTTTAATAACATTTTCACCAATTTCCCTTTTATTAAACTCCTTTTAAAAAACTACATAGGCCAAACTAAGCCTAAAGGTATGTTTGATAACCCAATTAAGTGTTGAAAATGAAAAGATTCAGCACTTATTCTTTTTTAGTGCGTTTGATAACGTACCACTTAATTGAAAAGGCAGCCAAAAAATCACTCAAAACTTTAAGTGAGAAATTTCTACTGAAAATAATCACTGAATGCATTCTATTTGAGTAGTTGAAGCACTATTTTTAGTATTACAAATTCCATCACTTAAAATTTTCAGTAGTTAAAATTCAGCACTTAATTTTCAATACTTAATTTTCAATTTTATCAAACGCAACCTAAGTATCTAGTTATGTAACTCGGAAAAGTAAAGAAACTTATGAAGGCATTTTTTTTTAATATATAAATGAAGATGGTGATGTCAATGTCAAGTGATACCAAGGGTTCGAAAACTGTTGAATTTCTTCCACTTTGAACCTTGCTACAATTGGGAAGAAAAAAAAAAAAAAGATGAAGAGAAATGCACTCTCTGTTCCAGTAGCTCTTTGTAGTAGACGATCTGTTGCTCAGAATTACCTCTCAAAAGGTACTACTTCTTCTCTTCTTCTTCTCTCTCTAAACCAGCAGCCCCCTTTATTGTTGTTATTGCCCCCCCGTTCTCACTCTACTACTACTTCAAGCCATTGCTCCAACCACAAACCCCAAAATCGATTAGGGTTCAACAATATTTCTAACCTCGATGACGCTGTGAGTGTGTTTGATCAAATGGTCCGAATGCGACCACTTCCTTTGATTATCGAATTCAATCAACTACTAGGGCTTATTACCAGAAGGAAGCACTACTCTGCTGTTGTTTCTTTTTTTAGTAAAATGCGTGTGTTGGGTATTCCTGTTGATGTGTACACAATGAACACTGTAGTTAACTGTTATTGCCACTTAAACCGAGTTGATTTTGGGATTGCTCTGTTAGCCACACTATTCAAGTCTGGTTGTGTTCCGAATGTGGTTACCTTCACCACTATAATACAATGCCTCTTTGCACAAAATAAGATTTCAGAGGCAGTGGGTTTATTCAAGAAGTTGGTGAGAGAGAAAGAAACTGAACCTGAGGATGTTATGTATGGCACAGTAGTTAAGGGGCTTTGCAAAGCAGGACACAGTAGTGTCGCTGTTGAGTTGCTTAGACTAATGGAAAAAGGAAATTGTAAACCTGACACAGTAGTATACAACATGATTATTGACCGCCTCTGCAAAGACAAAATGGTCAATGAAGCGTTAAATCTTTTATACGAAATGATAGACAAAGGTGTACTGCCTAGTGTTGTCACTTACAACTCTTTAATTCATGGCCTATGCAATTTTGGTCGATGGAAAGAAGTGACAAGGTTGCTTAATGAGATGGTAGAACGAAAAGTAAGTCTAGATGTATATACCTACAATATATTGGTGGGTGCACTATGCAAGGAAGGAATGGCCAGTGATGCTAAGGGTGTTGTTGAGACCATGATACAAAATGGTGAGGATCCTGATGTATTCACTTACAATTCACTGATTGATGGATATTGTTGGCAAGGTCAAATGGATGAGGCAATGAAAGTGTTCAATTCCATGGTGTATAGAGGCATTGTCCCTACCGATTTTACCTATAGCATCCTAATTAATGGATATTGCAAGGTGATGAAGGCAGATGAGGCCATGAATCTCTTTCAAGAAATGACTCGTAAAGGGTTGAAACCCACGACTGATTCTTACAACCCTATGTTGCAGGGATTGTTTCGGGTTGGTAGATATGCTGCTGCACGAGAGCTTTTCAGTGAGATGCTGGCTAGGGGCTATATTCCAAACATCTACACTTATTTTATCTTGTTTGATGGCTTGTGCAAAAGTGGGCAAATAGCTGAAGCATTGTCATTGTTTAACCTAATGGAAAGCAACGGATTGGATCCTCATATAAGCAACTACAATATACTCATTGATGGATTGTGCAAGAATGGAAAACTTGATACCGCGGTCAATCTCTTCAATAACATTTCTTCCAAAGGATTGCAGCCTGATGTTATCACATATAATACAATGGTGCATGGACTTTGTCAAGAAGGATTATTTGATGAAGCAAAAGAGTGTCTCATGAAAATGAAAGAGAATGGCTGCTTGCCTGATCGTGTGACTTACAATACTGTTGTGCGGGAATTCTTAAAAAGAAATAGATGCCATGAGGCTTTGATACTTTTTGAGGAAAAGGTTGTTAGGGGTTTCTCACCGGATCCATCCACTTTTCACTTCTTAGTTGATCTATTTGCAGCCAAAGACTTAGATCATTCTGTCGTACAAATGGTTGAGAAGTTTAAATCGAAATTGTAGTGTGAGTTTCCTGAGTTGTCAATGCGGATATCGTTTTAAATGGCATTGCGTTCAGCATGTTGCATGTCTTATATTTGTATTCGAGAAATCTCATGATGTGGAAAGTTTCGGCTAGGAAATTTGGAAGGAAAATTTTTTTGACGGCTATTTGTGCATGAAATGATCTGTAACATACTTGGTGCGTAAGGGAAAATCTGTACCTTTGCTAGTAAAGTTACAATTGTGACCTGGCCTAATAGCTAAAACTTTGGTGTCGAGCAAAGTTTTATAATATATTATCCTATATAATATCTGAGCTTTTTATATTTTTGGCAATCTTTGTAGATTTCTCTCTCTAGTTTCTCATTTTCCTTTCTTGGTTATTAATGCCAACTGTAGAAAGTTTTGAGATGAAGCTTGAACTATGGTGTTACACTTCCCCGTTTAGGTTTGTCCAATGTGTTATGATTTGAACATGAGAAAGTTTTTGCTTACTATGTTTAGAATCTCCAATTTATAGATAAATTTTAAGGTCGAGTAATTTAAGGTGTTGATGAACCTACAAGAGTAATATTTTTATTTTTTTAAATCAAGCGTAATTGGATTGTTTTCTGATAGGTGGAGTGGTGGATTGTTTTCTGAACTTCGCGTCTATGTCATAAAATGGAGTATATTGCTTGACCTTCACCAAGCAACTTCACAATCTATGAAGTCCTAACTACTAATAGGTATTATCTGTTAGATAGTCATCACTCATTTGTCAGTTTTTAGACAATAGTTCAAGGAGGCAGTTCCATGGTTTATGATTTCTAATTGACATGAGAAAAAAAAAAACCTTGTTTGCATATGCGCATTGAACTCTCCAAACTTTCAATTTCAGTTGGTGGAAAGATCTTTGACGAGAACAAGGGTAAGAAAACCTCTCCATATGTATGTAATACATTGTCTAAGGAGGGAAGGGTTAGATATGCACAAGATGTATTTGGCCAATTTTCAAGGGTTGATTGGTTTGTTATTTGTTCATCATGAGGGTAGGTTCTCCAACAAATGTTGGAAGAGATTATTATACTAGGATGTAGTTGAGGGGTCATAGTTTTGAATGTACCAGAATTTCACGATGTTGTATTTGTATTTTAAAATTTACACTAATGCTTTGGATTGATTTAAATCTTCATTAGCGACCAGTTTATCGTTTTCAGGCATGGTGATTGATGGTTAAAAATCTCCCAGGTAAGTTTTTTTCTTTTTCCTTTTTTGGTAAGGAACTACAAGCTAAATGTTAAGAGCTTCCTTATACGATCACGAGATGGGACAATCAATAGAAAGAGAAGGACTGATGTTCTTCTTTGGTAATCCAGTAGTTTTTACCTACAGCAACTGTTCATTAAATAGGACACTGACATACACAAAACCACCCACTAACCCACTACCTAATATAAAGTAAAACATAACCCACAATATAACCAAAACTACAGACCAATACTACACTTACTCACTGTAACCCAAATACATGTACGTCATGAAATAACAAGATGCATTAGTGCCGGTTTAGGTCAATAACACTAAATTTATTACATAAGTATGGATAATTGTCATATATGATTGGTAGGAAATGAATTGCATTACCGTTCAATGCTTCTACTCCTTGACAGAACAATGGTTTGATATTAATGGAGCCTTCTTCAAGTCTCAGTCAAGTGGTAAAGTTTTAATTGCCAATCTGAACAAAGTTTTAACTGCAAGTATGTAGGTAAGTTATATGTTCACAGCCAAACAACATAGCTGACTATGAAGCCTTGCAATTGTTCATTGAAGCTGCTATAAGTATCACATGCATTGGCATTTAGAATATCCGTGAGGCTCATGTTAGAACGCAAACTCTAAATTGCTGCCTTCTATTTTATGTTACAGAACAATGTATCTATGAACAAGAATCATACATCTCTACTTTTTCTACATGACAGGATAGGGGAAAGGAAGTTTACAGAAGCAGGCTAATAATAATACCTCTGTCATGGCCATGAACTGGCTCTGTATCTCAATGAATTCTGCTCGTCCTATAAACACTGACGAGGAGTCGAATCAGTCTGAACTTTGTTAGGTAAAGGTATATAATGACTAACTCATTACAATGCATGCTTGTCCTGTTTTGTCTAAGATACACAGTGGCCCATTGATTATCGATATAAAGGTACATGAGGCACTGGGCAAATAACATAGAACGGAGTTCGTTTCTTGTGCAAACTAAACTCAGACCATTTCAAATGACTCGATGTAGCCAATGAGCAACTGATGGATGGCATTCTCAAAACCTTTATAATGAGTTCTGCGATATGTCTGGGCAAAAGATCAATTTAGCAATCAATTTTTTTTCTTTCTTTTCTCTAAGACTATTATCAGACAGAATGCGAACCTTCTAGCTGGTGGGGCTAGCCTTATAATTCTGCTATCCCTTCCCATGTCATGTAGAATATGCTTCTCTCTACCTGAATTTGTTGTACTTTGGTTAAACTTAATAGAAACTTTTATTTGGGGTGATCAACATAATTCTAAAATGATCCATTTGCTGAACTGGGACAAAATAGAAAGGACTTGGGAGGAGCTTGGGATTAGACAAGGCATGGTGTATGTGAGCGGTGGTGTGCTAGTTTCTTGCCATATTGTTCTTGGTAATATGCTTCAACTTTATTTCCATTTTAGTGATTCATTTTAGAAACTAATGAAGACCATGTCAGTCGAATTATAATTCAATCGGGTTCCACTTCAATTCCATGTGAAAATCAATGATGGAATTGTGCATTTTATGGTTATTTGGCTGCAAGATTCCATGTGATGGTTATTTGGTTGCATTTGTTGAAATTGACTTGTTTATGTTATCCTTGTTAATTACTTAATTATTTTTATTCATTTCTTTGAATTACAGGATCATTTTCCTCCATTTTCATTTGGTTGAAAATCTGCCAATCACTTTGCACTCATCCTAGCAATTGCGGAACAAGCTTATTTGTCTAATGTTTGTCTTTTGACCCCCCACCCAATATATAATAATAATAATAATAATAATAATAATAATAATAATAATAAAAATAGTAAAAAAAATAATAATAATAAAATGATTGGTTTGGTAGATGTTCCCTCAGATTTTTCCCACTTCTTGGTTATAGGGACCCTTTAATTTTTTAAAATTTTCTTCTTCTTCTTTAGTGCATTGTCATTGGAGCTATATACAATTGTGTGAGTTGGCTTTCTTTCTTTTGAGAGCTATTCATGGTGATTCAGATGCTGCTGCAATGTGTTTACTAACCTTTTCTAAGTTTATTTGATTGGTTTGCATTTGTTTTGGGTTCTGTAGGATTATTTGGTTTGGAAGTTGCTTTTGTTTCTATTGATATGTGCATTTTGTTTGTCTTCAACAGTCAGGTTGGTGGTTCTGCTATGGTCATTTGTGTCAGCAAAGATGTATACTGCACCTTCAATATATATTTTAACTTTTCCTTTGTTGGTGTCAGAAACTAAGGACTCGCATGGTAACGTTGTGGTTTTTGGTTTTCAGTTTTTGTTTTCATTTTTTGAATTGATCACAGTCAACTCATATTACAAAACATGGAAACAAAAATTGAAAACCAAAAACCACAACGTTACGCGAGGCCTAAGTTGTTCTCTAATTGCAGCGAGCAAATTAAAGTGTCTGAGTGAGTATATACTCTATATGTTGCAAGGCTCTCACAAATATCTACTAGAAGTTATAAAATAGGACAATTCTATGGACACAACCTCTACACAACTTTTTGTGCACAACTTTAAAAAATGAGTCTATCTCTCTCATGTGTCACTGTGGGCCTACAGACATTTCACATTTGGTGTAAGCTCACTGTACTTGTAACATTTGGTGGCCAACACACATTCGGACATTGATATGTGAGAACCAGAGAGCAAGGGGTCGAAAACTGTTGAATTTCTTCCACTTTGAACCCTCAAAACTATCATCTCCAACGAGCTTATCGCAATCAGGTCAACAATCTTGAATCTCTTTTTCTGCGATTCGCTACAATTGGAAAAAAAGATGAGGAGAAATGCACTCTCTGTTCCAGCAGCTCTTTGTAGTACACCATTTGTTGCTCATCAGAATCACTTCCCAAAACCAAAAGGTACTACTACTTCTCTTCTTCTTCTGCTCTCTCTAAACCAGCCCCCTTTATTATTGATATTGCTCCGTTCTCACTCTACTACTACTACTACTACTACTACTTCAAAGCATTGTTCGAACCACAAGCCACAAAATGGGTTAGGGTTCAACACTATTTCTAATGTGGATGATGCTGTGAGTGCATTCAATCGAATGGTTCGAATGCGACCTCTTCCTCCGATTATACAATTCAATCAACTGCTAGGGCTTATTACCAGAATGAAGCACTACTCTTCTGTTGTTTGTTTCTTTAATAAAATGTGTTTGTTCCGTATCCCGGTTAATCTGTACACAATGAACACCGTAATTAACTGTTTTTGCCGCCTGAATCGCGTGGATTTTTGGTTTGCTATCTTAGCCTTAAAGTTCAAATGTGGTTATGTTCCAGATGTGGTCACTTTCACCACTCTAATAAAAGGACTGTTTTCTGAGAATAAGACTGCAGATGCAGTGGCTTTATTCAAGAAGTTAATGCGAGATAAAGAAACTGAACCTGAGGCTGTTATGTATAACACCATAGTTAATGGGCTTTGCAAATCTGGACACACTAGCACTGCTATTGAAATACTCAGACTGATCGAGAAAGGAAGTTGTAAACCTGACACAGTATTCTATAGCACGATCATTGACAGTCTCTTCAAAGATAAAATGGTCAATGAAGCTTTAAATCTTTTCAATGAAATGATAGAGAAAGGTGTACTGCCTGATGTTGTCACTTACAACTCTTTGATTCATGGCCTATGCTATTTTGGTCGGCGGAAAGAAGCTACGAGATTTCTTAATGAGATGGTCGGTCTAAAAATAACTCTTAATGTGTATACCTACAGTATATTGGTGGACGCACTATACAAGGAGGGAATGCTTAGTGAAGCTAAGGGTGTTGTTGAGACCATGATACAAAAAGGTGAGAATCCTGATGTAGTCACCTGCAATTCTCTGATTGATGGTTATTGTTTGCAAGGGCAAACGGATGAAGCGATGAAAGTTTTCAATTGCATGGCAGGTAGAGGCCTTGTCCCTGACATTTTGACCTATAACATTCTAATCAATGGATATTGCAAGGTGATGAATATACATGAGGCCATGGATCTCTTTCAAGAAATGACTCGTAAAGGGTTAAAACCCACGACTGATACATACAACACTATCTTGCAGGGGTTGTTTCGGGTTGGTAAATGTGCCACTGTGCGACAGCTTTTCAGTGAGATGCAGGATAGGGGCCAAATTCCCGATATTTACACATATTTTATCTTGTTGGATGGCCTATGCAAAAACGGGCAAATTGCTGAAGCATTGTCATTATTTTACCTAATGGAAAGCAAGGGATTAGATGCCCATATCACTAATTACAATATCCTCATTGATGGGTTGTGTAAGAATGGGAAACTTGACATCGCGCGAGGTCTTTTCAATAAAATTTCTTTCAAAGGTTTGCAGCCTAATGATGTTACATACACTACAATGATACTTGGTCTTTGTCAAGAAGGGTTACTAGATGAAGCAAAAGAGTGGCTCATGAAAATGGAAGAGAATGGTTGCTTACCAAATCGTGTTACTTACAACACGATTGTCCAAGAACTCTCGGAAAAAAAAAAAATAGATACTACAAGGCTTTGATATTTTTAGAGAAGATGGTTGGCAGGGGCTTCTTACCAGATGCATCTACTTTTCCCTTGTTAGTGGATCTGTTCACGGCTAAAGAACTTGATCATTCTGTTGTACAAATAGTTGTGAAGTTTATGCCAGGGGATAGCCATGAATCCAAAATATAGAGTGGGTTTCTTAAACTGTTACCGCAAATGTTGTTTTTAGTGGCAATATATTTGGAATGTTGCATGTCTTTGACAATTGTATACGAGAAGTATCATAGTGTGGAAAATTTCAGCTAATAAAGTGCCCAGTTGAGTTTTGGATGGACCATACTTGGCTGCAATTGGGAAAATCTGTTCATTTTATTGTAATAGTCACAGTTATGCCTAGCTCAATATATTTGGCATATACTATTTAAGCATTATGAAATTCTTTACAGATTTTTCTTATTTCTTTTCTCATTTTATTCCTTTCTTGGTTACTTATCCTAGGTTTTCGTGAATTTTGGTGAGTGAAGAATGAACGACCATCTTACCTTTCCCTTAATAAGATTGTTAACTATGGTTTACCATTTTAGTGTGTGTCTAGCACTTTTAGTCTCGAGTATAGTTTTGTGTCTGAGTCACATAACTGAAACAAAGAGGAAGGAGAGTTACTAATAAAATTCAAAAATTTTAATTTATCATTCACCTTTTTTCTTTTTCTTTTTTTTTTTCTTTCCTATTTTTTCTCACAGTTCTACTATTTTATCCAAACAGAAATTTTATTTTAATCACTGTTTTTCGTTCTTTCTTTTCCCCGGCTAAACCCATGGACCACATAGACCCCTTAGTCAAACATCAACTAAATTAATTGTTGCTTTTTTTTTTCCCTATTTCTTCTCATTGTTTTCCTTATTGACCAAACACATATAAGTGTTTTCCTCATTTATTTTTTTCCCTTTTTCTTTTCACTCACTAAATGCATAGCCAAGCAGAGTCTCAGTAAAAAAAAAAAAAAAAAGTCAACCAAATTAATGGTTGAAGGCCTTGGTAAATTCTGAACAAGTTTTCTTTTGTGATCGACGCATGTAAAAGGTGATTGCCTAACTTGGCTTTGATTTCTTTGCTTGGATTTGTTTGCTAGTCTTGCTCCTGTAACCTAGATGTTTGAGTTGTAGTTCTAGATGGTATTGTTAGTCTCAGGGATAATTTTAACGAGCGTTAAAGTAATGAGCTTTCTTCAAGCTGTTCTGATTTTAGTCTTAGGCATTTGATACCTGGTCTAATAGAAATTTTTAGAAGATTGTGACAATGGATAAAGATGAAATCCATGTTTTGAACGGCGGGAACATTTCTTAACTAGTCAAAATGGATGTTGCTAGTGCCAAGCTCTTAGGAAGTTAGGATTATTGGAAAACATCCATAGATGTTCTTAGAAGCGTCACTATGGAGAAAGAACGTTCTTAGAAAAAGTAGGTAATTTATTGTTGATGTTAACATACACTGTAACCTAGGAAGCACGGGTACGGCGGTCCGACATTCAGTGAGGGTGTGGGTGCCTTTAAATTAGTACACACCTAGTGCAGATGCGGCTGCCTTTCCAAAGAGTCCGTGCTTCCTAGACTGTAACTTGTTTTTTCTTTTTATAATACGCTTGTTTAGGTGTAGAGATAAAGACAAATACAAATCTCAGGGGAGGTCAGTGTAAGCCTATGTTGTCAAAGAATGGGTCGAACGATATACTTTATAATGTTTACAGATCAAGCTCTAACAAGGCTCTGCTCTAAGATGGCATACTAATATGGTATCTGTAACCAATGTGAGTGAATTATTTGAGGAGGACTCAAGGCCATACATAGACTCTCTCTTCTACGAAGTGTGGTAGGTCCCACTAGAAAATGCCACACACACCAAGTAAGACATAGCTCAAGTAAAGGCCGACATGGACATAGGCGGCTGCTTGGGGTTCCCAAATTTTATTAATTTTTTAATCTGCAGAAGGGTCTCGAAAAATACCGAGTAGGGCCTAAAATATAATTTTGATATACAATATGTTGCCAATTGAAATGGAGTTCACCCAAATATTATAAAAAAAAAAAAATGTATGGAATGCATATGCCACAATGCAATCCAGTCCATCTTAAATATTTTATCTAATACTTCTCTTCTCACTATCCTGCTTAGCTTAACTCCAATTATTTTGCGTTTGCCCAAACTTTATAAATTTTGGCCAGCAATAAGCTCTAATTATTAAAAAAAAATAAAAAGGTCATAATATGAACACATGTGAATTACAAAGGGTTAAGTGGGGGAGAACAAGTTCAAAACTCACTTCATGCAATATAATCAATACTCCTCCCAATTCCCAAAATGGCAAAAAAAAATTAAAAAAAATTATATGTCTAACATTGAAAAGAGAACATTTTTGCTCACCCAAATATTGCTCACCCAATTCTTTTATTGGCCAATGCAGTGAGACCATGATTTTACACCATTAATCAATTCTCATTTAATCCTGGGTCCCACTGCATTGGCCAATAGGAGAGTTGGGTGAGCATTGGATGAACAATTTTTGGGTGAGCAGCATCAAAATCTCATTTAGAGAAACTGTGAACCAAAACGATTTATTTTATAAATGTTTCTTTGGCGCTCTGAGCAATTGCTGCTCTCAGGGCCGTTTCTGGAATGCTTCTTTCTGGTAGTGTTGGCTGCTATATAACAGGGATTTATCTGATGCTAGACCCACACAAAATAAGCCTGATCCTTGATTTCGGTGGGTTCCGTGTAGGACCCATGTGTTCCCCACATGAGACCCACTGGAATCAAGATCCACGATTGTTTTGTGTGGAATTTTGTGTGAGTCTAACATTACCCTATTTATTTATCATACACACATTTGCTGTTGCTCAATTGTTAAGTCCATCTCCAACCCATACATTAAAATTGAATCTGAGGCAAGTTTGAGGGGCTATGTCAGATTTTCTTGCTCCAACCCACCCAGCAAAGGCTGAGACAAATAAGCTACGGTCCTCAAATTGCAGCAACATTGTTGCACTGCCACCAAACTAGCAAATCAATACTTTTCGCTATTTTAATCGATACAAAACAATAACATGGGAAGGGTGGGAGAGAAAAATAGTTGGCTACTATTCACATATAGGTATATTGAATATAAAAATGGCTTGAAGATACAAATAAATTAAAATATGTTATACTTGATGTATGGGTTGGAGTTGCAGCTCAAAATTCACCGGGCAAACATGCCTTTTAACACATTAAAGTACACTTTTGATGCATATTTTTGATGTAGCACATTGGAGATAGGCTTAGACATTGTTAAAAAGCAAAAGCAGAATTGTAGTAAATGAAGATGGTGATGTCATTGTGAACCAGAGAACGGGGGCTTGAAAATTATCATCTCAATGAGCTTTTCGCAATCACTTCAACAATATCACTCTACTACTGGGGAATGCCCTAGAAGATGAGAGGAATTTTTTTACCTAACTCATCACTTTTAGAGTGATATTTACTTGACCGATCACGTTTTTAACTTATTTTCTCTATCACTTTTTTATAGTCGCTAGTTCAAGTAGCGACTTCATAATTTTTTTTTTATTGTAAAAGTCACTAATCCAACTCGCGACTCCTGACCACAACGAAGTTTTTTTTTCGGAAAAGGGTGAATAAATCCAAAAAAAGAGGGCCAAACCCCAGGATATTACACGAAGCTCAAAGAAACCATGTTCAAAGGGAACAACAAGATGCAAAAGCACACTTGGGATGGGTGTTAACCTGCGAAGAGACACCCATCCCTATCAAACAAAAGAACGAAAAACAAAGAACAAAAAATGGAAAACTCCAAAGACCCATTCAAGATCGGTGTCGGCCCTTAGGGCGATTTCCACTAAATCTCATCTTTGCTTCCTTCTTTTTTTGCCTCGACGAAGTGGATTGCTCGGGAATAAGGAGAGATTCATCATAAACATCATCAATATTTTCGTCGATCTCTGCATCATTCATATCCAAATTGTCATTATCATACTCTCTTTCTTGGATTTGAAAATTCCCATCTTCAGCACTAAGACCCGACCTATGATCTTCCTCAGGATAGCCATCAATTTCATAAACATAAGGCACCAACTTATTGAAAGAGTTACTTATCTTAATTTCCTGAGCATAAGAAGAGGACGGCGCATGAGGAACAACCGCCTTGGTAGCATCAAGCTGCCCTTCCTTTGCAACCACACCCTTTCCCTTACTCTTTCCAACAACTTGAGTCCACTGATCTTTCTCATTCTCAACTGTATTCCCAGCAACATCTTTCATGTCGTTCGGAACCTTTTTGATAGGTATCCATTGGTGAGTAGACTTTTGATTGGCAGGATTAGAATATGTTGGTTGGGACTGAACCTTCCGTTCACAGTCATGTCCAAAGCACTTACATACATTGCAACGAGAAGGTGTCCATTGATATTCAACTTTTATCAAGACCGGGGCATTGCATAAGAGGGGATCCGCCGCAACCAGATCAAAGCTTGTAATCCATTCATCCTTCGCATCAACCTCAATGCAGACTCTAGCATAAGTAATTCGCCGACGGGATGCTGTCATCTTATCAACTCGAAGAGGTTTCCCAATCATGCTAGCGATGTAACTAATACCCCCGGGGGTCCAATATTCAAGCGGGATATTGTAGAAATGCACCCAAATAGGAACTTTAGAGACTTTGTCTTTGTTGATAGAGAAATGCGGTTCCCATTTTTGTAGGATAAGGGGCTGCCCAGCAATATTCCAAGGGCCTCCTTCCAACACCGCATCCAATGTAAAACTTGAGCTAAATTTGAAAAAATAAGTACCATGATCAGTAGCAAGGATATCAATGAGGCCAGCATTCTCCCAAAATTTGTATGTAGCTTTGTGAACAAGGGAATATGGCAATTTGCGTCCTAAGAAAAACCCCACAAGAGTGTTGTTCCATTCGTGGCATCCTGAATCTATAACAGCAGGGGGAACAACAAGCCTACGTTCCTGTCTACATGAGCTAACATCAATATGGGACAAGCTGAAATCATGAGAAGTGGGCTTAAGTAAATCAGCCCACTTATTCTTATTTATCGAGTCATTGCATGGGGAAGCAGGGACTTGGTAAGCAAGCGTGGGCCCATTGGAAACCTTAGCTTGCACTCCATCAGTTGGATTCATGTAGTTAACAAGATGGACACCATCATGGGTGAGTGACACGTTGGCAAGGGGGCCCACACCAGTGATGTGGTCTTTACCAAAATCTATAATAGCCGAAAGACTATTAGGATCACCACTTGCGCCTAAGGTTTGCATGACAGCGCCTATATTTTTAATATTTTTTGTGGGCTCCACAAGCTGAAAATCGCAAGAATCATTAAGGGCTGGGAGACCATCACCTGGGTACGCAGCTTTGTGGGCATCAACCTGGATTTGGCTTCGCTCCTTGGGCAACGTGTGGCTAAGAATAAAATTGGTGGATGGAAAATAAGACTGACACGTGTCTTTGGCATTAACAGCTTCAATGGGAGGAGGGACCTTCTCGTCATTATCAGAAGACCCCATGTGAGGCAATAAAATTTTAACCGGAAATTCCGGATTATCCAAAGGAGGCACATGCTTTATCTGTCCGTTACATGAGCTGGAATTCAGAGTAGCTGGCCTGCTGTCCAACGGCGCAGAAGGTGACAAATGCGCGTGGTCCACACTTTCACTCGCCAACACATTGGAATTCACGAATTGCACATCCAACGGATCAAGGAGACCCTTATCATCTTCAACCTGCACGGATTTCTCAAGTCCTGCCCCACCAATATCAACTTTGATATTAAGAGCATTTGGTTCAACATCAATCTCATGGGTTTGCCTCAAGCAAGCCGAAATAGCCATCTTCTCTTTAGACAGCTCAAAGATCCCTTCATCATTCAGGGCGACCATAATAGATTGGTTAGGGTTTGAGATAATAAAACCTTGTCCAGCATCAAGATCATCAGATTTTGTGAGGTCAGGATCTATGGGACCACTAGTTGCAGAAAACTTAGGAGTATTGAGAGTTGGAGAAGCAACCTTTAACGTTGAATCAAGGCCAATGCTAACTGAGTCTCCATACAATCGATCCTCGGGGACTCTAGAGTATCTATCTTTAATGGAGTTAACCCATGAAATTTCTCTATTTTTTGGAAGTGCAACAGAAGGAGTTTGAAAAGGGGATGCATTCAGTGGCCCCTCAAGAGTGTCTGAATCAGCTACATGAGTATCAGTACCAGCATTATGGAAGTCGGGAAGAACAACTTGGTCTCTTTCATGAAGCTCATCAGCTCCATTAATCCCTCTCTTACTGCTTGGAGATGGACCAGGAGCGTCATCAGCAGTAGAATACTCATCATCATCAACATTCTCGGATGCTCTAGTTGTTGTAATAACCTTTGGTTCATGTGGAGAGTGGATATTCGAACCGTGCATCTGCTTCCAAATATCACCAACAAAATCTTTCGCATATGGGTTTTTAGGCGGTCCTCTATGTCTTGAGGATCGTCTAAGTTTCTCCTGATTCGTGATATCCACCTCCTCATCAGCAGCACAAGAAGTGGTAGAAATAAACTCCTTAAGTTCCTTCAATGAAAGAGAAGGAGATCTTTTGAGCCTTTCCTTCTTTCCCATATTTCAAATTTCTAGAGAGAAGGGGGAGCTTCTCTCTCTAGAAAGATGCATTGGGACTTTTTGCGGAAGCAACCACAACGAAGTTGATATATATATAATATACTAGAATCTTTTTGCAATAAATATACAAACCGAGAGAAAGAAGAGAAAAAGAATGTGAAAAGGTAAAGTCACTAGTGAACTAGTGACATCTCGTTGCGGCGAGGAGTTGCGAATTAGACTGGTGACTTCTACAGATTTTTTATTATTTATGAAGTCGTTCTTTAAACTAGTGATTTTAAAAAAAGTGAATAATTTAGAAAAATAAGTTGGAAAACTTGATTGCTAAGAGCATCTCCAATGCAAAAAGCTATTTTTTCCATCTCAAAGCTATAATTTGACACTGCTACAGTACCAAAAAAACTATATTTTGACAATACTGCTCCAATGGTAGATTTCATCCAAACTACCAAATTTTGGGTCAACTAAAATTTTCCTAGTCAACTTTCACCTACCATTCTCAACTTTCACCTACAATACTGCTAAATGCTAGTATGCATGTTTGTAATAAAATGTTAATCTATGAATCTCTACGGTTGAATTCAACAAGAACTTAACATTTTTATTAATCATAAAAAAAAAAAAAAATTACATAATTATGGAGATGGAGACACTCAATTATTTTGTGACTGCAAGTTACCAACAATTGGATCTTGGGTGACACTCAACCAACCATTGTAAGGAATAATAAATAAATGATAAAATTGGACAAGAGAGCACAATATAAAATTTGGGTTCAAGTTTTTTATTTATAGACATTTGGGAGGGTATAAAAGTAAAAGCACAAAATATATCCATTGGTATTGCAAATATTTGTGGGGCCCACTCATTTGACAAAAGTCGTTTGAACTCTCAAATTTGACAATGTAAATGACTTTGTCATTTTTTGGTAGAGCATTTGACCTAGCATTGGAGTTGATTAAATTTGATGAGCTATCATTTTATGACTTTGCTAGTGGATTTGGTAGGCCATTTGGAGATGCTCTAATGTAAATAAGAAAGCTACAGTTATGGGTTGCGTCAAAAATTCAAGCTGAGAGACTCCCATTCTTTTCGACCTAATCATCAATTGGAAAAAAAATGATGATGAGAAATGCTCTCTCTGTTCCATCAGCTCTTTGCAGAAGAAGCTTTGTTGCTCACAATAATCACATCCCTAAACCAAAAGGTACTACTACTATTACTACTTCTCTTATTCTTCTCTCTCTAAACCAGCAGCCCCCTTTATTGTTATTGTTATTGTTATTGTTATTCTCCCGTTCTCACTTTACTACTACTACTACTTCAACACATTCTTCGAATCAAAATCGATTAGGGATAGACAATATTTCTAACCTCGATGACGCTGTGAGTGTATTCGATCAAATGGTTCGAATGCGACCTCTTCCTACGACTATCCAATTCAATCAACTGCTAGGGCTTATTACCAGAATGAAGCACTACTCTTCTGTTGTTTCTTTCTTTAATGAAATGTGTTTGTTCCGTATTCCAGTTAATCTGTACACAATGAACACCGTAATTAACTGTTATTGCCACTTGAATCGTGTCGATTTTGGGTTTTCTATCTTAGCCACACTGTTCAAGTCTGGTTATGTTCCCAATGTCGTTACCTTCACCACTCTAATTAAAGGCCTATTCTCTGAAAGTAAGATTGCAGAAGCAGAGGGTTTATTCAAGAAGTTGATGAGAGAGAAAGAAATTGAACCTACTGTGGTTACGTATGGCACAGTAATAAATGGGCTTTGCAAAGCAAGACACACTAGTGTGGCCGTTAAATTGCTCAGATTAATGGAAAATGGGAGTTGTAAACCTAACACCGTATTGTACAGCACGATCATTGACAGTCTTTGCAAAGACAAAATGGTCAATGAAGCTTTAAATCTTTTATACGAAATGATAGAGAAAGGTGTACTGCCTAATGTTGTCACTTACACCTCTTTAATTCATGGCCTATGCAATTTTGGTCGGTGGAAAGAAGTTACAAGATTGCTTAATGAGATGGTCGGTCTAAAAATAACTCCAAATGTGTATACCTACAATATAGTGGTGGATGCACTATGCAAGGAAGGAATGGTCAGTGAAGCAAAGGGTGTTGTTGAGACCATGATACAAATAGGTGAGGATCCCAATGTAGTCACCTACAGTTCTCTAATTGATGGATATTGTTTGCAAGGTCAAATGCGTGAGGCGATGAAAGTGTTCAATTGCATGGCGGGTAGAGGCGTCGTTCCTAACAATTTTACCTATAGCATCCTAATTAGTGGATACTGCAAGGTGATGAAGGTTGACGAGGCCATGAATCTCTTTCGAGAAATGCCTTGTAAAGGGCTGAAACCCACGACTGAAACCTACAACCCCCTCTTGCAGGGGTTGTTTTGGGTTGGTAGATGTGCTACTGCACGAGAGCTTTTCAGTGAGATGCAGGCTAGGGGCCAAATTCCAAACATTTACACTCATTTTATCATGTTGGATGGCCTTTGCAAAAGCAGTCAAATTGCTGAAGCATTGTCATTGTTTTACCTGATGGAAAGCAAGGGATTAGATGCCCATGTCACTACTTACACGATCATCATTGATGGGTTGTGCAAGAATGGGAAACTTGATATCGCGCGAGATCTTTTCAATAACCTTTCTTCCAAAGGGTTGGAGCCTAATGTTGTCACTTATACTGCATTGATACATGGACTTTGTCAAGAAGGGTTACTAGATGAAGCAAAAGAGTGTCTCGTGGAAATGGAAGAGTATGGCTGCTTACCAAATGGGGTTACTTACAACACAATTGTCCGAAAATTCTTGAAAAGAAATAGATCCTATGAGGCTTTGATTCTTTTAGAAAAGATGGTCGGTAAGGGCTTTTCACCGGATGCAACTACTTTTCCCTTGTTAGTGGATCTATTCGCGGCCGAAGAACTAGATCATTCTGTGCGGCAAATGGTTGAGAAGTTTAAGCCACGGGATACACATGAAGCAAAATTGTAGTGTGAGTTTCTTAAGCTGTCAACGCGGATGTTGTTTTCAGTGGTAGTGTCTGTTGCAGGTTTTTATAATTTTATTCGAGAAGTATCTTAACGTGGAAAATTTTCACTAGGATTCTGGAAGGAAACGTTTTGGATGGCTAGTTGTACATAAGATGATCTGTAACATACGTGGTTGCCGTACGGAAAATCTGTACATTTGCTAGAAAGTTACAGTTGGGACCAGACTTAATAGCTAGTAGCCTAATAGTTTATGATACTTCGTTATCGACCGGATATTAACTAATGGGCAAGACGTTTTAAGTTGAGCCTCAAAAATTGTATTGCAAGGTAAACAATCCTGTTCTTTGGTAGTGCGTTTGTGTTCGTTAAGTTTCAAGGCTTGCTTCGTAGAAAGTTATTGAAGTACCTTTATTCTCACACCTTGCGTTAAGAAATGGTTGGCAAAGGTTCTTGTCGAAGGCATCCACATCTTCAATGGTATTGAATCTTCTCTTGATCAAAGTACAATAATATGTCTCGTAGAAATGTTTTAGAAGATTGTGCCAATGGATAAACATGAAATGCATGTTTTGGACAACGAGTAATTTTTTTACCTGTCAAAATGGGGATGTTATTGGCATATTGCTAGTGCCAAGCTCTTAAGACTATTGGAGAACTTTGATAATTGGTCTTACAAGCATCACTATGGAGAAAGAATGTGCTTAGAAAAGGTAGGTAATTTGAGTTGATGTTAACATACACAGTATATCAAATTTTTTTAAGACTGTTTGTTTGGGTGTAGGAGTTAAAACACAAATATGTATCTCAACTCTTAAGGGAGGTCAGTGTTATTTTGTCAAATCAATATTGCTTAAAAAACTTAAGCTGTAGAGAATGAGCCCAACAATATATCTATATATATCTTCATATCAAGCTCTAACACCTTCCTCGCATGCAACCCCTTCTCGCACGTGAAGAGCCAACAAACGGACCACCATCTTAAAAAAGAACAGCAAGAAAGTGCATATGCAAACCAGAATGGGGAAGGATACTTGAACCCAGAACCAGGGGCAGAACCACATGGGGGTCTAGGGTGGTCAAAACCCCCCTCCCAACTTTATATCTTATATTGTATGCATTTGTGCTTGCACGTGAAGAGCCAGCAAACGGACCACCATCTTAAAAAAGAACAGCAAAAAAGTGCATATGCAAACCAGAATGGGGAAGGACACTTGAACCCAGGACCAGGGGCGGAACCATATGGGGTCTAGGTTGGTCAAAAACCCCCTCCCAACTTTATAAGGGGGTCCCCTTATAAACTAATAAATCTCATTCTGGTCCTTAATTTTTTATAATTTTCACTCAGATAAACATCTTATTTTCTCAATTAGCCTCAAGTGTTTAAAATCTTATAGATGCCTGTTTTTAATTTTTTTGCATTTTATTAGTGAAATTAGAGGGGGGGGGGGGGGGGGGGGGGGGGGGAAACAAAGAAAAGAAATTAAGCATGTGAATACTTTTTTTTAGATGGACGTGGAAAGATAAGTTCGTCTTTAATTAATCATGTTTTAACCATTAACCTACTACATGTCAAATCCACAGCATAACCACAAATTTTAAAATCCTAGAAATCCAAAAGTGCAGTGTTTCTAGGAAATTTAAAAAAAAAATAATAGTAACAAAAAAAAAAAAAAATTCTCGTGAGTGCTGCCTTCGAATCCCCATGTTTGTGTGCCCACGAGATCAAATCCTGGGTCCGCCCCTGCCCAGGACCTCACCACAAACAAGGCTCTGATGCCACGTTTCCAAAATTTTAAACTGCTAGAATATTGGCCGAGGAGTAAAGATATTAAGCTCTAACATGAAGAATGATACTTTCTTGGTGTAAAAAACCTATTGGTCTCCTTGTGCATTTTGTAATAAAAACTGCCGATGCACTTGTTTTAGGCACAGTATTTTCACACATGATTGACACCATGTTGTCATGTTTGTAGCTCGAAATGGATGGAAAACCATAAAGAAAAATGCTAGTTAGTAAACCATAAAAGAAATATGAATTTTTACTGCTACATGTTGATTGGTGAATAAACTTATGTGAGAGTTTCCAAGGGGTGGGCGTAAGCTTGATAGAACAATGAAATCAATATTTTATAATTTATGCATATGCTCTATAGTTGTCAAGAGTGGTAAAAGAATTCTAAAATTGAGTCGTATATACATATGCTATCTAATTGTCGACCTGAACAAAGTTTTGAACTGCAAAAATTATAGGTTCAAACCTTGAAATCACCCAACTGTTGGGGGGAAAATGCAATGAAGCTGCGATAACTGTCACATTCTTTGCTATGAGATTGACACATAGAACATCCTTGGTATCCTCTCCCAGTCTATAGAAACTTGTTGAGATTCTGTTATGTCTTAGCTATAATCAGTTTAGCCTGAGCTGGCTTTCTGTTAGTTACATTCGTCTGTAACAGCTTCTCTGTGCTCTATATATAAAGAGATGTAATCTAATCAGTGTGAATGAAAATCTCTCTCTCTCTCTCTCTCTCTCATGTTAGAATATAAACTCCGAATTGCTGCTGTTTTTTTTTCCCTGTTGTTTACAAGTCAACGTATGTATGAACGATAATCATACTTGTGCATTTTTTGCAGGATAGGACTGGATTGGTCCTCTCACTGAAATCCGTTGAAACACTTTCAACACCAACGTTTATGGTATTATTCGCATCCCGTTATATGCATAGAGAATGAGAGCTCCATGAGGGGTTAAATTACTAAATTACTAGCCTAATTTTACCAAGCTGCGAAACATTGGTAAATTTGTCTTTACTCATGGAATGAGGGCTACACAGATCAAATTTTCTGAAAAAATGGTTTCATGGTGAGTAATTTATAGCCTCCGAGTTTGAGGGAAACCAATGGTTACTAATATGGAGTTTTGACAGTTAACAACAAATTAGCATTTCAGTCATGATTTAACTTTTAATTTTCTTTTTGGAATTTTTCTTTTGCAATTCGCTATGGACGCATAAAAAGGATAGAAGAAAATGTTGGATTCTTAAAATTTCATGGGAGTTGAAATTATGCAGTTCGGAGTATTCAAAAATTCCATATTCCATTAAAAGGACATGATTTAAATAAATCCATGTGACAAGTTATAAATACTATCCAAAATAGGACTTGAATTGCCAATAAAAATGAGAGATAAATCATTGTTGGATTCGTATCCCTCTTTATAACTGAAGGATAACAAGCTTTTGCCAATTTTCAAGTGTTGTATCAAGAGACCATTTGTTGAGAGAGATGACTACTAAACCTATGTATACTTTAGTGACGGTCAGTTATCATATTTTCAAACGACGACAAAGCCTCTACGGCTTTGCCCATTAAGGTCAACCATTGCCACTTTTGAATTCCATTTGTGTCCTAACAAGTGAGTAAAGGGAAAAAGAGGGAGGTGTAGAGAGAAAGGAACTATTTTCATATATCTTTATTTTGTTGCTTACATATTTGATTCGTTGGTACGTCTGGTTATACTTATATGCAGATTGCTGCTCTTTGTTTTGGTGTTAACTACCTCGATCTATTGCAATGGTTAGTTTTCTCTGCTTCTTGGATCTGATTTTTGTTTCTAACTACATTACGTAGCCGGTGTTTGGTGGAATAATATTCGTTGTGCCTCTTGAAAAACTTGACCTTTATTTCATATATTTGCTTCTTCAATGGGTTTTGATTTTAGTTTTCGCAACGTCTTTATGCCGTATTTCTTGTATAATTGGGCTATCTGGTGTTGTTGCTTTACGAAAAAGAGAAATATCATTAAGGCTTTGTTTGGTTCTTGGATTGACGGAAAGGGAATTCCTTTGTTGTGGTTAATAAGGAAAACGAGGAGAGAGGAGAATAGGAACGAAAAGAGTATAAGTTGAGAAATAAGTTTGACACATTTTGAATGTTGTGAATCATTTCCCTTCCTATACTCATATATAACAATTATATTATGGAATTTTAGCTTTTAATGTTATGGAAGTAAAAAGGAATACACAAGGGAATTAGTTTTCCTTCTTGTTTTTTTCCTTTCCCTTCTCTTTTCCCTCACAAAATCCTTGAACCAAACAAAGCTTAATCAAAATCTCTTGAAGTGCTGATATAGTTGAATCTGGTACTTGGTTCTGGTCAGTGCATGTCAAGTACCTGTGCAATTCGTATATATATTTATCTTTGCATGCGGTAATGATCCCAAAAAAAACATCGTTGCATGTTGTAACATGCTGCAGCCTCCATGCATATTTTCATATCAAGTATTTAAGGTTGAAGTGAGCAAACAAATAGAGCCTTAACCAAGATGGACCTTCAACAGTGAATTCAGAGAGGGAATGCTATCTCAAATGCCCTTGTAAACTTGGCTTCGCCGTTTCTCTAAATTCATGAAAAGAAAAGCCTAAATTTTGACATTCCACTCATAGTAGTTATGAGTAATTTAATTTTCTTCGCTGTAGAGTAGATAGAACAGATACACTTATTCAAGTAGATGCTAAGTTGCTAACTGAGTTTCAAGCATCGTATCTCACAGGGTTGGAATAGGGTAAATCCATTCTAAACAGTTCCATAATGGATTATTATCATCTGAACTTGTTGAAAACAGATGTAGAATTGTACCAAAGAGAACATTAGAATTTAGAATATGTTCATTGTTTCTCTTTCGCATCTTTCCTGGTGGAAGATTGACTCACTCTCAATGATTATTCTTGATTTTTGTTGTGAATACTTTCAAATAGTAATTGGGGTGATAGGAGCTTGATACTAATGCTCTGTTTGTTTGGACGTAGTCAAAAACATTTGTAATGCTTTTGGTGTTTGGTTGCACAATAAAAAAAGCATTGGTTTACGTATCTCTTTAACTTATCAATCTACAGATTTAAACACTGGACCCTTCGTGACCTGTCTCAATTACATTGCCAAAACCAAGCCGTTGGGATAAATCAGCAGATCGATGAAAACTCCTTGTGACTATCTTCACATCGGTGATGATTGATGTAGGCAAAATGTTCCACTAAAAGTTTCTTTGAATTTCAAGCATTTTTTATACTTCCAGATTGTTTTTAGTTCACCAGGTGAACAGTCAGATAAAGGTTTGAAAACATTTTTGAATAGGGTTACCGCCATGTACGCTTGTAGGTATGATATCCAACCTACTTTGTAGTTCTTCGTGAATAAGGTTTGCTTAATTTTTTGTTGGTGACCGAACTGATATACTTTTTATACAAATGACATTGAACAAAAGTCCGGTGTATGTGAGCCACAATATATCACTTTCTTGCCGTGTAGGTAATTTGCTTGGAAGATACTTTTATTTTCATAATTGGTTTAGTAATTGAGGGAACACCTCTGTGAACCGAAATTATAATGCAATTTGCTTTAACTTCAATTCCAAGTGAGAATACTGGCTGCCCTTACCTAGATGGTTTGTTGGATGAGTGTTCCCAACTCCTACGTCAAAGGGTTCAAGGCTAGTAGCGAGGGGAAAAAAAGAGAAGGAAAAAAAAAAAGAAGAAAAAATTCCATGTGAGAATGCATTTATGGTTCTTTGATCGAGTTTTGTGAAATTTGCTACTCATCTATTACTTTGTTTTCATTTATTTGAATTGCAGGACCGTTTTGCTATTTTCACTTGGTTAAAGATTTGCCGATCATTTTGCACTTATCCAAGCAACTGTCCAACAAGCTTTCGATGTCTCACAGCTTGTATTTTTGTGGAAAAAAAAAATATGAACTAAACATGGTTGGTTTGATGGATGTAGTCGTATGTTGCCCTTATTGCTATATATTTGTATGATTTGTCTTTGTTGCTCTTGAGAGTTGTTCATGGCAATTTAGGTGCTGCCTACATTTTTGGGTACATTCCTGTGTTTGTTTGATTCAAGCGCTAAAGTGAGTTTATTCCTTTGTTTAGGGAGGTTTATTTTTTAAGTTGTTTTTGTTGCTCTTGAGAATATGTTTATCTTGGGCAAAATATAGTTGCAGAATTTTATTAATGACATAATGCAACATTATAGGTTATTGACATTTTCATTTTCTTTTTATTTGTGTTAATGGCACAACTAATAATACATTTTGTCTGTATCTCCTTTCACTTCTTTGACTTCTCTAATTTAACAATTAAAATTATCTTGGTACCTTTTTTCCTCTTTGGTTGTCCAGTGATACTAACATAGTCGCATGCCATTCATCAATCTATAATTTGTTAATTCCTTTTCGAAAGTTCAAAGAACTCTTTTTTTTTTGGTCCTTTTAGGGGCAGTATATAATGAAAACACTCCCGTCGTCAATATTACACTCCCGTCGTCAATGTTACACTCACCTCTCTTGAGTTAAGGTCAAAATACACTCCCGTCGTAATTTGCATAATTATATTGATCTGCCTTGAGGTTTTGGGTTGAGCAACTCTTGCACCTTCCGTTAGTCAGAATTCAGTTCACCGTTAATTTAATTGTTAAAACTCTTTAATAGTGATCAATTAACGCTTAAAAAAGTTAATGAAAATTTTATACTATATTATATATATACTAGATTAGATATTAGAAGAGAGTTTTGACATCAATCGCCTCCCTTCTCATTCACCATTGATGAGTGCTTGAAGAACTTGAAGAACACTAGAAGAAGAGATCCTTCAAATCAACCTTTGAAGCATAATTGAGAATCCTCCAAAAGATAAACACTATAATTTATCTCTAATCCCTACTTTTATATATAGATTTATAAGGCTTTCATCTAGTTTAATTTTTTTTTTCTTTGTTAGAATAATCTTCTTCTTTTCCTATTCTTCACACACTCACATAGCTAGATCCAAGTCTTCCTTGATTTTGTTGATAATTCTTGATTATAGATTGATTTTCACTTTGATCTTCATATTTTGATTTCATTCTTCTATTTAGTTTAGATCCATGCATACATGATTACATATTTGTATCTATTTTAAGTTTTATGACGGTTTGGAAGTATGATCGATGAGATGAATGATTCTTATGTTCATACTTATCTCTTGATTATTCCTATTACCTAGAACTTCTGTTGAATTTCAACTCCAAGAGGACATTTGTAAGACCCTTTGATCCATGATCTAAAGTTCTCCATAGGAGTTGGGGGCTAAATTGATTGGGAATTATGATAATCAAGTTGATCTATGAGTTTGATATCTCTAATGAACATGAATCTTCACCTAAGATATTTTCCTCACATTTTAAAATGAACTAGTTAAAATTCAGCAAAACAGATTGGTTTTTTCATAGGATTTGGTCCATCAAAACCCATAGTTTGATAGATTTCAAATTTTCTGGGTAAACTTTGTTGAATTAGCTTTCACTCGATCCGTTTTGAGAATTATTAGGATCTATATGCTATTTTTAATAATTGTTGAAAAATCGGTTGACAGATTTGAACATAGTCTCTTTATACTTGATTGTTAGAAAATCCATGATAATTATTGACAATCCGCTTTTTGGGGATGATTCCTAACTCATGTATCTACATGCCGATGTAAAATCGTGAGCATGCGATTGAGCTAAGGTCATTTTCTAATCGATTGAAGTTGATACAACTATTCTGGAATTTTCTAAGTTTAACTATAATCATGATTATGTATAAAAATGATCACACCTAGATCGTTCCACAACAATTGATGAATAAAACTTGGATTAGAAATCATTTAGGATAAATGAATGAGAGATCAAAAGCTTGGATCAACTTGATTAACATGATTCATACCAAATGTCCAGAATATTAGAGTCTGGTTAAAACACTTTTTCAGAGACCTTATGGTCACAGAATGTTCATGGGTTTATTTTTGTCATAAACTTCAATGAAATTGCTTTCTTTTGACACCAATTAGAGCTTCACATGATTTTTTGGAATTAATTATGATGTTACAAGAACAATGGACAATCTTGATCCACTGTTCCCAAAACTCTTATTTCTTGAACTTCAAAAATGACATTGAGGTCCTACTTTTTGTAAAAGTTCCCTAAGACATGTATCTAACTTTCTGTAAAAAGGATTTTAACTCAGCTCATGTTTAAGACCACTTTTGATAGGTTTTATTAGAGGTCCCTGAATCTAGAAATTTGATTGGTGACATTTTCTTCTTGTTTATCATGCATATCATTTGCTTGCTTGTGTTTTTGCAATGCTTGGGTATTCCTTGGTGTCTTAGTGCAGAGAATTGAATTCCGTGAATCTGGACTTCGATTTTGTGGATTTGCCTCGTCTACATGTGGCTTAGTGCCCAGGTATCATGTATTTCTCTCTATCTTTCTCTTACAATTTTTCTAGGTTTGCAACTTTGTTTTCAACGATACAATTCCTTTAGGATAGTCTCTTTTTATGTGCTTATATGTTAGAGACATCTTATCTAGGATTGTTGCATGAATGCATTTCACGTTTCCTTTCTTTTTGCTTTTGCGACTCCGCTTGAGTCAATTCTATGTAAGTCTTCTTGTTCCCTTTTGCATATTATGACATGTTTCCTTTATTTGCATTGGTCCCGGGCGGGGCTAGCCACTGTGAGTATACTTCTCTCCTGTATTGCATGTGTATCCGATTGCTACTTATCCAGTATGCTTGAGGAAACAACACATATTATGAATTAAGAACAATGATATTTGAATCAAGGCCTACTGTTCGGTAGGGCGAGGAGGGGGTGCTTTAGTCCTACTCGGGCTCATTCCCCTCTCGTATCAAGACCCCCAAATTTTGTTTCTGGTGATGAATGGCGACTAACCTTATTCAATTTTGGGCGAGTCAAATTTGGTTTCCTAATTCCCGATAAAAATTAGGTGGTGACTCTTTTGGCTTTAGGATCATCATAAGTTCTTGATTCTTGAAGTGTGCGCCTTTATCTGTCCCGGGACACTGTCGAGATTGATAGAACTTCATCATTGATCCTCTTGCAATCACAAAAGCGTGGAGGCCACGAGATTTCCCAGGTCCCACAGGCATTTGAATGCTCACAATTGACTTGGTGAGACGTATTTGGTTTATACAATCACATTGACAATTTACTTGCCTAGCATGCTTCGAATGATAAATAGCCAAACATGGGGTATTTTAATCCTCAAAATAGGTGAGGGACTAAATCTTAGTCTATCCAACTTTGAAATCTAGTCATTCGAAGCTAATGGGCTCAATACATGGTATAATGTCTTTATGTTATTAATTATAAGCCCATGGATTGGAGGCTTAATCCAAAGTTTTGAACTTAGGCAGCCCATTTTTTATTTTTATTTTTATTTTTATTTTTTTGCTAAGAAGACTGAAATTTTATTGAACAAAAGCACAAACCACACCTCTCCTTTGCAACACATCCTCAAAAGAAAAAACAAAAGGAGGAATGTTCACAATTGAGATGGGCCAAGAGAGGTTACAATTAGTGGCCCAATGTGCCAAATTGTGAGCTACTATATTAGCATATCGAGAAATTTTAGAAACAGTCCAAACACCACCAAAAAAAAAGCAAGAGAGTCCCTAGCATCCCTAATAATCGTGTCAATTGCCCACTCTGGGGACGAATTTACCTCTGAGGCAAAAAAATTTTGGTTTATTTATCCATATTTTTGGGTTGAATTTTTTTGAATATCGTTTCTTCTCCTTTTTTTTTTTCCCTCCCCTTCTATAGTGAGAGTTGTTGGTTGCTTCTCGTAATTTGTAAAGATTGAGTGATGGTAAAATAATTTGGGTTAGACTAAAGTGAGAAGTTGAAATGTGATGGAGCACATATTTTAGGTAGATTGCTTTACAATTAGGCAAAATACTATACATTTTCTTCCAAAAAGAATTTTTTTTTTTGAGAGAGTGAACTAAGAAAAAGAGTTGGGCCAAATATTTGGGGGTGGGCGCGCTATTTTATCACTGAGCTTATATAATGTGTTCTGTTTGGATTAAAAAATAATTTGGGCTGGGTTAAAATGAAAAATAGGAAGAATAGGCATTATGTCAAATATTAGAGGGGCAAAAGCTACAATTAAACTAAAATGATAGGGTAGTTAAAAAAAATTTCTCAAATTTGGGGGATTTATACATATATCGCCTTTGCGGACAAAGTATTTGGGAACCAAATTTCAGAATTCAAACTAATAAATCAAACCTTTATTCAGTTTAGCCACGTGTGGCATCTCACGTGAGCTGCTACTATAATTCTGCAATTTAGTTTCCTTGAAAAAAAACCAAAAAATTGTGATTGTTTAGGAAAAGCGAAGAGAAGTAGCAATTTAGGACCTTCAAAATATATATATATATATATATATATACAAACCCTTATTGAGAGAGAAGTGAGAGGTGTGTATTTTATAAAATGAGGGAGTCCTCGTTAGATAAAAACTGTATATATATATATATATATATATTTATTCCTCGCACAACTCCCAATCCGACTAATACTCAAACAACAGCCGTGCTACAAGTTGATTGTATGTTATACTATATTATATATATATATATATATATATGTGTGTGTGTGTGTGTGTGTGTGTTATTTGTAATTAATCTAGCAAGTGTCTCTCTCTCTCTCTCTCTCTCTATGGATGAATTATTGGTGGGATTCATCTGGTTCATTCTTCCGCCTTTTTTAATCTCCGGTGCAATATCATGTTGTCAATATTATTGCTCTGAACATAATCATGTTCTAAACAATGGACGGCCCAGAAACGATCAATCTCCAACCGTCCTTCCGGTTCTTCAATTGACCGCCCCTAACATCGCGACCACTGAAACAACACGAGAAGAACCCTCCACATGCGATAATAAGGAAGTGAGAATTACTATTAAAGATGGTGATGAAACGATTTGCATGAGTAGTGAGTGTGTGATATGCATCACTGAGTTAAGAGATGGCGAGTTGTGCCGAGTTCTTCCCTCTTGCAAACATGGGTTCCATATTGAGTGTATTAACAAGTGGTTGGAGATCAATACCACTTGCCCGGTTTGCCGGACTTCAATATAATTAATGGATCTATGTTATATTGACTCGGAGGTGTTGGGTCGTCAAAATTTCGGACTTTTCAAATTTATGAAGGGATATAGTTTTTTTTTTTAGTATATTTTTTTTCTTAAAATTAGAATTGACATGACTAGGGCAGCCCTGGGCCAATTTCTCAAAGCAATCGCATGGGGCATCGACTTTAGGCCTCATTTTTAGGTCTATTTTTTTTTCCTAATTTCTTTTTAATTTTTATGAAATTTATCATTTTTAGGCTTATTTTCTTCTAATTTTTATGAAATTTCTATGAAACATATCATTTTTAGGCCTATTTTCTTTCTAATTTCTATGAAACTTATCATTTCTAGGCCTATTTTTTTTTTTTATAATTTCAATGAAACTTAGTATAGAGGCCTCATTTTTTCTGCCCCTTTGAAAATTTGCTTGAGGCCTCGGCCAATTTTGGTCATCTCAGGGCCGGCCCTGGACATGACATGTGTTTGAATAGTGATCTCTTATTGGTTTGTGATATCACATCAACAAGATAACCGTTGTAACGAAATTTTCTCCAAGTATTAATTTGTCCTCTCTATGTATGGTATCGATTTCTAACCCGTGACAGTGAGCTAGATTACTTGAAATAGAATAATGTTATGTTGTGAATATCAAATTTGGTACCAAATGGATTAACAGTTGTACCACATTCAGTGATCGGTGCCACTACATGTGGTACAACTAAACATACTATATTATTGCTTAAATTAAAGGGAAAATTGGTGAAAAGGTCATTAAGATGAGTTTTATTGGAACTAAGGACAATTTAAAATACACATTGAAAATAAATCTTCCCAATATCCATGGACCAAAATACCCTCATCTTCAACCTCTAATTCTTACCAAACCCTAGCCACCATAACCACTACTCCACACCACCTCCGACCACCACCCCACCTCCGGCCTCCACCCTCGCCATCTCCGGCGACCACCACCTCACCATCTCCGGCGACATCTCCGACGACCTCCACCTCGCCATAACAACTCTCTGTCGAGGTGTTTTAGAGTGCACAAAGAGGTTGCCAACTTGTGCATCACAAGGTGGGTAAAGAGATATTAAATACTCGACACTTTAGAAATCAACCAAAACTTAGTGAATAAGAAAATGCCAATTGTGGTTGAGGAAAAACCACCAAAGAGTTAAGGAAGCCCAAAACTATTTTAGATTCAGAAGTCAACAAACGTTCTGCTTCCTCCGTTGTTGTTTAATTGTAAATTCCACACCCACTTCCTGTCTATCTCTCTCTATAAGTATATATATACATATACTTATAAATGTCACTGTTTCTCTCTCTCTCTCTCTCTCTCTCTCTCTCTCTCTCTCTCTGTGTGCTAGATCTAAAAGCAAAAAAATGGGATGGTATGTTGTGGGACAAGGTTGCTAGTGTGAGAAAAGAAAGAGGGGAATATTGTATATTGTATTGATTGTGTCTATTGATGTACAAGACCATCCCTTATATAGGTGAATGAGGTGTGTAGTACAATGTGTAATACAGGGAAGTACAATGGTAGTACACGATGATTCTAGACTAGAAGTGCGGTAAGGTACAGAATATATATAAATAAGGAAATAAATCATAATTCAAATCAATGATTCTAACAGCCCCCCTCAAACTCAAGGTGGTAAGATTGAGATCATCTTGAGTTTGGAAACTAAATCCTGAAGACGTCCTGGATGATGAGTTTTGGTGAAGATATCAGCAGTCTGATCAGCGGAAGAAACCGAGACAAGTCGAATGGTGCCAGTAGTGAGATGATGGCGCACGAAATGACAGTCGATCTCAATGTGCTTGGTGCGTTCGTGAAAAACATCGTTGTGCGCAATTTGAATAGCACTCTGATTGTCACAATGGATAATAGTGGCATTGGTATGAGTAACACCCAAGTCTTCAAGTAACCAATTAACGGAGCCAGAGTAGTTCTTGAGTAGCATCAGCTAGGGCTCGATATTCTGCTTCTTTACTTGAGCGAGCAACAACAGTTTGCTTTTTACTTCGCCAGGAGATACGAGAATCTCCAAGAAAGAAACAATAGCCTGTAGTCGATTGTCGATCAGTGGGATCTCCTGCCCAATCTGCATCAGAATAAGCTCAGAGCCCGAGTGAGGAATGAGTAGAAAAGTGTAACCCATGAAACATTGTTCCTTTGATATAGCAAAGAATGCGTAGAACAGCAGCATAGTGAGTCGATCGAGGGGCAGAAAGAAATTGGCTGACGATATGGACGGCATAGGCAATGTCAGATCGAGTAACTGTGAGATAGACTAAACTCCCAACTATCTGGCGATAAAGAGTGGGATCATCTAGAAGAGTACCATCCATGGGTGTGAGCTTAGAATTTAGCTCAAGAGGGGTGGGACTGATCTTGTTGTCTGTAATTCCCGCGCGAGTAAGAAGATCAAAGCAGTACTTGGCTTGAGAAAGGTAGTAACCTTCAGAATCGGAAGTGATCTCAAGTCCCAGAAAATAGTTTAGCTTGCCAAGATCTTTCATTTCAACATGTTGCCTTAGGCGAGTTTTGAGACCTAAGATTCCAGATGTATCATCTCCAGTGATAATCATGTCATCCACGTAGAGTAAAAGAAGTATAATACCCTGGTCAGTTCGGCGAATGAATAGAGCCGAATCATAGGAGCTGGCAGTGAAACCGAAGCGCTCAACAATTGTGCTAAATTTTGCAAACCAAGCTCGTGGAGCTTGTTTGAGGCCATACAGAGCTTTACGGAGTTTGCAGACTTGGTGGGAATGATGAGGATAACCAGGAGGAGGATGCATATACACTTCTTCAGTGAGATCACCATTTAGGAATGCATTTTTGACGTCCATTTGAAATAAATCCCAACGACGGACTGCAGCAACGACAATGAGGCTGCGAACAGAAGTAAGACGGGCAACTGGAGCAAATGTTTCCTCATAATCAATCCCATACTCTTGGGTAAAACCTTTGGCTACAAGGCGGGCTTTGTAGCGGTCAATGGATCCGTCTGAATGAGTTTTGATCTTGTAAACCCACTTGCATCCCATAACATTTTTGCCACTTGGTAATTCTACTAAATCCCATGTGTGATTTTGGTCAAGTGCCTGTAATTCATCATCCATTGCCTTTTGCCAAAGAGGATTAGAGCTTGCCTCGCGGTAAGACTGAGGTTCATGATGAGAAAGTATTGTAGAAAAAGCAACATAATCACGAAGATGGACAGAAGGAGTTTTTACCCGGTCACTTCGTCGGAGAGGTGGAATAGGTGAAGGAGCAGGACCAGCAGTCGGGGCAGGCAGCTGAGGAGAGGATAAGATGGGTGATTCATGAGCATCATCACTAGGAGCAGGTAACTCAGGAGATGTGGATGAAGGCTGATCTGTAGCTGCATTTTCTGGAAACAGGTCTACTGAAGGATTAGTGAAGAGTAGGGGAGTAGTATCAGATGAGAGGTGAAATTTGGACATGGAGGAGAACATTTTGTGTTCCCAGAAGATAACATGCCTGGACACACGGAGACGTTTGGAGTAAGGATCCCAACACCTGTATCCCTTGTGTTCAATACCATATCCAAGGAAGCAACATAGGCGGGAACGAGATTCTAATTTGGTGCGTTCATGAGGTTGAAGAAGAACAAAGCAAGCACTGCCAAACACCTTGAGTGTACTATAATCATGTAAATGACCATAGAGTCGCTCATATGGAGATTGGTTATCAATGATTGGGGATGGAACACGATTCTTGGTATAGACAGCTGTAAGAGCGGCTTCCCCCCAAAAACGCTCGGGACAAGAGGCAGCAGTAAGAAGGGTACGAACAGTGTTTAGAATATCGCGGTGTTTTCGCTCAGCACGACCATTTTGTTGGGAGGTGCCTGGGCAAGAACGATGTGGGAGAGAACCATGTTGGCGTAGAAAATTAAGAACTCCAGTATCAGTGTACTCAGCAGCATTGTCTGCACGAAAAACTTTGATATTGCAAAAAAATTGAGTTTTGACCATAGTAGCAAAATCAAAATATAGTTGAGGCAGCTCAGATCGATTACGCATGAGAAAAATCCAAGTATAACGGGAATAATCATCAATAAAAATAACAAAGTATCTTGATCGTCCCATAGTGACAGTGGGAGATGGCCCCCAAACATCTGAATGAATTAAGTCAAACGGAGCAGATGAAAAAGAATCACTTTTATTGAATTGCAATGCTGTTTGTTTTGAAAGTTGACATGGAAGAGAATAAAATGTTTCCTTATTAACAAGTCCTAATTGACCACTAGAAACTAAAGGTTGTAGGCGGCCAATAGAGGCATGGCCAAGACGAGAGTGCCAGAGACTAATAGGAGAACTGGAGGAGACTGGAGAAGATATCTGAATAGAAGGGGTGAGGTGAGTTGGGATATGTAGATTGATAAGCTCAAAGAGTCGTCCAACTTTACGGCCTATCCCAAGAGTCTGTCCCGTCCGTGGATCCTGCATACAACAACCAGAGGAGGAGAAAAGAACAGTAAGACCAAGATCACACAGTTGCCCAACAGATATAAGGTTCAGAGTGAGTTTGGGAATGCAATAAGTGTGAGGAAGTGAAGTATTAGAGGTAGAAACCATGCCTATATGACTAACCGACATTGGAGAACCATCAGCGGTTTGAATGGTTAGTGTGTGAGTGGAAGAGTTTGTGGTAGTGAAAAGAGTGGGATCTGGTGTCATATGATTACAACAACCAGAGTCAAAAAACCAAGATGAATTACCTGAAGTGACGGAAAGAGCAGTAGGAGTGGGATTACCAGATTGAGCGATGATTTGTTTGACAATGTCTTCTACGTGCGAGGCAGTGAGTCCTTCGGCAAAAGGTTTGGATGATGAATGGTCGGCTGTAGTAGCAGCAGATTTGGATGAATCACCTTGAGGCATAGAGCGCTATTTGGCAGGATGCTGAGCGCAGTCGTATTGCAAATGACCGGGATCTTGCTTCTGACAGTATTTGCAGATGCGACTGCGACAATCCAAGAGAGTATGTCCACTGATTTTGCAGTAGTTGCACCATGGTTTGGAGGAGTCGGAGGTAGGAGGGTAATGATGGTTGGATTGAGGATGATTCTTGTATTGATATTTTGATTGAGAGCGATTCTTGGGTGAATACCCTCGATGAGTAGCAAGGACAATGTTAGAAGAAGGTTCTTTGGCAGTAACAAGAACACTGTTGGTAGCCGGGGTTTTGCGAGGGCCAAGGCGAGTTTCCTAGGAGAGAAGTTCGGTGACTGCCTGGTCGAGAGTTGGTAGAGGACTGCGATGAAGGAGAGATGCGCGAACATGCTCAAAATCGTCAGTAAGAGCCATCAAGAAAAGAACCAGGCGTTGACGATCACGATAAGTTGTGAATATCTCGACACTTGTGGCATCAGGAAAGTCTGGTTCAGAAGAAGTGAGTTGATCCCAGACATGGTAGATCTCGGAGAGAAAGCTGTTGATAGTTTGCCCGGGTTGTTGTTTCATTCGGTGGAGGGTGCTGAATAGCTGATATTGATGAGCCAAGTCAGCAGTGGTATAACGTTGAGCCAAAAAATCCCAAAGAGATTTGGCAGTGGTGAATCTGCCAAATTGGAGACTGATAAAATTGGCACAGGTGCTACAGACCCAAGTTATAATTTGGTGATTTTTACTATCCCAATCCTCAAGCCGATCAGCAAATTTGGCCTTGTCTTCTCCTTCATTTGGTTTGGGTTCAGTGATATCACCAATGACGATGCGCCAAAGTTTTCGTCCTCGCAAAAAGCTAGACATTGCTTGTGCCCAGATGACATAGTTCGTGCCAACCATAGTGGTGGAAATAGGTTAGGAAGCATCTTTACGCTCCATAGGAAGGAAAATTTGATCCGGGTTTGGGCAAATGGATGGAATCCGGGTCGTATGGGCTGGAGCGTGGTTTTGGGTGGGTGTTTGAGCGGATATGGATAGTGGTGGGGTAGTGCATATAAAACGTGGGATTGGGCTTGATTTAAAAACAAAGATAGGTAGCAGACTATGGTAGTATTGGGCTTGGGCCGAATAGGCTGGAGAGTGAGTTAAAAGAAAGGGGTGTGAGGGCTTGGGTTATAAAACTTGGGCCGGAGGATATATGGTAACGGGTGAGGCAGTTTGAGGGAGCGGCGGTGGACGGGAGATGGTGATGGTGGCAATTGGCAGTGATGGGGGTTGTGGGTTCAAATGAAGTATGGAGGAGGGAGTGGCGGTGGAAACAATGGGGGGTAGTGACTGGCCTGTGATAGGTAATAGGATGGTTGTAGAGAGTTGATTGGTGCGGCGATGGTGTTGTTTTGGTGGTGCAGAGAGTGGACAGATTGATGTTATGTGGATGATAGGTCGGTGGTGATGATGGGTTTGGTGATGAGGCAGGTTGGTAATGATGGTGATGATGGGTTACGTGGACTCTGTTATGTGAATTAGGTGTTTGATGCAGGTTGGTGGACTTGATAATGGCAACTTGTTGCTACCAATTGATGATGATGATGATGATGTTAGAATTTGTGTTGCTGCGAGATGATATTGATACTGCTTCAAGGAATGTTTGGATAGGGAGAGGTCACGAAGAATTCTGGCTCTGATACCATGTGAGAAAAGAAAGAGGGGAATATTGTATATTGTATTGATTGTGTCTATTGATGTACAAGACCATCCCTTATATAGGTGAAGGAGGTGTGCAGTACAATGTGTAGTACAGGGAAGTACAATGGTAGTACACGATGAACCTAGACTAGAAGTGCGATAAGGTACAGAATATATGTAAATAAGGAAATAAATCATAATTCAAATCAATGATTCTAACAACTAGAAACATCAATCCTATGCAAATCAAAGAAACCTGTAATATATACAAAAGAAACAAGATCTATTGAGCAGCTTTTAACAAAAGAAATTTTTGCGATTGAATCACAAGAACATAAATTGTTGCCGAAACGTAACACCAGGATTCAAGAAGCTATCAAAAACCCAAAGCATTTCTTTTCATTTATTATTCAAATTGAACTCAACACACAAACTAATCACAACAAAACAAAAAGCCACCCCCAAACTCTCAACAACCAAGCTCAAAAGCAGACTCAAGACAATAAATGTTTCATATGAAACATATATCTATATATATATTTATTGTTATGCATATTGCTTAGGAGATAAGGGAGATGCCACTGATCAGCAGGTCATCGGATATAAATTTGTTGGCAGCCTCGGAAGGATGAAAGCCATCCCAAAAAACATACTCTGGTGCATTTGCACATGTTCCCACTGACTTGGAATTGCATAGGAATGATGTTTTTAGCAACCCTGTCCCACAACATGCCTTCCTTGCCTCAAAGAAACCTGTAATATATACCACAGAAAGCAATATATACAAATTAAAGTTAAGTAAAATTTACTCATCTTAAGTCAAATTTGACTTATCTTTGACTTAAGATAATTTTGAACTGAAATTATATTCAATACCGTATTTTTTCACTAAGAAATTTACACAACCTCTTCTGAACCCGAACACTTCCCCCCACTAAAAGAATTAAGTGAAATTTCACGGAGAAAGTTAAGTAAAATTTCATTTATGACAAATCAAAGTTAAGTAAATTTTACTCATCTTAAGTCAAATTTGACTTACGATCATTCTGAACTGAAATTACATTCAATACTATATTTTTTCACTAAGAAAATTTACACAACCTCTTCTGAACCTGAACAGTTCCCCCCACTAAAAGAATTAAGTGAAATTTCACAGAGAAAGTTAGGTGAAATTTCATTTATGACAAATCAAAGTTAAGTAAATTTTACTCATCTTAAGTCAAATTTGACTTAGGATCATTCTGAACTGAAATTACAGTCAATACTGTATTTTTTTTACTAAGAAAATTTACACAAACTCTTCTGAACCTGAACAGTTCCCCCCACTAAAAGAATTAAGTGAAATTTCACGGAGAAAGTTAAGTGAAATTTCATTTATGACAAATCAAAGTTAAGTAAAATTTACTCATCTTAAGTCAAATTTGACTTAGGATCATTCTGAACTGAAACTTCAACTTAATAATAAATTTCATTAGCTACTTTTATAAACCGCGTGGGGGCCAACTAAGCCAAACTAAAGCCCTAATCTATACTTAAAGCATTTGCGACCCCGCTCAATTTGCCCCTTTTTAAACTAAGAAATCTTACAATAAAGAAAATTTCAACCTCCATAAATATTAAGTGAAATTTCACTTAATATTTCATGTACTAAGTGAAATTTCACTTATTATTCATATATGTAAAATTTTTAAATTTTTTTTTTGCTCAAAATATATCAACAATGGTACTAGTTTTGTAGATCTCATCGACACGATTCCAGTGGTATAAAATTTGCGGAAAATGGAGTTATAGATCAAAAGTTATGGTGGTTTAAAGTTTAAAAATATTTTTCAAAATTAGAAATTATACGGTACAATACTCACACCATGTGAGTAACTTGGGAGACAATTCCCGTAGGTTAGAGCGCGTGTGCCAGCGGTGGGGAAAAAATTCCCGCGTGTGTTGGCGCGGTGACTTGGCTATTTTGCAATTCTTTTAAGGGTAGTTTGGTCTGATGGAAAGAGTAAAATGGACTTGAAAAGTGATATTTTAATATTTTTGATGTAGGTTAAAAGTGAGCTTGGACTTTTATCCTTGGAGAGTTTGTTATTAATGGGCTATCTTTTAAACCAAATATGCACAACTTTAAAGACCTTAAGCCAAGCCTCCCTAAATTAAATAACCTAATTAGAAATCATAGAGAGTACCACATATGTTGCAACAATTTTGAAATCCACGTACATGAATATATAAGAGCTTTACTTAATATATAAAGGGTAAATTATACTGACTTCCTATGAGGTATGGTTAAATACAATGACCTCTTTCATAGTTTCCATAATTGGATTGACCACCCATGTCAAGGAACCTAACAAAATTTAGCGCATGCAAAATTACCTAGTTACACCTAAAATAAATCTAACTTTATTAATGGGCAAATTTACCATTAGAAAATAATATTTTCATATTCATATTAGTGAAAAAGTAGTACATGAAAATTTTATTGACTTCGGAAGGGGCAAATTTATCATTATCAAAAAATCTAACCACCAAATTAACACCGTTGACTAAAAGAAGCTGGAGGGTGTGTTACATAGCCCCAAATCTCAAATGATGTTGGTGTAATTATGCAAACTATGAGGGAGGTTCTTGTATTTTAACCATACCTTAGGGGAGGTAAATATAATTTTTCTTAATATAAACAAGAAATCCTAGCATGTATTCGAATCTTGGCTTAAGTCGGTTTAAACATACCTTAGGGGAGGTAAATAAATAAATATATATATATAGCGCGATGCGCGGGTACGATTGATTTTGTTGTTTGTCTATAAAATTTGGTGAAAAACATAAATGAACAAAGTGTTGTGTATCTGCAGGTAGATATTGCTATCATATGATTGTAGAATAACTGTTAAAAGAGTTAAAAAAAATATCCTTTGAATGTCCTAAATCCATTGGACCCAAATATTCCATGTCTTTTCAAACAAAGAAATTGGCATCCTCTGAATAAAAAGAGGCATGCAGAAGAGGGAGTGTGACAACCAAAAATTCAACAAAATTCGTGCTGCTGAACCTAACGTAACTAACATAAGAGGTAATTCTAAGAGAGATATAAGAGTAGGCAGGGACTTGTGCAAGTAATGGACAACTATCAAACACTTGGATTTATACAACCTATTCGCTTATGAACCTCTTTTATCTTCCCAAATAGCCCCTAACAATGAACCACGCCCTATTTTGAGGATTTCCAAGCATTTGCTAGTTGGAATCGAATATTTTGTCGAACATTTGGCCTCACCATTGTCAATCATCTGGCTCATCATTAACAGTATACCATCAATTGTCTACTTATCAATGGTTGGAATAGAAAATTTTGTCGAACATTTGGCTTCACCATTGCGAACCATTTGGCTCATCATTAAAAATACACCATAAACAAACTCCATAATCACAGAAGGAAAAAAAAATACAATTGGAAGAAGGATAAGTTAAAAGTTAACGTTTAATATATCGGGGTCATTCGACGGGCCTTTATCGGAACGTATAAGATCACCATTATCTGCAGAAGTACGTGTACCACCCAAAAAAACCGCCGCCTCACTGTTGCAATAGAGAAGAAAGTAAGGTTCTTTGACTAACCCCAAAGAAGTTTTGGTAGATCATTCCATATATGTCATTTTAGTTTTAATTTTCTTTATTACTACATTTCAATTTTTCTTTGGAGATCAAAACACTACTTGTACTCTCTTTGAGTACATTGAGTTTTGGTATCATTAATTTCTTTTATATCATGTCATATCACAATAAAAGAATAAGGAAAACTAATCAAGAAAATGGGGACACAACAATTTTGAGAGAGCAGTAAAAGAAAACCAAAACTCATTGCTATAAAAATTGTACCAATACGGACGTTGGCACCAAGGCTCTTCATTTATTAATACCTTAACACTGTTAATTTCACAGCTATGTACTGTGAAGCAATACAAGGGCATATAATCGGTTTGTTCTTTTTTAATATTTTTATTTTTAAATCATGTGAATAAGTCTGTGTGTAGGTATCTCCCCAAGCTTGCAACTACATTGGAAATGATGGTTATCTTTCTCATATATTCTATTACATAATCTCCCTGCTTCGAGAACTAAATCAAGAGAATGAAGGTAGAACCTATGGAGATTCACATATTACTTGACAGCTACGAACTGAAAGGGAGCTGTGTTTAGAAGATAATGACAACTATCAAGCATCATCTCGTATTCTAGATCTTTATCTTCCCCACTTGGGCAAATACTAAAGAAATATTTATTCAGTGAACAAATAGGTGTAGGTATCCTTTCTAATTCTTTTTTAGGCTGAAATTAGGTCTGAAAAGTTATAAAATTTAATAATAGCAAAGAGGGAAACCAGATCAGAAACTAAAGCATTCAACTACTTTTAGCATATACATAGGAAGGCGTTGAAATTTTCTTTCAAAAAAAAAAAAGGAAATTTGATATTACCAAAATCAAAAGCTCGGGTACAATTGAAACATATATAAAGAATGCAAAATCCAGCGGAAATCTAGCATCAAAAGAAGGGACATGTGCAGAGTTATGAAAAAAGATACAAAATAGTAAGGAATTTTAATCCATTTTTCCTTCGTTGTCCTCCTAATTTCAATGCTAATCAAATGTATGAAAGTTTTATCCATGCCCCCTTAGAAATTTAAATTCTTTTTTTTTTTTTGTTGAAGGAAAACTATTTCAACAAGCTTCTCCCATATTTATTCTCTCTCTCGCATCAGTTTATAACTAATTCCCTTGTGTTTTCCCTTGTACTTTCCTTCATGCTAAGCTAAAGGATGGGAAATGACTCTCAACATTTAAGATACATAATTTATTTATCAAGTTGTACCCTTTTTGTTCCTAATTTCCTCATTGTTTTTCTTATTAACCAAATAAAGGAAAACACTTTCGTCAATGGTTTTTTTTTTTCCCCTTTTCCCTTGCTAAACCGAGGAACCAAATGTAGCATTAGCAACCACAATGTGATCACGAGTGAAAAGGCAAGTAATTTCTTATGCTATTTCTCCCAATAGCATACATGATCTTTATTTCTACACAAGTTCCACAACATGTTCACAAAGTTCATGCACTTTTCACTCATAAGCACCAATGAAATGAAGTTTTGTTATGAAATAACAAAGAATGATGAAGGAAAAAAAATAAAAACCAACCAATTAAAAATAGGAAATTGAAAATATACTGAATCTATAGTCTAAATTATACCTTAATCCTTCACTTACCTGAAAAAGTCCCAAAATCCAGATAAAATTAACTTAAACCCAGTTCAAAAAGTTTAACAAAGAAACGCATCCAAACTACCTCCACCTTCTTAAATCACATGTGAATTGCAAAAGCCACATAGTTAGCATTAGAAATAGTCACGACTCACGAACTTAAAAAAGATATATAAAATTTTTAACAAGAATTAATGGCGCAAGTCTCGATTCAAAATACACAATCAGTTGTCAACAAGGATTTTTTGTGTAATAGTCAAATAAACTTAAGAGTACTGTTTGAAGTATCTACAATAATTACTTTTAAACATAACAATGATGTGGACAAAAAATTTTATATTTCAATAGACGAGATAATTCTATATTTAGTTCAAAAATGCTGCCAATACCTTAACTCAGTAGTAAATGAATTTGTCCGTGAGTAACTCGGGACCAGTAGAGTCGCCAAACTCAGGTCCACAAACTGGCAGTTCTTTGAGCCCATTTGATAGAAGACAGGTGTTCGCTTATAGATTTATTTTTCGGAAGTTTCAAAAAACTCCATTCTACGTTCTTTCTGATCTTGAACTTAAAGTAAGATCGACTTTCTTATTTTTGGAAAGGTTAAGTAAAATCAATATTAGTTGATCAAAAGCCCTAAATGAAAAGACTTCTAATTTAGACCAAAGATGAGTATATATGACTAAATATCTTAGCCCGACTCGACTTACTTCCTGTAAAGCCATGCTTGCACCTATCATGGTTCTAGCAATAATACAACCAAGCCAGCTATACCATTCCTTAATCATTCCTCTTGTTGTATCCACCTTTACCAAATAAATAAGTAACCTAATCATCTTCTACCAATAATCAGTTACAGTTCTGGCAAAAGCAATTTAAAGCACATATTTGCATACTTCAAAACTCCATTAGAACTAACCTGACATCTAAAATCCAATTAAGAGTATTACTCCACTGCTCACATGGTTGCTGTGTAACTTCCTTTTGAATAGCAGCCAAACCATTAATGGAAGAGAGCATAAATTAACTCACATATAAAATTTGAACCAATACTCCCGCAGAATAGGTCCTCTATATCGTAATAAAAATTCAGCAGATCTTGTGAAAACAATATTTTTCTGTAAAAGCTAAGATAAAGTTGAAAAGAAAATAAAATGCAGTTTGAAACTTTGAATAATCATAAAGTTGTATTGTTTGGTAGTCAATAACCAAAATCTCCACTTTTAGCGTGGCCTAATATAATAAATTCACTGATTGAGCTGACTCTTGTCTAGTAAAATAACAATGTAAAGTAAAACCGATCTTTCTTGCAACGAAATGTAAAATTATAGAAATCATGACATCAGCATTTTCTGCGCCCAGTAATCTGACATTCAAACAAGGATTCAAAAACATAGTAGAAGGATAAGGAAAGAGACCCCTTGTTTGAGTTCAATTACCTAGCTTTGCTTCCAAAATAACTTGGAGCCAAGACAAATACAAACTATACAAAACAAGTGGCACCCAAATTACTTCAACTTTTAAAATCTCAAAATACCATGGTCAGTCACAAAGCCATATAATGTTTAAAGCAAGAAAGAATATAATATTTGAGTAAGTTGAATGTGGATATAAAAGAGACAATATTGTTATGAAGAATAGTCTGCGTGTTTCTTTGGTAACATACAAATACTAACCACAACTCTTGAATGCAGGTTGTGCATAAGGCAAGTAACCTGGGCACTTGTCTCGATGACATTTCAGAAATAAATGACCTTCAAAACTATGAGAAATCATCACCTCCATCACATCTGGTGTGTAGTGATGGACACATACCTGCAGTATGTCCAACAGTGACACAGTTGGCACATTTCATCCATCTACAAGGCATATGTAATGGATAAGGAAGTGACAATTTCTAATTTTATGTGCTAAAGAGCGTAATTGCAGTACCAACCATGTGAATGGTCAACATTTCTTTCAATGTCGATCTCTGCTAGAATTTTGTCTTGTGAATATGAAGTCTAGAATTAGGCACTCTCTCTCAACTTATCAGATTGCATATAAAGACGACATTATATAACACTATGTGCCTATATGCTTTCGAAAGTATAATTACAGACATGGGTTGAAATTCCTCGAGTTCTCTCTTAAAAACCCAACGGAGGCTGCCAAAGATCCAAATAAATGCACCGAAATTATAATCGTTAGAATGCAATCAGTTATTAGGCTTCGCGATTAGCCTGTAAAAGTAATATCATTCAATATGGCTAATTTTATTGCAAGTTGTTAGTCTTTAATTTTAAGTGTTGCTTTTAACTTGTAGTATAGAATGAGAGTAAATCTACCTTTTTCCATGTAGCATACCTATGTTGGCAGGTATAAAGTTTATTATGGAAATAATTTCTTAGAGCTTCTGTTTTTTTTTTCCCTGAAGGTTTTTCAATTAGGCATGCCACTTCATTGTAAACTATATCCATACATCTTCTCCCTGTGGCTGCCACTTACAGAGAGTTTAGTAAAAAAAAACTTGTAAGCATCAGTCAATGACAAGACCACTGGTCATGACACAAACAGTTAAAAATTCTGAATGCAGCTTGGTTTAAATTAAGATAATTGACTCTCAGTGTCAATTCTGGAGACGATAAAGTAAGACTGTTGTTGGCGCTATTTAAGCAGCTCTCTTCCGTTGCTGCTATGGTAGGGTTGGAGGTTAGCTACAGTATTGCATACATATATACTTGATTTAATGAAGCTAGTTATGTCGACAAGACAAACACCCAGAATGTAATACAATTTGAATACCCTAATTGACATTCGAAGCAAATACCTGGAATTGTGCATGGTTGAAACTGCTGGTGAAGTTAACCAATCGAAGATATGAAAGACAGAGAGAGTGTGCAGTTTGGGTTGCTCAACCATACAGCTCTAGAACACAAAGAAGATGTTCCTGGGAAAAACATGACATGTCCACAAACTAAGAAGCAGTTGAAAGTGTGACTAAAATTGAATGTGTAAACTTAGTGTAATTAATACACCACGGGTCTAGGGGGTCAAAAGATAACAGCTGTACCTATTATTTATATATTTACATAGCATTTAACAAAAGCGTGCATACAAGCATTTAAAAAAAACAAAACCTATAGAATAAATGTCATTCTGCACTTAAAATCAAGAAAGCACCATGTACAATTTGGTTTGGAAATTAATTTTCAGTTGTACAGTATGTGGCCTCTCCCCTGTATAATAGGCAGTGGAACATCATAAGACCAGAATACTGTAGACACCCCAATTTTGACCAAACGTCAAATCCAGGGTGTTTTAGTCCGCCGGGCTCCTTCCCCTTTCATTCCATAATCCCCGAACCCAGTTTATCTTTGGTTTCGCAAAAGATCAGTTTGCTTTAAAATGGTTTCTTAATTTTCCTTTTAAAAATTAAGTGTCGACTCTTTGAATTTGAAAAATGTTTTAAAAGTGGGTAAAATTTGAAAACCTGCGATATCCACAATCTGGCGACTCTGTTGGGGATCGAACCCAGAATCTCTGGTTTCGCAGACCAGAATTTCTGATTTTGGGTTCACTCGAGGATTAGACTTGAAAGCATCCTTTTAATCAAATTAATTAATTTTTGTGTGCCCGTTGCATTGCACTTGCATGTTTCGCCAGTCGATTGCACGGAACTATGACCTTGGAGGCTCGGGGCAACCCGGTCGGTCAAGTCATCATGGGACCGTGTGATCACCCTTGATCTCGTACCATGTTTTGGTATATGAAGCATCCTATCGGGTGTGTGTCGAGGGTCCCTTATTCGACCAAAACCCGGCCTTTGCATGGTAGCTTCCATAGAACCTTTCAATCTTAGGAAATCAATTCTTGATTAGGGTTTATGTGCTAGGGAGTTTTGTATGCCCGGAAGGGATTACTTGAGATGATGACGATGCTTGCTTGATAAAAGATGTGTAACCCTTTAATCACCTTTTAGCAATTCCTTCTCATGTCCCACGACATTTGGGAACATGTTGGATCTTGATTATGTGATTACATCTCTTACATCTTGCCAAGTTAAGCATCATTGACCTTGTATGCATCCGAATTCATGAAGAGTGTGACAATAATCCGATCATGTGATCCTCCTACCCCAAAGAATTTTAAAATACATTTTTGGAAGCAAATAGATTTTTGGTATCTTTATTCCAAGGCATTCAATCACTCTTTCAAAATTTTTGGAGTTCACGTTTGGATTAAAATTTCAAATCAACCATATTTGAAGGAAGAACCTAAAAATCTTGGAACCCAAAATTCTTGAAAAATTTGAAAAGTCTTACCGACTAAAGTAATGCTTCTTTTTTTTTTTTCTTTCTTCTAGGACCTAATCACCTTTTTTGTTAAGGAATATAATCCAAGAAATCTCTGCAATTAAAGAAATCATTTTCAAAAGCAAGGTTAATCATTTTTTTTAGAAATGTTGTTGTTTTCAAAGGAAAACTTCTTAAGGAATTTTGAAAAGGTCCCATCATCTAGGGGAAATACTTGTTAAATGGATTTCAAAAATTCTAAAAACCTCGAAGGGGTAAAAAGGATCACAATGAAAGGAGAAATTAGCACACTCAACATGGATGAGGATTTTATGTGCTTATGTGTTTATGTCTTAGGATTAGAATTTTCTTTTACTTAGCATATAGAATAGGCAACACACACACATGCATTTGCATCCGTATGACATATGAATCATTCATAAAAGCATATAAATCAATAATAAAAGTAAAAGGTAAACAAATAATGGTAAAAAGGGAGGAAAAGTTGTTAAAATAACTGAAACAAATATGATTGTAGGTAAAACATAGAATCAACTACGAGCATAGCCTGGTACAGAGATTCTACTGCAAGACTAGTGAGAAAAGAGATGGCACAAGAGGCTAATGCAAGGGAGATGGCAGAGTTAAGGACAATGGTGGAACAGCAAGCGGGACAGATGACTAGAATGATGACCATGATAGAAGCACTAGCACGACAGCAGCCAGGCGATGATCCTCCTCACAGGGATGAAGATTGGTTTGATGAAACAGAAGGGATTGAAGCAAGGGAGAAACTAGAGAAAGAAAGGGCTGAGAAAGACAAGTTGATGACTGAGAAAATGGAGAAGTTGGAAAGGGTGGTCCGAAAGGCTCATGGAGTTGACACCTATTTGTTGGAGTTGGAAGGGTTGTATGAGGGGGTTTGTGAGGTATTGCCCGCAGGATTTAAAATGCCTGTATTCGACAAGTTTGATGGAACAGGGAACCCTCGTAGCCACATTAGAATGTGTATAGGGGCATTTCAGCCTAGCGGTCTAAGCACGGTCATGATGGCAGTCTTGTTTCAACAGACATTGACTGGGCTGCTTTGTCATGGTATCTCACTCTGGAACCAGGGAAGACTAGAAATTGGGAAGAAGTGGTAAAAGCATTTGTGGCCCAATACGAATACAATCAAGATCTGGATGTTACTATCAGGGATTTGGAGACTACCCGACAGGGGAACAAAGAATCTTTTGCTGAATTTCTAAGCCGATGGAGAGGAAAGGCTGCTAAGATGATACAAAGACCGACTGAAAAAGAGCAAATCCGAATGCTGATGAAGAACCTCCAACCCGTCTATCAGGAGAAGATGAGGTTCCAGTCCCTCAATACCTTCACCGAGGTGTTCGATATAGGAACCAGAATTGAAGATGCGATACAAGAAGGGGTCATTAAAAAGGAGGAGCCAGTGAACAGGTACAGACGACCGAACTATGGAACAGGAGGAGGACATTCGGGAGGTCACTCAGGGTCTACGGATGTGAACGCACTGAGCGAACCTGAGAAAAAGTTTGATATAACTAGAAATTACCCAAAGAGGGGAGGGGATAAGCCTTTAAGGAGGTTTTCAGAGTTAGGAGTATCTTTGTCCACGGCTCTCGATAGGCTGGTAGCAAAAGGACATCTTCGCCTACTGAAGCCGCGACCCAGACCAAATCCACCACCTCCAAATTTCAAATCTGATTTATATTGCAAATTCCATCAGGAACAGGGGCACTCAACTGACCGGTGTTTAAGACTAAGGCATGAGATTCAAGATTTGATTGACAAGAAAATAATATCTGAACCACCCACCAACCCGCCAAATGTTACCAGAAATCCGCTGCCAGAACATCATGCCGTGCCACCACCCAGAATTTACTACTTGGGAGATGAGGAGAGCTCTTTTGACCCATCAGCATTGATTACCAAGTTGGGAAGTCCGAGAAAAGCTTATCAGATGTTGGAGGGTCCGCAAATCTGCACTCTAAAAGGGTTGGTAGATGAAGGCAAAGGGAAAGAAATAGAAGGGACTGTTGACGCGGATTGGTGGGCACCGGAAGCTGACAATTCACTTTGGTACAAAGGGGACAGTATTCAGGATCCTAATAAAGTTAAGGAGGACCTTTGGTATGAAAGTGAGGAGGAAGGTTTGAAAATTGTTGAAGCACAAGATAGACTTTGGGTTAAAGAAGGTATTAGTCACCTCACACGATACGGGAGGCATTTTAAACCACACGAACTTGAGGAGGATCACCCGGAACAAGAAATGAATAAAGGAAAAGGGAAACTGAATGAGGAAGAAGAGGAGGACAGAGTCTTGAGACAGATGAAGAAGACACAGGCCAATATCACTATTTGGGGGTTGCTAATCGCTTCCAAGCGTCATAGGCAAGCAGTCCTTGATGCTCTCAATCAGTCGGATGTTTCCATCGATGTTACTCCAGAAGATCTCATCGGCATGATCGGCAGAAGCCCAACCCTGGCTATATCATTCTCTGAAGCTGACTTACCTCCTGGGGGACCTGTTTTCAATAAGCCGTTGCACATCACCGTTGAGTGCCTAGGAAATTCTCTACCGGCTTGCCTCGTCGACAATGGGTCTGCATTAAATGTATGTCCTTTTCGAACAGCTAAAAGGATGGGGCTCGATGAATCTACATTTATACCATCGGAACAAAAGGTGAGGGCTTATGATAACACTCTGCGGGCAGTAATGGGGATCATCTTTCTGAATCTCTCTGTCGGGACTGGTAAAAGGGAAACAGAATTCCAAGTCATTGACATTCCTGCATCATTTAACCTGCTTTTGGGAAGGCCGTGGCTTGATAGTTTGGGTGCCATTCCATCAACCATCCATCAGAAAGTTAAGTACATTTGGAAAAACAAGGTATGTTATCTTCTGGGGGATAGCTGGATAAATGTGTCTGGGGCCTCATCAAGTGCTCCGATTTTAGAAGTACAGATACAAGGAGGTGAAGCAAGTTTGGGTGGGTTTGAGTTCATTAACGTCATAGAAGAGGGGAAGCCGATGGAATTTTTACCACTGTATTTTGATCAATATGCCAGTCCATTGGTGGCCGGGATCATGAGAAAAATGGGGTTCTTCCCAGGGATGGGTTTAGGTAAGAAACACCAAGGACTGTCAGAATTCCCAAGTATCGTCACACAAACCCACACCCATGGGCTAGGATACTCGCCAACCAGGGAAGAGTTGAAGAAGAAGAAGAAAGCAATGGATGCACCGATGGAACCATACCTGAAAACTCTTAATGGGTACTTCGTCAAGCAGGGAGAAGATTTTTCGTTTTGTGGTTTTCCAGAGCCGTGGATGGATGAAGCAGAGAAGCGTATGAAGCCAGGATTCGAGATTTTCTTTGCGCATGACTTTTCTGAGTATGAGGACCCTTATCTTCAGCAGCCTGAAAAATCTGCCGTTACTCAGGACTGGGTCTGTACTATGGATGGCTCGGCAATGAAGAACCTGCTAGAAGGAGGATACAAGAAGGTCGAAAAAAAGAGCTTTGTAGAGATCAAAAATGAAGGTGAGAAGGGTCGGGATAGAGAAAACAGTAATGAGAATAAAGAAAGGGAGAAACCATAGTACAAAGGGAAGTCGGAAGAAGTGGAAATAGAAGAGATTACTCAGGAAGAAGAACGGGAAGATCATTTCATAGCTGATGTGGGAGGGGAAAGCAAGAAAGAGTGGGTCTTTGAGTCTAGTGATAGGTACCCCCCTCACCCAGAGTCTGTATTGGCCCAAATGAGGCGTCTTTCCATTTCTATGTCTGTTATAATTGCTCCCAAGAAAGTTAATGAGAATGTGACTAATTCTGCTTACTTGACTGCGCATAATAATAACTGTGATGCATGTAATGAAAATGATGAAATACCTCATGAATTGCAAAAACTAATTGAAAAAGAAAATGAACCTGCATGCAAAATCATGGAAAGCACTTTAACCATTAATTTGGGGAATGAAGATAATCCACAAAATGTTTCTATTGGCTCCACACTTAATAATGAGGAAAGCGAAGAATTAATCAATCTATTAAAAGAATTCAAGGATGTCTTTGCATGGTCCTATGATGATATGCCAGGAATTGATCCAGAAATTGTCCAACACCATATTCCCCTTTTTCCAAATTCGAAACCCGTGAAACAAAAATTGAGGCGAATGAGGCCTGAATGGGCGCTTAAAGTGAAAGAGGAGGTTGAAAAGTAACTGAAGGCTGGATTCTTGATTGTAACCGAGTATCCTGATTGGGTTGCCAATATTGTACCGGTTCCTAAAAAGGATGGTCGTGTTAGGGTTTGTGTAGATTTCCGAGATTTGAACAAAGCTAGCCCTAAGGATGATTTCCCTTTACCCCACATCGACGTATTAGTAGATAACACCGCAGGGCATGAACTTCTATCTTTCATGGATGGGTTTTCAGGGTATAACCAGATCTTGATGGCACCAGAGGATAGAGAGAAAACAACTTTTATCACACCTTGGGGGACTTACTGTTATAGAGTTATGCCGTTTGGGCTTAAGAATGCAGGTGCAACTTACCAGAGAGCTGCCACCACATTATTACATGACATGATTCATAAAGAAGTAGAAGTATATGTGGATGACATGATAGTAAAATCCAAAGAAAGGGGAGGGCATCTGGAGGCACTAAGAAAGTTTTTTGGAAGGCTGAGAAAGTTCGGGATGAGGCTAAATCCGCAAAAATGCACCTTTGGGGTCACCACTGGAAAACTACTAGGATTTCTGATCACCCAGAGAGGAATTGAGGTAGACCCCACCAAAATCCAAGCTATAGCCGAAATGCTGCCACCTAGGAATGAAAAAGAGTTGAGAGGATTCTTAGGAAGAATACAGTTCATCAGCCGCTTCATATCCAAACTCACCATGACCTGTGACCCGTTGTTCAAATTATTGAGAAAGGGGGAAAAGTTCGAATGGGATAACCAGTGCCAAAAAGCCTTTGAAAAGATCAAAACTTACCTTCAAAACCCACCTGTCCTATCACCTCCTAAGCCCGGGAAACCTCTATTGCTATACCTATCCATAACCGAGAACTCAATGGGGTGTATGTTGGCCCAAGAAGAAGAAGAGGGGCGTGTGGAAAAAGCCATATACTACTTGAGTAAGAGGATGACTGGGTATGAGTTGAACTATTCACCGTTGGAGAAAGCTTGTTAGGCCCTAGTTTGGTGTACCCGTCGCCTTAGGCATTACATGCTAGCCTTTCCGATCACCCTGATATCCCGAATGGACCCACACAAATACCTCTTTGAAAAACCTGCCCTGACCAGTAGGATATCCCGTTGGACCATGATGCTAGCTGAATTTGATATTAGATATGTCACTTCCAAATCTGTCAAGGGGAGAGCTGTCGCCGAGTATTTAGCCGACCTCGCCATAGAATCCGAAGAAAGGGAAGAATTTAAGTTTCCAGATGAAGAAGTAATGGAAGTAAAAGAGAACCTTTGGAAAATGTACTTCGATGGAGCGGCTAATCAAATATGATACGGGGTAGGGATTATCCTCGTGTCACCGAGCGGGGTCCCCACTCCTTTGGCCATTAAGCTCAAGTATAATTTGACTAATAACACGGCAGAGTATGAAGCCTGTATAATTGGGATGGAAGCGGCCTTGACTTTGGGAGTAGAGAAGATCGATGTTTTCGGAGACTCTAATCTAATAATATCACAAGTGAGAGGTAACTGGAGAATAAAACATGAGAAGTTGAGACCTTACCATGAATACCTAGAGAGCCTGAAGGTGCAATTCAAAAGAATTTCGTTCTATTACCTCCCCCGTGAGGAGAACCAATTGGCAGATTCCCTAGCAACTTTAGCCTCAATGATCCAAATTCCTGTAGGAGTCTCCATGATTCCTTTGTCTATAGAAGAGAGAACCCGACCTTCGTATGAAATAATCGCCGCCATTGAAGAAGAGGGAGAAGTTGAGATACCATGGTATATAGATGTTTGGAACTTTGTTGAGAAAGGAGAATATCCCGAAGGAGCTTCAGAGAAGGATAAGAGAGCGATTCGTAGATTGTCAGCTCAATTTGTGATCTATGCGGGAAAGTTGTGGAAGAAGTCCTACACCGGTTATAATTTGGAATGTCTATATGGAAGGGAAGCAGGGAAAATGATGGAAGAAGTACATGAAGGAATCTGTGGACCCCACATGAGCGGGCATATGTTGGCCAAAAAGATAATTCGGCAAGGATACTATTGGACGACTTTAGATAAGGATTGCTGTGAGTATGTTAAGAGATGCCATAAATGTCAGGTTCATGCAAATTTAATGCATACCCCACCTTCCCAGCTCTATAGCATGACCACCCCTTGGCCATTTTCTGTGTGGGGTATTGATATCATCAGAGAAATAATTCCGAAAGCTTCAAATGGGCACCGGTACATAATTGTGGCAATAGACTATTTTACCAAATGGGTGGAAGCGGCATCATACGCAACTTTGAAAACAAAAGACGTGGTGAATTTTATCCAGAAGAATGTAATCTGCAGATACGGGGTGCCAAATGAGCTTATTTCTGACCACGGGAGTCATTTTCAGGGAGAGGTTATTCCATTCCTAGAGAAGTATAGGATCACCCACCACCAATCCTCACCATACAGACCACAAACAAATGGAGCAGTAGAGGCCGCAAACAAAAATGTGAAAGCCATCCTGGGGAAAATGACGGACACATATAGAGATTGGCATGAAAAATTACCTTTTGCTTTGTGGGGATATCGAACTTCCGTGAGAACCTCAACCGGGGCTACACCATACTCATTGGTCTACGGGATGGAGGCTGTTTTACCGGTGGAAGTTGAAATACCATCTCTAAGAGTTCTGGCAGAATGCGAGGTAACTGAACTGGAATGGTTGCGGGGGAGGTATGAGGAATTGATGTTATTCGATGAAAGGAGGTTGGCTGCTGTAAACCATACTCGGAGATATCAAAAAAGGATAGCTCATGCTTTCAACAAAAAGGTTCGCCCAAGGAAGCTTGCTGAGGGCGACCTGGTCCTCAAAGAACTTAAAGCGCCCGTTTATGACCCACGAGGAAAATTCAAACCCAACTGGGTCGGACCATATATCATCAAGACACTCCTTTCCGGGGGAGCTGCCTATCTCATGGACCTAGATGGAGTTGAGTTTAAACAACCAATCAACCTCGATCGCCTCAAAAAATACTTTGCTTGAAACCTTGTCTTTCAAAACCTCCAGAATTGATGAACTACGCTTGACCTGATTCCCGGTAGGGGATACGTAGGCAACCTGCTCGGTTCGGTCACAAAATAAAAGATGTATGTGTGCTCTTTCTAGCCTTGGCTGAACTACTGCGGACCTGATACCCGTTCGGGGATAAGTAGGCGGGCTCACAAGGCCCTCGGTCCAAAACCCAAACAAATTTAAGAGCCCCAAGTTTTCACCATGTCAAACTAGGGGCAAACTTGCGTTTGCCCTAGAACCGCATCTAAATCCCGAAACCAGGGGCAAACTTCGTTTGCTAGAGCCGATGAACCCAGACAAAGCTTAAACCCATTTATGGATATACTGGCTATCAAAATGTGCATCATGTGGAAACAAACAAGAATTCATTACATAGAGAGATTAAAACTAAGCAAGACTTATGAAGGAGTAATAAAAGCCGAAGGAGGCATTGAGGGACAACTGTTCATAACCCAGAGAAATTAAAGAAGTGCTAACTTTGATTCTTCATGATCAGGGCATTTTCGGAATATAAAAAAAAAAAAAAAAAAAAAAAAAAAAAGAGAAGGAAAAAATGCATCACAGAAAATAAACCTAGCCAAAGCTAAGCAGAATTTGTCAAAACTTTTAAAATCTTGCTTCGTTCTTTTTTTACTTTGTCTATCTGGAAGCTACCCCCTGACCAGTAACTGAATCTCAAGCAAATACTCTGCGGTCGGGACGACTGAAGCTGGAATCCTCCGAAAGGGAGCTGATACCCTATCATGCCAAGCCTCTGCGAATATCCTTACTGTCGAAGAACGTAGGGCAGAACTTCTCGAGAAATCAGCAGTAATAACATCAGGGACATCTTGGAGCAAGCCGAATTGGCGGGCTACCCGGCTGGGAATGTAAAAGGTGGTAACTCGCAGACCAGTCAACCAAATCCCGGGGCGCCCAGGAAGACGTACCGCGACAGAGCAATAAGACCAGCGAAGGCATATCCAACAGATGTCCTCATAACTCAAGCCTCGAAACCAAGCAAGCCAGCTGATAACTGTGCGGGAGGGGTAATGGACGTCCATGCGATCATAAGGGAGCAGTCTCCCGAGGTGTAGGTGAGCAAAGAAGCCCAAGCGCTCGAAGAGCCAAATCTGTAAAACGTGGGGTGACCCCGAAAGCAGCATCGATCCCGCGGTATGTGCATGATCCAGACCTAGAAAAGTCTCCCCCAGAACGAGCATAATAGCACTCCGCATCTCTCGGAGGCCACATACGATCGGAATCAGGATATCAGTGGAAGACTGAAATAAGAAGTGTGAAAGCATCGCCAGGGAAAGGGCGTTTCGCCTAATGACCTGATACCTCCTATCGTCAGGATCGCCAATGGGTGCGTAAGTGGAGGAGAGGCGGTCGAAATCAATATGACGATCATGAACAAGGGAGCCGGCAGCGCCCCGAGAAATGCCAAGAAGGGCCGATAAATCCTGAATATATCCTGCCTGGATCGGTGGAATAATCAAATCGGCATACGGATCGGTGTGAAGGATGGCGCTAAACTCCTCAAAGAGGGGACAGACCTCCTCGTGACCAAACCGAAAGACGTGAAGAGAAGGGTCCCAGCACATGATAGCTGCTCGAAGCAAGTCCTCATCCAGAGCTGTATGGCGAAAAGCGAAAAGGTCCGTCAGTCTGTGGGATTCAAGGTTGAGTCGATCTATGCCAGAAAAGGAATCCATCCATGGGTACAGGATGTCGGAACTGATAGGGGCCATGAAGAAAGGAGGGGGATATAAGAAGAAAAAGTTTGAACGCAAAGAAGGCAAAGTGGCTCTAGAAATCATGAACGAACCTAGGAATGGGTAAATGGCAGCTTATATAGAAAAAGGGGTCGGACCGGCACTCGATGTAAAGTGGCGGCACTCACTGAGTGCCGGCCGGCAATTACTGAATGCCGCACGGCATTCACGGAGTGCCGCCCAGCCTCACCAAGTGCCGGCCCAGGTTTAAAAGGCACATGGGTCATTTTGTAACTTCAATCAGCCCAAACCTGCACAGAATTTGAATAAAAATGCTGCCAATCATCATTTTAAGCACCATTGCTTGCATCACTCGTTAAAATAAAGCCAGGAAAGGGTATTCATGATCTAAATAAGCAAAAGGAATAAGATTCAAGGACTAATACGGGGAAGCAATCAAGCATGAATATAAACAAATTCAAAATGGGCACGCAGGCCACCATGCATGAGTATTGCTAAGTTCGCCTAAATAAGAGAATTCGAAGTTCTTTCGTCCTCACAGGGACATAACATAACATAAGGGAGATAAGCTATCCTCGTCTACGACGAGGATTCCTTCTGGGCGTTTGCTGAGCTGCCTGACCTCTCCCAACTCCGCCATCGCCTCCATCTCCGCCATCGCCTCCATCTCCCCCATCTCCATCACCTCCTTGGTAGCCGCCGCCTTGGCCACTACCGCCAGCACCTCCCTGATAGCCGCCGCCCTGACTCAATTGGAACTCCTGAAGTTGTCTCCTCAGAGCCGCCATCTCAGCTTCCTGTAAGAAAGAACAGGCGAAATAAGTAATGCAATTAAGAAAAGAGAGAGGAGAAAGGAAAAGAAGAAAGGGAGTGTAATACCATAACTCTAGCCTGAAGATCGGCGTTGGTCCTTGCTCCATCAGCCTGAAAAAAAAAAAAAAAAAAAAAAAAAAGAGAGAAGGAAAGAAAAGAGAGAATTAGAATACGGTCATTAGAATAAAGGTGATCATTTGGATTCTTTTTTTTTTTTTTAAGATAAATGAGAAAATCTTTTGAGTTTTATGGCTGTTTGAATTTTTTGCAAATAAAATAAGAGAATTTTGTTCCAAACAAAAAAAGGGATTTACCCTCCATTCACGTCCATGAATCCAGTGCTGGACGGTGTGAGCATATGACATACCCTCTTCAGCATAATCCCAGGGGACTGTATCATATTGTAGAGGGATAGTCGGGACATTCTGAGTGTAAGGGGTCAGCTGATACATGGTCTCTTGACCCATGTCGACCATGGGAACGCTCCAATTCCACTGCGGAAGGGCTGGGGGTTCAGCGACCCCAGGAATAGGCTGCAAATAAAAGTTTTTTTTGACTTAAAAGATTGAAAAGGAATGGAAAGAAAAAATGAAAGAAATATACATATGTGAATAAGGTTTGTTACCCGGACGACATCCATAAGGGGAAAATTATGCATAAGAGAATTCAATCTAAAGGCTGCATAACCATCGGGGCCGTCCAGAAGATTTGCAATGTTCTCTCCATCTAGAGCAGCCACCAAGTCGTCATGATCCAGGGTCTCTGTGCTCCTCATAGTAGCTGGAGGGACCCACGGCACATAAAAGTTTGGGGCAGCAAGAAACTGCCTAGTCACCCTCTCACCAAGGTACCACTCCCGGCACGCCTCACCCACCATCAGAACCCTCAATCTAGAATAGGCCACCGCCGCCTGAATCGCTTCACCTGCCTCTGGAAGGGCTGCCACCCACGGGTTCCATATCACATGAATCTCACGCAAATTAATGAGGAGGTTCCGGTAGCCAACAAAATCATGAGCCCCGACTTTTCGGCCCGTTGCCTCCTTTCTCCACTTCAAGCCCTGAGGCATGATAGCCGCCTCGGTCCCGAGTACTGGGAGCTCTCATCCGAAGGTATTCATGCGACCATATCTGCAAGGCAAAATAAAGAGGCAAATTCAGTTTTCAAAATTGGAGGAAATGAATGCAATAAAAATAAAAAGGAATAAGGATGAAATGAATGAATAAATAAATAATAAAGTTGAAGCTTTACCTCCCAAGCTCTCCAGTACCCGCCCGTGGAGGGGAAATTCCCCCTAGAAACCTCACTCATGTGGTTGTAGAGAGTGGCCAAACCTGCCCCTCCCCAGTTGTATTGGGAGATGCGATCGACGTCTGTGAGAGAAGTCAAATACCCAAGACTGATTGTGTCACCCTTTGTACTCATCAGCGAGCAACCCAGCACATACATGATGAAGGCCCTGGCCATTTGATCGTCAGTAAAGGCCTGATCCTTGAAGGTATCCAGGAACCATTTTGCGGGAACTATGAAATCCCCTGGATGAGCCCCAAGCAAGTCAATAATTTCTTCATGACGGTTCTGAAGATCGTCATAACGAGCAATAGGAAGGCCACCAAATGGGACGCCAGTGATCATGGCGAAGTCTAAGGGAGTCATCGTCATCTCCCCGAAAGGCATGTGGAAGGTGTTCGTCGTATCCCACCACCTTTCCGCCAAGGCTTGAATGTGGGTCCGGTCATTTGTACTCTTCTCCAGAAGCAAAGCAAAGAGCCCAAATCCAGCATTATTAACCAAGGTTCTCACATCATCAGAGAGCTCCACATACCACCTTCGGCCATGGGCCATGCTCCCATGACCCTTGAGGACAAATTCTGGAGTCTGCAAAAAAAAAGAGAGAGAGAAAAAAGAAAATAAGAAAAGGAGGTAATAATAAATGTTTTCTTTTGGGATTCAAGCAATGCAATTTAGTGAATAAGGAAAATAATTCTTTGGAGTCTAGGCGACTCGTTGATTTGAAAATTAATGAAATTCCTTGGAGTCTAGGCGACTCGTTGATTTGAAAATAATGAAATTCTTTAGAGTCGAGGCGACTCGTTGATTTGAAAAATAATAAAATTCTTTGGAGTCTGAGCGACTCGGTGATTTGAAAAATAAAAATAAAATTCTTTGAAGTCTGAGCGACTCGGCGATTTGAAAAATAAGAATAAAATTCTTTGAGAGTCTAAGCGACTCGGCAATTTAAAATAAAAATAAAATTCTTTGGAGTCTGAGCGACTCGGCGATTTGAAAAATAAGAATAAAATTCTTTGAGAGTCTAAGCGACTCGGCAATTTAAAATAAAAATAAAATTCTTTGGAGTCTGAGCGACTCGTTGATTTGAAAAATAAAAATAAAATTCTTTAGAGTCTGAGCGACTCGGCGATTTGAAATAAAAAGGGATCTCTTGTGAAGTCTAAGAACAAAAATGTTTTTGGGTCGTAAGCAATGATTGGATTTTAGGTTCATTCAAAATATTAAGCATATGCAAAATTCATCCAGATTAGCACAACCGCCCATTAGCAATGAATAAATGGAATAATGAAATCAATGTGTCCAACTAAGGGCAATAATAAAAAGAGGGGGGCACAATACCAAGCATTGAATCCTAATCATGAAAGAGGGGATTGGTGAATAGGTTGAATTTTCAAACATGCATGCATTGATTATCATATACTACATTGGCATAGAAAGGGGGGAAGGGCATTCATGCATGCATTGTTCATCATTCATAGCACTACATTGCATTATCTCATCATAAGCATAAAGAGGAAAGTTTGGGAGTGTACCAATCGATTGAAGGCCCGTGCCGAGAGATGTGCCCCGGGATCGGCAAGTAAAACTGATGAACTGTGGACTGGATTGGGTTTGTACTTCTTTTTGGGGGGACCATAAGACCCTGAACCACTAGCCATTGGGGAATCTACAAACATGAAAAGGGGGAAGTCAATGTTCATATCAAATTTTGAAGGAGAAAGATCAAATAACATGAGAAACATGATTGCAAGCACAATGATTAAAACAAAGATGTAATCTTTATGAAACATACCTTGATTGTGAGTGGTTCTTGAAGAAAGAATCAAGAGAGGGTGGGATTGTAGAGAAGAAATCTGAGAGAGGAGGGAGGAGAGAATGGAAAAGAGAGAAGAAGAAACCAAGTTTTAAAAACAAACTGCTGCTCAAACCGGCACTCGGCGAAAAGGCGCCGGCACCCTCTGAATGTCGCCCGGCATTTGGTGGAGTGCCGGTTCCCCTCACCGAGTGCCGCCGCGTGTGACAGGTGGCCCTTTTACCCCTGATTTTCACTATTTACAAAAGAACCCCCGAATTTTGCTCCCACGTCCTTATAAATTTTCCCTCGTTCCAAAAGGACCCCCGAGGTTTGAAAAATGAGTTTTAAAGCCCTTTTGTAAATGGGAATTAGCCCCTGCTTGTTGAAAATTTTGTCAAGGAACACCCGTTTGCAATAAATAGGGTAATCAACTTCGGATTTCTATGAAATTGAATTTGATTTGGAGTCTAATTGACTCCGGGCTTTTGAAAATTGATTTGATTAAGAGTCTAATTGACTCATGATTTTAGAAAATTGAATAAATGAGAGTTTGGTTGAATCTAAGCTGATTTGAGTCTGATTGACTCCTGGTTTTAGAAGAAAGAATTGACTCGAGTCCGAAAGGCTCCGATTTTGAGAAGATGAGTTGATTTCAAGTTTGAATGACTCCGAAATTTTAGAAATTGATTTGGTTCGAGCTTGATTGGCTCCGATTCTTTGGAAATTTGTTAAATTAGAACCTGATTAACTCCGATTTTGGAAAATTAAATAAATTGGAGTAAGTTTGAAGTTTAATCTGATTAAGAGTCTGATTGATTCCGGGATTTGCGGAAGCATGTATTCAACCGAAGTCTAATTGACTCCGAACTTTGAAACCTGATTTGACTTAAGCCTGATTGGCTCCAATTCTTTGAAAATTGATTCGATTTGAGCCTGATTGGCTCTGATTCTTTAAAAGTTGATTTGACTTGAGCCTAATTGGCTCCGATTCTTTTAAAAATCGATTTGATTCGAGCCTGATTGGCTCTGATTCCTTGAAAATAGATTTGAATTGAGCCTGATTGTCTCTGACTCTTTGAAAGTTGGTTTAATTTGAGCCTGATTGGCTCCAATTCTTTGAAAATTGATTCAAATTGAGCCTGATTGGCTCTGATTCTTTGAAAATTGATTCGAATTGAGCCTGATTGGCTCTGATTCTTTGAAAATTGATTTGGTTTGAGCCCGATTGGGTCCGGAACTTTGAAGTTGATTTGACTTGAGCCTGATTGGCTCCGATTCTTTGAAAATAGATTTGAATTGAGCCTAATTGGTTTCAACTCTTTGGAATTTGATTTGATATGAGAGTCTTGTTTGATTCTGGAACTTTGAAAATTGATTTGGTTCGACTCCAGGTTACTCCAGGTTAGAAGAAAATTCAGCCGACTTTAATATGATTGATCTTCGATTTCGGAAATTAAAAGCAAATATGAATCCAAGTGTTTCCAGGTTTAGGAAAGTTAATTCGAAATTTAACCAGCTCCTGAAAGTTAGGAATTATGAATTGAACCAAGTCAACTTTGATTTTACTTGGTGAGGCAGTAAATTTGCATCTCATCTTTCAGCGTGCTACCTGATTCGGCTTAGCCGATCAGATGATTTTGGAAGATTATGGAGCGTAAGGCATGAAGCGGCTCAATCTTTCAGCGTGCTACCTGATTCGGCTTAGCCGATCAGATGATTTTGGAAGATTATGGAGCGTAAGGCATGAAGCGGCTCAATCTTTCAGCGTGCTACCTGATTCGGCTTAGCCGATCAGATGATTTTGGAAGATTATGGAGCGTAAGGCATGAAGCGGCTCAATCTTTCAGCGTGCTACCTGATTCGGCTTAGCCGATCAGATGATTTTGGAAGATTATGGAGCGTAAGGCATGAAGCGGCTCAATCTTTCAGCGTGCTACCTGATTCGGCTTAGCCGATCAGATGATTTTGGAAGATTATGGAGCGTAAGGCATGAAGCGGCTCAATCTTTCAGCGTGCTACCTGATTCGGCTTAGCCGACCAGATGATTTTGGAAGATTATGGAGCGTAAGGCATGAAGCGGCTCAATCTTTCAGCGTGCTACCTGATTCGACTTAGTCGATCAGATGATTTTGGAAGATTACCTGACTTGGCTATGGAGTGTAAGGCGCAAGGCGCATCTCAGTCAATCAGACGGTTCTCAAAACACATGTGAAATGTATATACATCAGTCATAATGTTCCTAGAGTAAGACGATATCATAATAGGATGATTCGATGTATATGGTGCATTTCTGATAATAGGAAGAGTAACGTGACTCGGGATCATTGCGTTTGGGAGCATAAGATATAAGATCGCATGAGCATGTGCATCACAATAAGATAGGTGCATTCATCTGTGTGACTACCTGCGTTGGTGTATTGTTGTCCTTTGCCCGAACTACGTCCTAGTCTGATTCCCATTGGGATACGTAGGCAGCTCACCTTTGAGCACGACCAGCCTTTGGCTATCTGCACACCTGATTTTGCAACGCACTTTTGTTTTTACCTGGATTCGACTATTTGATCAAAGGCTTGTCTTTCACACGGGCTTTGACATTCGCTTGTGATATGCGTTGCTTCACGAGCTCTGTCAAAGAGGGGCAAACTGTAGACACCCCAATTTTGACCAAACGTCAAATCCAGGGATTGGTTACCTCTCAAAGACCGATGATGATGATATCCGTGACATTCGAGGATTTTCCCAAGAAATTCAAAAATCTTCAAGAAAAAAATTAGAAAATGATAAAAATGATAAAGGGAGAGGATTCAAGCATTCGGGAGGGAAACCCGAACAACGAAGAACGTGTGAGAAACCAAGTCTGGAAATCCATTTTATTTCAAAAGAAAAAAAAAGAATTTATAAACAAAAACAAAAAAGAAAGAGAGAAAGAGGGAGTTTCTTTGAAAAAAAGGAAGGACAAAATAAATGAAAAGATTTTTTTTTTTTTGAAAAAGAGAAAATACAAAAAGAAATAGTATATTCAAAAATATACCATGCACATGGTTGATACCATGCACATGGGGGATCTTAATGCAAATATATACATACATAAATAAAAAAATTTTGTTTACACCAACATACTTTTGAAAAATCAAAAAGAGGGACAAAATTCAGTTAGCCCCGGCACGCGGAAAACGCGGCGGCACTCACTGAGTGCCGCGCCGGCACTCACTGTTTGCCGCCCGGCATTCAGCAAGTGCCGCCCGGCACTCAGTGAGTGCCGCCGGCACCCAGCGAGTGCCGTTGGCTGTAACAGACTGCATCTTCTCACATATTCTAGAAGAAAACCTTGCACATGGGTTTCTACCCGAATTTACCCATCTATCCCTGGAATAAAGGTCTATATAAACAAAACCTTCTCTTCCATTTTGAGGACTTGAACTTGAAAATCAAGAGATACATATACACAAGAATCATATAGATTTTGAGAGAGAGAGAAGAAGAATTTCTTGAAGAACTTGAAGAATTTGAAGAATTTTGAAGAGAACTTGGGAAATCTAGCTTGGAAGGTCTTCACAAGGAGTTGAAGAAATACTTGAGGTCCTAGAGGTAACCTCTTAATCTTTGATAGAATTAGGACCATTCAATCACAAGTTCATAGTTATAGGAACTTTTTCACATTTTCAAAACCTCTCTTCTTATCCCATTTCATCACACACCACCAAGAACTTGTGATTGAATCTCATGATATTTCATCAATTTGGATGTAATTAACTTTGGGTTTAAGACAAATTCAACTTTGAAAGGTTTGTATCCTTAGTCTTCTAAGTAATCCTTGATTTTCCTTATTTCAATTTCATTAAAAAGGTGCATGAGATCTTCCATATCTCAATATTGAACCTCTTTGAGTTTGATTATTTGATTTCCTACGATCTTATGATCTATATGGAGATTAGAATAAATCATAGTCTTAATCTACATATAATTAGTGAGATTCAAGTCTTAATCCATGACTTGAACCTCTCCATTAAGAAATCTTGTGGAATCCTTACTATATTCCAATGAGGTTTGAGTAGATTTTAACTTCATTTAAACTCCAATGACCATCAAATGGTAGGAGTGATAAGTTGAATTCAAACTTGAGTCCAAGGTTTGAGTTCTTTATTTGAGGATTTTGTGAAGTTCATTTCAATACTTCATCAAGATCCATAAGTGTAGTATGTCTCATAGTCTCCAATGACCGTCAAATGGTAGGAGAAAATGTGTTAGTTCAAGTCTATTCCCATGGCTTGGACTAATCTTTCTCTTAGGTTTTAAGAAGTCTTTCATACTTCATCTAGAACCTATGAGCATGTATGTCTCTAACTCCAATGACCATCAAATGGTAGGAGTGATAAGTTGAATTCAAACTTGAAGTCCATAGGTTTGAGTTCTTTATTTGAGGATTTTGTGAAGTTCATTTCAATACTTCATCAAGATCCATAAGTGTAGTATGCCTCATAGTCTTCAATGACCATCAAATGGTAGAAGAAGTAGTTCGGTTTGAGCCCCTACTTCATGTTTTAATAGTTGAGGCCAATCAACAAACTTGAGCTAGCAAGACAAAAACAGGGGGTTCACAAACTATTTTTGATCAAAGATTTTTAGTTTAAGATCTAACCGTTGAAATCAAGTGAAACCAACGGGAAAATATCAGTAACACATTGTTTTACCACTGTGATTTTTGTTTTAGTAAGATTTTGTGATTAGAGAGGTTTGATCATAATTTTTGTGAGCTAATCACAATCTGTCCAGAGTTCTAAAATACTTTCAGAATAATAAGTCTGTTTTGAAATCAATAAATCAGAACCCTAATAAAGTTTTCGGGGTCTCAAATAATTTTTTATAAGTACCTTAATGTGTTAGGAAGGTACCCTAAAAAGATCTAAGTGTTTCTCATTTTTTTTACTATTTTTAGAAAATCATACAAGATCTCTGGACAGAGAATTGCAGAATCCTGAGTGAGGTTTAGTATTTTTCATATTCCCGGAGATCTAACCGTTGAAACCTTGATTTTCTTTTTGGGTTAGAAACTAGACTCACAGAGGCATAACATATCCAAAAATCAGTAAGATCCAACCATTGAAAGTATTTTATTTCCATTTTTGAACGTCGGGTCTGCTCTCTGTAAATCACAAAAAACTGCTACTGTTTTTGTCTAATCTTATTTATTTCAACTCAAATAGTCTCCTAATGGTTTAGGACTCAAACCATGTTTTGAACAATGATAATTTAGATTAAACCCAGAGGCTAAGTGATCCAAATTAGTGAATAAATTCATATCTTATTATTGTTCATAATCATTCATTCATTCATATACATTGATGCTTATAGTTAGAAATAGTTCTTGGACAAAATTGGGCTTAATTGAATTTAATTGAACATGACTTAGGATTGATTACCTTTTGGTATTATATCTAGTGTAAGGCATGTGTACTAACCTTTGTTTTATAGCGCTTTGAGGTACAATTTCTCAACCCTTCTCTAGTTTAATTTACTTCATTGATTTTAATTGATTTTTCAACCTCATGTGCGACACCTTAGCTTAGGTTTTGCCTTATGTGTATATATGTGTTAGAGACATTTCTTAGGTTTATTTTTGCATGCATTGCACGTTTGATATTCGCGGCCGGATCCCGGGTATGTTTTCTAGTTCCCTATTGCATACCATGATGTTTGCTAGTTGAATTATGTGGCTTATGAATGATATTTTACCGTTAGCAATTTTGCACCCTTTCAAGATGCTTGTGTTATGTATACTTATATATGTATTAATTGAGGGCATGCTTAGATTAATAACTTGATTAAAAAGGATGTTGAGTAGAGGCCTATCGTGAGATAGGATGAAAGGGGGTGTTTTAGTCCGCCGGGCTCCTTCCCCTTTCATTCCATAATCTCCGAACCCAGTTTATCTTTGGTTTCGCAAAAGATCAGTTTGCTTTAAAATGGTTTCTTAATTTTCCTTTTAAAAATTAAGTGGCGACTCTTTGAATTTGAAAAATGTTTTAAAAGTGGGTAAAATTTGAAAACCTGCGATATCCACAAATACCTAAGGTAGTAAAATCGTCACCCAATTCATCAATTAAATATAGTCTTTATTAATTATTATCAGGTCCCAATTCAATGAGAACTATAGCATAATTGGAACCCTTAATCAGATAATGCAAGGACATGGTTTAAGATAAGCCTAAATTTACAAGTATACCAAGAGCAAAAGAGCCTCTGAGCTGAATAACCTGTCAAGCCTATCACAGTTCACAAACTTTAAATATGGAAGCACAAATTTATTAAATGAACAATCACTAAAAAGTCATCATGAGGTGTGTAGACACCCCATTTTGTCGGCTATCAGATTTAGGAGACCCATAGCTTGGTGGTTCACAATGATCGTAAAAGACTCAAAAGGACTCCTGGAAGTCAGCTCTATCTCTCATAATGCTCAAAATGACCAAAATACCCCTAAAAGCCCGAAAACTCCCAGATTTGGTCCCAAAGTTCTGAAAACATGCTATGTCGTAAGAAAAGCGATTCTAAGAGAAATCGGGTGAAATCGTCAGCTCCCAGAGACCCCCGGAAGTTCCCGGAAAGTCCCCGTTAACCGGTTTGACCAAGGTTTGACCAGGTTTGACCAAGTTTGACCAAAATCGTCCGAATTCACCAGAATCATTTTAAATCATGAGATAAGTGTTAAAACAAGTTCCAAAAGAAAATCGAGCGAGAACGTCAGCTCCTGGGAACTCCCGGAGGTTTTCAGAACTTCCCGGGAATCCCAGGTTTGACCAGTTTGACCAGAATTTGACTTTGGAACCGGGGCACCAAAAAAATTTTCAAACATTTTTCATGGATACTAGAGGTCAATAGCTTTCCAACGGTATATCGCACGTAATTTCTGGATTTAAAACGAATTTATTATGAATTTTCAAAGGCGAAAAAGGCGATCAAATCAGCTTTTATCGCGAATACCGCAAAACATTTCAAGGTAACCTATCCCCGAACTATTTTTTATGTAAAGTAGACTCCATTACCTTTCCAACGGTATATCATAACCTCAATTTGGAGTTCGTACGCATTTTCTGTGAATTTCGGACGAAATAGGGCGGCCTTTTCGCGAATACCGGAACTTCAGGGGGGCTAAACAGCATTATCCGGACGAAGGGAGGAGCAGTGCCGCCGCGGCACTCCCCTCCAGAACAGTGAGTTTTTGTAATTTCTTTTGGGGTCCCATTTTGATTAATTAAAAACCAAAACGACGTAGTTTTGATTCCCAGCTTATTTTGGACCAATGGGAGACTATTTTAAACTTTTTAAAACTCCGTTTACCACCCCTCCTTTGCCTATAAAAGAAGCCATTTACTTCCATTTAGAGGAGAGACATGGAAGCTTAGAGAGAGCTTAGGAAGAAACTCTAGAGAAATATAGAGAGAGAAAGAGAAGAAGTAGTCTTCTTCTTCTATTTTTTCTAATCAAAGTGAGTTCTAATCTTGTTTTCCTCCACCATTCTTCTATATACTTCATCATCAACATACCCAATCACCATTTCTCTAAGCATTTTTGAGTTAGGAAGCTACTTCCATGTCCAAATGTCTATATCTATGAGTGAAACACCAAGCTACAAGTTCAATACATTATGAATATCATCTATTGATCATTATCTACTTGCTTGTTTATACAATGTTCATCTCTTCTTACCTCATTTCTTTTTGACTTTTCTTTATTTACTTACTAGTTCATCATCATCTAAATGATGACATGAAGTTTGAGGTGAGTGAATCCTTATGGATAGTAGCTCTTGACTTCAAAAACATGTTTGATAGATGATGATCATAACTTCAATACCTTCAAGGTATTCTTGAAGTTATGTTCAAAATAAAAATGAATCTCTCCAATAATATTGGGAGTTATTCAATGATTCAAGGTTGGATGAGGTTCTAAGTGGTCACATGGTCATCTCAAGAGTTTAAGTTCATGCTTTGAACATCTATTTCAAAAACCCCCAATCAAGAACTTAAACTCTATTTCAAAACTCAAATCCATTTTCTTCAAGAATAATCCAAAACAGTGAGCTGTTCAGATTCAAAGATTTGTTTTGAATTAAATACTTGAGTTATGATGATGAAACTACTTGGAAAATCTTCCTAAGACATCATAGTTTGTCTCTGATTTTTCCCATCAATTATAGAGATATGAAAGTATTTGTTTTGGATGTGAGAAGTTAATATTCATAATCTGCCTCTGTTCTCACAGAATGTTCACCCAACTTCTTGCACTTATTCTGGATATTTTCGTCACTGTATATATATCTTTTCTATTTTTTTTATAAAACTTGGGTGTCTTAGGAAACTTTTGGTATATAATGGGTCAACATAAACCTTTTCTTTGATTTATGAAAAATCATACAAAATCAGTCAACAGTGCAGCTTTTGTTTCTGAGTCATGTGTACATTCTGATTTATTTCTTTTAATCTGTGATAGCTATTGATGTTTGGCTTTTTGGGTTATTTTCTAGACACAATAAGGATGATCTCTGATATTTCTCACATATTTCTAGGCACGTTTGACCTCCCATTATAATGTTACAAAGTAATGCATACAGTCTGTCCACTATTCACAGCATTTCACTTTTTGGCTTTCACACTTTGATGCAACACTCTCTTGTATCTAGATGAACCCATATCCCATGCACATGTTCTTTACCACTTTTAGCATGCTATATCATATCATGTATCATCTATCCTCTCATGTATCATACTCCCATAGATTCTTGAGTTTGATTTCCAAATAAAACCATGGTTTGCAAATACTTGGGAAGTTCTTGAAATAAGTTAGGAATTGATATTCCAAGTGGTTAGAATATTCATCCAAGATCTGGAAGTATACTTTCAAAACCCTCATTTCAAAACCCCCCTCTTAAACCCCTCATTTTGATTTCAAGAAATAAACCTTGTTTTTCTCAAAACCCTCAAAACAGTGAGTCATTTAACTTCAAGGAATTATTTTGGGTTCAATACTCAATGTATGAATGCAAGACCACTTGGAAAGTCTTTCTAACTCACTATAGAACACCCATGATTTTTGGCTTGACTTGGAAGTACTTGAAAATGGTCCATTTGGACCCAAACATTCCTTCCAGACATTCTGTCTTTGCTGTCACAGCAGCTAGGTCCACTTCCAACTTGTTTTACAGAAAACTTTTCCAAAAGGGGTGGTCCTAACTTATTTTTCCCTTAAACCTCAATGTCTTAGGGAACTTTCTGTATAAAATGGGCCTCTAGATCATTAGTTTTCATTTTCTAAGATTTTTCAACATTTCGGTCGACGGTACGGACTCTGTTCCTGAGTGACCTTCATTGTTTATATGATTTCTCTCAATCTGTGATAGCTATTCAAGATTTTCCTTTTGGGTTGTGTTCTAGACACAATAAGTAAGATCTCCATAAAAAATCATGCATTGAAAACATCCCTAACCCCTCTTTTCAATTTCCAAAAGATGATGCTACTGTTCTGTCCACTATTCACAACAAGCACATTTTAACTTTCATTCCTTGATTTGATGCTTATATGCATTCCAAATTAGTTCATATCTTAGGAAGTAATTCATACTACATTTGTACATATCCCACATTGATTTCATCCATCCATTCATACACATTTTAGACTTCTATGTCATTCTAGGAATCCATGAACACAAAACACACTACAACCTTGGCACACTCTAGATACAAACATTGCATCCATGCAAAGATTTGGGATTTTTGTAGCTCCTAATCTAAGAAGATTATAAGGAATGATCATGATCACACGTTCATGCTCCCCTCGATCTAATCGTCCTTTCTCATCCGTCCCGGGGATTGAGAAATCTTCTTTTCTCAAAGATTAACATGCATCATACTAGTTTGCTAAGTATATTTTACTTTCTTTGATTTATTTGTTTCAAGAACAATTCATGTCCCTTTAGATTAGGAAAACTTTATTATCTGATGCATGATTAGACGATTTTTCCTAGGTTTATTTGTGTGATCTTTCACTTTGCATTGTGTGATATTTGGCTTTGATCTTATGAATGATATCTTATCTTTAGATCTTCCATTTCAAATCTCCTTATGTGATGTAATATACTATCATAGTATTATTTGTCGAACCATACATAGTATAAGATGATTATTTGGATGCTAATTGAGGCCCGTCGAAAGACGGGGCGAGTTGAGGGTGTTTTAGTCGCGACAAAGGCTCCTTCCTCTCTCGTACCAAAACCCCGAACCAAGTTCTTTGGTGATGAAGGGCCGGTGCCCTTATCCGCTTGGGTGAGTCAAAATTAGGTTTCTTGGTTCCTTAAAGACCAAGTGGCGACTCTGTATATGTTTTCAACAGACCTTTTCTCTTTCCTTGATTCAAAAGTCAAACAAGTTTCAAAAGCAAACGAAGCGGTGGAATCCCGGTATCCACAAGGTGCTAATTTATTTTGGGATCAAAAGCAGGTAATAATCAGAAGGAGTAAAACAAGTTAGTCAATATATCATAAGACATCCAGCAAGCCTAATTTCAGAAATGCCCTCGCTTTAAAAAAGAAAATGGAGGACTACAAAATTTTGGTACTATAATGGGTTTGATGACTAAAATACTTTGGACCCTTGATGTATGTCATCATTTAAGGGTTGAAAATTGTTCTCATTCTTGAACACTTTCTTAATTTAAATTCTGTAATTTTGCGCCTCCCTCTACTTTTTACACCTTTGCTTTTCCCTCCAGACAATATAGTGAGAATTGGTTCCCTCAACATGCCTCTTAGATAACCTGTTCAGAAACCAAATCACAAAAGAGGGATACTAAGGCGCTATTTAGTTTGTGGATTTAGCGGAGGAAAAGAGAAAGAAAGGAAAATTGGAAGGAAAACTAATTCTGGAGTGTCCTCCCAAGTGATGTATTCAATGCTTAAATAACATGAGAAATTAAAAACTTCCAAGATTTATTATAGAAACTAAAGGAAATAGGGAAGGAAGTGACCCTCAAAATTCCGAGTTTTCCATAAATTTTTTATCCAATTTTCTTTTTCTTCATATTTTACTCTATTGTTTTTTCATAATTTACCTGACGAAGAAAAACATTTTCCTTTTTTCCCCTTACTAAATCCATGAACCAAACAAAACCTAAGAAAAGATAGTAAAAATTCATTACAAAATAAACACTCAATCGACAAACAAACACATCATCGAATAGCTCTTTATATCTCATCCCTGAACTATCTTCTACACATGCAATCTAAAAATGACATAACCTAATGATATCATCAAAGTAGTAATGAATGGAAAAAAAAACTGTGACAAATATTTGGAAATACAAATCTTGTAAAGCTGTACCCGTGATTTGTAGTGTGAAACTCATAGACTCACAGTAATGATCTAGTCAAGCTTGACTTCCGATTCTAGCTGATCATCCAACCAAAGTGCAGAAGCAAGAGGAGTAGGGTTCGCCAATCTTGTGGATAGTAGCAATATATGGTGAAGCCTAAAGACACCAAATCAAAACTTCAAAATGACAAGAGGTAATTCGTGCTTCTTGTAATTAAATCGTGGGCATAGGCAACATGAGCAATCATATGAAACATCAAACTATTAAGACTTCATTGAATTGGCTCCAATAACATAGAAAAAAGGAGTTGTAAGATAATGTATACCTACATACATACATAACGATACAATCTTATATATTCTCTATGAACCATTAGGTATCTAATTAATTTAACTTTAAACCAAACCGAAAAAAAATTAGACAGTGTCATGGGCATGGGAAATTTCTAATGTATCTAAATTATTGGTGCTTGAATATACTAAATGGGGTACCCCTACTTTAAGTACCCCCATTTTGTTTATGTGTTGACTTTTAGTGAAAGTCAACACATTGCAGAATTGGTCCTCCTGCCTCAAATTGGTCCCCTTTATGTGTAGATGCTTGTTCAATATGCTCCAAACCAATGCTTTGTAGTTGTGTGGAAAGCTTAAAATGTTAGTTTTTTTTTCGTATATCAAGAAAAGATTACTATTGTAAACTTGTGGCTATTAATATCAAGAAATACTTCTGATATAACGTAAAGCAATGTGTCAATGGTGGCAAAAATGTTGGACTAATAGGTGCAGTAGATAAGAACCAAGCATATGTGTTTTTCTTTACTAAACTAATACAGACCAATCAAATAAAAAAGCCAACCACAGAGAATTAAAACCACAATTTGCGAAAACAGTGTGAAACTGAAAATCCTAAACAGTGGGGTTTTTGGTATAGAGTTTTAGGACCTTAGCTGATTGTATTTCTATCTATTACAGACCCAATAATTTAGGAGAAGTCTTCTTTAGAATTTTGGGATGGTCATTTGGGAACTAATTAAACTAATCAAAAGGGAAAATCAGACCCACATAAAGAATTTTGAATGCCAAATTCACAAATTTGGCGAATAGAAAAAGGAAAAAACGGACCCACGGAAAGAGAAAATCAGTAGGGTAAATTAAAATGGAGAACAATACCGAATTGAGGACCTGATCCACTGTCATACTTCAAGGACGAGACTTCAAATCCACTGCAACCTCTCGAAGCTCTCATGAATACCCAAAAATTATAACATCAAATCACATAATTAAAGACCCCCAAAATGGGTAAAGTCAAAACCATAGCCTCTGGCCCTCTGTATGTGGGTTTACATATGTAGGTATATGTGTGCACAAATCCGTGTATGTGTGTGTAAAGGAATCTCCAATAACTTTAGTACTGACCTTGATTAGTTTGCGATGTTCTTTGCGGACTGAGAATTCGAGGAAGATCAAGTGGTTACAAGAGAGAGGAAGCAGAAGCTTAAAATTCTCCGTGAAATTAACGAATGAAAGACCAAAACGACAAAGGAAGCCTACAATTATGCTTTGTCAACCCTAGGGAAAACACGGAGGGAGAGAGAGAGAGAGAGAGAGAGAGAGAGAGAGAGAGGGAACACAAAGAAGCTGATACATGGTTCAAAACCCCTTACCCACATTGAAACCTAGCAGACAAAGAAGTAGGGATATGGTTCAAAAACCCTTACTGTTATACAGATACAGCGACCGAAGTTGGGCGTTGGAGGCGATAACAATACTCCTAGACATACCGGCAGGAGTTAGGCATCGCGTCTTTGAAATCCGATCGATTCGAATTCGTATGTGTGAGCAGATTAGCAAAGATAATTGCCTCCGAGGTCAGGTCGAGTGAAACGGGAGAGAGAAAGAGAAAGGAACGCAGAGGAGGGAGAGAGAGAGAGAGTGTGTGTGTGTGTGTGTGTGTATGTGTGTGTGTGTGTGTGTGTGTGTGTGTGTGTTCAAGAGCAAAGGAAGAAATCAGTCGGTGTAGTCTCAACAGGTGTTTTACCAGGCAGAAAGGTAGGTTACGTGGAGGCAGACCTACAATGACTAAAACACCCCTGATTTTATTTGCTGTTTTTTTAAGGAGAACAGACCGCAAGAGACAGAGACAATTGTTTGACAAATAAGTAATTTTTCATCAAAATAAAGGTAAAATAGGAAGTTCATATTTTTTGACGTGCCTGCTTCTCTGTTCGTTCTTATAGTATAGTAGAGATATATATTTACTCTAATGCGAATATGAAATGAAAGTATTTTTATTCCTAATGGTAAATTTATTTTTCAATAATGTGTTGGTTTTTATATTAATACTATATTGTATTTTATTTGGGGGTATGTAGTAACTTTGCATGCACCGACAACGCCATTAATTTTGGTAAGTTTCCATCATTGATCGGAGAACGAGGTGAATGAAATTATGCAAACTACGAAGAAATGTCTCTCTATTTTCACCTTCCGGAGATGTGAGTAATTTGAGTAATACTATGCTTTTCCCAAAAAAAAAAATTTCTTAAATTTGTTTCTGTAATACCCTGTATTTTTGTTATATAATTATATAAATAAGACCTTGTATGTTTCTTTTAATACTTGTATGAGTTTAGCCTTACCTTTGGTACAATTTGGATACCAATCGATTGGTAAGTTTCCCAATCGATTGCCTTATCTTGGATACCAATCGATTGCCAACCAATCGATTAGAGCATTTAATACCTAACACCAATCGATTGCCATTCATGCCAATCAATTGGCAGCAGCTGGACAGATTTTTTTGCTCTGGCTGGGGAGAGGCCACGTGAGCACTTATCTCCGATATATATGAGGCCTTTTTCTGCGTTTTTGGTAGGGGTGATCATTTAGGCCCGATAACCCGACTCACCCGACCGACCCGAACCCACCCGAAGATTTTTTTTCGGTTTTCTTTTTGTATGGTTCGAGTCACGGGTCCATAAGTGGCATTTTTATTGGGTTCGGGTGGGTCGTCAGTTGACATTCCTACGGACCCGATGAAACCGACCCGACCCGTACATATCATTAAAGCATAAAATATGTATTACACATACAGTATGTAAATAGGGTTAGATTTAGATTCATTAGAACACTCTCTCTCTCTAGAGTCAGACCATACTTCTCTGCCTCACTCATTCTCCACCGTCCACCATTGCGAGTGCCAACCATGGCCACCACAGCACCATACATCGGCCTCCTCTCTCTCTCTCTTTCCAGCCGCCGATCGAAGTTGCGATGCCACTACCGCTGATGTATTTTGTCGCCGGAGCTTGACTCAAGAACTCATATTTCCATTTTCCCTCGAGGTTCTTCACCAACGCTTGATTTTATTTTTGCTTTTCTGGTTTTGTTTTTTTTGGTATTCTTCTAGATCTGATTCTACATGTAGTGGATCTGATCTTATATGGTGTAGAACCGACCATATATGTAATAGATCTGGACATTTGTGTATTTTTTTGGTGGCTAAACCAAGTTGTTTGATGTTTTGATTTTATTTTAGTCTCCTCTTGTTTATGTTCTGACTTCTGATTTTCAATTTGCTTCGTTTATGTCCTGATTAAAGTGATTACAACTTCAATACTTTCAATCTTTTCAATCCAAAAGAGCACAAAATGCAATTTTACAATTGTTGTTGGATTCCACCCGAACCCGACTCGACCCAGCCGGAAACCCGATGGGTCGGTTCACCTAACTATTCGGATGGATGATGGGTGACAGGCCCCCAACCCGATGGGGGTTCGGATGGTTGAATGGGTTGAGCTCAAACCCGACTCACCCGACCCGTGAGCACCCCTAGTATTTGGGGTTCCAGAAATCAGAGAGAGTGAGAGGGAGAGCTTATGTGTGTATTATATATATATATACACACTCATATATATATATATACACATATACACATTCATACACTTACACTCACTCAGATAGACTGAGAGAGAAGAAGAAGGAGACCAGGAGAAGAAAAGAAAAGAAAAGAAGAAAGAAGAGAAGGAAGAAGGGAGAAGAAGGCAGAGAAGAAGAAGAGAGAGAGGGAGGAGGACTTATCTTGAAGCTCCAAGCTTCAAATACACACACCCAAACACACCCTTGTGACCAAGGTGAGTTTTAAACTCACTTGGTAGCATTATATTGAGATTAGGACCTGTTTAAATGAAGAAAATAAGCATGTATCATATATTTCCCGTTTTATGTTGCTGGACTGTCTTCACTGTGAAGAAGACGAAGTCCCAATCGATTGGTACTTAACCCAATCAATTGCCATCTTTCTTAAACCAATCGATTGCCATTTTATATAATCGATTGCCATTGTAGATATCCCAATCGATTGTCAAAGTTAGCAATCGATTGGCATGGATCCAATCGATTGAACTTTTCCCAATCGATTGTTATTATTTTTCTACCAATCGATTGGACCATTGTCCCAATCGATTGGCAGTTGCAGAATACTGTTTTCCTTGTTTAGTTTATATTATAACTGTTTAGTTGTTTAATTACTGTTCAGTATTCCCAGCATGCTTTACTGTTGTAATGCAGATGTGATAATGAGTTAATGCGACGTAAGATCGTAGTAATGATGAGGTTAACGGATAATATTTGTGACATTAGCTAACATATCATTATGAGTCCTTGGACTTGTCATTCATTTCATTCAGAGTAGTCAGGCCACATTGGGATTGTCATGTATCGATGTTAGAGTTAAACTTAAGTAGGTTTGTTAAGATTCGGGAATCTTGCGTGGGCAGGCCATGGTCGATCATATGTTCTTAAAAGCGGTGGACATACGAAGGTGTCTATGACTTGAGGTGAACCGAACTAGTGGCCCTAAGATAGCCAGATGATCTAATTATATGTTCTTAAAAGCGGTAGACAGACGAAGGTGTCTATGACATGCGGTGGACCGTGATCACTGGTAGACGTCGCTAAGTCGTGGCATAGAATGATGTACTGTTGCTTAAAGCGTTATATCCCTGTAGTGCGGTGAACTGTGCATATGTTCTTAAAAGCTGGGGATGGACTGACGTGGTATCCATGACATGCGGTGGACTTGTGCATATGTTCTTAAAGCGGTGGATGGAACAATGGTGTATCTTTAGAAGTGAACTACTGTTGAGTCTGTCCTTCTATCAGAATGTGTTGTCGGTCTTAAAATGAGTAAGACGTAGTAATCGGATCATCGGTTTGAGTAAAGGAGTTACCCTCACTGAATTTAATGGTTTATAACTTGTAATAACTTCAATAGTTGATACCCTGTTAGTATCTGATTCACTCAGCTCTCATTAAGCTGGCGACGTTTATGCCGTTGGACATTTCTATGTTCCAGCGCACCCTGGTTATGACTATACAGGTGAAGGACCTGCAGGCGAGGACTACTATGCTGGTAACGACGCTCCTGTGGAGGATTTTCCAGACGGAGGACAGACAGAAGAGGACTACTACGCCGAGGACTACCTCTACGCCAATTAAAGATTAGGCTAAATTGTAGTTTATCTATCTTTACTGTTTTCAAACCCTTATGTAATCAGGCATATGTTGCCTTGACGTTTGTACTTCCGCTATGTTTTATTTGATTCGAGACTCTGATTGTAATAGTTAGTAACTTTCTGGTTATCTCTTTTACTTATTGTTGTTTAGTACTGCGTGGTGTGGACAATCATGTGACTTCACCAGTCGCTGCCTTTGGACCCAAAAAAGAAATTTATTTTTTTCTATTTTTGTCGTTCCGAGGCGTGACAATTTCCCTACACATGTGATAGTGGGCTCTGTTGATTTTAATTGCTTGATATAGAAGTGGTCCACTATTATTAAAGAGGGGTTTTGGGAAACACTTTTTGAGGAAATTTTTTTTGAAAAAGAATAGCATTACTTTGGTAATTTACCCTACTTTGGTAATTTACTCGTTACTGTATATGAATAAAATATAAATGCTCTCTCTACTTTTACACATTTGGTGTTGCTCTGAATTAGAAACATTGTTAAGGCAAAAGCAATTTGTACATATCTTTTAGGGGTTAATTACATTTTGCCCATTTTGGTTAGGCCTATTTTTATTTTACTCCTTGTGGTTCAAAAGCGGATACTTAATTCCCTTGTTACAGTCCGTTTGGTATGCCACAAACAAGAAAAGAATTGATTTGCAATTCTTGTTTGTGGCAAATCATGTGTTTGGTTTGACACAAAAAATAGAATTGAAATGATTTCCAATTCTTGCCAATTCTTGAGAATTGAAGTTTTAGGCAAAGGTAAAATCCGACCAATTTTGGTCGGATTTGGTGAGAATTCAGTCTCCAAACGTGTTCTTCCGAAAATACCCTCGTCTTCTTCGTTGTTCTTCTGGTCTGCTTCTTCTTCCGTCTTCTTCGTCTGCTTCTTCTTCTTCTTCTTCTTCGTCTTCTTCTTCTTCTTCTTCTTCTTCTTCTTCTTCGTCTGCTTCTTCTTCTTCTTCTTCTTCTTCTTCTTCGTCTGCGCCTCTTCTTCTTCTTCTTCGGTCTTCTTCTTCCTATGGTCTGTAGTTTTAGGGTCTGTTTGTTTTGGGTCTGTTAGTTTAGGGATGTTTGGGTCTGTTAGGGTATGTTAGTTTGGGGCTGTTTGGGTCTGTTAGGTTTGGGGGTATTTTAGGAAATAGCAATAATTCTTTTCAATTCTATTCCCTTCATTACTGTTTTAAACCAAACAAGAGAATTAGAATTGCAAATCAATTCTATTCTTTTCTTTTCAATTCAATTCTGCTCAATTCAATTCTATTCTATTTTACAATCATACCAAACGGAGTGTAAAGTGAAACTACTAAAATTTATCTCAAAATAGCCTTCACATAGGAGAGTTTATGTGTCAAAATTAACACCTCATATGCAGTTAACTCCAAAATTAGCTCTCCAAAGAGGTTAAGTGTTAAAAATTAGTCCCACATGGATTAAATGGTAGTATTATCCCCACATAAAGAAATGACCCCAAAATTAACCTCACAAAGGGGATTAAGTTTTAATATTATCGGCCAATTAGAAATTTTATCAGTTTTGAAAGAACTCTTAAGATTTTCACTTTAGTCCAAAACTATTGAGAGTTAAGTGTTCACTTTTGAACTACATGGACTGAAGTGAAAACATGGGCTAAAGTTAAAATAGGCAGAGAGGTAAAATGTATTTAAACCTTTCTTTTACACTTTGAACCTCAAAAATGTCATCTGATTCTCAATCAGCTATTAGCTAACCAGTTCAACAACACTGGCACGTTTCCTTAGGATTGGGAAGCCCTATAGGCTATAAGCTTAGACTCTCCATTCTTTTTTTCTATCTACGTGTAATAAATTGGGGAAAAAGATGAAGAGAAATGGTGTCTCTGTTCCAGCAGCTCTTTGTAGTAGGCGATTTGTTGCTCATAGAGTCATAATAATAATCACCTCCCACGACCAAAAGGTACTACTACTTCTCTAAACCAGCCCCCTTTATTATTGTTATGAGTTCACATTTGCTCATTCTGGGTGAACATAACTCAAGCATCCCTTTGACCAATATAATGGGACTTACGATTAAGGGTCTCACTGCTTGGGTGTTTAATCGTAGGTCCCACTGTATTGGCAAAAGGGTGCTTAGGTTATGCTCACCCACCGATTAAATGGGTGAGAAAAATGCACTCTATTGTTATTGATCCGTTCTCACACTACTACTTCAATACATTCTTCCAATCACAAACCACAAAATCGACTAGGGTTACAAAATGTATCTAATTTTGATGAAGCTGTGAGTGTATTTGATTAAATGGTTCGAATGCGACCTCTTCCTTCGATTATCCAATTCAATCAATTGCTTGGAATTATTACCAGAATGAAGCACTACTCTGCTGTTGTTTCTTTGTTTAGGGAAATGCGTTTGTTGGGTATTCCGGTTGATCTGTACACAATGAGCACTGTTATTGCCACTTGAATCGTGTAGATTTTGGGTTTGCTATATTGGGCGGACTGTTCAAGTGTGGTTATTTCCCAAATGTGGTTACTTTCACTACACTAATAAAAGGACTATTTTTTGAAAATAAGATTTCTGAGGCGGAGGGCTTATTCAAGAAGTTGATTAGAGAGAAAGAAATTGAACCTAATGAGGTTATGTATGGAACAATAATAAATGGGCTTTGCAAAGCAGGACACACTAGTGTGTCCGTTGAATTGCTCAGATTAATGGAAAAAGAAAGTGGTAAACCTGGCATTATAGTGTACAACATGATTATTGATAGTCTATGCAAAGACAAAATGGTCAACGATGCGTTGAATCTTTTCTACGAAATGTTAGAGAATGGCCTACTTGCTAACGTTGTCACTTACAGCTCTTTGATTCATGGCCTATGCAGTTTTGGTCGATGGAAAGAAGCTACAAGTTGCTTAATGAGATGGTCGGTCTAAAAATAACACCGAATGTACCTACAGTATATTGGTGGATGCACTATGCAAGGAAGGAATGGTCAAAGAAGCTAAGGGTGTTGTTAAGACCATGATACAAAATGGTGAGAATCCCAATGTAGTCACATACAGTTCACTGATTGATGGATATTGTTTGCAACGCCAAATGGATGAGGCGATGAATATGTTCAATTCCATGGTGGGTAGAGCGCCTTGTACCCAACAATTTAACCTATAACATTCTAATCAATGGATATTGCAAGGTGATGAAGGTAGATGAGGCCGTGAATCTCTTTCAAGAAATGCCTCATAAAGGGTTAAAACCCACGACTGATACTTACAACACTATCTTGCAGGGGTTGTTTCGGGTTGGTAAATGTGCCACTGCGCAAGAGCTTTTCAGTGAGATGCAGGATAGAGGCCAAATTCCAGATTTTTACACATATTTTATCTTATTGGATGGCCTGTGCAGAAAGGGGCAAATTGCTGAAGCATTGTCTTTATTTTACCTTATGGAAAGCAAGGGATTAGATACCCATGTTTCTACTTACACAATCCTCACTGACGCTTGTGCAAGAATGGGAAACTTGATATCGCTCGAAGTCTTTTCAAGACAATTTCATTCAAAGGGTTGGAGCCTAATGTTATCACATACAATGCAATGATACATGGACTGTGTCAAGAAGGATTACTCGATGAAGCAAAAGAGTGTCTCGTGAAAATGGAAGAGAATGGATGCTTGCCAAATGGTGCGACTTACAATATTGTTGTCCGAGAATATTTGAAAAGAAATAGATGCTATGAGGCTTCGATACTTTTAGAGAAAGTGGTTATTAAGAGTTTCTCACCAGATTCATCTACTTTTCCCCTCATAGTTGATCTATTCGCGGCCAAAGAACTACAACATTCTGTCTTGCAAATGGTTAAGAAGTTTATGTCACGGGATATACATGAAGCAAAATTGCAGTGTGACTGTGTGAGTATCTTAAGCTGTCAACGCGGCTGTTTTATGTGGCAATGTGTTCGGCCTGCTGCAGGTTTTTTTTATAATTTTATTCGAGAACTATCGTAACCTGGAAAATTTTTGGTAGGATTCCGGAAGGAACAATTTTGGATGGCTAGTTGTACATGGATGATCTGTAACATACTTGGTTGCAGTACAGAAAAATCTGTACATTTGCTAGTAAAGTTACAGTTGTGACCGGGCTAAATACCTAGTACTTGATGATACTTCGTTATCTAGCGAATATTTTCAAAATATTCTCCTGTATAAATGTATTGACTTTGTAGATGAAATTATTGCGAATGTTTTTGGATCTCTCTCTATTTTGTCATTTTCATTTGTTGGTTATTAATGAGTTCTGAGATGTGAAGATTGAACTATGGGGTTACACTTCCCTGTTTAAGTTTGCCCAAGGTGTTATGATTTGAGTGACTTCTCTTAGCATATTTTGATCAAGTGTAGTCAGTGATCTTTTCAACTTATGTGTTGTCTCTGGTAGGAGTGGATTGTAATCTGAACTTTGCATTTATGTCACAAAACAAGTATCTTGCTTGACCTTCATCAAAATACTTCACAATCTATGAAGTCCATAACTAGGTATTAGCTGTGAGATAGTCACCACTCATAGGTGCGTTGATTTCTTCCAACTTGCAATTTTGGTTGGTGGAAAGATCCTGTAAACTTATTTGATGAGACGATGGGTAAGAAATTCTCCATAGGTAAGTGTTAGTTTTGTGGGTAGTAGTAACATTGTAATATGCAATGGACTTACTTTGCTAGTTCACGGATTGAAAGGGAAGAGTTTGTAAGGCTAGTAGACAATGTATGGGGAAGGCTTTATTATGACTTAGATTGATTGATACAAATGTCTCACTTTCTAATACATATATACAGGTCTATATAGTCGGTTAACATAGCCGACTTAACATATTCAAGATATCTAGGAAATTGCATCACATCTCAACAGTATGTAACGCGCTCTATTACTAGGGAAGGGTTAGATATGCAGATTTGGCACAATCTTCAGGGTTGATTGATTTGTTATTTGTTCATCATAAGGGTATATTCTTCTGTAAATGCTGATTTTCTGCAGTGAATTCAGAGATATTGTGCCATATATCTCAATTTGAGTACACGAATTCTATACCCTCGTTGTACTGTTGAAAGAAACAAACTAAGCTATCAAACAGAAACCCAACTTCAAGTACTGTATACTGAATATGCTGAATCGCTGATATATCTATATCTATCTATAATATATATAAGTGCACGGATGTACATAAGTGTTTTACACTTTTATCAATCGGTGCACTTTTACTTAATGGTTTTCTTAGAGTTTTAATAAGTTTGATATGCTACTCTTTTTTTTTTGGTCCGTCCACCAGAGTCCTACTTATTTGGATATATCATGTTTTTTTTTTTTGTTATAACATTGAATATATTAATACAATGGACTAATATAATTGAGATAAGTTTAGCAAAAAGTCCTCAATACAACCTTAATCGTCCATGATTTTTTTTTCCCCTTCTGGGTCATGTTTCTTTGCTCAAGCATGACTTGTAATTTTATTTTATTTTTATAAAGTTTTCTTATATCAGGTTTCTTGCCTTAATCAATTCTTCAATTGTATTCTCTATGATAAGGGTATCCTATTATACTATATATAACGTAGGGATTTAGGGAACTACCTAATATCAATCTCATTAATTATTATAGAATTCTTCACAAACTTGATTGATTTCTTCCCCTCTTTTTTTGAGCAACTTTTAGTATAGAATTTTTGCAAACTTAATTGGCTTTCTTCTTATTTATTTATTTTTCCTCTGTCATGTTTTTTTCCCCAAGTGTTGATTGGTTTTTTTTTGGTGGAACTCCAACTAAATTTAGGGAACTACCTAATATCAATCTCATTAATTATTATAGAATTCCTCACAAACTTGATTGATTTCTTCCCCTCTTTTTTTGAATAACTTTTAGTGTAGAATTCTTGCAAACTTGATTGGTTTTCTTCTTATTTATTTATATTTCCTCTGTCATGTTTTTTCCCCCAAGTTTTGATTGATTTTTTTTTTTGGTGGAACTCCAACTAAACTAAAAGTCAAATATTAACTTCATATCATCAATTAATAATTGTATAAGACTTATATCAGTAATTTTCTTCTTATAGGATTCTAAATAAACTAAATTATTTCACCATTATATCGTTACACATCTTTTACCAAAACCACAATTTTTTGTTTTGTATTTTCTTTCAATAATTTTCAACATTCATCAGTCTTTATATTATCAATGATTGAGGTATGTTTCTATCGATTTCTTTTACTAATTTAGAGCTCTTCATTTTGTTTCGGATTCGGTTACAATTTACTTCTGTTCGAATGAGGCACTGATTTCCTCCACAACAAGCTTGTCTAATTTTTAAATATTTTGCCATGATGAAACAATTTGTGGCTATTTTTTTAAAAAAAAATTAATAATTATTCTAAGGTATATCTGAATTGTGCACCAACTTACTCAAGAACCACCATGAGTCATTGGGTCTGTTCGATAAAATTAATTGAGATATCAAACACACCCATTCTCTTCTTTGTTTTCTTCTTCTTCCTCTTTTTCGAGTGCTATCTGTTTCATCAATGCAAGTTTCTGTGACATGCATGTCCACTTTATTATTACTTAATGTTTTATTTTTAATGTTTGGATAGTTTCTTTTTTCTCTAATTACTAGGTTACAAAGCACGTGCATATTCTCTCATATTAGCTTCTTTGACTTTTACAACTATTTTTGTAAAGGGGAAGGAAAAGAAAAAAAAAAACGGTTGTGCCAAAAGATGACCATTCAGAAAAATCGACCTGTATGTAAATATTGTGCCAAAAGATGACCATTATGTAATTTTTCTAACAAAAATTGACCTATATGTAAATATGATATAAGCAACTGTTTTGGTTGACTTTTTTTTTTTAACTCAATTGTAATTATAGCTGAAAAAGTTGATTAAACCTAAAATATTTAAGCCAAAGTTGATTGAATCCTCATTATTGTATTAAAAAAAAAAATTAAAAGTTGACCTGAATGTAATTATTAGTTGACTTGAGTATAATTATTGTCTGAAATAACAGAATTAGCCTCTCACAAATCAATATATTCTTATGTAATTGTACACATGTACGAGTAATTATGGTATACTAAAGGGGATATTATGATATTTGACTAACTATGCAATTACCGTCAAAGACAGAACAAATAGGGCAATACCGAAATTGAATAAATCAATTTGAGAAATTGGCACGCAACCATAGGCAATGTACCTTCCTGCTTTAGTATAGATGATATGAGTTATTCCTACTTTTTCAAGTACATGATCATAGTTTGAGACAACTTATAAATATTGATCAATAACTAATTTCAATTCAACCACCTATCAAATTGCCAACGATTTGTATTCTCAAATGTCTTTGAACAACTTTTTTTTTTTTTTTTTTTATAGACACTAACTTGTAAATTTCTTTTATGAATATTTGGATATTTTAACTTAGGTTTTCTTCGAGGAAAATTTATATAAACTTAAAGGAAAACAATGTCATGAGGCTTTGCACTTAGACTTTGCTCACAAAATGTAATGTGAAACTAACATTAAATGTAATGAGTTACCTTTTCTAAAAACAAACAAACAAACAAACCTTACTGGAAATAAAACACATGTTCCAAAATAATGTTCTGCAAGAAACCTTGAAATTTAAATTGGTTTGGAAAAGTTTCATGGTGTTTTGTTGAATTGCTTGCAAATGAATTATAACTTGGCTTATTAAGAAAAAAGAGGACCAATTTTTGGAGAGAGCATATGAATGCATCAATTCCATAGATCGATGAATTCATGAGTTGTGGAAGAAATGACGACCCCAAAAAAAAAAATTTATATTCAAAAACTATAATCATTTATGGTAATTCTTGAATAATATTTTAGAATTAAAAGATTCAAATATCGAAGTGTATGCAATGATTGAATTTACATTCTATAACTCTATAAAAAAAATGGGTATAACTATCAATTGAATTTGATTTCTTTTACTTTATTAGTTTGTTTTCTTCCTTTTCTTTATTTCTTTTCCCTTTATGTCCTTTTGCATATTTTTCACTTTCTAAAAAATGCAAAGAAGAATAAAAAATTAATGCTCTTTAAAAGTAATTGCATCTTTCTTTCTTTCTTTTTTCTTTTTTCTGTTTTTTTTTTAAAATTTTTGTGTATTTTAATCATCCTTTTACCTACATAGTCTACTTGGTGAAATTTATAAAATGCATGCTAAGAAATTGAGTCGATAGCAATTTATCATATGTTACACTTTTTAAGAATGAGTTTTGAAAGAATAAACGTAACTTTTCACATTACTACATACTATAGTCTATAGGGACATGCTACTCTCTATCTTTCATCTTCACATTCTTAAAGTTTACATTAATTAGGATGTTTACAATAAAAGTTATGACTACAAGTTACATAGCTCAATGCTTATTCATGTATTTTCTTTGCTCAAAATTTGTATTCTTTGAATCTTTATTCGATCATGAACAAAATGGGAACTCTTGCTATACTTTTGAAAAGCAAAAGAGAAAAAAATCCATCACAGAAACTAAATAAACTATAGAAAAAAGGGTTATGCATTCACAAGTACTTTTCTACGGTCATTACTATGAATCAGATTAAATGATTACGAAAATAACAACTTATACACAATTTAGTTTTAAAATTGTTTACACAGTGTTAAAAAACATTGCCTATTTGTTCTTTAATTTTTTTTTTTTTTTGGTCTTTTCCCATCAAAGGAAAAGAAAAGAAAAGTGCTACAATTTGATTTATAAAAATCATTTTACATTGAAAATGTTCTTTGTTTGGTTCCCTTTGTGGAATTTTATTCTTAAAAAAAGGTCAAGAAAATGAACAATACGTCATTACGTTGTATTTACTTAATTTATTTTAAGGATTTGAAATAATGTTATATTTTTTATAGTAAAAAAGTAATCAACTTATATCCCCAGTTTTACATGACTTCATGGATATATGTTGATCGGTCAAGATCTTAAGTGAACTGGGTTGAGTAAACTTACCCAGTGAACTGATTTTTAAGCCTAAAAAGAATCCGCGAACTGCCCCACTGACCCGCGGATTCTTGTAGGCTTAAAAGCCAGTTCATTGGGTAAGTTCACTTAATCCAATTCACTTAAAATCCTCTCCGATATGGTGATATATATATGTATATATATATATATATTAATAGTTTATTCAAAACATCAAAATAAAAAGTCAAGAGTAGACTCTATATATATAAAAAAGGAATCTTTAAATTTGTTTTTGTTCCAACACCGTTGCGAGAATAGCCATTTTTAAATTTGATTTTTCATAAAGACATTAGAATCATACATTTTTTTTAGATTAATTCATTATTTATTGAAGAATTATTTGTTAGATGATTGAATTTAAATTAAATTTGGAGCAATTTGACTTACAAAAAGGAGTTCAAATTGTACTGAATATATTAAAAAGAGTTAATTTTGTCATAACTTTTAATTGCCCTTTAAATGCATGTATCTATTCTTATAATAATATCCATTTTACAACAGATATTTATGCTGTAAAATGCATGTTGACTTAAACAATAATATATTTGTAGGTCATACCAATAATAATGTAGCTCAACCAAACATTACAAAAACTTTACGAAATATAAACTCAAACAAAGGTTTTACCTAAAAAAAAAAAAATAAGGAATATTTTTATTGTCAAATGAACTAAAAAGTTAACTTTATCACTCAGTAGTCTTTCTTTTATCACTGGTGTTTATTATTAGCACTGATGGAACAAATAATTGTTTGTATTGGATTACTACTAATTTAGCATGTGCACCATTCATGTGCAACGCACCAATAACATAAAATACATACAAATATATATATATATATACACACATAATTGTACAACCCCCTTGAGTGTTTTATATTTTATCAATTGGTGCATTTTTGCTTCATTGATTTATTTATTTATTTTTTTTTTTCGGTTCAACCATAAGAATCCTACTTTTTATTTCCATTCCAATTACGTTAATGTTTGGTCCGTAACAATATTTCTTAGCATTAATTTAATTACTTTTTTTGGACTAATCAAATGCATCTTCTTGAAAGCATTACATACAATATATATATATATATATGCACACATATAAATAAAGCATCATGGTTGTATTGTTTTATTAAGCAATAAAATATAAGGGCATGTATTTGATTTATGCCACAATACTCATATCAGAAGTTCAAAATTTTTTGGAAATTAAAATTTTAATAATTTTCAGCACCATTTCGATTCGAATCCCTTAATAATTTTTATTATTATTATTATTTAGATTTTTCAATTTTTGCAATTCGAAATTAATTTTACAATTTCATAATTGTAGTTTTTCGAATTGGTTTCGAAATTTCCGTTCCAACTTATATCCATATGACCATAATTAACCAGAAAGGAACATATTGTGATATTTTTTCAAAAATTAAAACAAACAATTAGAAAGTGTTTGAGTACTTCACTTCAACACTGGATATATATCTTATTATCTAAACATTTTAATATTAGACATTTAATATGGTTTTTCTGGATTTAATTACTTTTCAACAAATATGTTTATAAATTGTTGGTACGAGTCAAGTGTTTAGTCAATTTGATCCTTCAATTTGTTAGTATCTACACCCTCTTGTGCAACAATCACGTGCAAAGCACGTGATGTGAGACTAGTAAGAACAAAAGCAAAAAAGTGCTTTCTATTGGTAATTGGGTAGGAGTAATATTTTATCCTAATTTTGGAAACAATTTTTTCAGCTCTTGACAGTGAAGATTTGGATGGGTAATTATGACTTTGAAGTTCTTTGTAAGGCTTAGCATCGTGTGGTCTCACAGGTCTCAACTTGGAAGTTCTTTGATGTAGTACTTTAGCTTGCTCTTGTGGTACTTCTATAGAGTAGTACTTCATGCTTTCTTAGTAGTACTTGCTTTGCTTTTTTGGTTGTTATTGTGTATTGTTCACAACCATATATATGATTATTGCACCTTAGTGGGTGAACATGTAGGTTTTTTTTTTTTTTTTTTTTTTTTTTTGTTTTTTTTTTTTTTTTCAGTTTTGAAAGTATTTTTGTATTGCTTAGGGAAGAATTTATAGAATGGTGCCTTGTTTGGCTCTGATTGTGAGTTTCAATCCCAAAAACCCTAATTTCTACACTTCTTGTTAGGATCCTGATCACATCACCCTTGTACCCACTATCTCATCTCTTTTGATTTTCCTTTTCTTTTTCTAATTTCCAGCTGGCAGTTAGTTACAATCATGTGCCTATCACATGAGCTCATCACGTCTATATATAGCTGAGCATTGTTTCATTGTGAGTCTATGCTTGAATGAATGAATTGATATTTTCTTTTACTTGTTTCTTCTTTCATTTTCTGCTTAATTTCCTTTCAATTTTTTAGTACAATTTAGATGGATCCTTACGATTGGTATCAAAGCCATGCTCCGATCACTATGGGAGGACAACCACAAACTTATGGCTGCAACTATATTCCGGTCACCATGGGAGGGGCACCATAAGCTTATAGTTATGGCTATGCTCCGGTCACCATGGGAGGACCACCACAATGGTGTGAGACCCAATCTGAACTTCAGATTCAAAATCAACAATGTCAAATCCAAAGTTTCATGGAAGACCTTCAGGTAAGGCTTCAAAGAATCGTCTCCGAGGTTTTCGATAAATTCTCTTTGAAGCATCTGTTTCGAACTCCTGAATCTCATAGAATCTCACACGTTTGTGAACCACCACCAGTTCAGTTTCAACCCCCAACACCACCCGTAGAAATCTCTTTTCAGAGCCAAAAGGAACACTTCGAGCATCAGACTCCCACAAACCCACAACCTCTTCCATCCTTGAACCAAAAATTCAGAGGTATTTCGCAGATCCGAGAACCAACAATTCAATTTACACAACACATTTCACCACCATTTTTGTCTTCAACTGAGAATCTCCCTCAATTTGAACCAATTCCTTCCAATTTTCAATCAGCTGTAACTTCGTTTACCAATTCTCAGACAAGTTCAGCAGCAGCTCATCAACTTGCTCGGCAATTGTTTGATGTAATGCTAAAGAGAAACTCGCTTTCAATTAATTCGATATCTGATGGGTACGTAAAGTTAGGGATGATGAGATTGGCACCTGAGATGTTTGATGATATGCCGATGAAGTTGAATTTGTTTTATTGGAATTTAGTTATTATTGGGTATACGAAATCTGAATTTGGTTTTAAGGTCGCATGGGAATTGATGGAAAAATTGCCTAAAAGATATTTAGATTCTAGCACTTTGATTGTTGATGACTTAATTAAGCGTGGGAGGATAAAGATTGTTTGTGCTCATATAGATATGGCCAGTAATATCGAAATGGAGAATCAGAGGTGTCAATCACAAGTTGGCTCATTAGTGGCTTTTGATCGGCTAAGTTTTGATTTTAACTCCCATCGACCACTTTCAGAGAATGAACTAGTGGGAGTTGAAGGACTGATCAATAGGTGGATTGGGAATGCGGCACTTCTTCTGAGTGATGCGAAGAAAGCTTGGGCTATAGCGCTGTTTGTAGAAAAATATAGAGAACATGTACGTGTTGTAGAGGTTCCAGGTGTATTCATGATACTATACAGTGGTAGCTATGTCACCAATGTTCCTGAAATAGGTGGATGCAAATTAACCTCAGTGCAAGGGATTGCATTTGGAATCAAGCTTATCGAAGCTATTGTTGGTGAAGCCTTTATAGATTGTATTTCTTCCAGAAATGATAAAATGAAACAACACTGCTCCACTACCAAGGTGATTGCTAAAGGTCAAGTCTTGTATCCACTTGAAAAGAATTTTTATGCTTTTGAAGAGATTGTTTATACGGAGTTTGAGATGGATGTTGTTGGTGGCATCAAAATGCATTACTTTGACCTTCTGATCAGATTGAAGATTGGGCAAGAACATCTATTACGCAACATTCATGGTGATGAACCACGGGTTGAAGTTAAAATCAATTCCCAGATTTTCAAGCTTGAGGACAAGCTTATTATCAAGGGGGGTGGAATGTTAGGATCCTGATCACATCACCCTTGTACCCAAACTCTATCTCATCTCTTTTGATTTTCCTTTTCTTTTTCTAATTTTCAGCTGGCAGTTAGTTACAATCATATGCCTATCACATGAGCTCATCTCGTCTATATATAGCTGAGCATTGTTTCATTGTGAGTCTATGCTTGAATGAATGAATTGATATTTTCTCTTACTTGTTTCTTCTTTCATTTTCTGCTTAATTTCCTTTCAATTTCTTAGTACAATTTAGATGGATCCTTACACTTGTTTCTTATATATTTATTTGATTTGAGCATTTGCATGGCATCATTCTTAGTTAAGAATGTTAGCTTTTTTGTTGGTGACCAAACTGATATGCTTGCAACAAAAATGGCAATAAATAAAAGTAATGGTGTATGTGAGCCATGGTGTGCCAGTTTCTTGCCTTCTTGTTCCCTGTAATATGCTTGTTTTCTACTTCCATTTTAATGATTGATTTAGAAACTAATGGAAAACCATGTAATGGTTGTTTGGTTGCATTTTATGGTGTTTACTGCACTTGACTTGTTTATATTATCCGCGTTTATTACTGAATTTTTCTTATTCATTTCTTTGAATTAATTTCAGGATCATTTTCCTCCATTTTCATTTGGTTGAAGATCTGCCGGTAATTTCGCACTCATCCTAGCAACTGCGGAACAAGCTTGCGCAGAGAGAGAGAGAGGGGAAAGGGTTAAGTGTGGGGTTTGGTCTAGTATGGATTGAGTGGAAGGGTTAAATTTGTGTGCCGCCACATTAGCCGTCACATCACGTTGAGCATTTGGTTGTGAAATGGGTGTAGGTTTAGCATTACTCATTTGGTCAAACCACATGGGATACCAATGACACATTTAAAATCGTAGGGGACAAGCTGAAAAATGCGCCTACTACAGGAGGTCAAAGTGAAAAACATTCAATTATGAAAACTTTTGTATTGTTAAATTTAACTTATTTACTAGTAGTTGCATTTTAGACCTAACCATGGGGGTACATGTTTGAATCACAGGGAGCAAACTAAAAAATTCGCTAACCACGTGGGGTATTTTTTAAATTAACCCTAATTAATGACATATTTTTATTTTGGTCAAAAGTCCGTGAATGTAGATTAGTGAACTTAATAAAATCAAAATTTTATGTTAGAAAATTGGGTAAATTACACGGACCCCCTTGAGATTTGCCCTAATTACACGGACCTCCATCGCTTTTGAAAAAGAGTAATTCTTTTGGCACCCACCTCAATTACTCTCTACACCCACCTTTTAGTAAAACTTTCACCTTCCAATTACACCCTTATTAAATGACGACAAAGGACAAGTAAATTAAAGACTCTAAAATAATTACTCTCCACACTCACCTACCTCAACAAACCCTAACCCTAATAACTCAACATCATCTCTACATGGTGTTAGATTTCAATATACATATATATATATACATATATATATGTGTGTGTGTATCTATATATACATATTGATGCATGTGGTTCGGCTTCATTGGGATGGATAGTTTATCATCCTTCGCCCATTGGTTCTAGATCATGGGAGTCAATTAGCCATCTTGGTTTTTGAGCTTTAGGTGTAAAAGAGTTGAATGAATTATTTTTATTTTGTTTCTTGCTATGTTATTTTCATGTTATTTGGTTGATATTTGTGTCGTGTGTATTGCATTTCCCTCTGTATTTCGATCAAAAGGTTTTTTAATGTGAGAAGGTTGGTTTTTCTTGTGATACATCATTCCTCTATATTAATGATTAATGTAAATAATTTTGTTGGTCAAATCAAAGAAAAAAAAAATCTTTGTTGCTAGTATTTTGATTTATATTGATGCATATTGGTGTAAAGAGATGAATGTTAGGGTTACTCTTAGAATGAGATGGTGGGTGTAGAGAGATAAAAGTTAAGGTTATTTTGGAGATGAATGGTGGGTGTATAGAGTAAATTATTTTAATTTAAATTAGAGTGGTGGGTGTGGAGAGTAGATAGGTGTAGAGAGTATAATAGGTGGGTGTGGATAGAATTACCTTTTGAAAAATTACACGGACCTCCCTTCTTGGTAATGGTTGGTTAATGTCAATAACGGAATAAATGAAAGTACTAAACTCCCCTATGTTAAATTACACAAACCTCCCCTGAACTATGGTCTAATTACAAGGACTTCCCTCACATATTTTGAAAAATTACATAGACGTCTCATATCACCCACAATCCCTCTATTATGTATAGCCCCTCAAGCCCCAGTTAAGCAGTGTTTTTTCTCGGGATTTCGGGGATGGATTTAGAGCCCTTTGGAGTTACCTTTTAATGTTATCACTAGTGAGATTAAGAGATTCTTTTCTAAAGCTACAAATTGGTTCTTTTCAGGAGAAACTGTTTTTCTAGCTGATACTGCCCAAAATCGTCGATCCAAACCTCCGCTTGGAAGAAACAATCTTGGCCACAGGACGGAGGGAACTCTTCCGCGATCACCTACAAAAAGGCAAAAGAAAGGCCACAAAGGGGGGTGTGGATCCCCGAGCCTCCTCCGATGATGAAGTCAGTTACCTTTTTCTCTCTAATGTATGGAATAACTCAGTAAAATCCTAATGGCTTACCTCTTTCCTCCTCTTCCTCTGTTATATAACTTCTCTCCACTTTTTGTCCACGTTAACCCCCATACCCTTCTCCACGTATGCCACTTCTCGTGTCGTGGCTCATTGGGCTTTGGTTGGTTGTCAGTTCATAACTTCCGTGATCTGGAGGCATCTTCTTTATCTGTTATACTATCTCATGAGGCCCAATTAGTGCGCAGGCTCCATACTTTATCGGGGTTAATGGGCCCGGGCTGAACTCTTGGGCCTAACTCCTAGTTGTTTCATTATAACTTATTCGGTTGGTATTTAATTGGGTGTACCAGCTGCTCCCCCCAAAAAATCCTCTATCCTTAGCCGTTGGATAGAGGTTATTGAAGGACGTGATTTCACCGATATTTGAATCTGACGCCTTTTCTCCCAAAGGACGTCTCGAAATTTGGGGGCCTGCTACTGAAACGTCATATCCTTCCATCATTGCGATCATTCTCTCTGATCATACACACATAGGTTGGTGTGATTTCCATTTGCTCTCTTTACCTTTCTCTATCCACCGGGGCGACTAAAGAGGGCTTTTCAAACTTCCTCGTCTTCTAGGTCAGTAATTCCTCTCTCCCTTATTATCTTCTTCTTAGTTTTATGTCATCATCTCGCACCGAGAGTGCTGATATCCGCTACCCTTTGGGGACTGTGACCGTGGAAGGTTGCGAGATGGAAGCTCAATCTTCCCAGCGTCGTCCCATCGAAACCTCAGGACCTTCTGATTCATCTAAAATAACATCTCAGGCGCTACAGCGACTTAAGGAAAAATACTCATTCCCTCCTGACCTAGAGTGTAGGGCCCCTAACCCTGGGGAGGTAGTCTACAAACCACAAGAGGGGGAAATTGCTTTTTACGCTTACATTTTCCGTTTAGGGGTTAGGATTCCTCTTCACCCATTCTTCTGTGATTTCTTGAGGTTTCACCATCTATGCCCCTCTCAGCTAGCTCCTAACGGGTGGCAAATGTTAGTTGGTTCTTTGGTTTTAGCCGATCGTAATGGGGTGGATCTAGACTTAGGGACCCTTAGGACAGTAATGCAGATTAAGTCTAAAAAGGGTAGTGGATTCTACGTTACTGGTGAGAAGAAATTTCAGGCAATACAGGATCTTCCCACTTCTCATAAAGGCTGGAAAAACACTTTCTTCTTTATCAGGGGGGATATTGGGAATGTTCCCAGGAGAGTGGGCAGTCCCCGTAAGATTATTATAATTATTTTTCATATATCCTGTCTATATCGCGATCTCTTTCGCCCGATCTTTAACTATCATCATTATCTCTGCAGCTCCAGAGACTAGAGCTCGGGCTCTCATTACTGAGGCTCGCCGTGAAAAACTTAAAGCGTGGTTAGTACCAGAGGTCAGACTTATAGATCAGATAATTACACAAAAAGCTCTTCTTTCAGCCGGCCTGATATCGATGGAGGAAGTCAGTGCGAGAGTGGCTGAAGCTCAATTAATTCGCCGGAAAAGGAAACCGGTCAAACCACCCAGCTCCGAGGCTCAAACTCATGCCGCTCGTAGACTGAGGCTGATGGACGAACCTGATGATGGCGACGTTCAGGTTCTTCTTCCTTCCTCTTCAGTTCCGGATTCAGAATCACCCGACCTCCCTCAACATGTGATCATCACACCTCCTTCCATTCGGCAATCGCCTCGGTTGCACCCTCAGGACACCTCTACCAGACTAGACATCGGTCATGTGATGAGCAGTGGGAAAACAGCTGATGCTTCCAAGCTGCCTTGGGGCCCCGGGAGCCTGGACCACTATATCCAGGGTTACCTGAAACAAGCCGCTGACAGGTTCCCGGCCCAGATCGAGGCCAGGAAAGCTCCTGAGATGACCCTTAAAATTACTGAATACTTGACCAAGGTGTGTTCGCTCACTTCTCGGGTCTTGTCTCTTGTTGTTATTCTTTCCTATTACACATATTTAGACAAATGATGTACTTATTTTTGATACTCATCTTCAACTTACTTCTCGATTTCCAGGCGCTATATCTTCAATCTGCTCTGGGGAGATTGAACTGCGAGGGTGCTGACCTCGAGAATCAATTGGAAGAGCAAGTGGTGAAAAATTCGGAGCTGTTGTCTCAAATCGAAAAACTGCAACAGAGTTTGGAAGAAACCAACATGGAGAAGGCAACCTCTGATTCTCTGCTGAACGCAGCCCGAGGTGATGCCCAGAAGATGAGTGCGGACCTTCTGGCGGAGAGAGAAGGGAGACAAAAAGATCATGCTGCCTTCTTGGCCAAACTTGAAGTTGAGAAGAAGAAAGCTGCTGAAGCTTATTTCAAGGAGAAATTGGATGAGCTAGTCGCCAAAGGTACTGACTTTGCTCAGGATGGGTTCGACAAGGGTTGGGAAGAGTGCAAGGCAAAAATCATGGAGCGCTTAGGGCATCTCAAGGCTCGTTTCCCTGATCTCGATCCGTCTCTGCTGGATCCTGATGTGGAGGTAACGACAGAATTTATCACCAATCTTGGGAGGGAAACTAGCTCTGGAGCTGCTCCACCAGAACCCGATCCTTCAATTAAGCCTGCTTCCTTAGCTGGCACACAAGACGGTGTTGATACCCATTCATCCTCCCCTCTTGATGCTAATATAGCAGTTCCTCAAGCTTGACCCTATCCTATCTGCTGCCTCTATTTCCTTGTATATACGATATCTGTATGTATTTTGCTTGAACAATGTGTTGTGGTGGTGATTAGACAAGACTTACATTTTTGGTTGGCATGTTAAAGACTGACATGAATGACATACTTCAATGCACTTAGCATTGTATATTGTATATGACATACTTTGTTGCTTGGATCTGGCGTGAGATGCTTGTGGATGCTTTATGCCATACAGTCTCCATGCCCGTACTAACTCAAAATTCAACGATATATTATGGGGTCTTTTAGTTTCATTTCATCGAGTTTATCGTACTAGTAGTTTAAGTGGGGCTGACATCCGAACATTTAGTGAACTTATGACATTCAAGTTTGATCTGAAATCTTACGTTCACTTCGGGATTCATGATCCCTTAATTTTGGTGAACTCTTTACACTCAGGTCGGGCCTGAGATCTTTTGTTCACTTCGGGAATCATGATCCCTTAATTTTGTGAACTCTTTACACTCAGGTATGACCTGAGATCTTATGTTCACTTCGGGATTCATGATCCCTTAATTTTGGTGAACTCTTTACACTCATGTCTGACCTGAGATCTTATGTTCACTTCGGGATTCATGATCCCTTAATTTTGGTGAACTCTTTACACTCATGTCTGACCTGAGATCTTATGTTCACTTCGGGATTCATGATCCCTTAATTTTATGAACTCTTTACACTCAGGTCGGGCCTGAGATCTTTTGTTCACTTCGGGATTCATGATCCCTTAATTTTGTGAACTCTTTACACTCAGGTATGACCTGAGATCTTATGCTCACTTCGGGATTCATGATCCCTTAATTTTGGTGAACTCTTTACACTCAGGTATGACCTGAGATCTTATGTTCACTTCGGGATTCATGATCCCTTAATTTTGGTGAACTCTTTACACTCAGGTATAACCTGAGATCTTATGTTCACTTATTGCGCCATACCAAACTGAATGGAATCTTGCACATAAAGATTTGCCTCAGACATTTGCAGAAAAAGATGAGTTGCGTATTTACATGAGATGAAAACTTGCATATTTACAATAATTGTGGGAAAATGAACATTAATTAATAGAAATACTTTCTGAGGTGTTCTGCATTCCACGGCCTTGGAACTTGCTTCGCACTCATATCCTCCAACCAATAAGTACCTGGCCTGTTTATCTTAATTATCTTATAAGGTCCTTCCCAGTTGGGGTTCAGCTTTCCTGATCCTGGCTCTTTTGTATTAGGAAAAATCCTCCTCAGCACTAGATCTCCCAACTGAAAGTGTTTCGGCTTGACTCCTTGGTCATACCGTCTCCTAATCCTTTGCTGATATGCTGCGATTTTCACCAGGGCTTGGTCTCTGACTTCTTCCAACAGATCTAGATTTTCCCGTATAGCCTGCTCATTATGTTCTGTACTATGAAATGTTGTTCTCGACGAAGGCATACCGATTTCAACGGGGAGTACCGCCTCAGTACCATATGCCAAAGTGAATGGTGATTCCCCTGTCGAAGTCCTCTGGGTAGTTCTATATGCCCATAATATCCCGGGTAGCTCGGACAACCAATTCCCCTTGGCTCGGTCCAGCTTTTTCTTCATAGCATCTATAATTGAACGATTAGTCACTTCAGCTTGCCCATTCCCTTGAGGGTGTCCAGGGGATGAAAAGTGATGATTTATGCTCAGCCCCTTACAGAAATCCTGGAACATTCCCCCCTCAAATTGTGTGCCGTTGTCAGTGATTATGATTTGTGGGATCCCAAATCTGCACACAATGTTTTTCCACACGAAATTCTTCATCTCCTTTTGGCCGATCTTAAGCAAAGCTTCAGCTTCAGCCCATTTTGTGAAATAATCTACTGCAACCACAACGAACTTTTTCCCTCCTTCTGCTCTGGGGAGTGGTCCCACCAAATCTATACCCCACTGCATGAACGGCCAGGGGCTGGTAATTGGAGTCATTGGTTGACCTGGGCAGTGCGTATAGTTAGCAAACCTTTGACACTTTTCACATTTCAGAACCAGTTGCCGAGCGTCCTCCTTCATATGGGGCCAGAAATAACCCAGAGTAAGTGCTCGGTGGGAGATTGACCTTGATCCCATATGGTTGCCACATATACCTTCGTGGATCTCTCTAAGCACATATTCTCTTTGATATGGCGTCAGACATCGGAGGAGAGGTTGTGTGAACGATCTCCTATACAAAACTCCTTCATACACAATGTACCGGGCTGACTTTATCCTTAACTTCCGAGCTGATACTTTGTCTTCTGGTAGTATCCCTTCGGTTAGATAAAGGACAATAGGCATGATCCACGTGTCCTTGTATTCTCCTGAATTCATCACACAAACTCTGGGCAGTTGACAGATGCTGGGAAGCTCTTGAACCCCGACCTTTACTTCGCTTTCGGATGCCACTTCCAATGCTGCTGCTAATTTTGACAGGGCATCAGCTCGATCATTGTCTTCCCCGGCTATTTTAACTATTGTAAAATTGTGGAACTGATCAGCCAACCTCCGTGCTATCTGGTTGTACAATCGCATTCTTTCATCCTTAAGGTCAAAACCACCTTTCATCTGCTCTACGACTAATTGGGAATCGCAATGAACCACTAAATTATCAGCTCCACACAGCTTTGCCATTTGCAATCCTATGATCAGAGCTTCATACTCAGCTTCGTTATTCGAGGCTTTGAAACAGAAAGCCACTGCTCTTTCCATCTGGATCTGCTCAGAGGTAATCAAGACGATGCCGGCTCCACTTCCTTTCCTGCTTGAGGCTCCGTCAGTGTATAGCTGCCAGCTATCCTGATCTTGTGAAGTTTTGGGTTGTATGTTGATCCCTGATCTTGATTGGAATTCTGCGATGAAATCTGCTAGAGCTTGCGCTTTGATCGCTGCCCTTGGGACAAACTTGATATCAAATTCTCCCAGTTCTATTGCCCACTTCATAAGGCGTCCCGAGGTGTCAGGCCTATGTAACACAGATCTAAGCGGATGTGCAGTGGGTACCACTATTGTGTGTGCTTGGAAATAAGGTCGTAATTTACGAGCTGAAATTAACAAAGCAAATGCTAATTTTTCGAGTTCAGGGTACCTTTGTTCGTTCTCTAAGAGGGTCTTACTTGTGTAGTAGATTGGCATCTGAACTCCAGCATCCATCCTCACGAGGGCCGAGCTAACGGCATGATCTGAGGCCCCTAAATACAGGAAGAGCTCCTCTCCTTGAACCGGGGTGCTTAACATTATAGGGCTTCCTAGATAGTTCTTCAAGCTCTGGAAGGCTTCTTCGCAATGTTCTGTCCACTCAAAATTCTTATTCTCTTTAAGTATTCTGAAAAATGGCAAACATTTATCAGAGGCTTTGGAGATGAATCTGTTGAGAGCTGCCAACCTTCCATTGAGGGCTTGCACCTCTTTCTTACTCCGAGGTGAGACCATTTCCATAAGTGCTTTGATTTGATCCGAATCTGCCTCTATGCCTCTTTGAGACACCATGAATCCTAAAAACTTTCCTGACGAGACCCCAAATGCACACTTGGATGGGTTCAGCTTTAAGTTATATCTATCCAGAACTGAAAAAGCTTCCCTCAAGTGCCTGACGTGATCTGACTTTTCTTTGCTCTTAACTAGCATATCATCTATATAGATTTCCATTGTTTTTCCCAATTGGTGATGGAACATCCCATTTACAAGCCTCTGATAAGTAGCTCCGGCGTTTTTCAATCCGAATGGCATGACCTTGTAACAGTAAAGACCTCTTTCCGTGATAAAAGAGGTTTTCTCTTCGTCTCCTGGGTGCATCCGGATCTGGTTATACCCCGAATACGCATCCATAAAGGAAAGCATTTCATTTCCAGCGGTCACGTCAACCAATTGATCTATCTTCGGGATTGGGAAACTGTCTTTGGGGCAAGCTCGGTTGAGGTCCGTATAATCTACGCATACTCTCCACTTCCCCCCTTTCTTAGGGACCACAACGGTGTTAGCCAACCACTCGGGGTAAAAAACCTCTTTTATATGTCCAGCCTCCAACAACCTTTCCACTTCGGCGTTAATGACTTGATGTCTTTCCGCAGCGAACTTCCTTCTCTTCTGTCGAACTGGTGGATGCTCTGGGTCCACCGCTAATCGATGTGAAATTATTCCAGGATCAACTCCAATCAGGTCTCCCGTGGACCAAGCGAAGACATGCTGATGTTCTGCTAAAAACTGAATCAGTTCCTCCTTGAGTGCACCCGTGAGACGGGCTCCAATTTTAACTTTTCTTTCCTGATCCCTCTTGTTGAGCACGATTTCCTCTACTTCTTCCCCCGGTTTAAGAAACTCAGGTCGGTCATCTCGAACTCCAGGCGGCACCGGGTCTGGGTTATCATTCCGGCTTCCTCGTCTTTCCTGGTCGGCCGGGCGCTGTAATTGCTATTTATCCCTGGCATACTTGAAGGAGGTTGCATGGCATTCCCTGGAGACCTTCTGATCTCCTCTGACAGATACCACTTCACCTCTGAGAACTAACTTCATGCATTGATGGTAAGATGATGGAATAATTTTCACATCGTGAAGCCACTGACGTCCCATGATGGCATTATAAGGGGATGGTGCGTTAATCACTGAGAATTCATCCACCCCCGATATGTAATTGGTAGCCTTTCCAATGGTGATGGGCAATCTAACTTCTCCAATGGGCTCTACAACTTCACCACTAAATCCGGTGATCCTCCCGGTTGATTTCCTCATCTGCCCGAGGTCAATGTCCATTTTCTCCAGAGCATGCAAGAAAATGACGTTGATGTTACTTCCGTTGTCAATAAGAACCCTTCTCACATCATAGTGTGCAATAGACAATGTCACCACCAGAGCGTCTGCATGAGGTACATGCACTCCAATCAAATCCTCGTCCCCAAAGGTTATAATTGGGGTCGGGATTTTTAACCTTTGTTCCATGCTGAGGACTCGCGTTGGTCCCCACTTGACTTCACGAGAGAACCGCTTCCTTGCTCGATTTGAGTATCCAGAGTCTCTAGTGCAGCCATGGATGGTGTAAATAACATTAGGTCGGGGAGGTTGATCCGCTTGGCGTTGATCTGATTTATCTCTCGCCTGATCTTTGTGCGTCTGATCTTTTGCCGGGCCAACTCTATCATTTCTTCCTACATATTCCCTGAGGCGCCCTCTTCGGATCAACTCCTCAATCTCCCTCTTCAGAATCCGGCACTCATCCGTTGTATGACCGTGATCCTTATGAAAATCACAATACCTATTTCGATCTCGATTTCCCGGTTCGCCTTTCAACTTTCCCGGCCAGTTAAAATGCTCCCTGCCTTTGACCTGTCTCAGGATCTGAGAGAGTGATGCATTGAGAGGTGTATAACGAACAGATCTAGGGGATCTCTCTCTGTCACGAGTCGTTCTTCTGTCTGACTGGTCCAGGGATCTCCTCTTCTTCCAGTCTTCCTTTCTTCCTCTAGAACTCCCTTTTGGTTCCGCCAACAGTTTACTATCCCTTCGAGCTATGTCCATGTCCTCCAGGGTTATGTATTTCTGGGCTCGGACTAAGAGATCTGAATTATCCAGAGGTGGCTTCTTAGTGATAGACTTCCAAAACAGGCCGGGTTGAAGGCCTGCCCTCAGCGCTGCGATAGCAAATCCTCCTTCACATCCATCAACGTTAACGAGTTCGGCATTAAACCGTGTTATGTAATCTCTCAATGATTCCCCCTTTTGTTGCTTTATATTGAGGAGATGGTCGGGCCCTTTCTTAAGCTTCCGGTTCGTGATAAAACGGTTAACAAACTTTGTTGCCAACATGGCAAATGAAGATACTGACTTTGGGGGTAATCTCCTGAACCATGACAGGGCTGCTCCCGTTAGGGTGTTGGAGAACACTCTGCATAAGAGGGCCTCACTGCAATCGTAGAGAGCCATGGCATGTTGATAATGACACAAATGTTCGGTGGGGTCTGCCTTCCCATCATATGACTCCACTTTAGGCAGGGTGATCTTCCTTGGTAACCGCTCCATCATGATGTGGTCAGCAAATGGGGGCTCTGTCAATCCTAAGACCATTTTCCATTCCTGTTCCATCTCCTGGGTGGCCTCGCTCCTCAAGTTTATTTTGGTAGGATTACTTGACTCTGTCCCTTCTTCTTTCTGATCCTGATTCTTCATCTCTGGTCCCGTTCGTTTCGGCACTTGATTGGCTTGTTGTTTAGCCAAAATCTCTACCGTCTCCGTAAGAGACTTGATCCGCTGCATCATTGTTTCTATCAGGTCAGGGGCGGCGTGGTTTTCACTGGTATAATCAGTTATCTGGACGTCCTGATCCTCTGAGTTCCTATGTTCCCTCTGTTCCTCCACAACATGTTGTGAACCTGCTTCCTCCATGAGTGAAACAATTTATATACGAGAACTTTACAACGTCGTTCCCACAGACGGCGCCAACTGATACTGCCCAAAATCGTCGATCCAAACCTCCGCTTGGAAGAAACAATCTTGGCCACAGGACGGAGGGAACTCTTCCGCGATCACCTACAAAAAGGCAAAAGAAAGGCCACAAAGGGGGGTGTGGATCCCCGAGCCTCCTCCGATGATGAAGTCAGTTACCTTTTTCTCTCTAATGTATGGAATAACTCAGTAAAATCCTAATGGCTTACCTCTTTCCTCCTCTTCCTCTGTTATATAACTTCTCTCCACTTTTTGTCCACGTTAACCCCCATACCCTTCTCCACGTATGCCACTTCTCGTGTCGTGGCTCATTGGGCTTTGGTTGGTTGTCAGTTCATAACTTCCGTGATCTGGAGGCATCTTCTTTATCTGTTATACTATCTCATGAGGCCCAATTAGTGCGCAGGCTCCATACTTTATCGGGGTTAATGGGCCCGGGCTGAACTCTTGGGCCTAACTCCTAGTTGTTTCATTATAACTTATTCGGTTGGTATTTAATTGGGTGTACCACTAGCTTTAAGAAGAAATCAATTTTTTTAAAAGCCATGTAAATTCTGATCCAAATGGTCACAAATTTTTAAACAAGTGACTGTTGGCCCAGAAATGCCATGCCAAATTGGCTTTTACAGATTCCGTGGGTTGTAGAAATATTATATGCAAGTTCTTTCATAGAAACTGTTGGAATCCTTAAATTTTTGTCTAAAACTATAAACGTGCATGGTTAAACTAATCCCAATTAAGAAAAGTAGAATAGGTGCTATTATTTTGATTGGATTCTTATTCTTCTCTACAATATCTTTTGTTGAGAGATGATACCACAAAAGGAACCTATTTATGCTTTAAATACATATTAATCATGTACACACTGTTGGTACCGTATGGGAAGCATAAACATTGTCATTTTAGGAAAGGAATGATAGGTGGCTAAACAGCCAAGTTCAGGGGTTGTATTCCAAGTAAGATGATTAGACACTGATCTTTCAATTTGTGTGAACTAATCATATCATAGCCACAATTATATCTAGGACTTGCCAAAAGGTTCGGGCTAGCCCCAAGTCCTCTTATTCTGCCTCTTTGTAGTCCGGACACTTCCCTTTAGGTTGTCGTACCTGACTACCCGTGTTGGACATAGACAACACCTAAAATACGTATTTGACAACCCCAGAAACATGTCATTTTTTTTGTATGTTTTTTTTTTACCATCCACGCGACCAACACATCCGGTATTAGCGGGTCCTCATATTGGGCCGGGGGGTCGGGCTGAATTTTGGGCAGAAATTAAAGCCTATTTGTGCCAAAAGGGCCGGCCCAACCCCAATCCCGCTCATTCTGCCTCTTTGTAGCACGGACACTTCCTTTAGGTTGTCGCATCTTACTACCCGTGTTGGACATAGACATGCCTAAAATACGTATTGAGCAGAAATTAAATCCCCTTTTTGTTCAGGCCGGGTCCGGATGGTGTAAAGCTCAACCTGATGTTATGAAGGTCATTTTCAAGGTTTCTTTTGTGTGTATATATCATATATGTATGTCTGGTTATGCTTCTGCCACGAGTTTAATTAGAAATTTCAAAACGTATTTTGGTTGTACTTGTGTCATTGGGCTATCTGGTGTTCTTGCTTGACAGAAAAGAGAACTAACAAAGATTAATTCTATGCTTCCCAAATTTTCATCCCAAATAGTTCACGCTTGTACCACAGGTTGTGTCAGTGGTCATGCGGCACAACTGGTAAAGCAATTGGCTACCAAATTTTGGATTCAAATTTGCGAAGTATAGCTTTGGTCTAATTACAAAATCTTTGGAACTGCTAGTTATTTTGAATGTGATGCCAACTTATGGTCAATTGCTGGTTATCTTGACAAGAACCTTTGTGAGTTAGGTCTTTCTTCATTTTTTCGTCAGGTACTTTGTGCAATTCACATGAACATTCATCTTCACATGTGCTAACATGCTGCATGCATACTTTAATTTCAATTGAAGCAAACAAACAGAGCACTTACCTACGTGGGCCTTCAGTAGTGAACTCAGAGATGTACCATGTGCCCTGTTCAAGAAACTAACATGTAAGGCCATTTACAGAAGAAATAGGAAAAATATTTACATTAGCTTTCTGGTTTTTGTTTTGATTAACTAATGGGCAAGACATTGTTGTAAGTTGAGCCTCAAAAATTGTATTCCAAGGCAAAAACACCCCTCTTCTTTGGTAGTGGGTTCGGGTTCGTCTTCGTCGAGTTTTAGGCCTTGCTTTGTCTTTGTCTGCTCTTAGGATTAATGAAAACATACATATATAATTGGTCTTAGAAATCTTTATGGAGTAAGAATGTGCATAGAAAATGTAGTTTTTTAATTGTTGATGTTAACATACACTCTAATTTATTAAGTTTTTGTAATATGATTGTTTAGGCGGAGGAGTTAAAACAAAAATATATAGATATAGCTCAAGGGAGGTCAATGTTATTTTGTCAAACCAAAACTCCTCCAAAAGCTTAAGCTGTTCGAGAATGTGCTCAACAGTATATCTATTTACGTCTTCATATCAAGCTCTAACACACACCCTCACATGTGCAGCCCCCTTCTTGCTTGCACGTGGAGAGCCAACGAATGGACATCCATCAAAATAGAGAACAACAAAGTGCAATGTGCAAACTTGGATGGGAACGGACACATGAACACAAGACCTTCCCATAAACAAGGCTTTGATGCCCTATTAAGTCGCCAGTCGCTCCAAAGACGTAAGCTATTAGAAAATGGTCATACAATGTACATATCAAGCTCTTCCCCTTCCCATTGTGCATTATATAATAAATAAATAAATAACTGCTTGTGCACTTGTTTTTAGGCAAAAGATTCTCCTACATAATACGTTGTCATGTTTGTAGCTGAAAGTGGATGGAAAACCATAAAGAAAAGTGCTAGTTAGTAAACCATGAAAGAAATATATTTTACTATTACATGTTGATATATGGGTGGGTAAACATGAAAGAAATATTAATTTTACTATATATTACTTGTTGACAGGTGAATAAAGTTGTGTGAGAGTTTTGAAGGGGTGGGTGTAAGCTTGAGAGAACAATGATATTGATATTAACTATTCGCTTATGCATATATATGCTCTCTAGTTGTCAACCTGAACAAAGTTTTGAACTGCAAAAATTATAGGTTCAGAGCTTGAAATCTCCCAACAGTTGGGGAGAAAATGTAATGAAGTTAAGATAAGTGACACATTCTTTGCTAGGAGATTGGCAATTAGAATATCCTAGAAACTCATGTTACAATGTAAACTATATATGATTTGCTGCTTGTTTTTAACAATCAACGTAGGTATGAACGAGAATCATATTTGTGTATTTTTTTTTTCGCAGGATAGGACTGGCATTGGCCCTCTCGTTGAAATCCCTGATCTATCTGCTCGTGAAAACACTTTCAACACCAATGTTTATCGTATTATTCGCATCCCATCAAACGCGTAGTGAATAAGAGCTATATGAGGGGTTTAATCAATACCCTTACTCTTACCAAGCTGCGAAACAATTGGTAACTTTCTAAAAATAAATGTTTCACGGCGGTTGATTTATAACCTCCGTGCTGGAGGGGAACTGTCTCGGTCATACTAATATGGAGTTTTGAGAGTTTAGAAATGGTTAGCATCAGTCAAAAGACATGATTTAACTGAATCCATTTGACAAGTTATCAATTATATCCACTATAGGACTTGAACGAATATACCAGGGAAATACTTTTCTTTTCTCTCACAAAATCCCGAATTGGCTTTCAAAGTTGCAATATTTGAACAAAGTGACAAATACTATGAGACCGAATTATAATATGTTGGCATCAAATTGAAATGATGATTGTCCAAAATTAGTAACAAAAAGAGTACTATCATATAGTAGATCATTTACTTTAATTTAAAAATAACCATAAAGAAGGTGGCACAAGTGATTAGAACCAACCTTAGCTCACAAAACGTTTTAGGTTCCTTGATCACGAAACGTTTTAGGTTCCTTGATCAGGGTATTACGTGGCATACTGGTATGAAATTTGTAGCCGATGTGAGTGGACTATTTGAGCAGGACTCAAGCCCTACATAGAGGGGGGTCCCACTTGCTTACTCTCTCCTTTGCGAAGTGTGGTAGGTCTAATATACTCACCTAGAAAGGTGCTTGGGTGAGCAAATTTATTCCCCATAAAAAGGCCAAAAGCTTTTATATATACATACACTGCACAATAATAGCACAACACACATGTGCGCACACACCCCAACACTAGTCACAATTAAAAAACAAAAGGGTGAATGAAGTTACTTAAGTACCACCCACCCTAATATCACACCTTAAAAAGAGGACATTTTGGTAATTTAATAAGGATTCAAAACTCTTTTTTTTCTTCTTTCTTTTTTTTGGAAGCAAACTGCTTTTTGTAAGGCAACTGAAATATAAAAATATGAGTAATGATACACCTACATCCACTTCACAATCAAATATTTACAACCTTATGTAGCAGGTGGAACCCACACAAACTAAGCTCACATATGGCCCCAAATTTTATACTTAATTTTTTTGCTCTGCAGAAGGGCCACGGAAAATACCGGGTAAGGCCTAAATAAATATTTTTATATACAATATGTTGATTCAATTTTAATGGAGTTCACCCAAATAGTAAAAAAATAAAGGGTAAATATCACCTGCCTCCCCTGAGGTTTGACCTTAATACACATATCTCCCCTCACATTTCAGGAATCTCACTTACCTCCCTTATTTTTAAATTTTAGTATCAGTTTCCCCCCTTCCTTTAACAAATCGTTACAAAATTTGAGGGAATCTAACACTAAAATTCAGAAATAAGGGAGGTAAGTGAGATTCTTGAAACGTGAGGGGAGGTATGTGTATCAAGGTCAAACCTCAGGGGAGGTAGGTGATATTTACCCAAAAATTATAAATGTATGTAATGTATATGCCACAATGTGATAATGCCAAGTTTTGTAAACGGGTCGGATGTGGTGTTTAGAGTTTTAACAAATATGAGAAAGAGATAAATAGGGTTTGTATGTGGTTCGACGTTGTTAATGAAGCAGCCTACGTCCACGCGTGAGGGTGTGTGCCAGTGCTTCCAATATAGAAAACTGTTTACAAGAATGGTATAAGGGGTCTCGATGATCCAACAATAGGACTAGATCTATCGAGAAACTACCCTACACAGTTGTTTGTAGTGATCTAAGGGAGCTTCTGACTGTCTAGGGTTTTCAGCCTTAAGGATATATATATATATATATAGAGAGAGAGAGAGATCCTTCTTCCTTGATATCCGAGCCCCCTTTACAGTGGAAAGATGGGTTCATTTTTAAATTAGGAAACCCAGTTAAGTTAGGGGACCTGATAAGGTCATTTCAATCTTATCCTCGAACTCTTCGATAAGGGAAGCTTGAGTCATGCGTTGACCCTATGCTCCCGTGATATTATCTGCTTTTATGTCGAGCTTGAGTGTGTCCCCCGACCAGCCTCTGAGTCGGTCTAGTCGGGTGGTCGGGTAGGAGGTTGTATCACAATGTAATCTTGTAGCAACTTATAATTTTCAATTTTCTAACAATAAAAAAAATGTCAATTTAATTTTACTACTGTGTATTATTTCTAGTAGTGATATTATTTTGATATATAATACTTGTTTCATTAATTGTTAACCCAATGCCTTTAATTTTGCAACCCGTAGTAATTTTAATTGTATTAGTATTTAAGACTGCGCCCCTAAAATACCCTATGAATTGGCATAAAAACCATTTATAAAATATAATATCACGTCGCCTACATCTTTCTTCCTAATGATTTTATTTGAGACATTTTATTTAGCTAACTGACCAAACCGGACTAACTAGACCAAACAACCAGCTACATTATTTACCGCAAACTGATTGATCGCAATCAATCAATCGCGTCGTTCACAACTGTTAATTGAAGCTAATCAAGTGCAAAGGTGTGGAGGCAAAATGTGAGAGGTGTGTGCTTGTTTGAACCACACTCCTTACCTCTGTAATTGAGTTATAAGCATTACACACACACATACTATACACACACACATTCAAACATACAGTTCAAACTCTCAAAACTCATACACAGCACAAGCACACCAAAACATACTTACTGTTATATACATTTCACACTCACAACCCAAGCTCTCAAGCTCTCCCTTCATTGATCCCTCCCATCTTTCTCTCTCTCTCTCTCTCTCAAATCACAAGCAATCACACACAATACCTTTCTGGAAATCAAAGTTAGAAGAAGAAATACAGAAATACAGTAAGGGAAGAAGAAGCAGTGAGCTTCCATTGCCATTCAAAGCCTGAAACTTATATTTCGGAATTCTCGGTTTTCTTCGGCAGCCTCTTTCTGCCAATCTAGCAATCGGTGAGTCTCTTGAACCTACTCATAATGTAATGTAAGTCATTACGCACAAGCCGGGGGGTTCGAAAGTAGGTGTATACGTATATATATATATATATATGGCTATGGAGGTCAGAAAATGGTGGTCCCGTAAATCTCAACGAAAATCGATTCTGTAAATTAGAAATGAAAGATTACAAACCCAGTAGGTTCTATTTCAAATCTTAGACCTTAATTCGCAACAGTTGCGACGAACGGTTAAAACGAAATTTTGGCGACTCTCGAATTTTCATCAATAAGTAGAGCTACATTAATAATTGGCTAACGAGACTTATATATTCGTAATCTACACGAAAAAACGAAGAGAATGGTATATTACACTCACTGGTTGAATTAAGTTGTAAAAACTCGTATATGCTCTGTATATCACTGTGAAATCTAGAGGAAGATGACGAACCCGAGCGCTCGAGCCAAGCGGGAGCACTCGAGGCTCGAGCGCTCGAGTGAGACAGGAGCTCTTGAGAGACCTGAGCGCCCAAGCTGACCAGTTTTAGAATAGCATTTGTTTTTATGTGTCAAATTGTTGTACCTTCTGTTTTTAATAGTTATACCTCACTGCCTACTGTTTATAAAGAGAATGAAAATAAAATTATTATAATGAATTTGGTAAGTTGGGTTAATTAGTAATAATCACATGTATAAATCACTCTAATACCTTTATGAAAAATATAAAAAGAAAGAATAAGTCATACACATTCATAGTCGAGATGACATATTTTGGAAAGGGATCAAGTGGTCCAGCATATACGTTTGTGAGAAATGAGTAGAGAAATATGTTTGTGACATTGTGGATATGAATATCTGTATAGATCGGCTTTTATGGGCGTTGATGGTATATTAATCAAGATAACTGAGTTATTGTAACATTGAATATCTTGATGGGTTTTACCCATATCACATCGGTCTGGTAATCCTATTAAGAGGCTTTTATGGGCGGTGATGTTCTAAATTAACGGCATTGTGCCGGATGGTTCTGGTGAACCAAATGAGTCGAGAGATTGTGGTCGAGATAAAAGAGTCAGTAAGATGAGATGATTTCATTGTTTATGAACGGTCTTAATATTCATTTCTTGAACTGTTCATTTGTTATTCTTATGTGACGATTGGAATAATGGATTAACTGTATTGTAAAGTACTTAACAATATTAAAACGGTTAGTGTACTTTTATATATATTGCGTGTGTTGTTCATTATGCTCACTCGAATTTTGATGACTTTTATTTGTCCTGGACACCCAAAATGTCCAGAAGATTACTATGCAGGGCAGTACGATTATGCCAGTTAGAAAAGAAGAAGCCTTTGGAGATGCTTTTATATTTAATAAGTTGTAATAAGGGAGAATAATTTTTTATTTAAATAAGGCGGTTTGTGCCTTAAAAATATTTGATTTAAAACAATGTAATATTATTTGGATTTGTAATGATGATTATTATTTATATTCCCTGTCGCTTTAAATACTCTGTTTTTTACTGCATGTTAAGCTAAGTATAGACAAGCGATCTATCATCTGTCATGATTCGGTCCAAAACGGAAATGAAATTTTTTCCTTATTTGCTATGCTAGGGCGTGACAAATCCAGTCCACCTTAAATATTTTATCTAATACTTCTCTTCTCGCTATCATGTTTTGCTCAACTCAAATTATTTTACGTTAGTCCAAACTTTATAAATTTTGGTCAGCGATAAGCTCTAAATCTTATAATAATAATAAAAAAAAAAGGGTCATAATATGAACATATGTTGAATTACAAAGGGGTTGACCGAGGGAGAAAAAGTTTAAAACTCACTTCATACAATATAATCAATAATCCTCCCAATTCTCAAAATGGCAAAAAAAAAATGCAAAAAAACAAAATTATATGTGTAATATTGAAAATTCTACCTGCAAATACGTATAAATAGACCCAAAAATCTTTTACTCAGGGTGATGTCTCCGAACCCCCGTTGTTCAAAGGCCAGTCTTTAAATATTCGCTTAGGGCCCTCAGTTTGTCAGGGTCAGCCCTGGCTCAAGTGACAAAAAACTTGACATTTAAGTACCATTCCATGGTATTGGTTTGAAGATCAAAAATCCCCCTTCCCATGTCATCCAAAAAAAAAAAAAACAAAGAAAAAAAAAAGAAAATATAAGAAAGTGCCACATACACTTGTGTGGAGAAGAAAATGGTTCTAAACAGTTTTTTTTTTCTCGGCTTAACGACACTTTAGTACACCATGTGATTTGAGTGCAGTTTCGCTTTGGACTCTCGACTTTCAATTGCAACACCTTGGGTCGGGCCCTAGAGTTTCAATTTCATTGCAATGTACGCAATGCCTCTTAACTCTATTAATTCAATTTGACGGAACACTCACGTGCGTTGCACGAGTCTACTTATTAAAGACATTTTGGTACCTTATAATTTGGATGAAGTTTCACTTTGGACCCTAGATTATTAATTGCTACACTTTGATCCCTATATAGGTACAAAAGTGTCTTTAAGCCTTTTGTCTTTTTAACAAATTTTCACCAACTATTTTACCAGTTTTTTCTTTTATAATTGGACATTTTATTACCTTTGTGATTATTTTTTGGTAAGGAAAATTTCATAGGTTTAATTATAATTATTACTGACTAGCAGCGGAGGCATACGCGTTGCGTGTGTGACGCGATTGTCCTTGTGATGTTTTGCCAAACTTAATCAAATTGTTGTGTGGAAAAACAAAAAAAGAAATCAGAAAATTTTAGGGCTCGCATGGTAACGCCGGCCGTTAATTCAATACAAAAATAAAAACGAACGAAAACCAAAAACCACAACGTTACCATGCGAATCTGAAAACAGAAGAAAAATGGGTGATATTTTCAACTACACACAAAAGTGAAAAAATAGTTAAGAATAACATTATAATTTTCTATATATATATATATATATATAATAGAAAATGATACCATACTTTCCAAACACATAGGGTCCTAAATGTCTTAACAATGGTATACTTATGTACAATTAACAAACTATTTGGGAACCAAGTTTGAATCTCAAATTTGGAAGTTATATCATTACTCAACAGATTGCAAATCAACAAATTGAAGAACAAAAAGACCTCCTCGAAAGATGTAGAATGCTAAAAATTATATATATATATATATATATACATATATGTATAGAGTCTGGCTCCAGTGCGCACTGGGTTTTTAAGCCTAAAAAATTGCGGGTCAGCGGGGCGGCGGGATGGGGCGCGGGTTAGTGGGGCGCCCTGTGGTTTTTTTTAGATTTAAAAGCCCAGTGCATTCACCCAATGCGCATTGGAGCCTGACTCTGTATGTATATATACGGAGAGGATCTTGAGTGAACTGGGTCGAGTGAACTTACCCAGTGAATTGACTTTGAAGCCTAAAAGAACCCGTGGGTTAACAGGACGCGCAGGTCAGCGGGGCAGCCATCGGGTTCTTTTTAGACTTAAAAGTTAGTTCCAGGGTAAGTTCACTAGACTCTGTTCACTTAAGATCCTGGCCGTATATATATATATATATATATATATATGCATATACTCACATGTATAGGCATACACATCATGTGGAGAGATGAGAAAGCCTGGCGGACTTGCGGCTTTCACTTGTCTCTGTCTCTTTTCGAATCAGATTGTGAGCACAACACCAACACCATGGTTTGTTCCATTGTAGAGAGAAAAGTGGAGAGAGAGAGAGAGAGAGAGAGAGAGGGGATGGGGGGATTATAGTGATAGTGTGTGATTTTTTTTTTTTTTGGGTCAAAACAATGTGTGAGTTGATCTCCGGTAGTATAATTAGGAGACACCGAGCCAGTTAGAAAACTGATGCAGCAGTTATGGTTTTTTTGGAAGAAAAACTGTTGTGTATAAAGACTATTTAGTCATTTTAACCCTTTTTTTTTTTAAGGATGAAAACTATACCGATTTTATTGTAATTATGAGTGATACTAAAAACTGAATGGGTACCCCTCTTTTACTTTATAGAATAGTATAGATTAAATAGAAAATTAGTCTAAAATACCTCTGTATAACAGTTTATTGTATAAAGGTCAAAGTGGATTTTATTTTTATATATACTCCTTCATAGCGGCAACATTTTTGTTGGTACTATTTTCGTGCTATTTCAGCTTTTTAATTTGAAAAATCTACCCCTAGAAGCTTGTTATCTGTTGTAGAGTTTTATTTTGAATTGAACTCTAATATGATCTGATCGTTCAACGAAATTATAGGCGGTGATCGATGAAGATAATCATTGACTTGCGATATTGATTTGTAGAAGATTGATTGTGATTAAGAATTGCGAGATTGATTGTGTTGATTGCGTAGATTAGGTAAGTAATTTTCAAGTATTAAATTTATATTGTTGATTAGGAAAGTTGTAATCTATAGTTCTAGGGTTTCTATTATGATTTCATCTTCTGTTAATGTAGAGGATGAATTTTGATTGTCGAAATCATAAGACAGTGCAGATTGCGAAGTAGAATCATTTTGTTGGTTCAATTTTAGTGCGATTTTTGTATTTGCATATTGAAGTGTGTAGCTTATGTATTTTCGTGTTTCAATTTGCATTACGTATGTAAAATGTGGTGTTGTTTTTTTTGAAATTTTTGTGTTTCAATTTGCATTACGTATGGAATGTAGGAAAGTTGTAATCTATATTCTTGTTTGCGAAGTAGAATCATGTTTATAAATCTGATATAGTTGTTTTGTTATTATTTTCGTGTTTCAATTTGCATTACGTATGTAATCTGTGGTGTTGTTTCTTTGAAATGTTATAGAGGACGAAATAGATTCAAGGTATTAGTTTTGAGTTGTAGTTTGAGTTTTAGATTATCGATATTCATGTGTATTGAGATTCAAGTGTGTAGCTTAACTATGCGAAGTGCTTAAGTATTTTTTTTCATAGAAGCAGTGTGAAATTTCACATCACATAATAATAGTTATGTTATGACAAGTTTCATACGATATCAGTTGGATTGATAAATGTGTTATGATATATTTGACATAACACATAATACAAACAAGATTATTTAGGGTTTATACGCAAATAGGTTTGGAAATATATTTGTACTAATTGGTATATGAGTGAGGTGAATTTTGACATACAAAATATTCTTGTTAGTATAGTGACTATGTGATATTTAAGATTATTGTCTAAAATGTAGTAATTCTGGATGCATTGTGAAATTTTAAATAACTGTTAACAAAAATTTTGGATGTGATGTTGATGATTGTAACATAAGTGATAAACTTTTGGTTAAGTTTTGTAATTGTTTGGTTGATTGTAACAATTTTGTGAATTCTTAATGCAGTTGCAATGGAAAAGCAAGAGTTGTTATTGTGTACATATGGGACTGATACAGCTATTACTACAGTATCTGACATTGGTGGATTTAGTCTGTTGACACAGTTTTTATGTTCAAAATGGTGTAAGCTTGATAAGGATTCAATGTCGTTGACATATCAGATACCTGGTTTTGAAAATTGCATGTTGGATAATGAGGGTGACTTTAAGAATATGATTTGTTTGGCAGCTGTTATGAAATTAGAATTCATTATTGTTCAGGTTGTTGATGATTTGAGTGATTCTGATGAAGAGTGTGTTGAATTTCCGTTGTTGAGTTATAAGAATCAGCTGGAGTTGGAGGCCGATTTGCTGCCTACATTTTGTGCAGAACAAAATGTTCCAGTTCTCTGTTCGTCGTGGAGTCAGGGGATTGCTGAGTTTGGACAGTGCTTTGAAGGTGGTGCTACAGATTTTCGGTTAGCGCTAAGAAAATATAGTATTGAACTTGGTTTCAATTTTAAGTATCTAAGGAATGATAAAGGTCGAGTAACGGCGGTTTGTAGTTGTCTAGAGGCAACTGGTTGTCAATGGCGAGTACATGCTTCAACAGAGAGTGTGAATGGTTTTTTTTACATACGCAATTTGAATAATATACACACGTGCGGGTCAGTTGTTCGTACTTTCAAACATCCACGGTTGAATTCTGAGGTGGTGGGGAATTTGATTTATGGGAAAGTATGCCGAAAGCCATTAATATCACCAATGGATGTGATTGATGATATCAAGAAGGATTATGGTTGGACATTATGTACCATCATGCTTGGCTTGGTGTTGAAAATGCAAGGAATGAGATATATGGTCACCAAGCATTGTCTTTTGACAAGCTTAGGTTGTATTTTAATGAAGCTTGTAAAGCCAATCCTGGTAGTAAGTTGTTGATTCAATCTCATCCTGAAACACGACGATTTGAAAGATGTTTTGTAGCCTTTGCTGCTTGTATAAACGGATTTAATTTTCTATGGCTAATGATTTTCCTAGATGGAACTTTCCTTAAAGGGCGTTACAAAGGGGTACTTTTAGGAGCGACTTGTAAAGATGGAAATCAAGGTAGTATTTTTATGTTTGTATTGTTAACTTTATGTTAAATTGCACATACATGTTTTTATATTGCTTATGTGTTGTTATATTTATGTGAAATTTCACAGATGTTTAATTAGTTGTTTCAGGGTATCAACTGTGTGTGAAATTTGTTACATAACTGTTTTTATGTTGTTTCCTTATTGTTAAGTTCCTGTGAAATTTCACACAGGCGTTATAATTTCACATATGTTTGTTTACTTAATTTTTTGGTTATTGAATTGTCTCAGAAATTTCTCATAGATTTATTTTTCTTGGTTGTGTATTGTTAATTTTATGTTAAATTTAATAAATGTTCAATTACTTGATATTCATAATAGAATTTTGGATGTGATGTTATCTTGCTTATGTCTTGTTATCTTTATGTGAAATTTCACAGATGTTTAATTAGTTGTTTCAATGTACTCAACTGTGTGTGAATTTGTTACATAGGTAATTTTATGTTCTTTCCTTATTGTTAACTTCATGTGAAATTTCATACAAGCATTATAAATTTCACACATATTTGTTTACTTAATTTTTTGGGCTAATTTTATGTTATTTCCTTATCGTTAACTTCCTTATTTGATGTACTTTAAATTTTTGAGTAAATATTTTGAAACTCATGTTATTTCTTTGTCATTGTAGGAGTTTATAGTCTTGTGTATGCAGTTGTTAGTTCCGAAGATACCGATAATTGGATGTGGTTCTTGAAGGAATTACGTGGTGTAATTAATCTTCAACGGACGATTACCTTTATTTCTGACCGCAATGCTGGTCTTCTTGAAGCTGTGAGGACAGTATTTCCAAATGATTTCCACTCATTTTGTCTGCATCATTTGAAGTACAATCTTCAATAAAAGTTGAAAGGGGTTTCTGCGAAGTTTAGGGAGCGGATGCTTTATTAGTTTCGTGAATGTGCTTATGCCCCAAATGCTGAGCAATTTCGTTTTTTGGTTGAAGCATTAGTTGATGAAGGTGGAAAGAAAATTGCAGATTATTTGGTTGACTTACCGAAAGAAAACTGGTCCAATGCACACTTCAAGGGAAAAAGATATGGGGAGATGTGTTCAAATATAGCTGAATCTTGGAATGCAAAGTTTAAGAAAGCACGGCATTTGCCAATTACAAATATGATAGATAAGATTCGTATAAAAACAATGACTGACATTGCGAAGAAGAGGACTGAATGCAAGAAATGGACTGGGATACTTTGTCCAGCTATGCACAAGAGGCTTCAAGCTGCTTTAGATAAAGGTAAGACATGGAACATTATTATATCGAGCGAAGACATATTCGAGGTACACTGTCAGCCTTCACAATTGGTTGACATATCTTCTCGTACTTGTTCTTGTGGTGGTTGGCAGATACATGGTTTTCCATGTTCTCATGCTATTGTCGTTATTCACAAAAGTACTCAGATTACTGGAAGTGTGTTGACAGATTATATTGAGGAATGCTTTTTTGTTCATTATTATGAACAATGCTATTCAACGTCTATTCATCCAATTATCACGAGTGAACAACCAAGCAGTAGTGCGTCTGTTGTGGAAATATTTCCACCAGTTTGCAAGAAGTTGCTTGGCAGGCCCAAGAGTAAGAGGATACCATCTAGAGGAGAGAAGATTCGAAAGATACGGTGTGGGAGGTGTAAAAAGAAGGCAAATCACAACAGCAAGACTTGTCGTGAGGTAATAGATAATTGAGAAGATATAGTTAAATCACCTTGATTGCTGGTTATTTGAAGATTCTGTGACATTGTGTGTGAAATTTCACATATTATGATTTATAGTTTTCAAACAGTTTCATTGATTGTTGATGGAATACATTTCATTGATTCTAGAACTCTATTATGGATATTTTTTTTATAATGCTGAATTTTGAGTAAATGGTGGATTTTTTAGATATTGTTTTGGTACTTGAGATGTGTTTTATACTCTTTTCAAAGCATTGTTGTTTACGGCAGTACTCCTCTGATTATTCAGTGCTTATTAATTTACTGTTTGGGTCATGACACTTACTGTGGATGTTATACTTTGTACACTGTGATCAATGGTGAATGTACACTGTGTGACCAATAGTCCATATAGAGTTGTGTTTGTGGCCTTTCTCCTCTGTAGTCTATGCATACTTTTTTTGAGGTTGATTACACTTTTTGAGGTTGATCACATCACTGAAGTCCATCAACATATGTATACATATACCAATGTGCTCACGCAGATTGAAACAACATAAAATAAAGAACATATGTGTTTAGCAATCACTGCAAAATTACTTCAGTGAGCATAAGATAAAGTTTTCTCCTCTCACCATTGCTGATGAACGGAATCAATCATATAAGTGATAGTTATGAGAAATTTCACACAGTTACGATGTTAAGTTTATGGTGGTGACATGATTTTGATGAAATGTAGAACCAAACGGAATGTTATGTGAAATTTCACATAGTCACACACACATTGATGAGATTTTGTGGTATTTATGTGACATTTCACATAGTCCACCAATATATGCATACATATACCAATGTGCTCACGCAGATTGAAACAACATAAAATAAAGAACAGATGTGTTTAGCAATCACTGCAAAACTACTTCAGTGAGCATAAGATAAAGTTTTCTTCCTCTTACCATTGCTGCTGAACGGAATCAATCATACAAGTGATAGTTATGAGAAATTTCACACAGTTACGATGTTAAGTTTATGGTGGTGACATGATTTTGATGAAATGTAGAACTAAACAGAATGTTATGTGAAATTTCATATTGTCACACACACATTGATGAGATTTTGTGGTATTTATGTCATGACCCATCCCACTACGCGTGGAAATAGGACACGTGGCACGCCACCAAGGCTCATCCAAACACTAATATAATTATACGCAGCGGAAAGAAACTTTTAAAACAACCCGGGTATTTAAAACTTTAGGAAACATTTCCCTTTATGCTGAAAGTCCGTTGAAATCAGAGTTATAAAAAGATTTGGCCAATTGAAAACACGTTCAAAAGAATCATTTTTGAAAACAGAGGTTCAGTCGACTGTACCTAGGGTCCAGTCGACTGCACCTAGCAGAACCCAAAACCTAAAATACTTAACAAAGGTCCAGTCGACTGATCAGAGAACCCAGTCGACTGCACAGGCGACTGACCAAGGTCTCCAGTCGACGGCACTAAGCAGAACCACAAATTGCAACATATTACAAGGGGTCCAGTCGACTGATCTGGGGACCCAGTCGACTGCTTTTCCATTTTTAGAAGCAGTGGCCAAAAATCTACAGTGTCCAGTCGACTGACCAAGGCCCCAGTCGACTGCTTCTCTTACAATTCACTTACAGTGTCTCAAACATACGGGATCCAGTCGACTGATCCATGGTCCAGTCGACTGCTCCCCTGCTGACAGCCCTGTATTGAAATATTAACAACCCATGCTACTCAACACCCACAATAGGTACAACCATAACTGATGATAACATAATAAAACACAGTTACAGGCGTTCAATTACAAGATTACAATACTGTGAAACTAACCCATGTTTCTATTACAACATACTACCAAATTCCAAATCCTTATACAAGTTTAGGATTTAAAACAAAACATATACAAGTGATTTTCCCGGCGTTCATCGGCCTCACTCATCGCGCTTCTTCTTGTCTTTCCTCTTACCTGCAATGGAGTACATCTCCACTGCTCAGCTATATGCTGAGCGTACAATTCTAAATGTATGCTTATATGACAATTCATGGTTTAAGCATCTAAAACACATAGAAATAGTCTCTAGGGTGAGTGGTACGCATTCATCCGGTAGCGGCAAGTCCAAGCCTTAAACCGCGATGTCAATGGCAAGTCCAAGCCTACAACCATTACATCCCACAAGTGCCATGGCAAGTCCAAGCCTACAACCATGCACAGTAGCCGTCGCTACCAAAATTCTCAAACATCGAGAAGCTTACTCCGGCATGAATTTGCACCAAACTCCCCTTTGACCCAAGTAGACACATAACATGCCCACATAAACAGTTATACGTGCTTTTATCATAATTTCACGTGCATAATTAACGGGCCTAACTAATACATGAATTTCGCCCGGATCCACGAATATAAAAAATTATGTCCAAAACATGAAAATTCATATATTTCATAGATCTAGAATTCATGCCTCGTGCGATTCTCTTCAAACTTTGAAGGATCGTCTAGGGGACTAAATAATCGCCGGATTTCGAATTACACGCGATTCCTACGAGTTTTACCTGATTTTTCCCAAAAGTCTAAAATTACTATTTTTACAAAAGTTGGCCAAACACGGCCTAAGTGGTATCAAAACGTAGATCTTACCTCCACGAGTTCAAATCTGAAATCTGGAGAAAATCTGACAGACGAACGGTCGTCGATCGGCGTCGCAAAGCCCGGAGGAGCCAAATCTCCCTTCTCTCTCCTCTCTCTAGATATTTTGAAATGTTTGGATGAGAATGAATTTCATCCATCACTATTTATGGGCAATCTTTTTGGAAATTGCATTTACCTCCCCACGAGTTCCTCAAACTTCTAATTAACTCTTGAAACTTCGCGCACGTCCATTTTATAACTTTACGAGTGAAAACTATAAATTTCAAAAGTTTTCGACTAAGTTTCGTTTGGGTCCAAAAATAACGTCCGAAAACTATATTCTGTGGAATCTCTACACAACCTACCTTTTTATTTAACGTGTCACTCACGTTCTCACCACAGTTCTCAAAACGATATATAACAATATCAAAATTACCAGAATTTACTCTACTCAGGTAAACTCACTATTCACGGAATAGCAGATATATCAAATAACATTTAAATCATCATATAAATGACATTTACTCATGTTCATGCAATATGGACTGCCATGTTCCCGTGTCCTCACTGACACTTTACCATTGACCCACAGTCAACCTCATCTCAATCCAATTATCAAATAACATTGATATACTCACAACTTTCCAAATATGTACGATAAAAGTATGAAATTTTGGAACGGGTGTGACAATTTATGTGACATTTCACATAGTCCACCAATTTATGTGACATGTGGAATGTTTGTATGAAATTTTCACAATTGTTGATGGGAAGTTTAACACAATTATCTCTCTCTCCCCCTCTCTCTCTCTCTCTCTGACTTTGAGTTTGTTATGAACCGAGGTGGTTTAAAATAAACAAGGTACGTGATAACAGATACTTATGCTATGATGATTGAATATCTGAGCTTACCTTGTATAAGGCAAATGGTTTATTATCCATTTATTGTTTATACCTCAAAGTTTCAAGTTTATGATGCTAGCATGATTTTCATCAAACGCCGAACTAATTGAATATTATGTGAAATTTCACATTGTCACATACACATGCATGGTTATGATAATTTATTACACATGCAAATGAATTTAGAGGCAATAATAAAATACTAATTTGTGTTATTTATTATACTTACAAGATGAGATACTAATAAACCCTAAACCCTAAACCCTAAACCCTAAACTTAAGGCGAACAGGACTGCAATTGCACATGTTACTAAATGCTTCCATTCTGAGTCCTCTTTGTATGTAAAATCATCCGATTATGTACTCAAACGGAAGCATCCATATTTTTCCTCGAAATGGAAAACCTCGTTTCCATCAAGAACCTCCATCCCTTCTGAACAGCACACAGTAGAGGAAGGCGATAGATGTTCCCTGGTAAATACAAAGACTTTTTTGTTTTTCCCTGATAAAGACAAAGACTTAGCAATTCAATGGCATAACAAATAATTCTGCCGCATCAATGATTCTAATTTTTTTGAGATTTCTTTGAAAACAAAAATATTCCAGGCAAGAATATTGGGGAGCATAGAATTTGAGCCATAACTCAACCAGTTACCCATTTTGGTGGAAGCTTAGTAAGTAATTGGTGAAGTAGATCAACAGCTAACCCGTTTTATAGGGAAAAAAAAAGAGGACCAGTCTATGTATTTTAAGATGCAATGTAGCCACGTGAACTTTATGTGAATAGGTACTGTAACCTTTATGTGAAATTTCACATACAGTAATTGACCTTTGGTATGTGTTTTAATTCTATCAGTGGACTGTTTTTTTATTACATACAACACTGTTCCCATGTGAAGAAGCAATGTAGCCACATGAAGTTCAGACTTTGCAGGCATGTGAATAGTTATTGTAACCTTTATGTGATTTGACAGATCAGTAACTAACCGTTGGGTGTGTGTTTTAGTTGTGTCAATGGACTGTGATCAGCACCATTCCCATGTGAAGACGTACAGAAGGTATGTGAGATAGAGGACTGTAGCCATGTGAACAAGGTATTGAGACTATTAGGAAACTGCGTTCCCAGAATCCGTTGACAGTGCGTATAAGTTGGTACTGCAAAAAATTTCGTGAAATCTATAATAACCCTACAAGGGCAGAACTAGGGTTACCGTGAACTACAAAAATGGATTGTGTAGTAGACGAATCGAGAACACAGGCTCGATAACAAGTCACGATCTTCTACCGTATTCCACTGCTGCCAGAATATCGAACTGAGTGTGGGCTCTTTCGAAATCCTTTCTGTTTTCTGCTCTCCTTCTTTTACGCTATCTTTTCTATTCCGAGTTAATAATACTCTATATGGAAAAATGCAAACTGAGAAGGGAGCCAAAGTAGCATATATATAGGCTACGGTAGGGACCATAAGAAGTCAATAAGGAATAGGCTTCCTTATGGAAATAGGAAACCCTAATTCGAACTGAATCAGAATCCTATTTCCATAAAATAATTCATACCACTAAAGAATTATAATTGCACTCCTACCCTTATCTCAAAAATATATTTCGAGCTCCATGTTATTAAATGCTTATTATCTCCCCCACGTTAAGATTACAGATATCCATTAATTAAATATAATTACTGACAATCACATTTAATTAATCTCTTAAAATTCCTTGAGATCCTCTGCTTAACTTATCTGATATGTCGGATATAAAATCCACCTGCAGGGTTTGACATAATCAAAACTTATAAGCTTTCTCAAGAGGATATCATCAATCCCAAAAATTGAGACATGGATTCCATCATTAATTTATATCCACCACACAATCAATATTGTCACCCAATCCAATGAGATATTGACCCATTTAGGGATCTCACCCTTTTAGGGATCAAAGTGTAATTATCAAATGTACGTGTCTATAAATTAACTTAGAATTTAGAGCATAAGCACTCATAATAGCCATGAGGTATTAATTATCTTATAAGTCAGTATAAAGATAATTACCCCAAGTCGGTCCCGTTTAATACACAAAGTGTACCAGCATAGTGAGTTGACACTATACCGTTTCCCGCAGTCAAGACAAACCTACTACAACACCATACTGCAGTCATACCGATGGTGTGTCCAATCCCATCTAAGACTGTAAACCAAAATCTTACATTCTACAAGATCCGATGGTCTGATCTTCCGTGTGTAAGCCGAACTCTACACACCAAACCACCTACTATGTAGAATGAGAGACACACATGCATAATATTAAATAAGCAATATAACACAAACATTACCTACACAGATTCTCATAAAAATGGAATAACTGATTTTATTAAATGAATAATAAATCAACTACATAAAGCATGGCTTTTAGTATATATCTCTAACAGAGACAAGGTATTGACACATGAAGTTTGGAGTGTCTAATTCTTTGGACACAACCTGCACACAACTTTCACACAATTTTCTTAAAAATGTGTCTATCTCTCTCCTGTGTCACTGTGGGGTCCAATGACATCACAAGAGAGAGATAGACACATCTTTTGTGAGGATTGTGCGCAAGTTATGTGAAGGTTGTGTCCCAAGAATAACTCATTTGGACTATGTACCTATGTATTATTTTTGCTCATTAGTATAGTCAATACTATTTTGAATGTTATGTGAAATTTTAATAATGGTGATGTGGTGGTTAAGTCAAGTTTGAATGTTATGTGAAATTTCACATAACATAACAAGCATAGCATTCAGGCCACCAGCATAAAGTTAACATTCAAGCTCAATCAAAAATTTCAGATATCAATAAGTCAAGTCATAAGTGATTTTTCATGTATATTTCAGATATGAATAAGTGTATCAGTTGTTGTTATTCACAAAACCACTTAGATGACTAGAAGGGTGTTGATAGATTATATTGAGGTATATTTTTTTGCTCGTTAGTATAATCAATACTATTTTGAATGTTATGTGAAATTTCAATAATGGTGACAAGGTGGTTAATTCAACTTTGAATGTTATGTGAAATTTCACATAGGTTAAATTTTGTGAAGATTGTTTTGTTTTTGTAGAAAGTTTGTTATGTTAAGGAATTTTGATAGAGCTGCAATGTTAACTTTATGCTGGTGGCCTGAATTTCGTCAAGTATGGAAAGAATGAATGTGTGATTTTGCAGTTGTTGTTATTCACAAAACCACTTAGATGTGTAAAAGGGTATTGATATATTATATTGAGGTATTGCTTTTGCTTATTAGTATAGTCAATACTATTTTGAATGTTATGTGAAATTTTAATAATGGTGACATGGTGGTTAATTCAACTTTGAATGTTATGTGAAATTTCACATAGGTTAAATTGTGTGAAGATTGTTCTGTTTTTGTAGAAAGCTTGTTATGTTGAGTAATTTTTGATAGAGCTGCAATGTTAACTTTATGCTGGTGGCCTGAATCCTATGATATATGAAAAGAATGAATGTGTGATTGTCACAAAAAATTCATAGATGTAATACTCTATGCATGTGATTGTCAATAAGATTGTTAACAACATTTGAAAAGAATCATGTAAAACCAATAGTTATGCACTGAAAGAGATATATAGTTTTTCATATAATATTTTGAACATTATGTCATTATCAATACAGGTCAAAACACGAAAAATACTGAATTCACATATGGTTCAGAGACAACCAAGTTTCTGTATAGGTAATCATTACACCAAACATATTTATAGAAAATCTTCACATTTTGTTCGACATTTCCAATTTTCACAATTCACTATTGTTCACTGGTAGTTAGCAGAGGTACCCATTGAGAAATTCATGGACAAGTTCGAGACGCATTTTTTTCACATCACACAACACTGTGACTGGCTCATTGTAGAAAATACTTCTGATGACGTGACAAACAATAACTCCACAGTCTACTGATTTACAAGCCTGCTGTGGGGTGTGCTTTATGTTTATTATTGGACTGATTTTCTCTTGTACTTTCCTTCGGATGTGATAACTATCCACATAATCTCTCTGGAAAACATGAAAAAGAAAATTATGTATAACATTCTGTATTAAGTGGTTGTGTTGGAATTAGATTCATAGGTTTGAATCTTACCATAATCTCAGCATCCTTTCTGTATAGATCTCTGGTATTTGAAGCCCTTAGACGAAATGAGTTGTAATAATTCCACAACCCTTCTTCAATATCATTCACTATAATTGTCCAATGATTTGCAACCCTTGAGTTGCCTTGTGAAATCAATGGGAACATATGGTATCGTGTTTTCACACTCAAGAATTTGTTTATGCAGTTTTTTATGTTTTCACCCATTGCTAGATATTTTTCAAAGCAAGTGTTAATAACATAGTGTAGTAAAACAAGTACTGTAATATAGGAAATTTTAGAGGTGACGAAGAATTTTACCAAGCATAAGCTCTTAAACACAAATGATGTCCTAGATGTTTCAGTGTGTTCTTGTGAAATCAATCCACTGTTTTAATTCTTCATCAACACTTCTGTGTATACATCGATCATCTAGTAATAAAAATTCAATTTACAGTTAGATTGTGTCTGAAGACTAAAAGTATGATTGAGATTTTAAGATGACAGTAAGATACATTGTTTTCCAAATCCCTTTCGAGTATGATTGACATAATGTCACCAAATGTGACAAACTCTGATTCATCACCCAATGAGTATATACGAGTCCTGTCATACGTAAACAGAGAATTAAACAATTGTAGATTGTAGTGAGATTTCAAATTCAAATAAAAATAATAGACTTCAAAACTTACATTGGATGACCATTAATCCGTAAGTTCTCTATCTTTGCGTTATCTTCTTCTGTCAACATAAGATAGATTGGAGAACTTTGTACAGAAGGCATAACAATGTTTACATCTGGGATTTGTTCGAGATCGATTATTTCTTCAACTATATTGTCTTGTTCATCAATCTCATCTCTGACATTTGCTTTCCTTTCTTCTGAATACTCTTCATCTGAGTTTGGATACAGATACCTTGGATCCTTGTTCGGAGCTCTTTCTTTCATTTTTAGACGTTTAACATATGATTTTGGTGACTCAATCTTGGACTTCTACATAAATTAGAAATATAAAAAATGTCAAGTACAATTATAATGTTATGCAAACCAGCTCTATTAACAAATTTTACCATAGCTCTTGTTTTTGGACCAGGATTCTCACAATCAACTTGTTTGCCTCTCTTTATATTCTTTTTCTCAAATTTTGTTCCATTGATGTCTTAAAGTCTGACTCCTGCTGAAATAATAATTGTTACAATAGTATTATACATGGAAGTATTAGATATTTATAAGAAAATAAAACCCAGTAGTCGATATTAGGCTTATGAGAAATGGAAGTATTTGAGAAAATCATATTACACTATGACATGTTTTACCATTGCTGTTGTGTTTGGAGCAGTTTTTTCCAATTGTACATCTTGCTCACCAGACGACTTCACAAACTTATCAGCCTTTCTCTTTTTTGTTTTGTTTTCCAACTTTGCTTCCTCAGTCTCCAAGTCCTCGGCAAATTGAAAGTCATAAATAAAAATTATTAATGATAACTATTAATGTTATGTGAATTTTCACATAACTATTTACTAGTGTTATGTGAAAATCATATTTTATTACGACGTCTTACCATTGCTGCTGTGTTTGGAGTAGTTTTTTCCAATTGTTCTTGTTGTTCACCAGATTTCACAAACTTATCAGCCTTTCTCGTTTTTGTTTTCATTTCCAACTTTGCTTCCTGAGTCTGCAAGTCCTTAACAAATTGGAAATCATACATGAAAAATATTAATCATAACTTTAATGTTATGTGAAATTTCACATAACTATTGAATAGTGTTGTGTGAAATTTCACGTAAGTATTAACAAACATTATGAATGCTTCAATTAGACTAATATTTTTTGAAATTTCAAATAAGTATGAAGTTATTGTGATAGGGATATGTTGAAGTTGACATACTGTTATATGGTGATTATGAATTCTATAAAAAATATTGATATATTAATTTTAGGAGCTGCAACTAAAGAATGTTACGAGAAATTTCACAGAACTAATTTCTAGCTTATGTAGCTCTTTTGTTTTTATTTTTGTTTTCAAAGTCTCTTACAAATTTGGTCTTTCTGTTATAGCAAAATAACGATTTTTAAAGCAATGTGAAATTTGATATAGGTAGTAACTACAATCTTGAATGAAAAGTTCACAATACTATCATAATAGTTATGTTTGACAAGCATAACGTAACAAACTTTAATCAAAACTTGAGCCCAGCAAATTTCAATAACCATGCAATCTGAATTTTTTAAGTATATTGTTGAGAACAATAATGTCAAATTTCAAATAAGAGAAGTAAACTACTTGATGCAAAGTGAGGAGTCATACATGTAGATGTACCTCTTTATTCTTCTTTGTTTTCACATCTTCCAAATTTGATATCTTACTCTCTGAAACCTAAACAAATAATAGATCATTTTACATGCAGTATAAAATGCGTGTCTTTTTGAAATTGTTGTTTTCAAAGTATATTTCAAATTTGCCGAGCAATTTCGACAACCATCCAATATTACTTTCTTAAGTATTTTTTTCAGAACAATAATGTGAAATTCACATAAGCAAAGTAAAGTATTTGATGCAACATTATAAATCATAAATGAAAATGTACCTCTTTTCTCTTTTTTGTTTTCACAATGTGCTTCAAATTTGGCATCTCAGTCTTTGAGTCCTAAACAAATAAAATATCATATATAAAAAAAAATTAAATAAGAAATTTCTTGTTGATTAGTATTCGAAATTTCACATAACATTCACAAAGAATGATGCTCACATTTTTTACTTTCATTTCAGAACAAAAAAAATGTGGATTATAAAATTTATGTGTTTTCTTGATGATTTACCTCTTTTATTTTATTTGTTTTCACACTGTCTTTCAAATGTGGTTTCTGAATCTCTAAGTCCTAAACAAATAAGAAATCATAAATCAAAAGTTTCAACAATAAGGATTGATAATATCTTGTGTGTATAGATGTGGATGTACCTCTTAATTTTTTTTTTGATCACGCAGTTGTGATAGTTGCTCAGCTAGACTGGTATTCCTGTTGTGCATATCATCCAATGCTTCTTTCAAAGATGAAATTTCACAATCCTTTTCTCTTAAGATCCTAATATTTCTTTGCTTAGATGCAGATTGTGTTAGCTTGTGGACCTCAGACTCTGCTTCATCTGCTATTCTTTGTGTTATTTGGTGTGTCTCACATTCTTCTATTCGCTCTATTAGAAGTTCATTTTTTTTCATCCTTCTATTTAATGATTTTTCTCGATGCTTCAAATTGTGTCAAGTCATGCACAACATATTCATCCTCAAGTTTCCGAATATGGGAAGCCATTTTCCGCATTTGTTCTTCCATCATAATATTAAGCTCCTGAATCTTCTTAAGATCAGTCAATGCATTATCTTTCACATTGATTAACTCTCTCTCTTTCAATTCCATTTTTTCATTTGTACTTCTTAACAATGAATTTTGCATTTTCAAATCATCAACTTGTTTTTGCTTATGCTCCAGATTCTTTTTTTCAACTTCTTGCTTTTCCTTTGTCATCATCTCTTGCAACAAGGTGAGTTTTTGATAGGCACGTAGTTTCCTCAGTTCTTCTTCCATTTCCATATTCTCCTGCTGAAACTTCTTCATATCACTCAATGCTTTGTCTTTCTTCTTGATTATCTCAATCGTTTTCATCTCTTCTTCTTCAATTCTGAACTTCAATAAAGTATTCTCTATTCTCAAGTCAGCTTCTTCTTTTTGTTTCAGCTCCATTGACTGTTCAGCATCAACATGTTTTTTCCCCTTATTCAATTTCTTCTTCAATGAAATGAGTGTTTCATACTGATCTTCATTATTATCATTCCACTGAATCTTGTTGAGAGAAGTAGCCGTGTAATCAACAAAACTATCATTATCAAAATAATCAGCACAAGGTTCATGCTTATCACCTGAGTAAGATTCTTTGGTATTACCCTTATCTTGATAATCCATGCAAGCTTCTTTTCTTTCATTTCCATCTACATTACCATCAACTTTATCTTCATCTTCATCTGCATCTGCTTCTGCATCAGAACTATCACCATCATCTTTAACACTGGAATTGTCATCCTTTTCATCAACTTCATCTCCATCTGCAGTATCTGGAACAAGTGTGTCTGACTCATTCTGACTTTCATTACATTGATCTTCATCAGAACCATAACCGTCATCTTTAACACCAGAATTGTCATGCCTTTCATTTAAGTTATATGTTTCCAGTGAAAGTGTAGTCTCTGGAACAACTGTGTCTGACTCATTCTCAGTTTCTTCAGATTTTGCAGTAGCAATATTATCACCATAGTATGCGTACTCAGGCATTGTGATGCTGATGTTCTCATTAATCTATACATTGTATGCATAAAATATTATTATCATTAAGAATTACGAATGTTATGATTATGACTGACAAAGTACGTACTATTGTAAAATATTGACGTTATATGAAACAAGGAGTGTTATGTGAATTTTCACACAACTGCAATGGACTCTTTTTCTTCATATTGTCCAGCTGTAAAATGTTATGTTAGGCTTATAGTGCTTGCATGAATTTCATTAAATTCAGAATGAAGGAACGTTATGTGAAATTTCACAGACCATTACAACTACTCTTGTGAAATTTGTCAGACGAATACAATATTTCCTCTGAAATTTCACATAACTATTAAGAAAAAGTATTCATTTCACATTACTCAGAATGTCATAAAACTATGCTAAATAGAAGAATGAGTTTCTTACGTGTTTTTCTTCCACCTGAGATAGATCTACTTCCTTCATAGTCTTGCTCAATTTAACCAAATCCCACTTTTGAAATCGTGGAATTTGCTGTGGAAATGATGGTTGCAATATTTTTGTGTGCTCACATAGCCAGTACTAGTACATATAGAAATAAGTAAAATTAATAATCTGAGTATTATTTGTAAGAAAAAATAACAATATGAAAAAGTGCAAATAGCTAATTATTGCTATATGTTACCTGTAGTGCAATACTGCACCCAGACACCTTGTTTTCAGTTCCTTTTGTTTTATGCACTGATTCCATTATTGTTTCAGCTATTTTCTCATACCACGAATAGCTCGCCATTGCATCTATATCTTCAATGTAATATACAAACCCCCACTTCAGTGTGTTCCCGGTTGTTGCAAACAGGAAACAAACACAGACGAATAAGCAGGGCAACCGAACGACATCCTTCATAGCCGTTTTAGTATTCTTCTTAATAGCTTTTTCCAGTGCAGCTTTGATGTTTTTGATATCTGGCCTGCTCACATCTTTGAATCGCCGCTTGACAAATGGAGTTAATATCTTTTCTCTGTATGAAAGATCCATTTTGCCAGATGTTGATGGTATTCCAAAGAGTTAGGAGATATCGGCACTACTGAGAGTTATATACTTATTACCAATTTTAAACATCTTCTTTGTTGGCTTGTATTTTCCTACCAGCTTTGTTGTCACATCATCAAATTTTCTAAGCCGCTTAATGTCCATTTTCATGAAACTATGTATGAGCTCATAAAATGGAGTCTTCTTGAGTATGGAAATATGTCGTTTACTCAGTTTAAGAGCTTTTAACAACATTCGCAAAACCAACCATAGTGCAACGTGAATTTGGAGTTGACTGGGAAACTTTTTTCATTTTTACCCTGTGGACGACTCGGTCCAGCTTTTCCAATTGCTGCTAGCATTAAAGACAAAAACAATCATAAATGACTATCCACTAATGTATATAACATGAGTATAAACATAAACTTTAATATAAAGTCTTTCATATCAGTTTCAAGTTCATGATGTTAATCTAACAATCTTATTCAACAACCAAAACTGTAAGTAACATTAATCAAAAATTTTGATCATAAATTTCACATAAATGTGTTATGTGAAATTATAAATAACTGACAATTTTGAACATAAGTTTCTTTAGAGCAGAAGTGCCAAATTTCACAGAATAGCCAAAAAATGAATCAAACATAACAAATTCAAATAAATGTGTGAAAAGAAGTTTCATACGGTCTTCCTTGCAACGTGATTTTGAAGTTGTCTGTGAAAGCTTTGATACGGTAAATGTCTAATGACAAAATTTAATACGGTAAATGTCTAATGACAAAATTCAAACCAACGTGTGAAAAGAAATTTGATACGATAAATGTCTAATGACAAAATTTAATATAACCACTGAAAAAAAATTGTTGTATAAGATATCATAGAACTGAAAATTAGCTTTTGTAATATATTCATAGTAATTGCAATATGACTGTTGTGAAATTTCACGATAGAAATATTTCACAATTGTGAAATATAATAGCATTTTCTTGACACCAGCAGTGTGAAATTTCACATAATAGCCAAAAAAAATCAAATCAACATGTGAAAAAGATACTTCATACTGTCTTCTTAATATTAACAAATGTCTAATGACAAAATTTCAGATAACTACTGAAAAAATTGTTCAATAAGATATCATGCAACTCAAAATTAAGGTTTGAAATATATTCAGAGCAATTTGCTATATGACTGTAGTGAAATTTCACATTTGTGGAATATATTAGCATTCTCACAACAGCAGCAGTGTCAAATCTCAAATGATACGCAGAAAATTCAAACCGACGTGTGAAAAGAGATTTCATACAATTAATGTCTTATGACTACTGAAAAAATTGTTGTATAAGATATCATAGAACTGAAAATTAGATTTTGTAATATATTCATAGTAATTGCAATATGATTGTTGTGAAATTTCACGATCGAAATATTTCACAATTGTGAAATATAATAGCATTTTCTTGACTCCAGCAGTGTGAAATTTCACATAATAGCCAAAAAAATTCAAATCAACATGTGAAAAAGATATTTCATACTGTCTTCTTAAGATTAACAAATGTCTAATGACAAAATTTCAAATAACTACTGAAAAAACTGTTGAATAAGATATCATGCAACTCAAAATTAAGGTTTGAAATATATTCACAGCAATTTGCTATATGAGTGTAGTGAAATTTCACAATTGTGGAATATGATAGCATTTTCACAACAGCAGTAGTGTCAAATCTCACATGATACGCAGAAAAATTCAAACCGACGTGTGAAAAGAGATTTCATACAGTAAATGTCTAATGACAAAATTTAACATAAGTACTGAAAAAAACTGATATCATAGAACTGCTGCTGTTGTGAAAATCCTATTATATTCCACAATTGTGAAATTTCACAACACTCATATGTCAAATTCTGAATAAGCTCGTCGATTGATGACAAATTTTATAGAGTCTAACTTGGATTACTGAATGTACTTTGTGTATGAATTTCACATCAATCATAAATGCAACTGAAAATTATGTTTTGTAACAGACTATGAGTTCAGAATTATGGAACATAAGTTTCTTTAGAGCAGCAGTGTGAATTTTCACATAATAGCCAAAAAATGAATCGAACATAACAAATTCAAATAAATGTGTGAACAGAAGTTTCATATGATCTTCCTTGCAATGTGATTTTGAAGTCGTCTGTGAAAGTTTTTCCTTTTTACCCTGTGCACATCTTGGTCCAGTTTTTGCAATTGCTGATAGCATCAAAGACAAAAAATATATATATATATATATAAATAACTATCGATTAATGTATACAACATGAGTATAAACATAAAACTTTGATATAAAAGTCTTTCATATGAATTTCAAGTTCCTGATGTTAATGTAACAGTCTTTCACATGAATATAAGAGTCTTTCATATCAATTTCAAGTTGTCAAAAGAATTTGTATACGGTCTTCGTTGAATTGATAAATCTTTAATGAGAAAAAAAATGAAATACACTTGTCAAAAGAAATTTAATACCGTCTTCCTTTTATTGATAAATGCATAACCGCAAAATTATCATTAGACATTATGACTTGTATTGTTCTCTCTCTCTCTCTCTCTCTCTCTCTAGCAAGTACTGGCAACTTCCAGATTGTCTTTGATTTATATCTGTAATATCTACTTGCCTAGTTTCGCAATACTGGCAGGATATAGAGGTTGAACCTCTACATACTCTTATCCAATGATAAATTTTCACACAACTACTGAAATTTAGATTTACAAAATATAATGATACAAATTGTTATATAAGTGTTGTGAAGTTTCACATTTGAAATATAAGCATTTCTTCACACCAGCAATGTGAAATTTCACATAAGAGCCAAAAAAAAAAAAAATTCAAACCAACGCACGTGTGAAAAGAGATTTGAAATGCTAAATGTCTAATGACAAAATTTAACATAACTACTGGAAAAAATTGTTGTATAAGATATCATAGAATTGGAAATTAGGTTCTGAAATATATTCATAGTAATTGCTATATGAATGTTGTGAAATTTCACAATCGAAAAATTTCTCAATTGTGAAATATAATAGAATTTTCTTGACACCAGCTGTGTGAAATTTCACATAATAGCCAAAACAATTCAAATGAGCATGTGAAAAAGATATTTCATACTGTCTTAACATTAATAAATGTCTAATGACAAAAATTCACATAACTACTGAAAAAATTGTTGAATAAGATATCATGCAACTCAAAATTAAGGTTTGAAATATATTCAGAGCAATTTGCTATATGAGTGTTGTGAAATTTCACAATTGTGGAATATAATAGCATTTTCACAACAACAGCAGTGTGAGATTTCACACAACAGCTAGAAAAATTCAAATCAACGTCTGAAAAGAAATTTCATACGGTAGTATTGATATATGTCTAATCACAAATTTCACAGAACTATTGAAAAATTTGTTGCATAACATATCATACAACTCAAAATTAGGGTTTGAAATATACTCATAGCAATTTCCTATATGAGTGTTGTGAAATTTTACATTCAAAATATAAAACTCATACCGTCACTATGTCAAATTTAAGATTATTGTCAAAAAAATACACAGAGTTTTGAATATATGGCCAGTTCTGAATAAGCTCGTCGAGAGATCGAGCTTGATTTTGCTCGTTATGTCCAAAAATACATTGCAATACTAAAAACAATTTCTCGATGTGACGCGTATGATCATAATTTGTGCGATTATGTGAATGTGTTGTGAATGTATTGTGAAAAACTACGGTTTAATTCAAACTAGTTTTGATTACATGAACTTTAGGAAAATTTGACAGATATTCAACAGTTTTTTTTTTTTTTTACCTTTTCTTCCCATTTTTTACACGAACAACATGATCGAAGAGTATGCGAAGGTTATGATCCACTTCGAGAACATCAAATCGCAAAGATCGAACAATCAAATGAAATCGTGCATGGGCTTTTCATTCAAACTGTTCCCCAATTCTGTTTGAGAGCTTAGTTCCAGAAGTTTTGTATTTTTTTTTTGAATATCGTGCAAGGACTTATAAGATATTTAACAACGCGCAAGAGGCAAATTTGTCCAAGTAAAAGATAATGGAGTTGACTGCAAAATGTTTTATTGACTGAACTAAAAAAAAAAAAAGTACAGTATTAAGGATTTTCGAGTAAATCTCCCTAGATTAAAACCCCTAAAAAAAAATATTTGGTAAAAAAAATATATATATATAAATAAATAAAATAAAATAAAATTTTCAATCTATAAAATAGGATACACTGTACTAAAAGAAAAACATAGGCAAAAGCGAAATTGTAAATGCGAAGCTGAGACTCCCATTTTTTTCGAACCTATTCAAATTGGAAAAACGATGAAGCGAAACGCACTCTCTGTTCCAGCAGCTCTTTGTAGTAGACCATTTGCTGCTCATATTCAGCTCCCAAAAGGTACTATTTCTCATCTTCTTCTCTCTCTAAACCCGCCCCCTTTATTGTTATTGCTCCGTTCGCACTCTACTACTTCAAGGCATTCTTCCAACAACAAACCAAAAAATCGATTAGGGTTCAACACTACTATTTCTAACCTCGATGATGCTGTGAGTGTATTCAATAGAATGGTTCGAATCCTCTTGGGCAAGATTTGGGTATGACTAATCCCTCTCACAACTCCTCTACTGGGTTTGATACAGGCCGAGAGGCTTTCAGCTCTCCTCCTGATGAGGGATGTGACGTTAGTGAGTCTGATTATGAGGAAGGTCCTCCCTTTGTCAAGAGCGCTTCCAACAGACAGATGAAACGGGAGGCAAAGATAAAATTCAGTGGGAGCCGTACTAAGGGTCGGCATAGAAACTGATTGTGTTCGGCGTCTGTTGATTGTTTTGTTGTGCCTTGCTTTTGTTGCTTTGGCCATGTTTAGCCTCTTTGGGTCTTGATTGCTAGTTTTGAGGTTGACTCCGTCTTCTCTCTCTTTTAGCTGATTTTTGAGCTTATTGTAATATCCTAGGCCAAGGCCCTTTTTTCGTAAATTAACCATTTTTTCGAGGAAAAAAAAAATCGAATGGTTCGAATGCGACCTCTTCCTTCAATTATTGAATTCACTCAATTGCTTGGAATTATTACCAGAATGAAGCACTACTCAGCTGTTGTTTCTTTGTTTAGGGAAATGCATTTGTTGGGTATTCCGGTTAATCTGTACACAATGAGCACTGTAATTAACTGTTATTGCCACTTGAATCGTGTTGATTTTGGGTTTTCTATCTTAGCCACACTGTTCAAGTCTGGTTACGTTCCAGATGTGGTTACTTTCACCACTCTAATTAAAGGACTATTTTCTGAGCATAAGATTGCAGATGCAGTGGGTTTATTCAAGAAGTTGATAAGAGATAAAGAAACTGAACCTGAGGCTGTTATGTATAACACCATAGTTAATGGGCTTTGCAAAGCTGGACACACTCGCACGGCTATTGAATTGTTCAGACTAATGGAGAAAGGAAGTTGTAAACCTAACACAGTAGCGTACAACACGATTATTGACAGCCTCTGCAAAGATAGAATGGTCAGTGAAGCTTTCAATCTTTTCAATGAAATGATAGAGAAAGGTGTGCTGCCTGATGTTGTCACTTACACCTCTTTAGTTCATGGCCTATGCAATTTTGGTCGGTTCAAAGAAGCTATAAAATTGCTTAATGAGATGGTCGGTCTAAAAATAACTCCTGATATATATATATTTTTTTGAGGAAGAACTACAATATATTGGTGGATGCACTATGCAAGGAAGGAAGGGTCAAAGAAGCTAAAGCTATTGTTGAAACCATGATACTAAAAGGTGAGAATCCCAATGTAGTCACCTATAGTTCTCTTATTGATGGATATTGTTTGCAAGGTCAAATGCGTGAGGCGATGAAAGTGTTCAATTGCATGGCCAGTAAAGGCGTTGTTCCAAACAATTTTACCTATAGCATCCTAATTAGTGGATACTGCAAGGTGATGAAGGTTGACGAAGCCATGAATCTCTTTCGAGAAATGCCTTGTAAAGGGCTGAAACCCACGACTGATACCTACAACCCCCTCTTGCAGGGGTTGTTTCAGGTTGGTAGATGTGCTACTGCACGAGAGCTTCTGAGTGAGATGCAGGCTACGGGCAAAATTCCAAACAATTACACTTATTTCATCTTGTTGGATGACCTGTGCAAAAACAGGCAAATTGCTGAAGCATTGTCATTGTTTGACCTGATGGAAAGCAAGGGATTAGATGCCCATATCGCTACTTACACAATCCTCATTCATGGGTTGTGCAAGAATGGGAAACTTGACATTGCACGAGGTCTTTTCAATAAACTTTCTTTCAAAGGGTTGCAGCCTAGTGTTATTACGTACACTGTAATGATACAAGGACTTTGTCAAGAAGGATTACTAGATGAAGCAAAAGAGTGGCTCGTGAAAATGGAAGAGAATGGTTGCTTACCAAATGGTGTTACTTACAACTTGATTGTCCAAGAACTCTTGAAAAAAAGTAGATACTACGAGGCTTTTATACTTTTAGAGAAGATGGTTGGTAGGGGCTACTGGCCAGATTCATCTACTTTTCCCTTGTTAGTGAATCTGTTCGCTGCTAAAGAACTTGATCATTCTGTTGTACAAATGGTTGAGAAGTTAATGCCAGGGGATAGACATGAATCCAAAATATAGAGTGGGTTTCTTAAACTGTTATTGCAAATGTTGTTTTTAGTGGCAATATATTTCGAATGTTGCATGTCTTTTACAAAAGTCTACGAGAAGTATCTTAGTGTGGAAAATTTCAGGTAATAAAGTGCCCACTGCCCAGTTGAGTTTTGGATGGACCATACTTGGCTGCAATTGGGCAAATATGTTCATTTTATTGTAAAAGTCACAGTTATGCTTAAGCTCAATATATTTAGCATATGCTATTTAAGCATTGTGACATTCTTTACAAATTTTTCTTATTTCTTTTCCCATTTTATTCCTTTCTTGGTTACTTATCCTAGGTTTTCGTGAATTTTGGTGAGTGAAGATTGAACTATCATCTTACCTTTCCCTTTGTAAGAATTGTCAAATGTGGTTTAACATTTTAGTGTGTGTCTAGCACTTTTAGTCTCGAGTATAGTTTTGTGTCGAGTCACATAACTGAAACAAAGAGGAAGGAGAGTTACTAATAAAATTCAAAATTTTTAATTTATCATTCACCCTTTTTTTTTCTTTTTTCTTTTTTCTTTTTCTTTCTTTCTTTCCTATTTTTTCTCACAGTTTTACTATTTTATCCAAACAGAAAATTTATTTTCATCATTGTATTTCGTTCTTTTCTTTTCCATCCACATAGAGCCTTAGTCAAACATCACCTAAATTAATTGTTGCGGCCTTGCGGGCTTTTTTCCTATTTCTTCTCATTGTTTTCCTTATTGACCAAACACGGATAATTGTTTTCCTCATTTATTTATTTTTTTTTTTTGCCTTTTCTTTTCACTCACTAAATAGTCTAAATGCATAATCAAATTAATGGTTGATGGCCTTGGTAAATTCTGAACAAGTTTTCTTTCGTGATCGACGCATGTAAAGGTGATTGCCTAACTTGGCTTTAATTTCTTTTCTTGGATTAAAAATTTAAAAATAAAAATAAAAATAAAAAGACATTTGCTCGGGAGCGCTACCCTCGAATCCCCATGTAAGTTTGCCCCTGAGATCAAATTCTGGGTCCGCCCCTGCCCAAGACCTCACCACAAACAATGCCACATGTTTCCAAAATTTTAAATTGTTAGAATTTGGGCCGAAGAGTGAATACATTAAGCTCTAACATGAGGAACGATACTTTCTGGGTGTAAAGAGCCATCGGTCTCCTTGTGCATTTTGTATAAAAACTGCTGATGCACTTGTTTTAGGCACAGCAATTTCACATGCAATTGACTCCACATTGTCATCTTTGTAGCTTGAAATGGATGGAAAACCATACGGAAGAATGCTAGTTAGCAAACCATTAAAGAAATATGAATTTTACTGCTACATGTTGATCAGTGAATAAACTTATGTGCGAGTTTCCAAGGGGTGGGCGTAAGCTTGAGAGAACAATGAAATCAGTATTTTATAATTTATGCATATACTCTGTAGTTGTCAAGAGTGGTAAAAGAATTCTATAATTGAGTCCTATATGCATATGCTCTCTAATTATTGACTTGAACAAAGTTTTGAACTGCAAAAATTACAGGTTCAAACCTTGAAATCTCCCAACTGTTGGGGGAAAATGCAATGAAGTTGCGATAACTGGCACATTCTTTGCTATGAGATTGACAATTAGAACATCCTTGATTTCCTCTCCCAGCCTATAGAAACTTGTTGGGATTCTGTTATCAGTGTTATGTCTTAGCTATAATCAGTTGATTGGTTAGCCTGAGCTGGCTTTCTGTTAGTTCCATTCGTCTGTAGCAGCTTTTCTTTGCTCTATAAATAAAGAGATGTAATCTGATATCTCTCTCTCTCTCTCTCTCTCTCTCTCTCTCTCTCTCCACTTGAAACTCATGTTAGAATATAAACTCCGAATTGCTGTCTTTTTCTCCCCCCTTGTTTACAAGTCAATGCACGTACGAAAGATAATGATACTTGTGTATTTTTTGCAGGATAGCACTGGATTGGCCTTCTCGCTAAAATCCCTCTATCTGCAGTTAGAACACTTTCAACACCAACGTACTGGGTGAACATTGGTGAACCATTTTTTGAGTGAGCAAAAGTATTTTCAAAAAAAAAAAAAAATACTAGTCACATATCTAAATAATAAGATAGATTCAGGAGGAACCATAACTTTAGACAAAAATAAAATAATAAAAGAAAAGGAAAAAGAAAAAAGAACCGTGACTAGGTTTTTTTTCTTTCCAATTAGTAAATTATTTGCTTCAAGTATGATATATATAGGACTAATGTAGATTGAATCCAAGAAGAATCTCCAAGGTAATTTAATGTTGTCATCTTTGAATTCCAACGTAGTGGTAGTATTAACAAACAAATACAAACCAAAATTTTGAAGAAACAAAAGAAATTTGTCTCAAGAAACTAATTAAACTTTTCAACAAGCTAGATAGATCATTATTTTTGAGTTTCTAATTTACCTTTTATTCATAAACCTCAAACCTCTATAACATCACACAATGAAACACACATGGCTAAAAAAGATAATCAAATGATAAACATACCACTGTAAACTATACTTAATCCTTTGCAATTGCACTCACCTTTTCTCTTATTTTTCTGAAATGGGATGTCATTTTCTCGTGATCCGGGATATTTTCTTTGATCACAGGAACTTCTTTAAAATTTTCAATCCAAGCACACAATCTAGGTAAAGTGCTTGGTGTAATAAGTTTAACTCCAACTGCTTCTTCCATGCATTCCAAGGAATGAGAGAGCCATCCGAACCATATGTCGACTAGTCCGATTGCATCGCCTGCAAAGAACTTCTTGTCCCCTAGGCCTTTCTCTTCCAAGACTTGAAGAACTTCCACTGCTTCTTTTATTGCCTTCTCTTGTTCCTCACCATTAGTACTTATAAAGAACTGATAAAACTTTGGACCCTAGATTACCACAAATAGTTGCTCATAGTAAGAAAATTTTAGTCATATCGAAATGATAGGGGACAATTTCATTTTTCATCCTGTAATTATCAATTGCATCAATTTAATAAATTTATCTAAAATTTGAGAAATTGAAAATCTCAAGTTTTAACAAAGTTGTGATCAAGTTTCATATGTCTGTTCTTATTTGATAAACAGATAGAATGCCATCGTGTGAGGCTTTGCATATATAAATAAAAGCAAAAAAAGAAAAGGAAATGAGAAATAAACTATTTTTTCACTACTTTACGCCATGCTTAACTTAAATTTGGAATTAATATTTTAGAACATAATAAAAACTCAAAAAGGAATGATAAATCTTTTTTTTTTTCTTTTTTTTTTTGGACTGGTGACACAGGACTATGTGGCAGGGTTGTTAGTAGTTAGTAACACGCACATAAGGGGGCACAAAAGCACAGGGGAGCCAAAGGCCCACATTAAAGGAAAACTCCCTAGTGTCAGCCACCAAGGATCGAATCCACAACCTCCCAATTAAAAAGTGTAGATCCTGGCCATCTCACCAAAGGTGATTTTGTCAAAGGAATGAGAGTTCCACACCATATTTAAAAATAAAAAAAAAAAGTTACTTTCCTTCTATTTTCTTTTGAGTAATTCTATATTTTTCAAATTTTTATCTTAAAAGTGCTTTTCAAAATGATGTGGCAGTAGAGCCAGGTCTAACACAGTGGACCCAGTTGAATTTTAATTTAAAGTTATTTACTTGACCCACAACGACATCATGTAGGGCTCAAAGTGAAATTTCACTATAAATAGAAGATATCAAAATGCATTTGACCCTAATTTAAAAAGACCCAAATAATTAGTCTATGAGAAGGAAAGCACCTTTTCATCTCCAAATTTAATCCAAAATCGGGCCACGGCTCTGTCATAGGGGTCTTCCGGCAGCAATGGATTGATTTCAGGCCAAGTCTCTTCAATATATTCAAGAATAACAAGAGACTCAGCTATGGGTTTTCCTCCATGAACAAGCACTGGGACTTTCTTGTGAACTGGGTTGTACTGTAAAAGCAATTGGCTCTTGTTTGAGAGATCTTCTTCTATGTGCTCATATTCCACACCCTTTAGTTTCAGAGCCCATATCACTCTGTGGACAAAAGGGCTAGCCCAGAACCCATGTAGCTTCACTTCTTCCATCGGAGAGGTCAAGATAAGATGGATATAGAATGAGAGGGCTCAATTTAAAGTGAACATCAACATCAATCTCTTCTTTCTTGGGGAAAAATGTTTAGTAGAAAAGTAGGTGGATGTCATTATCTTTGAAGACTTTGAACTTTTGTGTTTTCACACCTTTTTTTTTTTTTTTTTTTTCCCCTTGTTAAAGAATAGAATAATGGTACCTTTCAAAACTAGCCTTGTCTAACTAGACTACAACTTGGGTGGGTTAAAGGGGCTTAAGAAACTGTTTTCTAAAACTGGAAAGTTCAAGCTCGAATTGAATTTGGATTGAGCTTGGGCAGAGAGATTAAAATCCCAAAATCGAGCCCGAGCTCGAACTTATACGTTTATATGAATTTGAATGTTTATTATTCTTCTTATTTCAGAGTATTTGGGTGTGTTTGCTATCGTGGACACCACCATCCACATCTATGGGTTTTGATTTTAAAAAGAGTAGCCATTTAATTTTAAAGAGAATTAAGAAACCATTTTAAAAGCTATGTTATTTGAAACCAAAGATTTCTAGATCCGGGAATTATGGAATGAGAGGAGAAGGAGCCTAGTGGGACTAAAGCACCCCTCTCATCCTATCACAGATAGGACTCTAGTTACTATCATTTTATTCAATTTATAAGCTCGTATGTGTCCCAAACAATATATATATATACATGACGTAAGCAAGCCGAAAGGGGTTTAAGATTGCTAAAAAAAATGGCATCCAAAATTACATAAGCTCAAGTAGCATACGATATGATATGCAAAAAAGAACAAGAAAGCTCACCGGGATCCAGCTGCGATAGGAAAACGTGTAATGCATACATAAATAGAAAATCTAAGAAAAGGTCTCTAAGCACATAGGCACATATAAGGAAGAATCCTAATCTAAGGTATCGCTCATGGAGGTAGTAATATTCAATAAAATAGCCAAAATGAATAAAATGATAAATCATTTGGAAAGACGTACCTCAATTGCGCTACAAAACGAGGGTTAGATACGAATAGCAAGAATTCTCCTAAATCCAACGGGAGAAACAACGAAGTGTTGAATTCCACTTGTCAAGGAAGTCGCAACACTTCTACGGACATATGAGCCTCAATGGGAAGATCAAGAGAGACCTTAACCTAGAGCAATCGTAATGTCAACATAGAAGTGACATGACCTCAACATGATTGGAAAGAATTCTCAATTTTGCTGTCAATTCATCACTATAATCATATCCTTGTAATACTTTTAGGATGCAATAATTATCCTTAAACATGGTAATGAAGATGCATTGCAATAAAACATGTTATGAATCGCTTGATTTGGATATTTTAATCTCTGGATTTAAGTTCAATTATTCATAATCGAAGCATGTTTTAAGCCTTAAGGCCTTAGGATGCCATTTGGATCCAAATTTAGGAGGTTTATCAAATCTATCTCAATGACACTAAAATTCCAGAACAGGAAAAATTGGCAAATAGATATTCACATGCTTTGATCTGGATGAAATTCACACACAATGTGCGTAAATGAGTCTAGTTTCTAAATCAAAAAGAAAATCCAAGATCATATGGCCAGATCTCTAGGAATTAGACTCGGATCAAACATCACTCAGATTTTAACAACTCTATGTGCACTGATTTTGTATGATTTATTAAAAATATCATATAGATCCAAAACCTTTCAACTTTCTCAGCGATTTTAGCTAACACATTCTAGTTCATGGGAAAAATAATTTGAGAGCAAAATAACTTGATTAAGGTTCTGATCCATTCATTTCAAAGAGAGTTCACTGTTCTGGAAATTTGGACAGAGACTTGTGTGTTTAGAAAACCATGAATCACACCATGTTAACCTGATAATTGGGCAAACCAAAAATTGGTAGTGGTAGATCTGTGTGTTAAGAATACATTCCAATTGGTCTCATCTGAATCGAACGGATCACGAATTTATAAAAAATCTTTGATCACAGATTGACATTAGAATCACAGCACCATTGATGAATTTGGTATTTATGTTCACATCAAGTTGGATCTATAATTCTATGAAGAAATATGATAATAAGAAAGTAAATATAATACTCATAATTATAGAGTTCCATGGATTTTGCCTCTTTGAGATCCTATCATAGACCTTGTGAGAAGTCTAGAAATATTCTCTTTGGATGAACATAGACCTTTGTGTTAGCCTTGAAATTCCTTAAGGTATTATTTATATTTGTTTTGATGATGACAAATCTATTGATAATAGCATGTTTTATAATTGTTCTATTATAAGATATTATCAAGTCATTTTCATTGTGCTAATCTCTTTATTCATGAACTTAAATGTTCTAACTTTGTTTGAGATCATGAGATAGCATATGGTGAAGTCCAAGAGTGATGGAGCTCAACAAAGATCAAGCTTGAAGACTTGAAGATTTTTCATCCTGGTTGAAGACTAGGATTTATTTGTAAGCTTTTTGATCAATCACTCATAGGGGCTCAAGTAACTTTAGTTGAACTTTAGGATCCTTGCTCTTATACTTTAAAATACTTTCAAGGACCTAAACATACTTAGACCACTCAATTAATTTCATTTCACAAAAGCTTTCAAGTGACTAAGTCAAAATCAATAACCCTTTGCAGATGGGTCAACTTTAAAGCCAACCCTGATCTAATTGGTAAGGAACTAGATGTTGAGTTTTATATGATTAGAAAGGTATTTGAATCTAGTTTCCAAATTTTCAAAAAGATCGCAAAAACAACTTCTGGAGAGTTTAGAAATCTAGCCGTTATTCTGTAATGCGCAATTCAGTCGACTGAATGAACGATCTGGTCGACTGGATGAGTGTAGAAGAAGCTGCCAATAAAAACACAAATCAGTCAATTATGGTCCAGTCGATTGAAATTTGAACCCTTCAGTCGACTGTTTTGGGGTCCAGTTGACTGAATCGACTATTTGATAGACTGTTGGCATACTGATAGCTCTGTACTAAAACGGCCATAACTCCCTCTACAAAACTCGTTTTTGTGATCCGTTTGAAGATTTGGAAACTAGATTCAAATACCTTTCCAACCATATAAAACTCAACATCTAGTTCCTTACCAATTAGATCAGGTTTGTGATTGTGTTTAATTTGCAATTTAGTTTTTAAAAGGTTAGTTTCCTGCTAAACCCCTCCCCCCCCCCCCCTCTCTCTAAGGTTTCCATTTTGGGCCAACACTTAGAATTTGAAGAATTCAAGCAAAAATTAACCAAAGTAAATCTATGTCCAAATTCCCTTACAAACACATGATCTTTGAGAATTCAAAATCAATTCTGATAGAAATTCAATGAGACATAGTGTGTCTGTCACACCCCAACCCGCCTCGCGCGGATTAGGACACGTGTAACAATGCTACAAGCTCCCAATTACATTAATTTGTAAAGAAATATGCGAATTACTAAGAAACACGTGGGTTTAACCACATTAACCAACTCTATTGTTACAAAATAGGCCCCAAGGGCAAAATGGTCATTTATAAAGTATGTAAAATTTTTATACCAAAAGTTAGGATTTTGAGTCCCGGTTCCAACGCAACAAACGGCACGCGAAACCAAGTTTTCTAGAAGAAGTTATGCATGTTTCCGTAAAAGCGGACATGCTGGGGAAAAATACAAGGCGGATCGATCCCTTCTTTATGGGCGGATCGATCCATTTACTTGACATTCTCGCAGAATGTCCCCTTGGAAGGGCGGATCGATCCCTTCATAAAGGGCGGATCGATCCCCTTCACAAATCTGCTGCTCAAATTTCCTTTGCTGTCAAAACAAGTTTTAACTTACCAAAACACAACCAAATCTCATAGAAACCTTATGAAACTTTGGGAAATCAACTCCAACACATTTCTAAACATGTTTAAACTCAAATTAAGCATGGATCATAGAATCATATTCACAATTTGATCAAATCAACCATGAACTCATCTCATTTGGTTCAAGAACAAACTTTTCAACTTTAAAACTCAATTCTCATTCAAAGTTTATAAAACTTGTTGGAATTCAACCCAAAGTCATAACTAACATTACAAACACTAAAGAAACACGTCCAAGACACTAACGACACATCCGGACTTGCCGAAATGGTCCTAACCATTAACTTGTATCAACTTGGGCAAAACAAAAGGAATTTTACATTGGTTCTCAAATTCACATCCAAACTTTCCAAAATACAAGTTAGGGTCCAAATATGAGCATCAACTTAAGTAAAACCATAATTTACATCATTTTACAAGTTCCAAAAGAAATTTACAAACATGAGGCTCAATCTCCCCCATCTCTCCCATCTCTTCCCATCTCTCCCATTCACAAGTCAAGACTTGTAGCCTCAAGTTGAGAACCTTAAGCCACTAGTTACACTATAATATAAGTTTAAAACATGTTTACAAGCTCTAACTCTCTTCCCCATTCCCGAGCGCGTCACCTTTTCTCCGGATATTGCTCCGTACCTGCGGTGGTTGTTATGTACCACAACAGAAATAGGAAAACGGTTTTCTTAAGCAATTTGCTTAGTGAGCATTCTAAACATGATTGTATGTTTAACACGTGCAATGCTACAAATAACACATAAGCATAAACGTAATCGCCGAGTCACCGGTTATATGGTTCATTCAGACCCGAAGACCTCCCTTGGTCCCGTGGTCACTTCTATTCCTTGAACTTCCGTATTTATCGGATTCTTCCTCTTCGCCACCCTTATTACTCCCAACAATGAACCATTTCCCCGGTGCTCATTGACTACCACATAGACATATAAGCACATAACACATAATCATGTATCAACATATGATTTTCATAAAATTGACATAGAATTCACACAATTAACGTCTTTATAATTCCTAATCATGAATTAACATCTCTAACATCACATATAGCTTGAACCCATTAAACACAATCAGATTTAGGTGTAGAAAACTCACCTTATACACAGATTTTACTCACTTTACACCTAGAGGATGCTGAATTTCACCAAATAAAGCTCAATTTCTACACCAAGTTGAATCCTACATAATTTTGGTACAACAATTAACGTCTATCAAGAACGGCTACCGGAAAAACGTTGCCGAAACAGAAAATAAGTTACGTGCATGTGATCCTCTTACCTCCACGAGTCCAAAAGTGATCTCGGGTTGTGAATCCGGCGAACGACGGCGACGGTACGGCGAAAAACGTCGTCGGTGACGGTCCGTCTCCGTTTCTCTCTCCGAGCTCTCTTCTCTTTTGGTTTAATTCCAGCAGAAAATGAGAGAGTCTTCCTCTCTTGACACATATTAGAGTGCATATGAGGTGTCTTTGCCTCAATTTTCCATGTTTTCTATTTACACCCCCAAAGTTTGTTAAGTTCTTATTATGAAATCCCCCAAACATTCCATTAACTACCCAATTATCTAATGAGGGTTTGTCTAAGTTCCGTATGGGTCCCAACAGGGGTCCCACATATTTTGTGAAATTGCTATCGCACCTACTAATTTTACATCTTTTTCATTTATACCCTTATTTGGGTGTCCAAACTAATGCTAACATATATCAACATATAATATGAAAGCAACTTAGCAAATATCCATGTAATCACATAAAAATGCATTTAATCACTTAAAATGCAAATTACCAATTTACCCTTCACTGGGTTAAATTTCAATACCTGTCCCACCTCTTTGGGGACTTTTCCAACTAGTGTCCCTCTCTGAACACTTTTTACTTGGGCGAGTCCAAGCCTCCCCTTAATCCATTTTATACACTAATTTCACTAATTAATGCATATTAATACAAATAATTAACCCGTTCTCCGGGTACGGGTGTTACATTTCTCCCTCCCTAAAAAGGAGTTTGGTCCCCAAACTTACTCTTACCTCAAGAATTGAAGAGATGCGGGTACTTGGCTCGGATCTCATCCTCCCGCTCCCAAGTAGCCTCTTCCACTGAATGGCTTCGCCATTGAACCATCACCAAGGGAATCACTTTGGTCCTCAATACTTGATCCTTCCTATCAAGAATTTGCACTGGATGTTCCACGTAAGTTAAATCTTCCCGAATCTCTAACGGTTCCGGAATGATAACATGTTTCGAATCCGGCACATAACGTCGAAGCATCGACACATGAAACACATTATGAACATTCTCTAATTCTTGTGGCAGCTCTAATCGATAAGCTAATGGCCCAACTCGATTAAGAATCAAATACGGTCCAACATATCTCGGACTGAGCTTACCTCGCTTACCAAAACGTGCTATGCCTTTTGAAGGTGATACTTTCAAAAACACATAGTCACCCACCTCGAACTCCAACGGTCTTCTACCCGTATCCGCATAACTTTTATAACGACTTTGAGCCGTTTGTAATCTCTGCTTAATCAGTCGGATCTTGTCAGTAGTGATTTGCACTATCTCTGGTCCCAAAAGCTGTTTCTCTCCAACTTCTGTCCAACATACCGGCGATCTACACTTTCTTCCATATAGTGCCTCATAAGGCGCCATTCCAATGCTAGTTTGGAAGCTGTTGTTGTAAGAAAATTCAATCAACGGTAAATGAGTTTCCCAATCAGCTTTAAAATCCATAACACATACTCTCAACATATCTTCCAAAATTTGAATCACTCGCTCGGATTGACCATCGGTCTGGGGATGAAATGCAGTACTAAAATGTAAAGCTGTCCCCATAGCCCTTTGTAAACTCTCCCAAAATCTTGATACGAACCGAGTGTCACGATCTGACACTATCGACACTGGTGCTCCATGAAGCCGTATAATCTCTCTAATATAAATCTCTGCAAGTTTTGATGGATCTTTGGTCTTAATAGGTAGGAAATGGGCTGACTTAGTCAACCGGTCTACAATCACCCATATGCTATCATTTGACTTTTGAGACTTTGGAAATCCCGAGACGAAATCCATTGTAATATGCTCCCACTTCCACTCTGGTATCTCTAAAGGATGTAACTCTCCTCCGGGTCGTTGATGTTCTAGTTTCACCTTTTGGCACGTCATACATTTAGACACAAATTCTGCAACTTCTCGCTTCATACCACTCCACCAGTAAATTTCTCGCAAGTCTCGGTACATTTTGGTACTACCCGGATGTATAGAATATCTTGTATTGTGGGCTTCCTCCATAACTTTATTTCTCAGATCTCCAACTTTAGGTACACATAATCGGTTAATATATTTCAGAACACCATCTTGGAAACTAAATTCTGGCCTTCTCCCCTCTGGTAACTCATCCACAATCTTCTTGAATTCTGGATCTAAGAGCTGATTAGTCTTGATTTCACCAATTAAACTTGGCTGTGCCACGATCGCAGCCATTAAACCACCTCTAATTTTAGGAACTACCTCAAGCTTCAATTGTTCAAATTCCTTTATCAACTTTTCCTGTCCAGTCAAGGCATAAGCTAAGTTTTCTGACGACTTCCGACTCAAGGCATCGGCAACTACATTGGCTTTTCCCGGGTGATACTGAATTCTCAAGTCATAGTCTTTCATAAGTTCCAACCACCTTCGCTGTCGCATGTTAAGGTCCCTCTGAGTGAATAGGTATTTTAGGCTTTTGTGATCGGTGAAGATTTCACAAGTTTCCCCGTATAAATAATGTCTCCAAATCTTCAAAGCGAAGATTACCGCCGCTAACTCCAAGTCATGGGTCGGGTAATTTTTCTCATGTGGTCTCAATTGCCGTGAAGCATAAGCTATCACTTTGTCATCTTGCGTTAATACACATCCCAAGCCTTGGTGCGAAGCATCACTGTATATTCTGAAATTCCCAGTACTGGTTGGAATTGCAAGTATTGGTGCCGTTGTCAGCTTTTTCCTCAATTCCAAGAAACATTCTTCACATTCTTTGGTCCATTCAAATGGTACGTCTTTTCTCATTAATCTCGTCATTGGAGTTGCAATTTTGGAAAAGTCTTTGACAAATCTTCTGTAGTATCCAGCCAATCCCAGGAAACTTCGAATCTCTGATACATTTGTCGGTCTTGACCAATTCATAACAGCTTCAATCTTCTGTGGGTCAACAGAAATACCCTCTTTAGAAATCACGTGTCCTAGAAAAGTGACACTCGTCAACCAAAATTCGCTCTTCTTCAACTTCCCAAACAATTGTTTCTCTCGAAGTCGCTGCAAGACTAGTCTCAAGTGTTGTTCATGCTCTTCCGGACTCTTAGAATAAATGAGAATGTCATCAATGAATACAATAACGAACTCATCCAAATATGATTTGAATACACGGTTCATCAAATCCATGAAGGCAGCAGGCGCATTAGTAACCCCGAACGGCATCACTAGGAATTCATAGTGCCCGTAGCGGGTCCTAAAGGCTGTCTTCTCCACATCCTTAGCTTTAACTTTCAGTTGATGGTACCCAGATCGTAAGTCAATCTTTGAAAATACCTCAGCCCCTTGAAGTTGATCGAATAGATCGTCAATACGTGGCAACGGGTATTTGTTCTTGATTGTTACTTTGTTGATCTCCCGGTAGTCAATACACATCCGCATTGTACCATCTTTCTTCTTCACGAATAGTACTGGTGCACCCCACGGGGACACACTAGGTCGGATAAAACCCTTGTCTAGCAACTCTTGCAACTGTATCTTTAACTCTTTCAACTCAATTGGTGCCATTCGATATGGTGCTCGTGAAATTGGTTGAGTTCCCGGCATAACATCAATACCAAACTCAATCTCTCGATCAATCAATACACTAGGTAACTCCTTGGGGAATACATCCGGAAATTCTCTAACTACCGGAATATCTTCAAGTTGTAAATCAGGACCACTAGTATCAAGAATACTACACAGAAACCCCCGACAACCTTTCTTTAATAAACGACAAGCTTCAATAGCTGACACGATATACGGCGGTGATACAACACCCTTACCTTGAAAATAAAATTCATCTTGATTCGGAATACGGAATACCACTCCCTTAGTGTTACAATTAATATTAGCATGATTAGTCGCTAACCAATCCATACCCAATATAACATCGAAGTGCTGAATTACTAATGGTACCAAATCAACAGTTAACTCTTTACCATTCACATTAATCTCACACTTTCTAAACACACCCGAACTAACCAACGGAGCCCCCAACGGTATTGCGACAGATAAATCATAGTTTAGGAACTCTAATGGTTTATCTAAATGTTTAGCAAAATGGTGTGACACGAATGAGTGTGTAGATCCCGAATCTATAAGTACATTTGCTAGATGTGAGCAAATGGGAACCATACCTGAAACAACGGTATCGACAGAAGCAGCATCTCCCGGCCTGAGTTGAAATGATCTTGCCTCTCGTTGCTCCCTCCTCGGAGGTTGAGTAGTCCTTGGTATGATAGCGCTAGCCGCAGAAGAACCTGAACCTGATGCTCCTTGGCGTCTAGTAGGACAATCCTTAGATTGATGTCCCAATTCCTTACAAATGAAGCATCGACCTCTCATATCTATATTCTGATTTGGACAATTTCTGGCAATGTGTCCCGGTTGTCGGCAACTATTGCAAATGATTGGGTTTGGAAGTTGATTGCACCGGCCCCAATGGAATTTCTGACAAGTATGACATCTCGGCTTGTTCCCACTAGAACCACTACCAATGCTAACTGATGATCCCCCCGAACTCTGCCTCTTTGCACTACCTTGTCCGCTGAACTGACTTGATCCCGGTCGTTTACTTTGTTGACTCGGTGGTGGTGGCATGTTTGAAGTGTACCCGAGATCTCTTTCAGCGATAGACGCAATATCCAATGCCTTAGCATAGGTCTCCGGTCGAAACACAGTCACTCGCCCTCGGATATCTCCCCGAAGTCCTGCTACAAACTTTCTTGCCTTCACTTTTTCGGTTGTTACGATATCCCCGGCAAACCTTGCCAAACTCGTAAATTGCGTGGAGTACTCCCGGACTGACTTTCCCCCTTGTACCAACTCCATGAATTCTTGAGCCTTTTGATCCCCAAACGATTCTGGAAAATATTGATCATTGAAAGTCTCAAGAAATTGGTCCCACGTTGTCGGTTGACCCGGGCCTAGCTTAGTACGCCACCAATATTGCGCCTCATCTTTTAACGTGTCTGCAGCAAATAGCACTTTTTGTTCATCAGTACATGGTAATACCCGGAAGATCTTCTCCATATCCGAGATCCAAAAATTCGCCTTCATCGGATCGGCTTCCCCGCGGAATATGGTCGGCTTTTGTTTGTGAAATTTAGAAATAGTAACAATGTCTTCCCTTGGATTCGGATTCGGTTGTACCGGTCTCTCTTCGATCACATGAGTTTCGGCTACTCGAACCAATCCTTCAATGGCTCTTTCAACCCGTTCCATTCGGTTTGAGGTGTCACCTCCAGACATTATGCCTGGCACCCACATATAGTTCACACATGCACGTTACTTTTAAATAAACACATGGCATGCTTATCGACATTAAAACATGCTAAGTAAACGTGTATGCATGTGTATGCAACTACGTGTCGTTGTGTGCACACTACGCGTCGTATACGTCTCTCGTCCCCAAAGGCTCTAACTATTGCTCTGATACCAAAATTGTCACACCCCAACCCGCCTCGCGCGGATTAGGACACGTGTAACAATGCTACAAGCTCCCAATTACATTAATTTGTAAAGAAATATGCGAATTACTAAGAAACACGTGGGTTTAACCACATTAACCAACTCTATTGTTACAAAATAGGCCCCAAGGGCAAAATGGTCATTTATAAAGTATGTAAAATTTTTATACCAAAAGTTAGGATTTTGAGTCCCGGTTCCAACGCAACAAACGGCACGCGAAACCGAGTTTTCTAGAAGAAGTTATGCATGTTTCCGTAAAAGCGGACATGCTGGGGAAAAATACAAGGCGGATCGATCCCTTCTTTATGGGCGGATCGATCCATTTACTTGACATTCTCGCAGAATGTCCCCTTGGAAGGGCGGATCGATCCCTTCATAAAGGGCGGATCGATCCCCTTCACAAATCTGCTGCTCAAATTTCCTTTGCTGTCAAAACAAGTTTTAACTTACCAAAACACAACCAAATCTCATAGAAACCTTATGAAACTTTGGGAAATCAACTCCAACACATTTCTAAACATGTTTAAACTCAAATTAAGCATGGATCATAGAATCATATTCACAATTTGATCAAATCAACCATGAACTCATCTCATTTGGTTCAAGAACAAACTTTTCAACTTTAAAACTCAATTCTCATTCAAAGTTTATAAAACTTGTTGGAATTCAACCCAAAGTCATAACTAACATTACAAACACTAAAGAAACACGTCCAAGACACTAACGACACATCCGGACTTGCCGAAATGGTCCTAACCATTAACTTGTATCAACTTGGGCAAAACAAAAGGAATTTTACATTGGTTCTCAAATTCACATCCAAACTTTCCAAAATACAAGTTAGGGTCCAAATATGAGCATCAACTTAAGTAAAACCATAATTTACATCATTTTACAAGTTCCAAAAGAAATTTACAAACATGAGGCTCAATCTCCCCCATCTCTCCCATCTCTTCCCATCTCTCCCATTCACAAGTCAAGACTTGTAGCCTCAAGTTGAGAACCTTAAGCCACTAGTTACACTATAATATAAGTTTAAAACATGTTTACAAGCTCTAACTCTCTTCCCCATTCCCGAGCGCGTCACCTTTTCTCCGGATATTGCTCCGTACCTGCGGTGGTTGTTATGTACCACAACAGAAATAGGAAAACGGTTTTCTTAAGCAATTTGCTTAGTGAGCATTCTAAACATGATTGTATGTTTAACACGTGCAATGCTACAAATAACACATAAGCATAAACGTAATCGCCGAGTCACCGGTTATATGGTTCATTCAGACCCGAAGACCTCCCTTGGTCCCGTGGTCACTTCTATTCCTTGAACTTCCGTATTTATCGGATTCTTCCTCTTCGCCACCCTTATTACTCCCAACAATGAACCATTTCCCCGGTGCTCATTGACTACCACATAGACATATAAGCACATAACACATAATCATGTATCAACATATGATTTTCATAAAATTGACATAGAATTCACACAATTAACGTCTTTATAATTCCTAATCATGAATTAACATCTCTAACATCACATATAGCTTGAACCCATTAAACACAATCAGATTTAGGTGTAGAAAACTCACCTTATACACAGATTTTACTCACTTTACACCTAGAGGATGCTGAATTTCACCAAATAAAGCTCAATTTCTACACCAAGTTGAATCCTACATAATTTTGGTACAACAATTAACGTCTATCAAGAACGGCTACCGGAAAAACGTTGCCGAAACAGAAAATAAGTTACGTGCATGTGATCCTCTTACCTCCACGAGTCCAAAAGTGATCTCGGGTTGTGAATCCGGCGAACGACGGCGACGGTACGGCGAAAAACGTCGTCGGTGACGGTCCGTCTCCGTTTCTCTCTCCGAGCTCTCTTCTCTTTTGGTTTAATTCCAGCAGAAAATGAGAGAGTCTTCCTCTCTTGACACATATTAGAGTGCATATGAGGTGTCTTTGCCTCAATTTTCCATGTTTTCTATTTACACCCCCAAAGTTTGTTAAGTTCTTATTATGAAATCCCCCAAACATTCCATTAACTACCCAATTATCTAATGAGGGTTTGTCTAAGTTCCGTATGGGTCCCAACAGGGGTCCCACATATTTTGTGAAATTGCTATCGCACCTACTAATTTTACATCTTTTTCATTTATACCCTTATTTGGGTGTCCAAACTAATGCTAACATATATCAACATATAATATGAAAGCAACTTAGCAAATATCCATGTAATCACATAAAAATGCATTTAATCACTTAAAATGCAAATTACCAATTTACCCTTCACTGGGTTAAATTTCAATATCTGTCCCACCTCTTTGGGGACTTTTCCAACTAGTGTCCCTCTCTGAACACTTTTTACTTGGGCGAGTCCAAGCCTCCCCTTAATCCATTTTATACACTAATTTCACTAATTAATGCATATTAATACAAATAATTAACCCGTTCTCCGGGTACGGGTGTTACAGTGTCTCACATACTTCAAGAGAATGAAAATGGATGAGGAAGCATAGGGTTTGATTCACCATTTCCATATAGAGATGATCCAGATCAACTCAAATTCTCATGTAAACAACAAAGTACAAAGAATTCAAGGATCCAATCTCTAGGAATTCAAATGAAACATGAAAGGTTTCATGAATTCAAACAGAAGAGCATGAGAAAGAAAAGATAATTCAACTCAAATTTGCACGATCCATGGTTCAATTCATCATGAAAACATGTTTTACAAAGATCAGATGATGATCTAAATCCAATCAACAATCATTCATGAGAATTGAATAACAATTCATTGATGTGGTGTGTGAAGAAAGGAATGAGAGGTAGACTTTGAAAAATGTGTAAAATAGATCTAAGTATGATTTTTGATTGAATTACAAGTCTAAACGGTATATATAAAATGAGATAATTACCTTTGAGACTGCTCAGATTTACAGAATTTTGGTTGAATTTGATCAATCTTCAAAGTTGTCTTCTATTCTCTTCTTCAAACTCTTCTTCATTTTGATCTTGTTTTTTTTAATCCAATTTCTCTTGTTTTTGGGAGGTTTTGATATCTGGAAATGGATGTTTAGATATGAAATTCAAATTCCTCACTTTATCTTTCTAAAATGATCAGAGAATTCAAGAGTAAGAGTTGAAGTTCAAGCCAAAAGGACCGAGTAAAAAAAAAAAAAAGAAGTCCATTCTTCAGAGAAGTTTATATTTATAGAGAAATTTATTGAGGGTAGACTAGTACTTTTATGATGATTTCAACATCAAAAGTGTGACCTAAGAGTGTTTAATACGCACTTAAGAAACATGGTCGTTGGGGGATATTCTAGAGATCCAAAGAGGGTTCTAGAAGTCACACAATTAGTGTGACAGGGCCCGGTGCAGCAGTCGAAGAGGCCCGCGCGGCACTCGGTGAGTGCCGTCTCGCGATCTTGAGTGTCTATTCTTGGCAATTTCCAATTTCCTTGATTTTTTACTATTCAAAACTATAAAAATTCATTTCTAATTCTTTTTTTTTTTTGGTAACCATAGGTGTCCGGGCCAGTTTGCGTGCACCTCGACTAATCCTACGAGGCCAGGGCGTCCGGGTGAATCACCTGTGGCCACCCCCTTGAGATTCGAACTTGATACCTCTGGATATAACACCCAGAGGCCTTGCCATCCGACCACAAGGGAAGTGGTTAATTCATATCTAATTCATTTACCTAAAGATATGGCTCAAAGAAAAATACGTCGGTTATATATATAACTTGATTGTTTGTTAATGAGATTCGGACAAACACAAGTATTCAAATTAATACCTTCTATTACTAATTAACTCTTATTTACTTCCCGAATTCTATGAGGATGATGAGTTATAAATCAAAAAGATCCTCTTTTACCGGGTGCTAACTATCTTGTTTAGGTACAAAGCCGAACAAGTTCAGATTAAGTCCTTGCTCCTATATTTATTTTACCCTAGTCCAGTCTTAAGACACTTAATCCCCGTTGATTGAATTCAATTAGTACCAAGTCCTCTTGTTTAGAATTCAAGAGATCCTTAGAATTCCGCAACAAATTGCAAACGATATGTCATTGGAAATGTATAGGAGTCGATTATTTCATACAAATAGTTTGAAAACATCTAAAAATTATTTTCATTGAAAGTCAAACTTGAACCGATTTTTACTGAGGGTAATACTTGGACACAACCCAAGAAATGTTTCTATCTCTCACTCTTATGTTACTGTGGGTACAGTAACATTACATGATATATATAAACACATATTTTGAATTGTGTCAAAAAAAAAAAAAAAAAACCCAATCTTTACTCCCCAAAAGACCCACTCCGCGGTCGCGGTTATCCAATGTACTCTCGTAAACGAAGACACAGATGTGAATGAGAAGTGAGAACCAGAGAAGCAAGGGCTCAAAAACTGTTTGAATTTCTTACACTTTGAACCCTCCCTCAAAATTATCAAATATGAGCTTTGACAATCGGTTCAACAACACAAGCATGATCATAATTACCATTCTTTGAATCTGTTCTGTGCGATTCATTACAATTGGGATGCCCATACCCTAGAAGCTGAGAGACTCCTCCCATTCTTTTCGACCTAATCATCATCATCATCATCAATTGGGAAAAAAAAGATGATGAGAACTGCTGTCTCTGTTCCAACAGCTCTTTTTTGTAGTAGACGATTTGCTCAGAAGAATCACCTCCCACAACCGCAAGGTACTACTACTACTACTACTACTACTTCAACGCATTCTTCCAACCACAAACCGCAGAATCGATTAGGGTTTAACAATGTATGTAATGTGGATGACGCTGTGAGCGTGTTCAATCGAATGGTTCGAATGCGACCTCTTCCTTCGATTATCAAATTCAATCAACTGCTAGGGCTTATTACCAGAATGAAGCACTACTCAGCTGTTGTTTCTTTGTTTAGGGAAATGCGTTTGTTGGGTATTCCGGTTGATCCGTACACAATGAGCACTGTAATTAACTGTTATTGCCACTTGAATCGTGTGGATTTTGGGTTTGCTATCTTGGCCATAGTGTTAAAGTGTGGTTATGTTCCGGATGTGGTTACTTTCACCACTCTAATAAAAGGACTATTTTCTGAGAATAAGATTGCAGAGGCGGAGGGTTTATGCAAGAAATTGTTAAGAGAAACAGGAATTGAACCTACTGAGGTTACGTATGGAACAATAGTAAATGGGCTTTGCAAGGCAGGAAACACTAGCATGGCCCTTGAAATACTCAGACTTATGGAAAAAGGAAGTTGTAAACCTAACACAGTACTGTATAGCACAATCATAGACAGTCTATGCAAAGATAAAATGGTCAATGAAGCTTTAAATCTTTTCAATGAAATGATAGAGAAAGGTGTACTGCCTACTGTTGTCACTTACTCCTCTTTAATTCATGGCCTATGCAATTTTGGTCGATGGAAAGAAGCTATAAGATTGTTTAATGAGATGGTCGGTGTAAAAATAACACCAAATGTATATACCTACAGTATATTGGTGGATGCACTATGCAAGGAAGGAATGGTCACTGAAGCAAAGGGTGTTGTTAAGACCATGATACAAATAGGTAAGGATCCGGATGTAGTCACCTATAGTTCTCTGATTGATAGATATTGTTTGCAAGGTCAAATGGATGAAGCAATGAAAGTTTTCGATTGCATGGTGCATAGAGGCATTGTCCCTGACAATTTTACCTATAGCATTCTAATCAATGGATATTGCAAGGTGATGAAGATAGATGAGGCCATGCATCTCTTTCAAGAAATGCCTCGTAAAGGGTTGAAACCCACGACTGATACCTACAACCCCATCTTGCAAGGGTTGTTTTGGGTTGGTAGATGTGCTACTGCACGAGAGCTTTTTAATGAGATGCAGGCTAAGGGCCAAATTCCAAACATTTACACTCATTTTATCATGTTGGATGGCTTGTGCAAAAACAGTCAAATTGCTGAAGCATTGTCATTATTTTACCTGATGGAAAGCAAGGAATTATATCCTCATCTAAGCAACTACAATATACTCATTGATGGATTGTGCAAGGATAGGAAACTTGATATTGCGGTCGATCTTTTCAATAACCTTTCTTCCAAAGGATTGCAGCCTAATGTTATCACATACAATACGATAATACATGGACTTTGTCAAGAAGGATTATTAGATGAAGCAAAAGAGCATCTCGTGGAAATGGAAGAGAATGGTTGCTTACCAAATGGTGTGACTTATAATATTGTTATCCGAGAGTTTCTGAAAAGAAATAGAAATAATGAGGCTTTGATACTTTTAGAGGATATGGTTGGTAGGGGTTTTTCACCCGATTCATCTACTTTTCCCCCTAATAGTTGATCTTTATGCAGCCAAAGAACTAGATCATTCTATCGTGCAAATGGTTGAGAGGTTTATGCCACGGGATAGACATGAATCCGAATTGTAGCAGGAGTTTCCTAAGCTGTCAATGCAGATGTTGTTTTCAATGGCAGTGTGTTCTGCATGTTGCATGTCTTTTGTAAGTGTATCTGAGAAGTATAACAATGTGGAATATTTCAGCTTGGAATCTAGAAGGAAAAGTTTTGGATGGCTCGTTGTACATGAAATGATCTGTAACATATACTTGGTTGCATCATGGAAAATCTGTACATTTGCTGGTAAAGGTACAGTTGGGACCTAGCCTGATAGCTAATACTTCGTTCTCGAGCGAATCTCTTCAATAAATTTTCCTGTATGACTGTTTGAGCTTTGTGGATGAGATTCTGGCAATCTTTGTGGTTTTCTCTCTCCATTTTCTCATTTTCCTTTCACGGTTATTAAAGCTATCAGTAAGTTCTGAGCTTCCCTGTTTATGTTTGTCCTATATGTTATGATTTGAGCATCTTCTTTTTGCATATTTAGTCTAGAATCCCCAATTTAGAGTTTAATTTTGAGGTTGGGTAATTCAAGGAATTAATGAATCTATAAGAATATATAGATTTTTTCTATCAAGTGTAATTAGTGCACTTTCAAATTAGGGTACACATTTTGCTGTATGAAGTGTCGGCTTTGATAGTTGTAGTAGTGGATTGTTTTCTTTACTTTGCATTTATGTCATCAAAACCGTGTAATCTGCATTTATGGGTTTAGGTTCAAACTTGGTTTGGACTTGACCAATTTGCATTGTTGCTCTCATTTGGATGAGCAAGGAATTTTGTTTGTTGCTTAGCACGAGATTTCATGCTAAGGTGGAGAAGATGGTGATTTTGGATTTCATGCAATTTTGGAGAATTTTTGGTAGCCTACAAATCTTGCCAAGGTGGAGATTGTTGGAAATTGGCTAGATTTATGCTTCAAGAGTATTCTGTTTGTCAACAAATGGTGGGACCATCAACTTAACTTAAGATTGATGAAGAAAGAATTTTCTTTCTTTAGTCTTTGCTTGCATCAAATAAAGAAGCATCGGGATTATTCCACAAGTGTTATGACATAAGTAATGATGGTAGCTCACAAAGAAAAAGGAAACCAAATGTTCTATTGCATGTTAAAGGTTCCCGATACGTGCATGTGATAAGGCGGTGGTTAGTGTATAATTGTAGATATAGCCACACACATTCGAAGATAGATGTATCAGTTGAATCCACGAATTACCGACAAAGCTAACAAAATTTTCAAACGAATGAGACCGAAGCTAGCACTTAGCTTTGCTCCAAATGGCATCTTCCAAATGAAGAGTCTCCAAATCAAACAAATAAGGCTGAGGAGACACCTCTTCCAAATCAACTTGGACAAGGGGACTATTGTACTCCACCTTCTCCACAAATGTGGATACTCCATAATCAATTCCTCTATCAGGACTCCCAAAAAACGAGTTCACATCAACGAGCCCTTCCAAAACGTGTCAATATCCAAATAAGTATCCTTCCCAAAGACAAATTGCTTTCCAAAATGAACCTTGTGGGTCTTGATACTTTCCAATAAACCTTCCTCCAAATGCCTTTGTCGGGCTTCCAAAATCAACTTGTCCATGCTTCATGTGCGAAAGCACGAACGCAACTTAAGGTTTCTTCCAAATGGTGGTTGCTCCACCTCCAATTGTTCCCCCCCCCTCCCCCCCCCCCCCCCCCAAGAAGTCCAAATTCTACCAAAGCCATATCCAATCCTTGTTGCACGAGGACATCCATCATCTTGTACTACCACATGCCGAAGCTATTTGTTCCATCTAATTTTTGACTTCAAACCTCGCGCTTGAAACCGACATCTTCGTAACTTGTGAATTCAAACATCGAGTTCAGCCGTCTTCTAAACAAATCCATCTTTCTCCAAATGCCTTAGGTCTCCACCCGGAGCTTTGATACCACTTGTTGTGCGGAAGCGTGTAACAAGCGATTGAACATATTCTTTGTTGTGCGGAAGAACGACAAAGAAGAAAACAAACAAATGAGAGAGAATGGAATAACAAAAATGATCACTAGCAATAACACAAATATGGAACTTCTTATTCATGAAGGTGAATTCAAATTGAGAGCATCTAAACAGAGCCTTAACATACTCTCTGCAAATCTGGACAAGTGTCCATCCAATTGGGTTGTGAGAATCCCAAACACGCTCCAAATGGTGTGACCCCTCTTGCTGGAGTGGTCCATTTGTCTCACTGACCATTTGGCCAAGTGATGCATCTATCTTCCAATCTGTGTGGCTATATATACACTAACTACTGCATATACACTAACTACTGCCTTATCAGATACACGTATCAGGAACCTTTAACATACAATATCACATTTGGTTTCCTTTTTCTTTGTGAGCTGCCATCATTGCTTATGTCATAACACTTGTGGAATAATGTTGATGCTTCTTTATTTGATGCAAGTTATGACTAAAGAAAGAAAAGTCTATCTTCATAAATCTTTAGTCAAGTTGGTGCCCCCACCATTTGATGACAAATACAATATTCTAGAAGCCTAAATCTAGCCCATTTCCAATAGGCGTCGATTTTGTCAAAACACTAGAGTCTACATCACTTATGTCCTCATTTTTTTTCACGACAATAGCCTCTCGAAACCCTCTTGTTCGATCTACCTCTGTCCAGTTCTCTCTCTCTCTCTCTCTCTCTCTCTCTCTCTCTCTCTCTCTCTCTCTCTCTCTTCTTTTTGTTAATATCAAACAATAATTTTTGGAAAATATGAGTTTTACATTAAATAGATAATAGTTGCACTATGTTTTTGAAGAACATAAGAAATGCACTTATAATTAAAATAAAAAATTAATGAAAATATGTTGTTTTGTAGTTTAAGGGATTTTCCGTATGGCGTATTCATGCCGTGTCGTGTTGTATATGTGTTCGCGTATTCGTGTCCATTCTTCATAGATAGTGGCCCCTAGTTATTGTTGAAGTTCTTAAATAATGTAGAATGGAAACAAAAAGAACAAGAGCTTTACGTCGTTCAGCCAAAGGCCGTCCACGAAAGCTAGCCAACTTCACTATATTACTCAACTTACATACTTCTTTGGGTAATGTCTATCTTCATAAGTATCATACATGCTCTTGAAGATTAAATTTATCAAATATATTATCCAAATAATAAACACAACAGATTTGATAATATCATATGTCTAGCTTTCATTATAAGATGTGCATATATCATGTCCCTACAGATATGATAAGATATGCATATTAAGACTCTAACAAAAAATTTCATATTTCTTTACCTGTTTTACTTAGTTTCCACATCAATTTGTTAGCCTTCAATAAATACTACCAACTCAAGCATCTTTCTTTCCACATTAATCCTCTTGTCCGTATAAGGATTTATTAAGAGGCACTACCTACACTAACACTGTATTTTTTTTATGTCGTTGAAGGACATCTACCAAGATTGAAAACTTCGAGAAGATCTGGCCTAGTTTTACTCCATGTCCTAGACTTTGGTATATGGAGGTTGTTTTGGATGTTCAATGTTCCAAATCTTAGGGCTTGACTTGAAATTTGGCTCCTGGCTTTCAGGAATTGGTCCATAGAGCATTTATTGGCCTAATAGGGCATTTTCTATTTTTCTCTAAGAACGATTGGTCCATTTAGGCATGTAGTCTTTTCAACCGTATTGTTCGAGGACTTGGCTTTTGAGTGCCCAGTTTCCTATGTTTTGGGAGGGGGGGGGGGGGGGTGTTTGGGGAGGAGCTGTTGGGGGTGTGGAGGGGGTGTTGTGTTGTTTTTTGGGGTTGTTGGGTGTAACCAATGTCTTATATGGGTAGGGCTGACCATTTTCACCCGAGACCCGCGAAACCCGACCCGACCCGACCCACCCGAAGAGGAATTATCGGTTTGAGTGAGTTCGTGGATGAGTCACGGGTCTAAGAGACAGATTTTTCTAGTTGTCGGGTGGGTTGTCGGTTCCTTACCCTGAAACCCGACCAAAACCGACCCGACCCGAAGAGGTATACTAACTCTTGTTATTATTTTTTATATTAAAACCTAATGACCTGATGACCACATATATATACTCTTTATAAATCAAAACCTAACTTGAATACAAACAAAACCCACCCAACCCTCTTCACTGGACGGCGCAAGAGGCAGGAGGCAGGAGGCAGTCAAACTGGTGGTCTCGGTTGCAGCCGCAGGAGGCCTTTTCAAACTGGTGGTGGAGCATCGCCGCCGGCCTCTTCAAGCCGGTGTGGTGGTCTTCGAGGTCAAACGACTCTCAGTCTCTCACGGGTACTTGTCTTCATCGATTTTTTTTTTTTTTTTTTTTCTTGATTCTCTGTAGATCTAAGTATATATATTATAGATGTATATATAATAGATGTTTTTTAATATAGATGTATTTTTTTTGTTTTTATTTTCTTGATTCTCTGTAATTTTACATATGGAATCTTGATTCTCTTTGTTATACCATTGTCATCTTGATTCTCTTTTACAAATATGTTAACTTATATAGTTATATATATATATATTATATATATGTATACATTGTATAGAATCCTATAGAATCTAGATCATGCAGTTCTCTTTTACAAATATGTACCTTATTTTATTTTTGAAAAAACTTAGTAAAAAATTTTCTTTGGCTAAACTTTTTTCCAGGCCAAATTTTTTTTGGGCAAAACATATTTTCCCATATTTGCTTCTTTAGAATCTTTAGTCTTTACCACTTTTTCCATTTTTTTACATGGCCATGCTGCCATCTGTTTCTCTTTTATTTTTTATTTATTTATTTATTTTGATCTTGTGGGGTTAGATTATGAGCTTTTGTGAATGATAAGTGTTTCTCATCAATTCAATTGAATGATTGATCATGCTCTAATTACACTAATTTTAGCTTCAATTTATGATGTTTACAAAATTATAGGGCATGGACTCTATTCAAACTGTTGAACTTGATGGGGTTGAAGTTGAAGGTGTTAAAGAAGCTGAACTTACTCAAGCAAATGATCAGAGTGGTGCAGGCGAACAACCACAAGTTGAAAATGACAATATACCCGCAGCTCCAACTCCATGCCAGGCTGAGAAACCACCACTTCCACCTAACACCAATGTGAGTAATAGGAAAAAATCAATTGTTTGGGATCATTTTGATAAAGTAGTGGATGATAGTGGTATAACAAAGTTTATATTCTTTTCTAGTTTCATTTTCCAATCTTTCTTTTAATTTATTATTTCTTCAACTTACTTTTGCAGATGTTTTGGAGTCGGAATCGAGTTCTAATTCAAGCACGGTTAATGTTATTGACTGAAGTAATTGTGGTGGACTATGGAACTGTGGAAGTCATTTGGAAATCATGATTCATGAACTTTATGTTGGATTGTATTAGTATTAGTATTACTATGGGATGTTTGATGTTGCCTGTTGGATTATATTCAAGACTTCTTCTTCTTCTTCTTTTTTTTTTAAGACTTATTAAGTTATTCCAGACAGCTGAACTTAATATTGTTATTATGTTGCTTTTAGTTTTTGTTATTTTATCAAGTATGAACATGTTGTAAAAGTGTTCCACTATTCCGTGTTGTACTATTGTATGGTTGCTTAAATGTGGGATTATGATAAAATGGCTAGTATGTTATTATTATTGTTATTATAAAAGTTTACAAAAAAGTGTTTCAGGTTATAAAAAAAAAGTCTTAAACAGGTTGTAAAAAGTGTTTTAGCATTGGATGCTCTCTGTCGGGTTTCACCCAACACCAAACCGACTCCACCCGAAACCGACGGATCGGTTTCACCCGATTGTACGGATGGATGACGGATGCCAAACTCATCACCCGATGGGATTCGGATGGATTGTCGGGTGAGGGGTCACACCCGACTCACCCGACCCATGGCCACCCCTAATTTATGGGCATTTTGTTAGTGAAAATCTTGCTTCTGTTAAAAAAAAAGAGATTGAAGATATTGCATGTTCTGCCAGGAGTTTATCCTCGGAAGGTAACTTTTTCAGTTAGCTTATGAAAGTCGATAGTTCAGTTAGCTTATGAAAGTCGATAGCAAAACGACTCCTGACTTTAGTTCTTGTGTTCAGGCCACTTGGGGAGAGATGACTAGCAAGTTCACTTTTCCATGAAGAGATGGGTTTAATCACTAGCCTAAGTTTACAAAGCTCCAAAATACGTGCAATCTTTGTTTCTACAATTGAAATGAGAGCTACGCGGATTCAAGTCGGCTTTCCGAGTTTTATGCAGGTCAATACACGGCTCTGTTGAAATTGATAATGACAATTAGCAGCATTTAAGCATGGTTTCAGGGTGACTTTTGTTATAACCTCAGCGTTCGTGGGAAACCATCGCTCATGCTACTAAAGCTAATTTTGAGTGTCGAGTATAGGTTAGCATTAAATCATGATTTAATCCTTGTGTTCTTTCTTTGAAATATTGCTTTTATGGTGACTGCTTCCACAGGATACTTATGACTAGAGAAACACTTAACATTAGCATAAATATTTTTATTGTCAGTGAAAAGGGGAAAATAAATGGAGTACATTAGTCGACAGTTGAATTCTATATAGTCCTCATCAAGTCTATTACAGTACCTACCTTTTTTTATATACTTTTGTATTAGACGATTATATACTTTTGTATTAGGCTAGAGACCCATATGTATTAGTTGGCATTTGATGGGTATTCTGAGTAGTTGTTAATAATGGGTAGACTAGTGGTTTGTTCTTTATGGCATGGGTGTTTAGGAGTTAATGGGATAATGAGTTCTTTTAGCTAGTTATCTCCTTGTAACTTTAGGGTATTTAAACCAACGTTGACAATGAAAAAGGGGACTGATTTGTACTGCACTTCCTTGTTGATCAAATATAATCCTAAGCTCTTGTGTATTGCTGATTATTGTGATAGTTGTCTTTGGAAGGTAGGACTCTGTTTATCTGGTGTCATTAATTAAGTCTAATCCTTATTTTGTTTCTGAAACACTGTTTATCTAACCTCGTCTTTGAAACCAACATTTCTAGTTTCTTACTTAAGAACGTCTGCTTTGTTCAATCTGTTTCTTACTTGTTTCTTCTATATAGTTTCTATACTTGTTTCTTACTTAAGAATGTTTGCTTTTGTGTTGGTGTGGTGACCAACTGATATACTTGCAACAAAAATGGCAATATATATATATATACTAGTCTGGGAACACGTGCGATGCGCGTGGAAGTGTTTCAAAATAATATTAACAAGTGTAATGCTAGATACATCTAAAAAAGATATCCGATGTGAATAACACAAGCTCTTCTTTATTGACAAATAGAAAAGAGCTTGAAATTAGATTTTATTTTCCAATTGCCATTGACACATCACCAGGTAATTAAACAACTTAGGTACTCCCTTCGTCCTATTTTAAAAGTCTTTTTTGGGAATTCTAACTTATTAAGGGGACATCTTGATTTTTGTGAGATTTTCTAACTTTCCAATATTGCCTCTTTGGAAATTCAAAATTCTAATGTCACATCAATGAAAGAGATGGAAAAGTTGTATACATTAAAGGACAAACTTGGAAAGTGTGTATTAAAGTGCTTTGACTTTTCAGTTTTCAAAGAGGACTCTTAAAATGGGACACCAAAAAATGGCATCAAGGACTCTTAAAATGAGACAGAGGGAGTATCTTTTCTGGGTGTACTTAACATTTTCCTATTGACAATTAACAGGTAAATCCTTAGTAAGAAACACATTCTTTAACTTATATCTTACTCTCTCCGTCCTATAATAAGTGTCCACATTTCCTTTTTTGGATGTCCCACAATAAGTGTCCACTTTCCTAAATTGGCATATAACTTTTACTTACTTTCCAAAACTACCCTTATAATAAAGACAAAGTAACATTTATTTGTGGCATCAAAACAAGCTAAAAGTCAAACACCCATCACATCTAAGGGCAAAATTGGAAAGTGACCATTTAATGAATCAAATAAACTAAAATAATACAACTTTCTTAAACAATGTGCAAAATAGAAGTGGACACTTATTATGGGACGGAGAGAGTATAATTATATTTTTTACCTAAATATTTCTCTTGACAGAAAGAAAATACTAAAAAATTGCTAATAGTTCTACTAATATTCGAACTAATTTTAAAAAAAATTAGTAGCTTTGGATCCCTTAATTCATATATAACTATTATAATAAATCATCAAGTGACAAAGTATGATCATATAAAGGAATATGACTTGTTTTTTAAAATGATTTAAGATTACATTCAAGTTTCTTTTAAGTTTTTTGTTTGAGATTAAATCTCATTTTCAATACCTATAGTAATATTGTGAGTTTTGCATAAAACTTGTATAGCTTTAATTTATTGAAGTATACACAATCATTTTATATGATTTTGTCAAACCACCTATAAATATAGGGTTAAATATACTTACACCCCATGTACGTGCTTTTAATTTGGCAAAGTAATTAAAGTGTAATCGTGAGTTTTTCCATCCAATTTAACGATTTTACACTTGGGAGCCTAATTTGACAGATACAATATCTTTTTTTTGCCCTTGAAAGTCACATTAAAAAGGAGATAGGTCATAAGCCATTTGCTTGAGTAGTAGTTGTACATCCAATGAAGGAAAAAGAATCCGATCTCCCTCCCTACCATAAAAGACTTTTAATTTACCTTTGACTAAGTTGTCTTAGTTTCATATTTTTCTTTTATTGGACCCTAATGTGTAAGAATATAAGCAGTATCATTATGAATAAGTATTTCCTACCTACTAATAATGATGTTGTCTTAGTTTCATATTTTTCTTTCATGATAATAGTAGTTATTGACTAGGGGTGGGCATTCGGTCGGTTCGGTTCGGTTTGGCACTATTCGGTTTGGTTTCGGTTCGGTTTTCGGTTTGGAACTTTGTCAACTGTTAACTGACTGAAATTTAATTCGGTTGGTTCGGTTCGATTAACTAAATTACAAATACTCAAGAAGAGAGGAAGAACCAAAAAATCAAAAAGAAAAGAGGAGGAAAAACTAAACCTAGATCACATTATAATTAATAGCATGTGGCGAATAAGAATTATTCATGACACTCTTACAAAAATGTAGGTAATAATATTCTTACACGTATATTAAGGGTTTGTGTTGTAGTAGATATTATTCTTTTGGTAGTTGTTATTCACTTCTACTCATTTTTTTTTTTTCATTTTTTCATGCCCTTATTTATTATTATCTATTTGATTATAGCATTAAGTTGATGGTTTTTTTTTATCTGTTAAAATTTAAAAATGTATTCTTAGAGTGTTTTTGATAAAACTGAAAATTAAGTGTTGAATTTTAAGTGATTGAATTTGCAATACGGAAAACATCATGTTAAGTATTAAAATAGACTGTATTCAATGGTTATTTTTCAGCGGAGTTTTTTCACTGAAGTTTTTTGGTGGAGTTTTTGGCTGCTTTTCAATTAAGTGTTAAATTATCAGTTTTTTCACTGAAGTTTTTTGGTGGAGTTTTTGGCTGCTTTTCAATTAAGTGTTAAATTATCAATAACATTAGTGCTAAAATTTTTCATTTTCATCACTTAATTGGATAATAAAATACACCCTTAGTTTATGTTTTTTTTCTAACTCCCATTAGGCTCAACCTCTTCCGTCAATGATTCTTTATTGTATACTAGCCGTCGGGCACCCACGTTGTGTGTGCAATTCATAAACTTAATCAATAAAAAGCATAATGATTTGGGTGGAAATTATTTAGATATATAGAAAAGGAAAAAAAAACAAAACAAAACAAAACGTAAACTACAATTACCTTTTGGGGAAAAAAAACACTTAAATTTGAAATATGATATACTTTCAATAAAAGTAATACAATAATACGAATGGTACATAGAAAATTGTGTCATCCATTATAAACCAACTATTGGGGTCACCTCCCTACACAAATTAATTTTTTGTGGAAACTTTGCTTCTTAGCACAAAGAAAGATAAAAATTTGTGAAAATTGATTGAGAGGAGAATGACCATTATTGGTTCAGATTTGAATCAACCTTGACTTCTCCATGAGTTTCTATGCATATATGTGATGCATACAACTAATGAATTTAGCATGTCTTTGAATACACATAGATATAGTCATGTTGCATAGACACATACATATTTAAAATAAAATTAGAAGAAGAAAAAATTCAAAACAATAGCATTGGATTACCAAAATTATAGTCATGTTGCACGGACTTTGGGGGTAATTGTTGGAAGCGGTTTGTTTAGTTGCAAGCGGAAAGACGCTAGCACAATAGAAATATCCAATAGATAACAATGGAGAGAGGAAGGAAATAGGAAATTGACCGAGTTTTTCTTTTAGACAAACGGTAGAAAGTAACCAAAATTCAAAAACCACTAAGAAGTTATCAGGAACTATTTTTCTTGAGAAAGAAAGAGGTGGCAGTTACATCTTTTTCTTATTTTACCTTTGATTTATCCGTGTTTCGTAATGACCATCTAACCCCCTAAAATTTGTATTTTTAAATGGTTAAAGTTATTGGTTTTTAATGTAATTAAGGGTGATAGTAAAAAGAGTTTGGGACCCCTCCCTTTCTCTTTATCGAATAGTATAGATTAAGCCCTAGTTTCATATTTTTCTTATGCATTTCACTGGGTCCTAACTATTTTTTTCCAACTGTTATTCTTATTAATTTGAACAAAGCAGCCTTTGTATTATATTTCTCTTCTAAATTACAATTTATAAAGAAATCTTCAAATATCAATTTTAGAATATGATTCAAAATACAAATTGATAAAATCATTACGATTAATATTTTAATAGGCTAGGTAGTGAGAATTTTGATTGATGAAATTTTCAAGATTAATATGCTGGGACGGGAATATTATAGAAGGAACAGAGAAAAAAAATCAAAAATAATAATGATGAATTTTGTAAACAAAGAGGATATGAAATATCAAAATTCCTCTTCCAAGGTGTTATAGAAAATAATTACTCTAGACATGTTTAAATGACATTCGATGGTAATTTTTTTTCAAAATCAGATAAATACTCAAGAAAAGAGGAAGAACAAATAGATCCAAAAGAAAAGAAGAATTAAGAAAAGTGACTATGTAAGATTTGCTTTCTTTTCTTTCCCTTACTAAATTCATGAACCAAACCGAGCCAAGTCATTTTAACTTACTGACATAATTTGACTTTTTTGTAGAACTCAAGTATGATGATAACAATTACTCCCTCCGTCCCATTTTATGTGTTCGTCTTGGGGAATCCAACTATTTAAGGTGACAAAAAGAATCTACACCTACTTTCCACAATTGCCCGTAATCATTGCACTTGCTTTTTTTGTTTTGTTTGGTGTTAATTACAAGGAAGGGTAGTTTGGGAAACTATGTAAAATTTTCATACTAATTTTGGAAAGTGGACAACAATTTTGGGACATCCTAAAAAGAAAAGATAGACACATAAAATGGGACGGTGGGAGTATATAAATTATACGTATTGAAAATAATAATAGCAATTGTTAGTCATAATAAAGTAAAATACTCAATTAAGTTTTAGAGTAAACATGTTAAATGGAGAACCGAGATAGGGCTCAATGTATTAGGTGCATTTCCATTGTCCATATTTTTCTATATGAGATACCCAACACTAATTGGTAATTACAATGATGGGTATATCAACCCAAATATATCATGTTTTCCATTTTGGAAAGATAAAAACAGAACCTAAAAAAAAATATAGGATTTAATTAGGACTCTTTTAGTTAGCTCAAATTGGGGAGTAAATGAAATTGTGATGACCAACAATTTAGCGGTTACGACCTATCAAAAAAAAAGGTAAAAACGTGATACTTACCATTGTTATTATTAGGAAAGAATTCCTCACCCAATCCACCAATCAAAAAGGACTCTTATGGACCAATAAACAAAAAGAGACATACCAATTTTTAAAATTACTTAAGTGAAAAAGTGGCATACGAAAATAAGTGGCATACCAAAATAAAAATGTTATTAAAACTCTAAGAAAATTACTTAAGTGAAAGTGCACCGATTGATAAAAGTGTAAAACACTTATAGCCATCGGTGCACTTATATATATTATAGATATAGATATAGATATAGATATATATCAGTCAGGCTATAAAGAGGACGCCATTTTTTATTAAAGAGCGGACCTCTTTTTTGGCCATGTAAAAAGTGAGAATTTCTCACAAAAAAGTGAAAATTTCTCACATAATTTAATATTTAGAGAATCTTTAGAGAATCTCTGATATATATATATATATATATATATATAATACTCCCTCCGTCCCATATTAAGAGTCTCTTTTGGGAATTCCAACTTATTAACCTTGATTTTGATGAGATTTTCAACTTTCCAATGTTACCCTTTTTTAAATTCAAAATTATAGTGTCACATAAAAAAAAGAGATGGAAGAGTTGGATATAATAAATGGCAAATTTGGAAAGTGTGTATTAAAGTACTTTGACTTTTCAAAGAGGACTCTTAAAATGAGACATCAAAAAATGGCATCAAGAACTCTTAATACAATATTGCTACAATCACCGACCAGTACCGAGAGATTATACCGAAAATAGCTGGACCCCACTATTTGATACACATTGCTTGTTTGAAAACAAATGGGTCGGATCATAAAAAAAAAAAAACCAGCGATTTTATATAATTAAAAAAAACCCGCCCAATTCATGACCCGCCCAATTCATTCCGTGGGTTTACAAGTGTGGGCTCCACACATTAAGTTGGTGCAATATTTTGGTTCCAATCGGTGGACGTAGCATTATTGTATGTATCTAGATGACAATCAGACCAAACACCACCTATTGGTGTTCATATTTTGCTTTGCTTTGCTCCCAAGGGCGGACCTAGCACTGGGCTCAGCTGGGCTGTAGCCCAGTGCAGGTTTTGTGGGACAAATTTTATTAAGCCCAGCCCATCCTGATTCAGCCCACCACAGCCCACCCTCGCTGGAAAAAAATTCATTTCTATAGGGCCCAAAAGGAATCGAACCCAAGACCCATGGCAAGAATAACCACTGTCTTACCACCGATCTAGAAACTGATATGTTAGAATCCCTCTCGAACATTATTTATTTGTTACACATAATAGTATCTGAATTATAATAGTAATAGTATCTGAATTATAATAGTAATAGTATCATATGTTACTGCATTATTAACCTAACAAAACTAAACCTTGTGTCCCAATCATGTGTTACTCTATTACTAAATGATATACTTTATATATTCATACTATTTAGCCAAATTGTAATAAAGTTCATTCTAAATATTAGACTCAATTAACACTTATTTTTCTTTAAATATTTTGTTCTAACACTTTTTTTCTTTCACTCCATGCTTGTTTACTTTTGTAAGTAATAGATCCCCCCCAAAAAAAAAAATTAGAGTAATCGTGGACCAAATAGACAAAAAAAAATAAATAAAAAAAAATCGAGGGTGCTGTCTTCGAACCCCTGTATTTTTACGACACAATATACACATTCATTCAATCACAGCCCACCCTAGATGACCATCCTGGGTCCGCCCTTGTTTGCTCCCCCCCACTTCTAGCATTGTACTTGATGACATTAGTGCCTTGTTTGTTTCTTTTCTTTTCTTGTTTTCTGTCAGTTCATGCAATGAAGTCCATGTTATTGTAACTTCATTTAGTCTCAAATATGTACTGTCTCATACACACTTTGTTTTATCACTTGGTAGATTTGGAAGTCCTCTTCATACGATGCAAGTGTAACCTCAAGAAAAGGGTCATTCTTACTTCCCAACATTGTCTGATCATTCACGAAACTATGCTTAAGGAATAGTCTAGTTACACGTTTGGGTCTTCATACAAATCCCTTGACAACCGGATTACTCAAATATTTTTTTAGCCAAAACAAATCAATTCAGAGTTTAGTCGTATTTTCTGCCATTTCTTCACTTGTTTTGCTCCTACTTGCTACTTATGTTAACCACGGTGTTGAGTTTTAGTTGTAGTTATTTCCAGTCTCAAGGGTAATAATCTGAATTATCCTTAAATTGATAATCTTTCCTCAAGTCGATTTGTTATCATCCTTAGTATTTTTTTTCACGCTATCAGATGCTTTTTGTTCTCTTTCTTCATTTCTAGTGCTGTCAGAAGGTTTAATCATCTAGTGCCAAAACTACCCTTACTTATCCTAGTGAAAAATACTCCTTAGTAAGTGTAGACACCCCGATTTTGACCGACCGTCGAATTTAGGAGAGCGTCACCTCCGCGTCCAATGATGACAATGACCGAAAAATTTGAAGTATTCCAAGCTCTTCAGAAAATCTCCAAAACGCGATAAAATTTCACAGAAGAAGGAGAAATATCAGGTATTTAGGAGATTTCAGGTATAAGACATGATTTTTGGAAAGGATCTTCAAAAATAATTTGTTTCAAAAAGGGGGAAGTCCTAAAAAGGGGAATCTCAGCTAAAAACGGCACACGGCAGAATGCTGCGGCACTCATTGAGTGCCGCGCGGCAGTCAGAGAGAGCCGCTCCGGCATTCACCAAGTGCCGCCGCAGATTTCTGACTGCCGTTCACTTTTTAAGTCTGTATTTTGCAGTGCAATACGTATGCGTATGCGAATAAGAACAAAAAACTGATAAAGTAAGACTGACAAAAACGCGGCAAACAATTAAATGCCGCGGCAGTTGATGAGAGCCGCGCGGCATTCACGAAGTGCCGCAACGGCTGTCGTTGAGTGCCGCAGCGGCAGTCACGGACTGCCGCGACAGTCTCTGGACTGCCGCGCTGGGCAGCAGTCTGTTTAATTTCAGAAAGTACACATTGTACCACCAAATGAGAGAATTACATATGTTTTTTGCTCCGAAATTCATCAAAAATACCTGGTAATTTTGCCTATAAAAGAGAAGGGATCTTCCTTGGAAGAGGAGGACCAAGAGAAAAATATTGGGGGGGAAGAATACATGCAAAAACACTTCCATTACACCAATATTTTAGGGAGAAAAGAGAGTGTTTAGAGAATTAGAGAGAAGAGCTTGGAAGATCTTCAAAGAAAAGAAAACTTTGAGGATAATTTGGAGGTGATCCTCTAAACCACAAGTCATTTATTTGCATGCTTTCACTTTTAAAATCATTAATCCTCAAATTACTTTGTCTCCTTTTGTTCATTTCCTTTTGCTAAACATACTTCTTCCTTGAGACTCTTGGAGATTTTTAATATCTTTCTTGGTCTCTTGAGTATGATCCTTTGAATCCCATGTGAGCTTATGCTTTACATGGAATTCAAGGCTTGATCATCATTTTTATCTTATAAACAAGTAGATGGACCTAAGCCCATACTCATGACTTATGTCCTCTAGCTTGGTGTTTCATGGAATCCTTTCCATATTCCTTTGAGACTTTTTAAGTATTAGTCATGTCTTCACCTCCAAATGACCATCAAATGGTAGGAGAAGGTGATTTGAGGTCTAAGCCCATTTCCATGGTTTAGACTTCTTGTCTTGAGATTTCATGAAGTCAAGTCATACTCCATTTGAAATCCACAAATATAAAGATCTTTAGCCTCCAATGACCATCAAATGGTAGGAGAGAATAGTTTAGTTAAGTCCAACTTCATGGTTTAATAGTTGGGGTTAGCAAGTAAATGTTGAACTTAAAAATGAAAATAGTGAGTTCACAAACTGTTTTCGATCAAGGATTTTTAGTTCAAAATCTAACCGTTGAAATTAAGTGAAACCAACGGGAAAGTGTCAATAACACATTGTTCTACCACTGTAATTTTTGTTTTAAGGTGGTTTCATGTTTAGAATGGTTTGATCATGGGTTTTGTGAAGCAACAATAATCTGTCCAGAATTTCAGAATAGTTTCAGAACAGCAACACTCTTTTGAAATAACTAAATCAGAGTTCTAACAAAGTTTTTGTGACCCAAAATAATTTTTTCCAAGTAGATTAATGTGTTAGGAAGTCACCCTAAAAAGAACAAAGCAATTCTGATTTTTTTACTATTTTTAATAAATCGTGCAAGAATTCTGGACAGGAGATTGTAAGATGCTGAGTGATGTCTAGTATTTTCCATATTCCCGGAGATCTAACCGTTGAAACCTCGATTTTCTTTTTGATTTGGAAACTAGACTCACAGAGGCATCTTGTGTCCAAAATTCATCAACATCAAACCATAAGAGACATGCTTTTTATTTTCTTAAAAGTCTGGTCTGCTCTCTGCAATTTTCAGAGTTTTATGACACACTTGACCAACTTTGTTAATAATGGGTTAAAAGGTTTTTCTATAACTTAGGGCTTAAACCATGCTTCAATAATGATTAGTTGAGCTTGAATTCAAAGTTTAAGAGTATTTCATAGTTTATTCTTGTCCATGTACATATTCATCCATATGGTTTGACACTTGTAATTAGGATTTATTTGCTTTGGATTTAATTACATTAGATAGATTTAAGCTAGAAATTTAGGATTGATATTTCTAACATCATATTTTGCATATCATGTGAACTAACCCTTTGTTTTGTAGCGCTATTAAGGTACGATTTCTCAATCCCTCTCTAGTTTATTAAATTCATTGATTTTATTTGATTTTCGACCTCATGCGCGACACCTTAGAGTTAAGATTTGCCTTATGTGTATATATGGATTAGAGACTCTTTTCCTAGGTTTTATTTAATCGCATGCATTGCACGTTTAATATTCGCAACCGGATCCCGGGTAAGCTCTCTTGTTCCCTACTGCATATCATGTTGTTTGCTATTTGAATTACTTGGCTTATGAATGATATTTTGTCAATTGCAATTTTACACCCCTTTGGACATGTTTTTGTAATGTATATATATATATATATGTATTAGTTGAGGGCACACTTAAATTAATAATTCGATTAAAAAAGGATGTTGAGTAGAGGCCTATCGCAAGATAGGATGAGAGAGGGTGTTTTAGTCCGACGGGCTCCTTCCTCTCTCATTCCATAATCCCCGGACCTATTTAATCTTTGGTTTCGCAAAAGATCAGTTTCCTTTAAATGGTTTCTTAATTTTCCTTTTAAAAATTAAGTGGCGACTCATTTGTTTTTGAAATTGAAATTTAGAAAAGACTTTAAGAAAAGCTGTGGGTAAGTCAACCTATGATATCCACAATCTGGCGACTCTGCTGGGGATCGAACCCAGAATCTCTGGTTTCACAGACCAGAATTTTTGATTTTGGGTTCACTTGAGGATTAGACTTGAAAAACATCCTTTTAATTGAATTAAATAATCTTTGTGTGCCTGTTGCATTGCACTTGCATGTCTCGCCAGTCGATTGCACGGAACTATGACCTTGGAGGCTCGGGGCAACCCGGTCGGTCAAGTCATCATGGGACTGTGTGATCACCCTTGATCTCGTACCATGATTTGGTATATGAAGCATCCTATCGGGTGTATGTCAAGGGTCCCTTATTTGACCAAAACCCGACCTCTGCACGGTAGTTTCCATAGAACCTTTCAATCTTAGGGAATCAACTCTTGATTAGGACTATGTGCTAGGAAGATTGTATGGGGATTATTTGAGATGATGACGACGCTTACTTGATGAAGATGTATAACCCCTTAATCACTTTTAGCAATCCCCCATCATGTCTCACGACATCTGGGAAGATGCCAAACTTTGATTTATGAGGTTATGCTTCTTATATCGCGTTAGCTAAGCATCATTGACCTTGTATGTATCCAAACCTATGGAAAGTACGGTGATAATCCAATCATGTGATCCTTCTACCCTAAGAATTTCAAAAATCGGTCTTTGAAAACAAATAAGATTTCCGCGACCTTTATTCAAAAAACACACTCTTTCAAAAACTTGGGAGGTCGCTATTAAAATTTTAAAGCCAAGATTTCGAAAATTCATGCTTTTCAAAAATTCAAAAGTTTTGACCCAATCACATTGTGATCCAAAATTTTTGAAAATTTGTTTTCTAAAGAAATGCTTTTCAAATGAATTTCGAAAACCCTAAAATTTCCAGACATCGAAGGGTAAGAAGGGTCACAATGAATGGAGAAATCATCGCATTTGACATGAATGAGGATTTTATGTGCTTATGTGTTTTATGTGTTAGGACTAGAATTTTCCTTTCTTTTGCATATAGAATAGGCACACACACACACATGCATTACATCCGCATGATGCCAGTCTTCCTCGAATAAAATAAAGATAAAAGGGTTTTTCTAAAAAAGAAATTTTCAAAATTGGTTGTAGGAGCAAAAATAGCAAACCAAGGGTGGTTTAGGGATCCTACGGCACGACTAGTGAGGAGAGGATACACTGACATGGCCGAAGAGAACAACGAAGAGATGACCGGGTTGAGGGTACTAGTAGAACAGCAGGCGGAACAGATGCGAAGACAGGCTGAAAACATGAACCGGATGATGGGAATGATAGAAGAACTGAACCGCCGACCACCGCATATGGTTCCACCTGTCATGGACCCGCCTTTGGGAGGAGGAGACGGGGATTGGTTCGACGATCAAGAGGCACATTGGAATGATGCACTGAGAGCCAACAGGGACAGAGAGAAAGATGAGAAAGAGAAGCTGCTGACCGAGAAGATAGAGAAGTTGGAGAGGGTAATGCGCAAGGCTCAAGGGGTGGATACCTACCTGATGGAACTGGAAGGATTGTATGACGGAGTCCATGAGACGCTGCCGGCCGGCTTTAAAATGCCTGTCTTTGATAAATTTGATGGCACAGGCAACCCCCGCAGTCATGTCCGAATGTGCATAGGAGCTTTTCAGCCTAGTGGACTGAGCACTACCATGATGGCTGTCCTATTTCAACAAACCTTAACAGGAGCCGCTTTATCGTGGTACCTTACTCTTGAACCAAGTAAAACTAGGGTATGGGAAGAAGTAATTAAGGCATTTGTGGCACAGTACGAATACAATCAGGACTTGGATGTTACTGTCCGAGATTTGGAAACAACCAGGCAGGGGAACAAAGAATCATTTGCCGAGTATTTGAGCCGATGGAGAGGGAAAGCTGCGAAAATGGTACAAAGGCCATCCGAAAAGGACCAAATCCGAATGCTGATGAAAAATCTACAGCCAGTTTATCAGGAGAAGATGAGATTTCAATCAATCAATACCTTTGCTGAGGTGTTCGATGTGGGGACGAGAATCGAAGATGCAATTCAAGAAGGGACAATCAAGAAGGAAGAACCACAAAACCGATATCGGAGGCCCAGTTATGGATCAAATGGAGGGCATTCGGGGGGTCACTCTGGCCCCACCGATGTCAATGCACTTAGCGAGCCGGAGACAAAATTCGACATCACCAAAAGTCATCCAAGAGGAGGGGAGGATAAGCCAATGAGGAAGTTTTCAGATTTGGGAGTATCATTATCAACCGCCCTCAATAGGCTGTTAGCAAAGGGGCATCTCCGTCAGCTGGAACCTCGACCACCGCCGAGTCCACTCCTGCCGTACTTCAAAGGAGATCTCTACTGCAAATATCATCAACAAAAGGGCCACTCGACTGATCGGTGTATGAGGTTAAGGCATGACATACAAGACCTCATTGACAACAAAGTGATATCCGAGCCACCTGTCAAGGCTCCCAATGTCACCAAGAATCCACTGCCAAACCATCGTGCTGTACCACCACCGCGAGGCCTGTACTTCTTAGGGGTGGGAGAAACAACATTTGATCCATCCAAGCTAATCACAAAGGTCGGGGAACCAAAGAAGTTTTATCAGTTACCAGAAAATCCGAAAATCTGCATGATTGGAGGCCAGCCAGAGGTATGGGAGAAAGAAGCAACGAGACAATCAGATTGGTGGGTTCAAGGAAGTAATGATCGTAACATAGACCAAGTGGAGGAGGATGACCTATGGTATCAAAGCGACGAAGAGGTGAAAGAGAGCTCGAAGACCGTCTCAGAAACCGATAACATTTGGGCAAACGAGGAAATCGACCATTTGACTCGATCTGGTAGACACTTCAAGCCGCATGAACTAGAGGAAGATCACCCGGGGAGAGAGTTGGAGAAAGGGAAAGAAAAGATGAATGAAGAAGAAGAAGAGGATAGGGTTTTAAGGCAAATGAGGAAGACGCAAGCTAACATCACTATCTGGGGACTGCTGATCGCCTCCAAAAAACACAGGCAGGCAGTCTTGGATGCTCTGAACCAATCCGATGTCTCTATCGATACAGCGTCGGAGGACCTCATAGGGCTGATCGGCAAAATTCCAACTTCAGCTATTACCTTCTCGTCAAATGACTTACCTCCGGGAGGACCCACGCTCAACAAGCCGTTGTATATCACCGTTGAATGTTTGGGGAACACCGTACCCGCTTGTCTCGTCGACAACGGGTCTGCTCTTAATGTATGTCCCTTCCGCACTGCTAAGCGCATGGGTCTGGAAGAATCGACATTTATACCGTCTGAACAAAAGGTGAGAGCATATGACAACACTCAGAGGACTGTCATGGGCATAATTCTCCTTCACCTCGCTGTCGGCCCACTTGAAAAAGAAGCCGAATTTCAGGTCATCGACATTCCCGCTTCTTTCAACCTACTGCTTGGGAGGCCATGGTTAGACAGTTTGGGCGTCATACCGTCAACGATCCATCAAAAGGTTAAGTGTATCTGGGAGAGCAAGGTCTGTGATATCCTCGGGGACAGTTGGGTCCGTTTGTCCGGAGCATCATCGAGCGCGCCAGTTTTGGAACTGCAGCTACAAGAAGAAGAAGCGAAAATGGGAGGATTCGAGTTCATCAGCGTGATAGGAGAAGGAAAGCCGGGGGAGTCTCTACCACCCCATTTCGATCAATATACTAGTCCAGTGGTCGCCGGAATCATGAAGAAAATGGGCTTCTTTCCAGGACTGGGCTTGGGTGTAGACACCCCAATTTTGACCGAACTATTAAACTTAGGGGGGATTTACCTCTAGAAATCAATGATGAATAATGTCCCGACGATTTTCTTCAAGTTCATCGCTTCGACTTCTGAAAAGCTTCAAGCTCCCAAAACTTGCTCCTAATATCCCTAAATTTGGCCAATCACTGACCATCTGTCTCGAGCTCACTAGATCATGGGTTACTTTCTAAAAAAAATAGAATAGATTGAATAATAATAATAATGATATTTTATAAAAATAACATTGTTTCTCACATTTTTAGATTCAAAAAGAAAAAAAAAAAAAAAAGATACTATTTGGTGACTCATATGATTAATTTAGATTTAAAATGAAAAATGTGTCTACATATATATATATATATATATATATAAGAAAAGGAAAATAATAAAAGAAAGTATCCCATGTGATTTGGAGAGTTAGAGATTCCTTGGCATATTCTTAATCCAAAGTAAATACCCAAAAAGCCCTTTGTTGGGCACTAATCTCCCATGTGTTTTGAAGATGCTCTAGAATGTTCTTTTATTCTAGCCAACTTAAATGCCCTTCAAGTTTCTTGGAATTACATAGAAGTGCCATGGAGAGTTAGAGATGCCATAGAATATTCCTAACCCACCCCAAATTGACCTATCTACCCTTATCTTGGCCTCCAAGATAATGAAAGTCTATAAAAAAACTCATTTCTCTCATTTTGGGAGGAGACACTTGAATGGTATAGAAAAAATATTGGGAGAGCTTTAGAGGAAAGAAATATAGAGAGAGAAACTCTACCAATTATTTTACCCAAATCCCACCAAAACTCCACCCAACCATCAAATCACCATGGAAGGAGCTTGAAGCTTGAGGAAGAAGAAGAGGAAAAGCTTGAGGAATTCAACATCTCTACAAGTTTTGAGAAGATCTAGAGGTAAAGCCTTCAAATATATATATGTATAATAATAATAATAATTCAATCACAAGTTCATAGTTCTAGGAAATTTTACACATTTTCAAAACCTCTCTTCCTACCCCATTTCATCACACACCACTTAGAACTTGTGATTGAATTTCATAATATTTCGTTAATTTGGATCAAAAACAAGTCTATATATTTGAAGTTTAAATGAGTCTTGAAGTAAAACTTTGGTCCTTTTCTTTATTTGTGTTTGTTTAGATTCATGGGACCTTCAATGTCTCACTTGAATCTTAGCAACCAAAACCCAATATTCTCATAAACTTATGATTTATGAGGGGATTGAGGTTGATTTTTTAGTATATTGAGTTAATGAAGTCCAAACTACATCCATAGTTTGGGACCATTACCTTGGGATTTTATGAAGTTCTTTGTACTTTATTAAAACCCATGAGTTCAAGAATTATTTAGTCTCCAATGACCATCAAATGGTAGGAGAAATGTGTTAGTTCAAGTCTACTCCCATGGCTTAGACTAATCTTTCCCATAGGTTTTGAGAAGTCTTTCATACTTCATCTAAAACCTACATACGAGTATGTCTCTAGTCTCCAATGACCATCAAATGGTAGGAGTGATAAGTTGAATTCAAGCTTGGGTCCATAGGTTTGAGTTCTTTATTTGAGGATTTTGTGAAGTTCATTTCAATACTTCATCAAGATCCATAAGTGTAAGGTGTCTTTAAACTCCAATGACCATTAAGTGGTAGGAGTAGTGATATGGATCCAAACTTTTATCCATGAATTTGAGTTCATTGTTCTTTGGATCTTGTGAAGTCCATGCCATACTTCAATAAAACCTATGAGCATATATGTCTCTTAGTCTTCAATGACCATCAAGTGGTAGAAGAAGTAGTTTGGTTTGAGCCCAACTTCATGTTTTTAATAGTTGAGGCCAACCAACAAAGTTGAACTAGCAAAATGAAAACAGTGAGTTCACAAACTGTTTTTTATCAAGGATTTTTAGTTTGAAATCCGACCGTTGGAATCGAATGAAACCAACGGGAAAATGTTCATAACACAAAGATCCACCACTGTGATTTTTGTTTTAATAAGGTTCTATGTTTTGAATGGTTTGATCATGAGTTTTGTGAGACAACCACAATCTGTCCAGAATTTCAGAATAGTTTTAGAACAGCAAATCGATTTTAAAATTGATAGATCAGAGCTCTAACCAAGTTTTCATGACTTCTAATAATTTTTTATAAGAACCTTAATGTGTTAGGAAGGTTCCCTAAAAATAATGATGCAATTTGGATTTGTTTGCTATTTTTAAAAAATCATACAAGATCTCTGGACAGAGAGTTGCAAAATCCTGAGTGACGTCTGGTATTTTCCATATTCCCGGAGATCTAACCGTTGAAACCTTGATTTTCTTTTTGGGTTAGAAACTAGACTCACAGAGGCATAACATATCCAAAAATCATTAATATCAAACAGTTTGAAGTATTTTATTTCTATTTTTGAAAACCTGGTCTTCTCTCTGTAATTCATAAAAAAACTGCTCCTATTTTTGTCTAATCTTATTTATTTAAACTCAAATGGTCTCCTAATGTCTTGGAATCCAAATCATGTTTTGAATAATGATAATTTAGCTTAAATCCAGAGGCTTAGTGATCCAAATTAGTGAATAAATTCATGTCCCATTCTTGTTCATATTCATGCATTCATTCATACATGTTAATATTCATAAGGAGGACTTATCTCTTGTCTAAGATGAATCTAATTGAACATGACTTAGGATTAATTACTCTTTGATATTATATCTTGTCTAAGGCATGCGTACTAATCTTTGTTTTGTAGCGCATTTGAGGTACAACTTCTCATCCCTTCTCTAGTTTAATTCTATTCTTTGATTTATATTGATTTTCGACTCTATGTGCGACACCTTAGCCTAAGTTTTGCCTTATGTGTATATATATGTTAGAGACCTTTTCTTAGATTTATTTTGTTCTTGCATGCATTGCACGTTTAATATTCGCGGCCGGATCCCGGGTATGTTTTCTAGTTCTCTATTGCATATCATGTTGTAATAACCCTAAAATTCAGTAGCATTAATTATATTTAATTCATTAGCATTTCTAATTTACTGAAAATAGTCTTTAATAGAAATCTTAATTGTAGCACTTAGAAATTTTCTTAATGGAATTTATGTTCAAATAATTATTATTCTATAAATGTAATTTATTTGGGTAAATATATTCTTACATAGATTGGTTATAAATGGATATACCAATGCTAGCTTATTTGACTAATCCTATCATATCTTTTTAATAAACTAAAACTCTACTTAACTTAAAAGAAAAACAAATAAGATTTTAAAAGAAAAAGAAAAGAAAGTGGAACATGATAAATCATATCTTTTTAATAAACTAAAACTCCACTTAATTTAAAAGAAAAACAAATAAGATTTTAAAAGAAAAAGAAAAGAAAGTGGAACATGATAAATCATATCTTTTTAATAAACTAAAACTCCACTTAATTTAAAAGAAAAACAAATAAGATTTTAAAAGAAAAAGAAAAGAAAGTGGAACATGATAAATCATATCTTTTTAATAAACTAAAACTCCACTTAATTTAAAAGAAAAATAAATAAGATTTTAAAAGAAAAAGAAAATAAAATAGGAGTATCAATGTAATAAATTAAAACCTTACCTAATTAAATTAATGAAGCACTACATTTTTTTTCTTGCTATATAAACACACATCCATGAGTTATTTTTCACACCACAAATTCCTCACCACTTCATAAGATTATATTTGGAGAGAGAGAGCTAGGAAGTAAAAGAGTGAGAATTCTTGTATTTTCCTATCATCAAATCAAGGTAAGTTCTTTTCTTCTCTATATTTATATAGTTTATAAATACTCACATTTACATTATTTTCAGTAATAATTAGATCCTATTAGCTTAATTTAGGAAGGGTTAAATTAATTATTAATCTAGAATTAAGAACATAGCTAGATTTGATCAAAATGGTAAAATTCTTATATCTCTTTACTCCGACCACATTAAATTCTGAAATTTTAGAGGTAGACTCTTTTAATGCCCATGAAACTACCCTTAAAACAGTTTTTGATTTGCTTGTACCGTTTGAGTTTTATTTAGGATTCGTCTTAAAGGGTAAATTGGTCATTTCACATTCTGTGATTCGAATTTGCTAAAACCAACTTTAGATTTGGATTCTCCACAAAATTTCACTCAAGATAGACATTAATTTCACTTAAAAAGGTTAAGAAATGAGTGAGTTATGGCCATTAGAAATTTGGAATTACAATCTGCCAAACAGGGCATTCTGCCCAGTGTATTTCCGAAAATTACATTTACACCCCTGAAAACTTTAAACGAACATATAAAGGTCTACCGATATCGGATTTGATCACGGTTTCAAGCGTAGAACTTATAATTCTGTTAATTACAATCTGATATAGTAAATTTACAGTTTTTGGATATTTTTACATGATCCCTGTATTTTTGTGTATTTACAGAATGACCCCTAAACTTTTAAAAAGGGTATTTTTAGTCATTCTGGGATTTTGTAAACTCATTATAAATCACTTATATATTCTATAATGATATTATGATAATATATACTGTTTTATAATTTTAATAATTATAAAACTATAGAATAATATTATTTTAATACTTATCAATTGATTTAAATAGAGGTTGATTATTTTATCATAGCTATTATATTTCTTAAACTATGGGAAAAATATAAAAATATTCTTATGGCATTTTATGACCATTAAAAATAGTTCCACACTTAAATTATGGTATTGGGTATGAAAATGGAATTACGGTCCTGTTATGACTATTTTAAAAATAGCGTTAGTAAATAAGTTAGGCCTTGTCAGATTTTAAATTATGAAATCCCTTATACTTCAGTATTATTCTGTATCATTAGAATATAACAAATAGATATTACAATTAGAAATGTTGGGGTACTAAGTACGAATAACTACTAATTTATTTATATCCTTTGAGTAATAAAATTGATAAAAGAAAAGTAATACGCTATTAATATTATGATTTTATAAAGAATAGTTTAACGAATAAATTCTCACCCTTATGGAGATTATATATGAGCTTTACGGCTCAATAGTAACTATTTAAAAATAGTATTTTAACTTCCAAAATTAGTAGTAAATAATCTATAACTCAGAAAAATATGCCGTCAATTCCTATAGTCTTAAAATAACGTCTAGTATTATATTTAAAAGTTTGGAGACAATCCGACATTATCTAAAATACAGCTTATTTGTAGAATCTACGTTTGTGTAGGAAACTCTATTTTGAAGTAGGAACTACAACGGACTCCAAATTGAGTCCAGTTAGTAATGTTGAACTTAGTATAGAGTTAAGAATATGATAGTGAAGTCTTGACATAGTTTTAGCATATTTACAGGAATACCCTAGAGAAGCCTTAATTACCGCTTTACACTATGATTACAATTGGATATTAAATGTTTAGTTCCTTTACCTGTATTAATGTAGGAACCACTTCATCGTCAATTCCTAAGTCACCAAGGTGAGTGTTCGTATCCTATATTTAATTCAACTCTATATGTGAGTGTTTATTACCTTTTCTCAAACTCTATATTAACTCAATATATAATGAGTAAATTTTACTATACTACGTAAAGTATCAAAATTATTAAAGTTATTTTCGGAACATTTTTCTTGGTTCCTGGAAGGGTTTTAGCATTCAAAACTTATTATTCTCAAATGTGTCAATTTATTCCAATGTCATGTATCTTTTGAAATGCCATTATTTAAATTCTTCATTTATTTAAAGTGTCAATTACCACCACAACAAATTATAAAGTATAGCCTATGTATGCGATGTAATGAAGCCCAAGTGGCTGGTCCTTTGGACCCATGAAATGAGTCCGACTGTAGGGTTGCCTTTGATCATTGTGCGATGTTAAGTAATGATGAACGTGTGCGTGAGTGGGTGGTTGGTAATTTGACATTCATATCAAATAGTCCAATTCAATATCATTGACTTCTCATTTATTTCGTATTTCTTATCGATAATGTTGATTCTCTTTTACTTCGTATTCATTGTATAAATGCCATTGCAATTGTTATATCCTTCTTTCAAGCATGAACAATTCCTTTTGAGATCTTTTAAACAGGTTATGTTCATTCACTGAGCCTTACGCTCACACTCTCCAAATATTTTTAAAACCCTTTTCAGGTGACGAAGTGACGATGATAGGCTATTACAGAACCCTTAGAAGAACAGAACATTTTGATAGAAGATAAAGATTATCTTCTTGATGCAAATGAGGAGTAGATGATTGTTAGATATGTAGAATATTTAGAAGATTTACGCCTTCAAATGTAATAGTAATTTTCAAGATTTATGTAGACTTCGATATATAAACAGAATTAAGCTATGATTGCTTCCGCTAGAGCTCTATTTAATTACGAAGAGGCCTAGAGGCCGGTCTCGAGCCCAGAATTTTGAAGTCGAATTTTGGGGTCGTGACACATGTTGCTTGCTACTTGAATTACGTGGCTTATGAATGATATTTTGTCGTTAGCAATTTTGCACCATTTCCAACATGCTTGTGTAATGTATATGTATATATGTATTAGTTGAGGGCATGCTTAGATTAATAATTTGATTAAAAAGGATGTTGAGTAGAGGCCTATCGCGAGATAGGATGAAAGGGGGTGTTTTAGTCCGTCGGGCTCCTTCCCCTTTTATTCCATAATCCCCGGACCCAGTTAAATCTTTGGTTTCGCAAAAGATCGGTTTGCTTTCAAAATGGTTTCTTAATTTTCCTTTTAAAAATTAAGTGGCGACTCTTTGTACTTGAATTTGAAAAATTGTTTTAAAAAACAAAAGTGGGCCCAAATGCCGGTATCCACATTGGGAAAAAACCTTCAGGGCCTGCCAGAGGCTCCAAAAATCCCAACTCAGACTCACACTCATGGCTTGGGGTACCAGCCAACAAAAAAGGAATTGAGAGCAAAGAAAAAGACCGTCAATGTGCCACTAGACCCTTACTTGAAGACCCTCAACGGGTATTTTGTGAAGGAAGGAGAAGATTTCCCCTTCTGTGGTTTTCCAGAACCATGGATGGACCAAAAGGACAAATGCATGAAACCGGGGTTCGAGATCTTTTTCTCCCATGAAATTTTCGAGTACAAAGACCCATTTTTGCAAATGCCTGAAAAGTCTGTTGCTGCCAAGGACTGGATTGGTGCGCTAGACGGTTCTGCCATGAAAGACCTGTTAGGCGAAGGGAACGCAGAGGTCATAAAGGAGGATCCCGGAAAGACCAAAGGTGAATACGTCGAGGGCATAGTGGAGGAAGCTGCCGAGAGTAAAGAAGATGGGGAGGATCAGGAAAAGACCGACAAGGGGAAGGCTGAGGAAGAAGAGATGGAGGAAGTCACCAAGACATGAGAGCCGGAAGAATGCTTCATTACTGACTTGGAAGGAGAGAGCAAGAAAGAGTGGGTTTTTGAGTCTAGTGATAGGTTCCCCCCACACCCAGAGTCTGTAATGGCCCAAATGAGGCGTCTTTCAATTTCCATGTCTGTTGTAATCACCCCAAAGAAAATCAATGAAAGTATGACTGATTCTGCCTACTCGAACGCGCTTAATGAATGTGATGAATGTGGTGATCATGAAATACCTATTGAACTGCAAAAACTAATTGAAAAAGAAAAAGAATCTGCATGTAAAATCATTGAGAACACCCTAACAATTAATCTAGGAAATGAAAATGATCCTCAAAATGTCTTTATCGGCTCTACACTTAGCAATAAAGAAAGCAAAGAACTAATCAGTCTATTAAATGAATTCAAAGATGTTTTGCATGGTCTTATAATGATATGCCAGGTATCGATCCAAAAATAGTCCAACACCACATCCCCCTCTTTCCCAATTCCAAACCCGTAAAACAAAAATTGAGGCGAATGAGGCCAGAATGGGCACTTAAAGTAAAAGAGGAAGTTGAAAAGCAATTAAAAGCTGGATTCTTGATGGTCACCGAGTATCCGGAATGGATTGCCAATATTGTACCTGTCCCAAAGAAGGATGGTCGTGTTAGGGTTTGCGTTGATTTCCGAGATTTAAACAAGGCGAGCCCTAAAGACGATTTCCCGCTACCCCACATCGATGTGTTGGTTGATAACACTGCGGGGCACGAGCTTCTATCTTTCATGGATGGATTCTCTGGATATAACCAAATCCTCATGGCGCCCGAGGATAGGGAGAAAACCACGTTTATCACTCCATGGGGGACATATTGTTATAGGGTCATGCCATTCGGACTTAAGAATGCAGGCGCAACCTATCAAAGGGCTGCCACCACTTTACTGCATGACATGATCCACAAAGAGGTGGAGGTGTATGTCGATGATATGATTGTGAAGTCCAAAAAGAGAAGAGGGCACTTAGAGGCTTTAAGAAAGTTCTTTGAGAGATTGAGGGAGTTCAAGATGAGGCTGAACCCGCAGAAATGTACGTTCGGAGTCACTACCGGAAAGTTATTAGGATTTCTCATTACCCAGAGAGGAATAGAGGTAGACCCCACCAAGATAAAAGCCATAACCGAAATGCAGCCACCGAAAAATGAAAAAGAACTGATGGGATTCCTGGGAAGAATACAGTTCATCAGCCGCTTCATTTCCAAACTCACCTTGACCTGCGACCCACTTTTTAAACTACTCAGAAAGGGAGAGAGATTCAAATGGGACACCCAGTGTCAACAAGCCTTCGACAAAATCAAAACCTACCTCCAGAACCCACCTGTCTTGTCACCACCTTCGCCTGGGAGACCCCTGTTACTTTATCTCTCTGTATCCGAAGATTCGATGGGATGTATGCTGGCCCAAGAAGGAGAAGAGGGGCACGTGGAGAAGGCCATTTACTACTTAAGCAAGAGAATGGTCGGATATGAGTTAAAGTATTTGCCCTTGGAGAAGGCCTGTTGGGCCTTGGTTTGGTGCACCCGTCGCCTCCGCCACTACATGCTAGCATTCCCTGTAATCCTGATATCCCGAATGGACCCGTTAAAGTACCTGTTCGAAAAGCCCGTTTTGACCAGTAGGATTTCCCGTTGGACAATGATGTTGGTTGAGTTCGATATCAGGTATGTCACCTCCAAGTCCGTAAAAGGAAGGGCTCTCGCCGAGTTTCTAGCCGACCTCGCTGTAGAATCTGAGGACAAGGGAGACTTCAAGTTCCCAGATGAAGGAATAATGGAGGTTAAGGAGGATTTGTGGAAGATGTATTTCGACGGAGCAGCCAATCAATTAGGTTATGGAGTTGGAATTATTCTCATAGCACCCGATGGGACCCCCACCCCACTAGCCGTCAAGCCCAAGTATAACTCAACCAATAACACCGCAGAGTACGAAGCATGCATAATTGGGATGGAAGCAGCCTTGGCTTTGAAGGTCGGACGAATTGATGTTTTCGGAGACTCCAACCTAATCATATCCCAAGTTCGAGGAGACTGGAGGGTGAAACATGAGAAATTGAGACCTTATCATGACTATCTAGAAAGCCTGAAGGCACAATTCCGAAAGATTTCCTTTTACTACCTCCCTCGTGAAGAAAACCAGTTAGCCGACTCTCTGGCTACCTTGGCCTCAATGATCCAAATCCCCTCCAAAATTGCCATGATCCCGCTGTCCATAGAAGTAAGGAACCAACCATCATTCGAAATGGTCGCGACCGTAGAAAGAGAAGATGAGGCGCCTTGGTATGAAGATGTATGGAAGTTCATCAAAGAAGGAAAGTACCCTGAAGGAGCATCAGAAAAGGACAAGAAGGCGATTCGACGATTTGCTGCCCAATTTGTGATCTACGCGGATAAACTATGGAAGAAATCCTACACCGGGTATAACTTAGAATGTTTATATGGAAGGGAAGCTAAGAGAATGATGGAAGAAATACACGAGGGAGTATGCGGGCCCCACATGAACGGGCACATATTGGCGAAGAAGATCATTCGGCAAGGGTACTATTGGACGACCTTGGACAAAGACTGTTGTGAATATGTCAGAAGGTGTCACAAGTGTCAGATTCATGCGAATCTGATGCATACCCCGCCGTCACAGCTCTACAGCATGACCACCCCTTGGCCATTTTCCGTATGGGGGATTGATATCATTGGTGAGATAATTCCAAGGGCTTCCAATGGGCACCGGTATATAATCGTGGCGATCGATTATTTCACAAAATGGGTAGAAGCAGCCTCATATGCGACTTTGAAAGCCAAAGATGTGGTGAGTTTCATTGAGAAGAATATAATCTGTAGATACGGAGTCCCGAATGAGTTTATCTCCGATCACGGCAGTCATTTCCAGGGGGAAGTAATCCCGCTCTTGGAAAAGTACAAGATCACTCGTCATCAGTCATCCCCGTATAGGCCTCAAACAAATGGAGCAGTCGAGGCAGCAAATAAGAATGTTAAAGCAATCTTGGGAAAAACGACGGATACATACAAAGATTGGCATGAGAAGTTGCCGTTCGCCTTGTGGGGATACCGAACCTCAGTAAGAACTTCGACGGGAGCTACACCATATTCGTTGGTGTACGGGATAGAAGCAGTCCTTCCAGTCGAGGTGGAAATACCCTCTCTCAGGGTTTTGGCAGAGTGCGAAGTCACCGAATTAGAATGGATACAAGGAAGATATGAAGAATTGATGTTGCTTGATGAAAAGAGGCTGACCGCGATAAACCATACTCGGGGGTACCAGAAGAGGATAGCTCGTGCTTTCAACAAAAAGGTTCGCCCAAGGAAGCTTGCTGAGGGTGACCTGGTCCTCAAAGGACTTAAGGTGCCCGTTTATGACCCTAGAGGAAAATTCAAACCCAACTGGGTCGGGCCGTACATCATTAAGACCCTCCTTTCCGGAGGAGCGGCTTATCTCATGGACCTGGACGGGGTTGAATTTAAACAGCCGATTAACCTCGATCGCCTCAAGAAATACTTTGCTTGAAACCGTTTCTTTCAAAGCCTCCTACCTCGATGAACTACGCTTGACCTGATTCCTGCTAGGGGATACATAGGCAACCTACTTGGTTCGGTCATTTAAATAAAACCGCTCGGGCGGCGTCTTCTTTCAAACCTTGAGCTGAACTACTGCAGGCCTGACGCCCACTCGGGGATAAGTAGGCGGGCTCTCAAAAAGCCTTCGGCCCAAGAAAACCTAAAAGCAAGAAGTGTGTGTGCTAAACTAGGGGCAAACTGGCGTTTGCCCGGAATCACTTCGAAGCCCTAAAACCAGGGGCAAACTTCGTTTGCTAGCCGAAGAACCCAGAAATAAAACCATCCTTCAGGTCACCTGGCTGTCAGAATAAGTACTATAAAGAAACAAATAAGAATTCATGGAAAAGAATGAGTAGAAAACAAAAAAGGCAAAGTAGGGAGCCGAGTAAAGACATTAAAAGGAGAATTCTTCATAAAAGATTAATCGAAAGGTTGAGCACTTTGATTAAGCATGCTAGAAATTTCCCTAAAGATAACAACACTTCTAAAAAAAAAAAAAACAAAAAAAAAAACAAAAAAAAAAAAAAAATCATCAATCAATCACAGTCGGAAAGCGTAAAAGAGTAGGCAGGGTCTGTCAGAAAGTTTTGTGAAATGGCCAACTTTTCTCTGTTTTCGTCTGTTTTATTGTGCACGTGTCTCGTCAAGTCTGTCTCACAACCAAGGCCTGGATCTCCAGAAGATACTGGGCAGTGGGCACAATCGAAGCAGGGACCCTCGGGCACGGAGCAGCCATCCTACTTGACCAAGCCTCTATGAAAGCCTTCACAATAGGAGGACGCAAAGTGGACCCTCTGGTGAAATCAGCAGCCACAAGCTCAGTAATATCCTGCAGAAGCCCGACCTGACGGACCACCCGATCGGGAATGTAGAAAGTAGTGGCACTCAAGCCTGGTAACCAAATGCCAGGTCGCCCAGGAAGACGTACAGCAACAGAACGATGAGTCCACTGAGGGCAGATCCAGCAAATGTCACCAGAAGAGAGACCTTGGAGCCAACCGAGCCATGCATTGGCAGAATGGAATAAGCAATGGATCTCCATGCGGTCGTAAGAAAATGGCCCACGAAGATGCGAGGGATGAATGAAGAGATCGAGGCGTTCCATGAGCCAAACTTGCAAGACGAAAGGTGCCCCGGCAGATAACATGGTCCCGGTAACATGGGCATGGCTCAATCCAATCAGAGTTTCACCAAGAATCAGCATAACAGCACTTTTCATCTCCCTCAAACCACAGGCAATGGGTATGAGAATGTCAGAAGATGACTGGAATAGGAAGTAAGAGAGCATGGCAATTGACAAAGCACTACGTCGGATGATCTGGTACTCGCCATCATAGGGGTCCCCTATGGGAGCATAAACGGAGGCAAGGCGCTCAAAATCGATATGCCTGTCACAAATAAGGGAGCCCGCCGCATTTCGAGATATATGGAGAAGAGTGGCTAAGTCGCGGACATACCCGGCCTGAATCTGAGGAACCATCAATTCAGCAGAGGGATCAGTGTGGAGAATGGCGCTAAACTCTTCAAACAAGGGGCAGGTCTCTTGAGGGCCAAAGCGGAAGACGTTGAAAGCGGGATCCCAACACTGAATGGCAGCTCGAAGTAGGCCCTCATTTAGATTCATCTGGCGGAAAGAAAAGAGATCGTTCAGTCTAAAGCATTCAAAGTTAAGCTTGTCAATACCCGAGAGAGTATCCATCCATGGGAAGAGGGTTTGAGAACTAATGGGGGCCATTTGAGGGGAGAATAGGAAGAAAAGAGAAGATGTTTTGCGGGGTGTTAGAGGAAGAGGGGTATAAATAGGAGAATAAGGCTGACCACTCAATCGCGGCACTCGATAAAGTGCAGCGGCACTCCATGAAGTGCCGCACGGCAGTCCGTGAATGCCGTTGCGGCACTTACTGACTGCCGTGGCGGCAGTCACCGAGTGCCGCGAAGGCCTACTCGAGTGCCGTTCTGGGTTTCCCATTGGCCAGGTTTTGTTTGTAACTCAAGTAGCCCACCTGCAAACAGAAAACTAGATATAAAGGCAATAAAACGTGCGCATCATGCAGCACGTGCAAATACATTCATTCATTCGTTTCATTCATTTTGCACATATCAAGTAGATAAAAGAAATAGAAGCATTCAAAGATAAAAATAAAGTCGGGACCAAGTCATGGTCCCACATACGGTAGGAATTGGACCAAGCTATGGTCACACATACGGTGAATAAGCAGAAAGCATAATGAAATGTTTAAAGCATCTATCCTACCAAATAAAAGGAAGCAGTCATCAAAATAAAGCATATGTGTGTATATACAGTCATCCACCAGATGTAAATCCTCCCACAGCTCTCAAAATAAAATAATAAAATAACAAAAAGCGGAGTCAGCCGCGACCCCGACCCCGGCCGCGAGTCTGGCGAGTCGTACGTCTGAGAGGCTCCTCCTCTGACCCAGTCCCGCTGCCTCCACCAGTCCCGCTGCCTCCACCAGTCCCGCCGTGTCCGCCACTACCGCCGCCTCGGCCTCTGCCACCGCTAGTACCCTCGCCGCCACCTTCACCACGCCCAGCACCGCTACCTCCAGGGATGTCGCTGAGAGGGATGCCGAACTGCTGGAGCCGCTGCTGGAGCTGCCCCACCTGCTGGGACAGAACTCTAATCTCCTCCGCCTGAAATAAAAAAAGGGGGAATAAGTCTAGGCAGTGCCGAAATGACAGATAAAATACTGAGAATAAAAGGAATAAAAGATCATACCTGCGCCCTCAGCTGGGTCGCAGTAGTCGCCAGAGCTCCCTCAGCCTGAAAACAAGAACCAGGAATAAAGATCAATGGAAAAGAGATGCAATCCCAATCAAAGTAAGAGTGAAGATGAATCTCTTACCATCCACTCTCGCCCGAGAACCCACTGTCGCACGCTGTGGGCATACGACAGGCCCTCCTCCGCGTAATCGCGCGGAACGACGTCATAATGTAAAGGTATGGTAGGGGCACCATGTGAAAGCCAAGGAATCGTCGTCGAGTGGGGCTCACCGAATGAGACAGTCGACATAGTCCAGTCCCACTCAGGTAGGCCAGGGGGCGGACCGCAGCAGGGACATGCTGCAAACAAAAGTAATAAAACATGGGTGAAGAGTAAAAGGAAGAACCCACAAAAATAATAAAGGAATCATTTACTCACCCGAGTCACTTCCATCAGCGGGAAGTTCGGCATCAGCTTGGCGGCACGGAAGGCCGCATATCTGTCAGGGTCGTCCAAGAAGCCGTGGATACCAAAGCCAGCTCGAGCAGCCGAGTAGTCGCCGCCCTGAAGTGTGTCTGTAGCCCTCATAGAGTCAGGAGGAGGGAACGGCACAAAGAATCTGGGAGCCGCTATAGACTGCCTGGTCACCCTCTCTCCCAAGTACCACGCCATACCCTCTGACCCACCATCGAGAAGCCGTCTCATCGGGTCATACCCGGCCGACTCCTGAATCCCCATGCGAGCCTCGGGTAGCGCCCCGAGCCATGGCTGCCACTGTACATGCTCCTCCCGTAGGTTCGTAAGGAAGTTCTTGAACGAAACGAAATCGTGGGACCCGGTCTTGCGCCCGACCCTGTCCTTCGCCCACTTCAGCCCCTGGGGCATGATGAGGGCGTCAACAGCACGTGTCTCAGGAGACATCATGCGGAGATACTCATGGGACCAAATCTGTAATAAAAAGAGAGAAAGAAAAAGGAAATTAGTATCGCAATGTAAATAAATTTCTGGAAGTAAAATAAGCAATAGAATACAAAAATAAAAAATATATATATACCTCCCACGCTCTCCAATACCCGCTAGTAGCAGTCGACCTGTCCCGGGAGATGTCACCCATATGCCTGTACAAGATAGCTAAACCCGTACCAGCCCAATCAAACTCGGTGACCCGGTCCAGATGCTCCAGCGACGCCACCAAAGAAGCAGAAATCCGATCACCCTTGGTGCTCAACAAAGAGCACCCCAGCATGTACATCAAGAAGCCCCGGGCCATCTGCTCGTCCGTAAAGCCGGGTTTTCCCCGGAAAGTATCCATGAACCACCGGGCCGTGACTAAAGCCTCCTCCGGGACCACCCCCAGCAGCGGCTCCATCTGATCCCACTCCTGGTCTGTAAGGTGCCGCTGGGGCTCTCCTCCGAATGGAATCCCCGTGATTATGCTGAAGTCCAACGGGGTCAACGTCATCTCGCCAAAAGAAAAGTGGAAGGTGCTCGTGGTATCCCACCACCGCTCGGCCAGCGCGTGTATCTGCTGCAAGTCGTTGGAGCTCTTTGTCAAGAGTTTGACGAAGTCTCCAAACCCTGCTGCGTCTACCAGGGCCCTCACAGTCGGGCTCAGCTCGGTGTACCACTCGTGGCCGCGTGCAAGGCTGCCATGGCCCTTCAGCACTTTGGGCTGCAGCTGCAAGAAAGAATCACAAGATTTGTTGTTAGAGAATAAATTAAAAAAAAAAAGCAATAAAGAAGGAGATAAGTAATAAATAAAAGAAAAGAAAGTCTAGAAGTATTCATATAGGATTTCACAAGTAAGGCACTCGTTTGCATTCAAGAGAAAATGAATAAAAGAAAACGCTTAAAATTTTAGCAAGGTTTCGAAAAAGAAAGGAAAGAGAAAGAGTAGTTTCTGTCCACCTTCGTTGAAAACATGCATATATAAGTTTTTGGGCCCGGAAAGAGTTTGATTGCAAGAAAGAGGAATGCGTAATTGCGAACATTCGAGAATCAATTTTTAAAAAATGGCATTAGAAATGCTCGAGGAAAACTCGTCGGGACGGTAAATACAGGAAAAGGTTCATGATTTCATTTCCACGAGCATTGGATTTCGTTATTCACAAGCAATGTTTGAGATTCCGATTAAATGGCTTTTAAAAGTCGTTGAACAAAGTCAAAGGGGAAGATAAAGGATAATTCGAGCATAAAATTCATTTTCTATTTTTTTTATTTTACAAAGAAGTTTCAAAAGTTCACGAGAGATGAAAAATTAAATGTGGAATTCCTTTACAAAGAACATGTAATAAAACATCCCAGACGCTCGAAGATGCCACAAGCATGACGATTGGAATAGGGTATCTAAAAGCTGTGACAACTCTACGTTACATTCACAAGGAGGAAGATGCGAGAAAGAAGTACGATAAATAAAAAGGGAGAGAAGCGTTTACCTCGCGCTTAAACGCGCGGGCCGACAGATGCTCATCGGGGTCCCTCAATAACAGTGTAGCGTCTGGATGATGGGTGGCCGTATACTTGGCCTTCTTCTTCCTAGAACCGCTCGCCATAACCTGTCAAAAGAAAAAGGGAGATTCACACGTTAAAATTCATGAAAGTTCAGAAAAACAATGAAATAAAAGAGTTTAATCGGACTATGATCTAGCAGAACTTACCTGTGAATGTCGTAGATCAGTGTAGAAATGAGAAAAGAAAAGGAGAAAATTTTCTCCAGAGAGATCTCGAGATGAAGAGAGTGAAAGAATGAGAAAACTATTCTGAACCCCGGCGGTTTAAGCCACTGCCGCTCAAACGCGGCACTCAAATTTCCGCGCGCGGCAGTCACGGACTGTCGCGGAAATTCGCATGTGCCGCGTTTAAGGCGGTTCAAAGATATTTACTTTCCCCCCAAAAATTCAAATCAAGTCCCGAAAATTGAATTTGAGCCCCCTGAAATGTGCCCTCATTGCACTTTTTGACCCTGGTTTTGTTACTAGGTTTAAATCGACTACAAATTTCAAAATGAAGGTATAAATTCTAGCCTGTGGGCTCCCAACTCCCAGAAATCGGAGTAAAATTCGAGCCTGTGGGCCCCCAAATTTCAAAAGATGAAATCCTAAGCCCGTGGGCTCCCGGACTTTGAAAATTTGGAGAATATAACGGATTTATATTCTCGGTTTCCGCAACGGATTTGCGTTAACCCTCGCTTTTGAATATAACGGATTTATATTCCCGGTTCTCGCAACGGATTTGCATTAACCCTCACTTTTGAATATAACGGATTTATATTCCCGGTTTCCGCAGCAGATTTGCGTTAACCCTCGCTTTCCCGGTTCTCGCAACGGATTTGCATTAACCCTCACTTTTGAATATAACGGATTTATATTCCCAGTTCTCGCAACGGATTTGCATTAACCCTCGCTTTTGAATATAACGGATTTATATTCTCGGTTTCCGCAACGAATTTGTGTTAACCCTTGTTTTGAGAATATAATGGATTTATATTCCCGATTTTCGCAACGGATTTGCGTTAACCCTCGCTTTTGAATATAACGGATTTATATTCTCGGTTTTCGCAACGGATTTGTGTTAACCCTTGTTTTGAGAATATAACGGATTTACATTCCCGGTTTTCGCAACGGATTTGCGTTAACCCTCGCTTTTGAATATAACGGATTTATATTCCCGGTTCTCGCAACGGATTTGCATTAACCCTCGCTTTTGAATATAACGGATTTATATTCCCGGTTCTCGCAACGGATTTGCATTAACCCTCGCTTTTGAATATAACGGATTTATATTCCCGGTTTCCGCAGCGGATTTGCGTTAACCCTCGCTTTTGAATATAACGGATTTATATTCCCGGTTTCCGCAACGGATTTGTGTTAACCCCTGTTTTGAGAATATAACGGATTTATATTCTCGGTTTCCGCAACGGATTTGCATTAACCCTTAAGATCAAATCAAGAGCACCTTCGTGACCCCCGTAATAGATTTCCGCATAGATAACTTTCCCTGACTAACACGTCACGGAATGTGCATCGTATGTGTGGAAAACATGATAAGTATAACACTTACACAACTAGGTCAATCTAGAAAACACCATTGCATGGCACTTGCATCACGACAGGATAGGTGCATCCATCCGTATGACTACTTGCGTTTGTGAATGTTTGCCCATGTCTGAACTACGCTTTGGTCTGATTCCTGATGGGATACGTAGGCAGCTCGCCATGGAGCACGACCAATTGGAATTTCGCCTGTTTTTGCAACGCATTTTGTTTTTACCTAAGTTCGACAGTCAGGTCAAAGGCTTGTCTTCACACAGGCTTTGACATTCACTTATGGGACGCGTTGCTCCACAAGCTCCGTCAAAGAGGGGCAAACTGTAGACACCCCGATTTTGACCGACCGTCGAATTTAGGAGAGCGTCACCTCCGCGTCCAATGATGACAATGACCGAAAAATTTGAAGTATTCCAAGCTCTTCAGAAAATCTCCAAAACGCGATAAAATTTCACAGAAGAAGGAGAAATACCAGGTATTTAGGAGATTTCAGGTATAAGACATGATTTTTGGAAAGGATCTTCAAAAATAATTTGTTTCAAAAAGGGGGAAGTCCTAAAAAGGGGAATCTCAGCTAAAAACGGCACACGGCAGAATGCTGCGGCACTCATTGAGTGCCGCGCGGCAGTCAGAGAGAGCCGCTCCGGCATTCACCAAGTGCCGCCGCAGATTTCTAACTGTCGTTCACTTTTTAAGTCTGTATTTTGCAGTGCAATACGTATGCATATGCGAATAAGAACAAAAAATTGATAAAGTAAGACTGACAAAAACGCGGCAAACAATTAAATGTCGCGGCAGTTGATGAGAGTCGCGCGGCATTCACGAAGTGCCGCAACGGCTGTCGTTGAGTGCCGCAGCGGCAGTCACGGACTGCCGAGACAGTCTCTGGACTGCCGCGCTGGGCAGCAGTCTGTCTAATTTCAGAAAGTACACATTGTACCACCAAATGAGAGAATTACACCTATTTTTTGCTCCGAAATTCACCAAAAATACCTAATAATTTTGCCTATAAAAGAGAAGGGATCTTCCTTGGAAGAGGAGGACCAAGAGAAAAATATTGGGGGGGAAGAATACATGCAAAAACACTTCCATTACACCAATATTTTAGGGAGAAAAGAGAGTGTTTAGAGAATTAGAGAGAAGAGCTTGGAAGATCTTCAAAGAAAAGAAAACTTTGAGGATAATTTGGAGGTGATCCTCTAAACCACAAGTCATTTATTTGCATGCTTTCACTTTTAAAATCATTAATCCTCAAATTACTTTGTTTCCTTTTGTTCATTTCCTTTTGCTAAACATACTTCTTCCTTGAGACTCTTGGAGATTTTTAATATCTTTCTTGGTCTCTTGAGCATGATCCTTTGAATCCCATGTGAGCTTATGCTTTACATGGAATTCAAGGCTTGATCATCATTTTTATCTTATAAACAAGTAGATGGACCTAAGCCCATACTCATGACTTAGGTCCTCTAGCTTGGTGTTTCATGGAATCCTTTCCATATTCCTTTGAGACTTTTTAAGTATTAGTCATGTCTTCACCTCCAAATGACCATCAAATGGTAGGAGAAGGTGATTTGAGGTCTAAGCCCATTTCCATGGTTTAGACTTCTTGTCTTGAGATTTCATGAAGTCAAGTCATACTCCATTTGAAATCCACAAATATAAAGATCTTTAGCCTCCAATGACCATCAAATGGTAGGAGAGAATAGTTTAGTTAAGTCCAACTTCATGGTTTAATAGTTGGGGTTAGCAAGTAAATGTTGAACTTAAAAATGAAAATAGTGAGTTCACAAACTGTTTTCGATCAAGGATTTTTAGTTCGAAATCTAACCGTTGAAATTAAGTGAAACCAACGGAAAAGTGTCAATAACACATTGTTCTACCACTGTAATTTTTGTTTTAAGGTGGTTTCATGTTTAGAATGGTTTGATCATGGGTTTTGTGAAGCAACAATAATCTGTCCAGAATTTCAGAATAGTTTCAGAACAGCAACACTCTTTTGAAATAACTAAATCAGAGTTCTAACAAAGTTTTTTTGACCCAAAATAATTTTTTCCAAGTAGATTAATGTGTTAGTAAGTCACCCTAAAAAGAACAAAGCAATTCTGATTTTTTTACTATTTTTAATAAATCGTGCAAGAATTCTGGACAGGAGATTGTAAGATGCTGAGTGATGTCTAGTGTTTTCCATATTCCCGGAGATCTAACCGTTGAAACCTTGATTTTCTTTTTGATTTGGAAACTAAACTCACAGAGGCATCTTGTGTCCAAAAGTCATCAACATCAAACCATAAGAGACATGCTTTTTATTTTCTTAAAGGTCTGGTCTGTTCTCTGCAATTTTCAGAGTTTTATGACACACTTGACCAACTTTGTGAATAATGGGTTAAAAGGTTTTTCTATAACTTAGGGCTTAAACCATGCTTCAATAATGATTAGTTGAGCTTGAATTCAAAGTTTAAGAGTATTTCATAGTTTATTCTTGTCTATGTACATATTCATCCATATGGTTTGACACTTGTAATTAGGATTTATTTGCTTTGGATTTAATTAATTACATTAGATAGATTTAAGCTAGAAATTTAGGATTGATATTTCTAACATCATATTTTGCATATCATGTGAACTAACCCTTTGTTTTGTAGCGCTATTAAGGTACGATTTCTCAATCCCTCTCTAGTTTATTAAATTCATTGATTTTATTTGATTTTCGACCTCAGGCGCGACACCTTAGAGTTAAGATTTGCCTTATGTGTATATATGGATTAGAGACTCTTTTCCTAGGTTTTATTTAATCGCATGCATTGCACGTTTAATATTCGCAACCGGATCCCGGGTAAGCTCTCTTGTTCCCTATTGCATATCATGTTGTTTGCTATTTAAATTACTTGGCTTATGAATGATATTTTGTCAATTGCAATTTTACACCCCTTTGGACATGTTTTTGTAATGTATATATATATATATATATATATGTATTAGTTGAGGGCACACTTAAATTAATAATTCGATTAAAAAAGGATGTTGAGTAGAGGCCTATCGCAAGATAGGATGAGAGAGGGTGTTTTAGTCCGACGGGCTCCTTCCTCTCTCATTCCATAATCCCCGGACCTATTTAATCTTTGGTTTCGCAAAAGATCAGTTTCCTTTAAATGGTTTCTTAATTTTCCTTTTAAAAATTAAGTGGCGACTCATTTGTTTTTTAAATTGAAATTTAGAAAAGACTTTAAGAAAAGCTATGGGTAAGTCAACCTGCGATATCCACAGTAAGTAATAACTACGCAAACCTCCCTTGAGATATTGTCTAATTACACGAACCTCTCTTATTACAAACAAATTTTTTTCTTCCCTTGTTCCCCCAACAAAAATCAATTTATATATTTTTTTAAAATCTGGAATTATCTCTCTTATTTTTCAAAATGACTATATTACCCTTACTATTTTCTCGGTCCCTTTCAATTTTCCATGAAGCACAGGAAAGTGCGTTCCAACAAACTTAATTGATGATTTCCCAAATTCTTTTGACCTATCATGTCTGTCATTTTTATTCTATAGAGGGGAGAAACTAAAGGTGGAAGAGATTTAAAAAAAAAAAAAACTAACCCAAGACATTTAAATTCTAAAATTGATGTTCGTCATATTTGTTCCATAGATGGGAGAAACTAAAAAGTGGAAGAAATAATAAATAAATAAAAACAAACCTAGGATATTTAAATTATGAAATTGAAGAATTTGAAGAAATGCTTGAAGAAATTGCAGATCTTGGAAATGGAAGGAATTTGAAGAAATTGAAAGATACTCTTCTTAGTGGTATGAATGCGTAATTACATTTTGGTACCCTGAGTTTGGGTAAAGTTTCACTTTGGGCCCTCTAGTTTTAATTGCAACACTTTGGTCACTGTAGATTTGAATTGGTTTCAATGTAGGCCATGCCTCTAACTTCGTCAATGCAACTTGACGGCACACTCATGTGCCTTGCAAACTCCAGGGTCCAAAGTAAAACTTCGTCCGAACTCCAGGGCTAAAAGTGATACTTCACCCAAATTTTAGGGCCCAAAGTGAAACTCCATCCTAACTATAGGGTACCAAAATGTCTCTAATAACTGGACTCATGCAAGGCACGTGAGTTTTCCACCAAGTTGCATTGACGGAGTTATAGGCAGGGCCTACACAAACCAAATCAAAACTAAAGGGATCAAAGTATTGCAACTGAAACTGGAGAGCCTAAAGTGAATCTTCGCCCAAACTACAGGGTACCAAAATGTAATTTAGCCATGGTATGAAAGTTTAACCCAAACCATTTCTCACCGCAAAAGTAAACTTTATCTGAGAATATAATAATACATTTGCACAAACTATAAAGGCTTAATTACATCTTGGTACCACTGAAGTTTGGTTGAAGTTTCACTTCAGGCCCTCTAGTTTTAATTGCAACTTTTTGGTCCTTGTAGTTTTGAATTGTCATAGCCCGGTCCCATAATAGCAGAACCAGAGCCTGAGGCACGCCACCGAGGCTAAACCAATTCATTAACGTTCCCAAAAATTAGTTTGAAGAACACACGTAGCGGAAAACAAAACACATTTTAAAACCAGCAATCCAGTCGACTGGGTAGGGCGTCCAGTCGACTAATACATCAGTCACAGAGAACAAGAAAACCCCAAAAGCCACCTTCAGTCGACTGACCCCCCGGTCCAGTCAACTGATGCCTCAAACTTTCAGTCAACTGGGATCGTCCAGTCGACTGAGCACTATGCATGCAGAATGTATGTTTTTCGTGCAGAAACCAGTCGACTGGGTAGAACCTCCAGTCGACTGAAGTCCTGAAAACCAAAGAAAATTTCCTTATAAAACAAGGGTCCAGTCGACTGTTTGGCAGCAGCAGTCCCTTCTGCAGATTTTCCAAGTTTAAAAGCTTTCTGAATCAACCAAGGTTTAAATACGCACTCCAAACTCATACCAAAACCATTTCAACTAGATTAAAGCATTACTAACGCATAATTAAAAAAGATTACGATCTATTACAACATTTCTGATCCGCGTTACGATTCTAAGTTAATCAAAGTTAAAAGTCATGAAATTCTTATTACAACAAGTCTAATTCAAAACTACGAGATTACAACATTTCGAGTAGCCTTCTAAGTGAACTCCCAAACCCACGTGCTCACTTCTGCGATTCCTCGCCAGCATTAAAACCTGCAATGGTTATTTGAATAACCACACATATTTCGATTTGTTTAAGCTAACGCTTAGTGAATAAATCAACATATGCACATGAATGATAAACATGCTCGAATTCACATCTCTACATTTCATACTAGTCGCGGGAAACTCACGTACACATTCCATACTCCCAATCCGCGACACCTCGCCAATAAGTCCACGCGAAAGGGTAAGACCCACGATTCTTCTCTTCAATCGTGCAACCTTAATGCCTATATCGGCTCCACAAAATGGCTTAGTGACCACGTGCTCCTTCTGACCCAAATAAGCAACTCAGCATGCTCAAATACATATCACCATGCTCGCGGTAAACGAAACATTTCACCATGCCATTGTGCCTACTTATTAATATAATTGCCCAATATGAACTACACAATATATATTTATAAATTAACACATGTTATTCAAACAAAACATGAATACATGTCAAGCAATCATTCCATAATACAAGGTTGAATCACTCACCTCCGAATAACGCTACTATAATTCAATACGAAGAAAACCCGTGCACAAAGAACGTGCAGAAGTTCGTCTAGTACAATTCCTATTGATCAAAATTTCAATTATCAACTTTTATGAAAAATTCTAGAAAATGACTTTTCAGAAAACTTAGCCAAACAGACCCTAGTGGGTATCAAAATGAAGCCCTTGCCTCAAGGAGTTTGAATATGAAATCTTGAAGAAAATAACAGGCAAAAGGTCGTCGTTTGAAGTCGAGAAGCTCTAAGTAATCAAATCCCCTTTTGGCCTCTCTTAAAACTTAGGTTGTGAGCTTTGAAAAATATCTCAAGTCCTCTCTATCTATATAAAGGCAAAACTCTCGAGAATTACGTTTACCTCCCCATGAGTTTCCAAACCTCTTAATCAGTCTCTGAAACTTTCTACACAACTAATTCATAGCTTTACAAGTGAAACCTCAAAATTATAAAAGTTTCTGACTAAGTTCCGTTTGGTTGCTAAAACACGAATTCTTATATAACTTTTTCGAAGTTGCTAATTAGCCTACCAAATTAATAGTGTATCAATTCGTCCTCACCAGGATGCTAAAATTAACAACAGATAGAAATTTTAAGCCAGAAATAAATACAGATGTAGAAATACACACGTAAACATTTAATTCCAGATAAACATTTAAGGTGTTCTACAGTGACTGTCTCATACTCGGAGAGACGTCACAACAATAAATCGTCAATCACCACAGTCTCAGAGGGTTCTCTAACACAGATACTCAAATCGACTCGTGAGTCTAAACTCACTCAAACATGTGCCAAAATGCACAACACATCACATTATCATGCATGACAATGTAATGAAATGCAATAACACGCATGCGAGTGTTATAATACTCTCTCCCTTAAAAGAAGTTTGTCCCCAAACTTGTACCTCATGTATCGAAAAGATGCGGATACTGAGTATGCATTTCATCTTCTATCTCCCATGTCATCTCTTCTGTCGTTTGGCTACGCCATAACACTTTCACTTTCGATATCACCTTATTTCGTAAGACTTGATCCTTCCGAACCAAAATCTCTACGGGATACGCAACATACGTCAAATCACTCTGAATCTCATTCGACGTTAGAGTCATCACTTGATCCCTATCTTCCACTAAATGTTTACGTAATAATGATACATGAAATATGTTATGAACTTGAGCATACTCGCTTGACAAATTCAATTGATATGCTACGGGTCCAACTCTCCCAATGATCTCAAAAGGTCCTATGTACCTCGGGTTGAGTTTCCCGTATCTCCCAAATCTAGTAATCCCCTTTGAAGGTGACACCTTCAAATATACCAAATCGCCCACTTCAAATTCCAACAGTCGCCTATGCTTGTCGGCATAACTCTTATACCTACTCCGAGCTGCCAGTACCCGTTGTCGAATTACCTTTATCTTGTCTGTCGTCTCTTGCACAATTTTCGGCCCTTTAATCATTCTTTCTCCCACTTCGATCCAACTAATTGGTGAACGACATACACGACCATATAAAGCTTCATAAGGAGCCATCCCAACACTCGACTGAAAACTGTTGTTATACGCAAACTCAATCAATGGTAAATGGTCTCCCCAATCGCCCTGAAAACTAAGTACACATAATCGCAACATGTCTTCTAAAATCTGGATTACTCTTTCCGATTGACCATCGGTTTGAGGATGAAAAGCAGTACTGAATGCAATTTGGTACCCATTGCTTCTTGCAAGGCTCTCCAAAACTTCGATCTAAAACTACTATCTCTATCCGAAACAATAGAAACTAGTATACCATGTAGTCTCACAATCTCGCAGATATACAAGTTAGTTACCGTCATCGGCTTAGTTGTTTGAAGTGGTAGGAAGTGCGACGACTTCGTTAAGCGGTCAACAATCACCCAAGTAATAGTATTCGATCTTTTCGACCTCGGAAACCCACTAACAAAGTCCATTGTAATGTGTTCCCATTTCCACTCGGCTATCGGTAACGATTGTAACAATCCCAAAGGTACTTGGCGTTCAGCTTTCACTTGTTGACAACTCGTACATCGTGAAACATAGCGTGCTATTTCTCTCTTCATTCCCGGCCACCAATAAACATGTCTCAAATCTATATACATCTTGGTGCTTCCAGGATGAACGGTATACTTCGTATTGTGTGCTTCTTCTAGAATATTCCGTTTCAACTCTTTCTCGTTAGGCACGTAAATTCTACCCCTCAATCTCAAGACATTGTTCTCAAAAGTAAAACCCGGTTATTTTCCCAATGGAATCTCATCACAAATCATCTTCAAAGCCACATCTTGAAGTTATCTCTCTGTAATCTCGTGAATCAAGAGTGGTTGTGCCACAATCGTCGACATCAAGACACTTTTAATCCTCGAAATCACTTCAAGTTCCAAAATTCTCCATATCTTGAATCAATTCCTTCTGAGAAGTTAAATCTGAAGCTATGTTGTTTGGTGCTTTACGACTAAGAGCGTCGGTGATGACATTCGCCTTGCCCGGATGATACTGAATCGACAAGTCATAGCCCTTCATCAACTCTAACCATCTCCTTTGTCTCATATTCAAATCTCGTTGCGTAAATAGATACTTTAAACTCTTATAATCCGTATATATTTCACATTTCTCCCCGTATAAGTAATGACGCCAAATTTTCAATGCAAAAATCACGGCGGCCAATTCTAGATCATGTGTCAGATAATTTTTCTCGTGCGGTCTAAGTTGTCTTGACGCATATGCAATCACCTTGTCACCTTGCATGAGAACGCAACCTAAACCTCTATATGAAGCATCACTGTAAATAATAAACCCTTCAGTTCCTGATGGAATGGCTAATATTGGTGCCTTCACTAGTCGACCCTTCAATTCTTGAAAACTTTCTTCACATTTCGGACTCCATACGAAATTAACATCTTTCCTCATCAATTGTGTCATCACCATTGCAATACGTGAAAAGCCTTTTACAAACCTCCGATAATACCCAGCTAATGCCAGAAAACTTCGGATATCTGTCACATTCGTCGGTCTCACCCAATTGGTAACAGCTTCTATCTTTTGAGGATCTACAGAAATTCCTTTCGTTGACACTACATGTCCAAGAAAAAGCAATCTCTGCAACCAAAACTCATACTTCTTTAATTTGCCGAACAGTCTCTTCTCACGTAATCGTTGTAAAGCTAATATCAAATGATGTTCATGCTCTTCAACACTCTTGGAATAGATTAGAATGTCATCTATAAACACAATGACAAACTTGTAGACACCCTAATTTTGACCGAACTATTAAACTTAGGGAGGTTTACCTCTAGAAATCAATGATGAATAATGTCCCGACGATTTTCTTCAAGTTCATCGCTTCGACTTCTGAAAAGCTTCAAGTTCCCAAACCTTGCTCCTAATACCCCTAGATTTGGTCAATCACTGACCATCTGTCTCGAGCTCACCAGATCATGGGTTACTTTCTAAAAAAAAATAGAATAGATTAAATAATAATAATATTATAATGATATTTTCTAAAAAATAACATTGTTTCTCATATTTTTAATTTCAAAAAGAAAAAAGAAAAAAAGATACTATTTGATGACTCATATGATTAATTTAGATTTAAAATGAAAAATGTGTCTATACATATATATATACATATATAAGAAAAGGAAAATAATAAAAGAAAGTATTCCATGTGATTTGGAGAGTTAGAGATTCCTTGGCATATTCCTAATCCAAAGTAAATACCCAAAAAGCCCTTTGTTGGGCACTAATCTCCCATGTGCTTTGAAGATGCTCTAGAATGTTCCTTTATTCTAGCCAACTTAAATGCCTTTCAAGTTTCTTGGAATTACATAGAAGTGCCATGGAGAGTTAGAGATACCATAGAATATTCCTAACCCACCCCAAATTGACCTATCTACCCTTATCTTAGCCCCTAAGATAATGAAAGTCTATAAAAGAACCCATTTTCTCTCATTTAGGAGGAGACACTTGAATGATATAGAAAAAATATTGGGAGAGCTTTAGAGGAAAGAAATATAGAGAGAGAAACTCTACCAATTATTTTACCCAAATCCCACCAAAACTCTACCCAACCATCAAATCACCATTGAAGGAGCTTGAAGCTTGAGGAAGAAGAAGAGGAAAAGCTTGAGAAACTCAACATCTCTACAAGTTTTGAGAAGATCTAGAGGTAAAGCCTTCATATATATATATAATAATAATAATAATTCAATCACAAGTTCTTAGATCTAGGAACTTTTCACATTTTCAAAACCTCTCTTCTTACCCCATTTCATCACACACCACCAAGAACTTGTGATTGAATCTCATGACATCTAATTAATTTGGATCTAATTAATGCCTTGGGTTTGAGATAAATTAGTTTTGAAGAAATTTGTGTTCCTAAATAAAACTTTGATTTCCTTTATTTCTACTTCATTCATGAGGTTCATGAGATCTTCTATATCTCATTGAAACTCTTTGAATTTGATTCCTTAGTTTCCTATGATCTTATGATCCATATGGAGATTAAAATGAATCATGATCATAATCTACACATAGTTGGTGAGATACTAGTATCAACTCATGATTAGGATCTCTTTACTATGGATCTTATGGAATTCATACTATATTCCATGGAGATTAAAGTAGATTTGTTTTTTTAGTCTCCAATGACCATCAAATGGTAGGAGAAATAGTTTAGTTTAAGTCCATCTCTATGGCTTAGACTAATCTCTTCCTTGGGTTTTGAGAAGTTCTTTATACTTCATCCAAAACCTCCATGTATGTGTGTCTTTAGCCTCCAATGACCACCAAGTGGTAGGAGTAATGATTTGAACTCAAATTTTGGTCCATAAGTTTGAATTCATTGTTTGGGATTTTGTGAAGTCCATTTCATACTTCATTAAAAGTCCATAAGTCTAAAGAGGTCCTTAGTCTTCAATGACCATCAAATGGTAGAAGAAATGATTTGGTTTGAGCCCCAACTTCATGTTCTAATAGTTGAGGCCAATCAATAAACTTGAACTAGCAAAATGAAACAGTGGGTTCATAAACTGTTTTTGATCAAGGATTTTTAGTTTGAAATCCGACCGTTGGAATCGAATGAAACCAACGGGAAAATGTTCATAACACATTGTTTTACCACTGTGATTTTTTTTTTAGCAAGATCTTGTGATTAGAAGGGTTCGATCATGATTTTTGTGAGCTAATCATAATCTGTCCAGAGTTCTAGAATACTTTCAGAATAATAAGTCCGTTTTGAAATTAATAAATCAGAACCTTAATTAAGTTTTTGGGGTCTCAAATAATTTTTTATAAGTACCTTAATGTGTTAGGAAGGTACCCTAAAAAGATCTAAGTGTTTCTCATTTTTTTACTATTTTTAGAAAATCATACAAGATCTCTGGACAGAGAGTTGCAGAATCCTGAGTGAGGTCTAGTATTTTCCATATTCCCGGAGATCTAACCGTTGAAATCTTGATTTTCAAGTTGGGTTAGAAACTAGACTCACAGAGTCATGACATATCCAAAAATCAATAAGATCCAACCATCAAAAGTATTTTATTTCCATTTTTGAACGTCTGGTCTGCTCTCTGTAAATCACAAAAAACTGCTACTGTTTTCATCTAATCTTATTTATTTTAACTCAAATGGTCTCCTAATGTCTTGAGACCCAAACCATGTTTTGAATAATTTAGATTAAATCCAGAGGCTTAGTGATCCAAATTGGTGAATAAATTCATGTTCCATATTTGTTCATATTCATGCATTCATTCATACATGTTAATATCCATAAGTAGGACTTATCTCTTGCCTAAGATGTATCTAATTGAACATGACTTAGGATTTACTTATTTATGATATTATATCTTGTCTAAGGCATGTGTACTAACCTTTGTTTTGTAGCGCTTTGAGGTACAATTTCTCAACCCTTCTCTAGTTTAATCTATTTTATTGATTTTAATTGATTTTTCGACCCCATGTGCGACACCTTAGCTTAGGTTTTGCCTTATGTGTATATATGTATTAGAGACCTCTCTTAGATTTATTTTTGCATGCATTGCACGTTTGATATTCGCGGCCGGATCCCGGGTATGTTTTCTAGTTCTCTATTGCATATCATGATGTTTGCTAGTTGAATTATGTGACTTATGAATGATATTTTACCGTTACCAATTTTACACCATTTCCAACATGCTTGTGTTATGTATACCTATATATGTATTAATTGAGGGCATGCTTAGATTAATAACTTGATTAAAAAGGATGTTGAGTAGAGGCCTATCTTGAGATAGGATGAAAGGGGGTGTTTTAGTCCGCCGGGCTCCTTCCCCTTTCATTCCATAATCCCCGGACCCAGTTTATCTTTGGTTTCGCAAAAGATCGGTTTGCTTTCAAAATGGTTTCTTAATTTTCCTTTTAAAAATTAAGTGGCGACTCATTTGTTTTTAGAAATTGATTTAAAAGAAAAGCTGTGGGTAAAAGAAAGAATAACCTGCGATATCCACAATCTGGCGACTCTGCTGGGGATCGAACCCAGAATCTCCGGTTTCGCAGACCAGAATTCTGATTTTGGGTTCACTCGAGGATTAGACTTGAAAGCATCCTTTTAATCGAGTTAATTAATTTTTGTATGCCCGTTGCATTACACTTGCATGTTTCGCCAGTCGATTACACGGAACTATGACCTTGGAGGCTCGGGGCAACCCGGTCGGTCAAGTCATCATGGGGCCGTGTGATCACCCTTGATCTCGTACCATGTTTTGGTATATGAAACATCCTATCGGGTGTGTGTCAAGGGTCCCTTATTTGACCAAAACCCGGCCTTTGCATAGTATCTTCTATAGAACCTTTCAAAATTAGGAAATCAATTCTTGATTAGGATTATGTGCTAGGAAGTTTGTATGCCCGAAAGGGGTTATTTGAGATGATGATGATGCTTGCTTGATAAAAGATGTGTAACCCTTTAATCACCTTTTAGCAATTCCTTCTCATATCCCACGACATTTGGGAACATGCTGGATCTTGATCATGTGATTACATCTCTTACATCTTGCTAAGCTAAGCATCATTGACCTTGTATGCATCCAAATTCATGAAGAGTATGACAACAATCCGATCATGTGATCCTCCTACCCAAAGAATTTTAAATACGTTTTTGGAAGCAAATAGATTTTTGGTATCTTTATTCCAAGGCATTCAATCACTCTTTCAAAATTTTTGGAGTTCACTTTTGGATTAAAATTTCAAATCAACCATATTTGAAGAAAGAACCTAAAATTCTTGGAACCCAAAATTCTTGAAAGAGTTTGAAAAGTTTTACCAACTAAAGGAATGCTTTTTCAAAGCAAAATTTGGACCTAATCACCTTTTTGTTAAGGAATATAATCCAAGAAATCTCTGCAATTAAAGAAATCATTTTCAAATAAATTTCAAAAGCAAAGTTTCAACCCAACCATCTTTTGTTTAGAAATGTTGTTGTTTTCAAAGGAAAGCTTCTTAAGGAATTTTGAAAAGATCCCATCATCTAGGGGAAATACTTGTTAAATGGATTTCAAAAATTCTAAATTTGAAAACCTTGAAGGGGTAAAAAGGATCACAATGAAAGGAGAAATTAGCACACTCAACATGGATGAGGATTTTATGTGCTTATGTGTTTATGTGTTAGGATTAGATTTTTTGTTTTTTTTGGCATATAGAATAGGCACACACACACATGCATTGCATTCGTGTGACATATGAATCATTCAAGAGCATTTCACTTGGCATAAAAATTTAATAAAAATCAATAGAAGTATAAGATTCTCTTGAGAAAATCAGTCAAAGTTAATTAAAGATAAGTGTTGTTGTAAGCGAAATAGCACCCGAGTCAAGCACTATTTGGTACAGAGATTTAAACACGAGATTAGTCAGGAAGGAACAGATAATAGGAAGAGAGATGTTTATGCACATATGTTGCTAGTAAGGTGATAGTGTTTTGAAATACGGCTGCTAAAGCAAATATGGATGCTCCTGGGGACCCAATAATTTGAAAGTCGTCTGTGACACTCCAGTTGAGACCAAGTCGAGTCCAGTCTGTAGTCGAGTTGTGTTAAGTTGGAGTCAAATGTCAAGTCCAGTCGAGTCTTCTGGTCAGTCTGTTATCAAGTTTGTTTGCAAGTCATTGTCGAGTTTATTGAGTCGAGGGATGTAATCCTTTTTCCCTACTAGTTGAATAAAATCTCATTCTGTTTGATTCAGTGTGCCAAGTCGTGAATGTATGGATCATTAAGCCAAGAAAAAAAAAAGAAGAGAAAAAATAAAAATCATTTTTCAAATGATCATGGAAAATACTTTGTTAATAAATCTTTGCATTAAAAAGGATCCCCAAGTGATCAAAGCAAATTCTGTGCCAAAACCACGGAGGAGTAGAAAATTGATTTGCTTTACTTTAAGAATTTAAAGATGCTCTTGCTTAATCTTGAAAAGATGAACTTGGAACTTGAAGCTTGCTCACCATCTCCTTTTTTTTAAATACCAAGCCTAAGAGATGAGCCCAACCAGTCCAAAGTCATAACTTGATCCTTGATGGTAGCCAAATGTCTTAAATGAACTTCTTCTTCCAAAAAAAAAGAGAAAAAAAGAAGAAATGAAAGAGCTCGCTAGGATGAAAACCCAAAAGGGCGCCTAGGCAAAAGTGAGAGCACGAAAAAAAAAGAGAAATTAAAAAAAAAAAGAAAAAGAAAAAAAAATGAAGATGAAGGAGCTCGCTAGGATGAAAACCCGAAAGGGCGCCTAGGCAAAAGTTAGAGCAAGAATAAGATGCGTGTTGATTTCAAAATCCGAATCCTAGCCAGTCAAAATCATGAAGAGAATAAGAGATAGTGAGGTAGAGAAAAGAAAGGAAAGAGAAAAGAAAAGGCAAAGAATAAATAAGATTGAGAATTCTTGAGCACTTCAAAGTACATCATTGGTAGATGAATTATCCCAAAGCTTTGTGTTGTTCTCAACAAAGAAAATAAATTGGAAAGAGAGATTTGAAAGTATCAATTAGTATCAAAATTTTGTGAGAGGCTCATGGATAAGTGGGCCTATAACAATGCAAAAGTATCTTTAAGAAAAATAAAGAGTGATTTGGAGGGCTGCTATTGCTTTATGAGTATGGTAGAGTATGATTCAAACACGATGTGTTATGATAGTTGTAAAGATTGACTGGCTAGTGAAAAGGTGAAAAGAATCAACCGCCAAAAAAAAAAAAAAAAAAAGAGAATAAAAGAAAAAAATAAAATAAAAGGGAGTCGTAGTTCATGTTCTCATCATTTTATTCAAAAGCTACCACAAGGAATCTGTTTTAGAAAATCTGCCCAGAAAAAAGCACTCATTGGACTCAAATGAAAACATGGCTCGAAAAGCCCATAATTCTTGAAGCCTTATTCTTTCAAGACCTCCAGAATCGATGAACTACGTTTTTGACCTGATTCCCACTCGGGGATACGTAGGCAGCCTACCCGGTTCGGTCACCGCCCTTGCTATGATCTGGCACTTTCTTTCAGGCCTTAGCCGAACTACTTTGGGCCTGATTCCCGTTCGGGGATAAGTAGGCGAACCTCCCAAGGTTCTCGGTCCATAACCATCCCTAAACCATAAGCATCACCCTTTGTGCCTTTGGTTTCCTTCCTTTAGACTAGGGGCAAACTTGCGTAAGTTTGCCTGAAGCCACATATATATTGCCAAACTAGGGGCAAACAAAGTTTGCCCATCAGCATCGGGATGTCCTACTTCAACCCACCGCATTCATGATGATTACCTCTAGGTTGGGAGTAAATGAACTGCAGGCATCCTGCACCATCATGTTCTCAAAACCCTTGGATAAGCCTATTTGCCCTTAAGACTAGGGGCAAGCTTCATTTTCTGAACACCTTATTTAATCCCAGAAGCAAGGCCTTCGAGTCCTATTCAAACTAGGGGCAAACTTCATTTGTCAAAAATCCCTCTATGTCAGAGAAAAGTTCTCAAGTAATCGAGTTTGTTTTGAATAGATTGAAATAGAATGTCTTTTATTCTCTAAGCTAAAGCACTAATTTGAAGCACACTCTGGATAGGCAAAGAACCAGCTAACTCGAAAGGGGAGAATCTTCAAAGTTTAGATTTGTTGGTGAAGTACTACCATTGTAAGATGATGAATAAATGAAAGGTGAGATGATACATTATCCACGATGAAAGCACATTGATTCATAATAACACAGAGTTTGAGTCAGTCGTCTTGTATAAATTGTCCTCCTTCGATGAGTCAATAATGGTCTCAAATGAGTGGGTTTAAGATGATGAATAAAGATTTGAAGAGTCTCCATGAGCATCCCAAAAGCAATGCAAGCAGGATTTTTAAACACTATCATAACACAATGCTAAAGTGGAAATATGAAGGGTCCAAGACTAGGGGAAAAATGTGACTTCCCTCTTTTGATAGAATTGATATGTTTCTTCCAAAGGTCCGCAGATACAGAAAATCATTCTTTCCAATCAGTTTCGTTCAAACTCTTTGAGTCCAAGGAGACTCCCGAACTTTGCTTTAGTCCTCAATGGCAGCATTATCGGTGTTAGTCCTCAATGGCAGCATCATCGGTGTTAGTCCTCAATGGCAACCTTGCATTAGTCCTCAATGGCAGCATCATTGGTATTAGTCCTCAATGGCAACCTTGCATTCGCATTAGTCCTTAATGATTTGTTGAGTCTCGTTCAAACTCCTGATTTGGAAATTCTAAATTCTTTATGAATCGAATTGACTCCAACTTGTGAATATTTGGAATTCTCTTTGAAATTCGATTTCTTTTGAGTTTGATTGACTCTGATTTTGTATATTGGAAATTCTCTTGAGTCTGATTGACTCCCAATTTTGATATTAGAAATTCGTTTGAGTCTGATTGACTCCAGATTTTAGAATCTTTGAATTGAATTGAGTTGATTTAACTCTGAATTTTGTGAAATTGAATTGAGTCTGAAATTCGAAATTGAAATGAGTCTGATTGACTCCTGATAAGTGGAATTTGAATTTGAAATTGAGTTAAAGTGACTCTTGATTGGGCAAAATTTTATATTTGAGTCTGATTGACTCCTGATTTAAAAAAAAAAAAAAAAAAAACTGAATTGAGTCTAATTGACCTTTGATTTTAGAAATTGAACTGAATTAAGAAGATGAACTAATTCGAGTCTGAATGACTTCTGATTTTGGGAATTGAATTAAATCGAGTCTGACTGGCTCCTGATTTTTTTTGAAAATTGAAATTCTTTGAGTCGAATTGACTCCCGTTTTTAGAGATTTAAAATTCTCCAAGTCAGGTTGACTCCTTTTTTTTAGAAATTTGAAATTCTTTTAAGTCTGGTTGACTTATGATTTAGAATTAGAAATTCTTTTGACTCTGGATTTTTGAATTTGAAAAGAATTGAGTATGATTGATTCCTTGATTTTAAGATTCTAAGATGATTTTAAGTCTGGTTGACTCCTGATTTTAGCATAATGAATTGATTTGAGTTTGTTTGATTTTAAGAATCTGAATTGATTTGAGTCTGATTGACTCCTGATTTTAGAAGAATGAATTGACTCGAGTCCAAATGACTCCAATTTTGGAAAATATGAATTGACTAGAGTCCGAAAGACTCCAATTTTGAAAAGATGAATTGATTCGAGTCTGAATGACTCCAATTTTGGAAAACACGAATTGACTTGAGTTTGATTGACTCCCAATTTTGAAGAGATGAATTGATTCAAGTCTGATTGACTCCTAATTTTGAAAATTGAAGTGAATTTGGATCCGATTGATCCCAGGTTTTGAAAATTGAATTGAATTTGGGTCCGATTGACCCCAGGTTTTGAAAATTGAATTGAATTTGAGTCCGTTTGACTTCAAGATTTTGAATTGAATTAAATTCGAGCCTGTGGGATCCAAAATTTTGAAAAAAAAATTGAATTGAAAATAGTCTGTTACTCCAAGATTTTAAATTGAATTAAAATTGAGTCCGTGGACTCCAAATTTTCAAAGTTGAATTGAATTCGAGTCTGTTGATTCCAAATTTCAAAAATTGAATTTGAGTCTGTGGACTCCAAACCTCGAGAAGATTGAATTTGGATATGAGCCTGCTGACCTCTGAATGTGGTTTACGTCTTCGGTCCTCGCAACAGATTTGCGTTTACCCTCGTTCTGGGAATATAACATATTTATATTCTCGATCCTCGTAACATATTTGCTTTGATCCTTTGTTCGAGAATGTAACATATTTGCATTCTCGGTTCTCGCAACATATTTGCGTTAACCCTCGATCCTCGTAACATATTTGCGTTGATCCTTTGTTCGAGAATGTAACATATTTGCATTCTCGGTTCTCGCAACATATTTGCGTCAACCCTCGTTTTGAGAATATAACATATTTATATTCTCGGTCTTCGTAACAAATTTACGTCGATCCTCTTGGTTGGGAGTGTAACATATTTGCATTCTCGGTTCTCGCAACATATTTGCGTTAACCCTCGATCCTCGTAACATATTTGCGTTGATCCTTTGTTCAAGAATGTAACATATTTGCATTCTCGGTTCTCGCACCATATTTGCGTTAAATCCCGATCCTTGTAACATATTTGCGTTGATCCTTTGTTCGAGAATGTAACATATTTGCACTCTCGGCTCTCGCAACATATTTGCGTTAACCTTCGATCCTCGTAACATATTTGCGTTGATCCTTTTGTTTAAAATGTAACTTTTTTTGCACTCTCATTTTCTCGCAACAGATTTGCGTTTACCCTCGAAATCAAACTAAAAGCATCATGACCCCTGTAAGAGATCTTCGCATCAGTCACGGAATTAGGTGATCTTCCCTGACTAACATGTCACGTGATTTGCGTCGTATGAAAACGTGTTATAGAGTGAGCATAGCATTTGTATAGCCAGGTCAATTCAAGAAAATACTATAGCATAGCATGTACATCACGACAGGATAGGTGCATTCATCCGTATGATTATTTGCGCTTGTGTGTTGTCCTTTGCCCGAATTACGTCCTGGTCTGATTCCCGAAGGGATACGTAGGCAGCTCACCATTGAGCACGACCAGCACCGACCGTCTCCGCGAATGTTTTTGCAACGCATTTTATTTTTACCTAAGTTCAATAGCTCGGTCAAAGGCTTGTCTTCACACAGGCTTCGACATTCACTTGTGATACGCGTTGCTTCACAAGCTCTGCCAAAGAGGGGCAAACTGTAGACACCCTAATTTTGACCGAACTATTAAACTTAGGGAGATTTACCTCTAGAAATCAATGATGAATAATGTCCCGACGATTTTCTTCAAGTTCATCGCTTCGACTTCTGAAAAGCTTCAAGTTCCCAAACCTTGCTCCTAATACCCCTAGATTTGGTCAATCACTGACCATCTGTCTCGAGCTCACCAGATCATGGGTTACTTTCTAAAAAAAAATAGAATAGATTAAATAATAATAATAGTATAATGATATTTTCTAAAAAATAACATTGTTTCTCATATTTTTAGTTTCAAAAAGAAAAAAGAAAAAAAGATACTATTTGATGACTCATATGATTAATTTAGATTTAAAATGAAAAATGTGTCTATACATATATATATACATATATAAGAAAAGGAAAATAATAAAAGAAAGTATTCCATGTGATTTGGAGAGTTAGAGATTCCTTGGCATATTCCTAATCCAAAGTAAATACCCAAAAAGCCCTTTGTTGGGCACTAATCTCCCATGTGCTTTGAAGATGCTCTAGAATGTTCCTTTATTCTAGCCAACTTAAATGCCTTTCAAGTTTCTTGGAATTACATAGAAGTGCCATGGAGAGTTAGAGATACCATAGAATATTCCTAACCCACCCCAAATTGACCTATCTACCCTTATCTTAGCCCCTAAGATAATGAAAGTCTATAAAAGAACCCATTTTCTCTCATTTAGGAGGAGACACTTGAATGATATAGAAAAAATATTGGGAGAGCTTTAGAGGAAAGAAATATAGAGAGAGAAACTCTACCAATTATTTTACCCAAATCCCACCAAAACTCTACCCAACCATCAAATCACCATTGAAGGAGCTTGAAGCTTGAGGAAGAAGAAGAGGAAAAGCTTGAGAAACTCAACATCTCTACAAGTTTTGAGAAGATCTAGAGGTAAAGCCTTCATATATATATATAATAATAATAATAATTCAATCACAAGTTCTTAGATCTAGGAACTTTTCACATTTTCAAAACCTCTCTTCTTACCCCATTTCATCACACACCACCAAGAACTTGTGATTGAATCTCATGACATCTAATTAATTTGGATCTAATTAATGCCTTGGGTTTGAGATAAATTAGTTTTGAAGAAATTTGTGTTCCTAAATAAAACTTTGATTTCCTTTATTTCTACTTCATTCATGAGGTTCATGAGATCTTCTATATCTCATTGAAACTCTTTGAATTTGATTCCTTAGTTTCCTATGATCTTATGATCCATATGGAGATTAAAATGAATCATGATCATAATCTACACATAGTTGGTGAGATACTAGTATCAACTCATGATTAGGATCTCTTTACTATGGATCTTATGGAATTCATACTATATTCCATGGAGATTAAAGTAGATTTGTTTTTTTAGTCTCCAATGACCATCAAATGGTAGGAGAAATAGTTTAGTTTAAGTCCATCTCTATGGCTTAGACTAATCTCTTCCTTGGGTTTTGAGAAGTTCTTTATACTTCATCCAAAACCTGCATGTATGTGTGTCTTTAGCCTCCAATGACCACCAAGTGGTAGGAGTAATGATTTGAACTCAAATTTTGGTCCATAAGTTTGAATTCATTGTTTGGGATTTTGTGAAGTCCATTTCATACTTCATTAAAAGTCCATAAGTCTAAAGAGGTCCTTAGTCTTCAATGACCATCAAATGGTAGAAGAAATGATTTGGTTTGAGCCCCAACTTCATGTTCTAATAGTTGAGGCCAATCAATAAACTTGAACTAGCAAAATGAAACAGTGGGTTCATAAACTGTTTTTGATCAAGGATTTTTAGTTTGAAATCCGACCGTTGGAATCGAATGAAACCAACGGGAAAATGTTCATAACACATTGTTTTACCACTGTGATATTTGTTTTAGCAAGATCTTGTGATTAGAAGGGTTCGATCATGGTTTTTGTGAGCTAATCATAATCTGTCCAGAGTTCTAGAATACTTTCAGAATAATAAGTCCGTTTTGAAATTAATAAATCAGAACCTTAATTAAGTTTTTGGGGTCTCAAATAATTGTTTATAAGTACCTTAATGTGTTAGGAAGGTACCCTAAAAAGATCTAAGTGTTTCTCATTTTTTTACTATTTTTAGAAAATCATACAAGATCTCTGGACAGAGAGTTGCAGAATCCTGAGTGAGGTCTAGTATTTTCCATATTCCCGGAGATCTAACCGTTGAAATCTTGATTTTCAAGTTGGGTTAGAAACTAGACTCACAGAGTCATGACATATCCAAAAATCAATAAGATCCAACCATCAAAAGTATTTTATTTCCATTTTTGAACGTCTGGTCTGCTCTCTGTAAATCACAAAAAACTGCTACTGTTTTCATCTAATCTTATTTATTTTAACTCAAATGGTCTCCTAATGTCTTGAGACCCAAACCATGTTTTGAATAATTTAGATTAAATCCAGAGGCTTAGTGATCCAAATTGGTGAATAAATTCATGTTCCATATTTGTTCATATTCATGCATTCATTCATACATGTTAATATCCATAAGTAGGACTTATCTCTTGCCTAAGATGTATCTAATTGAACATGACTTAGGATTTACTTATTTATGATATTATATCTTGTCTAAGGCATGTGTACTAACCTTTGTTTTGTAGCGCTTTGAGGTACAATTTCTCAACCCTTCTCTAGTTTAATCTATTTTATTGATTTTAATTGATTTTTCGACCCCATGTGCGACACCTTAGCTTAGGTTTTGCCTTATGTGTATATATGTATTAGAGACCTCTCTTAGATTTATTTTTGCATGCATTGCACGTTTGATATTCGCGGCCGGATCCCGGGTATGTTTTCTAGTTCTCTATTGCATATCATGATGTTTGCTAGTTGAATTATGTGACTTATGAATGATATTTTACCGTTACCAATTTTACACCATTTCCAACATGCTTGTGTTATGTATACCTATATATGTATTAATTGAGGGCATGCTTAGATTAATAACTTGATTAAAAAGGATGTTGAGTAGAGGCCTATCTTGAGATAGGATGAAAGGGGGTGTTTTAGTCCGCCGGGCTCCTTCCCCTTTCATTCCATAATCCCCGGACCCAGTTTATCTTTGGTTTTGCAAAAGATCGGTTTGCTTTCAAAATGGTTTCTTAATTTTCCTTTTAAAAATTAAGTGGCGACTCATTTGTTTTTAGAAATTGATTTAAAAGAAAAGCTGTGGGTAAAAGAAAGAATAACCTGCGATATCCACAAAACTCATCTAAGTATTCTTTGAAAACACGATTCATCGAGTCCATGAAAGCAACTGGTGCATTAGTCACTCCAAACGGCATAACCAAAAATTCAAAGTGCCCATATCTAGTTTTGAAAGATGTCTTCTCTGCATCTTCCTCCTTGACTTTCAACTGGTGGTAACCGGATCTCAAGTCAATCTTCGAAAATACTTATGCCCCTTGCAACTGATCAAACAAGTCATCTATTCGCGGCAACGGATATTTGTTCTTGACGATCAACTTATTTAACTCTCGATAGTCGATGCACATACGCATCGTCCCATCCTTCTTTTTCACAAACAAGACTGGAGCTCCCCACGGCGAAACACTCGGTCGGATAAAACCCTTCTCAAGCAGCTCCTGTAACTGAACCTTCAATTCTTTCAATTCTACTGGTGTCATTCGGTACGGTGCTTTGGATACCGGTTGTGACCCTGGTAATAACTCTATCGTGAACTTAAGCTCTCTTTCAATCAATAAATCGGGTAACTCATCGGAAAAGACATCTGAAAATTCTCGAACTACTGGAATGTCTTCTACTAGTGGTCCAAGAACTCTTGTGTCAACAATTGAACATAAGAAACCTGAACAACCCTTCTTCAACATCTTACTTGTTTGAATCGTTGATATCAAGTACGGTGGTACGGTCACACCCTTACCCTGAAAAGTAAAATCTTATTGCCCTGTCGGATAGAAATTAACCCTCTTCTGTTCATAATCAATTCTAGCTTGATTTACCGACAACCAATCCATACCCAAGATAGCATCAAAGTAGTTCACTTTCAACGGAATCAAATTGACTCTCAAGTACTTATCGCCTATCTTGATCTCACACGACTTGAATACCGAAGAAGTTACTAAAGGTTCACTAGTGGGCAATGATACACACAAATCATATCCTAACGGTTCGGAATTAACAGTTAAATGCTTAACAAAATCACGTGATACAAATGAATGCGTTGAACTAGAATCCATAAGTATACATGCAGGATACGAACAAACAGGAAGAATACCTGATACGATGGTATCATCCGTATTCCCCGGCCTGAGCTGGAAATATCATCCTTGTTGTTGCGCGACTCCTTTCCCCTTATCCGCTCGAGGTTCTACCCTTGATCCGCTTAGCACACTGGATGCCCCGGTACTCATTCCCGGTTGTCTCTTACTTGGGCAATTCTTCGCTATATGTCCCGGTTGTCCATACTCAAAACATTTCCCTCTCATCTCTGGGTTGTAGCTCTTGGTGTTCGAGGAGATGTTCGGTGTAGTCACATTCGTATTCATAGGACAATTCCTAGATACGTGCCATAATTGCTTGCAAATGTAGCAGGTGGTCAATTGATAACAGGTTCCTCTGTGTCGTAGGTTACATGTCGAGCACAACGGTCTCGAATCTCCCATGAATGTACTTCCTCCTTGGTTACCCATATACGATCCTGGACCTTGCGTAAACAGTTTTTTCGCATTCCCTTGACTCTTACCCCGACTGTCATTTGCTCTCTTCCCTTGTTGTCCCTGTCGATATCTGTCGACACTTTTCTCAACAATACGAGCAGCTTCCTCAACGAGAGAAACGGTCGGGTGTTGTAACATATCCACACAGCCACAGATATTCTCCCTAAGTCCTTCCTCAAACTTACGAGCTTTATCCCTATCAGTCGGAACGGTAGTTTTCCCAAATCACAATAAAGCATTGTAACAGGAAACATACTCACTCACAGTCATGTCTCCCTGAACCAAACTTGCAAACTCTTGGCGTTTCTAAGTATAAGCCGATTGCAGAAAGAAACGTTGGTTAAATTCCTCTTTAAATGCTTCCCACGTAATTGGCTTCCCTTGCTCAAGCACGTTGTTCCACCAATCTAATGCTTCACCCATCAATGTATCAGAGGCGCATAGAATTTTATCCTCATTAGTACATATCACAGTACGGAAGTGTCGTTCCATGTCCATCATCCAATGATCAGCTAAGTCTATGTCAACCTGTCCATGATACAAGGTCAGTTTTCATTTATGGAATTGTTCTACGATTGTGTGTTGAGGTCGTGGTGCCGGTGGTGCATTGATATAACGAATTTCAACTGATGGTGGCTGAACATTCATCTGCTCCCTTTCACTTACCGCTTGTATAAAATTTCCCACCATATTAACTATTTGGTCCATTCGCGAATGCGGTGACAACTCTCTTACCGGATCAACCATAACGTTTCAAGAGCTCGCCCTGTTAAGTTCGATGCATAAAGACGATGCATGCTATGCCAAAAGTATATATGTGCACAGCTCATCGCAATCAACAAATGCTAACAAATGAAGCATTTCTACAAATGATAACAATTATCTTTGCTATTACACACTCTACTCGACGTCGCACAGCATACATATAATATCACTCGTTCCCAAGGCTCTAAACTTAAGCTCTGATACCACTAAATGTCACAGTCCGGTCCCACAATAGCAGAACCAGAGCCTATGGCATACCACCTAGGCTAAACTAATTCATTAACGTTCCCAAAAATTAGTTTGAAGAACACACGCAGCGGAAAAAAAACACATTTTAAAACCAGCAATCCACTCGACTGGGTCGGGTGTCCATTCAACTGATCCATCAGACACAGAGAACAAGAAAACCCCAAGTGCTACCTTCAGTCGACTGACCCCCCGGTCCAGTCGACTGATGCCTCAAACTTTCAGTTGATTGGGATCGTCCAGTCGACTGGGCACTATGCATGCAGAATGTATGTTTTTCGTGCAGAAACCAGTCGACTGGGTCGGACCTCCAGTCGACTGAAGTCCTGAAAACCAAAGAAATTTCCTTATAAAACAGGGGTCCAGTCGACTGAAAAATGGGTCCAGTCGACTATTTTGCAGCAGCAGTCCCTTTTGCATATTTTCCAAGTTTAAAAGCTTTCTGAATCAACCAAGGTTTAAATACGCACTCCAAACTCATACCAAAACGATTTCAACTGGATTAAAACATTACTAACGCATTATTACAAAAGATTACGATCTATTACAACATTTCTGATCCGCGTTACGATTCTAAGTTAATCAAAGTTAAAAGTCATGAAATTTTTGTTACAACAAGTCTAATTCAAAACTACGAGATTGCAACATTTCGAGTCGCCTTCTGATTGAACTCCCAAACCCACGTGCTCACTTTTGCGATTCCTCACCAGCATTAATACCTACAATGGTTATTTGAATAATCACACATTTTTTGATTTGTTTAAGCTAACGCTTAGTGAATAAATTAACATATGCACATGAATGATAAACATGCTCGCATTCACATCTCTACGTTTCATACTAGTCGCGGGAGACTCACATGCACATTCCATACTCCCAATCCGCGACTCCTCGCCAATAAGTCCACGCAAAAGGGTAAGACCCACGATTCTTCTCTTCAATCGTGCGACCTTAATGCTTATATCCGCTCCACAAATTGGCTTAGTGACCACGTGCTCCTTCTAACCCAAATAAGCAACTCAGCATGCTCAAATACATATCACCATGCTCGCGGTAAACAAAACATTTCACCATGCTATTGGGCCTACTTATTAATATAATTGCCCAATATGAACTACACAATATATATTTATAAATTAGCACATGCTATTAAAAAAAACATGAATACATGTCAAGCAATCATTCCATAATACAATGTTGAATCACTCACCTCCGAATAACGCTCCTATAATTCAAACCGAAGAAAATTCGTGCACAAAGAACATGCAGAAGTTCGTCTAGTACAATTCCTATCGATCAGAATTTCAATTATCAACTTTTATGAAAAATTCTAGAAAATGACTATTTAGAAAACTTAGCCAAACAGGTCCTAGTGGGTATCAAAACGAAGCCCTCATCTCAAGGAGTTTGAATATGAAATCTTGATGAAAATAAACGGGCAGAAGGTCGTTGTTTGGTGTCGAGAAGCTCTAAGTAATCAAATCCCTTTTTGGCCTCTCTTAAAACTTAGGTTGTAAGCTTTGAAAAATATCTCAAGTCATCTCTATCTATATAAAGACAAAACTCTCGGGAATTACATTTAGCTCCCCACGAGTTTCCAAACCTCTTAATCAGTCTCTGAAACTTTCTACACAACTAATTCATAGCTTTACAAGTGAAACCTCAAAATTATAAAAGTTTCTGACTAAGTTCCGTTTGGTTGCTAAAACACGAATTCTTATATAACTTTTCCGAAGTTGCTAATTAGCCTACCAAATTAATAGTGTGTCAATTCGTCCTCACCAGGATGCTAAAATTAACAACAGATAGAAATTTTAAGCCAGAAATAAATACAGATGTAGAAATACATAGGTAAACATTTAATTCCAGATAAACATTTAAGGTGTTCTATAGTGACTGTCTCATACTCGGAGAGACGTTACAACAACAAATCGTCAATCACCACAGTCTCAGAGGGTTCTCTAACACAGATACCTAAATCGTCTCGTGAGTCGAAACTCACTCGGATATGTGTCAAAATGCACAACACATCACATTATCATGCATGACAATGTAATGAAATACAATAACACGCATGCGGGTGTTATATGAATTGATTTCCATATAGGCCTTGTCTCTAACTCTATCAATGCTACTTAATGGCACACTTATGTGTTGCAAACTCCTGAGCTCAAAGTGAAACTTTGCCCAAACTCTGTCCAAAGTAAAATTTCGCCCAAACTCTAGTGACTAAAGTGAAAGTTCGCTCAAACTATAGGGTACCAAAATGTCTCTAATAATTGGACTCGTGCAAGACATGTGAGTTTTTCACCATGTTGCATTGACAGAGTTAGAGGCTGGGCCTACATTGAAACCATTTCAAAATTACATGGACTAAAGTGTTGTAATTGAAACTAGCCCAAAGTGAAACTTCACCTTAGCCAATTGTAAAATCGAGTTAGGGTTTTGTGAGGTCCATGTAAAATTTTAAAATACAAGAGAGGACTGTGTAATTAGACTATAGTTGTGGGGAGGTTTGTGAAATTTAATATAGGGAAAGATTAGTATTTTCCTTTATTCCATCATGGATGTTGCCCAAATGTTACCGAGAAGGGTGGTTCATGTAACGAGAGACATCTGTGTAATTAAGGCAAACCTTAGGAAAGTTTTGTGTAATTAACCCTATATTCTTTTAAGGTGAAACTATCATTTATCTCTCCGTGAGTGTTGTTATTCAATGAATCTACGTACCGTTCCACAGGCCCTTCTATTTGTTAATATTATGGCTAATTAAACAACTGAAGTCCCAATTTCACAATAGAGTTTAGGAAAAGAAAAAGACTAAACTACATTTAGTACCATATAGTTTGGACGAAGTTTTACTTCGGGCCATCTAATTTCAATTGTAGCACTTTGGTCCTTGTAGTTTTGAATTGGTTTCAATGCAGGCCTTACATCTAACTCCGTTAGTGCAACTTGACGAAAAACTCACATCTTGGTACCGTATGGTTTGGGTGAAGTGAAGGGCCTTGGAGTTTAGGCAAAATTTCACTGTAGCCCCAGAGTTTTGAAGAAGTTTCACTATTGGCCTTGGAGTTTTCAAGACACATGAATGTGCTATCAAGTTGTACTAACGGAGTTAGAGACAAGATCTACATTAAAACCAATTCAAAACTACATGGACCAAAGTGTTGCAATTAAAACTAGAGGGCGCAAAGTGAAACTTCGTACAAACTACAGGGTACTAAAGTATAGTTTAGCATATAAAACAAAAATGTAAGGGTTCTTTGGTAACATTGTAGTTTTTATTTTTCAATTTCCTAAATTCTAAAAACAAAAATTTGTTTTTGATTTTTATAAAAATAAAAATTGGCTTGTAGAAGTCACTTTCTTTGATTTTTGTCTTCTGACCCAATTTTGTTATTGTTTTCGAGAAAAAGCTAAAAGGGAAAAAAAATTTAAGAAAAAAATGAAAAAATGACAACATTCAATAAATACCTATTCTATTTTCGTTTTAAAAAATGAAAATGATTTGTTGACTGATTTTTAAGATTGTTGGTAAGGACCAGGTTTGGTTTTTTTTTTTTTTTTTTTTTAATATTATAAATTTGGGCACTTATTTTAGGTTTTTTAAAAAATTGGGTTAATTACACTCACCTCCCTCGCATTTTGAGAAATTACACAGACCTCTTTTAAAATTAGTATTCTATAACACTTTCCCCCTTAAAATTAATATTCTGTAACACTTTTCCCCTTTAAAGTGTAAAAAAAATACTAAGCAAAAGAGAGGTCCGTGTAATTTTTCAAAATACGAGAGATGTTCGTGTGATTAAGGAAAAACATAGGAGAGGTGAGTGTAATTAACCCCAAAAAAATTTACTGCTTATTTTGAGGGCACCTCCCACAAATTATTCAATTAAGAAGTTAAGTTTTGTTTTCCTCTTCTTTCTATTTCATCCCGTGGAACAAACAGAAAGCACAATGCTGGCAAAACGATTAATTAGACCCTTGACATTGTTACTATCTATAATTGTTATATCTATGCAGATCGATCATATATATTATTACCATCTGCAATTATTTTTCCTATTTCCTATTTTGAGGCAATCGCCTTTTTTTATTCTATTTTCTATTCGGTTTTGATTTTTAAGTTAATTCAAGTTATTAGAATATAATAATACTAGTCGACAAAAGACTGGTCCTTTTGATTCCATGTAGCAAGCTTTATGAAGAAAAAAAATGACAAATATGGCCACCATTTTTTTTTATATAAATATTCTCATTTCATTATATTGTGTTTAATTTGTTGATCCCAACAATCCACATTGTATACAAACCGAAAGGAAGGTGCCATAGCCTCATGAGTCGAGCTCATATATATATATATATATATATAGAGAGAGAGAGAGAGAGAGAGAGAGTACACTCTCAGTTGGTCATACAAAATGTTTGTGGCTTAATGAGATATATAAACTTTAGGATTTTCTTTTAAATATAATAATAGGTAGAGAAATATATTAGAGGTGCCTTTACTAATTAAAATAAATGTTAAAATTTTAGTTTTTTTACTTAAAATTTGGTGCCCAAATTAAAAAGCCAATGTGCCATTACCGGCACTCGATTTTAATTCTCTCCTTTTTCGTTTTTAAGAGGGTAAAAAAATATTTTGGTACCCTGTATGTATAGCAAAGATTCATTTTGGGACATTTTCGATTGCATCACTTTGAGCTCTCAATTTACAAACTTGTTTCAATCAAGAACAATCGTTAACGGCGTTGAAAAAATATATCAGAATGGACCACATGACATTTCAATTTGGGCCTTGTACTTACTACTTATAGCGAAGTTTCACTTTGGGCACTCTATGAGCTCCATTCTATTATACTTTTTTAACGCTGTTAACGATTGTCCTTAATTGAAGCAAGTTTGTAAATTGAGGGCCAAAAATGTTGTAATTGAAAATGTAGGGTCTAAAGTGAAATTTTGCTATAAGTATAGGATACCAAAATGTATTTAACCCTTTCAAAGAAAAATAGAACAAACATAGAAAATCACAACCCTATCAAACATGCCATAAGATAAAAGAAACCAAAATAATGATACACCCACATATTCAACCACATACTTGCTTTAAATGCATGTACATGTGCTGTGTAAGTGGTGCACGAAAAAATATGAAAATATCAAACAACACATGATACATGTATTTAAAACATAAGATGTGATTATATATTTAAAGTATAGTATGTGATTGAATGTGTGATTGGAAATGTGAGTGTATCATTGTTGGAAATTGGAAAAAAAAACTCTATCCTCAGAATTAAGCAGCATAACGATTTGCTGAAATCCTCCAATGAATCGAGAATCACTCCTCTCTCGATCGATCGATCGATCGAATTACATCCTCAACGTAATTTTCTTCCAATTTGAACATGGAAAATTGCCCTCGCGATTAGGTCTAACACACACATAGTAGCTTATTCAAATCTGTTGAGTGCAATTCGTTATAATCAACTGAAAGATGAAGATAAATAATGCTCTTTGCTGGCCATTTATTGCTCAAAATTACCTCCCAAAAGGTACTGCTACTTCTCTTCTTCTTCTTCTTCCTCTCTCTCTAAACCCGCCCCCTTTATTATTGTTATTGCCCCGTTCTCACTCTACTATTACTACTTCAACGCATTCTTCGAATCACAAACCACAAAATCGATTAGGGTTCAACACTATTTCTAATGTGGATGACGCTATGAGTTTAGTCAATCGAATGGTTCGAATGCGACCTCTTCCTTCGATTACCGAATTCACTCAATTGCTTGGAATTATTACCAGAATGAAGCACTACTCTGCTGTTGTTTCTTTGTTTAGAGAAATGCGTTTGTTGTGTATTCCGGTTGATCTGTACACAATGAGCACTGTAATTAACTGTTATTGCCACTTGAATCGTGTTGATTTTGGGTTTTCTATCTTAGCCACACTGTTCAAGTCTGGTTATGTTCCAGATGTGGTTACTTTCACCACTCTACTTAAAGGGCTATTCTCTGAAAATAAGATTGCAGAAGCAGAGGGTTTATTCAAGAAGCTGATGAGAGAGAAAGAAATTGAACCTACTGTGGTTATGTATGGCACAGCAGTAAACGGGCTTTGCAAAGCAGGGAACACTAGCATGGCCCTTGAAATACTCAAACTTATGGAAAAAGGAAGTTGTAAACCTAACACAGTACTGTATAGCACAATCATAGACAGTCTCTGCAAATATAAAATGGTCAATGAAGCTTTAAAGCTTTTCAATGAAATGATAGAGAAAGGTGTACTGCCTGATGTTGTCACTTACAACTCTTTGATTCATGGCCTATGCAATTTTGGTCGATGGAAAGAAGCTACGAGATTTCTTAATGAGATGGTCGGTCTAAAAATAACTCGAGATGTGTATACATACAATATAGTGGTGGATGCACTATGCAAGGAGGGAATGGTTAGTGAAGCTAAGGGTGTTGTTGAGACCATGATACAAAAAGGTGAGGATCCCAATGTAGTCACCTGCAATTCTCTGATTGATGGTTATTGTTTGCATGGGCAAATGAATGAAGCCATGAAAGTTTTCAATTGCATGGCTGGTCGAGGCCTTGTCCCCGACATTTTGACCTATAACATTCTAATCAATGAATATTGCAAGGTGATGAAGATGGACGAGGCCATGCATCTCTTTCAAGAAATGCCTCGTAAAGGGTTAAAACCCACGACTGATACTTACAACACTATCTTGCAGGGGTTGTTTCGGGTTGGTAAATGTGCCACTGCGCGAGGGCTTTTCAGTGAGATGAAGGATAGAGGCCAAATTCCAGATATTTACACATATTTTATCTTATTGGATGGCCTGTGCAAAAACGGGCAAATTGCTAAAGCATTGTCATTATTTTACCTTATGGAAAGCAAGGGATTAGATACCCATATTGCTACTTACACAATCCTCATTGACGGGTTGTGCAAGAATGGGAAACTTGATATTGCGCGAAGTCTTTTCCAAAAACTTGTTTTGAAAGGATTGAAGCCTAATGTTGTTACGTACACTACAATGATACATGGACTTTGTCAAGAAGGATTATTGGATGAAGCAAAAGAGTGTCTCACGAAAATGGAAGAGAATGGATGTCTGCCAGATGGTTTTACTTACAACATAGTTGTACGAGAATTCTTGGGAAGAAATAGATGTTACGAGGCTTTGATACTTTTAGAGAAGATGGTTGGTAGGGGCTTCTCCCCAGATGCACGTACTTTTCCCATGGTGGTGGATTTATTCGCAGCTAAAGAACTAGATCATTCTGTCTCACAAATGGTTGAGAAGTTTATGCCACGGGATAGATATGAATCCAAATTCTAGAGTGACGTTCTTTAGCAGTCAACTCAGATGTTGTTTTCAGTGGCAATGTGCTCGGTATGGTGCAGGTGTTTTACGAATGTATTCCGTAAAAAAATACCGTATTGTGAAAATTTTCATGCATTTATTTGTACAATACGTGGTTGCCATTGGGTAAATCTGTGCGTTTTCACATAAAAGTTTTAGGTATGACTGGTCCTCAATATGCGTTATAAATATGACATTGTTTACTCGGTTTTTTGCATCTCTTTTATCGTTACCTTTCCTAATTGTTACCTTTCTCTGTCTCAAAGAAAAGACATTTTGAATTAAAGAACATAGCTAAAATCTAGCACTTAACTCTGCATGCTAAATAACAGGATAAACAAATTATTAAAGAAGTTCCTAAATTGAAATTATACAGATTCATAATTAGACTATTCACCTAGGAACTCTTGCTTGGTAGAACAGTAAAAGTTTTGTGGACAAGCAAGAGACCAGAAAACTATCAGAAGTTAATTTGGGGGCTAGGAGTAGGTAATTTCCACAAAATCGTCAAAGTTAGGTTGGTTTTGACGCTTCCCTCAATGAATCAATAGTTATGTAACATATGGCTAATTAAACAACCCTTTAAATAGGAGAACTAGTAACACCGCGAAGAAAAAATGACGACCACGTATTGTATTTATATCCAAATTTCACTTTGGGCCCTCTATTTCTATTTACATCACTACGGGCTCTATAGTTTCAGTATTGTTTCAATTAAGGAGAACTAGTAAAACCGTGAAGAAAAAATGACGAAAAATCTAATTTTGGCACCAAAACATGTGAGTTTTAAGTTTCCCTTCTTCATTTATCATAACATGTGTATATAAAGTTATACAAATACAATATACATGTATGACTAATAGAGAAAATAGAGAAACAGAGAGACCAAGACCCAAAAGCAGGGCAAAGTCAAGTGATGGCAACATCTAACAACTCCACTCAATCGATTGGCACAAGAAAGTGCTACTATGATTGTGGGTGATTGGCTGAAAGTTAAAAGACTCACATGTTTTGGCTCCAAAATGAGTTTTTCCATCCTTTTTTTTCTTATGGTGTTACAAATTGTCCTTAATTGAAAGAATACTAAAACTATAAGGCCCAAAGTGTTGCAATTGGAAGTAGAGGGCCCATAGTGAATTTACGTATAAATACAGGGTACTAAATAAAGTATTTTTTAGCCATAGGATATATAAATGAGTATACAATATAAGTACATGGGTAAAGTTGTTATATTAAAATATGTATATAAATAGAGAATTACTATGTACACCACTAGTTTTGCTATGTACACCGCTCAACTTTACAAAAGTGGGAATTTTTAAAAGAAAAATGACTAAAATAAAAGAATTTGGGTGTACATAGCAAATACAAGGGTGTATATAGCAATTACCTATAAATAAATCTCTAATAACCCTAAATAAAATCTTATTTTTTATTAAAATATTCCAACATAATTTACCCCAATATTTATTTATAAAATAATATACACATATATGGTGTTGTTCATTGAATCACTGCGCACTGATGTCAATGAAAAGTGAGAACCAGAGAAACAAAAGGCTCGAAAACTGTTCGAATTTCTTACACTTTGAACCCTCAAAATTGTCAAATATGAGTATTTGAGGCCATTTCCAACGGAAGAGCCATCCCACTAACAAAATCATTTAACCGCCAAAATGGCTCGTTCATTCCCAAAATGAACACTCCAACGGACGAGCCATCAAGTTCTGTAAAATGGAGAGGCCCAAAATCACGAGCCAATATTCAGAGCGTGGAAGAGAAGAGGGAAAATTAGGTGCGACACTGTTCATGACCGTTGGTCTCCAACGGATGGATTCCAACGGTTATGAACAAGTCTCTATTTTGAAATCAAAACACAAACTAGGCTATAAATTGACAGATTAAACTTACTTACCTTGTACACAAATCTTCCACTTACATCTCTCTTCATCAGTCTCTACGCCTCTGTCTCTCTCTTTCTCTCTTCTCTGCTTCTCTCTCTCTCTATAAAAACTGAAGCTTTGCCTTCTTTCTTTATCTCTCTCTCTCTCTCTGTAAACCAACGTGAAGAAGAAGAAGAATGGTGGCTAGGGTTCTTTTGTGTGGCTGAAGGTGAAGGATAAAAGGGATAGGTTAATTAGGTTAATTAGTTTGTGGGCTGAGCTGGACTGGACTTTTAATTAGTGAAGTGCTTAGGGTTAATTAATTGTATATAGATTACATTATATATTATATATATATATACTAGTGTAATTAATAAGTATTTACATTTTATGCTTTAGTGCTATATAATTTTTTAGTGATTTGGCTTTTTTTAGATTTAATAAATTAATTTGGGTTTGGGTTTTAATTAATAAGCATTTTTTTACTATTTATTTTAATTTACTATTATTTTAGTTAATTTAAAATCATATTATTTACTTTGAGTCACTGTTTTAATTAATAGTTGGTCATTTTGCAGATGAATTCAGAATTAAATTACTATTCTAACTTGTTAACCAGTGACTTCCCAGAAGTGTGTGAGCAAATCGATGAAAACAATGATGCCGTTCAATCTGAAAAGGCTAGCCAAGTCGGTACTACATCAAAAAAAGCACAACGAGCGAAAAATTTCTGTCGACAAGAGGACATTTTGCTAGTGTCTGAATGGCTTAACACAAGCAAAGATGCAGTCACAAGCAACGACCAACAACTCGGCTCCTTTTGGAAGAGAATACATGATTATTTTACTGATCATGGAAATGGTCAATACGAACGTACCCAAACATCTCTCATGAATCGTTGGTCTGATATTAATTCAAAATGTGCCAAATTTGTTGAATTTTTTAGTCAGGTTGAAACAAGGAATCCTAGTAGAAAAACTCATGAAGGAAAAGTAATGATCATATTCTTAATATAGTTGCATTATATTCCTATTATAAATAATTTTATATAATCCAATAATGGTTACATATGTGTTTTCAGTTGGATGAAGCACGAGCATTGTACAAGTCATTTCTTGAAAAACCATTTCCATATGAACATTGTTGGGAAATATTAAAGAATGAGCGCAAATGGTCTGAAAACCTGTCTCAAAAACAGCAAAAAAGTAATAGCGACACGAGTCCTACTGCGTCTTCTCCCGCAACTCCCCAATCAGTTAACATGGGGGACGACAATGAAAACCCCTCCTACAATGTTAGGCCAATGGGTAGAAAGGCTTCGAAGGAAAAGCTAAAGAAGAAAAATTGCGACACAAATGTTGAAGAGACGCCATCGTCTCGGGTTTTAAAAAAATATAGACAAGAAAAATTTGAGTTTGAACGTGCAAAAGCAAAAAGACAAGAAAGGGCATTAGCTCAACATGACAGACAATTACAGCTTGAGGAACGACTATACGAAGAGCGCATAATGCAAACGGACACAAGCGGAATGAATCTGGCATTAGCTGAGTATTATAACCAATTGAAGATGGAGATTTATGCAAAGAAGAGATTTAATTTCTAGTACTTGTTGAATGTAATCAAGATTAATTTACTTTTGTGGAATGTAAGAAAATTGTAGTACTTTTTAATGAATGCATTATCCTATCATGTTTTATAATGGGTAAAATTGTTTTTTTTTTTGGTTCAACAAACAGAAAATTAAATTAAAAATAGAAACAAGGGTGTACAAATTACAAGGGGGTATACCCCATAAACTTATACACATAAGCACAAGAACATCAAATAAGCACACAAAAAACAAATAAACACACCAGCATTAAAAAAAAAAAAAAGAAAAAAAGCACACCAACATCTTCCTACTCTTGGCCATGTCGCTGCCACAAGTGCTCAACAAGATCCGCTTGAAGTTGAGAATGGGTTCTTTTATCTCTGATTTGGTGGTGTTTTCGAATAAATTCTGCTAGTTCCTGCCTAGTGTTGCGCAAAATTGATACAAGCATATTTGCCTCACTTCCATCGAAGTCAACATCCCCAGCACTTCCTTCATTCTCAATGATCATGTTGTGCATTATTATGCACACCTTCATTATGTTTGCAAGAGTTTCTTCATCCCATAAACGTGCTGCTCCACGGACGATAGCAAAACGTGCTTGAAGCACCCCAAATGCTCGTTCTACGTCCTTCCTTGCCGACTCTTGCTCAGCGGCAAAGTGTTGGTTTTTTTGGCCTTGTGGACATGAAATTGTTTTCACGAGTGTTGACCAGTTCGGGTATATTCCATCTGCTAGATAATAGCCCATTGTGTACTCGTTCCCATTAATTGTGTAGTTGATTGGAGGAGCACGTCCTTCGGCTAGTGCAGCAAAAACAGGAGATCGCTCTAAAACGTTGATATCATTAAGTGATCCTAGCATCCCAAAAAAGGCATGCCATATCCACAAATCTTGAGAAGCCACAGCTTCCAAGATAATCGTTGAGTCATGACAATGACCAGTATACATTCCTTTCCATGCACTAGGACAATTCTTCCACTTCCAATGCATGCAATCAATGCTTCCCAACATTCCAGGGAAGCCGCGTTGTTCCCCGACTGCAAGTAATCTAGCAATGTCGTTGGTGTTTGGTGCTCTTAGATACACATCACCAAAAACTGTGACAATTGTTCTCACAAACCTTCTCAGACTCTCAATTGTCGTACTTTCTCCAATTCGCACATATTCGTCCACAGAATCTGCTGGAGAGCCATAGGCAAGTATTCTCAACGCGGTTGTTATTTTCTGAAGAGAAGACAAGCCGTGAACACCGACATCATCTCTTCTTTTGACAAAATATGGATCACCTTGTTCCACCTCATTGACAATTCGACAAAACAAAGAACGATTCATTCGAAACCTTCGCCGGAATAGATTGTTAGGGAACACTGGATTTTCAGAGAAATAATCTTGATATAATCTTTCATGACCTTCAACTCTACCACGATCAATGACAACATGGCCTGGAATAGAACCACGACGGCGTGTATTTCGCCTTCGACTTTCTACTAGCTCATCTTCTATCACCATATTTGCTAATGACTCAAACTCGTCATCCGAGACATCATGGATGTCTTCCAAAATGTTAGGAAAAGGAAGCATAGTATATGAAAGAGAGAAATTAAATTGATACTGATGAAAAGTGTAGAAGGGATGGATTAAAACATAGGTGATAGGACTCATATTTATAGACATGTTTGGGTGAATTTTGAATTTTAAAAATTGGCGGTTCAATTTTTAATTTAAATTTGAATTTTCAAAAATTTGGCGGTTTTTTCAATATTGGATCACATTTTGGCAGTTTTTAAAAATTTGAATTAACAAAGTTTGGCGGAAAATTTCAAATTTCAAATTTAGGCGGGACAACTTTTGAATTTCAATTTACCGGATTAATTTTAAAATTTGAATTTTCATTTCATTTCTAGAAGTGTTATAATTATTTGAATGAAAAACATAAAAAAATACAAAAAGATAAGAAATGCCTAGTCATTATGCCTTGTGTGATTGAAGTAGATTTGATAAAATGGCTAACCATTTTAGTATTCAACAAACCAAAATGACAAAATTAAGTTTTGACTAGCCTTTTGCCTTTTACCCTAGAGTTGCCCTCACAATCTGTTCATCAACACGAGCATGATCATATATTATTACCATTTGTTGAATCTTTTCTGTGCGATTCATTACAACTGGGATGCCCTAGAAGCTGAGAGACTCCCATTCTTTTCCATCTAATCAATCGGAAGACAAAAAAAAAAAAAAAAAAAAAGAAGATGAAGAGAAACGCACTCTCTGTTGTAGCTCTTTGTAGACCCTTTGTTGCTCAGAATCACCTCTCAAAAGGTACTACTACTACTTCTCTTCTTCTTCGCTCTCTAAACCAGCAGCCCCCTTTATTATTATTATTATTGTTATTGCCCCTCCGTTCTCACTCTACTACTACTACTACTCCTTCAACGCATTATTCCAACCACAAACCACATAATCGATTAGGGTTCAACACTACTATTTCTAACCTCGATGACGCTCTTTGTGTGTTCTGTCGAATGGTTGGAATGCGACCTCTTCCTTCGATTATCGAATTCACTCAATTGCTTGGAATTATTACCAGAATGAAGCACTACTCTGCTGTTGTTTCTTTGTTTAGGGAAATGCGTTTGTTGGGTATTCCGGTTAATCTGTATACAATGAGCACTGTAATTAACTGTTATTGCCACTTGAATCGGGTTGATTTTGGGTTTTCTATCTTAGCCACACTGTTCAAGTCTGGTTATGTTCCAAATGTAATTACTTTCACCACTCTAATTAAAGGGCTATTCTCTGATCAAAATAAGATTGCTGAAGCAGAGGGTTTATTCAAGAAGCTGATGAGAGAGAAAGAAATTGAACCTACTGAGGTTATGTATAACACCCTAGTTAATGGGCTTTGCAAGGCAGGAAACACTAGCAGGGCCCTTGAAATACTCAGACTTATGGAAAAAGGAAGTTGTAAACCTAACACAGTAGCGTACAACACGATCATTGACAGCCTCTGCAAATATAAAATGGTCAATGAAGCTTTAAAGCTTTTCAATGAAATGACAGAGAAAAGTGTACTGCCTGATGTTGTCACTTACAACTCTTTGATTCATGGCCTATGCAATTTTGGACGGTGGAAAGAAGCTACAAGGTTGCTTAATGAGATGGTCGGTCCAAAAATCACTAAAGCTGTGCACACATACAGTATATTGGTGGATGCACTATGCAAGCAAGGAATGGTCAATGAAGCCAAGGTGGTTGTTGAGACCATGGTACAAAAACGTGAGGATCCCGATGTAGTCACATTCAATTCACTGATTAATGGATATTGTTTGCAACGCCTAATGGATGAGGCGATGAATATGTTCAATTCCATGGTGGGTAGAGGCCTTGTACCCAACAATGTAACCTATAACATTCTAATCAACGGATATTGCAAGGTGATGAAGGTAGATGAGGCCATGAATCTCTTTCAAGAAATGCCTCGTAAAGGGTTAAAACCCACGACTGATACTTACAACACTATCTTGCAGGGGTTGTTTCGGGTTGGTAAATGTGCCACTGTGCGAGAGCTTTTCAATGAGATGCAGGATAGAGGCCAAATTCCAGATATTTACACATATTTTATCTTATTGAATGGCCTGTGCAAAAACGGGCAAATTGCTAAAGCATTGTCATTATTTTACCTTATGGAAAGCAAGGGATTAGATACCCATATTGCTACTTACACAATCCTCATTGACGGGTTGTGCAAGAATGGGAAACTTGATATTGCGCGAGGTCTTTTCCAAAAACTTGTTTTGAAAGGATTGAAGCCTAATGTTGTTACGTACACTACAATGATACATGGACTTTGTCAAGAAGGATTATTGGATGAAGCAAAAGAGTGTCTCACGAAAATGGAAGAGAATGGATGTCTGCCAGATGGTTTTACTTACAACATAGTTGTACGAGAATTCCTGGGAAGAAATAGATGTTACGAGGCTTTGATACTTTTAGAGAAGATGGTTGGTAGGGGCTTCTCCCCAGATGCACGTACTTTTCCCATGGTGGTGGATTTATTCGCAGCTAAAGAACTAGATCATTCTGTCTCACAATTGGTTGAGAAGTTTATGCCTCGGGATAGACATGAATCCAAATTCTAGAGTGAGGTTCTTTAGCAGTCAACTCAGATGTTTTCTGTGGCAATGTGCTCGGTATGGTGCAGGTGTTTTACATATGTATTCCGTAAAAAAATACCGTATTGGGAAAATTTTCATGCATTTATTTGTACAATACTTGGTTGCCATTGGGTAAATCTGTTCGTTTTCTAGTAGAAGTTTTAGGTATGACTGGTCCTTAATTTACTTTTCTATATAACATGTTAAGCATTATAAATATAACATTGTTTACGGGGTTTATTGTATCTCTTTTATCATTTTCTCCCTTCGTGATTATGGTTTCCTAGCTGTTAACTCCCTTTCTGGGTATTAATTTTTTCACCTCTCCTGAATTCCTCCTGATTTTTTTCGGTATGCTGCCATAAGAAATTGTCTGTGCCTACCTTTTTACCTGAATAAGATTTGTCAAAATGGGGTTATGATTTTGGAGTATAGTTTTGAGGTTGAGTCGTACAATATGTTGGTCAATTCTTTGTAATACAATAGCCCTTTCTGCTGCTTGCTGATTAAAACAGAGAACTTCTTACTGTTTCTAGAGATTTTAAGTTGTCTTCGAAATGGTGCGATTGCCTTGCAATTAATTGTTTAATTTATTGGGAATACATACATGATTCGACTAGTAGCCAAATGATTATTCTTTTGTTATTTGATGGGCAAATGCTCAAGTGAGGTAGTCTATCTACTTGAACATTTGTTATACAATGTTGATCATAACTTAGGAAGGTTCCACCATATTTTACGAATATAATTTTGGACTGGTGAGCTGACAGCCTGACCGTGTGGTTAAGGTAAAATTTTGTCACACGGAGGACCAATTCAAATCAGTAGTTCCTGGAATGGTTATGGGTGGTTATCCCGAGTGACCTATGCAAGTGGCTACAGAAGTTCAAAGCAATTAAAATAGGTTACAGAAGGTTACGTTATGTATCTAGATGACAATCAGACCAAACACCACCTATTGGTGTTCATATTTTGCTTTGCTTTGCTCCCCCCCACTTCTAGCATTGTACTTGATGACATTAGTGCCTTGTTTGTTTCTTTTCTTTTCTTGTTTTCTGTCAGTTCATGCAATGAAGTCCATGTTATTGTAACTTCATTTAGTCTCAAATATGTACTGTCTCATACACACTTTGTTTTCATCACTTGGTAGATTTGGAAGTCCTCTTCATATGATGCAAGTGTAACCTCAAGGGAAGGGTCATCCCTACTTCCCAACATCGTATGATCATTCACGAAACTATGCTTTAGGAATAGTCTAGTTACACGTTTGGGTCTTCATACAAATCCCTTGACAACCGGATTACTCAAATATTTTTTTAGCCAAAACAAGTCAATTCAGAGTTCAGACATATTTTCTGCCATTTTTTTAACCACGGTGTTGAGTTTTAGTTGTAGTTATTTCCAGTCTCAAGGGTAATAATCTGAATGATCCTTAAATTGATAATCTTTCCTCAAGTCGATTTGTTATCATCCTTGGTATTTTTTTCACGCTATCAGATGCTTTTTGTTCTCTTTCTTCATTTCTAGTGCTGTCAGAAGGTTTAGTTAAGGTTTAATCATCTAGTGCCAAAACTACCCTTACTGATCCTAGTGAAAAATAGTAAGTAATAACTACACAAACCTCCCTTGAGATATTGCCTAATTACACGAATCTCTCTTATTACAAACAAATTTTTTTATTAATTTTTTTTTCTTACCTTGTTCCCCCAACAAAAATTAATATTTTTTTTATAAAAAAAATCTAGAATTATCTCTCTTATTTTTCAAAATGACTATATTACCCTTACTATTTTCTCGGTCCCTTTCAATTTTCCATGCAGCACAGGAAAGTGCGTTCCAACAAACTTAATTGATGATTTCCCAAATTCTTTTGACCTATCATGTCTGTCATTTTTATTCTATAGAGGGGAGAAACTAAGGGTGGAAGAGATTTAAAAAAAAAACTAACCCAAGACATTTAAATTCTGAAATTGATGTTCGTCATATTTGTTCCATAGATGGGAGAAACTAAAAAGTGGAAGAAATAATAAATAAATAAAAAACAAACCTAGGAAATTTAAATTATGAAATTGAAGAATTTGAAGAAATGCTTGAAGAAATTGCAGATCTTGGAAATGGAAGGAATTCGAAGAAATTAAAAGATACTCTTCTTAGTGGTATGAATGCGTAATTACATTTTGGTACCCTGAGTTTGGGTAAAGTTTCACTTTGGGCCCTCTAGTTTTAATTGCAACACTTTGGTCACTGTAGTTTTGAATTGGTTTCAATGTAGGCCATGCCTCTAACTTCGTCAATGCAACTTGACGGCACACTCATGTGCCTTGAAAACTCCAGGGTCCAAAGTAAAACTTCGTCCGAACTCCAGGGCTAAAAGTGATACTTCACCCAAATTTTAGGGCCCAAAGTGAAACTCCATCCAAACTATAGGGTACCAAAATGTCTCTAATAGCTGGACTCATGCAAGGCACGTGAGTTTTCCACCAAGTTGCATTGACGAAGTTATAGGCAGGGCCTACACAAACCAAATCAAAACTAAAGGGATCAAAGTATTGCAACTGAAACTGGAAAGCCTAAAGTGAATCTTCGCCCAAACTACAGGGTACCAAAATGTAATTTAGCCATGGTATGAAAGTTTAACCCAAACCATTTCTCACCGCAAAAGTAAATTTTATCTGAGAATATAATAATACATTTGCACAAACTGTAAAGGCTTAATTACATCTTGGTACCACTGAAGTTTGGGTGAAGTTTCACTTCAAGCCCTCTAGTTTTAATTGCAACTTTTTGGTCCTTGTAGTTTTGAATTGTCATAGCCCGGTCCCATAATAGCAGAACCAGAGCCTGTGGCACGCCACCGAGGCTAAACCAATTCATTAACGTTCCCAAAAATTAGTTTGAAGAACACACGTAGCGAAAAACAAAACACATTTTAAAACCAGCAATCCAGTCGACAGGGTCGGGCGTCCAGTCGATTGATCCATCAATCACAGAGAACAAGAAAACCCCAAAAGCCACCTTCAGTCGACTGACCCCCCGGTCCAGTCGACTGATGCCTCAAACTTTCAGTCGACTGGGCACTATGCATGCAGATTGTATGTTTTTCGTGCAGAAACCAGTCGACTGGGTCGAACCTCCAGTCGACTGAAGTCCTGAAAACCAAAGAAAATTTCCTTTTAAAACAGGGGTCCAGTCGACTGTTTTACAGCAGCAGTCCCTTCTGCAGATTTTCCAAGTTTAAAAGCTTTCTAAATCAACCAAGGTTTAAATACGCACTCCAAACTCATACCAAAACGATTTCAACTGGATTAAAACATTACTAACGCATAATTAAAAAAGATTACGATCTATTACAACATTTCTGATCCGCGTTACGATTCTAAGTTAATCAAAGTTAAAAGTCATGAAATTCTTATTACAAGAAGTCTAATTCAAAACTACGAGATTACAACATTTCGAGTCGCCTTCTAAGTGAACTCCCAAACCCACGTGCTCACTTCTGCGATTCCTCGCCAGCATTAAAACCTCCAATGGTTATTTGAATAACCACACATATTTCGATTTATTTAAGCTAACGCTTAGTGAATAAATCAATATATGCACATGAATGATAAACATGCTCGCATTCACATCTCTACATTTCATACTAGTCGCGGGAAACTCACATGCACATTCCATACTCCCAATCCGCGACTCCTCCCCAATAAGTCCACGCGAAAGGGTAAGACCCACGATTCTTCTCTTCAATCGTGCAACCTTAATGCCTATATCGGCTCCACAAAATGGCTTAGTGACCACGTGCTCCTTCTGAACCAAATAAGCAACTCAGCATGCTCAAATACATATCACCATGCTCGCGGTAAACGAAACATTTCACCATGCCATTGGGCCTACTTATTAATATAATTGCCCAATATGAACTACACAATATATATATGTGTATCTATAAATTAACACATGTCATTCAAACAAAACATGAATACATGTCAAGTAATCATTCCATAATACAAGGTTGAATCACTCACCTCCGAATAACGCTCCAGTAATTCAATCCGAAGAAAACCCGTGCACAAAGAACGTGCAGAAGTCCGTCTAGTACAATTCCTATCGATCAGAATTTCAATTATCAACTTTTATGAAAAAAAATTCTAGAAAATGACTTTTCAGAAAACTTGGCCAAACAGGCCCTAGCGGGTATCAAAATGAAACCCTTGTCTCAAGGAGTTTGAATATGAAATCTTGAAGAAAATAACGGACAGAAGGTCGTCGTTGGGAGTCGAGAAGCTCTAAGTAATCAAATCCCCTTTTGGCCTCTCTTAAAACTTAGGTTGTAAGGTTTGAAAAATATCTTAAGTCATCTCTATCTATATAAAGGCAAAACTCTCGGGAATTATGTTTACCTCCCCACGAGTTTCCAAACTTCTTAATCAGTCTCTGAAACTTTCTACACAACTAATTCATAACTTTACAAGTGAAGCCTCAAAATTATAAAAGTTTCTGACTAAGTTCCGTTTAGTTGCTAAAACACAAATTCTTATATAACTTTTCCGAAGTTGCTAATTAGCCTATCAAATTAATAGTGTGTCAATTCGTCCTCACCAGAATGCTAAAATTAACAACAGATAGAAATTCTAAGCCAGAAATAAATACAGATGTAGAAATACACATGTAAGCATTTAATTCCAGATAAACATTTAAGGTGTTCTACAGTGACTGTCTCATACTCGGAGAGACGTCACAACAACAAATCGTCAATCACCACAGTCTCAGAGGGTTCTCTAACACAGATACCCAAATCGACTCGTGAGTCTAAACTCACTCAAACATGTGCCAAAATGCACAACACATCACATTATCATGCATGACAATGTAATGAAATGCAAAAACACGCATGCGAGTGTTATAATACTCTCCCCCTTAAAAGAAGTTTGTCCCCAAACTTGTACCTCATGTATCGAAAAGATGCGGATAATGAGTATGCATTTCATCTTCTATCTCCCATGTCATCTCTTATGTCGTTTGGCTACGCCATAACACTTTCACTTTCAATATCACCTTATTTCGTAAGATTTGATCTTTCCGATCCAAAATCTATATGGGATACGCAATATACGTCAAATCACTCTGAATCTCATTCGATGTCAGAGTCATCACTTGATCCCTATCTTCCACTAAATGTTTACGTAATAATGATACGTGAAATACGTTATGAACTTGAGCATACTCGCTTGACAAATTCAATCGATATGCTACGGGTCCAACTCTCCCAATGATCTCAAAAGGTCCTACGTACCTCGGGTTGAGTTTCCCGTATCTCCCAAATCTAGTAATCCCCTTTGAAGGTGACACCTTCAAATATACCAAATCGCCCTCGTCAAATTCCAACGGTCGCCTACGCTTGTCGGCATAACTCTTATACCTACTCTGAGCTGTCAGTACCCGTTGTCGAATTACCTTTATCTTGTCTGTCGTCTCTTGCACAATTTTTGGCCCTTCAATCATTCTTTCTCCCACTTCGATCCAACTAATTGGTGAACGACATACACGACCATATAAAGCTTCATAAGGAGCCATCCCAATACTCGACTGAAAATTGTTGTTATACGCAAACTTAATCAACGGTAAATGGTCTCCCCAATCGCCCTGAAAATCGAGTACACATAACCGCAACATGTCTTCTAAAATCTGGATTACTCTTTCCGATTGACCATCGGTCTGAGGATGAAAAGCAGTACTGAAATGCAATTTAGTACCCATTGCTTCTTGCAAGGCTCTCCAAAACTTCGATCTAAAACTACTATCTCTATCTGAAACAATAGAAACTAGTATACCATGTAGTCTCACAATCTCGCGGATATACAAGTTAGCTACCGTCTTCGGCTTAGTTGTTCGAAGTGGTAGGAAGTGCGACGACTTCGTTAAGCGGTTAACAATCACCCAAATAATAGTATTCGATCTTTTCGACCTCGGAAACCCACTAACAAAGTCCATTGTAATGTGTTCCCATTTCCACTCGGCTATCGGTAACGGTTGTAACAATCCCGAAGGTACTTGGCGTTTGGCTTTCACTTGTTGACAACTCATACATCGTGAAACAAAGCGTACTATTTCTCTCTTCATTCCGGCCACCAATAAACATGTCTCAAATCTCTATACATCTTGGTGCTTCCCGGATGAACGGTATACTTTGTATTGTGTGCTTCCTCTAGAATATTCTGTTTCAACTCTTTCTCGTTAGGCACGTAAATTCTACCCCTCAATCTCAAGACATTGTTCTCAAAAGTAAAATCCGGTTGTTTTCCCAATGGAATCTCATCACAAATCTTCTTCAAAGCCACATCTTGAAGTTGTCTCTCTGTAATCTCGTGAATCAAGAGTGGTTGTGCCACAATCGTCGACATCAAGACACTTTTAATCCTCGGAATCACTTCAAGTTCCAAATTCTCCATATCTTGAATCAATTCCTTCTGAGAAGTTAAATCTGAAGCTATGTTGTTTGGTGCTTTACGACTAAGAGCGTCGGTGACGACATTCGCCTTGCCCGGATGATACTGAATCGACAAGTCATAGTCCTTCATCAACTCTAACCATCTCCTCTGTCTCATATTCAAATCTCGTTGCGGAAATAGATACTTTAAACTCTTATGATCCGTATATATTTCACATTTCTCCCCGTATAAGTAATGACGCCAAATTTTCAATGCAAAAATCACGGTGGCCAATTCTAGATCATGTGTCGGATAATTTTTCTCGTGCGGTCTAAGTTGTCTTGACGCATATGCAATCACCTTGTCACCTTGCATGAGAACGCAACCTAAACCTCTATATGAAGTATCACTGTAAATAATAAACCCTTCAGTCCCTGATGGAACGGCTAATATTGGTGCCTTCACTAGTCGACCCTTCAATTCTTGAAAACTTTCTTCACATTCCGGACTCCATACGAAAGTAACATCTTTCCTCATCAACTGTGTCATCAGCATTGCAATACGTGAAAAGTCTTTTACAAACCTCTGATAATACCCAGCTAATCCTAGGAAACTTCGGATATCTGTCACATTCGTCGGTCTCACCCAATTGGTAACAGCTTCTATCTTTTGAGGATCTACAGAAATTCCTTTCGTTGACACTATATGTCCAAGAAAAGCAATCTCTGTCAACCAAAACTCACACTTCTTTAATTTGCCGAACAGTTTCTTCTAACGTAATCGTTGTAAAGCTAATCTCAAATGATGTTCATGCTCTTCAACACTCTTGGAATAGATTAGAATGTCATCTATAAACACAATGACAAACTCATCTAAGTAGTCTTTGAAAACACGATTCATCAAGTCCATGAAAGCAGCTGGTGCATTAGTCACTCCAAACGGCATAACCAAAAATTCAAAGTGCCCATATCTAGTTCTGAAAGTTGTCTTCTCTACATCTTCCTCCTTGACTTTCAACTGGTGGTAATCGGATCTCAAGTCAATCTTCGAAAATACTTGTGCCCCTTGCAACTGATCAAACAAGTCATCTATTCGCGGCAACGGATATTTGTTCTTGACGATCAACTTATTCAACTCTCGATAGTCGATGCGCATACGCATCGTCTCATCCTTCTTTTTCACAAACAAGATTGGAGCTCCCCACGACGAAACACTCGGTTGGATAAAACCCTTCTCAAGCAGCTCCTGTAACTGAATCTTCAATTCTTTCAATTCTACTGGTGCCATTCGGTACGGTGCTTTGGATACCGGTTGTGACCCTGGTAATAACTCTATCGTGAACTTAAGCTCTCTTTCAATCAATACATCGGGTAACTCATCGGAAAAGACATCTAAAAATTCTCGAACTACTGGAATGTCTTCTACTAGTGGTTCAAGAACTCTTGTGTCAATAATTGAACATAAGAAACATGAACAACCCTTCTTCAACATCTTACTTGTTTGAATCGTTGATATCAAGTACGGCAATACGGTCACACCCTTACCCTGAAAAGTAAACTCTTCTTGCCCTACCGGATAGAAATTAACCCTTTTCTGTTCATAATCAATTCTAGCTTGATTTACCGACAACCAATCCATACCCAAGATAGCATCAAAGTAGTTCACTTTCAACGAAATCAAATTGACTCTCAAGTCCTTATCGCCTATCTTGATCTCACACGACTTGAATACCGAAGAAGTTACTAAAGGTTCACTAGTGGGCAATGATACACACAAATCATATCCTAACGGTTCGGAATTAACAGTTAAATGCTTAACAAAATCACGTGATACAAATGAATGCGTTGAACTAGAATCCATAAGTATACATACAGGATACGAACAAATAGGAAGAATACCTGATACGACGGTATCATCCGTATTCCCCGGCCTAAGCTGGAAATATCGTCCTCGTTGTTGCGCGACTCCTTTCCCCTTATCCGCTCGAGGTTCTACCCTTGATCCGCTTGGCACACTGGATGCCCCGGTACTCATTCCCGGTTGTCTCTTACTTGGGCAATTCTTCGCTATATGTCCCGGTTGTCCACACTCAAAACATTTCCCTCTCATCTCTGGGTTGTAGCTCTTGGTGTTCGAGGAGATGTTCGGTGTAGTCACATTCGTATTCATAGGACAATTCCTAGATACGTGCCATAATTGCTTGCAAATGTAGCAGGTGGTCAATTGATAACAGGTTCCTCTGTGTCATAGGTTACATGTCGGGCACAACGGTCTCGAATCTCTCGTGAATGTACTTCCTCCTTGGTTACCCATATACGATCCTGGACCTTGCGTAAACAGTTTCTTCGCATTCCCTTGACTCTTACCCCGACTGTCATTTGCTCTCTTCCCTTATTGTCCCTGTCGATATCTGTCGACACTTTTCTCAACAATACGAGCAGCTTCCTCAACGAGAGAAACGGTCGGGTGTTGTAACATATCCACACGGCCACAGATATTCTCCCTAAGTCCTTCATCAAACTTACGAGCTTTATCCCTATCAGTCGGAACGGTAGTTTTCCCAAATTGCAATAAAGCATTGTAACGGGATACATACTCACTCACAGTCATGTCTCCCTGAACCAAACTTGCAAACTCTTGGCGTCTCTGAGTATAAGCCGATTGCGGAAAGAAACGTTGGTTAAATTCTTCTTTAAATGCTTCCCACGTAGTTGGCTTCCCTTGTTCAAGCACATTGTTCCACCAATCTAATGGTTCACCCATCAATGTATCAGAGGCGCATAGAATTTTCTCCTCATCAGTACATATCACAGTACGGAAGTGTCGTTCCATGTCCATCATCCAATGATCGGCCAAGTCTATGTCAACTTGTCCATGATACAAGGTCGGTTTCCGTTTATGGAATTGTTCTACGATTGTGTATTGAGGTCGTGGTGCCGGTGGTGCATTGATATAACGAATTTCAACCGGTGGAGGCTGAACATTCATCTGCTCCCTTTCACTTACCGCTTGTATAAAATTTCCCACCATATTAACTATTTGGTCCATTCGCGAATGCGGTGACAACTCTCTTACCGGATCAGCCATAACGTTTCAAGAGCTCACCCTGTTAAGTTCGATGGATAAAGACGATGCATGCTATGCCACAAGTATATATGTGCACAGTTCATCGCAATCAACAAATGCTAACACATGAAGCATTTCTACAAGGATAAGAATTATCTTTGCTATTACACACTTTACTCGACATCGCTCAGCATCTATATAACATCACTCGTTCCCAAGGCTCTAAACTTAAGCTCTGATACCACTAAATGTCACAGTCTGGTCCCACAATAGCAGAACCAGAGCCTGTGGCACACCACCTAGGCTAAACCAATTCATTAACGTTCCCAAAAATTAGTTTGAAGAACACACGCAGCGGAAAAAAAAAACACATTTTAAAACTAGCAATCCAGTCGACTGGGTTGGGTGTCCAGTCGACTGATCCATCAGTCACAGAGAACAAGAAAACCCCAAGTGCCACCTTCAGTCGACTGACCCCCCGGTCTAGTCGACTGATGCCTCAAACTTTCAGTCGACTGGGCACTATGCATGCAGAATGTATGTTTTTCGTGCAGAAACCAGTCGACTGGGTCGGACCTCCAGTAGACTGAAGTCCTGAAAACCAAAGAAAATTTCCTTTTAAGACAGGGGTCCAGTCGACTGAAAATGGGTCCAGTCGACTGTTTTGCAGCAGCAGTCCCTTTTGCAGATTTTCCAAGTTTAAAAGCTTTTTGAATCAACCAAGGTTTAAATACGCACTCCAAACTCATACCAAAACGATTTCAACTGGATTAAAACATTACTAACTCATAATTACAAAAGATTACGATCTATTACAACATTTCTGATCCGCGTTACGATTCTAAGCTAATCAAAGTTAAAAGTCATGAAATTCTTTTTACAACAAGTCTAATTCAAAACTACGAGATTACAACATTTCGAGCGCCTTCTGAGTGAACTCCCAAACCCACATGCTCACTTTTGCGATTCCTCGCCAGCATTAATACCTACAATGGTTATTTGAATAACCACACATATTTCGATTTATTTAAGCTAACGCTTAGTGAATAAATCAACATATGCACATGAATGATAAACATGCTCGCATTCACATCTCTATGTTTCATACTAGTCGCAGGAGACTCGCGTGCACATTCCATACTCCCAATCCGCGACTCCTCCCCAATAAGTCCACGCGAAAGGGTAAGACCCACGATTCTTCTCTTCAATCGTGCAACCTTAATGCCTATATCGGCTCCACAAAATGGCTTAGTGACCACGTACTCCTTCTGACCCAAATAAGCAACTCAGCATGCTCAAATACATATCACCATGCTCGCGGTAAACGAAACATTTCACCATGCTATTGGGCCTACTTATTAATATAATTGCCCAATATGAACTACACAATATATATCTATAAATTAACACATGCTATTAAAAAAAACATGAATACATGTCAAGCAATCATTCCATAATACAAGGTTGAATCACTCACCTCCGAATAACGCTCCTATAATTCAATCCGAAGAAAACCCGTGCACAAAGAACGTGCAGAAGTCCGTCTAGTACAATTCCTATCGATCAGAATTTCAATTATCACCTTTTATGAAAAATTCTAGAAAATGACTATTCAGAAAACTTAGCCAAACATGCCCTAGTGGGTATCAAAACGAAGCCCTTACCTCAAGGAGTTTGAATATGAAATCTTGAAGAAAATAACGGGCAGAAGGTCGTCGTTTGGTGTCGAGAAGCTCTAAGTAATCAAATCCCCTTTTGGCCTCTCTTGAAACTTAGGTTGTAAGCTTTGAAAAATATCTCAAGTCATCTCTATTTATATAAAGGCAAAACTCTCGAAAATTACGTTTAGCTCCCCACGAGTTTCCAAACCTCTTAATCAGTCTCTGAAACTTTCTACACAGCTAATTCATAGCTTTACAAGTGAAACCTCAAAATTATAAAAGTTTCTGACTAAGTTCCGTTTGGTTGCTAAAACACGAATTCTTATATAACTTTTCCGAAGTTGCTAATTACCCTACCAAATTAATAGTGTGTCAATTCGTCCTCACCAGGATGCTAAAATTAACAACAGATAGAAATTCTAAGCCAGAAATAAATACAGATGTAGAAATACATAGGTAAACATTTAATTCCATATAAACATTTAAGGTGTTCTACAGTGACTGTCTCATACTCGGAGAGACGTTACAACAACAAATCGTCAATCACCACAGTCTCAGAGGGTTCTCTAACACAGATACCTAAATCGACTCGTGAGTCTAAACTCACTCAGATATGTGTCAAAATGCACAACACATCACATTATCATGCATGACAAAGTAATGAAATACAATAACACGCATGCGGGTGTTATATGAATTGATTTCCATATAGGCCTTTGCCTCTAACTCTATCAATGCTACTTGATGGCACACTTATGTGTTGCAAACTCCTAAGCTCAAAGTGAAACTTTCCCCAAACTCTGTCCAAAGTGAAATTTCGCCCAAACTCTAGTGACTAAAGTGAAAGTTCGCTCAAACTATAGGGTACCAAAATGTCTCTAATAATTGGACTCGTGCAAGACATGTGAGTTTTTCGCCATGTTGCATTGACAGAGTTAGAGGCTGGGCCTACATTAAAACCAATTCAAAATTACATGGACTAAAGTGTTGTAATTGAAACTAGCCCAAAGTGAAACTTCACCTTAGCCAATTGTAAAATCGAGTTAGGGTTTTGTGATGTCCATGTAAAATTTTAAAATACGAGAGAGGACCGTGTAATTAGACTATAATTTTGGGGAGGTTTGTGAAATTTAATATAGGGGAAGATTAGTGTTTTCCTTTATTCCATCATGGATGTTGCCCAAATGTTACCGAGAAGGGTGGTTCATGTAACGAGAGACATCTGTGTAATTAAGGCAAACCTTAGGAAAGTTTTGTGTAATTAACCCTATATTCTTTTAAGGTGAAACTATCATTTATCTCTCCGTGAAGTGTTGTTATTCAATGAATCTACGTACCGTTCCACATGCCCTTCTATTTGTTAATATTATGGCTAATTAAACAACTGAAGTCCCAATTTCACAATAGAGTTTAGGAAAAGGAAAAGACTAAATTACATTTTAGTACCATATAGTTTGGACGAAGTTTTACTTCGGGCCATCTAATTTCAATTGTAGCACTTTGGTCCTTGTAGTTTTGAATTGGTTTCAATGCAGGCCTTACATCTAACTCCGATAGTGCAACTTGACGAAAAACTCACATCTTGGTACCCTATGGTTTGGGTGAAGTGAAGGGCCTTGGAGTTTAGGCGAAATTTCACTGTAGCCCCAGAGTTTCGAAGAAGTTTCACTATTGGCCTTGGAGTTTTCAAGACACATGAATGTGCTATCAAGTTGTACTAACGGAGTTAAAGACATGATCTACATTAAAACCAATTCAAAACTACATGGACCGAAGTGTTGCAATTAAAACTAGAGGGCGCAAAGTGAAACTTCGTACAAACTACAGGGTACTAAAGTATAGTTTAGCATATAAAACAAAAATGTAAGGGTTCTTTGGTAACATTGTAGTTTTTATTTTTTCAATTTCCTAAATTCTGAAAACAAAAATTTGTTTTGATTTTTATAAAAATAAAAATTGGCTTGTAGAAGTCACTTTCTTTGATTTTTGTCTTCTGACCCAATTTTGTTATTGTTTTCGAGAAAAAGCTAAAAGGGAAAAAAAATTTAAAGAAAAAAATGAAAAAATGACAACATTCAATAAATACCTATTCTATTTTCGTTTTAAAAAATGAAAATGATTTGCTGACTGATTTTTAAGATTGTTGGTTAGGACCAGGTTTGGTTTTTTTTGTTTTTTTTTTTTTTTTTAATATTATAAATTTGGGCACTTATTTTAGGTTTAAAAAAAAATTGGGTTAATTACATTCACCTCCCTCGCATTTTGAGAAATTACACAGACCTCTTTTAAAATTAGTATTCTATAACACTTTCCCCCCTTAAAATTAATATTCTGTAACACTTTCCCCCCTTAAAGTGTAAAAAAAATACTAAGCAAAAGAGAGGTCTGTGTAATTTTCCAAAATACGAGGGATGTTCATGTGATTAAGGAAAAACATACGGAAGGTGAGTGTAATTAACCCCAAAAAAATTTACTGCTTATTTTGAGGGCACCTCCCACAAATTATACAATTAAGAAGTTAGGTTTTGTTTTCCTCTTCTTTCTATTTCATCCCGTGGAACAAACAGAAAGCACAATGCTGGCAAAAAGATTAATTAGACCCTTGACATTGCTACTATCTATAATTGTTATATCTATGCAGATCGATCATATAGTATATTATTACCATCTGCAATTATTTTTCCTATTTCCTATTTTGAGGCAATCGCCCCAATATCAGTTTATTTTAGCTCTCTAATATAATTTTTTTTTAATTCTATTTTCTATTCGGTCTTGATTTTTAAGTTAATTCAAGTTATTAGAATATAATAATACTAGTCGACAAAAGACTGATCCTTTTAATTCCATGTAGCAAGCTTTATGAAGAAAAAAAATGACAAATATGGCCACCGTTTTTTTTATTTTTTTTTATTTTTATATATATATAAATATTCTCATTTCATTATATTGTGTTTAATTTGTTGATCCCAACAATCCACATTGTATACAAACCGAAAGGAAGGTGCCATAGCCTCATGAGTCGAGCTCATATATATATATATATATATATATATATATATAGAGAGAGAGAGAGAGAGAGAGAGTGAGTACACTCTCAGTTGGTCATACAAAATGTTTGTGGCTTAATGAGATATATAAACTTTTAGGCTTTTCTTTTAAATATAATAATAGGTAGAGAAATATATTAGAGGTGCCTTTACTAATTAAAGTAAATGTTAAATTTTAGTTTTTTTACTTAAAATTTGGTGCCAAAATTAAAAAGCTAATGTGCCATTACCGGCACTCGATTTTTAATTCTCCCCTTTTTGTTTTTAAGAGGCTAAAAAAATATTTTGGTACCCTGTATGTATAGCAAAGATTCATTTTGGGACATTTTCGATTGCAACAGTTTGAGCTCTCAATTTACAAACTTGTTTCAATCAAGAACAATCGTTAACGACGTTGAAAAAATATATCAGAATGGACCACATGACATTTCAATTTGGGCCTTATACTTACTACTTATAGCGAATTTTTACTTTGGGCACTCTATGATCTCCATTCTATTATATTTTTTTAACGATGTTAACGATTGTACTTAATTGAAGCAAGTTTGTAAATTTAGAGTCAAAAATGTTGTAATGGAAAATGTAGGATCTAAAGTAAAATTTTGCTATAAGTATAGGATACAAAAATGTATTTGACCCTTTTAAAGAAAAGTAGAACTAACATAGAAAATCACAACCCTATCAAACATGCCATAAGATAAAAGAAGCGAATAATGGTACACCCACATACTTGCTTTAAATGCATGTACATGTACTGTGTAAATGGTACACAAAATAGTATGAAAATATCAAACAACGCATGTTACATGTATTTAAAGCATAATGTGTGATTATATATTTAAAGTATAAGTATGTGATTGCAGTGGCGGACCCAGGATTTTGTGTTAGGGGGGGCCAAGTTTCACGCGGGAGTTCGGGGGCAGCACCCCCGAGAAAATTTTTTTTGGGTCACTTATACATATTTTTATTTTTAAGTGAGACAAAGAGTCGAACAAGTAGTTGTGGCAAATTAACTTTAGACATTGTTTATCTCTTGAGCAGAATAAGGGGATATTACTCTTCCCCTTCACTATTAATAGAAACTTTTAATATCACACAGTCACATTAGTGGATATTGTTATTAATCCTGTAATGTTATTTTTAACACATCACCATTTTAACATAATAAAAATCAAATGGACACAATGTGTTAAGAACCTCTACATGTAAAGTCACAAATTTTGAGAGACCACTATATAAAATATTTTCAAATCTTTAAAATTCGATATAAACCTCAAAATTTTTGCTGGGACCGTGGCCCCCGGTCTCTCTTTGGTTCCGCCCTGTGTGGTTGAATGTGGGATTGAAAATGTGAATGTGAGTGTATCGTTGTTGGAAATTGGAAAGAAACTGTATCCTCAAAATTAAGCGGCATAACGATTTGCTGAAATCCTCCAATGAACCGAGAATCGCTCCTCTCTGTCTCTCTCTGGATGGATCGAAATACATCCTCAACGTGATTTTCTTCCAATTTGAACATGGAAAATTGCCCTCTCGATTAGGTCTAACACACACGTAGTAGCTTATTCAAATCTGTTGAGTGCAATTCGTTATAATCAACTGAAAGATGAAGATAAATAATGCTCTTTGCTGGCCATTTATTGCTCAAAATTACCTCCCAAAAGGTACTGCTACTTCTCTTCTTCTTCTTCTTCCTCTCTCTCTAAATCCGCCCCCTTTATTATTGTTATTGCCCCGTTCTCACTCTACTATTACTACTTCAACGCATTCTTCGAATCACAAACCACAAAATCGATTAGGGTTCAACACTATTTCTAACCTCGATGACGCTCTTTGTGTGTTCTGTCGAATGGTTGGAATGCGACCTCTTCCTTCGATTATCGAATTCACTCAATTGCTTGGAATTATTACCAGAATGAAGCACTACTCTGCTGTTGTTTCTTTGTTTAGGGAAATGCGTTTGTTGGGTATTCCGGTTAATCTGTACACAATGAGCACTGTAATTAACTGTTATTGCCACTTGAATCGGGTTGATTTTGGGTTTTCTATCTTAGCCACACTGTTCAAGTCTGGTTATGTTCCAAATGTAATTACTTTCACCACTCTAATTAAAGGGCTATTCTCTGATCAAAATAAGATTGCAGAAGCAGAGGGTTTATTCAAGAAGCTGATGAGAGAGAAAGAAATTGAACCTACTGACGTTATGTATAACACCCTAGTTAATGGGCTTTGCAAGGCAGGAAACACTAGCAGGGCCCTTGAAATACTCAGACTTATGGAAAAAGGAAGTTGTAAACCTAACACAGTACTGTATAGCACAATCATAGACAGTCTCTGCAAATATAAAATGCTCAATGAAGCTTTAAAGCTTTTCAATGAAATGATAGAGAAAGGTGTACTGCCTGATGTTGTCACTTACAACTCTTTGATTCATGGCCTATGCAGTTTTGGTCGATGGAAAGAAGCTACGAGATTTCTTAATGAGATGGTCGGTCTAAAAATAACTCGAGATGTGTATACATACAATATAGTGGTGGACGCACTATGCAAGGAGGGAATGGTTAGTGAAGCTAAGGGTGTTGTTGAGACCATGATACAAAAAGGTGAGGATCCCAATGTAGTCACCTGCAATTCTCTGATTGATGGTTATTGTTTGCATGGGCAAATGGATGAAGCCATGAAAGTTTTCAATTGCATGGCTGGTCGAGGCCTTGTCCCCGACATTTTGACCTATAACATACTAATCAATGAATATTGCAAGGTGATGAAGATAGACGAGGCCATGCATCTCTTTCAAGAAATGCCTCGTAAAGGGTTAAAACCCACGACTGATACTTACAACACTATCTTGCAGGGGTTGTTTCGGGTTGGTAAATGTGCCACTGCGCGAGGGCTTTTCAGTGAGATGCAGGATAGAGGCCAAATTCCAGATATTTACACATATTTTATCTTATTGGATGGCCTGTGCAAAAACGGGCAAATTGCTAAAGCATTGTCATTATTTTACCTTATGGAAAGCAAGGGATTAGATACCCATATTGCTACTTACACAATCCTCATTGACGGGTTGTGCAAGAATGGGAAACTTGATATTGCGCGAGGTCTTTTCCAAAAACTTGTTTTGAAAGGATTGAAGCCTAATGTTGTTACGTACACTACAATGATACATGGACTTTGTCAAGAAGGATTATTGGATGAAGCAAAAGAGTGTCTCACGAAAATGGAAGAGAATGGATGTCTGCCAGATGGTTTTACTTACAACATAGTTGTACGAGAATTCCTGGGAAGAAATAGATGTTACGAGGCTTTGATACTTTTAGAGAAGATGGTTGGTAGGGGCTTCTCCCCAGATGCACGTACTTTTCCCATGGTGGTGGATTTATTCGCAGCTAAAGAACTAGATCATTCTGTCTCACAAATGGTTGAGAAGTTTATGCCACGGGATAGACATGAATCCAAATTCTAGAGTGATGTTCTTTAGCAGTCAACTCAGATGTTGTTTTCAGTGGCAATGTGCTCGGTATGGTGCAGGTGTTTTACAAATGTATTCCGTAAAAAAAATACCATATTGTGAAAATTTTCATGCATTTATTTGTACGATACGTGGTTGCCATTGGGTAAATCTGTTCGTTTTCTAGTAAAAGTTGTAGGTATGACTGGTCCTCAATATGCGTTATAAATTTGACATTGTTTACTCGGTTTTTTGTATCTCTTTTATCGTTATATTTCCTAGTTGTTACCTTTCTCTTCCTGGGGATCAACTTTTTTCACCTCTCCGAATTCCTCCTGATTTTTTTTCGCTATGTTACCATAAGAAATTACCTGTGCCTACCTTTTCCTATAATAAGATTTGTCAAATGGGCTTATGATTTTGGAGTATAGTTTTGAGCTCGAGTCGTATAATATGTTGGTCAATTCTTTGTAAAACAATAGCCCTTTCTGGTGCTTGTTGATTGGGGGCGTTGAGTTTGTATGTGCCTTTTGGGTTTGTTTGTCTGAATAAGCTATTCCTGGTGATTTTAAGTGGTGCTGTAATTTGTTTAGGAGCATCTCCTTCTTTTGTTTGGTTCAAGTGCTACATTTGTTTCCTGCTTTTGACTTTTTAATCTTCTGAGTTAGCTCAAGTACTGCTACGCTCTAAGTTTATTTTATTCAATTGACTATTGGAGAATTTAGAAGCTCATGTAGGTGCTGCCCTCCAAATTTTGCTGTAGTTGGGCTGTCTTGTTGAATTTGAGATCCCAGTGTCTTCTTTATAATACCAGCTCCAGCTGTAGTACTTATAATTCAAATGGCTTCAAAGATACAAGTCCGATTACTTTTAGGAGCTCATGTGTGTGCGCGCGCACGTAATGCTCTATGCCTACTGACTCATTAACTTAGAGTCTAACATGGCCCCATATATTTAAGCCTAAGTTATTAATAGCATGCCTTTTGTGTTATTATGAGCCGCTGACATTATTTGAGTGGAAGAGATTGTGTGGTATTCCATATTTGTCACGTAGAAATAGTGTAGTTTCTAAGAATATGGACAAGCAGTTCAGCCACTATCGCTGTTCGGAACCCACAAACCATTCCGACTGGCGGTCAGAATTTCTTCCAATATGTCCTTGAATTCATTCGAGATGTGAGCAAAACTCAAATTGGAGAAGAATATGGTCCTTGGGTTCCCTTTATTGGAACTATGTTTTTATTTATTTTTGTTTCTAATTGGTCAGGAGCTCTTTTACCTTGGAAACTCATACAATTACCCCATGGGGAGTTAGCCGCACCCACGAATGATATAAATACTACTGTTGTTTTGGCTTTACTCACGTCAGTGGCATATTTCTATGCGGGTCTTACCAAAAAAGACTTTTAAGTGTTTAGGCGGATTTTTATTTCCAAAAAAAATAAGTACGTAAAACTTTTATTCGGCCGGTCCGAGCTTAGCCTGAGTGAGATCCTTGTGAGAGGAAAATTAGCAAGGTGAAGATTGTGCAAGTTGATCAAGGCTAGGGCAGTGTGGTGGTTTAAGGAAAAATGACACGATCAACAGCATCAATTTGGCTCGTAACATCGTCTGATGTCCTTAGTTGAATTTGCTTTAAAAATCAAGTACATCAGATCAAGTGAACACAAAAACATAAAGGGTAAATTATATATACTTTGAATCTTTGTATTTTAAACCCGGTGGCGTTTTGTCCCCCATTATTTGAAAGTTGACATGTTACCCTGAGATTTTTAATTTGTGTCAATTTGCACTTTGTGGCAACTATTTTGTCAACAATTCTGTCTAAAAATGTCATATTACAGAAGAATGTGCAAATTTACACCAAAGGAACTTCAGGGTCTAACATGTCAACTTTAGCTTATGGGGTGAAAGAGTCACCGAGTATAAACTATGAGGGTGTTAGTGTAATTTACCCAAATATAAAATAGGGCCTAAAATATATAAAAGGGAAAATTACACTTTTCACCTCAGAATTTGAGATGATTCAATTTAGTATTAGTTTTTGAATTTTCTAAATTAATGTTCCAGTTTTGATACGTGTTTACTTCTGTCCAATAACTAATATTCCTTTGCAGATAGTGGTACTTAGCCATGAAGAGGAAAGCATTTTTGCTCACCGTTGCTTATTCAGGCATTCACTAGGTGACATGTGTCTCATTCTATTCTCATTTTGCCATTGCATTTTTTCCATAATTATTGGAATGTGATACATATCAGCCAGTGGATGCCTGAGTGAGCCAAGAGTGAGCAAAAAGGGTGAGCAAAACTGTTGTCCATGAAGAGTGCAATAAAATTACTATCATATTGCATAATTGGATAAGTTAGTGAGCCCGTATGTGTTGTTGACATAGTGTGACTACCCAGTTACAGGGCCACATGAAAAGTAGTCAGAGCATGACTTGTTGGTCAAAGTTAGTAACTACTGGTCACGCTCCCCTACAAATAAGAGGTCACATGGAACCATATGGTTAGGTGATCAATTCGTGTCAGCATGATGATATGGTGTGACGGGTTCACTGAATAATTTCTCATATAATTTACCCTATTTGGCTATTTGGTAGGGGTGGGTATAAGAAAAATCAAGAAAACTGAACTGACCAATCGAATAGACCAAGTCAATTTATACCCATAAACTACTGTGTAAAAATTGTGCCAAATCGCGAAAATGCACTAAACCAAGCCAAAGCCAAGTTGAAACCAATCGATCAGTTTGATATATGGGTGCTCGCGGTTGGTTTTGGTAGATTTTTTTAGTGGTTTTAAAACCGATTTTCCGATTTGGTCAATTTTAGCTTGTATATTCTTTTAAAAAATCGACCAATCGATATTTAGTTGGTTTGATTTCAGTCGATTTTGTCTTTTTTGAACACCCCTAATTGAAAATCTACACCAAAATCCACCAAAACGAACCATTTTGAAATGGGACTTTTGGGTCTTAATTTAAATCATACTAGTAGGGGGCCACTCACTTTGTGAGTGGAGGGATTTTAGGGAAAATTAAAAGTAATTTCTGTGTAATTTTTTTGTGATATTTTAGTCCATTGTATACAATTATTAGGGAAATTTTTTTAACTATTTTTGTGTAATTGTTGATGGTAGAAAAATTTTCATTGTACCCCTCCCTTTCCCTTTCCCTTTATAATAGTATATATACTAGTAATGATCCCGTGCAATGCACGGGGTGGTTAGCAAAACTAAGTATTACATGACAAAAAATAGTTTTAAATTAAAAAATAGAAGTAAGATCTTGCAAATGATTTAAAATGACACCTTTTTTTTTATATATATATATTTATTGATGACGTGTGTAAGTGTCTCAGAAAAGAGATATACTGTCCAACTGAAAAGTTTAAAAAATTATTTAAAGGGTAATACTTGGGACACAACCTTCATACAACTTTCATACAACCTCCCCAAAAGATGTGTCTATCTCTTTCCTGTGTCACTGTGGGGTCCAGTGACATCATAGGAGAGAGATAGACACATCTTTTAGGGAGGTTGTATGAAAGTTGTATGAAAGTTATGTCCCAAATATTACTCATATTTAAAATACTATGTTTTTTTTAGAGAAGTCACCCAATTACATCTTTTCTTTTCTTTTTCCTTCAGAAGCATGGGAAAAAAAAAAAAAAGCCAATACGACTTTTTATTTTTATTTTTCTGTTTTTTTCTTTCCCTAAAAAACTGCAAAAAGCTAACTTGGTCTATATTTTACATTTTTTTAAAAGACAAAAAATCAAAGAGACAAATAAATGAAAAGAGTGAAAAAAGAAAAATCAATATAAAAACAGACTTTAGGCTCTATCTAGCTCCATTTAAATGTAAAGGCTATGTTTGCCTCTCCGTAATCATATGTAGAAAAGCCTAAAGGTTAACACTGGAAAAAAAAAAAGAAAAAAAAAGAAGAAGATTAAAAAACCTAGAAAAACCTAATCAATGATAATAGAACATAGAATAAATCAATTAAAGAAGCCAATAAAGCATCGACATATTTTTTAATTTTCATTTTTTCCATTATTTTCACACTCTTGAAAAAAAAAACCAATGTGACCTTTTCTTTTTCTATTTTCCTAAAAACCTTTCAAAAAGCTAACTTGGTCTCTCTTTTCTATTTGCTATAAAAATTGGAAAAAGAAAAGAATACAAACAAATGAAAAGAAGAGGAACAAAAAAAAAAAGGAAAATCAATTTAGAGCTCAAACAAACTTTAGGCTCTTGTAGTTCCTTCTAACTGTTTGGATTCGATGCTCAGGTTGGTTGTTTGAAATCAAAACCCGAGGAACCTAACGTTTAACACTGAAAAAAAAAAATTAAAACTATACAAAGAAGCAAATTTAATAATTACAAAACCTAGAAAAACCTTTGAGGCAGCACTGACGTGTTGGTGACTTGGTGGTGGTTGTGGCCCTCATAGGTGGTCTTAGTGGGATATCAATGGGGAATTTTGGTGGGAGAGAGAGAGTAGGGATGGCAACGGGGCGGGTATGGGACGGGGCCCCATACCCCGCCCCCACCCCGCTTCAGTAAACCCTCCCCCCGCCCCTGCCCTGCCCCGCATAGTGCCTCTCCCCGCCCCTGCCCCGCCCCCGGGGTCCCCGACCCCGCCCCGATTTGAAATTTTTTTTTTTTTTTTGGTACACAAATTGAAAAAGTAATTTTTTTAATGCATTTTTTCCCCTAATAGTGCAGTTTTTTTTTAACTTACCCAATTATTTCCCCAATATTGCAGTTTTTTTTTAAAAATGGTAATACACATAACTATTGAGGGGTAAAAATATAAATACAAGTATATTCGGGGCGGGTTCGGGTTTTTTGACCCTACCCCGACCCCGACCCGACCCCGACTCGGGTTTTGAAAACCTCCCTCATACCCGCTCCTAACCCTATTACGCCCCCCCCCCCCCCCCCCCCCCCCCCTCCTCCTCATACCCTACCTATTAGGGGCGGGGCGGGGCAGGGAACCCGGAAAACCCGCCCAATTGCCATCCCTAAGAGAGAGGCATAGATTTATATATCCTTTTTAAAAATATACTTAATTAAATTATGGGGGTTATATCCATTATATACATATAGCCATTTGTATTTTTTGTGGGGGTGGGGTGGAGGGCGTCTAAATTGCCTAAACTCCAAATAAATGAGTTGTTCGTTACAAAAATTCACATCAATTTCTCTCAATTAACATTAATGACTCAGTATTATCATAATAAAAATATAACTTCAAAATTTTTGAAAGTTATAATGATTTGGGGAATAATAAATGTCCCTAATTTGTGTATATATAATACTGCAAATTGTATATATTTGACTGGAAAATTACATAAGTGACATGAAGATATATATGTGCGTTATGTATATTTGTGACTCATGTGATAGGAAGCTTGACAAATTGAGAATTGTAACAGCTACCTTGTATAAGGAAATATGTTAAATGTGATGTATTATATGTGTATATATATACGGTCAGACTCTTAAGTGAACATGGTCGAGTGAATTTACTCAATAAACATTATTTTTTGCCTAACAAGAACCCGTGAATCAGCGGAGCGCGCGGGTCAGCGGGGCGGCCTGCGGGTTATTTTAGGCAAAAAAAAATGTTCACTCGACCATGTTCAATTAAGAGTCTGGCCGTATATATATATATATATATATATATATCTACTATATTATAAGAGAACATCGCCTAACTTTGGTAGAATCTTTTCTTACGTTTTTGCCCTTACTTTAATGGTGTGAGTTACCCATAATATCCCCTTCTTTGATTGTGTGGCCTTTTGTTTTATCTTTGTCTTCCACACTTCAAAAGTGAGAGAGAGAGAGCCATATTGATCTACCAGAAAAGAACAAACCCACCGCCTCAATTTCTCTTCTTATCTTCTGAGATTGCAACGAAATTATTGCACAATACAACTCCAACTATCAGCAATCTCTCTCATCAATCTCTATTATCTTTTTACTTTACGTACAGTTTGGTATTTTGTACTACCCTTTTACTCTCTGTCTCCATTTGCGCTAAGTGTTCACATATTGATTGCTTGAACATCAAATTCCTCATCAGCTTAAGAACAACTGTAATCTTCTTTTCTTTTTGTTTATCTTCTCAATTTTTCTATACAAATAATGATGGTGCAGTTCAATTTACGATTTTCTTAAATTAGGGTTTTCCTCAAAAATTAAATGATGATTTTGAAAGTTGAACATGTTCTAAATTTTTCGCCTTTTCCTAATATATTCTACCACATTTTCATACTCAATTTTTTTGTCTTTTGAATTCTTTAGGAATTGACATTATTTGGGGAACAAAAAATTGTAGGTTTTTTTTTTTTTAGATAATGATGAAGGCAAATGGAGGTTTCATACTCAATTTATGATTTTCTCAAATTTGGGGTTTCTTCTTATTGTGATTTTGCTTATTGATTTCTGCCTCTTCTTCTCTCTCTCTATTTATGATTCTTATTTCGACTATCTGTTTTGCCTCAGTATTGAAGTCGTTGTTGCCTCTTACTAGGAAGAGAAGATAGATTCATGAAATTCCTTGTTGGTTCATACTACAACGATAGATTTACAACAGTTCACAACTGTAAACAACGACAGATTTTATTTCTCTCTCTCTTCTTTGCTGTCAATATTGGTATATGGTTTGAAATTTAGGGGTTTTCAAAACAATTAAAAGTACAGGCATTATGGAGAAAATTGCAGATACTAATTGACAAGAAGTGTGCTAAAAATTTGTGAGTTTGTAATTAATTTGGCTTACTTGAATTGGGGCTTTACAATAAGGTCTTCAAGGTTGATTGAGAATTTTCAAATTACTGATTTCTTCAATTGGTGTGTGCTGAATTCAGGGTTTGCTTAATGTGTAGGAACAAGAATTAAAAGTAGAGGCATTGTGGAGAAAGTTGAAGACACTAATTCAGAAGAAGTGTGCTCAAATTTTGTGAGTTTGTAATTTTATTTATTTAGTTTTTTTTTGGGTACAAGAGTTTGTAATTAATTTCAATGTATGATAAGAAAACACTACTACTTCAACAGAGTAAAAAACATTCCTGCTTTTATTTGAAGTTTTGTCTAATTGTGGAGGTTCAACTACTTCAATTTACAGTGACACTTTTGTATATTCTTCTTTGTGTACTCTTTAAGGTTATATCACTGGTTATATATATGCAATGATTGATGACAAAGTATGCTAGACGCTACGATTTTCGATCATTATAATGCAGAAGATAAGTGTTTTCACAAATTCTGTACTTTGTAAATGAGTGAAACATGAATTTCATGCGGATTGTTGTAAGAGCTTGCATCGACTTAAATACAATTTGTACTCCACTCTTTTATTTTTTAATTACTTCTTCGTACTTGAAACAGGTCAAACTCCTATTTGTTGGGGAAAAGAAAGTTGGTGATCAGATATTTGAAGGTGTTGACTCTCTCAGGGATCAATGTTTTGCAGAAGTTACAGCGGATGTAGCTGTGCTCCTTTGTTTCGGAGAGGCCATTGCCAAAAGCAAGAGGTCGCCCGAGAAACTATTTGTTCTTTTATACATGTATGAGATAATGAAAGAACTTCAGCCTGCGGTATGACCATTATTACATACGGCATAAAGGCCACTTCCTTTTTGGTGATGAAGAATTTAGTGCATTGATGTGTTTAATTTCTAATAATTTGTTTATCTTTCCCATGGTGAAATGCTTCTTTGTAGGTTTTATGGATCTTGTATAAAACTTGGTCAACATGTAAGCAATGAGCTACTTGAACTTTCCATGGCTGCCTAGCATACGAGTTTTCTCCTTTTATGGCTTGAGAATAATAGTTGCTTCAGGAGATACTTTCAGAAAATCCTTAGAAAATGAACAAAACTAATTCCTATTAAGTATGCATCTACTGGAGGGCACGGGCACGGGCACCGTCGCACCGAGCTGCGTGCTGTGCACGCAGCCACTCTACTAGTATATATATATATATATGTATGTATTGAGAGAAACTAATGTTTAACAAATGTCTAAAAGATTGTTGTAGAATAAATAATTAAAAAAAAAACATCTTTCTTAGAAGCTGCCACGTGGAATGCACGTAAGAGTGGGAACTATATTCATGATTCAAAATTAATTTCACTAATCATATTTGGTCACTGAAATTGAAGACACTAAAAAAAATTGGTAGGAAAACCTTAAATTACTACATTACTTTACTATACACACTTTAATGACCAGTCAAACGTACTATTTATAAGCTTTTATATTCAAACTTTTTGGAATTTTTTTTTGGTTATCAACCCATAATTCTAATCGACAACTACAAATAATCATAATCAAGAAATCAAATTTGACATTAGTGTTGGAAAAATTACATTGATACAATTGGAAAACAGAAACAGATTCTTGATTACAAACTGGAAAATAGAACTTGAATAGAAACAGAATTACAATATGTAAACAGAAAGCAATAATTGGAAAACTATAACAAAATAAGATCAAACTGAGGCCTGTGATATTTCACAGTTTCTTTAAAACAGATTCGCCGCCTCACCAGAAGTGCTTGAGGATATCTCCGGCGTCTGTCTCCCAGGATACAGCGGCAATAACCAGCAGTAGACAAGCACGGTGTTCGACTGCTCCGACGAACCAATTATGTTCTGTGTCTCTCTCTGGAAGGAATATAAGAAGGAAGGAAATAGCTCTTGTTTTACTGACTCTGAAATTTTTGAGGAGAATGCTCAAAATATATAGGACTAAGGGGAGAGAGAATTCATTGGATGTACATTATGAATTTGTGGATTCATCTATGTATGATTCATCCATGTATGTACATTATGAATCTATAGATTCATCCATGTATATACATGATTCATCTATGAATGTGTATTATCCATGAATGAGAATAAATGCAATTCATCCATGAATGTGCATTATCCATGAATGAGAATAAATGCAACTATAAATTCATTCATGTATGTACATTTTCCATGCATGTACACATGAATGAAAATGCATCTATACATTCATTCATGTATGTACATTATCTATATGTATTCAATGGATTAATTTCTCATTCACTCCACAATAATTTTGGACATGTACATATCCAAAGTTCATCTCCTCATGGAGGAGAACACAAATCCACAAGGACCCCATTCAAACTCTATATAGGTCCCACATTTATTTGACCTCAAACATGGCTAAAATTATTTTTTATCCAACAATCCCCCACATGAATGAAATTAATCGAAACGATGTGAGACGACTCGACAAGAGAGAGAGCACAACGGATCACTCCTGCAAAGGATAGGTAGCTTTTGGCTTTGAACCTTCCCTTGTGACAATCTATCAGATTTACTGGCTGACCAGTGAACGTATAGTCTTGAACTGATTGCCGTTAGTGTAAACAACCGACAGATCTCACACAGGAGCTTTCCAAACATAGTTTAGTTTTTACACTTGTGTTCACTTTGGCCTTGAACACTCGCCTGGTTCAGTGAATGTTTATCAAAGAATTTCGCCTTTTTTAAATTCTTTTAGAAGCGGCCCCACTTCACATTCACATAGGTGACTTTTTTTTAGAGTATCCTGCTATACTCCGCTTGGTTAAACCAACGCGCATAGTCATTAAAAGCGAAGCTTATCCTCAACCCATACAGGTATCACTGTTGTATCATAGAAATGGGCAGGAGAGTATTTCTCCTCAGTGATTCTCCTAAGGTACATGAAATTAGGTTGTCCCTTTGAACCTAGATCTTGGGATCTCCAGTCAACTAGGTTGGGTTTCCATTCCATTCCCTTGTAACGTCATAGGCTTTAGTCCCATTCCTCTAGATGATTTATTAACTAACTCTCGATTTAACCCTTTGGTTAGCAGATCCGCAATATTGTTCTTTGACTTTACATAGTCAATTGTGACAATCCCACTTGAGAGTAGTTGTTTAATGGTATTGTGTTTACGACGAATATGTCTAGACTTACCATTATACATATTACTTTGTGCCCTTCCAATAGCAGATTGGCTATCGCAGTGTATGCAAATAGCTGGCACAGGTTTTGACCATCTAGGAATATCTTCTACAAAATGGCGAAGCCATTCAGCCTCTTCAGCTGCCTTGTCTAGCGCAATGAATTCAGATTCCATTGTCGATCTAGCAATACAAGTTTGTTTTGAAGATTTCCATGATACAGTTGCACCACCAAGTGTGAAAACATATCCACTTGTAGATTTTGAATCTTTCATATCGGATATCCAGTATGCATCACTGTATCCTTCCAATACAGCTGGATATCTCATGTAGTGCAGTCCCTGATCACGTGTAAATTATAAGTACCGCAGTACCCTTACTACCCCTTTCTAGTGTTCAGCACTGGGATTACTAGTATATCTACTTAGTCTACTAACAGAATAAGCAATGTCAGGCCTTGTACAACTCATTAAGTACATCACACTTCCTATCACTCGAGAGTATTCTAGTTGAGAAACACTCTCACCAGTATTCTTAGATAGGTGTAGACTTAAATCCACAGGTGTCCTGGCTATACTAGTATCAGACTTGTTGAACTTCTTTAGAATCTTGTCTACATAATGTGACTGTGATAGAACAAGTCCATTAGTATTTCTAGAGATCTTGATGCCCAATATAACATCAGCAAGTCCCATATCTTTCATGTCAAATTTAGAATTCAACATTTTCTTAGTAGATTTAATGATCTTATCATTACTACCCACTATGAGCATGTCATCAACATAAAGACATAAGATGACATAGCCTTCAATTGTGTCTTTTACATAAACACATTTATCACACTCATTGATTTTAAATCCACTAGAGAGTATAGCTTGGTCAAATTTTTCATGCCATTGTTTTGGAGCTTGCTTTAAGCCATACAATGATTTGACAAGCTTACACACTTTATTTTCTTGCCCTGGAGCAGAAAATCCTTCAGGTTGTTCCATGTAGATTTCTTCATTCAAATCTCCATTAAGGAAGGCAGTCTTAACATCCATTTGATGTATTTCGAAACCTCGCAACGCTGCGATTGCAATAATCATACGAATGGATGTTATTCTCGTAACAGGAGAATATGTATCAAAGTAGTCTAGACCCTCCTTTTGTCTATACCCTTTGATGACAAGCCTTGCTTTATACTTATCAATAGTACTATCCGTCTTCATTTTCTTTTTAAAAATCCATTTGTAGCCCAATGGCTTACAACCAGGAGGAAGATCTACCAGTTCCCACGTATGGTTTTGTAGGATAGAATCAATTTCACTCTTGATTGCTTCTTTCCACAATGGACCATCTGGTGATCTAATAGCTTCATTATAGCTTTGAGGCTTACTTTCTATAACATAAGATAGAAAGTCTGGACCAAAAGATTTTGAGATTCTAGCTGGTTTCCCACGTCTAGGCTCAATATCAACATTTTCTTCTTGGGTTTTACTAGTTTCCCCAACAGTCTCAAATGTGCATTTTTTAGAACTATAATCCTCTTTACAAGGAAATATATTCTCAAAGAAAGATGCATTTCTAGACTCCATGATCGTGTTCTTGTGTATATCTGGGTTTTCAGATTTATGTACAAGAAACTGATACGCACTACTATTATGTGCATAGCCAATAAATAAACAATCAACAGTTTTTGGACCTATCCTTTCTTTCTTAGGAGTAGGTACAAGAACTTTTGCAAGACACCCCCACATTCGTAAGAACTTGTAGGAAGGTTTTTGACCATTCCATTGTTCATACGGGGTTTGATCAACTTTCTTTTGAGGTACCTTATTTAAAATATAATTTGCGGAGAGAATTGCCTCCCCCCACAAGTTCTGTGGCAATCCAGAACTTATTAACATAGCATTCATCATTTCCTTTAAGGTACGATTTTTCCTTTCAGCAACTCCATTTGATGGAGGCGAATAAGGTGCGGTGGTTTGGTGAATAATTCCATTTTGTGCACAAAACTCACCATATGGGGCTACATATTCACCACCCCTATCACTTCTCAACACCTTAATCTTTTTACTTAGTTGATTTTCAACCTCTGTCTTGTATAGAATGAACTTATCCAAAACTTCATCCTTACTTTTTAGCAAATACACATAACAGTATTTAGTGCAATCATCAACAAAAGTAATAAAATACTTATTGCCACCTCTAGATTAAACCATTTTTAAATCACATACATCAGTGTGGATTAATTCCAGAGGTTCAGTGCTTCTTTCAATTGATTGAAATGAAGTCTTTGTTAACTTTGCTTCAACACAAGTTTCACATTTATAACTTGCATCAATATGAAAGTTTGGTATGTGGTCTAATTTAATTAATCTTCGCAAAGAATTAAAATTAACATGTCCTAGTCTACCATGCCGCAAATTGGAAGACTCAAGCAAGTAAACAGAAGAGGTACTCATTTTATTAACTTTTGGGAATACAGTTGCTACATTAAGTTTGAACATCCCATTACACATATACTCCTTCCCCACATACATTCCCGCTTTGGTCAACACCACCTTGTCTGACTCAAAAACCATTCGGAAGCCATGCTTGCTTAAGAGAGATCCGGATACCAAATTCTTGCGAATTTTCGGTACATAAAGGACATTGTTGAGAGTTAGCTCCTTTCCTGAAGTCATTTTCAGAATTATTTTTCCTTGGCCTTTAACATCCGAGGTTGCAGAATTTCCCATATACATCTTCTCACCACTTGTAATTAGTTTGAAGGAAGTGAACATAGCTTTGTCGGAGCATATGTGGCGAGTAGCACCAGTGTCTATCCGCCATTCCCTTGGGTTTGAATCCACCAAGTTCACTTCAGAGATCACAGCAGACAGATTAATGTCAGAGACATCCCTTGAGATAGAATCTAACTCCGTCATATTAGCTTGATTATTATGGATGGTAGACGACATTCAGAAGCCCGGTGTCCAATTTTGCCACAGTTGTAGCACTTTCTTTGAAACTGAAATTTTGGCTTCTTGGTGATACCACCTTTTGACCCCATTTTGTATCCTTTGCCAGAAAAGGATTTCTTTTTCACTTTCGAACTTTGACCATGCTCAACCACATTAGCCTTGGCCACAAAGTTCTCCAAATTCTTGTCAGCCCCTTTGTTGTCTTCTTCAATTCGAAGCCTGACGATGAGATCTTCAATTTTCATCTCCTTTCGCTTGTGCTTCAAATAGTTCTTGAAGTCCTTCCAAGCAGGGGGTAGCTTCTCAATTATAGCAGCAACTTGAAAAGTTTCGCTTAAGGTCATCCCTTCAGCATGGATTTCATGCAAGATTACTTGCAGCTCTTGAACTTGACTGATCACAGTCTTCGAGTCCACCATCTTATAGTCGAGGAATCTTCCCACTACAAATTTCTTTGACCCGGCATCCTCGATTTTGTACTTTCTGTCTAAGGACTCCCACAGTTCCTTAGCAGTGTTCTTAACACTATACACATTATAGAGTGTGTCGTGTAGGCCATTCAACACATAATTTTGGCACAGAAAGTCCGAGTGCTTCCAAGCATCAATAGCTAGCACAACCTCACGGTCTTGTTCATTTTCATTAGGCACAGGAGCCTCTTCCTTCAAGAACCTCGCAAGGTTCAAGGTAGTAAGATAGAACATCTTTTGCTGCCACCTTTTGAAATCCACACCATTAAACTTCTCGGGTTTCTCCCCGTGGTTCACAGGAACCGTTTGGATTGAGGGAACCTTCACAGGTATGGAGCCAATCACCACAGTGTTGGAGCCTGTAGCACCATCAGTTGCAATAGGTGGGTTTGCAGTAGTATTCACATTCTGATTTTCCATTTCTGAAATTATCACAGGAGAAAAGAAATTAAATCTAATATTTTCCTTTTAATTTTAACAGCAGCAGAATTTTTTTTCCCAAATAATTGTTAGAAATCGAATGAATTTTCAGATTCTGTTTTGCACTATCCCAAGCAAAACAGGATTCTGCACACTTTTCGTCTAATGCAATTTTTCCTGATTCTACACCGTTTGGCCAGAAAATGAGGATTACAGTAGCAGTTTTTTGTAAGACTGTTTTCAAAAATAATTTTGATTTTCCAAATCCGAATCTGTTTTTGTTTTGTAAAAAATATATAGAATCTGTTTTAAGATTGTTGGAAAAATTACATTGATACAATTGGAAAACAGAAACAGATTCTTGATTACAAACTGGAAAATAGAACTTGAATAGAAATAGAATTACAATATGTAAACAGAAAGCAATAATTGAAAAACTATAACAAAATAAGATCAAACCGAGGCCTGTGATATTTCACAGTTTCCTTAAAACAGATTCGCCGCCTCACCAGAAGTGCTTGAGGATATCTCCGGCGTCTGTCTCCCAGGATACAGTGGCAATAACCAGTAGTAGACAAGCACGGTGTTCGACTGCTCCGACGAACCAACTATGTTCTGTGTCTCTCTCTGGAAGGAATATAGGAAGGAAGGAAATAGCTCTTGTTTTTCTGACTCTGAAATTTCTGAGGAGAAAGCTCAGAATATATAGGACTAAGGGGAGAGAGGATTCATTGGATGTACATTATGAATTTGTGGATTCATCCATGTATGATTCATCCATGTATGTACATTATGAATCTATAGATTCATCCATGTATATACATGATTCATCTATGAATGTGTATTATCCATGAATGAGAATAAATGCAATTCATTCATGAATGTGCATTATCCATGAATGAGAATAAATGCAACTATAAATTCATTCATGTATGTACATTTTCCATGCATGTACACATGAATGAAAATGCATCTATACATTCATTCATGTATGTACATTATCTATATATATTCAATGGATTAATTTCTCATTCACTCCACAATAATTTTGGACATGTACATATCCAAAGTTCATCTCCTCATGGAGGAGAACACAAATCCACAAGGACCCCATTCAAACTCTAAATAGGTCCCACATTTATTTGACCACAAACATGGCCAAAATTAAATTTTATACAACAATTAGCATATGTCATACAATCTTGTCTAGAAATTATGTATTGAAAAATAATAACATACTCTAACCTAAGGTGGTAAAGCCCCAAGTGAAGTGCTCTCGCATGAAGAGCACTAAGAGTGAGAACCGGAGAAGAACCAATACTTGTTTTTATAAAGGGGCCAAAACTGGAGGTAAAAAAAAAAAAGGTAGCTTCCAAAATTTAAAATCCATTTTGAAGAAGAAAAAAAAGTGAAAACATGGACGGTTACCAAAAGCAAGTTCTATTTTCCCTTTGAACAAAAACTGAAAAATGAAAACAGAAAAACTAAATGATTATCAAACGCCACCTTAGTCTCTAAATATTTTGCACCATTTGCTTGCTTCATCTTGCATGGTATTAAAAGTTCAGCTTCTAACCTGCTAATGTCACTGACTAAAATATTCTTGAACTAATCCTAATATACATGATATAAAGTTAATGAAAAAAGAAAAATTAGAAGAATGAAAAAACTGACATATTAACTCGTTGTACACATACATTATAGGGATCTGCTCTTGATCATATTACCTTCCAGAGTAGTTTACTGGAGTATTTCTATATTCTTCAAATAAAGGACAAAGTTATAAAACATAAACCATATGAAATTAAATCATATAAAGTGAAATAGGAAAGTCAAATAGAAAAAAGAAAATTATACATACATAAGGAGGTAGAGATAAGAAGGATGGAGTATAAGAATCAAACTAACCTAACCTGTTAGCTCACTACACAAATATGTTGTAGAAATCTGGTCTTGGTATTTAACTTCAAAATAATATGCTATTTCTATCTCTTTCAAATAAATAGTAGGTTATATATGAAACAAAAACCATGTCAAATAAAAGAGAAAATCAAATAGAAAAAGAAAATCTAATGGTGGCTTGTGTGGTGGGCTGTAATGAGAGAGAGAGAGAGAGAGAGAGAGAGAGAGAGAGAGAGAGAGAGAGACGTCTGGGATAAATATGGATTTGGGTGAAAGAAAAAAGATGTAGAGTGCGAGATCATATGAGAGGGTCGGTTATAGAATTCTATTTCAAATGGAATTAATTGTGAGAAAATCATGGGTGTGAGATTAATTCAATGTTTTCAAATTTAAATATTCGAGATATAATTTAGAGTAAGAAAAGGAAATCAGTGTGATATCTCCATATAGAGAGAAAATTTTGGGTGTGGTTAATACTTGCTGGGAGGAGAGAGTGAAATTAAAGAGAAAAAATTATTTAAAAAACATGAAAATACAGATAGCTCATTGGAATGCCACATGGCAAAACAAAAAACCTCTGATTTCATATATATATATATATATATTAGATATATTATATATATATATATACTAGGGTACCGGCACATGCGATGCACGTGCCAATCCCCCTCTTATTACCTTCTTTGTCCTTTTTTTTCCCATTTTTAATCTTGATATCAATTTGACATAGAAGAGAATGTTTTTCATTAATTGATTAAATTATTACATAATTGGTAACAAGATTATAAATTACAAAAAAAAAAAAAAAAAAGGACAACAAAGTTATAACACAAACTCAAAGAAGAAAAAATACCAATAATCTTATAAGTACTCACATTTTAAAAGTCAATGAATCAAGAGAATATAATGTCTTTCATTAGTTTATTCCTTCAAGTTTACAGTGTGATTACTTCTATATTATTGGTATTTTTGTCCCCTTTGGATTGTGTTATGACATTCAAGAGTTGCAATTAATAATATAGGGTCAGTAAAATGAAATATGAGTAAGTCATACTTCTGAAATATGCTTCCAAAATACCTTGCGTGGTCCCATTTTATGTGTCCATCTTTGCATTCTCAAGCATTTTTTCTTTTCGTTTAAAGAAAGCACTACAATATTTTTTTTGACTTATTTTTGTCTCCATATATTCGAAGTTCCTTAATAGACAATATTTCTGAAATAGTAGATGATATGTGTGTGTAATAAAATTTAATTTAGAAGCATGTATGTATGAAATAAATTTATATCTATGTGTTAAAATAACTAAAAGCTTCATTTGGTATTTTGAAGGATATAAGGTCATTATTTCTACGCATCAAAACATTTGAGTATAAGATCTGAATAGCATTGTTTCATTTTGGTATGAGATTTGAGTAAAAGTGAATTTGGTGAGAATTTGATTCTAGGATTACTAAGCAAAAATCCATTCATATTTTTATGAGTTAATTTAATCTCCATATATTCAAAGTTCGGAAAAGAGAAAAAGCCACAGTATGTATAAAAAAATCCACAAAATAATTGAATGATAAATAATGCAGCAGAATGTTGATGTAAATGTAAGTATACATATTACAATATATAAATCCTAAATTTGAGGGAAGAAGTTGACCAGAATGTAAATGTTAGTGACCAATTCATAAATAGGCACTAAAATAGCCACTTTAGTTGACTTTTTTTGAAGTGAAGTATAAATATCCCAGAACTTGCTGACCTAAATGTAATTAGATATATTACAATATATAAATCCTAAATTTGAGGGAAAAAGTTGACCAAAATGTAAATATTAGTGACCAATTCATAAATAGCCACTTTATTTGACTTTTTTTGAAGTGAAGTATAAAAATCCCAGAACTTGCTGACCCAAATATAATTAGACACAATATTATTGATTGAAACCTCATTATTATATTAAATAAAATTTCAAAAGCTAACTTGAATGTAATAATTAATCTGAAATAACAGAATTACCCTCATACAAATCGAGATATCATTATGATGAGTATCACAGTATATGCGTAATTATGGAATAGTAAATGGGTATTATGGTATTGAGAAGATGCAGAAGGGCAATATGGTATTTAGCTAACTCGGAATTTGAGCTGCTAGACTCTTATATATCAGGTTTTCATATAGGGAACTGCTATTCGCACTTCATAAATTACTAAATATACTCCATGGAGTGCATACTACGCATGATACTACATGCTCTGTGAGTGGTACCATGGAGTGCAATTAGTAACTTTTGGAGTGCAAATAACATTTCCCTTGATATATATATATATACACACACACTAATTGGGCTCCCGCTCATTGCGCGGAAAACTTAATTCAATCGTTTCCTAGAGTTAAGTGGTGGTTAAAAGCGTACAATAAGATGTTATAACGGTTATACAGAAAATTGTAAGCTCATCCTCCGATAGAAGAAGTTGATAACTCTGAGTACCTAGTCACCACTAAAAGTACATGACACAAGGAATTTTATAACATCGTTTGAAACTTATACACATGTACAGAAGATGACTTCAGCAAATATTGATTCCACTAATACACAAATCAACAAACCCAAGGTTATGAGTGTTTGAGCTAGTTTGTTTTCTTACAACTGTTTTTTTATTTTATTTTTTGGTTTTTGGTGGGTTGCTGTGGTTGTCTGGCTTGTGGAGGTAGCTGTTCTTGGGTCCCAGATGGTTGAAGGAGGAGGACCATGTTTTGTAGTGTGGTTGGTTTTCCCTGATGGTGTGGAAGTACTGATATTGGTTAGTTGAAGCTCTAACAGAACAAGGAATGAAAGCATACATGACATGTTAACCTGGCTGTTGTGAATGAGAAAACTTAGTGTAGGAATCTTGTACACAAGAAGGTGTAAATGGGGAAAAGTTAGTGCAGGATTTGACGAAGATGGAATGGTTTTTTAACTCAAATACAGGGACAACATAACAAAGAATATCTTCATATTAATATGTAGCTTTACTTTAAATCTGGAAATCTAAGATAAAGACATTTCTTTAGTATTTTCTATGCTTTTCCCTGAATAAATCCATGGATCAAACAAAGTCTGAAATTTTAAACCAGCTCCATACTTAATCCAGAAAGTAACCCCCAAATTTGTTGGTGAATCATATATTTTTCCCCAAATTTGTCCTAAATCATTATCCCACAATTCAGAATATTTCACTTGTATTTAAGAAGGTGAAATTATTCCAAGTTTATTTCACATGGTTTGAGAGAACATTCTTGCATCGTTTGTAAGCTTCTTCTTAGCTTCAAACTTTATACAACCTTTCCAAAAACTAAATAGTTGCTGCGTAGAATATTTTAGGATGATAAAACCGTACCAAAAAAGGCCAAATCAGAGGTTTCCCTTTCAGTGTAATGTCTATTTACTTAAGTTCACACTACTTGTAATTTCTAGTGTGCTTCTGAGAAGCTAAATCCTTACAAGGATTGACATTAACCAAGATGCTAAATCAACATGATAGAGATTTTTCAGAAATACAAAGTTGCAGAAAACACCACATTCACTGGTTTGAAACTTAGTAAACATCCGTAGTTGAACTTGGAAGTATAACTTAAAAATATATGAACACTTGCAAATTGGGGAATACAAATTGGCTGTAAAATTCTTAAAACTGAATATGTTTGGAATAGAATAGACTTTTAAACCGACTGAAGTGATTTAAAAGAAAGTTAACAATTAGATTCTAATAAGAGAAAGCCAACTAAAATTACCAAGTTCCATAACCAACTCATTCCTAGCAAAAAAAAAAAAAACATTCAGTTGGTTTAAACTTAAGTAGACACACCTAATTTACCTTTATCTACTTGATGATGAATACAACACAAGTGCTTAAATCGGAGAAGATCAAAGCTGCAAAACATTAAATAAGAAGAGGGGAAACTGAATATGTCAAATAAGAGCTGTGAATTTGGGCTAATGTTAACAAATTCATTTGTTTCAATCCCAAATTTGATGTCAATTTTGGGCAGAGCAGGTGTATTTGTATTATCAATGAATAAAGTTGTTTATAGATGTTTGGAAAAGAAAAGACTTTTAAACCGACTGAAGTGATTTAAAAGAAAGTTAACAGTTAGATTGTAGTAAGAGAAAAGCAACTAAAAATTATCAAGTTCCATAACCAACTCATTCCTAGCAAAAAAAAAATACATTCAGTAGCTTTAAACTTAAGTAGACGTACTTAATTTACCTTTATTCTTATCGAGGATGAATACAACACAAGTGCTTCAATTGGAGAAGATCAAACTTGCAAAACATTAAATAAGAAGAGGGGAAACTGAATATGTCAAATAAGAGATGCGAATTTGGGCTAATGTTAACAAATTAATTTGTTTCAATCCCAAATTTCATGTCAGTTTTGGCCAGAGCTTGTTTCACTGAAATTATTGAACTAACATGAAACAAAATAAGTGGAATTAACAGTACATGGAAGAATACTAACATGCAATAGAACAGAAGTCTCTGTAAATCGAAGTGGCTGTCTGATCGGAAATCAAGTAACGAAGAAGAATCGAGAGGAAGAAGAAGAATTGAAGAAACAAAGTAGGAAGGGGGGGGGGCAAAGGGAGCAACAGATGGTTGCAGACGACGAGCACTACGAGGTCGCACTTTTTGAAGAGAGAGAGAGAGAGAGAGAGAGAGAGAGAGAGAGAGAGAGTGTGTGTGTGTGTGTGTGTGGTCCCAGTTGAAGGCCGCAATTTTTGAAGCGCAAAGAGAGAGAGAAGACCCAGTTGGAAGAACACACTGCTGGAAATGTCAGACAATATAAGGTGTATGTTCATCTTCTTGGCACATGGATGAGTTAATATGCTAAATCAACATGACAGAGATTTTTCAGAAATACAAAGTTGCAGAAAACACCACATTCATTGGTTTGAAACTTAGTAATTAAACATCCGTAGTTGGACTTGGAAGTATGAATGTAAAATATATCAACACTTGCAAATTAGGGAATACAAATTGGCTGCAAAATTCTTAAAATTGAAGATGTTTGGAAAAGAAAAGACTTTTAAACCGACTGAAGTATTTAGAAGAAAGTTAACAATTAGATTCTAATTAGAGAAAACCAACTAAAAATTACCAAGTTCCATAACCAACTCATTCCTAGCCAAAAAAAAAAAAAAAAAACATTCAGTAGGTTTAAACTTAAGTAGACACTTAATTTACCTTTATTCTTCTCGATGATGAATACAACACAAGTGCTTAAACTGGAGAAGATCAAAGCTATAAAACATAATAAGAAGAGGGAAAACTGAATATGTCAAATAAGAGCTGTGAATTTGGGCTAATGTTAACAAATTCTTAAATCATTAAGCAAAGGCAGACAATTCCACAAATAAATATTCAGCACAATGGTAAATCATAGCACTTTTAGGTTGATGCAAACAAAAAGTTGCAAGACTTATTTCGTTAACATAATATTTCAGTCTAAGGTGGACAGTTGATTTTCCTCATGTTTGTTGATTTGGAAATTACCCTGCACAATCGTAAATTAACCATTGCACCACCAATCTTGACCACAACATTAACCTTACCTCTCCAAGCGAAGTACATGTATAGAATAAAATTGAATTTACATGAAAAGCATTAGCATAGAAAGAAATCAAAGAACATAGCATACACTTTTAGTAGTAATCCATCTTGAAGTCATCTTTAAAAAGTGTACTCTAAAATTGTGTGGGCTCTCTGACTCTGAATAGGAAAAATAGAGTGTCTACATAACATGGAAATAAAATTAGATGTATCTGCAAAGTGGAAATCTTCGGCTTCTACACAAGGTAAGTACCACGGGCATGTCTCGCGGTGGCATTTGAAGAACATATGGCCATCACAATTGTGGCGTATCATAACACTGTCACAGTTCGGAACATCGTATTTACTGTGCAATGATGGGCATTGTAGACACCCCATTTTGTCGACTATCAGATTTAGGAGACCCATAGCTTGGTGGTTCACAATGATCGAAAAAGACTCAAAAAGGACTCCTGGAAGTTAGTTCTATCTCTCAAAAGGTTCAGAATGACCAAAATGCCCCTGAAAGCCTACCAGATTTGGACCGAAAGCTCTGGAGACATACTACGTCATAAGAAAAGTGGTAAGATGAATTTTGAAGCAAAATCAGATGAAATCGTCAGCTCCCAGAGATCCCCGGAAGTCCCAGAAATTCTCGGAAAGTCTCCGTTGACCGGTTTGACCAAGATTTGACCAGGTTTGAGCAAGGTTTGACCAAGTTTGACCAAGGATTGACCAAGGTTTGACCGAAATCGTCCAAATTCGCCAAAAATTTCTGAGATCATTCTAAAAGTACTAAAACTAATTTTAAAAGGAAGTCGGACGATAATGTCAGCTCTTGGGAGCTCCCAGAGGTTCCCAGAACTTCCGGGAATCCCAAGTTTGACCAGTTTGACCAAAAGTTGACTTTAAAACTGGAGTATCGTATCATTTTTCAAACATTTTTCATGGATACTAGAGGTCAATAGCTTTCCAATGGTATATCGCACATAATTCTTGGATTTAAAATGAATTTATTATGAATTTCCGAAGGTAAAAAATGCGATCAAATTGGCTTTTATCGCGAATACCACAAAACTTTTCAAAGTGACCTATCTTCGAACTATTTTTTTTATGTAAAGTAGACTCCACTACCTTTCCAACGGTATATCACAACCTCAGTTTGGAGTTCATACGCATTTTCTGTGAATTTCGGACTAAATAGGGCCTTTTCGCGAATACCGGAACCTCTGGGGGCCTAAATGACATTATCTGGACATCAGAGGAGTAGTGCCGCTGCGGCACTGGTCCACTGCGGCCGCGGCACAGGCCCAGTACCACCGCGGCACTCTCCTCCAGAATAGTTCATTTTTGCAATTTCTTTTGGGGGTCCATTTTGATTAATTAGAAACCAAAACAACGTAGTTCTATGTTAACAGATGTTTGGGACCAATGGGAGCACTTTTAAAATCTCAAACTTCCCCCAAATTATGTAATACCCCTTAATTTTTATTTGCGATTAATACCAGTTTTGGAAATTATACTGCATAATTTTTATCTGCGTGTGTGTTTAAGCTTGTGAGCTCAACACACACAAATATTCCTCAATTGAACTTGGTGCCCAAGTATTTTTTTTCTTCCTATAAATGAACAACACTCCAGCAAATCTCTTAACTCTCATTGCACTCTCAAATGCTCTCAAGAGACTCCACTGTCTCCCTTTCTCTCGGGTACACACACCCACACATTTATTGATTTACTTTCACACACACACATATTGATCAATACACACAGTCATATAGTTATTCAAGGAGTTAATTCAAGTTTTGGACTTTGATTTTGGGTAAGCTTCTACTCAAATTTCTTATTCTAATTTCAGTTTATTTAAACTGTTATGTATGTACATATATATAGGTATATATATATATATCTCATATATATATATCGTTAAGGGTACAAAAATAGCGAACAGAAAAACAGTCTCAGAATCTTGATTTCTTTATATCAAATGAAAGGTCTCGATCCCACGAGGCTCCCTTTCGAATTTTAGAAGCTAATTCGCAACGGTTGAGACGAACGGTCGATTTAAAGTTTTGTCATCGTTCGGTTTTTCAACAAAATCAAGAGTTGTGTTTTGATTCATGAAAAATCAATTTCATATTTGAAATCTATGCGGAAAAAGGAAGAGATTCATATATTAGAAGTACTGTTTTAATTACGTTTTCAAAATGGGTTAAAACCAGTGTTGGATTTCAAAACAGGGGAAGAAAAGAGGAAGAAGACGATTCTGTGACAACTCGCGCGCGCGACCCGCGCGAGCGGCCCGCGCGCGCGACCAGGCTATTTTTGAAAACATTATTTTAAATAAACACGTGACCCTTCTGAACACACTCCGCGCGAGCGAACCGCGCGAGCGAGGCCTCGCGCGAGCGGTCCGCGCGAGCGAGGTCCCGCGCGAGCGGCCCGCGCGCGCGACCTCAGGCAGTTTAATAAAATCTTGTATTTTGTTATACTTGAGTCTGTTACGAGCTAAGGGACCTTGTACCCTATGCTTTAAGAGTTGTACTTTACTTTAATAGTAGTTGTACTCATGCTTTGAGGTGTTGTACCTCACTAATATACGCGCATTATTGTATATTGAGATTTGTAACAGATTGAGCAGTTCCGGTTTCTATTCTGATAAATTATTCAGTCTATCATCGGTGAACGGTAGTTCCGTATGACCCTCAATAAAGTTGTATAACATGTTAATAGTGTATTTACATGTTTACTTGAGCTGCTATGCCTTAAGTGGATTACTTGAGTCGCTATGCCTTATGTGTTTACCTGGATAATTTCAGCATGTCTATTGGGTTGATTTGATTTGATAGCATGCCTTGATAATCTGTCTTATGAAATATTGAATATGTCTGAATGCTTAGAGCTTGCATATGTCATATCATTTCATAAGCATGAGCATGAACACAAAAATCACGAAAATGATTTTGGGGTGAAAGACCTTAGAGGCTTTCAATTTTTAAAAAGGGAAGACCTTAGAGGCTTCCAGGTTTTAAAAAGGGAAGACCTTAGAGGCTTCCATGCATAAAACCCTCTAGGAGGGATTTTGTTTTGAAAAGTTAGAAATCCCGGATTTGTGGGTAGGCATGTGAGATGGGTACCACTAGGAACTCGAATTGCGAGATGTGCTGCAAGAAACCCTCGTAACGGTAAAGGCTAGACCTCCGTGTAATTCGTAAGGCCCAAAGTCCCGCACGTTTGAGGCTAGGCCTACGTGGACGGGAAGCCCATGGTCCGGGTAATGATAATGACGATTGAGGGTGAGTGTTTGAAAAGGCATGAAAATGGTTTTCATGCATTGACATTGGCATTCATTGCACTTATGCATGATATATAACAGATGTTATTGTGCGGTTATATGACTATACGAGCCTTTTGGCTTATGAACTATTAAACCTTTCTTTCAGGTGATATAGATAAGGGCAAGGCCCCGAGACTTGACAATGCTTCCGCTTTAGTTTGAAGACCCCGTGTGTGGGGATTACCATTTATTGATGTAATAAAACTTTGATTTCAAAGAACATGTTATGTTTCAATTGGACAAATGTTAGTCCACCCGTTTTAAATAGTATGACGGCTTAACTCTGTTTTCCGCTGCTTATCCTGAAAACGTTTTGTTTCAAGAAAAGAATATTTCAAATGAAAACCAGATTTCTGATTTATAAATGTTTTCCAATGATGAACGTTTAATTTAGGTAACCCTCGGAGTCTTGGACTTGGGGAGTTACCGATTGGTGTCAAAGCCTACTATTATTACTGTTATTGTTGTACTTCCGCCGGTCGACACCCCGTCGCCGGGAACCGTGGCGGGGCGGGGCGTCACAAATTAGCCTATATAAACCCCCATTGACTTCTCATTTGGGGGGTGAAAAAACAAAACTTAGAAAAGTTTTAGAGAGAACAGTTGTAGAGATAAATGTTAGGATAGTGAGAAAAGAAGCTTCTTCCTTTGATTTTTAACTTGAAAGTGAGTTCTAAACTTTGTTTTCTACTTCATTACTCTCATTTACTTCACATTTAATATATCCAACCACCATTTTAGTGAGCATTCATGAGAGAGGAAGCTACTTCCATGTCCAAAGTCACCATATATGAGTGAAACACTAAGCTATCAGTCCAAAATCACATTGATCATCATCTATTGATTGTTATTATGTGATTGTTTATATAAATGTTCATCTCTCCTTACCTCATTTCTTTTTTATTTTTCTTTGTTTACTTACTAGTCCATCATCATCTAGATGATGACATGAAGTTTGAGGTGAGTGAATCCTTATGGATAGTAGCTCTTGACCTCAAAAACATGTTGGATAGATGATGATTTCAACTTCAATACATTCCTATGTATTCTTGAAGTTTGTCTTCAAAATGAAAACAATGCTCTCCAACAATCTTGGAGGTTCTTGATATGAGTTCAATATTGATATTTCAAGTGGTCATAATCTCCATTTAAGTGCTGAAAATATACTCTCCAAACCTCTATTTCAAAACCCCTCTTAAACCCCTCATTCTGATTTTAAAGAATAAAACCTAGTTCTTTCCAAAATCTTCAAAACAGTGAACAATCTGAGTTCAAAGATTTCTCTAGGACTCAATACTCAAAGTATTAACATGAGACCACTTGGAAAGCCTTCTTGACTCATTAAAGAACACCCATGATTTTTGGTTTGACTTAAAAACACTTGAAAGGGGTCCATTTGGACCCAAACATTCTTTCCAGACATTCTGTTTCTGCTGTCACAACATCTTGGTTGACTTTTAACTTGTTTTACAGAAAACTTTTCCAAAGGGAGTGGTCCCAAATTAGTTTTCCCTTGAACTTCAGTGTCTTAGGGAACTTTCTGTATAATATGGGCCTCTAGATATTTTGTTTTCATTTCCTAAGATTTTTTGACATTTCAGTCGACAGTACAGATTCTGTTTCTGAGTGACCTCTATTTTTTATGTGATTTCTCTCAATCTGTAAGAGCTATTGTAGTTTGGATTTTTGAAATGTGTTCTAGACACAATAAGGATGATCTCCATAAAAAATCATGCATTGGAAACATTCCTAAGTCCACTTTTTAATTTCCACAAGATCAAGTCACTGTTCTGTCCACTATTCACAGCAAGCATGCTTTTACTTTTCATTCTTTGATTTGATGCTTACATACAATCTAAATTAACTCATCTCTTGGGAAGTAATTCATACTACATTTGTACATATTCTATGATGATTTCCTTCATGCATTCATTAATATTGTAGATTTCTAAGTCACTTTAGAAAGTCCATGTACACAAACATACTACAACCTTTGCACATTTTAGGATCATATATTGCATCCATGCAAGATTTGGGGTTTTTGTGACTCCTAATCTAAGAAGATTATAAGGATTGAACTTGATCATACGTCCATGCTTCCCCTTTTGATCTAATCATCCTTTCTCATCCGTCTCAGGGATTGAGAGATCTTCTTTCTCAAAGATTATCATGCATCACACTAGTTTGCTAAGCATATTTCGATTTACTTGATTATTTGTTTCAACAAAAATTCATGCCCCCTTTAGATTAGGAAAACTTAATTACTTGATATGTGATTAGACGATTTTTCCTAGGTTTGTTTGTGTGATCTTTCACTTTACATTGTGTGATACTTGGTTAGATCTTATGAATGATATCTTATCTTTTGATCTTCCATTTCAAAATTCTTGTGTGATGTAATATACTATCATAGTATTAATTGTCGAACCAAACATAGTATAAGATGATTATTTGGATGCTAATTGAGGCCCGTCGAGAGACGGGGCGAGTTGAGGGTGTTTTAGTCGTGACAAAGGCTCCTTCCTCTCTCGTACCAAAACCCCGAGCCAAGTTCTTTGGTTATGAAAGGCCGGTGCCCTTTATTCGTTTGGGTGAGTCAAATTGGGTTTCTTGGTTCCCAAAAGACCACCAAGTGGCGACTCTGTATCTGTTTTCAAAATACCTTTTCTTTTCTCGTTCAAAATAATCTCAAACAAACGAGAGGTGGAATTCCGCGTGTCCACAGACATGTTCGTGCAGTATGCCCAGGAATGTAGCACAGTTGGTAGATTTCACTCATCTAGAAAGAAGAAGGTCAATAAAAAAGCCAACGCTAATAAATCCAGCTTCCTACGTTTTCCTTTATTATCTGTGTAGGGCAATATATGCAAGATATTATCTAGCTTTTCACCTAGGTTATTGAAAAGATGTGCGGAAAAGTGTTGCATGTAGAAGACAGGTCATAAAGAGGAATGTGAACATTAGTTTGGGTAGTAAGAAAAATTAGAAATTTGGAGCTGTATCTTCTAACTGTTGGTAACCAAAAAGGGATTTTTCCCAACTTTTTAACATTGAGCTTGAGGATATTACATAATTACATGAACCCGTGCAATAAAGCAAAATGAGCAATCTGATGATGGCAATGCCCATTCAATATTGAAAACACATCTGTAACATAGGCACTTGGACTTGATTGATCCAATTCCAAATGTGCCTCCAGTTAGGATATATAAGAAGATAATACAAATTTAAAACTATGTGTCTAATATAATCAAGGAAGCTAACTACAGAACTAAGAGTTTTCTACACAACAAGTAGATAAAAGAAAAACACAAAATCCAGCAGAAATCTAGCATCAAAACAAGGAGTATGTGCAAAGTTATGAAAAAGATACAAAATTTAAAAACACGAGCATAGCACTCGTACGCAAAATTGTACTCTAAATCATATATGGGGGTGTTTGTGTGGATTATCTATGACACTGCAAAGAGTATCTAGTTTACAAATCAAGCAACAAGTGAGATAGAGGGGAAATTATTATTTCGTATTTCTCTAGCAAGCATGGCTGGTATAAGGTCTAATTAGGGTGTCAAAGCTCAAATACATGACTGGCGGCAAGCAAGAATACCCTTATACAAATTCATGATCTGCTCTAGTTAGTGATTAATTGTCTGAGGACAGACAATTTCAAACCAGGGTTCCTCAAATCATTGTGTCCTACGGGTAAAGCAAATAAAACAATAAGCACCCATAAAGCTAAGTAAACAAATGACCTGAATCAGAAGCATAAAAATGGCGTTTAAAAAGAGGTGCAATTTCCCGATTATTACCTCGTTGGAGATTTTTAGGTCTAAAATTGTCTGCAGTTTCACAATAGGTTGATGAAACTCTTCCCTGGAAAAACCCCCAAATCAACAATTATAACCAATTTCGGAATTTGAAGCAAAATAGTAAAAACAACAAAATTATAGATTTTCCCTTTTGTTTCTGTGTACTATAATACGCACAAAATGTCATCTAGCTTTCAATTGGGGATTTCCCCCAAACCCTATTTGCGATTTCTTCTCCACAACTCCACCAGGTCCTTTAATCACGAAATCCAAGAAGAATAGCAGACGCCGACCACCAGCACGTCGTGATTTTGAAGCGGCACGAAGAGAGAGAGAGAGAGAGAGAGAAGACCCAGTTAAAGGCCTCAATTTTTGAAGCGACAGAAATAGGGAGAACAGACCCATTTAAACGACGATGAGGGCAACAAGAGAGAGAGAGAGAGAGAGAGAGAGAGAGAGAGAGAGAGAGAGGAGCAAAGCAATACGTGGAGGAGTGAAGGCCTGCGTAGTGTCCATTTGACAGTCCAAATTAAAATGGCTGAACAAGCTTGATTCACTTGTCTATTTATTTTAGGCAGGAAGGGTGAGAATTCTTTGGCGGATGAGTAATTTTGCAGGCAAATAAGGGTAAAATAGGAAGTTCATATTTTTTGACGTGCCTGCTTATATGTTCTTATAGTATAGTAGAGATATATATATACAGAACTCTTCTTATGAGGACTCCCTCACTTTGTTAAAGTGATGACTTCATTTACAGTTATTGAATCCAACTTTCATTAAAGGTACTGAAGTAATTTCATAGATTAAAAACTGAATTCAACGGTTATAAAAGAAGTCCTCACTCTAACAAAAGTGAGACTTCTCGTAGGAAGGTTTCGATATATACAGTAGGGATCTCTAGCGGGTGTTAAAATACGGGTGTGGTACGGGTGTGCTGTTGAGTCAAAAAAGTGGACCCATTCTTCATGTTTTCACACTTTCAATTTTAAGTTTCCATTTTCCAATTAAAACAATGGATCCCACCAACCAAACCCAAAATTCACACGGTGGAGTATTAACCCCAACCAAACCCAAATGTTCAATAAAAAAAAATACTATATATATTGACCCACAATATTCTCTCTCTCTGTCTCTCTCTCTCTCTCTCTCTCTCTCTCTCTCTCTCTCATACACAATCTGGTGATTTTCTGGACTCACACCCAACTCATTCAAAAAAATTCAGAAAAAAATACATCAAAAAAATTGATTCAAAAAACCAAAAACCACACCCAGTTCATTCCCAAATCTACCTGGCAAAATTATAAAAAAAAAAATGTTCCCAAATCTCAATAAGCAAATACTGAAACATTTAGGAAAAAAAAAATCATATGCTTACTGCTTACCTCAAGTGAAATATAAACAGATCTCAAAATTTGAAAATCAAATTCAATCAATTCAGTAAAAAAGAAGTGCCAATCAAAAGCAAATTCAATACACAAGTGGTATTTTTGCACCAACAATTACAGAGAAAAGCCCTAATTAACAAATTTTTTGCATGCCTAAATACGACCTAAAATACATAACAGATTGCCAATCTTGGAGAATACCACAACTGGAGTTGTTTGTTCAGTGAAACACTTTGGAGATTCAGGTGGCCAAGGGTACTAGAAGGCTGAGATGTGGAGAGATGGCTTCATAGGCAGCGGTGGTGGCTCTTCCTCCATCGTGGGTGGCGTAGGCAGCGGTGGTGGATCTTTTGGGGCTTCGAATCATGAAAGCATGTCTACATTATTTCTTGACTTTGAATGGAGAGAGGGATGGAGACGAGAGACAGAGTCAAGAGAAAGAGTGAGAGAGAAGGGGAGAGATACTACAGATCATGAGAATTGGGGGTCACTATTCTAGTGTAAACATTTGGGTTTAGTTGGGGGTCAACATATTATAGAGAGAGAGAGATAGGGGTCAATATTCTTTTTTTTTTTCTTTCTTTTTCTTTTTTAACTATGAACATTTTGGTGGGACCCACTGTTTTATTAGAAATTTAAAATTAAAATGTGAACACGTAAAGAATGGGGCTGCTTTTTTGACTCAACAGCACACCCGCACAACACCCGCATTTTTGCACCCGCTGGAGATCCCCACTGTCGATATATCTATTATATATACTTAAAAGCCAAGGTAAAAAACCTTTCCACAGGCTTCCACGTGGCATCTTCTACAATTTTTCTTTTGTCCACGTGAGATTCCCTTCGTTTTCTTTTTTTCTTTCATTTTTTTCTTTTTGTCCTTTTTTTTTTCTTCCCCTGTTTTTTCACTTTCTCTCTGTTCTGTTTTTTTGCTGGGCCTCTCTTTGTCCCTCTTAAATGTATAAACGTTTGAGTAATGGTATGCCTCTACTGCTTCCTCACGCATCTGTCTCTTCCGCTTCCTCTTCTGTCACTTTCTATCATGGTGTTCCTTGCAAGAGCCAAACACAGTTAGAAACGGATTAATTAGCAGCAAAATATGAGAAAGACATTTCTCCATTCACCAATTTCTTCAACAAAACCTCAAGAAATCGTAGTGGTTACTCTCTCTCTCTCTCTCTCTCTCCCCTGAAATTGAATTGGATTGATTGCTTCTGTGTAGTGTGGCCTATGATCCTAGGGTTTACTTGTGGCGCAATCACTATGTTTCGATCTGATATAATTCAGGTCACTAGACTTCTCGACTTTGATTCAGTAATGGTTTCTCTCTTCGTATTGTTACCTAAATTTCTATCGAACTAAATAATATCAACTGCTTTCCATTATTTTCCAACAACTCTGATTTCTAAATGTTAATGAAGAAGGGATTATCAGATTGAATCCATAAAAAAAATATAAAAATTCGCACAAAAACTTAGCAATGATTTTTCTAAAATTGTGCCCTTTTAGTACAAACCCATTTTTGTATTTGGTATTTTGGGCTCATGATTTGATAGTAATGCAGAGTCTCAATAGAAACTCCAATATTCCACCAAAGCCATCCAATAGAAAAAAAATTGGATAAAAAATGGGTCTGATACATAGTTGTTGGTGGACATGACACAAGTGATTGATTCAATGGACTTCCCAATGATTCAATCACTCCAAACAACACTTTCACTATCTGATCTACGCATGGTTTTCTCAAAATGTGAACACATAGTTACATTTACATATAGATTGATATATATATATATATATATTTCATTGAAACATATAGATATATTTGTATTACATCTGAGGTTTTGGCAATGTAGGTTATGTTAAATTGATTTTCGGATTGGTTTTCAGTACATGGGCAGACCTAATAGTGCTGGTGCCATACGTATGCATACTCCCCGATTAAGATGAAAACAGGCATAATTTTAGATGCATAGATATTTTTGTATATGTGATGGGTCCAATATTTTATGATCTTCAGTAAAATATTTTGTTATTTTGGGTATAATGTTTTTTTACATAAACAAAACTACTTGGGTACGATGTTTTATTATCGTGGGTACAATAGTTTGTGACACTTTTATGTCGTTTGCTCAGGTAACAAAACATTGTACCCAGGATTATAAAACATACAGGTAACACAAACGTTGTGCCTAGGATAACAAAACATTGTACCCAATTAGTTTCTATAAAACTAAACATTGTACCCAAGCAGTTTCTATAATAGTTTTGCTTTGGTAACAAAATATTGTGCCAGGATAACAAAACATAGCAAAACATTTTACCCCGATTTTAGTCGTACGATGTGACCAAACCACTTGGTCGTATCACAGAGTTTTCCCATGTGATGAGATGAGATGAAAATCAAATCTTTTTCATACTCGGGGTAACAAGGCTCTTTTATGCTTTTTAGGCTCCTGAAAGATGACAGAGATAACATAGCAGTGATACACCTTATTGTGAGCGGTTAAAAAGGCTTGGAGTCAGCAACCAATTCAATTGTTTTTTCCTTCGTACACATGAAACATACATATATGTATATTAATTCCTCTGCGTACTCCCTCAGTTGTTTTTACCTTTTTTTTATTATACAAGATATTCCAATTTGAACCAATATCATACATTAAGTAGAATTTGTATAACTTTAGAAATTTGTAGTTTGATTCGCAGGGGTGCATGTTTTGTTTGTTAGAGAATGATATGATATGATATTCTTCAAGGTGTTCAATTTTTGAAGAAATTTAGTTCGTAAAAATTGCTAAACCTGTGATTCGATATTCTTCAAGGTAACACTCATAAGCTTCAATTGTTAATTTGGATTTGTTGATTACAATTACTGTAATTTGCACACGTAATGGATGAGTTAAAAAATGAAATTCTTTTTAATGTGTTAAGATTATTTGATTACATTCTAAGTCTTTGAACAAGTACTTCATGCATGCCTTGAGAAATGAAATTCTATTTTAAATTTTCCAAAATAGTTGCATAGAATTGATTATAGCATATAGCCCGTGCTATGCACGGGTTATCGACTAATATATATATATATATAAAATTTAATTTGAATCTCTAGAACGACCGTTTGCCACTTGGCTCCACTACATTCTCGGAACTTCTTTTACTTAGGTGGACGCACACGATAAGACATCCAAAGGACATACTTAACCGCCAAATCACATTCCCCACCACAAAATTACACACACTGCCACTCCCACTCACTTTACACACACACACACACACACTCTCTCTGTCTCTCTCTACCTTCCATGGCCACTCTACACCCTCACCAAACTTTTCTCCATTTCCTTCACACTCTCAGCTCACCTTCCCCCAAACTATCACACACTCAAACCCTTAATTTTCCTTCACTTTCCAGGAAACTGCTATTTTCCAGGAAAATTAGGGTTTTGAGTTCGAAATTTAGAAGAAGAGATGGAGTGTACTCAATTTGTTGTCTCTGCAAGTCGAATACAGATATTGAGAAGAGTTTGGTGATCGAGCGGCCTGAATTTGATATCAATCTCGCTGTCATTCTCGCTGGTTTCGCATTTGAAGCCTACACAACCCCACCTGTAATTTAATTCTATTCAATAGCTCAATTTTTATTTTTTATTTACTGAGGATTTTTTTGGTTCTTGAATTTTAGGAGAGAAAAGAAAAGGAAGTTTTGAAGATTTTATTTTATTTTTTATTTTATTTTTGTTTTGTTTGGTTAAAATAAGGAAAACCACCAGGAAAATATGAAAGAAAAGAGATAAGTCAAGAAATAAAAAAATAAAAAATAAATTGAGTGTTTGAGTCATTTCCTTAAATTTATCCATATGTTACACTTATTTTTAATTTTTTAAAATTTTAATGGTATGTAAGTACGAAGGAAACACAAGGAAAACCCGAGAGCATTAGTTTTCCTTCTGGTTTTCCATTCCCTTTTCCCTTTCCTCACGAAATACACAAACCAAACAGAGCCTTAACTTTTTTGAAAGTTTGATTTCCTTACTAATTTGTTTGGTTGCTGAGAAAGTGGAGGAAAAGAAGAGAAAATGAGGAAATGTGATTTTAAGCTGTACAATTGTTGTTGTTGTTTTGGGTTTCTAGCTGGTTTCTTATTAGAAGCCTACACAACCCACCTGTAATTGAGTTCTCTACAATAAATGCCCTTTTTTTTTACTTCATTTTCTCAGAAGTTCGATTTTAAGAGAAGATAAGGAAATACTATGATTTTAAGCTGTACACTTATTGTCTTTGGGTTTCTAGATTCTTCAATGAAAGTTTTTTTTTTTTTTACTTTACTGCTTCTGAAGTTTGATTTTCTTACTAAATAGTTTGGTTGCTATGAAAATGGAGGAGGAGAACAGAAAGAAAAATAAAGGAATTCTGATTTTGAGTTGTTCGATTATTGTTAGCTTTGGGGTTCTTGAAAATTCAGGCTAAGAGAAACCAAAAAAAGTTGTATCCTCATCGTTTGAATAAAGGTTTTGTTCTGTTAAACCTAAATAATGTATAATAGGTGGGTTTGATAACAAGTGTAGTGAAAAATTGAAGTTCGAATGAATTTTGAGTTTTGAAGTTCCTTGTGTGTTAGAAGTAATGTTTGGGGCACAAACACATTACACAAATACTTTAGAAACACTCTATCTCTCTTTCCTGGGTGGCACTGTGGGATCCGGTAATTCCAAATTTCCAGTGGACCCCACAGTGCCACCTAGGAGAGAGATAGAGTGTTTGTGTAAAGTGTTTGTGCCCCTAGCAATGTTGGTGTCCAAATTTTTTTTTGAAAAGCTGTGTGCAACGGAGAGTTAATATCTATATTAGGTTTAAGAGTCAAGTCTTTTAGTGTTTCTGATTGTTCTGAGCAAATAGAGGAAGAGAGAACAAAATGAAAATTTGCCTCTTGATGGTTTCATCATTGCCGAAACTGAAAGGCTCTACTCAAGTCTCAACTGAGCCAGATAGTTAGGAAGGCTAAGTTGATTGAATGCTTTTGTTTCTAGGGTCCAAAATATTATAAAAGATTCAAATTTTGATTGCCCTGATTATTGTTTTACAAAGAGAGGTGATTAATAATTTAATTCAATTGTGTAATTAGTGTGATTTTTATTTGGTTTAATTTTGATCAGGAAAATGTAGGAAAGCGTGAAGTGGATGCAGTGAATTGTAAGACGGTGTATCTGTCAGAGTAGGTGATCATTTCTTTGGAAGAATTTCATGGTTTGTAGTTGGTATAACCATTTCAATTCAACCAAATTTCCAGGATGGAAGTCATTTACTTTCTCTGGAGTGTATTGTTTTTTCCTTATTTAATTTTTAGGGCATCTTGTACTCCTCGTGTTAACACACACACACACACACACACACGCATGCATGCAAGGCGTAGGTCAGAATGATTAGGTAATTGATTAGTATAATACGAAGATTAAGCTTATAAGGATAAGGAAGTAAATAGTAGGAGAGGAGAAAAATGTGGGGATTTAGGGGAGGAAGAAAAGAATAGTAAAGAAAACAAAAATGTTAGAAAGGAGGGAACCTAATCATTCGCCCTTCCACCTTGCGTATGTAAATATATATATATATATTTATATATCTAGATGAAGAAATTGATCTTACGATTAATACTCCTAAGTTTACTTAGTAATCTGCAGGTTATTTTTGCGAGAGATTTATGATGGCCAGTTATTCCTAAAACTGAAGAAAGGTTTTAATTTTCCTGCCATGGATCCATGGGTAGGCTATGTTTCTAACTAGTTTTACTTGGAAAAATAGTTGAATTTCCTTTTTTAGTTCCTATAGTAGTTCTGACTTTTCTTGCCTAGACGAATTCATATAACTTCTTTCCCCCCTAGTTTTGATGATTTTATGGATGCTCAATGCCATAAATCCATTCGATACTTAGAGCCCGTGTGGGTTAGAGCTTTTTATTTTTATTTTTTAAATTAATCACTTTTTAGAATAAGAAAAGATAAGATAATCACTTTTTTTTTGTTTGGGAACAGGAGACTTTTATAAAAGCTACAAATTGGAGCTTTTTTAAAAGTTTTTTTTTTCTTATTTTTTTATTTATTTTTATTTTTTATTTTTTTAAAGGCTTCAAAGAGGAATCAGACTTTTAAAAAACCTGTGAAAAAGCTTAGCCAAGCAGTCATAGTTTTTTAAACAATCACTTATAAGTGGTTGTTGACCGCGAAAAAGCTATCCCAAAAGGCCTCTTAGTTTTATTTTTACATCAATCATTTTATGTGTGCTTTCAGGGAACGAGTGATCCATATGTGGTCATGCAATTGGATGGTCAAGTTTTCAAAAGCCAGGTTAAATGGGGGTAAGTTGTGCGTACTCTCATAGTCCTTAGGAGTAGTGAGGACTTCATAAAGAGAATGATTTGTCAGGGTGTGTTTGGAATGACATCTCTGGTATGCATCTCGCCAAAAGAAATTAGTCAATGCGGCAAAAGCATGGAAATAGCTCTGTGTGACTACTACCATCTAACCTGTGGTTTTAGTCTTTCCTATGTGGAAGGATCATCTCACAAATCATATAACTGAAGCTTTATACTTTGTATGGATGACTGAACAATGGCAGGACAAAAGAGCCAACGTGGAATGAGGAGTTCACGTTATATATCAAGCTGCTTCCAACCAAAACCCTTCAGGTTATAATATTTTCTTTGTGGAACTATGTTTTCTATTTTACAGTTTCTATTAATGTTGGAAGATCCTTTCTTTAGACCCAAGCTCCTTTCATTTTCTTTCTTGAGCTTTTTTGACAAGTCCTACGAGAAGTCAATTAAAGAGTGGTATAGTATCGGGGAAGATGTGTGTACTATTTGTGGGAGAGGAGACAGTTAATGTCTTCTAATGGGTAAAATAGGCATATAGACCATCTGCTCATCTCTTCGATTAATCTTGTTTTGTACAATCATTTTCTTCAATTTCCCTAGGCCAGTGTCCTTGTATTTTGGACGACTATATTGTTATCGTTGTTCTTGAGGCTCTGTGTGGTTTGCAGATTTGGAGAAAGGAAACGGTAATGAAAACCGTTTCCCCACTGTTTTTCCTTGTGCTTTCCTCCATGCTTAAATGGCTTTAGAAATTAAATATTTTCAAATACAATAGGAATTCAAGAAAAGAATAAGGGAAGTTGGTCACAAGATCTAAAATTTTTAGTCTATTTTTCACCATATTTTATTTTCCTTGCTATTTTCCTCGTTTTATTAACCAAACAAATTAAGAAAAGTGATTTCCTCTTTGCTTTTAATCTTGTTGTCCCTCACTAAATTCATGAGTACGAACTGAGTTCTCAATCTGTGCATCTGGTGTCCAACTCAGATCAAGCATGGGTTTGGCAATATAGGTTCTGTTTGGTTTGTGGGTTTAGAGAACGAAAAAAAAAAGCAAAGAAAACAAGTAGGAAAACTAGTTCCCCTGTGCTTTCCTCAATGCTTAAATATCCTTAAAAAGGTAGAAAGTCAAAGTATAATTGCAACTTAAGAAAAGAGGGAAGAAAGCGACTTATGAAGCTAAAATTTATTAATTTATTTCTTACTGTATTTTCTTTTCCTTCCCATTTTCTCACAATTTTCCTTACTAACCAGCAAAGGGAAGTGTTTTCCTTAGGCTTTGTTTGGTTCTTGGATTCAGTGAGGGAAAAGAAAGGAAAACATAGAGGAAAACCTTTCCTTTGTTTGGTTAATAAGGAAAACGATGAGGAATAGGGAAGAAAAGAGAATAAGTTGAGAAAAAAAATGTCAAAATGTTGCAAGTCATTTCCCTGCCTTTATTCATTTATTACAATTATATTTAGAAATTTTCAATTTTTGATGTTATTTAAGCATGAAGGAAAACACAAGGGAAAACACGAGGGAACTAGTTTTCCTTTCCCTTTTTCTTTTCCCTCACGAAATCCATGAACCAAACAGAGCCTTAATGTTTTCCTTTCATTTCCCTCCTAGAATGCCCTTTCCCATACTATACCTGTTTCTGGATTATTCTGGAAAGGGATGAGCGGGTGCTATCAGCAAGAGTTGTTTAAGTTCATACATTGCTGCCTTTACACTGTTGTGGAAGTACTCAACGTATTTCTTTTTTGATCATTCTCTGTCAGTAGTTCCAAAATTGCAACTGATTAAAGATTTGACCATGAACTTCAGGTTGCCGCTTGGGATGCAAATCTTGTAACTCCACATAAGCGAATGGGAAATGCTGGCATTAGTTTGGAATGTCTATGTGATGGTGAGAAATCGGTGAATCACTTGCATCATACATATAGTTCGAAATGTTTTGATAATATATCGTCGTTATTAGTTATTACTATTAAGAGCCTGTTTGGTATTGCTCTGGGAATAAGATATTTTTCCTTGATAGATTTTCAAAAAAGCAGCAAATTCATGCGTCTGATTGAAGCTGTTTATTCAGCTTTAAGGTGGATTCAATTTTTGAAAAAGCCGTGAAAAAGGTTTTTCCAAACGGGCTCAAATCTCTCAATAATTCCAAATAAGTGATTGTTTGCCCCAATAAGCTGATCCAAACGGGCTGTAAGTGTGTTGGGTTTATATACTAGGCTATGGCAATAGTTTTATCTGTTGTGATACACATCTGGGCAATTGTGTTCACCGAACTAGCAGAGTAAATAGACTTCTCCCCTGTCCCCACCTCTCTCATTTGACGGTTTAATGATTGTAGACAAATATTAAATTTGGGCACAAGGGCTGTAAAGTTTCATCTTAGAATGATCAAATAATGAATGTGTGTTTTGCTAGGAAATGTACATGAGGTGCTGGTTGACTTGGAAGGAATGGGACGTGGTGGAAAGATACAGCTAGAGGTATGTTTTCTTGCTAAGAATAGTATTTTCTAGCATTATTGTCAATTGTATCCAATAGTAAATCACAAGATTCACTTTTTTGGAGAAAATAAAGAATATAATATATGTATAAAGAATATAATATATGTATACCACACACACGTATGAAAACACACGTACAATGGTTAAAATGAACAAAATAACAATACTTACACAAATATCATGCGATATCAAGGCTACAAATGTCGAAAGTTTTTCCACTTAAAACTTCAAAGTTGAATATTATGGATTGGAAATTGTATCGGATTGCATGAAACTTGAATCAACTAGTGAATCCACCGATTCTAACAACCATACAGACAAGAACTTATATGACAAGTCAGAAGTCCCAGGGGTGAAAGCTTTCCCCGGACCCCGCTCTGCGGGAGCTTCGTGCACCGGGCTGCCCTTTTACTGCTTAAACTTAATCGAGGATGCAGGAAGTCTGATAACCATTTGATGTCTCTAAATGTTCTCATAGACCAGAAGCTCATCCCCAGCCTGTGAACTCTCTGTGGCTATATTTCGTTTGCGGAGTTTTAGAGAAGGTAAAGGGAAGGACAACAAGAAGGAAAACTGATCCCCTTTTGTTTTTCTGGTGCTTTAATCCATGCTTACATAATGTTAGAAATTAAAAATTTTCAAAACATAATAGGATACCCAAGAGACGAGGAAGGGAAATGACTCACAAGATTCAAAAAAGTGCTCATTTATTTTTACTATATTTCTTTTCCTTCCTATTTCCTCATTATTTTTCTTATTAACCAAACAGAGACTAGTGTTTTCTTTCCTTTCCCCGTCAAAATCCATGAATCAAACAGAGCCGTAGAGTTCAACTGTCTCTGAAAATATTCGTTTGGAAGTTGAGTGTCCTGTTTGACCTGGTCACATGATATTTGAATTCTGCCATGCTTAGTTGCAGTTATACACTTATACTGTAGTCATCACACTCTCTTTGATGAGCACTTTGTACTGTAGAAATTTAACTAATAATAAGTTGCTATAAAATTATGGGCTAGCATGTGAAACATTGAGGAATCTTGTACCTCTCGCCCCTCTCTGATTATTTGGAGACTAACATCTCGTGAATTTTTCTTTTGGGTCATTGGACCAAAAAGAGAGAAAAAGACGAAAGAACGTTGCTATATATAGTATCTAAAAAGGGATATTTAAAAGTTGTCTTGTTTTATGGTAATTTTTTCTTTGAACCAATAACTATCAGTATTTTACTCGAACTGCTACAACTTTTGGGCTTGGAAGCTATTTCAAAATTGGCGTTGTACATGTGTCTGACATGGCAAAGTTTTTATTTGTTTGAATATTAGTGTTAACCACGATGCTGACATGGCGGGACACAAAAGATTTTATTTATTACCGAAATGCAGCGTTCTGATTTATCATTTAAAACCAGAAAATTTGAATATTTGAACAAATAATGCTACAACTTGACAAATAAGAATTATACATATAATACATAAACATTGTATCATATTTTTAAAATCCTCAAGAATTGTACATAATGGAACTTATAAAAATAAAAAAAATATCCGTATCCCCGTTGTGTCGTGTCTCTATTTTGCAGGATTTTTCGTACAACCTTTCCGTGTCAGGACATATCCATGCTATATTTCCATGTATTTGCTTCATAGCTTTCGATTGGGAATAAAAACCTTTCACTACATTCTACCTTGACTGATTTGCCTTTTGTTGTCCTAAACTATTGTTTTTTGACATGCCATTTTTTGTGAAAATATTGTACTTGGTCATCCTTATAATGCGGTTTCAGGTTAAGTATAAATCTTTTGGTGAAATTGACGAAGAAAAGAATTGGTGGAGGATCCCTATAGTCACGGAATTTCTTCGGAGAAATGGTTTTGAGTCTGCCCTTAAGAGGGTTGTTGGCTCAGAAACTGTACAAGCGCGCGAGTTTGTCCAATATGCGTTTGGACAATTAAAAACACTCAATAATGCATATCTTCAGAAGGACTGGTTTTCAAAAACTAATAGTTTGGAGATAGCAGAAACCGATAAATCTGGTGATCCTGTTATTGCTCCAAATGCGCCACAACTGGAAAATAATTCACAGAGCTCTCTAAATGAGACGAGTTCCGAGCAAGATAACAAACTACCAGAGTTGCATCTGGATAATCGTGGTGTTTGTAATGGAAATAGTAATAGTTCTCAGTTAGATAAATATTTTTGGAAGAATTTCGCTGATGTCATTGATCGGAATGTAGTTCAAAAACTTGGTCTCCCAGCTCCCGAGAAGATAAAGTGGGATGGGTTTGACTTGTTAAACAGAATTGGCTTACAGTCACGGAGAATTGCAGAAGAAGGATATATTGAATCTGGGCTTGCCACTCCAACAGATCCAAATATAGATACCGATGATACAAAGACGGGCCCACTGAATATTGATGCTATTCAATCTTCACTTCCGGATATTAGGAGAGTGACCCAAGATTTGTTAAGGCAAACTGATTCCATTTTGGGAGGACTAATGGTTCTGAACGCTGCAGTTTCTCAATTAAACAAGGATGGAAAACTTTTAGGAAAGGGCGAGAAAACAGATATTGCTACCATAGTTGAAGATGATGTCTCGGATGGATCAGTAATGGACGAAAAAAGAGCGGAGGAGATGAGGGAACTATTTTCAACTGCAGAGAGCGCGATGGAGGCTTGGGCAATGCTTGCTATCTCTTTGGGCCACCCAAGTTTCATTAAATCTGAATTCGAGAAAATATGTTTTCTAGATAATGAATCCACAGATACACAGGTTCGTTTATATCTCATCAGCTAGGGGCTTACTTTTAAATTTTAATTGAGGTAATTGCATTTTCCGGCCTCAAACAATATACTATTTTGCTCTTTGGTCCCTAAACTTCAAGCAGTTTCGCCTTAAACTGGAAAACATGTTGCAATTCGAACCTTCCGCCACAATCCATATGCGGTGTTGATGAAATTTTAGAATTTAGGTACCAAAGTTCAAAAAGGTGTTAGTTTGAGAGTGCAAAATGCAATTTCCCTATATTTACATTGGTTTTAGGGGTGGGATGGGGATAGAGTGACCAGTATGCCCTTAAATATGAGTCTTGTGTGTGATTCCATCAATATTACTGATGCAATGTGAGTAAGGTGTTAATTGCAACATGGTTCCTAGTTTAGGGACCAAATGGCCAAAGTTTTTAGCTTATGGACCAAAGTGCAAAGTGCAAACTGGTGTGTAGTTGGTTGGTGCAAAATGTATTTTACCCTTTCAATTATCTGAACTTAATGAATGTAAAAAAAGATCATATTAATGAATGTAAAAAAAGATCATACAACCCAGAATTTGGTTAGCTCCCATTATTTGATCAATAGTACCATATTGTTTGGATCACTGAGTCCTAAAGAGCTGCAGGTTGCAATTTGGCGGGATTCAAAGAGGAAAAGATTAGTTGTTGCTTTCAGGGGAACGGAGCAAGTAGGATTTTTGTTACATTCATCTATTGGTTCAGTTGAATAAGATTTCTCTTTGAAATGCTAATATGTATGTGTATGTGTATGTGTATGTACGCGTATGTAATTCTCCCAGGCAAGGTGGAAGGACCTTCGAACAGATTTAATGATGGTTCCTGCAGGGTACTTACTTGGTTCTATCTAAAGATATGGCTTGCTTAACAACCTTTTTCCCCTTTCTCGCTTCTTCTCCTTTATGGTACTAATTACTAACTAGTTCTTGAATGCATCTAAATCATTTGTCTTTGTATCTGTAAAACGTCAGTGTACTGGGTATGACTCGTATGAGGATTGTGAATTTCTTTCGAAATATCACTTGCAAACCATTTGAATTGCATGCTATTAGCAGAATTAATGCTATTTCATTACGTTATGAGTAAACGAGCACACACATGATAAATGAGCTTCCACTTAAGTGGTTAAGCAAAATTTTTGGTTGTATAACCTTTTTTGGAAAAAGATGTTCACTAGTTTTGTTTTGGTACTCTGTGGTTGTTATATCTAGATACGGTGTCAACTAGCAAGCATAGAGACTCCTATTAGGGGAAAGTGTCCATGTCCAGCACCGTGTCCGTCACAATAGACTCCTTGACACGTGCCAGACAAACTAAAATCTGTCATACGTTTTCTTTGTTCGGATGCTGTTGGAATGGCTGATTTCATGATGACATGATTCTTATCTTTATTGGTCATGTTGACCATCTTTATTGTCTTTAATTCTCTTTTATTTCATTTTTATTGCCTTTCCTTTTATTCTCTCTTTGTAAAACTATATATACATGGGGATGAATATGAATAAAATTATCCTTTTCCCTTTTTCAAGTTGGTATTAGAGTCTAACTCGATTTTGGCATTGTTTCCCCGCTTCCACCTTCGGCGGGTGCTGACCTGTCACCCGCCGATCCTCGCTTTGCTTTCGGCTTTAAGTCAGTACGAAGACCCTCCCTACGCCGACTCCACTCTTCCCATGCGGGTGTCGTTTAACCCTCGGTCAGCCTTTGGGCCATGTCCAGCCCTCGGTCAGCCCCTTCGGGCCTTGTCCAGCCTAGGCCAGCCGCATTCGGGTCTTGTCCAGCCTTCCGCTAGTCCTTTGAGGGGGAGTGGTGGAGTATATTATGGTGGCTTGAACCTTCAAGATTTGGGTCTATTGTTGTAACCATTGTTACTTGTTTTTGAACAAGAAGTTGGTGATTTACTGTGGATGATCATTCCCACAGTCTCACACTCTATTGGTGGATGGTGTTTCTAGCTCTTGCCAACTTTCATGAACAGTCTAAAACTTTTGTGGTTTATATCCACCTTCAGTTTGCGGGGGAGTGTTGGAATGGCTGATTTTATGATGACATGATTCTTATCTTTATTAGTCATGTTGACCATCTTTATTGTCTTTAATTCTCTTTTATTTCATTTTTATTGCCTTTCCTTTTATTCTCTCTTTGTAAAGCTATATATACATGGGGATGAATATGAATAAAATTATCCTTTTCCTTTTTTAAGTGATGCACGTAAAACAGATGACGTACTCACCCAGATACTTTGACACCAAAACGAAGATTGTTGAAGTGTGAAGTAGAAGTTGAAAGTGGTTAGAGTGTATTAATGGTAATGATAATAGGAGGATTTTGAATTCATTAATTGGGTATTTGGAAATAGAGATAAATAATGGGAGTATAGTAGGGCTGTGAGTCTTTACAGATTTAAAATAGTTTTAACGAAATCAAAATAGGGCTTCCAAAATCAGAAATAATTATGATCTTTTGAAATTAAAGATAATAAGAATCCTAGTTTTATTATTGCTCACATGATCTTATTACACGTGATCATAAATGTTTAAATAATGTTGATGTCCTATTTTTTTTTTTAGAATTTTTGTATTACCTTATCGTGTTATACAGTATCCATCTCCTAGTGTCCATATCTCTGCTTGTTAGGGTTTCTGTATGATTATCAATTCTCTGTCTGCTAAATTGCTAATGTAACTATGGTATTTTGCCTATTTCCTATAGTCAGGTTACCTTTAAGCAAGTCTTCTTTATTGCTACTCCTATGTTATCATATACCAAGAAAATTTTAAATCTTTCATATACATTAAGTTTGCCTTATAGTTATGACTCAATTCCTCTTGGTGTCCATTTCGTTTTTTTGGCAATTTTTAAGTCGACATTTTGCAATTCCTTGTTATTGATTTCTCTTCTACTACCTTCTAGGCTAAACCCTGAAAGGATAGGCGGTGATTTCAAGCAAGAAGTTCAAGTATGCTGAATATTTTCTAAGTTTAATTCAAGATGAAGATATTTATTAGATACATAGTTTTTAGGTATTAACAATCATAATTTCTTGAATGGTGCTAATTCCTTCAGGTTCATAGTGGATTTTTAAGTGCATATGATTCAGTCAGGACAAGGATAATCTCTCTCATCAAACAGGCAGTTGGGAATCTGTAAGTTTTCCATTGTGTATATATATACATATCTAACCTCCATCTAAATCTAAAGCGAATAAATTGTTTTTATCTGAGTGCAAGTACTCATGGTTCTATTTCTTTATTTCAAGTGTTTGGTCATGTTATTAAATTGCGTAGGAGTATGTGCCTGATATAATATGACTCGTAAAACTGGTTCTTCGGCAAAAGGACATAGAAAAAAGAAAACAAGAAAACCGGATAAGAAAAGAGAATATGATTGAACCTAATCCTGTTTTAGGCATTCTCGAAGAGGCCTTAGGACTGGGATTTGGAAGTCACTTGGGGTCGAAGAGGCCTTAGGACTGGGATTTGGAAGTCACTTGGGGTTGAGATTTGCGAATTATTTTAGTTAGAATTTAGCATAAGGCTATTGAGGATTAGAAGATAGAGAACTGCACCTGCCCTATATTTACATTATTAAATATATTGGAAAATCACAAAAGTTGCCTTCTAGGATATTCTAACTATAATGCCCAAATATTTTAATTTATTTTGATATTCTAATAGATTTCTCCATAGACATGACATTATCTGAGAAGACCCAATCCTTAATATCAAAAGACATCCCAAGATCATGCTTTACATGAACAATACCAGGTGCATCATTGCCACTAATAATAATATTATCAACATACACTGAGATAATAATACACTAACTTGGGGAACGGCGAATAAAACATGTATGATCTGAGTGACACCGAATAAATCTCATAGTAAGCACCACATCACTGAAACGACTAAAGCATGCACGAGGAGATTGCTTCAGGCTACAGAGAGATTTTCGAAGGTGACATACTTTCCCCAAACACTTCCCTTGAGCCTGAAAGCCTGGTGGGGATCCATGTAAATAGTCTCGGACAAGTCACCATTAAGGAACGCATTTTGACTTCGAGCTGATGAGAGGCCAAGAATAAGAAGCAGCCAGAGAGACCAAAAGTTGAACCGTGGTTAACTTAGCCACATGAGCAAAAGTAGCTTTAAAATCTTTGCTCGGGACCTGAGTGAAGCCTTTAGCAACAAGTCGGGCTTTTTAGCGATCAATAGTCCCATTCGCTAAATATTTCACACTGAAAACCCATTTACAGCCAACTATTTGCTCACCAGGAGGGAGAGCAACAAGCTCCCAAATCTGATTGCCCTGAAGGGCATTCATTTCTTTCTGCATAGCAGCTTCCCACTTAGGATTCTGGAGAACATCATGAACAGAGCGGGAATCGGGGCCGAATCAATCACACTAAGAGCAGATTGATAGGAAAACATACTTAACAATGGGATGGTTAGTACTACTCGTATGAATTAAGCGAGAAGGGGAGCGATGCATACGAGTAGGATAGCGGAAGGAGAAATATCAGAAACTCAAGGAGGAGGTGAGATACCTGAGTTCGGAGAAGAAGCTGACGAGGGGTCTGGAGAGCGAGGACGACGAGAGTACGCTTGTGACCGGAGGAAAGAATATACTAGTGGACTCAAGTATAGGAACTGGGCGCGGAAGCACATAAATGTCCTCCATGGCACTCTCCACCTATGTTACCCAGACTCGGATACGTGTGTTGAGTATGGATATGAATCCGGGAGTCTGGCTCGGTATACCCCAATATTTTCGGATAAGGGGACTCGACCATAAATGATCCAAAATTTAGGTACTGGTACGAGGACACGTCAAACAAGAACTACAACAAGACGTATTTTTAAAATTAGCTTAATTATTTTTTAGTCACTACTCTAAATGTAATATAAAACCTAAAAAGCATAGCATTATTCTTACTTAGTATTATTTTACGCATGTTTTTGACAGAGTATAATTTTTTTTTTTTGGAAAAGTAGCTCTACTTAGAGGTCTATAAATGTCAACACTAGGATATGAGGGTATTAAACGTGCTGACCACCTAAATATGATAACAAGACCTTTAGTCTAAAAAACAGTTTGTTTCTTCAGATTACAATATTGATAGATTGAGAGCAAGTTCAATTCTAACTAAGTAGTTGGGAATAGGGAGTATAAGTCTTTTGTGCAACAAAGCCAAAATAAATAGCTTCTGTCATCCCGTTTTTCCACAAAAAAATTGCCGCACAACCGGATTGTATTATTATTATTTTTTTTTTTTGGGGAAAAGGTAAGTATTCACAGCTCATATTTCACCCAATCATCTTAGCATAAAAAGGAAGGGGAGAGAGAGAGAGAGAGAGAGTCTTGTTTTTCAACAAAAATAAAATGATGCCCATCTCATTTTTTTGGGAGAAAAGGCAAGAATGCACAACTTCTATTTCACGTGAAAAGGAGAAAGGGGGAATAGTATGAACATTTGTCACTGTTCATCTTTTCATAAAAGAAGAGGAGAGAGGGGTAGACGAAGCAAGGCATGGTCAACTGACAACTAGCAAGCCATGTCCGACATGGTAGCAAACAAGTCTGACACATTTCTTATGTCAGTATCCTTGTCATACCCACGTTGACACTGACGACACCTTTTATGCAGTTCGGGTAAACATAGGTCTCCACATTAGGCCCCGATGATGGAGAAGAACTTGAAAAGAAAGAGTCAGTTTCTAGAAATGTGACATCCAAGAGTGATAAAAATGGCATAGTGACAGGTCATAGCACCTATACCCTTTTGACATGGATGAATACCCTAAAGCGACACATCGAATTACCTTATCGTCAAGTTTGGTACGGGTAGTAGGGCTTCTATTTTGAACGAAACAAGTAGACCCAAAGACACGAGGTAAAATAGGAAAGAGGGTACTTGCAGGCTTAAGGACATGAAGAGGAGCCTTGCCTTGTAGTACACGACTGGGAGTACGATTTATAAGGTAAGTGGCAGTGAGAACATCCATGTGCCATAAATATTTGGGAATGACATACCACATAAGAGACATCTAACCACATACATAATATGACGATTCTTACATTCTGCTACACCATTCTGTTCAGTAGTGTAGGGACAGGTAAGTTGTTGGAGAATCCCACCTTTGTTAAGTACATGCCATCGGTTACTCGACCATTATCAGACTGAATATTACGCACAATAGTATGATATTGAGCTTTGATCATTTGCAGAAAATTTCTAAAATGTGTGAACTTTTTATTTCTTCGTCATGAAATAAACCCAAGTACAACGAGTATAATCGTCAGTAAACGTGACATGATAATGGTGTTGAGATAAGGTCGTGACAGGTAAAGCCCCCCATACACCGGGATGATTAAGATAAAAAACTCTAGGTGCCCGGTGCATGCGACTAATATAAGTAGTACGAGTATGCTCTGACAATTCACAAACCACACATTTAAAATGAAAATCCTTGCAAGCTTCATTCAAAGGAGGAAATAACCAGCATAAATACTGAGGTTGGCATGTCCTAGACGACCATGCCACAATTCTAATGTCTGAAAAGAAAACAAATAATGATTCAAGACTGGCAAAACTTTATTCGAAACAGATAAAATTGGAACTTGAAGGCCAGAGGAAGACACTATGGAAGTTGGAGGGTCTCTGAAGTAGTACAATCTGTTGAGCTCATATGCCCTGCCAAAAATCTTCTTTGCAGTCATGTCTTGTAAATAACACCAGTTGGGTAAAAGCACTGTAAATAACACCAGTTGGGTAAAAACACAACACAATTGTGATTTTTCGTAAGACGATTAACAGAGAGAAGATTAGAGGCAAATTCGAGACATAGTAAATAGAGGAAAGGGTGATCTCTGGAGGAGACAAGTGAGCATCACCCTGACTACGAATGAGAATGGACGACACTATCAGCTATACTGACATATTGATTTATGGAAGTAAAATGAGATGTAAAAGTAGAAAGCTCATCAGTCATATGATTATTAGTGCCAGAATCCAGAATCCAGGTGTGATGGTCTGACTTACTATGAAGAGCGGTAGTAGTACTTACAGCAATAGTAGCCGTGGGGCCAGAAGATGAGGAAGAAGCACCCAAGCCCAAGGGTGACTGTAGCTGGGCAATTTGAGACTGAATTTGACCATAATCTGGTGGAGTGGGAGTTGGAACCATCTCTACAACAGCACCAGTACGAGGAGCACCTCTGCCACGTCTAGCAGGCCTGTTTCCATAAACCTGTTGCTTCAACTTGGGATGAAGATCAAAGCAATGATCAATGGTATGAGCCGGCTAGCGACAAGCCAACAATACTAACAATAACCACCTCCAGTATATGGACTGTTACCGTCGGTATGAGAGCTCGAAGGAGCAACAAAAGCCGTCGAATCAGAAACCGGAGGAGGAGACTTAGCCACAGGAGATGGCAATAAAAGGCGGCGTCGCCGCTCATTGCCATTCACAGTAGCAAATGCCTCATAAAGAGATGGCAGAGGAGTGATATTCAGAATCTAGGTGCGAAGAGCCTCCAACTCGGGCTTTAAGCTCATCAGGAACTTGTAGGTATGTAGATGATCAAGGCTCTTTGACTCAACATCGCCTTTAGTAGGAAAGTCACTAAGGAACTGATACTGAGCTAGCTCCTCCCATCTACTAAGCCCAACAGTGAGCCCAAGGTCGCCTGAGAGGCGTGAGAGATATCACGGTAGAGCTCGAATATTCGAGAATCACTATGTGCATGAGCATACATCTTAGACAAGGCAGTCCTGAACGGTATCGTGATACATGAACATATTGTAGACCCGTTCTTCCATAGCACAGTTATCTGTGTACCACTCATCATACTAGGGATCGGTCTCTGCACGTATAGGCTCCTTGCCAAGAAGCCACCCAATCTTGCGTTTTCCACCAATGTAGAGATGAAGAGATTGAGACCAGGCATGGAAGTTCTTCCCATTTAGCAACACGCTCATGACATGTTGAGTCTGTGTAGGATGTGGGAGAGAGAGAGATCTGGACGAGGGACCCTAGGAGCAGTAGAAGCAAGAGGATCAGCATTCTTTCCGGTATTAGCCATGTTACCTCGTTGAGGAAAGAAGGAAAGAAACCGGAAACGAAGAAAGCGGCAAAGACAACGAGCACTGCCGAAAACTTGGCTGAGGATGATGGGGGAAACCGGACACTCGGTTACCCAGACAGGAGACTAAGAGCACGAAATAGGCTACTGCATCACAAACATGCCCAAGGGTAAGGGTAGCAGCCAAAGGGAGGGCTTCTGGACTTAGCCGAAGGGCAGGGAGGCTGCGCCGCTAGGTGGGAAGGCCCTAGGGGCTGTGGCGCAGGGCTGGTGGTGGCTGGGTGCTGTCGGCGAAGGCTGGTGGTGTCTGGGTGTTGCGGTGTAGGGCTGGTGGTGGCTGGGTGTTGCAGCGCAGGGCTGGTGATGGCTGGGTGGTGATCGTGAGTTGGCTCTGATACCAAATAGAGTTTGGGAAAAAGATAATTTTATTATTTTCATCCCACTGTATGGATACACGAGGCTAAGAAGCTAGAAGAGGAAAAGCGATAACTCCTAATAAATGAGAAATAAAGAGCTGGTCAACATGACCTAAAATAGATTGACTAATAAAGAAAGGAAAAATATCAAAACAGCAATAATATATTTCCTAATTCCGACATAAATAAACAGAATGTACCGGATTTTTAGCACGTATAGCCATAAAACCAGAGACCAAGGCAGGGCTCGACAAAATACATGTGAGTGTGGTTTGTCGAGCTCTTGTTTTTTTTTTTTTTGCTGAGCGATTGAGCTGTACTTCATTATGTCAGTCTCTACTTCATTGTGAGTTGGCAAACATAGTGTTCCTTGCCATGCTTGCTTATGGTTTTGCGGTAAAATATCTTCGTCTGCTTCGTGCTTATGTGTTCTTTTGTTAAATGAGGATTAGGATATAGTAAATTTATCGTACTTAGTGCTTGGCAGTCATAGAAAATCAGCTTAATCAGATTCTTTCATGGCCGAATATCGGCTAATCTCACATTTATAAGTCTAAGGAAAGGGTATATAGTTATTTGTGACTTTATTCTTCCTTTTGGGTAAAAAATTTGTTCTTATTCTGCTACTTATTCACAGTTTCGCTTCAGGCAAATCAAAGAATCATGAATGTATCAGACTATTTCAAGTTCTGATTAGTTAATTTTTGCTTGTTCCCAAGAGGGGCAGATATGAGCATTTTACATTGTAATCTTTCCAACACTGGTTAAGTCTGCTCAAATCTTGTCCAAAATTTTCTGCATGGGAAAAAATTGGAGCTCCATTGTTCTTTAACTGCTTTACCCGCCCGTACTAGTATCCAACAGCTGTCTACTGCCTATATGATATTAGCTTTGGCTAATTTTTGGTTTGTTACAATGAAAAGATTGTAACTGTTTCGATTATTTCAGCCATGTTTCGGTATGTTTCGGCGGGAACGACTCCATTTGTATGGAAATTCGTGATTTTTATTTTCCACTTGAACCTGGAAATGTTTGGGCTGTTTTGAACGGAACAAATGAAAATTTTGATCCTTGCTTCTGAGGGTAATGAGTGGTAATTAATCTTTTTTTTCCTCTCTCTCTCTCTCTCTTTAGTATTTATTTTATTTGTTTTTTATTTTTATTTTTTGTGTGGATTTAATGCATTCCTTGGGTGGATTACATCTTGATGACTTAATACTGTCACTAATGGAGGTGGGTCTACTTGACCTCATAAACTTTGTATAGGCTCTTAAATTAAATATCTTTCAGCTGTTTCCACCATTCAGGCTGATTGAACCTTCCAAGTTGTTTACTCCTCTAGATGAACTCTCATTGGTTCTTCCCACCTTTTATTCCAAAGAGGCTTTACATTGGCAATTTGGCTCCTCAGTTATCTGATAGCTATTTGCTAGTCTTCTCTTGCCTTTCCATTTTCTCTGATCAACTTACTTAACTGGACATATGCATGTACCTTCAACCAGTCCAGTGAAGATAATAAAATTGATCCATTCTTGTACGAAATTCCGTATCCATGTTGTGAAATGTGAAATTTTACTTCAAAAAGTTAGAAGCTTAATTTTTTTAATTTTTTTTAATGATGGCAGAGATGCTGCTGATGAGCCTCTGCCCAAATGGCATGTTTATGTGACTGGTCATAGTTTAGGTGGAGCATTAGCTACCCTCCTTGCTCTTGAACTTTCATCAAGTCAGCTATCTAAGTGAGATTTTTTTCCTCTCAACTCAGTGCAGTTTTTTCTCCTTTAATCATCACAGCGTGCGCTTCTGTAAATGCATGAGCAACCTTGTGGGTGGGATTTTCCCTTTATTCTTTGCAATGTTTCAATATGATCCTATTAGTAGTCTAGATTGATTGTTCTTCTCATCCTATGTTATGTGTTTCTTCTAAAATTTAAGTCACTGCTGAGATTGAATTTTTCACATGGCTCAAAATGGAGAAGAAAATTTCTATTCATATGAGGCGAACTGGCTGTTGTCATATAATTAGAAGTTCATTAGAAATTAGAACTATTAGATGCGTCTTATATATAATCTTTTTTTTTCCCCTTGAATGGTTAAAATGCAGTTCGGGTATTCACTTCGTATACCTGTTTTGTGTGTCAGACGTGGGGCAATTTCTGTGGCTATGTATAACTTTGGATCTCCTAGAGTTGGAAACAGAAGGTTTGCAGAAGTTTATAATGAGGTAATTTACTATATAATTACAGTTTTCAAATTGTCAATTGTAATGCTTATATATTTGATGAAGTATTGGAAAAAAATCCTCCCTTTTGCCCTATGGTTCCCTTTTTCTGTTGACGTCACTTCCTTGAATCAAGAAAACAAGAGAAAAAAGTAAGTAGCCTCTGTTAGAGAATGGGCCCAAAACCTTAAAGATGTTAGAGAATGGGCCCAAAAATTAGAAAACCAGTTAGCTTAAGCTGAGAACGGGCCCAACAATGTATATCAAGCTCTAACACCCCCATCTTGCAAGTAGAGATGCAATAAACAAACTTCATCACATAATAAAGTCCAATATGGAAACCAGAATAATCGAAAAAGACTTAAACCCAAGACATGTGTAGTACAGAAACAGGGACGCTAGACACAGATTAGGCTTGATAACGACACAGCACAACAAATGTACAAAATTTAGATTCGTACATAACGAATAAAAAATAAATTTTTTTTAGTAAAGTATAAAACATATATTGTGCCGTGTCCACTCCTATTTAATAAATTTTCGAGTAAATCATTTACGTATCCTAATTTATTGTATTAAGACTTCTACCTCAAAATTCTAAAAACATTTCAAATGAGCTTCAGTGTCGTATCCACTCTAGTGTCCGACCGTGTCAGCTGCGTTTCCGGCTTGTGTTGGTGTCCGACATGGACAGGGAGCCCAAAGTGAAGGTCAATAATACATTGCCCAAGACCTCCAAGAACTAAGGTTACCATGTTAAGTCACAAGTAGCTCCAAAAGCTTAAAACTGTTAGAGAATAGGCCAACAATGTATATCAAGCTCTAACCCTAATTTTGTGAACAATATTGAAAAGTTTGTCTTATTTTTTGATTTACTGAAAATTGTTCTTAAATATTACGTCTCTCACACGAAATGCACAATGACGGTTTAGAGATACTTAGCACGTTGCATAACATAAAGCGGCCATCAGAGGTTAGTAGTCCTTTGATAGACTTCTATGTTTTATCCACACTGGGGCCATAATGATAATTGAGCATGTTGGAAATAATATTTGATACGGTCTTATCCCGTATTTAATATGATCTCCCAAGATTAGGAATTTTTTATTTCCTTTGATTCTGTAATGTTTTATTTTGGGCATTTCCTTGATTTGGTTATTTCCTTTTCTCTAGCATAGAGTTGTGTATATATAGTGGTTGATTACAGTGGAAATAATAAGAAACAATTTTACCCAATTTCTAGTTTCTTCTTGGTATCAGAGCAGATATCCTCAAGCTCTGCCGCCTGCCGGACCCCCTATCATCTTCTTGTCTTCGTTTTGTGCCAATTCATCAGTAGTGTTCATCTTTTTTTGTTCCCGTGTTTTCAAATTTAACCCCGCTACTTTTCATATCTAACCCCCGTCAAACTTCGGCTAGCCCCCTACGGGTATTGTCAAGCCATCGGCCTGCCCTTGGACAAGCCCTTTGTGGTCGGAGTTGAAGCGTGCAGCTCCTTTGTGGGCTCTCTTGATGGGCTTGAACACGTATGCTCTCACCGGTTGATTTGTTCTGTCGTGATTTCGGCAGCCATGACCCTTTCTGTTGCACCGAGTGTCCGGGCAATTTCTTCTCGTTGGTTAGTTCTAGTTGATTAGCTCTGCTGTGATTTTCGGCGGCCTTGTTCGGTTTATTGCACCGTTATGTCCGGGCAATTTTTCAAGGGATTGTTTCGCTTCTACTTGAATTTCCACGCTTCTTGGTTATGGTGGTTAGACATTTGGTAGGATCATTCAAGTCCAAGTCCAAGTCCAAGTTGGTCACTTCATCAAGTTTTCGTTAGTCAACTTGCGGGGGAGTGTTGGAGATGATATTTGATACGGTCTTATCCCGTATTTAATATGATCTCCCAAGATTATGAATTTTTTATTTCCTTTGACTCTATAATCTTTTATTTTGGGTATTTCCTTGATTTGGTTATTTCCTTTTCTCTAGCATATGTTGTGTATATATAGTGGTTGATTACAGTGGAAATAGCATAATGCTATAATCACCGAATGTTACCGAAGATATGCACCGAAAGATGACATGGCAAGGGGGTGAGTGACATGAGTCCTACGAATATGGATTTCTTCTCCAGTCCTCTCTCTCTCTCTCTCTCACACACACACACAAACACTCACACACGTTAGTCTGTACTTCTCTCTCTCTTCAGCCTACTATTTCCTCATTCCTCTCTCTCTAAAAAACAGAGCAATCATTAGAAGGGTTTCCCCAAGACATATTCTAACCCTTATCCTATCATTTTTCATGTTCAAGGACCAAGCAAATTCAATCTGTTAGATTGTAATACTCTCTGCTATAGTCATGACCCATGGCAATCAAGGAATTCATTAACAACTAACCAAAGATGTTGGAATCCAGAGCATATTGGAGTCTTGTGTTTTCTTCTCAAATGGATGAGCAAGAAAACCCAGTTGTGCTATAAAAACTAACCTAAAAGCAAGTTCTTCTCAAATAAAAGAACGGTTGATTTTTTTCCTATTTTGAATTTATAAACATTAACTTTTTGATGCTTCAAATTCTCTGTGATAAGGAAACTCCTACTGCAAATTGAATTGTCTCTCTCTCTCTCAACGTTAATTCATAGATCTGGGTTTTTTTTTTCAAAATTATGGGAGAAGAAGAAGCATATACTATGACATAGATTATAGATTTGTCTCTTTTAAGATAATGTGAGAGAGAATGTGAGAGACTATAGATCTGGATTGTGAGAGAGAATGTGAGAGAGAATAAAAAAATACAATGATAGATAGAGGGACTTGCAGATGCCCAAGAAGTAATAAGTATAAATTCTCTGATTCTATGTATGTATGTATCTGTATCAGCCAAACTGGCCCAAACAATATTTCCTTTACTCTTTTTTTGGGTCAAGTAAGTTGCCCTTACTGACAAAACAAACACGTGGTCAAGACATGTCAGCCGGTTGATTTTTTTCGGTGCATTATTCGGTGCCTGTAGCACCACTCGTGGAAATAATAAGAAACAATTTTACCCAATTTCTAGTTTCTTCTGACCATAACAGATTAGACACGAAATTGTCCCTCATTATCTGGAGTCCCTGTGGAAACTTATTTTGATGATTCTCAATTCATAGCAAAAACCATTCAAACTATATAACCTTATTTTACATTACATACTCCACACGCTATTATATAGATATTTGGTGAATCTGTACTTATCATTTGCTGCTTACATTGCAGAAAGTTAAAGAGAGCTGGAGAGTTGTAAACCATAGAGATATTATACCTACAGTGCCACGCTTGATGGGTTATTGCCATGTAGCCCAACCTGTATATCTAGCACCTGGAGATCTAAAAAGTGCATTGGTGAGTAGTTTGTTTTGGAAATCATATCTTGGTCTATTCTTGTCCTCGTTAACCAAACAAAGAAAATTGTTTTCCTTTTTCTCTTTTCTTTTCCTTCACTAAATCCATGAACCAAACAGAGCCTAAAGGAAATTACAGAGACGGTCGGGGATACTAATATCTCTCTGAAAGGATTCAAGGGGACATTTTACATAGTCCTTTTTGAGAACTTGTCCATTTGCTGCCAGTATCCTTCTGACACTGTTAACTGTGCTGCATGAAACATTTCATTGCCTCCAACAAGCAATGGATAATCCACGAGCCTTTTTTTTAATGCATTATTACAAATATATGGTCTTTGACATATGGCTGCTCAACAAAATGAAGCAAAACTAAGGGCCTGTTTGGCAACTCTTAAAATAGGATCTGGCTCAATCGCCGTCTCCTTTTTTATCTGGTTTTTCATGAGAACTAAGATTATGTTGGTTTGATAAAGAATACATTTTTAGAAAGATATTAGACTGGTCACGGAAACAACACATTAGCAAAATGAGTGTAGCTGAGATGAGGATGCTAAGATGGATGTGTGGTAAGACTAGGAGTGATAGAATTAGAAATGAGTACGTTCGAGAGACTGTAGGAGTGTCACATATTGAGAGTATGTTGAGGGAGAATAGACTTAAATGGTTTGGCCATGTGCAACGTACACCTATAGGCGCACCTGTGCGAAAGAGTAATAGGATTGTAGTGCCTAAAGTGGTTAGGGGGAGGGGCAGACCTAGACTGACTTGAGAGTATGTAGTGCAACCGGATATGAATATATATAATTTAAATGAGCATATAGCTCTTGACCGTGCAGAATAGAGAAAAAAATTTCATATAGCCGACCCCAATTGATTGGAACTAAAGGCTTGGTTTGGTTTGGTTATTAGACTGGTCACGGGACTCCTGTGCAGGAATTAGACATTCACCGAACACTTGAGTATATACAATGGGTTCACTTATATTGCAAAATAGGTTCTTTGCCTTTCCAAGCAGCCCCTAATAAAATTTTCTGCTACTTGAGATCTGCAGTGGAGATTCTTCAAATATTATCAACTTTTTGGCTAAGTGACGCGGTTATCATTATATTTTCTTATTTGTAGCCACTAAGCCTAAGAAAAATTCTATCTCAGGAGAATATAGAGCTTCTGGGAGATGGTTACCAAGGCGATGTCCTTGGAGAGTCCACGGCTGATGATCTTGTCAGTGAATTTGTATGTTTCTTGCCTTCTTCTTGATTTTTGTTTAGGTCGAATTTAATTTCAAGTTTCATATGTAGTAAAGATAATTATCTTCTGCTTACCATAATTTCAATAATTTTTCAGTAGATGAATGAATCATTGCTGTCGTTGATTTTCTAATTATTGATTAATATTACCAATGTTCTTGGAGTGAATCAGCGTACCGATGGTACTTTCGGTTTACTTTATGGGCTGATATTAATATAAGTATTTATGTTTTAGTAATATATTTCGTTGCAATGTATTTTTATTCAAACATTTCATGTTTGAGTTTCTTTTTCTGTTACTAGTACTTTACATATAGGCTATATAGCTAAGAAATCTCAAACGTTTCAACTCAAAAAGGAAAAGAATGCAGTTCCAAGAACAAAAGTCAAATTTAGCACTTTTTGGGAGGTCACGAAGAACTTAATTAAATTATATAAAACAATTAAGAGACGCAACTGAAACTAAATTTTAACCGTTAGTTACCACTGATGTGAACCCTCCATAACTAATAGCATAAACAAATGAGAAAATATCACAAAAAAACCGTTGTGTATTGAATGGTAACTTCAACATACAACTTTGAAAAAAATATAATTATAACTCCATATAAATTAATTTTCAAACCTTGCTCTTTTGGTTGCTTCCACTACTATGATTTATCCGTGAGATGAAGTTATATATGGGCTACATCAATGTATGTTGAGTGTTGGGGGGATTTCAGATTCTCCATGCAATTTCTTTTGTTGACAAAATTACAAGAACCTATTAGAGCAGATGCCTAAAACAGTAATTTCTTCTGTGGAACTATGGTTTTTCTGAAGCATATAATATATATTTTTACCACTTTCAAAGTTGATAAACTTGAAATTGGAATAGGTTGTTTTTATTATTTACATCCCAGTGTATATATATATACACCAAGTTGAGAAATCATAAAAGGAAAACAATATCTCCTAATAAATAAGAAAGGCTAGTGCTAATGCCAAAATAGAAAGTGTCGCTAAAAGCTTTAGCGACAGTTATCTAAGTTTCGCTAAAACTTTTAGCGACACTTTCTGCTTTGGCATTAGCATCACCCATAAGAAATAAAGTTGGTCATACCCAATGAGTAAGGATATCATTAAAAAAATTGTTAAAATGGATTGTCTCCCTTTAGGTCCAGTTGTGGGCGAGGAGATTGAGTCTCAAATCCCCACTACTGTGGTTTGTAGCCATGTGCTCTAATCCTCTGAGCTATAGGCCCCATCCAAGGATCTATTCCCTGGATTACCTTGGAAAAAAGTAACCTTTCCTCTCCTAGCCATTTCGGGTTAAGAAGATGTGAAAGCGCGTTTCTCTCTATGAGAACAGTGCATTCCGAGGTGTAAGTGGGAAAGAAGGGATGTCATAATTGGGGTGTTTAATAAAACGACCTTTCCATTTTCTTTTTTCATATTGAAAAGGTAATAAATATGAGAAGCGCTAAGCTTTTTATCATCCTACGTCGTGCTATATTTCCGCACGACCTCCCCTACAGTATCATAGTAGAGTTAAACCACCCAGTTTGGGATAGATTGGCTTCACTGCATCACATCTTTGACTTTTGTGATCTTCACTTCTTTGATATTCCTATTCTTATTGGAGTATATATATCTATTATCTATACATGTACATACACATGTGAGAGACGTGATTTCTAATAGAGTTCAATACAGATGAAAGGTGAGATGGAACTTATTGAGAAGATATTGAACACGGAGATAAACATATTCCTCTCAATCAGAGATGGGAGTGCACTAATGCAGCACATGGAGGATTTCTATTACGTTGCACTTCTGGAGGTATTATTTATATGATTAATGTCTACATGCCATTCTTGTAAACCATAGCTCCTTGGTTAAATGAGTGGCTTTTGAACCTTTGCCTCTTCTTTTTTCAGAATGTCAGATCAAACTATCAAACTGTTGCAGCATCAACAAAAGAAGAAGGTAACACCAATCAGTTAAGAACATTACAGAGAGACACGTAAAAGGTTATTTCCACTTTCCACGGTACATCTCTTGGTACTCTTTTAAGATTTATACGGGAACATGCCCTTTATAGCCTGTAATATTCGCGAACAAGTTTTTTTTTTTTTTAAATAGATTATAAGGCTATGATGCCATTCGTTAATTACAAGATTATGTATAGATTGTGATTAGAAAAGTTTTAATGTCAATAAATCATAAGTTTTCGGGGGTCCTAAACTGAAGTTTCTATTGTCACTAACATTTTTTGCCTTGGCTCGAATTTGAAACTTGGTTAATTAGGTTTGATAGAGAATGTTTGTTACCTTGCACAATAATAGAAGAATAGGCAGCTTGTCTCTTCTACAAATTTAGGTTATAGTTGGAGTATATTGTTGTGTGTAAATTTGCATAAAAATAGGGTATACTGTTTAAAGTTATGCCATTTTTGAAGATAGTGCATGGGTAACGGGTTAAGACTAGGGGTGGCATTTTTCACCCGAACCCGTGAACCCGCCCAAACTTGCCCGGGAATAATGGGTGTGGGTGGACTTATTTTTATCAGCGGGTCCAAACGGGTTGATAAAGTTAAATTCAACAATTTGCGTGGGTTCACGCGGGTTGCATATGGGCACCCAGTGAATTAGAGGTTTAACATGTATTTGTGGGTCTCAAAACACTTTCTCTCTCTAAACTATAGACGATTTCTCTCAATCACGTTGCCAATTGATGGTACCTTAGTCTCATGGCCATGACTCTCAATCTCTTCGAACACAACTCTCTCTCTCTCTCTCTCTCTCTCTCTCTCTCTCTAACCCTTCTCATTCTGGAGATCTCTCAGCCCAACCTTCACATGTTGAAGCATGTTCAAGAGGTGAGTATATGATTTTTTATTGCTAACTTTCTTCTTTAATTTCTGAGATTTCGCAATTGGGCATATGGTGAATAATGTATATGCACTCCTATATATATATATATATATCTATTTTATTCTTAATAGATTTTCCCCTTTGGCCTACTTTCCTCACTGTTCCTTCCTTTTGATTTTCTTGTCCTCAATGTCATCTTGGTTGGGCTTTTTTGGATTTCTAGTTTGAGATGTGAAACAAATTTCCCAAAAAAATTTAAGAATTGGGTATTTGGGAAGTGTCGGTGTGTGCCCACACATTTATACATGTGTGTGTATATATATATATTATGGTTTTCAATTAATTTATGCAGAACAATTCCCAAACTTAGTTTCTAAAATTTGAGTCAGGGTATATGTATATATATATCCTTGTATATGGGTGTATGAGTACAGTGCTCTGTGTATGTATAATATATATATATATATATATATATATGAAACAGAGTACAATGCTTTGTGTGTGTGTCAGTCCCACTTTTGACCTGCAATGTGCATATACGTATAAAAAAAGTCAGCATTTAAAATTTTTCTTTCAAAAAAAAAAAAAGGGTCATGGAGTTCGACCCGACCCAGTCACGGCCCGCCCAAATTTGACCCGAACAAACGGGTCAAATATGGGTCAATGACCCGCATCTGACCCAACCCGCAATCAACCCACCCAAAACCAACCCGACCCGCCCATTTGCCAACCCTAGTTAAGACCAAAAGATCAATAAAAGGAATTTTGCTAATAGTTACACTGCTGGTGATGGTGCAGTTATGTTGTAAGTGATTCCTCCAACAGGGAGGACATGTCTGCTTGAATTTCCTGATTCACCCAATGAATTTGTAAAGAAATTTTCAATACCAGTTCGATACAGAAACTGCATAATAGAATAGGATTAAGTAAGATTGATTTGTCAAGAAAATTATGAAGAAAACAACAAACAATTGGAAGGAAAGAAAAAAAGAACCCAAAATCTTGCACCACAACGGCGGATTGAAGAAGTATGAACTTGTTGGACATGTAGAACAGCTTGAACGGATATGGCATCTGTTTTCCGTGAGCATCTTTCGATTTCCGAACTCTTCCACGAGCATCGATCATTACCTCACGGAAAACCACACGATACTTTTGGAAGTAGAGGATAATAAAAAACATAAAGAATGTGCCAAGCATACCCTTCATATTCGGAAGTTCGGATCGGAAGAGAGCATAAGCTAGAGCACGCGCATGGTTTTTTCGAGTTAATAATATATGTATCTATATATATATATATATATTAGATTCATAACAGCACCTTCAAATTCAGGCCCATCTTCAAAATCAACAAGCAAGGGACTAAATGCCTCCCAGATGATGTTTTTGCTACATTCAAATTCACACAAAACACTAAATAAATAAAAATGAAAAACTTGGGGCCCATAGGTTAACGTTTCCAGTTTCTAGTGATCTAATTCTGAAAGGAAATTTGTTCCTGTTTTCTTTTGATAAAAATGACAACTGAGATGAAAACCATTTTTTTATTTTTTGTCGTAGTTTGCTAGCCCAATTTTCGTTGTCGCTCTCTCGAAAAAAATAATTAAAACAAAAGAAAACCGTAACGATTACCAACGTATTTTCGATTTCCATTTTCCAGAAGAGAAAAAACGAAAAACGATTAACAAACAAACACATTTTAGTTCTGTTTTCAAAAAATGAAAACAAAAATTCACAATTGCAAACCGAAAATCGCAACATTACCAAATGGGCGAAATTAATGTCTAGAAGTAGATTTAGCATATATTTGTGCGGAAAAAGAACCAAGACAGAGAGAGATAGAGAACTCACCTTATATTGCATGCCATGAATAGGGCCACTCCAGAGCCTAAACCATAACCCTTTCTAAGAACTTCATCTAAGAAGATCACAATGGTACCACCAAAGCAAAGTTGACAAATCAAAACAACATTTCCAACTCCTAATTTTCCATACATCCCACCATGGACACATACAAGTGCTTAATAACCAACTAGGATATGGACGCCCAGTTGTGCAAACCATTTCTAGCCAAAAAAATAAATGTGAATATAATATCTTGCGAGCAAATTTGGATTTAAGCCCAGATATACATTAGTCCAAACTTGGAGAATGCACGACTATGCTAGTTAAGGTTGCCACCGTGTACGAGCAATCTGCAGTCATCTATACTGCAAGCATATGAATTTATGTGTTCAAACTCGTACTATCCATGGTATATAACTTTGTCATAGTTTATCACCATTGTTAACTCTAGGGCTGTTCAACCAATTCGAGAAACTGAACCCGTCTACCGAACCGAACCGATGTGAATCTCTAGTGCCCTGGACAAGGAATACTACAAAGTCGGGGCCAAAGGACTTATCCTTTTTAGCTCATTTACTTCTCCTAGGTTCCTCTTGTTCCTCATTTTCAATTTCCTAAGAATGTGAAGATTCTCCTATTTCAATTGTATCATGCAATTAGGAATAGTACTAAATCTATTTTCATAAAACATGGCATCTCTAGATTCAATAATAGTATTTATTTCAACAGATTCATTTTGTTCACATACTAGAAATCTATATACCTTACTATGTTGTGCATATCCTAAGAAAATACATTCAATTCATTTTTCACCTAACTTCTTCCTTTTTGGTTCAGGCAATCTAACAATAGCCCTACAACCCCAAACTTTCAAATAATTTAAATTAAGTTTCCTTTTCTTCCAAAATTCATAAGGTGTTTCTTTTAGATTTTTAGAAGGAATTCTATTCAAAATATAACATGCAGTTAACATGGCTTCACCCCAAAAACCTTTACTTAAATCGGAATAAGAAAGCATAGCATTAACCATCTCAGTCTGTCCTATTTTTCCTTTCTGCTACTCCATTCTGTTGTGGTGTATAAGGTGCAATGAGTTTATGTATGATACCAACATCCTCACAATATTTAGGAAAGTGATATTCACCCCCCTATCAGATCTAAGACATTTTATTTTAGTATCACATTGATTTTCTACATCATTTTAATACATAATAAATTTATCTAGAACTTCATCGTTAGTATTCATAAGATAAACATGACAACATTTTGAGAAGTCATCAATAAACGTAACGAAGTACTTTTTACTACCTCTAGTAGTAGTACTATGCATATCACATACATCACTATGTACTAATTGTAACAAAGAAGAAAATCTTTCAATTTTTGGAAATGAAATTCTAGTTATTTCGGTTTGTATGCATACTTTACATTTTTCATTCATATCACTTTCATATCTAGGAATTAAATTCAATTTAACTATGTTATCCATTTTCGTAGTATTAACATGTCCTAAGCGACTATGCCATAAAGAAAGACAATCGACCATGTAAACAGAAACATTCATTTTATTAATAATATTGAGCTTAAACATGCCCTCATACATATAACCTTTGCCTACAAAGGTACTACTCTTAGACAAAATAAATTTTTCTGCTTCAAATACAAGTTTGAAACCATGCTTATTAAGCAGGCTTCCAGAAACTAAGTTCTTTCTCACTTCAAGGACATAATAGACTTTAGTGAGGCTAAGGACTTTTTCGGAAGTGAATTCTAGATCCATAGTCCCTTTGCCTTCGGCCGCTACAGCAGTGGAGTTTCCCATGTAGAGAACGACTCCATCTTCGACATGTTCATAGGCAGAAAACATAGCTTTGTCCTTGCACACGTGCGTTGTGGCACCCGAGTTTATCCACCAAGCACCATCGTCTTCGAGGAGATTAACCTCGGATATTACCGCTACGAGTTTTTCTTTCGAACCTGATGCTTCTTGTTCTTTCTTGAAATGGCCCAGCTTGTTGCAATAATAACAAATACCCTTTTTCTTCTTGTTTTGAGAGTCATTAAAATTATTTTTCCTCTTATTGTTATTTTTCCCTTGGTGAGCATTATGATGGGGTTGTTTATGCTCCTTCTTTTCCTCCACCACATGGACCTTAGAAGCATTTTAATCTTACTCCTCATTACCATCTCAAATTCGAGACTCTTGCTCAATTTTGAAATGAGTTTCCAATCCCTTGAGTGATATGTCATTTTTTATTTTATTTTATTTATTTATTTATTTTATGTTTAAGACTTTTCTTATAGTCTTTCCATGATGGAGGAAGTTTTTCAATAATTGCAGAAACTATAACATCTTCATCCATATTTAATTTCTTACGTTTGCAATGGTTAAGAATACGTTAATCTTATGAAATTGATCAATAATTAACTTACTATCAACCATTTTATAATTAAGAATTGACCAATTAAAAATTTCTTACTTGTCGCTTCCTTCGCAAGATATTTTGCCTCCAATTTGTCCCAAAGTTCCTTAGCAGTGCCACATTTTGGTAGTGATCAAAAAGAAAGTTAGCCATAGCATTTAGTAAGTGACCGCGACAAAGGTAGTCATCCGTCTCCCATTTAGCACGTTCCCTTGCTTGAGCCACCATCACGTTTTCTCGTTCCGCGGGTTTGTTCTCTTTGAGAACATACACTGTCTTCAAAGTGGTGAGTAGGAAGTGTAATTTTTTTTGCCAATGAAGAAAATTACCACCATCAAAATGATCCAATTTCACGAAACTTTCAGTCATTTGACGAAGACTTTGCCGAAGAAGTGTCTGCCATTAGTCGAAAATTGTATTTAGATTGTTGAAAATAATGTGTCCTCTTTTTTGAAAATTGTATTTAGATTGTTGAAAACTGATTGTGGCATCTGATCAATTCGAAGACATCTAATCAATTTCAAATGGTGTCTCATATGGCATCTGATGAAGTCAAAATTAGTAGTATACAGTATATATATATATATATGTATATATACTAAACACCAATTGGGTAGTATCATTTCAAACTCAGAGGAAGCTAAACAATTCAGAGGAAGCTGTCCATCAAACATGAGAGTTTTTGTTTGAGAGTGAGACAACAAAGCATTGGAACTAAAAATCTCCAAAACCTACTAAACAAAAATATTGGAACTAAAACCCCAAACAAAATTTTTGTAGCCAAAATGAAACGTGGACTGGGAATAAAACAGGAAGCTATATCTGGTCTCAATTTGAAGCAATTTGACAGATATGAAGATTAACTGTAATACCCGTACCCAGAAATTGGTGTTAATATTTATTTTGACATGCATTAATTAATATAAATAATTGCATATGATAATTTGGGTGAGTTTCAGTCACCCCTGTATGATAAGTGTCTGGAAGGGGACACAAATAAAAGTCCCATTGAAGATGGGACAAGAATGAATGTGGGGCCCGTTAAGGGTCAGACTAAATGAAATGCGTAGAAGTGCATTTATGTGATTAAATGGTGGACATGTAAATACAAATGTGTACATTATAATACATGATTGATAAAATGTTAAGTGCTTTAATATTCTATTATTGTTCATGATTATTTATGGGATTAGTTTGTGTACCCTTGTGAGGGCGTAATTGAACACGGAGCATGATTAGTAGGCTAATTAGTAACTTCATGTAATTATGTGGGACCACTTTTGGAACCTATACGTAACTTAGACACAAACCCACCTAGATATTGGGGTAATTAATATAATTGCTTGGGGGTTTCATAATAAGACTTTAGAAATTGTGTAGGATTAACTATAGGTTTATATTTGAACTGGATCTAAGAAAAATTCGCGAATTCTAGGCTTATTTGATTATTCGTAGAGGTGAGTGTCGTAATCTCAAAAATAGATGTTTAATGTGATTTGTTGTTATTAAATTCTTAAATGCTTAATTTATGATTAAGTAGAAAAGTATGTGATTAATTATTTTTTAACATGTTTAAAATGCTGAAATTACCATGTTGACATGTTGAGCTGCTTATGTGGTTATTTGGGTCAATGGGTCTAAAGTGATATAATCACCATTATTTAGCCCATATTTAAGGGACGTTGAATTCCTCAGATAAAAGGGGACGGTGGTGACGACCACAACGAAATGACTACGGTCACGAGAGAATGAGTGTGAATTCGCTATATGCGACGGAAAAAGTGAGAAAGGCCCGGAATCAGGGGTCCAGAACGATGGTGATTGATTACTTGACACGCCGGTGACCATTTGTTATTGTGAATGCATAATTGGTATTTATGATTCATTAAATACTCCAATTGCATAATTAGTTACTCTTACTGAGCGCAAACTTAGTCGATTTTGTGGCTAATGTCCACGCAGGTTCAGATGAGCATCACAATGAGAAGCGTTGAGCTGCGGGGATTTCGAATAGCACGGATTTATGTTTCCCTTGTTTAGAAGGTTGATTAATGGGCGTACTCAGTTGGGTGGGAAGTTTGTACAATCCTTGTATTTAGAACTCGTGTAGTTATGTTTTGGAGTTGAGCCTTATAGAACTAGAATCATGTATAAACTAGTTCCTGATCTTTTCTAAACCTTTGAGATGCTATGGGTATGTTCATATTTTAGTTAGATTAATCTAGACTAAGTTTCGAATGTGTAGTTTGGCTCTAGATTGGGAATTGGTAACATTGAAACAGGGTTTTTCGCAGGTCTGTTTTCTACCTGTCGACTTTACGGAAACAGACATAACTCTTTCTAGAAAATTTGGATTTGCGTGCCATTTTTTGTATTAGAACCGAGACTCAAAGGGCTATCTTTTGATATAAAATTTGGCCATAATTTATAAATGATCATTTTACCCTTGGGCTGGTTTAATCCAATGAAGTCATTTTACTATGTTTAATTCTTATTAACTGTTACTAAAAGGCGTTTTTGTCACGCCCCGACGTAGCATAAATAAGGAAAGCGTTTAATTTCCTTTATGGACCCGTAGGTCGCGACAGTTTGAAGGATCAATTCCGTCCCAAACGTCAAACAACAAAACATAATAATCAGAGTAAAGCAATCAAGGCTTACAAAAAAATTTCTAACTTATTACATCTTTAGAACCGGGGTCAACTAAGGCACAGACCGCCTTGAAAATAAAATAATAACTTAGAGTCTGTTACAGTCATCCTTATAAAACAAAATAGTTCATAACTTAAAAACAGATAAACTTAAAGCATATAATAAACAGTTTCTTTATTCCAGATGCAGCCATTCTCAATTAGCATAGTCGTATGATTCCTCCTGATTGTAACCTGAAAAGCCTGAACACGAATGTCCAGGACGCATCAACGTCGTCAGCTTCGAGAAGCTGGTGAGTATTAAAAACATGACTTTGAATGTAAAACATACCAACTTACCTTTTTCCAATTCCCATTTAAATCCACAAGTTTATAATTGAAGTAAGGAGCTCGTTTAGAAAACAATCACAACATTATTTAAAGAGGGTAAATTTACGCAGATGGGACCGTGTATGAGAACAATGCACCACACTCATCTTGCCGACTCTTTTCTCTCGACAGCCATAACAACCCACTATCCTACTCCTGGTATCTTTGAAACACTCAGATAGCCACACTTTAGCAACGGGGCGCCAGGGAGTGTCCAGTTTGCCTCACACTTTGGTCCGGGGTACCAGGGAGTGTCCAATGCCTCACACTTTGAATACCCTAACCGCCATGCAAATACCGGGGTAACCCCTCACACAGTATCCAGACTCGAGTTATCAGGGAGTGTCCGTAGGCCACACTTTAGCACTACCATGGATGCCAGGGAATGTCCGAGTTCGGCTTCACACACTTTAACGCTTCCATGGGCGTCAGGGAGTGTCCATATTTGCCACCGTCGCATTTCAAAGATACCCTCTCCACAAAACTCAACCACAACCACAACCACATCCACAACCACAAACTCATACTCAACCACAACCACAACCACGACCACAAACACAAACTCATACTCTTTCCATACTACCATTACTCTTTTCTACACAGACTGACACCCCTATGCATGTACCACTGACCCCACATGAATGATATGCACTTGAACCAAAGCAAAATACTAAAATACAGGAGCAACACGCGTACGGGGGTTGATAAGTCATACTACAATGTTTTAATCATTCAAACTTAACCAAATTGAGTTCTGATCAACCAAATTCCCAAACAGAGCCTTAACAGTACTAAAAAGTTGAACCAAACAGACCTTAAACACAAAACAGACAAAAACAGAAACTGTCAGAACTCGCGCGCGCGGGCCGCTCGCGCGAAGTATCGCTCGCGCGGGCCGCTCGCGCGATATGCCCATATTTCCTTTTATTAATAAACTTTTCTGTCTGCCTGAGGAAAGCAAGGTCGCGCGCGCGGATCGCTCGCGCGAAGGGGTTCTCGCGCGACCCTCGCTCGCGCGACCAGTCAATTTTTCATTTATATAAATAAATTCTTACGTCTGCCCTGGGAAGCATACCTCGCGTGCGCGGGCCGCTCGCGCGAAGGGTCGCTCGCGCGGGCCGCTCGCGTGATACTCGCGCGCGCGATCGTGGCGCGAGATGAAGCTGAGGCTTCATCTTCTCCGCAGGAACTGTTCTGTTTCAGCAAAACAGGGGTCTTTTTGACCCATTTCCATTCTGTTAGTATATATGTCCTATTATATATGGATCTCTTTGTTTTTCAACAAGGATTCCAAATATGAGATCAATTTTACAAGATTCAAATCATAACTCTCCAATTTTAAGAAAAACTAAAACATGTCAAAACTTAATTTCTAATATACTTTGTGGTATGAACAAATTAGACTATATTACTTCGAACATAGCATATATGATGTAAGATCTTTCATAATCATCTCTAAAAACGAATTTAGATTAAGGTTTGAAAATCTTGATTTCAAGCTATGAATTTTCATACGTAGGATCAACAATGGTGTGTTACAAAATTGAACAAACACACAGTAAATAGACATGTAATTACATTCTTAGTGAGTTAGTAATACTCACTGAGTTCAAGAATGAAGAGTTTGTTGAGAAAGAATGACCAATAAAGAAAATTCCAATGAACTATAGCTATGGTGATCAAGCTTTGGTTATGGAATGAAGCTTCTCTTACTAGAATTTCAGCCACTCTCAAGCTCTCTCTCTGTGCAAGTATATGGTGCAGTTTGTGAATGTGTGGTGTATAAATAAACACAAGTATTGAACTTGGAGGCCAAGTAAGAATTAAAAACTCACTTAGCACTCTCTAATTGAGTTAATCAAACTTTAAACTCTCTAAAAGACAGCATATATACATACGTATATAGCATATATGCTCAGATATATGCCCCAAGTTTAAGCCAAAGGCCATGGATAGGTGTATAGGGGTCAAATGGGGTTGTTTGGGAATTTAGCTTATGGCATTAAATTAACACACACACAATTGCAATACCCAAACAAGGCATATCCAATGATTACTTGCCATAAATGGCAATAAAGCAAATGTCCAAATCAGTCACTTCCAAAATCTGTGGAAGCTCACACAGCGTGGACAGTTTTGGACATAAACTGGTATTTTCGGGGCGCGGTGGTTACCACAAAAATACAGGAAATTCATTTTAACTTAAGAATTGATTTCCTGGTTTTATAAAAATACTGATTGAGTCAATAGAAGTTATTTTCACCGTTTTGAAATACAGATTTTGAAATCCACACAGGTATTACTAACTTTTGTAAAATTGCAGTTTAACCCCAAACAGAATTCCAAATGTGAAATAAGGCAAGGAATAAATTCTACACGCAAGAATTTTAATTAAATTAAGCAGACAATGCCAATTGAATTTAAATATGCCAATGCAAATACACATAAATTAAATATGGACATGAATTTTAAATTAAATGGAAATGCAGGTTGTTACGTCCTTCCTCCCTTAAACAGGATTTCGTCCCCCAAATCAAGACTGACTAATCCTGAAATAACTCCGGGTACTTCTTCCTCATATCAGCTTCAACTTCCCACGAGGCTTCATTCTCGTCATGGTGACTCCACTGAACCTTCACCAACGGAATGTCTTTATTCCTCAGCTTCTTGATACTCTGATCTAGAATCTTCACAGGTCTCTCTTTGTACGAAATGTTATGACTCATCCCAATATCGTCATAACTAACCACGTGCGAGGGGTCGCGTATGTACTTCCTCAACATACTCACATGAAACACGTTGTGAACCCCAGACATCTTCGGTGGTAGCGCCAGTCGATAAGCTACTTTTCCGACTCGATCCAAAATCTCAAATGGTCCAATAAAACGCGGAGCTAACTTCCCTCTCTTGAGACCAAAACGTACTACTCCTCGGGTTGGTGACACCTTGAGAAACACGTGATCCCCAACACTAAACTCCAAATCCTTCCGGCGTCGATCGGCATAACTCTTATATCGGCTTTGAGCGGTTCTCATCCTCTCCTTGACCAAAGAAATTTTCTCGTTGGTCTCTCTAACCAAGTCTGGTCCCAACAATTCTGAGTCCCCAACCTCTGCCCAACACAATGGGGAACGACATGGTCGTCCGTACAATGCTTCGAATGGAGCCATACCGATACTCGCGTGATAACTGTTATTATAGGCAAATTCTACCAACGGCAAGTGCGTCTCCCAAGATTCTTCAAAATCGATCACACAAGCCCTGAGCATATCCTCCATGATCTGATTAACGCGCTCAGTTTGCCCATCTGTCTGAGGGTGAAAAGCAGTGCTCATCTTGAGCGAGGTTCCCATAGCTTCTTGCAGACTTTCCCAAAATCCAGAGGTAAAACGCGCGTCACGGTCTGACACAATCGACACAGGTGCACCGTGAAGTCGCACAACTTGTTGTATGTACATCCGGCTCATCTTCTCTACCGGGTATGTCATACTATAAGCAATGAAATGAGCTGACTTCGTCAATCGATCCACGATTACCCAAATGGCGTCATGATTCTGCTGCGATCGAGGTAATCCTACTACAAAATCCATCATAATGTGTTCCCACTTCCAACCAGGGATAGGTAGCGGTTGCAACAATCCTGACGGTCTCTGATGTTCAGCTTTGACTTGCTGACATGTCAAACACTTGGATACAAATTCGGCCACGTCTTTCTTCATACCTTCCCACCAGAAATTTCTCTTCAAATCTTTGTACATCTTCGTTCCTCCTGGGTGAACTGTATATCTTGACTTATGCGCTTCTTCCAGGATATCCTTCCTTAACTCTTCATTACCTGGCACACATAATCTATTCCTGCACCGATATCCTCCATCGACTCCCACTTTCCATTCTGTCGGGTCTTTTTCTGACATCTTCACGAACCATGCCTGAAACTTCTCATCTTCTTTCTGAGCTCCAATAATGCGGTCGATAAGAACAGGCTGCAGGATAAGACATCCGAACAATTGTCCTTCTCCTTCTTCAGCACTCTGTACATCGAATTCCGCCAAAGTCTCCAAAGCTCGCCACTCTCTGACCATTAAGGAGGCGATCGCCTCACGAGTCTGTCGACTCAAGGCATCAGCAACCACATTAGCTTTACCCGGGTGATATTCTAATGTGAAGTCGTAATCTTTGATCAACTCCATCCACCTGCGTTGCCTCATGTTCAACTCTTTCTGTGTGAACAAATACTTTAGGCTCTTGTGATCGGAGAATAAATCAAACTTCTCACCGTAGAGATAGTGTCTCCAAATCTTGAGTGCGAAGACTACTGCTGCCAGCTCCAAATCATGAATGGGATAGTTCAACTCGTTCGGCTTCAGCTGTCTGGATCCATAGGCGATCACCCTGCCATTTTGCATAAGTACACACCCTAACCCTTGATATGACGCGTCACTAAAGATAGTGAACTTCTCATCAGGCTTGGGTATTGCTAGTACTGGCGCGGTAGTGAGTCTCTCTTTCAACTCTAGAAAGGCTCGCTCATGCTTCTCTGTCCATTCGAACTTCAAATTCTTCTTCGTCAACCCAGTTAAAGGTGCTGCTATCTTTGAGAATCCCTCAACGAATCTCCTGTAATAGCCTGCGAGTCCTAGAAAGCTCCGAACTTCTGTAGGGTTGCTTGGCCTAACCCAGTTTGACACAGCATCGGTCTTGGATGAATCCACGGAAATTCCTTGAGATGACACCTTGTGTCCCAAAAATTTCACTTCCTGCAACCAGAACTCACACTTACTGAACTTGGCATACAACTGATGGTCCTTGAGCGTCTGCATCGCAATCCGTAGATGTTGCTCGTGTTCTTCTCCTGACTTAGAATATATCAAAATATCATCAATGAAGACGATGACGAACTGATCTAAATAAGGCTTGAACACTCTGTTCATCAAATCCATGAATACTGTCGGGGCATTCGTCATTCCAAACGGCATCACCAGAAATTCATAATGACCATATCGGGTTCTGAAAGCAGTCTTAGGTATGTCTTCCTTTCGTACCCTCAACTGATGATATCCCGACCTAAGGTTTATCTTGGAAAATGTCGTAGCTCCTTGTAGTTGATCAAACAAATCGTCAATCCGAGGCAAAGGATATTTGTTCTTGATAGTCACACGGTTCAGTTCTCTGTAGTCGATACACAACCTGAGCGTTCCATCCTTCTTCTTCACAAATAACACTGGTGCTCCCCAAGGCGATGTACTTGGACGTACAAAACCTAGGTTCTCGAGCTCTTGAACTTGTTCCTTCAATTCCAATAGTTCCGTGGGGGCCATTCTGTAGGGAACCTTAGTGATCGGTACGGTACCCAGTATAAGCTCAATACAGAACTCTATACTTCTCTCGGGCGGTAGGCCAGAAACATCTTCAAACACTTCTTCGAAGTCCTTGACTACAGGTACAGATGACGCTGTCACCTCTGTACTGACGACTTCGATGTTGGCTAAACATCTCGTGAGGAACATATCTCCCGTAGGGTTACATTGAAAATCAAAGGGTTGATTCTCATTGTCGGGGAATGTAATTCTCTTCCTCGCACAATCCAAATTCACTTGATTCTGAGAGAGCCAATCCATTCCTAGGATTATGTCGAACTCCTTCATTGATAGGACAATCAACCTAGCAGGGATTTCACGGTCTCCTAACCGTAAGGGACAATCCTTGCACACGTGTCCTAATCTGACTACAGCTCCTAGTAGCGAAGTAGCCTTCAAAGCTTTCTCTAAGCGATGAGGTAAAATACCCAATCTCCGAATTGTATTAACAGATATGAACGAAAGAGCAGCACCCGTATCAAATAACACTTTAACATGAGAGTTAAACAGAGTTAATGTACCTTCTACTGCTTGCTGATCAGGTTGAGCTTCTCCATAATTTCCTTCTTCATACGCAGTTCCATCATATCCAGCGGCATCAGGGATAACAGCATTCAAGCGAGTCTGTCCCTGTTGACCATAAGTCACCTGCTTAGGAGCAGTACAGAACCTGCTGATGTGACCTGGTTCACCACAGTTGAAGCAGACTATCCCTTGCTGAGTAGCACGCCTTGGTGCCTTGCAATCACGAGCCACATGACCAGGGTTGCCACAGTTGAAGCACTTTCCACTACTACTTCCTTCTTCTAATCGAGGTTGAGTCGGATAGGTAATAGCCTGGGTCTTCTTGCTTCCGTCGAAATTCCTCTTCTGCCCTTGGGTACGGTTCATTGGTGGTCTATTCCCAAAATTACCCCTTTGAGGCGGTCGGAATTCAAATTGTTTTCGGTTCACTCGAGCATCCTCTTCCAGATCAGTAGCCAAACCAACAAGTCCTTCAAATGATTTATCCAGGTGGCAGAGAGTCAGGCGACGAATCTGCGGTGTCAGCCCTTGATTGTACTTACGGATCTTCTTCTATTCAGTATCAACCAGGTGTGGAGCAAACCGAAACAGTCTTTCAAACTGTGTGGTGTACTCTTGCACCGACTTGGTTCCTTGCGTCAGATCCATGAATTCCTTCTCTCTTCTGTGCCTCTCCGTAGCCGGGAAATACTTCTCCAAAAATCTCCCCTTGAACGCAGTCCACGTCATTCCCGTTGCAGCTCCATTCCCGATAGTAGCTATGACCGAATCCCACCAATCTGCGGCAGCATCGGTCAACTGAAATGTAGCTAATCTTCTCTTGTCTATCTCGTTGCATTGGACAGCTTCGAACATCCGGTCCATCTGTCTTAACCACTGTTCCGCTTTCCAGGGTTCCGCGGTACCCGCAAACTGTTCGGGCCTTAGAGCACGGAATCTTTCTAGCAACTTGTCTCCCGTTTGACGGTCTCTTCGGTTGTCATTTGTATTACCGATTCTTTCTAACCGTCTGATAAACGCTTCAAACATCCCTATAGGATCGGCAGCTTCGGGTGCTCCCTCGATCAGGTTCCTGTTTCTCCTGACTCCTCCAGCCATTCTATGCATGATAGTGGTAGTAGAATGAGAGACATGCATGCAACAGTGCTATGAAGTAATTTAAATGACAACAACATTCAAAAGAGTATATCTTATATATATAACTTCTGTCAAGTAGATACAAAAAGCATGTATGGTCAGATCAATGCCTACCCTATCTGTATGGGTTAGGACGCATGCAAGAGTTAATGTTACAAAAAATGGGGTCATTGCCTTATACTCTAATGCATGTAAATACAGTTGCAAAAAGAGACAGAGCTAATAGTCAAAAGTGGTTAATATGTACAAGTCATAACTAGAACGTCAATCATCTCCATAAGCGGCCATCAGGAGATCTAGCGAATCGACAGGGCGAAATCGCTGAACAACGAACGGTCCAACCCCGTCATAGCTGTGAGAGGTGGACGATGAAGCAGGTACAGGAGCATCCGCCTCATCTACCATCTCCTCAGGCAGGGCTAGCTCAAGTGCTAGCTCAGCCTCTAGCTCAGCGGCAAGATCATCTAGACCTATGCCGTCCTCTAAAATCTCCCCACCTACTGGGACCACATGAACAACCTCTGCATCGTCCTCAGCAATGGGAACCACCGGCGGAGGCATCTCCAACTGAGCCAGATGGGCATGTACGATCTGGATCTCGAGGGGAAGGTAGAAAGCATCGCTATCGACCAACCTCAGAATCTCGACCAAAACCAGACGCTGAGCCTCTGCGAAATATCGAAGCTCTAAACGGATACGGGTCAGGTCAACTAGGCCTACCACGTGAACCTGGTGCCATACCTCTAATACTACCGTCGTCACGGCCAACTGCTCTACGGCCGCCTGATATAAGTCGAGAAAAGCTGGGATCACTGCCCCAGGTATCACGAAGTGTCCTCCAAACCTGTCTGGTACATAAAGTGGGGGAGCTGGATCCATACCTGATAAAAAGGTACTACTTAAAGTCAGAACAGAATAATCTTAGGCGTTTGGGTTCTGAGTCTATCCTCCCTGTCGTATCATCGGGTGTGTAACACTTAATGGAATGTGGAATCGGGTCTATACTGGTAAACCCTAACCTGGCTAAACTATCTTGAGATAAATAATAACCTGGCTCTGATACCACTAAATCCTGTCACGCCCCGACGTAGCATAAATAAGGAAAGCGTTTAATTTCCTTTATGGACCCGTAGGTCGCGACAGTTTGAAGGATCGATTCCGTCCCAAACGTCAAACAACAAAACATAATAATCAGAGTAAAGCAATCAAGGCTTACAAAAAAATTTCTAACTTATTACATCTTAAGAACCGGGGTCAACTAAGGCTCAGACCGCCTTGAAAATAAAATAATAACTTAGAGTCTGTTACAGTCATCCTTATAAAACAAAATAGTTCATAACTTAAAAACAGATAAACTTAAAGCATATAATAAACAGTTTCTTTATTCCAGATGTAGCCATTCTCAATTAGCATAGTCGTATGATTCCTCCTGATTGTAACCTGAAAAGCCTGAACACGAATGTCCAGGACGCATCAACGTCGTCAGCTTCGAGAAGCTGGTGAGTATTAAAAACATGACTTTGAATGTAAAACATACCAACTTACCTTTTTCCAATTCCCATTTAAATCCACAAGTTTATAATTGAAGTAAGGAGCTCGTTTAGAAACCAATCACAACATTATTTAAAGAGGGTAAATTTACGCAGATGGGACCGTGTATGAGAACAATGCACCACACTCATCTTGCCGACTCTTTTCTCTCGACAGCCATAACAACCCACTATCCTACTCCTGGTATCTTTGAAACACTCAGATAGCCACTGTAACAACTTGTATTTCCATTTAATTTTAAATTACATTTTCATATTTAATTGGAAATTGCATTGTCATATTTAATTTCATTTGGTATTGACTGCTTCATTTAATTTCATTTCCCATGTTCTAAATTTTATTCCTTGATTTATTGAGAGCTAAGAATTCTTTTGGGGTCAAACTGCAATTTTACAAAAGTTAGTAATGCCTGTGTGGATTTCAAAATCTGTATTTCAAAACGGTGAAAGTAACTTCTATTGACTCAATCAGTATTTTTATGAAACCAGAAAATCACTTCCTACGTTAAAATGAATTTCCTGTATTTTTGTAGTGACCACCGCGCCCCGAAAATACCAGTTTATGTCCAAAACTGTCCATGTTGTGTTTAACTTCCACAGATTTTGGAAGTGACCGATTTGGACATTTGCTTTATTTCCAATTATGGCAAGTGATGATTGCCTTGTGCCTTGTTTGGGAACATACAACTTATATGTGCAAATGTTGTGCCATAAGCCAAATTGCCAAACAACCAACACTTGACCCCTACAAACCTATATTGCCTCTTCACAATCTGTAGAATTGTATACATATGTAATTGTGTGTGTATTTCTGCAGCCTTGTTAAATTGAAGACTAATTCATTTTGTTGAGTGAAGCTCACAATACTTGGTCCCCAAGTTGTGAAGTTTGGTTATCTATATATACATCTCACTCTTCATCACACACACACACATACTTTCACTCTGCTGTATACAATCACAGAGAGAAAAGAGTGAGTTTGAGAGTTAATTTCAGAAATTATTTGGAGAGGGAAAGCTTAATCCCCATAGCCAAAGCTTGGGTTTGAAATTCTTAGTTTAATTTCCTTTCTCAACAAACACTACTTCTCTTTGATATCAGTGAGTATTCTAAACTCACTAAGAATGTAATTTCATATTAATTGCTGTGTAATTGTTAATGTTGTAAATCCCCATTGATGATTTTTACGTAGGTAGTTCATAGCATGAAAATCATGAAATTTCTAAACTCAATCAAAATTCGTTTTTAGAGTTGATTATGAAAGATTATACCTCATTGATGTTATGTCTGAAGTTTTAGAACTCAATTCGTTCATATAAGAAAGTATATTGAAAATGAAATTTTGACATGTTTTAGTTTTTCCTAAAATTAGAGAGCTATGAATCAAATGGTGTTAAATTGACTTTAGATTCTTAATCATTGGGAAAAACCGAAGAGAATCATATATTATATGTCCTATATACTTTAGAAATCCAAAATGGGTCATTTTGGACCCCTTAAGCTGAAACAGAGCAGTTTCTGCGAAGAAGACGAAGCCTCAGCTTCATCTCGCGCCACGATCGCGCGCGCGAGGATCGCGCGAGCGACCCCTCGCGCGAGCGGCCCGCGCGCGCGAGGTAGGCTTCCCCAGGCAGACGTAAGAGTTTATATATATATTGGAAAATTTGCTGGTCGCGCGAGTGAGGGTCGCGCGAGAACCCCTTCGCGCGAGCGATCCGCGCGCGCGATCTTGCTTTCCTCAGGCAGACAGAAAAGTTTATTAATAAAAGGAAATTTGGGTATATCGCGCGAGCGGCTCGCGCGAGCGACCTTCCGCGCGAGCGGCCCGCGCGAGCGAGTTCTGACAGTTTCTGTTTTTGTCTGTTTTGTGTTTAAGGTCTGTTTGGTTCATCTTTTTAGTACTGTTAAGGCTCTGTTTGGGAATTTAGTTGATCAGAACATTATTTGGTTATGTTTGATTGATTAAAACATGGTAGTATGACTTATCAAGCCCCGTACGCATGTTGTATTTATAATTCAGTAAATTGCCGCATGTTTAAGTTTCATGACATACATGTGGGGTCAGTAGTACATGCATGGGGGTGTCAGTCTGTGTGGAAAAGAGTAATGGCAGTGTGGAAAGGGTACGAGTTTGTGTTTATGGTCGTGGTTGTGGTTGAATATGAGTTTGTGGTTGTGGTTGTGGTTGTGGTTGCGATTGTGGAAGAGGGTATCTTTGAAATGCGACGGTGGCAAATAAGGACACTCCCTGACGCCCATGGAAGCGTTAAAGTGTGTGAAGCCGAACTCGGACATTCCCTGGCACCCATGGTAGTGCTAAAGTGTGGCCTACGGACACTCCCTGATAACTCAAGTCTGGATACTGTGTGAGGGGTTGCCCCGGTATTTGCATGGCGGTTAGGGTATTCAAAGTGTGAGGCATTGGACACTCCCTGGTACCCCGGACCAAAGTGTGAGGCAAACTGGACACTCCCTGGCGCCCCGTTGCTAAAGTGTGGCTATCTGAGTGTTTCAAAGATACCAGGAGTAGGATAGTGGGTTGTTGTGGCTGTCGAGAGAAAAGCGTCGGCAAGATGAGTGTGGTGCATTGTTCTCATACACGGTCCCATCTGTTTAAATTACCCTCTTTAAATAATGTTGTGAATGTTTTCTAAATGAGCTCTTTACTTCAATAATAAACTTGTGGATTTAAATGGGAATTGGAAAAAGGTAAGTTGGTATGTTTTACATTCAAAGTCATGTTTTTAATACTCACCAGCTTCTTGAAGCTGACGACGTTGATGCGTCCTGGACATTCGTGTTCAGGCTTTTCAGGTTACAATCAGGAGGAATCATACGATTATGCTAACTAAGAATGGCTGCTGTTGGGACGAGAAACTATTTATTATATGTTTTAAGTTTATCTATTTTAAGTTATGGACTGTTTTGTTTAAGGATGACTGTAACAGACTTTAAGATATTATTTTATTTTCAAGGCGGTCTGTGCCTTAGTTGACCTCGGTTCATAAGATGTAATAAGTTAGAAAGTTTTTGTAAGCCTTAATTGCTTTACTCTGATTATTATGTTTTGTTGTTCGACGTTTGGGACGGAATCGATCCTTCAAACTGTCGCGACCTACGGGTCCATAAAGGAAATTAAACGCTTTCCTTATTTATGCTACGTCGGGACGTGACAGCCACACTTTAGCAACGAGGCGCCAGGGAGTGTCCAGTTTGCCTCACACTTTGGTCCGGGGTACCAGGGAGTGTCCAATGCCTCACACTTTGAATACCCTAACCGCCATGCAAATACCGGGGTAACCCCTCACACAGTATCCAGACTCGAGTTATCAGGGAGTGTCCGTAGGCCACACTTTAGCACTACCATGGGTGCCAGGGAATGTCCGAGTTCGGCTTCACACACTTTAACGCTTCCATGGGCGTCAGGGAGTGCCCATATTTGCCACCGTCGCATTTCAAAGATACCCTCTCCACAAAACTCAACCACAACCACAACCACAACCACATCCACAACCACAAACTCATACTCAACCACAACCACAACCACGACCACAAACACAAACTCATACTCTTTCCATACTACCATTACTCTTTTCCACACAGACTGACACCCCTATGCATGTACCACTGACCCCACATGAATGATATGCACTTGAACCAAAGCAAAAATACTAAAATACAGGAGCAACACGCGTACGGGGGTTGATAAGTCATACTACAATGTTTTAATCATTCAAACTTAACCAAATTGAGTTCTGATCAACCAAATTCCCAAACAGAGCCTTAACAGTACTAAAAAGTTGAACCAAACAGACCTTAAACACAAAACAGACAAAAACAGAAACTGTTAGAACTCGTGCGCGCGGGCCGCTCGCGCGAAGTATCGCTCGCGCGGGCCGCTCGCGCGATATGCCCATATTTCCTTTTATTAATAAACTTTTCTGTCTGCCTGAGGAAAGCAAGGTCGCGCGCGCGGATCGCTCGCGCGAAGGGGTTCTCGCGCGACCCTCGCTCGCGCGACCAGTCAATTTTTCATTTATATAAATAAACTCTTACGTCTGCCCTGGGAAGCATACCTCGCGCGCGCGGGCCGCTCGCGCGAAGGGTCGCTCGCGCGGGCCGCTCGCGCGATACTCGCGCGCGCGATCGTGGCGCGAGATGAAGCTGAGGCTTCATCTTCTCCGCAGGAACTGTTCTGTTTCAGCAAAACAGGGGTCTTTTTGACCCATTTCCATTCTGTTAGTATATATGTCCTATTATATATGGATCTCTTTGTTTTTCAACAAGGATTCCAAATATGAGATCAATTTTACAAGATTCAAATCATAACTCTCCAATTTTAAGAAAAACTAAAACATGTCAAACCTTAATTTCTAATATACTTTGTGGTATGAACAAATTAGACTATATTACTTCGAACATAGCATATATGATGTAAGATCTTTTATAATCATCTCTAAAAACGAATTTAGATTAAGGTTTGAAAATCTTGATTTCAAGCTATGAATTTTCATACGTAGGATCAACAATGGTGTGTTACAAAATTGAACAAACACACAGTAAATAGACATGTAATTACATTCTTAGTGAGTTAGTAATACTCACTGAGTTCAAGAATGAAGAGTTTGTTGAGAAAGAATGACCAATAAAGAAAATTCCAATGAACTATAGCTATGGTGATCAAGCTTTGGTTATGGAATGAAGCTTCTCTTACTAGAATTTCAGCCACTCTCAAGCTCTCTCTCTGTGCAAGTATATGGTGCAGTTTGTGAATGTGTGGTGTATAAATAAACACAAGTATTGAACTTGGAGGCCAAGTAAGAATTAAAAACTCACTTAGCACTCTCTAATTGAGTTAATCAAACTTTAAACTCTCTAAAAGACAGCATATATACATACGTATATAGCATATATGCTCAGATATATGCCCCAAGTTTAAGCCAAAGGCCATGGATAGGTGTATAGGGGTCAAATGGGGTTGTTTGGGAATTTAGCTTATGGCATTAAATTAACACACACACAATTGCAATACCCAAACAAGGCATATCCAATGATTACTTGCCATAAATGGCAATAAAGCAAATGTCCAAATCAGTCACTTCCAAAATCTGTGGAAGCTCACACAGCGTGGACAGTTTTGGACATAAACTGGTATTTTCGGGGCGCGGTGGTTACCACAAAAATACAGGAAATTCATTTTAACTTAAGAATTGATTTCCTGGTTTTATAAAAATACTGATTGAGTCAATAGAAGTTATTTTCACCGTTTTGAAATACAGATTTTGAAATCCACACAGGTATTACTAACTTTTGTAAAATTGCAGTTTAACCCCAAACAGAATTCCATATGTGAAATAAGGCAAGGAATAAATTCTACACGCAAGAATTTTAATTAAATTAAAAGTAGACAATGCCAATTGAATTTAAATATGCCAATGCAAATACGCATAAATTAAATATGGACATGAATTTTAAATTAAATGGAAATGCAGGTTGTTACAGTTTTGTTTGGGTAATTCTTTGTTATACGGTCCTAATCCGCCCGTGGCGGGTAACAATGAAAATCAACAATAAATTACACAATTGAGATTAGAGCTAACCAAGCAAGATGATCACTTTGCTTCAGAAAGTGCCAAGTAAATTTCTATATCTGCAAGATCAACAAGAAAAACAGATGAGAGTAACTATATATATATATATGTGTGTTTATACATATATATATATATATATTATACATATATACCAATAGTGGTCGAGAGATCGAGATCAAGAGAAAACAGGAAGGCGAGAGAGAGGAGAGAACTTCGATCCTCTAATATATATTGTATATATATATGGAGAGAGAGAGAGAGAGAGAGAGAGAGAGAGAGAGAGAGAGAGAGAGACGTACCAGGAGGGTCTCTGAGACAGAGAGGATCAAGAATAGAACCCGTCGGGATCGAAATTCCTCGGAATTGCTTCATTTAAAATTAGGTCATTTTAGGTTTATAGTGAAATTGCCTCATTTGGCTTTTGTTAACTAGTCTAAAATATGTTGATTTTTGTAATTGGCCTATTTGTCAACCAAACACTTTAAAATGGGCTCATACATAAATAGAGTCATTTTAAATGGATTCATTCCTAATTTGGTGTACAACCAAACATACCCTAAAGCAATGGAGAGACTGTTGCCATCCCGAAACCACAGAGGAGATCATTGTAAGAGGGAAGTTACTGTATTTCGACCATGTTTTAGGGGAGGTCAAGCCAATCGAAATTAGGGGGACTATTTTGAAAATATGAGGCTGAAATTTATCCAAGCAACAATGATGAATAAAAAATAATAAATTTCTACAAAATTTTAATAACTTAAAGGGAGTCAAATAAGCCTGAATTTTTTTTTTACCTTCTCTTCTTCAAATTTAATCCAAAATTGGTCCACGGCTCTCTCATAGGGATCTTCCGACAACAATGGATTGTTCTCAGGCCAAGTCTCTTCAATATATTCAAGAACAACAAGAGACTCGGCTATGGGTTTTCCTCCATGAGCAAGCACTGTGATTTTCTTGTGAACTGAGTTGTACTGTAAAAGCAATTGGCTCTGGTTGGAGAGGTCTTCTTCTATGTACTCATATTTCGCACCCTTAGTTTCAGAACCCCGTGTGACTCTGTCTCTGTGGACAAAAAGGCTAGCCAATGCCCATGTAATTTCACTTCTTCCATTGGAGAGGTCAAGATGAGATGGATATAGAATGAGAGGGCTCAATTTAAAGTGAACATCAATCTCTATGTCAGAACAATTGCACATTTTTTTTAGGGCGAGTTGGGTTAGAATTAGTGGTGCAATATGTACATTTATACGGATTATTTCGTAAAAACTAAAAATCAGAGGTGTCAATAAGTAAAATAATTTTTTTGCAGGGGCCAAAATATATAATATCCAAACATTTAGAGGCAAAAACAAAATTCTTAAAATTTTGGATGTGGCTCCACTGTTCTTCAGTGAGATCATCATATTACGTCATCATACTGATTTGCTATGATGGTCCAATAATATGGCTTTATGTGACCCATATTTATGTGGACATGACAAGTAATTGCTGATTTTAAGCAACATGTCATGTCTCTACTATTTTTTCATTTGCTCTCTAGTTTTAGAGATCATATGACATTATGTGATTGGTCCGTCACAACCATATCAACACAATGATATAGTGTGACCGTCATATTGAATAACTTCTCTAACATGTGTGACAATTCAGTCGGACTTAAAATAAGGGATCACATCCAATATGCATTCAAATATATATATATATATATATATATATTTTAAAAAAAATCCTTTTTGTGTTATAAAAAAAATAAAGGATTTTGCAAAAAAAAAAAAAAAGGTTAAAAAGTTTAAAATTTGAGCTTCTACAACTGAAATACTTTGCTTGTCCAAGAGTAAATCTTTTACGTATTTCATACCTATTAAAAGCCATCGTTTTTAAAGTGGTGTGAATTAGGCCTTGATTGTTGTATGTGTGGTAATAATAATTTGGAGGACCAAAATCATATTTCTTGGAGATTGAGATTTACGGGTGTAAACATCAAGGAGAAATTTGACAAAGTTGTGGGCACCTTGGATTGAATGCTTATGTTTCCTAAACAGGGCGGTTAGTGAAAAATATATTATGATAAGAATTTTTAGATTTAAAGATAATTTTTTTTTGCTTGGAAACTAGATAGATTTAAAGATAATTAAATCTATGGTTAAGGATAACTCCATTACCAAATATATATCTTTGAGAAATAGGACAAAAATTTTTTAAAAGCCCCGTCATTACCCTTGGTCTAGGCGCTACACACGCGCCTCATCGCACTTCACGGGCAAGAATCCTTTCCCCTTCAAGATCAGATTAAAAGAAATGATTTGGTGTGGAGCTCGCACGGTATGAGTGGCCACACAATAGAAACTCCCATTTCAAAAATATTTTTAAAATTTTAAACCTTTATAACTTTTCATCTACATTTCTATTTTCGTAAATTTTATACCATTGAAGTTGTGTCGACGAGAGCTATAAAACTAGTACTATTATTGATATGTTTTGAACAAATTTAAAAAAAAAAAATCAAGTTTTTACATACACGAATAATAATTAAAATTGTACTTGACATACATGAAAATTCACTTAATATTCATGAACGTGTTCAGTGAAAATTCACTTAGTAGTAGGGGTGTACTCGGTCGGGTTCGGTCGGGGTTGAAGGGGGGGGGGGGTTTTGAGATCGAACCGAGGGGGTCGGGGTGCCATGCTGAGGGACCAAAACTGACCAGAGTCAATTCGGTTTCGATCGGGCCAGGGGATTCGGTTTAGGCCAGGGTTTTCGGTCGGGTTCGGGGTGCTCCATTGGGCCTCTTGCTTGGGTTGTTGTGAATCTTGTGATTGGGCCACAGAATTGGGCCCAAATTGGGTTGGTTATATATATATATATATATATCCTAAACCAAATAAATTCAATATATACATAAATTCAATTTCAAAGTCTCAATTCTCAAAGCTTTTTTTTTTTAAACCCAAAACAAATTAAGCAATACCCAAAGATTTTTTTTTTATAACCTGATAGACATAAATTCAAGATATACATAAGTAATACAATATCAAATTATCAAGGAACAAAATATAACCAAAGTCTCAAACCAGTGAAGTTATACAAAGCAATGATAAAATCTATCAACCCAAAGTCTACAACCAGTGAAACCACATCAAGCCTACCAAATACAAGTCAAGCCTACAAAGCAATAATAATAATAATCAAGGAATATACAAACCAGTGAAATATTGCATCACCAATAAACATCCCAAGACAAAGCAATAATAACTCCAAGCTAAGCAAATACAAGTCTAGAATATTACATCAGCAATAAAAATCCTAGTAATTAAGTAGTAACCACATCAAGTCCACCAAATTACAAATACAAGTCTAGAATTTTACATCATCAATAAAAATCCGACCACATCACCCAATTTCACAATACGTGAAGCAATAAAAAAAATACAATTGAAGGAAAAATTGAATTAGAAAGTCAACAAGTAAAAAAACATAGTCCAAAAAAAACTCAATTACCTCCATGATAAAGAAATACGCTTAGTCATCAACAACAATAGACTCCGGACAAGACCCTTCCATGTGGCGTGCCACAATAGTTACAAGTAGCTTTTGGTCATCTCCATCCACACAAGGAAGCCTCGTAAAATGTTCCCAAACAATTGACCTTTTCCTACCCCGACTCTCAGGAGTAGTATTCATAGAATTAGAAGGCTTCTGAGATGCACTAACCTCTGGTGTAGGCATATCTATAGGTGGTGGCATAGGAGTAGGAGTAGGAGTAGGAGTATCTTCTTGGGTTGAACTTTGATTGACAGTTTCATTGCTACCAATTGAGGTGTTTGGAGTTTGATCGACATTTTCATTATCACACATCTAAAAATTTAAAACAAAAAAGGATGAGAAAGTGTAATGTGTTGTATCATGTATGAATTGAATACAAATTAATGTTTAGGCAGAAAATTAAGAAAACAGAAAAGACAAGTGAAATCCGTATGAATTTTAGATATGGGTATAGGAAAGAAAAACAAATTAAAATTTTAAAAGTAACAATAGGAATTGTACTCCCATTTGCAATGCAACTCATAGGACCATTGCACCTACAAGTGTTAGTTCAATTGATGGCCTAAAGACAATCTTCAGACCACAGCCCAATTGACAATCTTCCTTGAGCTAGCATGAGTTAGGAAAGATCAAATTTACAGTTTCTATATGTGCTAGTAAATCTTAGTGATTATCCCGGAGCCTACTCCAAGGGTTGCTAAAAGAAAATATAAACTTGTATATATTCTTGCAAAATAGTATGTTGAGATCAAGAAAGTCCAAGCTTCATGAATTTTATACCTTTTAATTTATGCAATGAATGAATTATTGCATTTCAGCCATACTTACAAATTAAGAAGTATCTCATCAGAGCAAGTTTAGAATCAAAGTAAGCTGTATAGCCTGTATTCATGTTGTCTAAGGCTCATTTGTTGCTTCTTCTCCTGATCAGAATGGTGTTCTTTGATAATAGTGGCTTTGTCTTTTACAAAAAACTTGAAACATAATTTCAACTCAACAAAACCTCCGTTGAAGAAAAAAAAATAGAGAAAAATAATTACCCTAATTCAGATCAAGGCTCTACTAATGGTACTGCAGGGTCCACTCGGACCCCGCAGTACCACTAGGAGAGAGATAGAGTGTGTTAGTAAGTGTTAATGGAATTTGTTAGTGCCCCAAATATTACTCTTTTTTAAAACTTTGAACTTTTGTGTTTTCAAACTTATTGTTTATTTCTTTTTTTTTTTCCCTAGAATAGAAGGATGCCACATCCTCAAATTTTTTAGTGGGAGTTAAGATGACGCGTGGTGTGACGAGTTCACTTAATAGGTCCCACGCGGTGTGTGTGTCTTTACACATTGAAAGCTGGGGAAAAAGTTTAGTAATGACTGAGTTGCCTCTAATAATAGCCAATCAGATAAGATTTTTTTACGTGGAATTTTAAAAAAACAATTTTTTTTGGGATCACGTGGAATTTAAAAATTGCTTGGTCAGAAACTCTTTAGCATCTCAAAATATTACTCATAAATTTACCGGCACAAAAATTTTTTATGAGTAATGATACACAACCATTAAGCCATACACTTTTTCACACCACAATTTTGGTCTTTAATTTTAGTGGATCTCACATGGATCTCACATGAGTCCCACACGAGAGTACATAGAGTTCACTGAAATCAAGATTAACTAAGATTATATGGTGTGAAAAAGTGTATATAATTGTGTGTATCACAACCTAATTATCTATAGATATTTCTAAAAGAAGAGATAGTTCTATTGCTTTGAGCTATGCCACTTTGGCCTCCTATATTTTCAGCAATTTACCCATGTGGAGCCTACGTGTCTTTCTATATATTCACCAACTTTTACCTGCATAATGTGCCATGACTTTTACAGACTTTCTTCATCTCCCATGTTTCAGTCCTCTCCATCCCTTCTTGGACAACCCAATTTTCCTTCTCTCTCCAATTGTCCTCCACCTAATACTGTCCCCAGCATTGGTCCTCCCTCCTCAAATTGGTATTTAGATCCAACTTTAGTCTCTGTTGAAGAATCTCAATCCAATCAACCCTCTGAATCATCCAATATTCATGCATTTTTCACTCATGATTCATCCATCTCTCCCACTCAATGGTTTTTTGATACTGGGGCTACCAGCCATTTAACTAATGATGTTCATCAAATTCAGACCATTAACACCTATTCAGGACCAAATTCTGTTTCTGCCACAAATGGCAATTCCATTCACATTTCTCATACTGGTGATGGAATCTTGTCTACCTCAACTAAGTCTCTTCTTCTTTCAAAGGTTCTACATGTTCCTCAGATTAGTCATAATCTCCTATATGTCTATCAACTTGCCAAAGACAATAACTGTAGATTCATCTTTGATTCTCAAGGCTTTGTAGTTCAGGACAAAGCCACAGATAAGATCCTTACAGATAAGATCCTTCTTCAAGGACCTTGCACTCAAGGTCTCTATCCCTTGACTTCACAGTCATTTTCTACTGTCTTCCCATCTTCTTCTACAACTTTCTGTTCCATTCCCACGGCCCAGAATTGGCACTATAGATTAGGCCATCCTTCTCCTAAGATCTTGTCATTCATTTCTCAGAAATTTTATATTCCTTGCACTCCTAATCAAGCTTCTCCCTGTCATGTGTGTCTTATATCCAAAAGTCACAAATTACCCTTCAAACCTTCTACTAGTCGTGCTAAAAGTCCTTTAAAGATTATACATAGTGATGTTTGGGGTCCAACTACCATAATTTCAATAACTAGATATAGGTATTATGTTCTTTTTATTGATGATTTATCAAGAATTACCTAGGTGTATCCCTTGAAGTCTAAAGCGGAGGTATTTCCCTCCTTTATCAATTTTAAAAACATGGTGGAAAATCAGTCTACCACAAAAATAAAAAGGTGTTTAGGTTTGATAATGGAAGGGAATTTGTTAATACTCTAATGCTTCAATTTTTTTTTACCTCTCATGGCATTTACCATCAGACATCTTGTCCCTATACACCTGAGCAAAATGGTATAAGTAAAAGGAAGCATATACACCTTCTTGAGACCACTCTCACACTTCAGAATCACTCATCTATGCCACCCAAACATTGGCCTGATGCCTTACTCATTACTACATTTATGATCAATAGATTGCCTTCTTCTGTGATAAGTTTTCAATCTCCTTTTGAAATATTGTATCATGTCCCTCCTGACTATACTCCTTTCAGAGTTTTGGGTGTTGCGACTATCCCTGGTTAATTTCATATAGAGACTCTAAACTTCATCTCAAATCCAAATGTGTGTGTTTATAGGTTATGCAGACAAATTTTAAAGGATACAGGTGTCTTGACATTTCTAATGGTCACGTGTTTGCCTCTAGACAAGTTAGGTTTGTTGAATCTCAATTCCCTTTTCTCCAACCTTCACCCAATTATCACCCTTGTCTGTCCCATCATCCTCTTCTGTTAGCTCTATCATTTCTCTCCATTCTCAGTCCAAAAATCTTCTTTTTGATATTTTTAATACTCAAACTTCTCATTCAACCTCTCTGGGTCCTACCTCTTCTTCTTCACCTTCTATTTATGCTCCTATGGTCTCCCCATCTTCCTCCACTATTCCCATTTATTCCTCTACTCCATCTATCATACCATCCTCTTCTACTACCAACTCTCACGCATGGTAACAAGACTCAAGGCTAGCATTTCCAAGCTTAAATCTTCATATGATCCATCCGCTCATCTTGTTACCACCTTCTCTTCTCCTCTTTTCCCACCTAATCTACTTCTTACTGAGCCAACTTCTTAATTTTCATCAAGCCAACACCTCTTCTGTCTAGAGAAAGGCAATGAGTAAAGAATATAATGCCTTGATTGCTCAGCAAATGTAACACCCGTACCCGAAAAAGAAGGCTAATTTGGTATTAATACATGTTAGTTAATGATAATTAATACTTATAATGGTTTAAGGTGGGGTTATGAGCCCACAGGTGAAAAGGTGTTCAGATGCGAACACAGATGAAAGTTTCAATTCAAGTGAAACTGGTATAAAATTGGGATCTGACGAAGGTCTAAATGATGTGAATTGCATTTAGATGTAATTATATGCTTAAATGAATACTTGTTTAAATGTTTAAAGATTAGATTATATCTTATGATAGGTAAATGGGACCAGTTTAGGTACCTATGTGAGGGCGTATTTGAATATAATTCATAATTGGTAGGTATAATAGCAACCTCATAATATACGTGGGACCACGTTTGGGACCCACATGAGACATAGACTAAACCCATTAAGAAATGTTGGGTAGTTAATGGAATTAATTTAGGGGTTTCATAATAAAACTTAAGAAAGTTTTGGGGGTTGTAAATGCAAATTAGGAAGAAGACATATGAATATCTCTTAAAGAAGTCACTTGGTGACTCATTTTGGAATCAAAACAGATTGAAAGGAAGAGATACACGTAGAGAGAGAACTGAGAGCTTCGACAAAGACGACGGGGATTTTGCATGACTTACCAACGCCGTATCTTCGCCGTCCGACATTCGTTTTTCGATCCGAGACCATATTTAGACTCGTGGAGGTAAGAGAATCACATGCACGTCTTTTATTTCAGTTTCGACAACATTTTCCGGCGACCATTCTTGGTTGTTAGCAATTGATGTATCAAAATCATGTAGGATTAACTCTAAAACAAGAATTGGGCAAGATTCTAGCTTGGAATTGGATTCTAGGAGCATAATTGGCTAGGAATTGAAGAGGTGAGTGTTCTATTCCAAAATTGGGTGTTTACATGTGTTAATGTGATAATTGTTAGTGTAGAATGCTTAATTCATGCCTATGTAGCTTTGATTATGATGAATTTGGGTAAAAGCATGTCAATAATGTGAAATTGCTATGCTTATGTGTTAAGTTGCTTAAGTGCTTATGTGGATTAATTAAAAATCTACCTTTTGAGATGGAAACCTAACAAAATTTAAAAAGACCATTTTATCCTTGGAGTTAGTTACATGTAAATGAGTTTTATTAAGAGTTTAAGCTTGCTTTATGCTACATACATTGGGGACGTGCCTTGGTAGCATTATTACACGTGTCCTAATCCGTCCGAGGCGGGTTGGGGTGTGACAGCAAACCTGGACACTAGTTCCTCTCCCTGCACAAAAATCACTGATTGGTTGTAAATGGGTGTACAAAATCAAACAAAATGCTGATGGAAGCATAGGTCGCTATAAGGCTAGATTGGTTGCCAAAGGCTTTGATCAGATTGAAGGACTAGACTATTTTGAGACTTTTAGTCCAATGGTCAAACAACCCACCATCAGACTTGTTACCATGTTGGCTCTTCACTTTGGGTGGTCTTTACAACAACTTGATGTATCTAATGATTTCCTTCATGGATTCTTAGAGGAGGAAGTCTACATGTGTCACGCCCCGACGTAGCATAAATAAGGAAAGCATTTAATTTCCTTTATGGACCCGTAGGTCGCGACAGTTTGAAGGATCGATTCCGTCCCAAATGTCAAACAACAAAACATAATAATCAGAGTAGAGCAATCAAAGCTTACAAATTATTTTCTAACTTAATAAATATTACAGCACTGGGTCATCTAAAGGCACAGACCGCCTTGAAACAAAACAATATCTTAGTGTCTATTACAGTCATCCTTAAAAACAAAAACCAGTTCATAACTTAAAACAGGTAAACTTAAAGCATATAATAAGTAAACAGTTTCCTCATTCCGAAAGCAGCCATTCTCAATTAGCATAGTCGTATGATTCCTCCTGGTTATAACCTGAAAAGCCTGAACACGAATGTCCAGGACGTATCAACGTCGTCAGCTTCAAGAAGCTGGTGAGTATTAAAAACATATCTTTGAATGTAAAACATACCCATTTACCTTTTTCCATTTTCAATTAGTAAAATCAACCGCTAAACCGTAGAAAGAATTCATTTTATAAAAACAACAAGGAATATATTAAAAGTCGTTCATTCGTAAAAACAGATACTCATGTATGAGACAATGCACCACACTCATCTTGCCGAGTCTTTTCTCTCGACAGCCACCACAACCCACTATCTTACTCCTGGTATCTTTGAAACACTAAGATAGCCACACTTTAGCAACGGGGCGCCAGGGAGTGTCCAGTTTGCCTCACACTTTGGTCCGGGGTACCAGGGAGTGTCCATTGCCTCACACTTTGAATACCTAAACCGCCATGCAAATACCGGAGCAACCTCACGCAGTATCCAGACTCGGGTATCAGGGAGTGTCCGTAGGCCACACTTTAGCACTACCATGGGTGCCAGGGAATGTCCAAGTTCGGCGTCACACACTTTAACGCTTCCATGGGCGTCAGGGAGTGTCCATATTTGCCACCGTCGTATTTTAAAGATACCCTCGCCGCAACCTCAAACTCAACCACAACCACAACCACAACCGCAATCTCAACCACAACCACAACCACAACCGAAATCTCAATCTCAAAACTCATACTCATCTCATACTCTTTTCACACTGACCATTACTCTTTTCCACACCGACTGACACCCACATGCATGTACCACTGACCCCATATGAATGTCATGAACTTAAAACATAAGCAAAACGCTGAATTAAAGGAAGAACGCGCGTACGGGGATTGATAAGTCATAATACAATGCTTTAAATCATTCAAACATAACCAATAGAGTTCTGATTAACTAAAATTTCCCAAACAGAACTTCAACAGTACTAAAAAGTTGGACCAAACAGTCCCTTAACAGAAAACAGACAAAAACAGAAACTGCCAGAATTCGCGCGCGCGGGCCGCTCGCGCGACTGGTCGCTCGCGCGGGCCGCTCGCGCGATATGCCCATTTTTCATTTATATATAAACTTTTCTATCTGCCTGAAATAGCCAAGGTCGCACGCACGGATCACTCGCGCGAAGGGATTCTTGCGCGACCCTCGCTCGCGCGACCTGCCTAAATTTCATTATATATAAAACTTTTCTGTCTGCCTGGAGACGCATGCCTCGCTCGCGCGGGCCGCTCGCGCGATTCTCGCGCGCGCGATCGTGGCGCGAGCTAATGCTGAGGCTTCATCTTCTTCGTGGAGAATGCCCTGTTTCAGATTTTCAGGGGTCTTTTGACCCATTTTGCAATTCTAAAGCATATAGGACATATAGTATATGGATCTCTTCGGTTTTTCACAAGGATTAAGAATCCATTATCAATTTAACATGATTCAATCTATAACTCTCACATTTTATGAAATTTTAATAGATGACAAAATTTCATTTTCAATATACTTTGTGGCATGAACAAATTAGGCTCTATAACTTGAACCGTATACTCTATATACTATAATCTTTGATATTCAACTCTTAAAACGGATTTAGATTAAGTCTTGAAAATCTTGATTTCAAGCTATGAAATTCATACGTGAAATCAACCATGGTGTTTTACAAAATTAAGCAAATACACAGTAATTAAACATGTAATTACATTCTTAGTGAGTTAGTAATACTCACTGGTAATATAGATAGAAGAAATTGGTTGAGAAAGAATCCAATAAGAAATCGAAATGGACTCCAAGCTTCCAAGCTATTGGCTATGGAGATAAGAGTTCTTCCCTCTCTAACTCTCTGTGTTTTAACAATGTGCAGGAAGTAAAGTGTGTAGATGATATATAGAAGATCAAAACTTGGGGGCCAAGAACTTTCTCTAATACTCTACAAATTGGTTTTGATTTTTAATTAACTAAAGGCTCTATATACACTGATATTTACATACGTATTAATATATACACAGATGAGTATTAACTCATCTGCTATCCAAGAGCCAAGTATAGGGTTATAGGGGTCAATTGCAAGATGTTTGGCAATTTAGCTTATGGCACAACAATTACACATACAAGCTAAACATTCCCAAACATTGCCTTATTCAATGATGAGTTGCCATAATTAGAAATAAAGCAATTGTCCAATCAGTCACTTCCAAAATCTGTGGAAGCTCCCACAGCGTGGACAATTTTGAACATAAACTGGTATTTTCAGGGCGCGGTGTTCATCCCAAAAATACAGAAAATTCATTTTACTGTATGAAATAGTTTTTTGGTTTTATAAAAATACAGTTTAATTTAAAAGAAAACATTTCCACCGTTTTGAAATACAGTTTTGAAATTCCACACAGATATTACTAATTTTTGTAAAATTGCAGTTTGGCCCCAAAAAGAATTTCAATCATGAAATAAAACAAGAAATTAGTTTTAACATATAAGAATTGTAAATAAAAATGAGATTAACAATACAGATTAATCATGGAAATTCAAATTGAATTTAAATATGTCAAATGCAATTACAAGAAATTAAATGAAAATGCAGGTTATTACACCCTTCCTCCCTTAAACAGGATTTCGTCCCCGAAATCAAGACTAACTAGTCATGAAATAACTCCGGGTACTTCTTCCTCATATCAGCTTCAACTTCCCACGAGGCTTCGTTCTCGTCATGGTGGTTTCACTGAACCTTCACCAACGGAATGTCCTTATACCTCAGCTTCTTGATACTCTGATCCAAAATCTTCACAGGTCTCTCCTTGTAAGAAACGTTATGACTCGTCTCAATGTCGTCATAACTAACCACATGCGAGGGGTCTCGTATGTACTTTCTCAGCATACTCACATGAAATACATTGTGAACCCCAGACATCTTTGGTGGTAGCGCCAGTCGATAAGCTACTTTCCCGACACGTTCCAAAATCTTGAACGGTCCGATGAAACGCGGAGCTAACTTCCCTCTCTTGAGACCGAAGCGTACTACTCCTCGGGTCGGTGAAACCTTAAGAAGTACGTGATCTCCAACACTGAATTCCAAATCTTTCCGACGTCGATCGGCATAACTCTGATACCGACTCTGAGCGGTTCTCATTCTCTCCTTGACCAAAGAAATTTTCTCGTTGGTTTCTCTAACCAAATCTGGTCCCAACAATTCTGTGTCTCCGACTTCTGCCCAACACAACGGAGAACGACATGGTCGTCCGTACAATGCTTCGAACAGAGCCATACCGATACTCGTGTGATAACGTTGTTATAGGCAAATTCAACCAACGGCAAGTGTGTTTCCCAAGATTCTTCAAAATCGATCACACAAGCCCTAAGCATATCCTCCATGACCTGATTAACACGCTCAGTTTGTCCATCTGTCTGAGGGTGAAAAGCAGTACTCATCTTGAGCGAGGTTCCCATAGCTTCTTGCAGACTTTTCCAAAATCCAGAGGTGAAACGTGCGTCACGGTCTGACACAATCGACACAGGTGCACCGTGAAGCCACACAACTTGTTGTATGTACATCCGGCTCATCTTCTCTACCGGGTAAGTCATACTATAAGGGATGAAATGAGCTGATTTAGTCAATCGGTCCACGATTACCCAAATGGCGTCATGATTCTGCTGCGATCGAGGCAATCCTACTACAAAATCCATCGTAATGTGCTCCCACTTCCAACCAGGAACAGGTAGCGGTTGCAACAATCCTGAGGGTCTCTGATGTTCGGCTTTGACTTGCTGACACGTCAAACACTTGGATACAAAATCGGCCACGTCCTTCTTCAAACCTTCCCACCAAAAATTTCTCTTCAAATCTTTGTACATCTTCGTTCCTCCCGGGTGAACTGTATACCTTGATTTATGTGCTTCTTCCAGGATATCCTTCCTTAGCTCTCCATCACCTGGCACACATAATCTATTTCTGCACCGATATCCTCCATCGACTCCCACTTTCCATTCTGTTGGGTCTTTTTCTGACATCTTCACGAACCATGCCTGAAACTTCTCATCTCCTTTCTGAGCTCCAATAATGCGGTCGATAAGAACAGGCTGTAGGATAAGACATTCGAACAATTGTCCTTCTCCTTCTTCAGCACTCTGTACATCGAACTCTGCCAAAGTCTCCAAAGCTCGCCACTCTCTAACCATTAAGGAGGCGATCGTCTCACGAGTCTGTCGACTCAACGCATCGGCGACCACATTAGCTTTACCGGGGTGGTATTCCAATGTGAAGTCGTAATCTTTGATCAATTCCATCCATCTGCGCTGCCTCATGTTCAACTCTTTCTGTGTGAACAAATACTTCAGGCTCTTGTGATCGGAGAATAAATCAAACTTCTCACCGTAGAGATAGTGTCTCCAAATCTTGAGTGCAAATACTACGGCTGCCAATTCCAAATCATGAATAGGATAGTTCAACTCATTCGGCTTCAGCTGTCTGGATCCATAGGCTATAACTCTGTCATCTTGCATAAGTACACACCCCAGTCCTTGATATGACGCGTCACTAAAGATAGTGAACTTCTCATCAGGCTTGGGTATTGCTAGTACCGGCGCGGTAGTGAGTCTCTCTTTCAACTCTAGAAAGGCGCGCTCATGCTTCTCTAACCACTCAAACTTCAAATTCTTCTTCGTCAATCCAGTCAATGGTGCGGCTATTTTAGAGAATCCCTCAACAAATCTCCTGTAATAGCCTGCGAGTCCAAGAAAACTTCGAACTTCTGTAGGGTTGCTCGGCCTAACCCAGTTTGACACAGCGTCGGTCTTGGACGAATCCATTGAAATTCCTTGAGATGACACCTTGTGTCCCAAAAATTTCACTTCTTGCAACCAGAACTCACACTTACTGAACTTGGCATACAAGTGGTGGTCCTTAAGCGTTTGCATTGCGATTCGTAGATGTTGCTCGTGCTCTTCTCCTGACTTAGAATAGATCAAAATATCATCTATAAAGACGATGACAAACTGATCTAAATAAGGCTTGAACACTCTGTTCATCAGATCCATGAACACTGCCGGGGCGTTCGTCATTCCAAACGGCATCACCAGGAATTTATAATGACCATATCGGGTTCTGAAAGCAGTCTTAGGTATGTCTTCCTTTCGTACCCTCAACTGATGATATCCCGACCTTAGGTCTATCTTAGAAAATGTCGTAGCTCCTTGTAGTTGATCAAACAAATCGTTAATCCGCGGTAAGGGATACTTTTTCTTGATAGTCACACGGTTCAATTCTCTGTAGTCGATACACAGCCTGAGCGTCCCGCCCTTCTTCTTCACGAATAACACTGGTGCTCCCCAAGGCGATGTACTTGGACGTACAAAACCTAGGTTCTCGAGCTCTTGAACTTGTTCCTTCAATTCCAACAGTTCTGTGGGGGCCATTCTGTAGGGAACCTTGGTAATCGGTACGGTACCCGGTATAAGCTCAATATAGAACTCTATACTTCTCTCGGGCGGTAGACTAGAAACATCTTGAAATACTTCTTCGAAGTCCTTGACTACAGGTATAGATGACGCTGTCTCTGTACTGACGACTTCGAGGTTCGCCAAACATCTCGTGAGGAACATATCTCTCGAAGGGTTCCATTGAAAATCAAAGGGTTGATTCTCATTATCGGGGAATGTAATTCTCTTCCTCGCACAATCCAACGTTGCTTGATTCTGAGATAGCCAATCCATTCCTAGGATTATGTCGAACTCCTTCATCGATAGGACAATCAACCTTGCAGGGATTTCACGGTCTCCTAGCCGTAGAGGACAATCCTTGCATATGTGTCCTAATCTGACTGCAGCTCCTAGTGGCGAAGTAGCCTTCAAAGCTTTCTCTAAGCGATGAGGTAAGATACCCAATCTCTGAATTGTATTAACAGATATGAACGAAAGAGCATCACCCGTATCAAATAACACTTTAACATGAGAGTTAAATAGAGTTAATGTACCTTCCACTGCTTGTTGATCAGGTTGAGATTCTCCATAATTTCCTTCTTCATACGCAGTTCCATCATATCCAGCGGCATCCGGGATAATAGCATTCAAACGAGTCTGACCCTGTTGACCATAAGTCACCTGCTTAGGAGCAGTGCAGAACCTACTGATGTGACCTGGTTCACCACAGTTGAAGCAGACTATCCCTTGCTGGGCAGCACGCCTTGGTGCCTTGCAATCACGAGCCAGATGTCCAGGGTTGCCACAGTTGAAGCACTTTCCACTACTACTTCCTTCTCCTACTCGGGGTTGAGTCGGATAGGTAATAGCCTGGGTCTTCTTGCTTCCGTCGAAATTCCTCTTCTGCCCTTGGGTACGGTTCATTGGTGGTCTATTCCCAAAATTACCCCTTTGAGGCGGTCGGAATTCAAATTATTTTTGGCTCACTCAAGCATTCTCTTCCAGATCGGTAGCCAAACCAACAAGTCCTTCAAATGATTTATCTAGGTGGCCGAGAGACAGGCGACGAATTTGCGGTGTCATCCCTTGGTTATACTTACGGATCTTCTTCTCCTCAGTATCAACCAGGTGTGGGGCAAACCGAGATAGTCTTTCGAACTGTGTGGTGTACTCTTGCACCGACTTGGTTCCTTGCGACAGGTCCATGAATTCCTTCTCTCTTCTATGCCTCTCCGTAGCCGGGAAGTACTTCTCCAAAAATCTCCCTTTGAATGCAGTCCACGTCATTCCCATTGCAGCTCCATTCCCGATAGTAGCTATGACCGAATCCCACCAATCTGCGGCAGCATCGGTCAACTGAAACGTAGCCAATCTCCTCTTGTCCATCTCGTTGCACTGGACAGCCTCGAACATACGGTCCATCTGTCTTAACCATTGCTCGGCCTTCCAGGGTTCTGCTGTACCCGCAAACTGCTTGGGTCTTAGTGCACGGAATCTCTCCAACAGTTTGTCTCCAGTCTGGTGGTCTCGTCGGTTTTCATTCTGATTACTAACCCTTTTGAGACGTCTAATGAAAGCTTCAAATATTCCTGTGGGATCGGCGGCCTCAGGTGCTCCCTCGATTAAATTCCTGTTCCTCCTTAGTCCTCCAGCCATTCTATGCATGATAGTGGTAGTAGAATGAGAAACATGCATGCAACAGTTCTATGAAGCAATTTAAATGACAACAATATCCAAAAGAGTATATTATATATATAACTTCTGTCAAGTAGATACAAAAAACATGTATGGTCAGATCAATGCCTACCCTATCTGTATGGGTTAGGACGCATGCAAGAGTTAATGTTACAAAAATGGGGTCATTGCCCTTCACTCTAATGCATGTAATTACAGTTGCAAAAAGAGATAGAGCTAATAGTCAAAACAGGCAATATATTCAAGGCGTTATCTAAACGGTCAATCATCGCCGTAGGTAGCCATCAACAGATCAAGCGAGTCGGTCTGATGAAAATGCTGAACATGAGAGGGGCCTGCCCCAAAGTTACAGCTATGAGAGGTCATCAATGAAGCAAGTCCAGGGGCATCTGCCTCAGGCAAGGCTGGCTCAAGTGCAAGTGCCTCCTCAAGGTCGACTGCAAAGTCGTCCCAACCCAAGCCATCCTCCTCGTAAATAGAAGCGAGCACAATATCAACGTCACAGTCATCCTCAGTAGCTGGGATGACAGGTGGAGGCATCTCTAGCTGTGCAAGGTGAGCCTGCACGACCTGAACTTCCAAAGGCAAATAGAAGGCATCGCTATTAACCAAGCGAACCATCTCAACGAGTACTAAGCGCTGGATCTCTATGAAGTAAAGAATCTCGAGGCGAGCACGGGACAGGTCGACCAGTCCTAATATGTGAATCTGATGCCAGAGATCTAACTCGACGGTAGCAGCTGCACGCTGCCCAACAGCAGTGAAATAAAGGGTCGCCGAAGCTGGCACTATCGCTCCCACAGTAACCCAATGCCCTCCAAAAGCATCCGGTACAAACAGGGGCTGAGCTGGATCCATACCTGAAAAGGTACTACTTAAGTCAGAACAAAGATAATCTTAGGCGTTTGGGTTCTGAATCTATCCTCCCTGTCGTATCATCGGGTGTGTAACACTTAATGGAATCTGGAATCGGGTCTATACTGGTAAACCCTAACCTGGCTAAACTATCTTGAGATAAATAATAACCTGGCTCTGATACCACTAAATCCTGTCACACCCCGACGTAGCATAAATAAGGAAAGCATTTAATTTCCTTTATGGACCCGTAGGTCGCGACAGTTTGAAAGATCGATTCCGTCCCAAACGTCAAACAACAAAACATAATAATCAGAGTAGAGCAATCAAAGCTTACAAATTATTTTCTAACTTAATAAATATTACAGCACTGGGTCATCTAAAGGCACAGACCGCCTTGAAACAAAACTATATCTTAGTGTCTATTACAGTCATCCTTAAAAACAAAAACCAGTTCATAACTTAAAACAGGTAAACTTAAAGCATATAATAAGTAAACAGTTTCCTCATTCCGAAAGCAGCCATTCTCAATTAGCATAGTCGTATGATTCCTCCTGGTTATAACCTGAAAAGCCTGAACACGAATGTCCAGGACGTATCAACGTCGTCAGCTTCAAGAAGCTGGTGAGTATTAAAAACATATCTTTGAATGTAAAACATACCCATTTACCTTTTTCCATTTTCAATTAGTAAAATCAACCGCTAAACCGTAGAAAGAATTCATTTTATAAAAACAACAAGGAATATATTAAAAGTCGTTCATTCGTAAAAACAGATACTCATGTATGAGACAATGCACCACACTCATCTTGCCGAGTCTTTTCTCTCGACAGCCACCACAACCCACTATCTTACTCCTGGTATCTTTGAAACACTAAGATAGCCACACTTTAGCAACGGGGCGCCAGGGAGTGTCCAGTTTGCCTCACACTTTGGTCCGGGGTACCAGGGAGTGTCCATTGCCTCACACTTTGAATACCTAAACCGCCATGCAAATACCGGAGCAACCTCACGCAGTATCCAGACTCGGGTATCAGGGAGTGTCCGTGGGCCACACTTTAGCACTACCATGGGTGCCAGGGAATGTCCAAGTTCGGCGTCACACACTTTAACGCTTCCATGGGCGTCAGGGAGTGTCCATATTTGCCACCGTCGCATTTCAAAGATACCCTCGCCGCAACCTCAACCACAACCACAACCACAACCACAACCACAACCGCAATCTCAACCACAACCATAACCACAACCGCAATCTCAATCTCAAAACTCATACTCATCTCATACTCTTTTCACACTGACCATTACTCTTTTCCACACCGACTGACACCCACATGCATGTACCACTGACCCCATATGAATGTCATGGACTTAAAACATAAGCAAAACGCTGAATTAAAGGAACAACGCGCGTACGGGGATTGATAAGTCATAATACAATGCTTTAAATCATTCAAACATAACCAATAGAGTTCTGATTAACTAAAATTTCCCAAACAGAACCTCAACAGTACTAAAAGGTTGGACCAAACAGTCCCTTAACAGAAAACAGACAAAAACATAAACTGCCAGAATTCGAGCGCGCGGGCCGCTCGCGCGACTGGTCGCTCGCGCGGGCCGTTCGCGCGATATGCCCATTTTTCATTTATATATAAACTTTTCTATCTGCCTGAAACAGCCAAGGTCGCGCGCGCGGATCACTCGCGCGAAGGGATTCTCGCGCGACCTGCCTAAATTTCATTATATAGATAAAACTTTTCTGTCTGCCTGGAGACGCATGCCTCGCGCGCGCGGGCCACTCGCCCGAAGGGTCGCTCGCGCGGGCCCCTCGCGCGATTCTCGCGTGCGCGATCGTGGCGCGAGCTGATGCTGAGGCTTCATCTTCTTCGTGGAGAATGCCATGTTTCAGATTTTCAGGGGTCTTTTGACCCATTTTGCAATTCTAAAGCATATAGGACATATAGTATATGGATCTCTTTGATTTTTCACAAGGATTAAGAATCCATTATCAATTTAACATGATTCAATCTATAACTCTCACATTTTATGAAATTTTAATAGATGACAAAATTTCATTTTCAATATACTTTGTGGCATGAACAAATTAGGCTCTATAACTTGAACCGTATACTCTATATACTATAATGTTTGATATTCAACTCTTAAAACAGATTTAGATTAAGTCTTGAAAATCTTGATTTCAAGCTCTGAAATTCATACGTGAAATCAACCATGGTGTTATACAAAATTAAGCAAATACACAGTAAATAAACATGTAATTACATTCTTAGTGAGTTAGTAATACTCACTGGTAATATAGATAGAAGAAATTGGTTGAGAAAGAATCCAATAAGAAATCCAAATGGACTCTAAGCTTCCAAGCTATTGGCTATGGAGATAAGAGTTCTTCCCTCTCTAACTCTCTGTGTTTTAACAATGTGCAAAAAGTGAAGTGTGTAGATGATATATAGAAGATCAAAACTTGGGGGCCAAGAACTTTCTCTAATACTCTACAAATTGGTTTTGATTTTTAATTAACTAAAGGCTATATATACACTGATATTTACATACGTATTAATATATACACAGATGAGTATTAACTCATCTGCTATCCAAGAGCCAAGTATAGGGTTATAGGGGTCAATTGCAAGATGTTTGGCAATTTAGCTTATGGCACAACAATTACACATACAAGCTAAACATTCCCAAACATTGCCTTATTCAATGATGAGTTGCCATAATTAGAAATAAAGCAATTGTCCAATCACTCACTTCCAAAATCTGTGGAAGCTCCCACAACGTGAACAGTTTTGAACATAAGCTGGTATTTTCGGGGCGCGGTGTTCATCCCAAAAATACAGAAAATTCATTTTACTGTATGAAATAGTTTTTTGGTTTTATAAAAATACAGTTTGATTTAAAAGAAAACATTTCCACCGTTTTGAAATACAGTTTTGAAATTCCACACAGATATTACTAATTTTTGTAAAATTGCAGTTTGGCCCCAAAAAGAATTTCAATCATGAAATAAAACAAGAAATCAGTTTTAACATATAAGAATTGTAAATAAAAATGAGATTAACAATACAGATTAATCATGGAAATTCAAATTGAATTTAAATATGTCAAATGCAATTACAAGAAATTAAATGAAAATGCAGGTTATTACAACATGTCTCAGCCCCATCATGTTTGCAAACTTAATAAGGCCCTCTATGGCCTTAAACAAGCTCTCAGAGCTTGGTTTTCCACATTCTCAACATTTCTGACTCAACGTGGATTTGTCAACAGCAAGGCTGATCCCTCTTTATTTGTTCAACATCGCTCCAATCATATTATCATCCTTCTTGTATAAGTGGATGACATTATCATTACAGGTAGCAATCCCTCTCTTATTACTGAGTTTGTCACATCCATGAAGACATCCTACTCTATAAAGGACTTGGGTTCCATGCATTTCTTTCTAGGTATTGAAGTCAAATCTACTTCAAATGGACTTTGTTGACTCAAAGCAAGTATGCTTCAGAACTCTTAGCTAAGCTTCACTGCTTCTCCTAATATAGCTAATGTGTTCCCTCCTTCACTCCCTACACTAATCCACTTCTCTATAGAACTTTAGTCGGGTCTCTGTATAGGGTCTCTCCTATGCAGTCAACTGGGTTTGCTAACATGTACAAAATCCACTCAATTCTCATTTTCAAGCTGTCAAACGAATCCTTAAATATATGAAAGGTACTCTACATCATGGTCTGGCATTTACACATACACACACCCTAGAAAAATGAGTAGGGGGTGGGACCCAACACATCACCCAACACCACCCCCCTCCCCCCTTTTTATCCCTCACGTCTCTCTCTCTCTCTCTCTCTCTCTTTCTCTCTCTCTCTCTCATTCTCCTTCTATTTTTTTTTCTTCTTCTCTCTCTCTCTCTTTCTCTCTTTATATTGGAGCACCAAAAACCCCCAAATTACTTCAACCTAAAACCCCAAGATTGAAGCCTCTACAAGCAAGATTGGGCCAAGGCTTAGAGAAGGGTTATTATTCCTCTCATCAAGGGCTTCAACCTAGTGTATTTTATTTCCTCCATTGGTGCTCAAGAACTCAAGGATGGGCTAGGCAAGACAAGGGGCTTCTTTGGTATTCTTAACTTTTTTAATCTTCTTGAAGATTATTGGGTCTCTTTTTCAAGAACACAAGGTAGGATTTTATTATCTTGCTATACTATGGAAACCATATCTAGAGTTAATTTGTGTTTTGATGCTAGAAATTGTGGGAGTTAAATTAAACTAGTAAGTACCCATCCCTATGTTGTGTTGAAATGATAAATGATATATATATATACATATATATATATATATATATATTCCTACATATATAATTATGTGTCAAGTTGATTATTTGCTTTAGTTTGCCCTAAATGTTTAATTGCTACTTGTTTGCCAATTTGGGGGTAAAAAGCATGTTTAGTTGTTAACTACTTGTGTATTTAATCCTTCAATGAAAATATGTTAAGGATGTATAGTTGTTGGTTTGAAGATTTAGAGACTTAAATGTTTAAGTTCCTACTTGATGTAAAGTGTAAACTAGGTTGTTGGTTGACTTGAATGTTCTTGAAAGCCTAAAATTCATGTTGTGAAGTTTCTTTGACGATATAAAAACCATGTCGAAATATTGTGGAATATTCATCTCTTTATTATCAATTAATGCCCGTTGATATTAAATCTTGATTTAAAAATACTGATTTCAATCATATGTATGGGCATTGGCATTGGAATCAAGAGATTCAAAGCATTGTGGCCAAATAAGCAAAACTCATATCACGGCATGACAAGTGTATTAGAAATCCCACGAGGGGATAAATCCCAAAAAAGAGATTAATGATAAAAGTAAAAATCCGGGTGTGGGTTTTGAGGTGAGACAGGGTGGACGTACCTAAGAACGTGCCAAACTCCAACTTATGGCCGACTAGCTATCGGAAGGTTGGTATGCTACATTCCCAATGGGGGGGGGGGGGGGGGGGGAGTGGCTCACAGTTCGGTACCGAGGCGAGTGATCATAGCATGCATGGCCTATGGGCTTTCTTCACTTGCATTTGCCGCGATGGCATTCATAGCACCACATTTTATCTTTAGTTATGGAAATAGTATGTCTCTATAATTCTTCCTACGAGCCGTCGTTCTCATAAAAACGACAAACCATTTTTTCAGGTTTTATTAAGTTGGCCAAGGCCCAAGAGTTACTAGATGCGTGAAGTCGCACCTTGAAGATTTCTTTCAAGAAGAATATTAGTTTTGAAAATGTTTTAAACTTCTATTTTAGTTTGAAAAGAAATTGTAATAGATTTGAATCTCCTAGTTCAATTTATTTATTCATGTTGATTCGGACACTTTTTAGTCCTATAACTTAGATTTTTTTTTAAATCATGTTCATATTGATTCGGATGTACCGTTGTTCCTTTGAGTCGTTTTGGTAAGTTTATAGCATGGCTACACAGGTTCTATACTTGGAAAATTTCTAAAACTTCTAAACTTTCGAAATCTAATTTGGTTATACTTAGCCTGTGGATAGTCTATGGGAAAAATACTGCTTTTGATTTCTAAGGGACTGCTTGGTTGTAAATTCTCAAACCTTGATTTCATAAAAACTTTCAATCAAACCTCGTCTTCTTTTCTCCCACTCTCGATACTTCTTATTTTTGTCATTTAAAAATTATTTGAAAACGAGTAATGTTGATGGATCCTATTTGACCCGTTTGGTCCTCATGGGTCAATTCTTGACTTTTGATTTTTCTTTGGAATCCACGTAGGATTGCTTTGTGATTTTTTGCACTATTTGGTTGGTCCACGTAGGATCTCTCCTTCTTCTTAAACTCTTTCTTTGACTTTTTAAGCCGCTACGTGTCGTGGATTTTGGGGCGTTACAGTAAGTAAATGAAGAATCAAAACCCCCCAAAAGCCATCTATGACAGTATATAACTATGCATGATACCCACACACATATATGATATATATAGATATATAGATGTATGTATCACATCATTAGTGTAGCAAGATATGCGCACAAGTTCAAAAGACCCCGCATAGACTGATTCTAAATTCTTAAAACACCAAGGTCGAAGGACTTCCAAATTAGAGAGTTAAAAGGGGATCTAAGATTAAGAAATCACAGAAAAAAAAAAAAAAAAAAAAAAAAAACCACATAAGTTAAAGTTGTCCAATTAAACCCATAGAGAAGAACTCCTTCCCGAAATCAGATACACAATTAAGAAAAGGGTTATATCTTACCTTTAGATGTTACTTATGACAGATAGTATCTTCATAACTGTGAATTAAGCACATGCCACGTGGTCATTAGGGATGGTGAGGATGGTAATTAGACAAAGAAAAGCTGGGAAAGAGAAACAAAGAGAGCTATTTTTACTTTTTAATTTTTTCGATTCCATCTTTGTGTGTGATTGTTGGGCTAAATTTAGCATTCCTCATGTTTGGTCAAGAAACAAGAGTCTTTTAAGACAGTTTTGATAATGAATTTCATTGATGATTGTTTGAATTTCCAATTTCATGTAGAATTTGTTGTTGGGTAGTGTGATGTTAAAAAAAAAAGGGTTCAAGGAACATGGGGTTTCCCCTGTCCGGAGGTTCCCTCCCCATGGATATGTGGAGTAGTTGCACACCCCATGTAACACAAAGTTGATGCTAAAGTTGAAACATATCCGGATTGCTTCCCAGCTACTTTACACCATCAATATTGTTAACACCTAAAGTTGATGCTGTATTTGAATTTAGTTAAAGAAAAAGATGTTTTTTTTATTTGAAGTACTTCAAAGTTTTCCCTGTAGCTTCTATCACTTTCCTTCTCACCCCTAAATAAACTCTCCCTATTCTGCCATTAGCAGTAAGTCTCTATCTCAATAAGTTTGCACTCCTACTAATCAGATATTGATTCTCTCGCTCTCAATTTTATAGTATCTCAATTGACACGCTGTAAAAGTTTGCAGAATGGAGGAAATTTGTGAACATTTTTTTTAACGGGTATGTTTATGCGGGTCTATTAAATCTCACATGTACTACTCTCCTTCTGAAAAAAGCACCTATGAATTTACTCTCACTTATTAAAAAACCCATTGATTTGAATTATGCATGTTCTCTTTAGTCCCATGTTTTTTTTTTTGTTTCAAATTAAAACACTTTCAACATCTTCGTTGCAGTTTGCAAATTCCTAAGCTAACACAACCTTTTGCTGCTAAAAAACCTCGCCAAATGAGAACACTAAAACTCAGATGAGACGGGAACTAGTATTTAAGAAATTTTGAAACCTAATAAACTAAAAGGAAACAAAATAAAACCTTTCAGTTATCACTAACAGTAACTAAACCAAATATGTTGGAACTATATGCTACAAAAAGCGAGTAAAGGGTTTGAGTTGAAGCCTAATTTAATCTTTGTACTTTGTATTATCTATGAGTCAGGCAAGTAAACTTTTATACATTCCAATTTTGACAGTGTCTCAATAGATTTTCTTATGTACTTAGTATTCTTTCCGAATTGAAGACATTGCTTTGCATTTTTGCTTTTCGGAACAAACACTAGATATGGACTTCTCTTCTTGCTTTTGCGACTCACAAATCTCATACAAGGCATCGGTGGCTTTGGTTTAAAATATGCAACAATGAGTACAGACGGTGTGCAATGGCTAAAGCTTATGATAGCATCACGTAATTGCTTATGAGATTGTTTTTTATTTTCACGGAAAATATTATGAATCTGCTAAATTTGAGTCTTAAAGTCTAATTGATGGTGGAGCTTTAGCCGAATCAGTCTTGATAGTTAAAAAAAAAATGTTAATGGGGTTATGAAAGGATGTCTTGATTGCTCTTCATTTGTATTCTTGAAAACAATTTTAAGAGTATCTTACCTTATTACTTTACAGCAAAAAGGTGTAGGCCTTTAAAAGCGGCAGTAGGTCATTTTTTGGAGAAGTAAAAATTGTGTGAAAATAGAGAGTTCTAGATATTTAATGGATTCGTCACGGAAAAGAAAAGAAAATAGGGAGATTGCCTATATTTTTTCCCCTATCAATAAATATTGTAGATTGTCAATTCAATGTACTGAAATCTCTTCTTCTCCTGTTGATAAATCTTACCTTTTCTGGTTGCATTTGAGAATTGAAACCTCTATGTTTTCCAATGAAATCTTCTTTTATATAGGTATTGGATATATGGCACGTTGGAAAGATTGATTTGTGGCAATGGCAAGAATAATGGCCATGCTCTATTTTTTTGATGATGTAGTACTATTCTATTGTGATTAGGCATTTTGACCAACGCAGTCTCTCTGTTTTTATTTTCTAATTGATGCCCCGCCTTAGCGGTTATGAAGTTTTTTCCACCAGTTTTATTCTCTTATAAAGATGGTTATTGATAACTGTACCATTAATATATATCCATTCATATTGGCTTCTGTATATTTCATAACTTGGTGATTTTATTTGTATTGTTCCAGTCATCAGTTCGGAAAGTAGCTTTGCGGACTGGGAAGGTACATATCTTTAGCATTCAAACATTTATGGTGACTTATTAAGTTATTATCACGCATTCACATTTTTGGTTTATTCTCCTCCTCAAAAGCACAAAACCATTTAGCAATGTATGTGCTATATTTGACAAGTGACAATAATTAATGTTTCTCAAAGTTATTGTACATGAGGCTAAGAAAGCAGTGTTCCTTCTGGTTTTCAGAAGGCTATAAGCCAGCGAAGAAAGCAGTTGGGGTACAATGCTGCAATTAGTCAAATATTTACTCCTAATATTCTTTACTTTGCATGGTATTTACAAGTTGAGGTTCTTCCGAAAATGGACGATTCTTATTTTGGAGAGGGTTTCACTCTTCTCGGTGACAGGTTTGTCAGAAATATATATATATTTGCTGCAGTTTATTTTTCCTGTTGTTTCTGTAATGCAGAATCAAAAATACATCAGTGTGATTATAGTGTCATTTTACTGTTTCGTATCTGGGATCATTTGTGTGGAAGAAACAAATTCTCGCCTGTTATCTGGATTATCGTTATGCTCCAGTAATTGGATGGTAACACATGAAATGTGTCTAATTATTTTATTTTATTTTGTTTTGTTTTGTGAGAAATTATTGTATTTGCTATTGAAATTACTTTTCAGTGTTGTATGCATAATTAGTTTAGTAGCAGTTCAATTAGTGCTGTGGAACTGCAATTTGTTTCATAGTAACATTCACCCTAACGTCTTTGGTCCAATTTTGGGGGGTTTTCCCTATTCCTTTTTCTTTTTGGGTTCCTTTGGGAAATAATGAATGGAAATTTGCAAGTCTCTAAGGGTGAATGGGTTTTTAAATGACTGCTCATTTTCTCCTTTTTGATCTATTTATCCCATTCATGCGACATTGTTTGACTAAAGAATCCTGCAATCAAGCAACAATATCTTCGGTTCTTCCCCTTTTCTCTCAATATGAAGGTTCATTTATTTAGCATAGGTCTGGTTGAACTAACCATTGTTTCATTTGGTACAATGCTCTCATGCGGGGACATAAGTGCCGAGGCCTGGATTAGGCATGGTGCAACCGTGCAAACCATGTTAAGGAACGTGTCATTGAATGCCTTTTTACCAAGTGGCTGCACCTTTCCTTGCTTCAAATCTTCAGAAAAATTTGAGTGAGGAACATATCGTCATCTTCGTTTATCGTGTGACACAATTGTTGTAAAACTTCTTTAATTTCGTATGTTAAAGACTTAAGATAGGAACAAATTCTAACAGTATGATACTTCTGTGACTTTCACTGTTGAGTAATGCTCTGCTTCCCAAATAGGAAACCAAAGTTGTAACCTTTTACAACTGAACAATTTTTCCAATAAAGAGTTTGTAACGATATTTACAGTGCCTACGTTTAGTTATTTTCTACATACAAAGTTGCTATACTATTGGATACTTTTCCAGATATTTTTACATTTGATGATTTTCTAATCAAGCTCTGTTATTTACTGATATTCTATTTATTCGCTCTCAGGAAAACAGATTGGCACCATTGCCAAAATGGTTGTCCGATATTCTTCAAGGTAACGTTCACAATTTTTGATAGTTTTGTGTTTGTATTTGTTGATTCTTGAATTGCCCAAAATCATTTCGCATTCCCTTTGTCTGGTTTAAGTTGGCAAAAATGAACAGGCAGTGTCTACTGATTGATAATTTGGTGTCTCAATTTATTGTCCAATGATTTGTTGGTTTTGACATACAATATTTTCATGCCTTTTGTTTCCCCCTCTTTTGCTTCATTTTCATGTTGTGTCAACCTCCATTTATGTGACTAATATTCTGTACAATATAAAAACTATCGGCTGAGTGAGCGCGTGTAATTGCCCATAGCAAAAAAAAAAAAAAAAAATCCACAAAAACTATTTGGCTTTTTCCTGCACCGAGTAATGAAGATATAATTGTTAAACTAATCTAACTAATATGTTCATATCACTATGCTTAATTTTGAATGGATGTTATGACAAATTTATCTTATAATTACCTTCATGGAATTTAGTTGTTAAAAGTTAACATGTGTTAAATTACTTGCAATTAGACTAATACAGCACGGGGTTATCGATTAGTTGTTATATAAGAGCAGCTCCATTGTGTATGCTAGTGGGTCAGATGTCAACAAATATGTATATTGTACTTCCAATGTATATGTACAGGGCCGGCCTTGAGGCCATACCCTGAAGTGATCGCATGGGGCCTCATATTTAGGCCTATTTTCTTCTAATTTTTTTCTTAATTTCTATGCAACTTATCATTTTAAGGCCTATTTGTTTCTAATTTCTTCCTAATTTTTATGAAAACTTAGTACAGAGGCCTCATTTTTTAGGCCCCTTTGAAAGTTTGCTTGAGGCGATCTCAGACAATTTTTGTCATCTCATGAGCGGTCCTGTATATGTTAACTTTGCCTTTAATAATGTCAGATACTAAGTTGTTCTCTAAACTGTCCAATGAGCGTACATGTTGCAAGACTCCCACAAATCTCTATTAGAAAATGTTATAAAATAACATATAGTCTTTACTTCTTCTTTTTATATTATTTTTGAATGATGTTATGTACACATAAAGTGTGCACATAAAGATCTGGATCATTCACAGACTTGCGCAGCATTGCAATTCCAGTGGTTTCCATAGAATACATTTGAACGTTTTCACATGGCGTTCAAACTTCAAATGGCTCACTGGCCATTTGAACAGTATTCGTGTTTGCTTATTTGGATTTCACTTTCTTGTAGATTTTGGGGCGCGCACACACATGCACAAACACACACACACACACATATATATATATATATAGATTCAATGTTACAGTGAATCTAAGATTCACATTTTAGTGTCAAAAAAGTGTACAATGCTTAATAAGAACGAATAACTATTTAACACAAGTTTTATACAATATCAAGACTCAAAATGTCGCAAATTTTTCACTTAAAACTTAAATTGTCAAGATTATGAATCGGAATTGTATTGAATCGTGAATCATATCGCATTGTATGCAACTCAAATCGATACGTAAGAATCATGAAATTCTGATAAACATGTATGTATTTAGGCGGGGAACTTTAAATGAGTGTGTGACTGTGTGAGAGAGAGTTGTGGTAATTGGATGGTTACTCTTATGATAGGATTTGTGACTTTTGAGACTCCCATTTGTAATCTGCATCTTAGATTTTAGTGTATTTCTTCGCTGTTGCCTATGGAAGTATATGCATCTTGCCCAACCACATAAATTTATGTTCTTACTAACAGGGGCGTAGATCAGCTGGCAAAGGGGTTGTTCTAGCTTAGCCAAGGTCTTGAGTTCGAGTCTTGAGTAAAGTTTTGGGTAATTAAATTCTTGTCGGGAGAGCTTTGTCGTCCTAACGGATCCTACCCGACTCGATCCGAATTAATCGGAACCCAATTTAATTCCGAATACCGAAGATCCAGACCAAAAATAAATAAATTTATGTTCTTGCTCATATTCATAATGGCGTCCATGGACGTTAAAGGTTATTGGAGTATGTGATACAACCTAAATCAGTAGGCTGTGTCATAGAGTTCTGAGCTGCCTCTAATAGCCGATCAGCTATGACTATGAGGCTAGACGTGGAATTTAAACATTAGTTGGGCAGAACTATTTAGCATCTCATAATGTTATTTATGAATTTCAACATCAAATTCCAAAACCTTTATACAAAATAGCCAACCTTTGTTGACTTTTTGGCATATCTAATGGATAATTTTATGAACGTAATTTTTTGTGCACAATTTTAAAAAATATGTTTATTTTTGTCGTGTCACTTCTGTATTATTTTGGTGTTCACTGATATCGTAGAAGAGAGAGATATTTTTTTGGATTGTGTACAAAAAGTTGTATACAAGTCTTTTTTTTTTTATATAACCGTGATTCGTGAATGTCCGGGTCAGCTTGCGCGCATCTCGACTAATACAAATGCAAGACCTAAAAGAGTACTCCTAGGCACTTACCGCTCGACCACTTGATCATGATTAAGTTGTGTTAGTACAAGTTGTGTACCAAATTTTATCCATATTTAATTGCATTGGTCAAAAGAATGCCACAACGGTAAAACTTTGGTTACTTAACGGGCAAGAAAAATATGGACAACTGGTTTTCGGTATATTTTATATTTTCTTTTATATTTAAATGCTATTTAAAGTTAAGTTTCAAAATTTTAATAATCAACATAGGAAGGGAATTAAGTAACCCAAAAAAATTAAATAATTTTGTTTTTATTTTTTGGGTCAATTAGATAGAAGGACAGTTTATGGTAATTGTATTGATTTAAGGACAACTAAAAAAAATGTGTATTAATAAGTCCCTCATACCGTAAAATAACCAAATTACCCTTGTAGTTTACTTTTAATAAGTTAATACAAATAAAGTCTTCAAAATAATACGATGTGACCTGTCCCATGGTTTATCGACGTTCTGAACACAATGGCGGGGTCCATTTGGCATGAAAATATTTACAAAATGACTATTTTACCCCTAAAGCTTCAAAATGTGATAACTTATTAAGATTAGACTATAATTGAACATCGTCAGGGCCTGTGATCTCACATCATTGTGAAAAATATTTTGACACCTAAAAAGTACACATATCGTAAAATGACCAAATTACCCTTAGGGCTTACTTTTGATAAGTTAATATAAATAGAGTCTTCAAATAATATGGGATGACCTACCTCAAGGTTTATTGACATTCTGGACACAATGGCCGAGTCCATTTGACTTGTAAATATTTGTAAAATGACAATTTTGCTTTTAAAACTTTAAAATGACATAACTTGTTAAGATTAAACCAGAATTGAACGCCATCAAAGCCTGTGAGCTCATATTATTATGAAGAATATTTTGACACCTAAAAAGTACATACACTGTAAAATGACCAAATTGCCCTTGAGACTTACTTTTAATAAGTTAATATAAATAGAATCTTCAAATAGCACGGGTGACCTACCTCAAAGTTCATCAACGTTCTGGACACAATGGCAGGGTCCATTTGGCTTGAAAATATTTGCAAAATTACTATTTTGCCCATGAAACTTCAAAATGCCATAACTTGTTAAGATAAAACCAGAATTGAACGTCGTCAAAGTCTATGAGCTCACATTGTTATGAAGAATATTTTGACTCCTAAAAAGTACACATACTGTAAAATGACCAAATTGCCCTTGGAGCGTACTTTTAATAAGTGAAAATAAACAAAGTCTTCAAATAACACGAGGTGACCTATTCCAAGATTCATCGATGTTCTGGACAAAATAACGAGGTCCATTTGGCTTTAAAATATTTGTAAAATAACAATTTTGCCCTTGAACATTAAAAGGCCATAACTTGTTAAGATTAAATCAGAATTGAATGTCGTCAAAGCTTATGAGCTCATATTATTATGACGAATATTTTGACACCTAACAAAGTACACCTATCGTAAAATGACCAAATTGCCCTTGTGGCTTACTTTTAATAAGTTACTATAAATAAAGTCTTCAAATGACACGGGATGACCTACCCCAATGTTCATCGACGTTCTGGACACAATAGCGGTGTCTATTTGGCTTGAAAAATATTTACAAAATGATTATTTTGCCTTTGGAACTTCAAAATATCAAAACTTGTTAAGATTAAAATTTGAATTGAAAGTCGTTATAACTTCAGAGCTCATATTATTACGAAGAATATTTTGGGACCTAAAAAGTTATGAAATTTCACCACTGTTTTGATCATTTTTTAAAACAGTGAAGAAATTTCACTACTTCTATTTATGGATGTCAAAACAGTGGACAAGGATATAATTGTCATAAATGAAAAAAATCATTACTGAAAAAATTTCAAAACTTGGTGAAATTTCACCACTCTTCAAAACATGGTGAAATTTCACCACTATAAACAAGGGTTTAATCGTCATAAGCAAAAATTCATTATTGAAAACATTTTCAAAACTTGTTGAAATTTCACCACTCTTAAAAATATGGTGAAATTTTACCACTGTGAACAGGGGTATAATCGTCATAAAAAAAATCATTTAATAATAAAAATATCAGAACTTGGTGAAATTTCACCACTCTTCAAAACTTGGTGAAATTTCACCACTTTGAACTAGGGTATAATCGTCATAAGCGAAAAAAATTATTATTGATAAAAACTTCAAAATTTGGTGAAATTTCACCCTTCTTAAAAACTTGGTGAAATTTCACCACGTTGAACAGGGGTATAATAATCGTTATAAATGAAAAACAATCATTACTGATAAAAATTTCAGAACATGGTGAAACTTCACCACTTTGAACAGGGATATAATCGTCATAAACGAAAAAAATCATTACTGATAACAATTTCAGAACTTGGTGAAATTTCACCACTCTTCAAAACTTGGAGAAATTTCACCAATTTGAACAAGGGTATAATCGTCATAAGCAAAAAAAATCATTATTGATAAAAACTTCAAAATTTGATGAAATTTCACCCCTCTTAAAAACTTGGTGAAATTTCACCACTTTGAACAGGGGTATAATCGTCATAAATAAAAAAATCATTATTGAAAAAAAATTGAAAACATGGTAATATTTCACCACTCTTTAAAACTTGGTGAAATTTCACCACTTTGAACAGGGATATAATCGTCATAAACGAAAAAAATCATTAGTGATAAAAATTTCAAAACTTTGTGAAATTTCATCACTCTTCAAAACATGGTGAAATTTCACCACTCTAAACAAGGGTTTAATCATCATAAGCAAAAGAATCATTATTGAAAAAAATTTCAAACCTTGGTGAAATTTCACCACTCTTCAAAACTTGGTGAAATTTCACCACTTTGAACAGGGGTATAATCGTCATAAACAAAAAAAATCATTTGCGAATAAAAATTTCAAAACTTGGTGAAATTTCTCCACTTGTCAAAACTAGGGGAAATTTCATAAGTTTGTACAGGGGTATAATCTTCATAAATGAAAAAAAAAACATTACTGATAAAAATTTCAAAATTTGGCAAAATTTCACCACTCTTCAAAATATGGTGAAATTTTACCACTCTAAACAAGGGTTTAATCATCATAAGCAAAAAAATCATTATTGAAAAAAATTTCAAAACTTGGTAAAATTTCACCACTCATAAAAACATGGTGAAATTTCACCACTTTGAACAGGGGTATAATCGTCATAAGCAAAAAAAATCATTTACTGATAAAAATTTCAAAACTTGGTAAAATTTCTTCACTTTTCAAAACTAGGTGAAATTTCACCAATTTGAACAGGGGTATAATCGTCATAAATGAAAAAAAAATCATTACTGATAAAATTTTTTAAACTTGATGAAATTTCACTATTTTTCAAAACTTGGTGAAATTTCACCACTTTGGACAAGGGTATAATCGTCATAAGAAAATAAAAATTAGTTTTGATAAAAATATCAAACTTGGTGAAATTTCACCACTCTTAAAACTTGGTGAAATTTTCACCACTCTTAACTAGGGTTATAATCGTCACAAACGAAAAAAAATCATTACTGGTAAAAATTTCAGAACTTGGTGAAATTCCACCACTTTGAACAAGGGTGTAATCGTCATAAGTGAAAAAAAATCATTATTGATAAAAACTTCAAATTTTGGTGAAATTTCACCCCTCTTAAAAACTTGGTGAAATTTCACCACTTTGAACAGGGGTATAATCGTCATAAATGAAAAAAATCATTATTGATAAAAATTTAAAAACTTGGTGAAATTTCACTACTCTTTAAAACTTGGTGAAATTTCACCACTTTGAACAGGGGTATAATCGTCATAAACGAAAAAAAATCATTACTGATAAAAATTTCAAAACTTGGTGAAATTTCACCATTGAAGAGTGGTGAAATTTCACCACTCTAAACAAGGGTTTAATCGTCATAAGCGAAAAATTCCTTATTGAAAAAAATTTCAAAACTTGGTGAAATTTCACCACTTTTAAAACTTGGTGAAATATCACCATTTTGAACAGGGGTATAATCGTCATAAATAAAAAAATCATTTACTGATGAAAATTTCAAAACTTGGTGAAATTTCTATACTTTTCAAAACTAGGTGAAATTTCACCACTTTGAACATGGGTATAATGGTCATAATGTATGAATAGTATACAACTAATGAACCTTAGTAAACACAATTACCATAATGAAGGACCTAAATAAAATTGTAAATATTTAGTTGTCCTTTAACGACTAGAATTCCCTAACAAGGGATTTACATCTAATTTTTCCTTATTTTTTTTACTGTTTTTCATACTAACCAAACTAACACAAATGTTCTTCTGAATGGTTTCTTTTTTCTCACTAAACTCATAAACTAAATTAGATGTTTTTTATTAATTTACATATGAGGCATATGTTAGATGCTTAATCATGCTTTGAGTCTTGTAAATTGTTCGATAGCGCAAAACATTTATTTATATAGATTTTGAAAATCAATGTACCCCCAAGAGAAAATTTTATGTCGCTGCTTATCGTGGTAAGGCTGGTAGGCCGTAGCGCTTGGTCTACATAATAATCCACAATAGCCAATCCAACCCAGGAGCTCACCCAAAATAGGCCTGATCAACTTGGGCCCAACTCAATAGTCAGTATAGAGCCCTGACTAGGGCCCAACTAATTGGGCCAACCCATGATATTTCCAAATAAACCCAAGAGCCGACCCACAATAGGCCTGACTAGCCAAAAGAGAGTCTAGCTGACCTCGAACCTTCCTAACAGAGTCCGCGTTAGGACTTTTTGGAACCCTCTAAGAGGGGGAAAAATATTCATTACAACTATTATATAATCATATATGGTATCAAAAGTCAATAAAGAGTTTGTATAAATTCATTTGACTCCCTATTTTCAGGGAAATCCTCCAACTGTGCAAAAAAATCATTCAACTGAGCAAAATTTAAAATCTGCGAGAGGGGATACAATCCTACATGGTATCACAGTAATATCCAATATTTGATCCTATGAGAGGATTTGAGGTAAAGAATGAATATCTCCAAATAAGGAAGAAACTATCGTTCGTTAAGAAGAGAATATCTTCTTGGGTAATGCTATAGGGACACAAAAGGGTCACAAAAGAGATGCTCACAAAAGGATGTGGCATCTCATGTGACAGTAGAACCCACCAGTAGAACCCATCACACTTAACTCATGGGATGCCACATGGGATGCCACATCCTTTTGTGAGTGTCTCTTTGTGATCATTTTGTGTCCCAAACATTGCCCTATTTTTTTTCTTCTTCTTCTTTTCTCCTTTTTGATAGCGAAGAGAATGTTTTCAAAGAGCTCTCATAAACCTACCATAACTCTAAACTCTCCATCTCAATAAAGGGTTAACCAGGAACGCTTTTTGACACTCTCTTGAATACTTCCATCTTAATTGACTTGATTGTCGGAGGAGACTTTGGGTCCAAATCCATCGTCTTTTTGCAAGCGTTCGAGGGAGGAGATCAAGTTTAAAGCGGGTTCATTGGGAATCTGACGTAAGTGAAATCTTTTTCCACAACATAACCAATGATAATTATTTCACAATTCCCTTTGCATTAATCTTTTAGAATCTAATTTTTAAATTAGAAAAATAATTACTCTTTCTAAAGTATTGAATTTTCACAAGGACAACACCTCATCCTGAAGTATTTTTCATCCTACTCTAAGATGTTATTGATCCATCTGTACAAGTGGACCAATCATATTTTAAAACAATTGATAAAATACCTAAAGAAAAGTATCTCCTTTTCTTTTAATTTCGCATGATTTTTTTTCTTTCTAGCATTTAATTCCAAGTTAAATTATGCACTGTAACTGTTTTGTGGTGAATTTGATAAAATGACACATGGAACAAAAGGGAAAATTTATGGGTACTAGGGGTGTTCATGGACCAATCGGAACCAAATCGACCAAACGAACTAATCTGATCGGTCGGTTTCTTGAAAATTACTCTAAGCTGAAAATCGAACCAAACGAACCAATTCAGTCGGATTTTGAAACACACAAAATAAAAAAAACGACCGAACCAACCTAACTAACCGAACAAAACTAATCGGTCGATTTTCAAAAATTACTTTAAGCTGAAAATTGAACCGAACGGACCGATTCGGTCGGTTTTGAAACACACAAAATAAAATTAAATAAATAAACAACCGATCAAACCAACTGATGAACGCCCCTAGTGGGTACTCCCAAAGTACCACATGGCAGCCTAAGGATCCTTGGCGGCACCCAAATGTGCTGCGAACTTTGCAACACCAATATGTGGTTGCCGGCACCACACTTGTATTTTTTTTGTTTTGATATTATTTGTAGAATTGAAATTTTTTGAAAAATAGTCCAGTGTCAATCAATTAATGGTGCTACCAAGTGGGCAACACCAATCTTGGCTGCCGACGATCCTTCTCCCACATGGCATATGCTTATATGCAAGCTACTAGGATGAAGTTTTCGAGTGGGACTCACGTGGCATGACCCGCACATATTGGGACCACTATATGTAGGGATATGATCCCACTTGAATGATCCACTCTCATTTAGGGGTGTATATGAGCCTAGCCGAGCTCATGTATATTTGAGCTTAGCTTGTTTTATTAAATGAGGCAGAAATTCAAAGTTGCACATAAGCTATAATCTGTTCAATAACCTTCTAGAAAGATTACTTTGTTAAGATGTCCAAAACTTCTAAAATATTATCATGAGTTTCTATTCCATTGAATGATTGACCCTTATATAAATCTTGGTCATTGATCGTACTAACTAGGAGTATTATTTATAAGTAGGGTGGCCTTCATAAAAAAATATTCAAGAATTATAAAGTTTCTCGAGAAAAAAACCTACACTTCATAAAATTATGTAGATTGTTGACCGAGTAGTAAAAAGTGCATACTTATAATGTGCTTTCTCTACTTTTTCATATCTCTTTTATCGTCAAATATGAAAACCTACTTAAGTCTTGTTACACGTAAAAGATAGCCCCCTAGGCCAAATGTTTGGATCCGCCCCTGTTCCCAACACATCTTAGATTGTTAGTCATATCTGTAACACTATTCAATTAACACCATGCTCAATTGGTATGTTAAAAGCTTAAATGAAAAAAAAACCAAGATTCCCAAATTTGCACCCGGGGGGGGGGGGGGGAGGGAGAGAGAGAGAGAGAGAGAGAGAGAGAGAGAGAGAGAGAGAGAGAATATTGGAAATGGCTTTCCCAATTTCATCAGATGAGAGTGGCAGCAGCCTCTAGTGATCCAAATTTGCACGGGATGAGAGTATTGGAATTGGCTTTCCCAATTTCATCAGATGTGTCCACAGAGGAAAGGAACTGATCCGACTGAGAAGAATGTACCTGGAACAATCAGTTCAATAGATTTTGTAACATAAAACCACTGCACTAAATCCTCGAGCCAATTTGCTTCTTCATAAACAAGATACCCACGGACATAAATTTAATTGTCTAATAACCACCCAAAAATTCATTGAGATAATTTATTAACTTACGCTACCACTTTCGGGTCCTCGACAGCAGGGAATACCAATGAGACAAAGACCACCACACCCGTAGAGGCGAGTAAGAATAGGACAAGATGCTTTAGGGCCTGAGACCCATTCCCAAATCCATACAGGGGGAGAACGGGTCAATTCTGTTGTTGGAAGGACTTTCTGCCCTTCCTCTGAAAGGCTAGAGCCTTCCTCTGTCTTCCAAAAATCCCTGCAATTTGGCACAACTAGTAATCAGAATGTTAGTTGGCCTTCCTAACCTAGGTTGTAAGACAATAGCAAATGGATTCTTAAAAAGAAATTGAAACCCGATGGAGCAATAGATAAATATAAGGCACGCCTTATAGCTAAGGGTTATTGACAAAGAGAAAATGTTGATTTCCTTGATATTTATTCATCTGTCAATAGAATTACTTCTATCTGCGTACTATTTGATTTAGCTGCTATTCATGATTTAATAGTACACCAAATTGATGTTAAAATAGCTTTTTTAAATCGTGAATAAGAAAAAGAGATTTATATGGACCAACCTGAAGGTTTTGTTATTTTTGGTCAAGAAAATAAAGTTTGCAAATTAGATAAATCTCTTTATGGTTTGAAACAAGCTCCTACATAATGACATGATTAATTTGATAGTAAGTCATCTCAAATGATTTTAAAATAAATGAAAGTGACAAATGTATTTATTACTGTAAGAAACTTGTGGGTCATTAGTGCACCCACATAACATTGGACCCATAACATTGGACGGGTCCAATAAGCCTTGCTTAAGCATCAAGCAATCCTAAGTGGGTTAGGCTTGGGAGTCCTAGGACAACTACATTTGTGTGTCTATATATATGTATATGCACACACACATATATAGGTTACACAAAAACTAACCCTAAGGGGTTTGACCCCTTCTCTCTCTCTCTCTCTAAGCCATCACCAAGTGCTTGGGGATTTAGCGCGTGACTGTCATGGGGATTGCTCTTGTAGCGTACTCTATGAGCTATGCGAAGCACAAGATGGTACACGGAGTCTCAAAGATTGCACCCGTACGTGGGTTCAAGTTCCGGGCTTGTAATAACGTCGAATCGATCCGTTGGGTTATTCTGCTAGGTAAGTGACCTATACCCAACTCGTATCCATGTGAGCGTATTTTTCTACATTGATATTAGAGCCATATAGGTTGTTGATTCGCCCGTTTTTGAACCCAAAATGAATTTGCCATTAAAGCTCTTGAAGCTTTTTACCAGAAACATGTTAAAAATAAATTTTCATGTTGGTCTAATACAAAACTCTAATACAAGTCCAAATTTTTTATATGGTTGTGTCCAATATGGTACCTGAGTCCCCCCATAAAGTTTCATGGGTTGATTATCTCCGTAGAGGGAGAAAATCAAAACCCTAATTTTTGGGTCTACAAAATCAATAAATTTTCAGAAACTTTGTGCTATTTTTCTGACTGATTCTTGAAGTTTTCGAATATGATTGTGTGAACACATATTAAAAGTATGTTGCATAAGCTTTGCAACTATATATTTTATAAACATTTGGATTAAAATTGAAGCCACAGGGGGCTCGCGAAGTTGGCTTTGCGTGCAGCCTATTCTTCTCGGTGAAGAAGTAGATGAACAGCTTTGTGATGTTTTTTGTGCCACGTGTGCAACTCATATGGGGTTATGTTTGGGATCAAAATATTTGATTTTATTTCTTTTAGTTACACAGTGAAGGTTTATTTATACCCAAACGAACTTTAGAATTGGGAACATGACAAAGAAGATTTGATTAGAATTTTTGAACCTGTGCACAATTTAATTTTGTGTTGCTTGTGATGTCACGGGTCATTAAAGCCTTGTTTGACAACTTTTTGGAAAATGTTCAAAAATTTTATTTATTTATTTATTTTTTTTGTATTCAGGCCAACAAGAATTACATGGTGGAACATGAACTAAGTAGCTTACTGTTCAAGTCTTCAAGATCCAAAATAAAAATTTATATAGTTTTTATTGTGGAAATTAATATTTTTGAAATATTATTGTAAATATAGTGTTTTGTACACCTATATGGGACTCAAAGATAAATCATTTTTTTGGTAAATTATCATGTATTTATGTTATTTTAGAGCATATGATTTATGTTTATGGACGTTTATTTAATTGCTTAAAATAGCCATAATACATTATTAATTTTGTGGGACCCATAGATAATTTTTGTTAAGTTACCTAAATCATATTAATATTTTAGAGCAAATCATTATGTGTTTTTGGTACACGTATTAAATTGCTTAAATTATTTTTATCGATGATTAGTTCATAGAATTAACACAATATGTTTAGCACACTACTGGCAGCTTGAGGGAATTTTTTAGTGAATTTTCTCGCTCTTTGGGATATATTTTAGAGTATTATTGTATTAAGTACGCAATATTAATTGCTTAAAATATAACAAATGAAGTTGTTAATTCTTGAAATTAATAAATGGTGCTTTTGTACTCCATTTGGAGACTTAAGAAAATTTTACGAATTATCTCATTTTTGTTTTGGCATTTTAGAGCATAAAATGTATGCTTATGGGCATTTTTTGATTGCTTAAAATAACCAAAATAGACTATTAATTTTTGAAATTAATATGAGGTGTTTATAACACCATATCAGACCACTGAAAAATCCTTGGAGAATAAATTCCTCATTTTTTTGTATGTTATGGGAATTTAGTTGCTCTTAGTTATTTTGTTTAACTAGATCAATTTATATTGTTAAATTGATTCAAAATATTTTTTAAGTCTTGATAAAAATTTGGAAAATTTTCTTTATAATGAAAAATCAGTTTTTCAGTTATTTATATTTTTTTCCATGAGGTTTTAAATTAATTTGTTAATTTAAAAGCCCTTGACTAATTGGTTTTAAAATATGTTTTAAAACATAAAATTGTTTCTAAATTAGTGAAAAATCAAGGATTTTTCATTGAATTTTCCCTTAGCTTATGAGAGCTATCCGGGCTTAGCAATGAGTTGGTTCATTGTATTTTATTATTTTTAGAGGCTCATTGCATTGTTGGTCATGTTTAAATTACTGTTATTTGTGATTTAATGCCCGAGACCTGTAATCCTCTTCCTTAAATGGAGTGATGGATTAGCTCATTCATTTTAAATACACCGTATGAGTGCTTGGTGTATGTGATTAATGCATTAATCTGGATAAAATGAATGGACAATTAGTTGATAATTTATGGAGTTTGTGTCCTCACGATGTATGTTTAAGGTTGTTTCTGTGTATGCCTATGAACAAAACATCCCTTAAAATTTTATTTTATGGCTATAAATGTAATGTATGGATGAGCGTTTATATTTCTTGTACTGGAAAAGACTATTTGTAAAAGGATGGTTTTCTTTGTTCATACATCATACACTTAAATTACCTTAGCATAAGCTATAAGTTGTCAATTCGGACCCCGTGGGGGTCTATGCACATTTTTTGTTGTATGGCTCACTTTATATCTTGTGGATGATCTTAGATAGGTTTTTGTACCATCTAATTGATGTTGTTTAGAAAAATCAATTATACAAGATTTTTCTTGATTTACCAAATTAAGTCATTACAGATGGTATAAAGATATATTTATTTCCAGAGTTATGAATTCTGGAAAGGTCGTTTCATAGATGGTCTTCCTCAAATTTTTGCTGAGAAAATCCGACAAAAGCTTAGAGATCAGTATGATGGATATAATATCCCATACAACAGTTTAAATTATGGGTCCATTCAAAGTGTATGTACCCAAGTTGGATTAAGTATTTGTAATGATATGAAATTACAATACCAAGTGCAAAAACAGAATCTCACAAGTAAACAAGAGCTTGGAGATTTTTGTAAACAATGGGGTTATGATATGCTTGTAATTCCTAAAAAGAAGAAACAGGGATATCAGAATAAACCTACTAGAAGAAGAAATACTAATTCTGGTAGAAGTAACACTAATCTTGCCCCTAGAAATACTAGACCACCTCCCAGGAAAACCAACCCATCAAGGAAAGGACCTGTTAAAGGACCGACAGAGATCAGGGTTTGCTGGAAGTGTGGAAAGGTAGGACATATAGCTAACAAATGTACTACCAAAAAGAAATTAGCAGAATTACAGATTGATGAAGGCCTAAAAGCCCAACTCTGTAAAATTTTATTAAATGCTTCTCTAGAAATCTCTGAAGAAGAAGACTTTCCAGAAGAAGAAGATGATGGTTTTTATTCCCAAGAGGAAGCAGTAGAAGACCATCCATCTTGCTCAAATGGTTGCCAGGAAGCAGATTACTGGAAGTCTATTGCTACCATGAATGGTCTTACTCTCAATGTTCTTACTGCTGAACATAGTGAGATGCTTAACATAATTGACAACATTACTGATCCTAAACTTAAGGTGAAAGTAATACAATTATGTATTAATCACACTAAAAAAATTCCTGAGAAAAAAGAATATGCTATTAAGCAATAGAGTATTCAGGAAGTTTTTAATAGAATGGAAAAAGTTGAAAAACCCATTACTCTTCAAGACTTAAAACATGAGATAAATTTGGTTAAATCCGACATAAAGGATCTCCAAATTGCATTTGCAAAAATGGAAGAAAAAATTGATAATTTCCATATTCCTAGCTCATCCAGCAGTATAGAGAAAAATATTCATGATATTGAAGATTCTCCAGACATGATAGGAGACCAATATTTACATATTCTAAATAAAATTGTTTTTCAAAAATGGTATGTCAGGGTTAACCTGGTAATCCATGAAGAATATCCTATTAATGCTATTGCATTAATTGATAGTGGAGCAGATCTAAACTGCATTCAAGAAGGCATTGTTCCAACTAAATATTTTGAAAAAACAATGCAATCTTTAACATCAGCTAGTGGAAGTAAAATGAAAATTCAATATAAACTTTCTGATGTTTTTGTTTGTAATGAAGGAGTTTGTAGACCTTCTACCTTTTTACTTGTAAAAGACTTACAGCAACAAGTAATTCTGGGAACTCCTTTCTTAAAACTCTTAATGCCAATCAAAGTTGACTCAACTGGCATTACTGCTTCTTTTCAAGGTTTTGATCTGGTTTTCCATTTTCTTAGGGAACCAGAAGAAAGGATTGTCAATGAAATAAATCTTTTAGATCTAAAAGAAAGACACCTTGAATTTTTACTAGATGAGACTAGAATCATGCAAATTGAGCATCAATTAAAGATGCCAAATATTTCTAGAAAAATTGAAAATATAAAAAAGGAGTTTCAAAATAAAGTCTGTAGTGAGATTCCTAGTGCTTTTTGGACAAGGAAGAAACACATTGTTTCTCTCCCCTATAAGCCTGATTTTGATGAAAGATCCCAGATTCATACTAAAGCCCGACCAAGCCAAATGAATTCTGAATTCTTAGAACTTTGTAAAAAAGAAATTCAAAGTCTTATTGATAAAAAGCTCATTAGAAAAAGTTATTCTCCATGGAGCTGTACAGCTTTTTATGTTGATAAAAATGCTAAAAAAGAAAGAGGCAGACCCATATTAGTGGTTAATTATAAACCATTAAAGGATGCCTTACAGTGGATTAGATATCTAATTCCAAATAAAAAGGATTTATTGGATAGACTTTATAAAGCCTCTATCTTTTCAAAATTTGATTTAAAATCTGGATATTGGCAAATCCAGATAAAAGAAGAAGATAGATATAAAACAGCATTCACAGTTCCCTTTGGACACTATGAATGGAATGTTATGCCTTTTGGATTAAAGAATGCTCCATTAGAATTCCAAAATATAATGAATGACATTTTTACCCCTTTTCTGAATTCTGTTTGGTTTATATAGATGATATCTTGGCTTTTCCTCATCTATAGATCAACATTTCAAAATTTTACAAGATATTATTATTCATAATGGTCTTGTTCTTTCAGCCCAAAAATGGATCTTTTTAAAACTCAAATCAGATTTTTGGGGTTTAATATTCATAAAAGGGAAAATTATTCCCATTGATAGAAGTATAGAATTTGCTTCTAAATTTCCTGATGAATGAAAGGATAAAACCCAATTACAAAGATTTTTGGGAAGCCTTAATTACATTGGGAATCATTATAATAAATTAGCCCATGACTGTGCACTTCTGCACCAAAGGCTTCAAAAGAATCCTTTACCATGGACTTCTGAACATACCAAAGCAGTTCAGAGAATTAAACTTAGAGTTAAAAAATTACCATGTCTAGGTTTAGCAAATCCCCATTGGGATAAAATTGTTGAAACTGATGCCTCAGACATTGGTTATGGAGGTATTCTTAAACAAAAGAATCCCAATACTAATAGAGAGGAACTTTTACGCTTCACCTCTGGTGTTTGGAAAGGACCCTCAAAAAATTATTCTACTATTAAAAAAGAAATGTTTTCTATTGTTAAGTGTGTTACTAAATTCCAAGATGACTGACTTAACCAAACATTTCTTATTAGAATAGATTGCAGTTCTGCTAAACATATTCTTAAAAAAGATGTACAAAATCTTGTTTCTAAGCAAATTTTTGCTAGATGGCAGTCTGATTTATCTGCTTTTGATTTCCAGCTTGAATATATTAAAGGAAATCAGAATTCTTTACCAGATTTTCTAACTAGAGAATTTTTGCAGGAAAAACAGGATGCAACCTCCGGATAAAGGAGGATTTCAATTTCCTCAAAGGCGTCCCAACAAAGGGAAAAGCCATCAACAGAACCCACCCAAGGGTTCTCAACCAAATAAAGGGTCCAATCCGCTAAATAAGGCTGGTCCTCAGCAGAAACCCTCTGCCAAGGACATTCTAATCCAAGACGCTGTTTTCCATCAAAAACAATTTTTGGAAACTTACCTTGTTTTAGAAAATTTTTCAAAAGAGGACTTAGATGAATTAGATGCTTGGGGCTTTAAAGAGAGATTTCTTAATATGCATAATTGGATGACCCAAGAATCTAAGCCTAGATTTGCTTATGAAGCAATTCTTTTGGAAACAGGATCTGTTCAAATTGAGCATTTCCATGTTGTCCAAACTGATAAAAAGACTCCTATAACACATTCTAAGTGTTATATTATTAAAGTTCTTCAAGCAAATCAGTGGGGCCTTAACCCTGCGCAGGCCAGAACTTTAAAAATTAATGGAGGAACTTATAATTACTGGGATTATTTAGAGGCTTAGAATAAAGCTTTTCTTTATAAAAATCCTACATGCAGTCATAGTTTAAAATCTGGCCTTAACAGTTTCCCCAACTGGTTTTTCCATTGGTGGGACAAAATGGGACCAGAAATTGGCATTATTCCTCGAGAAATTCTAGACTATTTTACAGTCTGGTATGATCATCATCCTGTTCTATGAGGAAAATCTCTTACAAATATCCCTATTGGACGAAACACTTTATTCTTCTTTGCTGAATTCAGACTTGTTTGGATTTGGAAGTGGGATATTATTCTTTCCGAGGACCAACTTAGAATCCCCATTCTCCAGAGAACTTTCTGGTAAAATGGTGGCCTGGATTTGACATTGAAAATGCACTCTCAAAAATTCAGCCCGCTGTTAAAAATTATATTAGAAGTTTTGAGGATAATGAAAAACAACAAGCTGAAAAATTCATGCAACAAGCTTCACAATTATCCTCTCATTTAAATATGTTTGAGCTCCTTTTCACTTCCATTAGGGGGAAATACCCACTCCTCTCTAAAGATGAAATCTATGGACTTTTCAAAGTGGACTCTTAAAATGGGACATCAAAAAATGGCATCAAAGACTCTTAATATGGGACAGAGGGAGTATAAATCTTTTTCAGTTATACCCTTATTTGGGTGTCCAAACTAATGCTAACACATAACAATATAATATGAAATCAACTTTACAAATATCCATGTAATCATATAAAAATGCATTTAATCATTTAAAATGTAAATTACTAATTAGCCCTTCATTGGCTCCCACTCCAATTCCTGTCCCACCTCACTGGGGACTTTTCCAAATGGTGTCCTTCGCTGAACACTTTTCATACGGGCGAGTCTAAAGCCTCCCCTTAACCCATTTTATACACTAATTATATACATTAATGCATATTAACATAATAATTAACCCCCTTTTCTCGGTACGGGTGTTACAGGGATACAATTAAATAACACAAAACAAACGAACCAAAATCAAAGACTGATCCAAAAACACAAAACAAACGAACCAGAGTCAGTGTCAAATCCAAAAACAAACGCGAATCAGTGCGAGATTGATCCAAAAATGAATCTGAATCAGTGAGAAATTCAAAAACGAACCAGAATCATCCAAAAATGAATCTGAATCAGTTGGATCTACGAAAATCGTGGATGAGATTTGAACCTGCTCTGATACAATGTAGAAGCGAATTGTAGAGCTTACTATGGTGCTCTACAAACTTGTATAAAGTGTAGAACTTTCGAATTTGCTAACTATTCCTTTGTTAAGATGGGGAAACATGCTAGAATATTGTAAATAATTTTTTTCTACCATTGAATGATGGTCATTTGTGCAAATGCACACCATTGATTATACCAACTCTAGTTTATAAATAGGGGTTAACCTATTGATATAATTCCACATTTGCTTGATGCCTTAATCATTACTTTTTCGGATTCTAGCCCCATTTTCAAATTTCCTTATTTTTAATAAAGCTCTCACCAAACTCTTTTTTTTTTTTTATTTTATTTATAGAAATACTCTTGAATAAATTCAAATCTTCTGCTACTTTAAATGTCAATAATCTCTATTCTTTAAGTTGATACCTTCTTGAGAGAAGAATACACCCATCAATTCTCCCATCTTTTTTCTTTCTGACAGAGCGTCTTGTTTGAATAATTATACCAACTCTACTTTTATAAATAATTTTTTCTACCATTGAATGATAGTCATTTGTACAAATGCATGCCATTGGAAGGAGTTTGGTCTCCCAAGGGTCTTGGGTGGGCCTTCGTCATTGTGGTTGGAGAATACCTTTGGGGTTCCGACATTGAAAAGGTTGTGAAGGACAATGACAAAAAGCACGATGAATTGTTGGATCTTATGCAGAAACGACATGAAGAAATCTTGAATGTCTGGGGGACGACGGAGAAACAGAGAGCCAAAAATTTGTCGAACCTGGATGATCTGGAACACGAGCTGAAGAAAATATGGATCCTCAATCCATATGCAAGGCGTTGATTGCAAAAATCAAGGTATTGAAAAAGAAATATGGTCTTCTTTCTTCTGACTCCACCCCGCCTCCTCTATTTAGCCCCAGGAAAGACAGATTGGGATAAGCGGATAAACTAATAATTTAAGAAAAAGCATTCACGTCATTGAAGTTGACGCTCTTTCAAAGCAGCTAACAGCAATCGGATAAGAAATAGAGACTAAAGTATCTTATTAAGATCAAAGAATGACTGAACTGACTCAAAGAAAGGAAAGACCGTAGCATAGCCAAAAGCAAGGGGGATTGAAAGAGGATAGTTAAGTTTATCGTATCTTAGGAAGTTTTTTTATAGTGATGTGTGTGTTTTCTTATAGGGGACACATGATGGTTCTCTATTTTCGTCTGACTCTCTGAGAGAAAAATGTTTTGGAAATTAAAGAGCTGTTAGGACCAACAATTAGCTTCATTACTAGTCTCTGTTAATTGCTTCCCCCGTTCTCATTTCCCTACTTCTTTTCTTTTTTCTCATTTCTGATAAGAGTTAGTTTATCTCACGTATCTTGCACATGACACTAGTTAGTTACAACCCATGTGCCTATCACAAGGCATATCACATGATAGATGTTGAATATAAGGAAGAGTGGGTTGAGAGAGAAGGATGGGTATGAATGTATTTTTTTTCTTCTTCAATTGTGGTTATAAACCAGTAATATCATCTCTATTTCTTTTCTTTTCCATTTGATTTCCCTTTTTGTTTGGTAGATTAGATCTAGTTTCTACACTTGGTATCAGAGCTAGGTAACAATCAATATGGTGAAACCCCCACAATCCCTCGGACCTGCTTAGAAACTTTCAATATATTGAGACTTGAAATTGCATGAAACTTGTGCTGAATTGTTACTTGTTTATTTTAAGTTGTGTGTATATATATATATATATATATGTTTTACATCTATATAGTACATATATATAAACTACTACTTCCTATGAAGCACGGGTGCAGCAGTTCGACACCCGATTGCCATTAAATTAGTACACACCCAGTGCACGTGCGGCTGCCTTTTCGAAGAATCCCTGCTTACTTCTTTTCTACAAAAACGGTGAATCTTACAATTCATGATTCGATACAATTAATGATTCATAATTTTGGCAAACCGATTCAACCCACAATTTACAACAATGCTCCTAAGATCCAACGAACACAACAAGCCTTGTGGTCATTGGCTTATAAATCATAACTAATGCAATCAAGGAAAGAAATGCATGAAGAATGATAAATAAATAAAACTGTAAATACCAATAATAATAATAATAATAATAATAATAATAATAATAATAATAATAATGTTTATCAAGAGCTAATACTTGCTCGTCAATAAGTAACAAAATGATTTTTATACTTGAACATTTTCCTTAAAATGAAAAATAGAGGAAGTAGAGATGAGAGGAGGGGGGAGGGAAAGCAATGGCAATTTTGAGGAAGAAAATGACGGTGGTGATGTCAGAGTAATGAATAATATGACTGCAGTGTGTCTATCTAGCTTATTTTCAGATACTATATACATTAATGCACAAACTTTTCAATGGTTTTTAAAGATTTATCTCTTAAGTAGCTGTCATCTTGTAGTAAGCTTGTTTAGTAATGCAAATAATTAACTTTTGTTTGATTTGTGGACCCGTTTTATTATTTATTGCACTTGTTATTTAGAAGTTTACGATTTGTTTAGAATTCTTTCTTGCAAAGGAAGTGAGCAAATGAGAACGGTGAATGAAGAACTGGCAAGTGTAAGCCAGGAAAAAATGCGCCCTATAACACCATGCAAGTAGTTTGCATTGCTCCATGACTTCTCTTAAATGAGGATGCCCTAAAAAGAGGGTTGCATTGGAGAACAAGTATAATGAACTTAGAACACCTTAGGAATGGTTGTCTCATATTTCTTTGTATCTACATCGCCTGTCAACCCAAAACCACCAGTAAGTTGTTCCTTGCACAACCTCTCTAGAAGCTTTGCAGTCATAATCACATCTGCAGGAGCACCGAATGTCGCCTGTTGTAAGATCGTATTATCAGAACACACAAGAACAGATAATCAGATATGAAACAAGTCAATATATAAGTCATCTTTACATTGGTCGTCCTGTTATGAAAAGATTATATTAAGCCTCATCCTCATGATTCTTTGGATTTTTCTGCGGCTTATAATTGAAGCTCACTACTTACTTGCCATGTTTTTACAGCACACTCAGTCCCACTTGCGAAGCTGGAGAATTCTATATCTTCCCCGCCAGAGTAAAATCCTAATTTTTGCAATGCTTTCTGTCAAAATCACACAAATTTAAGTTGACCACATCAAAATTATCACCCACAATTGATCAATAGGCAACATTACAGTATACACGAGCAAATGCATACACCACCAAACAAACAATAACCCCGGTATAGAAAAATCTAGCTAAATCAGTCTTAATATTACAAATAGTACTGGAAGTTTTGATTACGTACACATCCGGCAGTCTGTATAGAGCCATTGAGACCTTTATACGTGCTTTACCTCAAAGACAAATTAAAATTTGTGCTTAGTCTATGTTGTATATAAAGCTTTTACTTTATACTGAGCCAACAAAATTGGAAGGGCTAGTTTGTCATGTATTCGACATTTTTATATAATGCTTCAAATTGCACTTTTTTTTTTCTCTTCTCATAACTTCAAATTCTTAATCCAATATCGATCACGATCAGGCACATCGATTAGGGTGTTCATCTTGAAAGATTTAAAGGCGCGCATTTACTTTTTGTCTATTTACACACTTGACTTGCATCAGCAATGTTTCTTAATCCTAAATAGTTGGAGATAAGATTATGATATATCAGTCATGCTTCCTTCAAATCAAGAAATTTTCCCACCCGACCTCGTTTCAAATTTTTCTTAACAACTTGACCCCTAGGTCGCCAAGCCATTTCTAGCATTCATAAGTGTTGCTGCAATCAGAACCATTTAAACCTAGTGCTCTTATGCTTTTGTTATTTATTGGAGAAGGCACCTAACCTTTATTGGCTTCTCCTTCCACGTCTCTCTCAAAGAAAAACTTCCCAATCTCTCTTTCTCTTTCTTCCGCTTTAAGTATAAAACACCCACTAGGCCACTAACATCACCATTGCCTAAACCCTCTTAATGAAGGTACCACAGAAACATCACGTTCCTTCTCAAAAAAGAATTAACAATAAACTAGTAACGTATTGTCCTCTCTCTCTCTCTCTCTCTCTCTCTCTCTCTCTTTTTTTTCTCTCTCTCTCTCTCATATACACACACACGCACGCGCGCGCACATACACGCAAACACCAATGGTAGGACTACACAATATGGAGGTAGTGCTCCCCTTTATCCATAGCCCACCAACCCCAAATGAAGGTAGGATTTGATCTAGTTCTCTAGTTTTTGGACCTCCAGTCCAAATATGTACAAGATTTCATTCCTTGGAAGGACTACATCGTGAATTCAATACTAGCAACATTTTCACTAACTGGACATCTAGGAAGCACCGGTGTGGGGGTACTTTTATACATTATTTAGAAAATATAATTTTATATGATTTTACAAATAATATGTTATCTTGATTTTTTTTATGTAATTAGGACATACAACAAGCATACAAGCAAAAACCAGCCTTTCGACGTGTAAACCAATTGCCAACATTCTTAAATTGACTCCAAAGTTTTTAATATTATTTTTTAGTCTCCCTTCTTAAAAAAGTAATTAAAAGAACCACCCCTGTATCCGAGTAGACTCCACGTCAGTGCGGGTGCGGATTTGTCGACCTTTTAGAAGAGTCTGTGCTTCCTTGCTGAACATGCTAAACCCTAATATTTGTTCACATAATTCTACTAATATTTATTAATTTTTTTCAACTAAATTGTCTTAATTCTTTTTATGTAATTAAGACATGAATAACAAGCATAAACACTAGATAAGCAATACTAGTTTTTTGAGATGTAATCTAATTCTTATCATTCTTAAATTGACCTAATGTTTTTCAAGTTACATTATAGACTCCAATTTTAAAATAACAAGCCAGAACACGCACCCCTGAAAGGCTGAAAGAATCCACGCAAGTGCAAGTGTGGTGCAAATTCTTTAACCTATTAGGAAAAAGTAAAACCATGCTTCCATGACTAAGTGCAAATAACATTGTGTCATAAATCAGTTAATGACATCCATACATAATGCACATAAGCTCATACATGCATATAAAGTTATAAACTTGACTGAAAACACACACTCATAAACACACAGATAAGAAAATATAAAATTCACCATAGCAATTTGCCAGAATAGAAATGAAAATTTGCAAGTAAAACACACCTACATCGCTCGAACCGCATCTCCTTCCGATCACTTCCTCAACGCCTCTCTCTTATTCACCTCCTCCTTTCTCTCCGAAACCCTAACAACCACCACCACCTCCTCCAATTTCCCACTCTCGGCTGCCTTCACCACCAATGGATCTACACTGGACCCGCTCTCTGCAATCCTATTCACCACCTTCTTCCCTAAATCCCCATCTTTCAACACCTACAATAGCCCGACCAGCAATGTTCGTAACTGTCTCTGAAACCGAGGCCCCCTGGTTCGAACTCTCTTGCTCCAGCTCTCAAATTCGGAGTTCTAGGGCAGAGATTTCGCAGAGCAGTGACTCGCGCTTGGAATTCGGAGCCACCACTACTCCTCTCGATGCCACCGTTGCTCTTCTCGGAGCCACCGTGTCTCTTCTCTCTCAAAATTTAAGCTATTTGAGTGGGAAATTGAGAAGCAAATGTGAGTTTTAGAGAGAAAAAGTAGATAGGGTTTGGGAATTGAGAAGGGAGATGTGTTGGGGGTCTAATGGAGTTTGAGTTCTGTGTGAAAATGGGAGGTTGAAACTGAGAGGTAGGGAGAGAGAGAGAGAGAGAGAGAGAGAGAGAGAGAGAGAGAGAGAGAGAGAGAGAGAGATGGGAGTTAGTGTCAGTGTGGAGGTGTTTTGATTTGATGATTTTTTTTTGTGTTTTCAGTTGAAGTTTTAAACCACACAATGTGTCTTATGTGGCGGGAGGCTAAAATGTGCAGAAAGAGCCACCCTAACATGCACCAAGCAAGTGTGCTATCCCTCCATCTCGATATCAAACAGAGAACATCTTTATTCAACATAAATTGCTCATCCAAGTACGAGTTCGGATCCTCGTCTGTGCGCCAAAAAAAATATATATCGTGTGGTCTTGCTAGGTACCACACAAGCTCTACTAGGGTGCTATCCAGGTCGTGCGCTGCCGAGAATCCTTAGGCCCAATCACTTCATTGGATGAGCAAGTGAGATCCGCCACTTTTTAATTTTTGTTTATTCTCATTTTGTCTATGGAAAGTAGTAGACCCCACATGCTATTAAATAGCCTAACATTTTTTGTTCCAAATTGATTCACATTCTTTGTATGAGTAATACTATGGTTCTCAAATTTATTTTTCAATTAATGTGGCAGCTGGACTACATTCAACAAAATGGGACAATTTATTGCAGGATAACAATAACCTATATGACTACATACATAGACAAAACATGTGTGCCACATACCACATACACAAACTAGCAACAAGTGGTATTAATGCTCAAACGAAACTTCCACAAAAGAAGCAAATTTGGAAGTTCCTCACTTTTTTCTTATTCAGATTTTGAATACAGAAAATGCAAAAATTACAAGCAACAGCCAACAAATGCAAATAATGACAATCTATTCTCACTTATCCTCATTCCCTAAGCCTACACAGCTCATAACCCACACTTCACTAGGAAATAAATATAACAGTCTCAAAAACACAGAAGAATTATAAGTAGGCTTCACAGAACCAAGTCAAAATCAGCAAGGTACTTCTGGTAGTTCAAAGTTCCCATAAATATATAGTATGAACTTCTAGTCGATCTTGACGTTCGAATATAGTAGAGTGTCCCTTGTAATTGGCATGTTCACGAGAAGAAACATAGAAGTGGAAATATGTACATGTCAAGAATCAAGATTGGACAAAACCTGTAATAAGATAAATTAAAATACAAAACATTTGAAATATAAGGTCTAGCCAATTTAAAGATGCTCGATGTAGCGTCGATGATAAAGACAAAAGTAATCGTTCTTTTTTCTTCTTTTTATTTTTTATATTTCTTCTTTTTTTGTCCTTTTTTTTTTCTGCACATACAAATCCAAATTAACTAGCAGGAAAACGTAAAAGTGCTAAAATGCTTCGATTCAGGAATATAGAACTGTGGTTTAAAGTAGAGGCTTGGCAGTACTAAATGATGATGCCAAAATTAGGTAGAGATAACTAGAGCAGATTATATAAGGAGAGAGAGACAGTGAGAGGCCAGTTTTTTGTATGTGGTTCGGCCCTGTTAATGAAGGAATCTACGCCCATATGTGTGTCTGAGCATGTTCACTATACTGTGAAAAGCCGGTGACCTGTGGTGAACCAACAATAGTTTAGAGCTACCGTAGGTCGGCCGGGAGTGATGATCATTGCTATAGAGACGATATGCAGACTAAAAAGTTGATCCCCTTAAAGGAGGTGAGTGGTCTCTTTTATAGATGCAAGAAACCTACTCGTACAAGGAAATTAATCAGATTAGGTAATATAATCCCGATTAGGATGTGATTGACACAAATCAAGTTTGGTTCCTAATTGCATTAGAAAACTTTCTACATATTCCATTAGTCTTCTAACTTGAGTAGGAATCTGACTGGATCGTTCTAGATCATGCTTGTGGGCCCGAGTGGGCTGTTCCTGTGATGAGTCGTGCTTGTGCGGTCTTCCCGACCTGTTGGTCAGGTCTCGCGCATATACCGCTCGGGATAGAGACTGAGTAGAATCGTTCAGTAGTTGAATAGGGCCAATTTCAGGCATATCAGTTATCCCCCATTTCCAAGGTTGGCTGGACGCTATATTGAGGCAAGTTTGGAAATCTGTCTGAAGCAATTTGCCATTGTCTGAGTGCTCGGGAATTGGCTAAGATTTGAGTCTCAGCCTAATTTAGAGTCTTTAGCTTGAGTTAGCTCCTAGGATGGTTATCTTCTGCCCGTAAACCTTCGTCAAGATTGTGGGTAAAAGAATTTGACCATGTTGGAAAAGCTGACCTAAAGCGTATTGCTTTAGGGTCCTTTTATGTTAGCTCCCCAGGATGGTTATCTTCCGCTCAGCAAGCCTTCGTCAAGACTATTGGAAGAAGAGTCTGACCATGTTGGTAGAGCCGACCTAAAACGTTTTGCTTTAGGGTCCTTTACTCCTCTATCGTGGGCCAACCTAAGAGGTTCTAGACACCTCTATCGTCGGTTTGGAGGACCTAAGCAGAGACCCAAAATGTATGGACTTTAGGGATTTCTTTTACTCCTCTATTATGGGCCAGCCTAAGAGGATAACCTACAGTCAGTTTAGGCCTAAGTGGAGTTAGTGCCTCTAGTATTGTAGGCTCCTGGGTTGTCTAAGAGTTTTATTTAGTTAACCCCAAGGCCTATAAATACTCGGCGTGACTTTCTGGAGTTTTTATTCCCCTAACGATACCTCACATGTGAATCACATGACCTATTTATGTCAAAAATTGTAGAGTAGAAATTTTCAGGAATGGACTACATACTCTACATTGAACCTAAACTGAAACTGTAAGGGCCAAAGTGACAAAATTGAAATTATAGGGACCAATCTGACATCACACCTAATCTACAAGGGTGTAACGTGTAATTTACCCTATATGAAGGTGTAATTTACCCTATACGAAGGTCTATCTCTAGGGTTTCTCAGTCTCTCTCTCTCTCTCTCTCTCTCTCTGAAAATGGCGAAGTTGGTTAGTAAGTTGGGGTGGGAATCTTTGGTCGTAAAAATGGCAAAGCAAGTTCAAGTAACAGAGCAAGAGATGACACAAAATAAATCAAAATTAAAGCCATTTAAAGGTGTTTGTCTCCCAAGGGTCTTGGGTGGGACTTTGTCATTGTGGTTGGAGAATACCTTTGGAGTTCCGACCAAAACATTGACAAGTATGTGAAGGAGAATGACAAAAAGCACGATGAATTGTTGGATCTTGTGGAGAAACGACATGAAGATGTCTTGAATTTCTGGGGGACGACGGAGAAACAGAGAGCCAAAAGTTTGTCCAACCTGGATGACCTGGAACACGAGGTGAACAAAATATGGATTATGAATCCATATACAAGGCAGAATTTGATTGAAAAAATCAATGTGATGAAGAAGAAATTTTAAGTTTATCGTATCGTAGGATGTTTTTTATAGTGATGTGTGTGATTCTAATAGACCACCAACTAGAGCTAGAAACAAATATTTTGTGACTTTATTAGATGATTATTCTAAATATTGATATATTGTGAAGAACATGGAATTGTACATGAGGTAACTCCTCCCTATTGTCCTCAATTTAATGGAGTGACTGAAAGGAAAAATACAACCTTGATGGACATGGTTAACTCTTTATTGATTAGTTCTAGACTACCTGAATATTGGTGGAGGAAGCTATTCTTAGTGCATGTTTCACCTTGAATCGTATCACTAGCTGTGGAAGATAATGATAAACCCCCTTATGAGATTTGGAAGAAAAGAGTACCAAACCTTAATATCTTGAAAGTGCGGGGGTGCTTAATTAGCTAAGGTAGCCATACTAGCTCATAAGAGAAAGAAAATAGGACCCAACACCATAGACACTGTCTTTTTAGGATATGCACACAATAGCAATGCGAATAGGTTCCTAGTAATAAATTATGAGATTAGTGATATATCCAATAACACAATAATTGAATCTAGAGATGCCACATATTTTGAAGATATTTATCCTTTTAAAGAGAGAGTTGCTAATCAAATAAGTAATAAATCTTCTAGTGATAGACCTTCTTCTAGTAATAGTCAAGGGGAAAATATGGAGAATCAAGAAGAACCTAATTGGAGTAAGAGAACTAGGATAGAGTAGAACTTAGGAGATGAATTTTATACCTTTTTGGTAGAAGGAGAGCCTACATCTTATAAGGACGACGTGTCCACAGTAGATGCGCCTTTTTGGAAGGAGGCTATTAATAGTGAAATGGAATCTATTATACTTCTTTTATCCTTTGAATGTATGTATCGATGGAATCAGACCCCTTGGTCACAGTTTGCAGATTTTTTTTTTTGAACTGTAGAACATTAGATCGAGAGCGAGAGGAACACCTTCACTCTAAGGCAGGCCAAACTACCATGGAAGTGGTGTATCCTGCAATGTAGGATATATGTACAGCAATGCTGTAAAGGGGAGAGTTGCATTGATTAAAGTTGTCAGAGCTTCATCTTGTGTGATCCAAAATCTGTGATCTGTATTTGGCTAATTTCTTAGAAGATGATGCCGTCTCAAATGATTTCTTTAGGACATTTGTGAGATCCATCTATATACCCCCGTAAAGGGAATGAGCCTTCAAAATACAGTAAATTGGAATATCCACAGAATGTAGTTTGAAGAATCTCATCGAATTGTGATTTGATTACAGCTATTTGAGATGAGATATATAGGAGAGTGCATCATTGATGATGTCGAGCTCGAATTTGGAGTTGTAGTGTTTAATGGCGCCCTAATAGCATGAAACAAACCAGAAATACAAAGAAGAAGAGCAAACAGAGACGAGGATGAAGAAGGAAATTATGAATTTATTTCTCTCACCATGAATGAATTGCATGAAGTGAATACGCTGATATAGACTCCTCGGCTGTTATTACAACCGTCATAACCAATTGACAGCGGTCAACCACTCAACAGAATAATCAAAATTAACATATGTCATATCAGAATAACTACTTGATCAATACACATGTACAACCAACTATATCAGCTTGAGCAAATGCTAGAGCCTTTGCTAATAATATTTAAAATTTTCTGTTGTGTATCTATTCGTAGTGATCTGTTATTATTTTTCTTCCTTTCCTTTCCTTTCCTTGTATTGCTATTAGGAGGTCTAGTCAAGGCACTTGGTTGGTAAACATGTGTTGAAGTTTGATATATTTTGTTGGGCCATTTCTAACAACGTAAGCTTTTGGAACAATTGTTGACTTAGAATGGTATCTAAGCCATATGTTCCTGGTATCCATATTTGCACTTCGTTTTCGTTAGTTGTCTCCACTGTGATGTAGGTTGTTTGGTTAGCTCTCCACATGCGAGACGAGGTTGCACGTGAGAGATGGTGTTGAAGCTTGATATACCTTGTTAGGCTCAGTCTCTTCTAATTGATTAAGCTTTTGGAACAGTTGGTGACTTAACAACCTCCTTTCAAAAAACTAACACTTATGGCCATTTGCAAAAAAGAGGATAAATCTAGTGTGTCAAGCAATGAAAATTAAAAGCACCAAATGTCTCAACTCTCAAAACGGCTAAAAATCTCATTGAAACGAATATGTAATTGTTCTGATATAGAAATCCTACTCGAAAATATGGATGTATGGACCCAAAAAAAAGATTAAAAAAAATTCTCGGGACCTGTGAGCCCTAATTTCCACTCTACCAAAGCTAGTAAAATTCCCCCTCGGAACCTATGAGCCCTAATTTCCAATCTACCCAAGCTAGTTAAATTCCCCTCTACCCAAGCTAGTGAAATTCTCACCCCCCCCCCCCCCCCCCCCCCCCCAAGCTAGTAAAATTCCCCCTCGGGACCTGTGAGCCCTAATTTCCACTCTACCCACGCTAGTGAAATTCCCTCAACAACCACCCTCCCCCCCCAAACAAAGTGCGCATTCAGTGGCATAACCAGGAATCTCATCTAAAGGGGCTGTATATAAGAGTTTAGAGTTACACAGGGGGGTTCGGGGCGGGCAGCGCTCTCAAGGCAAATTTTTTTGGATCTATTTGTAATTAGGTCAATATATGACCTATACTAATTTTTATTTTATTTTTCAATTTTTAGGAAAATGAAGTATAATTGGGCCAACATATTACATGTAAAATCCTTTTTTTTTTAAGCCTAACTATTATTTTTTGAGGGGCTATGTAATAAGTTTACTTATGTAACCCAAAAGATAATATTGTTCTTAAATAAACCCAATTTGACACCATATCTTCTTATCAATAATGTATAAATAGACTCAAATATATATATATATATATATATATATATGGGGAGCTGCTCCCGAACTCCCATATACCTTCCTCAACTACCCTCCCCCTCCTCCTCCCGTCCCCACCTCCAACAACACCCCCCCACTCAAAAAAAATAATAAACAAATAAATTCCTAACACCGCCCTTGACCGAAACGGTCCTAAACACTACACCAAAAGAGCACATTACTAACGGTAATTTACCGTTAGTAAAATTATTCCTAATGGTAATTTACCGTTAGAAATAGAGTGTGGCTAATAATTCTAACGGTAATTTTCCGTTAGGAAAATTATTTTTACTAACGGTAAATTACCGTTAGTAATATGTTTACTAACGGTGATTTACCGTTAGTAATTTATTATTCCTAATGGAAATATTCCGTTAGTAATATTTATTCTAACGGTTTATTTTCTAACACTTTTATATACAAAAATACTAACGGTAAATTACCATTAGTAATTTCATTACTAACGGTATGTAATATGACAGTTTCTAACACTTTCGAGACAATTACTAACGGATATAAACCGTTAGTAATTTCTATTACTAACGGTTTGTTTTCTAACACGTGTAAGAATACTAACGGAAATTATCCGTTAGTAATTATTTTAAATAAGAAAAATATAAATACTAAAATATGCTCCCCAATTTTATTTGCACCTAATTTCCATCACAGCCACATCACATTTACTATACACATATAATAAACTCAAATTCAAACCATAATAAATGCTAGCTCAATCTGTATTAAATATAAAAAATATAATCCAAAATAAGCATAATTATCCTTAAATGCAAACTATGTACAACCGTGGACTACATTCTGGTTTCATATTTACTAGCAAAAGATTCAGTCTTCTGACATGCCTTCTCCAATCTCTTCCATTTCCAATCCTCCTATCTTACTTGTGTGGGCATGGGCATGGGCATGGGCATCATTATCAATATCAGAAGCCAACTCTTGAGTTCGATCATCGCTATCCACCACATTCACCAAAACTTCTTCATCGTCACCCATGGATTCAAAATCTTTGAAATCTTCAAAATTTTCTTCAACCCTATAATAGACCTTCAAAAGGGAAAAGCACTTTATCAGTTTAATGCGGGTAATTAAAATAAATAATGACCATAAAATCAAAGCAACAATTCTTGTTCTTAAAGTATTTGGACTATAAATGCAATCAAATTTCTTCCCAGCCTCGAAGAATCTTAACTAACCCATCACTGGTCTTGAACAACGAAGAGCAGTTGATGCATAAACATTCTTCCAAGTAATTCAAAATTTGGACAAACAACATGGTGATGTGATGAATGTATACAAGCCGATGATAACAATGTAACTAAAAGACGTGCCAATCTTCACGAAATGAAGAAACAAGTCACATTGTAGTTTCTTTAATAATTCCAGCAATTCAGAGTTGGCATGCTAGCATGAGTTTCACGGATTTATATTTTGTTTTAATATTTCTTTCAATACATCTTCTTGTACTAGAGTCAATGTTATAATCTAACTAAGCAATATGGACTAACCATGGAGGAGAGTTATCAACCTAAATTGATTGTTCGTATTATCTCAGTTTTGATTTGAAAAGTCCTGGACAAAGTTCTAACCAGCAAATAATACTTGTCATTTATTCCGCCCTAAAAATAGAGTTATGTCTAAAAGTAAAAGGGATTTGTGTTCTAACCAGCTCTGGGGGAAGTGTAATGATGTTGTTGTCTGAAAGGTCAAGCTCAGTAAGAGGAGAAAGATTTTTGAAACCCTGCAATCCAATTATACAATATGTAAAGTTTCGGAAGTTCAACTAAGCAAATTCGAAACGAACAAAATAGTTTATGGAAGTACTACACAATAAGATTCATTAGTCAAGAATTTATTGAAAATGAAACAATCTGATGACATGACTTCACCTCCGGAATCAATTGAAGGGAATTTTGGCTCAAATCAAGAATGTGTAATTTCTGTAAGCTCAATAAATCTTGTGGGACTTCAGATATTTGCATGCGTCTATGCAATCAAATGAGAAGTGTAAGACATCAAAAGAGTTGAAAGGAGTTAGAACTATGTTACATGAACTCGGCTACATGTCATGTGTGCGGGTACATGTCTAAGCATTGGACTAACCCAATTCAAGAATCTAAGGACATGAGGACACATCAACAATTGCATATTTTCTTAAATTTCTAAGATAATACAAAAATTAGACTTCATGTGAGCATTTCGTCCATTTGAAAGAACTTTGTAAGTAAAATGAATATCATTATTAGAGACTTTAATATACTACTATACAAGTAGTTAACAGCTTCTTGGTGTGAGTCCAAGCAGACGCGTCGGACACATACCTCATACCGTGGTCCAAGTGTCGAGTGTAACCTACTAGCAAGATCCATGTAACAAAGGTCATAAATCCACATACAAATTAATTTCTCTGTAACAAACCTTAGGTAAAGTTCCTGCAGCAGCGGTAAGCAAGAAAATGTTGGATGTTCTGGCAAATAACCTGGGTTTCCACTCAGATCCAAAATATGAAGCTTTGAAGCAGCTTGGAAGCCATCTGATGGTATCTATAGATTAGAGAAATGGGGTTTAGAAACCAGTTCTAAGAGGTACAGAATGGATTCAAATACTGTTAAGGCTCTGTTTGGTTGGCAGATTTTGAGAAGGATAAGAGGTACTGCATGGATCAAAAAATAATCAGCATTGCATCTTAGCGCCCATTTGGATTGCTTATTTGGACCAACAAACACTTATGCGGGATTGTTGAGAGATTTGAGTCTGTATGACAAGCTTTTTTGCAGTTTTCCAAAAATCGAATCCACGTTAAAGCTGAAAACGACTCAAATCAGAAGCAGCAATTTGCTTCTTTTTCAAAAATATATAATAGGAAAAATCTCTTACTCCCACAGCAATACCACACGAGCTCGTAGCGGAGCCCGTGTTAAGTTCACTTTTGGAAGGTCATGGGTAACATCAAAAAACGTTCTTTCAAAAGGAGAAATAAGTCAAACTTAAGAATCATATTGTAATATTGACGTACTGAAGCAACTTTCAAGCAAACGAATAAAGAAAAATGTCCTTGTTAAAGTTTCAATATAGAAGATTTCACATGAAGTTGAATACAGGAACTTCAAGTCACCTGGTTTGAGTGAAGATCTAAAGTCCCCAGTTTAGGAACTGCTCCCAACTCTACTGGTAATGAAGAGAGTTTGTTGTTTCTGTAAATTGAAGAAAAAAATTCATATGGATATCAAAGATGCATATACATATACTATAGAAAATTGTAGATTATCTAATTGTATTATTGGACATAAATTAAATTCAACCCCATATAGAACTCCATAAGGGATGAGCAACCCGATATTGAAGAAGGAATTGATGAAATTCCTGCAAAATTCATACACAGGTAAGATGCCATGAGTGATGAAAGTAATCAAATATAGTAAGGGTACATCTCAGTGACCAAGCCTGAAATTTGTGTTAATATCAGTTATCTCCAATTTGTGTTTCATTTTATTTTTCCCCCCATGTAGTTCACAAATTCATGAATAAAAAATTCAGAAATTGTCCAAAGTTAGTTTGTTTTTTTTTTTTTTAAAGTAATGCCTGTCAAATGAGGGCATATTTGTCTTTTGGCATTTTTGTTTATAAGTTTGTAAAACATAGTGGGTGTATTATTGTCATTTCGGGGGCATTATGTAGCTGGTGGGATACACTAAAAACAACAAAACGAAAAAATAGGTCAGTGATATATTATAACTGATATTTTGGGTCTAACTGATATTAAGACAAACCTCAGGGGATATCACTGATATTTACCCCTGTAGAGTGACAACACACAGTCACTAGGGTAATTTTCACAATCAGATCGTAACTTAAGCACACGCGCACACATGTTCAAGCTGTAATAAAACATGATTCACTCACTGTTTTGATGAAGATCAAGATGAATGAGACGTGAAAGGCATCCAATGTTCTCCGGTATAAGTCTCAGCAAGTTTTTTGTTAAAAAATGTGTTAAGTGTAAGAGATATTATTCTTAGAAAACAACATTGTAGTCCATGTGGCACGAGGGCCTCACTTGAAGAGCTCGCCTAAGGCCCCCAAATGTTCAAGGCCGCTGCACCATATGGGTTTAAAAACATGATATTTAATATTCAACATTTATCATTCATTTAGAAGTCACTAAACTAAGAAATGAAGTTGTTGCCACTAATCTAAGAAATTAAGTAAAATTAACTAAGCTAAGAACTAGGGTGGTTGTCGCCATTTAGATTATTTAACAGCTTCCAGTAAATGTTTATAAGAATACATTTTTGCTCACCCCAAAATCGCTCACCCTTTGCTCACCCTCCTCTCCCATTGGCTAATGCAGTGGGGCCTAGTATTAAATGAGAATTAATTAATGGTGTAAAGTATTGGACCCCACTGCATTAGCCAATGGGAGAGGAGGGTGAGCAAAGGGTGAGCAATTTTGGGGTGAGCAAAACTACACTCTGTTTATAAACACCAAGAGGCAAAATATTGTAACAGGTCGATAGTGAGCATAGTTTAATGGATAGAAATTTTTGCACAATAATATATGATGACATGAGAATGAACCACAACTTCTTGGCAAAAAAAGAGAGAGAGAATCAAACACAACTATGTAGAATTGGAGACCAAGAAAAAATTATTACCTTGAAGTGAGGAACGACCGTTGGCTAACAATTGGGTAGCTCTTTCTCTACAAGGTTGTTCAGTTGTTACATATAAAAATATGATTAATAAAAAACTGAGATTATCACAGATTGTGAAATAAGTTCCAAATTGTCAGGATTCAACATGATAGTAAGCTAAGTGAGTCATATGGACAATGTGTCATAGAAAAAAGTTGCATATCTGTACCAAACAATCAGAATTTACCTACACTCCTAGACCTGCATACAGTCAACACTTTTAAAAATGTTCACATGTAAGTACAATAGAGTATCAAGAAGTTGGGTCCTATTAGAGCATCCACAATGGGTAGTTAAAACTTTAGGGAAAGTTATCTTAAGTTTAATGTACAGAGAGGGAACAATTGCAATAGTGTAGTGACCATGTAGTGTCTCACAACACAGTCTGTGCCTTAACCCCCATACAATATAGCTGAACTTAACCGAACACTAACTTTAGGTTCCACTAAGTTTCAATCTTTAAATTTGTTGTATACCCTACACCATTGTTAGTGTCCAATGCTAAGTTCCACTAAGTTTAGTGTACCAAATAGTCCATTGTAGATGCTCTTAGTGAATTATGTGTCATAGAACAAGTAAAACAAGATGTAAAGGTAGAAGTATAGAAAATGAACAGATGTGGCTTCGTAAAAAGAAATTCAAGACATGAAAAGGTCTAAAAACATAAATTTATTAGGAAGTAAAAATAAAAATGAAATATACAGATCTAGGTAAAGGTTAGAACAATATGACTAAATCCATTACTCTTGAATATTTAAATGATTGACTCCACTTACTATCAAGTATTATTATATCGATAAATAACTTGGTTTCCTTCAACATCTCATACTATGACAAGTATCAATCAAAATGGATCTCAGACCATTCCGAACCTAAACGTCAAATTCTTAACTGAATTCGAAATCTCAGACCAATAAAAAAAACAACAAATAAACGGATCTCCGATTCAGAAATCCAAATTTAATAATTTTCAAGCTGCTTTCCTCCCCCAAATCTGAACAGAGCTCCTTGAAATACATCACATGGTAATATATATACACATTCATACATACATACATACATACATACATACATACATATATCCATAGACTTTGTAACTCTCACTTGTTCATCAGATCTAAACATTAAAACTCTCACCTTGTTCATGAAGATCTAATTAAACTTCAAAACTTCAAGATCTAACAAAATTAGATGAAACCCTAAAAACCACAAGATTTAAACACAGATCTGCAAACATAAACAGAAGATACTTGATATCTGTTTCAGCTATATTAAAAAAAATACTTGAAAGTGAGAAAATGACATTACCCGCATTGTCTCCTCATAGGAAACGATCGGATCGTTTTTCATTTTCTTCTCTAGAAAATTAAGGCCTCTAGCTCTTTTAGTCCAGCACTTGTTGCCTAAAACATATATAAGATACTAAAAGAAGATTAAAGCATGAAACTCATGGTATCAACAGAAGTAATACCCACATAATCTGGAAATAGAAAGATTCAAGACTCAAATAACAGATCCAAAATTAGTCACATATCCAAAATATTCAAGGAATCTAACTCATCCAAGATTCAAATCCGATGAATCGAAGAAGACAAAGGCTATACTTACACAATCATATATAAAATACACAAGTCAGAATGGAAGCAAACAAGCAGCTAAGAGAGTGTGTTTGTGTATATGTGCGTGTATGTGTGTGTGTGTGTGTGTGTGAGAGAGAGAGAGAGAGAGAGGTAAAGATCTGGTGTGTGTGTGTGTGTGTATATGTGTGTGTGTGAGAGAGAGAGAGAGAGAGAGAGAGAGAGAGAGAGAGACAACGACGACGACTATCCAGATCTGGCAGAAGACGATGAGGACGGACCGGCGGGAATACGACGAGGACGACGGTGGAGTGGTGGCAGCGAGAAGACAACGATGGAGTGGTGGTGGCGGCGACAGCCTCCTCTTCTCTTCTCTTTTTTTTTTTTGGAGCGCTCTCTCTTCTTTTCACAAATCTGGCCCGATTTAGAATACCCCTTTTGGTTTTAGTTTTTCTTTTTTCTTTCTTTTAATCTTTTCTTTTAAATAATTAATTTAGGTACAATTTTGGAACGGTAAAAACCGTTAGTATTTATTTTGTTAGTGTTACAAAATTCTAAAATAGCTCGAGCTGAAATTTACTAACGGAATTTATAAATTTCTAACCGAAATTTACCGTTACAAATTTGTAATGGTAAATTACCGTTAGAAAACCAAAAGCCTTTGTGTTAGAAAATTGGCTGAATGGTGTAGTGAAAGCACGAACTATCTCGCTCTCTTTAAGATTGATTTCATGCCTCCACCTATTCTCATTGGTGCTACAAAGGAGTGTCTTTTATACATTATTCTAAAGAAACCAAAGAAACATGTTTTAAGAACTGAACTTTTCAACAAATATCCTTATTTTTGTGTTTCTTATTCATCTTTTATTCATAAACCTCAAACCTCCCTAACATCACACAGTAAAACACATAAGACTTAAAAAAAGAAAAATCAAGTGATTGACACACCACTATCAACCGTACTTAATCCTTTGAAATTACACTCATCTTTTCTCTTATTTTTCTGAAATAGGCTTTATTTTTCTCGCAATCTGGGACATTTTCTTTGATCTCAGAAACTTCTTTAAAATTCTCAATCCAAGCACACAGTCTAGGTAAAGTGCTTCGTGTTATAAGCTTAACTCCAACTACTTCTTCCATGTATTCCAAGGAATAAGAGAGCCACCCCAACGATATGTCAACTAGTCCGATCGCGTCACCTGCGAAAAACTTCTTGTCCCCAAGGCCTTTCTCTTCCAAAACTTGAAGAACGTCCATTGCTTCTTTTCTTGCCTCTTCTTGTTCCTCACCACTAGCTCTAAAGAGTGCATGGAACTTTGGAGCCTAGATTATCCACAAACGGTTGCCTTTAGTAAGAAAAATAGCAGAAATACAAATTTAAAAAGGAATGCTTTTGTGTTAACAGCTGTAATTTAAGTTTGTGTCATCAACTTTTATTTGAACATTATGAGTTGGTATGGCTATACCTTACCGCCTTAGTGGTTAGATGCTAAAATCACAAACATGTTAATTAGCACCAAAACTACTTAGGCTGTATGGTACAGCTATACTGTCATGGGTGACTTACAAGGTACTTTAATTCATCTACTTGTCCCATGTTTTATTATTTGGTAAATAAAAAAGTTTTAATAGACATGGAAATATACATAAGCTAAAGCTGTGTATAAATTAAATCTGTTAGAAAAATAATTACCTTCTCTTCTCCAAATTTAATCCAAAATCGGGCCACGGCTCTCTCATATGGATCTTCCGGCAGCAATGGATTGATCTCAGGCCAAGTCTCTTCAATATATTCAAGAATAACAAGAGACTCAGCTATGGGCTTTCCTCCATGAACAAACACTGGGATTTTCGTGTGAACTGGGTTGTACTGTAAAAGCAATTGACTCTTGTTTGAGAGGTCTTCTTCTATGTACTCATATTGAACACCCTTTAGTTTCAGAGCCCATATCACTCTGTGAACAAAAGGGCTAGCCCAATGTCCATGTAATTTCACTTCTTCCATTGGAGAGGTCAAGATGAGATGGATATAGAATGAGAGGGCTAAGTCAATTTTTATAATGAACGTCAATCTCTTCTTTCTTGGGGAAAAAGTTTAAGAGTGGAAAAGTAGTTGGATGTCATTGTTTTTTTAAGACTTTTTTTTTTTTTTGATTTACTTACCTGGATGACACACGCCACACACACGCGCACGTTTTTTTTTAAGACTTTGAACTTTTGTGTTTTCACACTTATTGTTTAGGCTAATATTTGGTATATACTCGTTCACATAATTATTGGGACATAATTTAAAAGAGAGTAATATTTGGGGTACAAATAAGTTTTATAAATACTTACAAACACACTCTATCTCTCTCCTAGATGGCACTATGGGGTCCGAATAATTTCAGTGGACCCCACAGTACCACCCAGGAGAGACGAACATATATAACTTTTGCGTTGTGTCCCAAAAATTATGTGAATGGGTGTGTCCCAAACTTTACCCTGTTGTTTATTCCTTTTTTTCCCCTTGAATAGAATGATGCCACATTCTCAAATGGGTAGTTCTACGGGCACAAACAAAATCCACAAACACGTACAATCCACAAACATCAGTGGATCCCATCAACAGGAGAGAGATAAACACATTATGTGTTTGTGGATTGTGTTTGTACCCCAATCTTTATTCTTCCCAAATTTGTATTCCAAATTCATTCAGAAAACTCTTCAGTAAAATTGACGTGGTGTGACGGGTTAACATGCAGAACAATTACTTGTCGTGCGGTGTGTGTCTTACACATTGAAAGCTACTAATAATAGCCAATCAGATATGATTTTAGACGTGGAAACTAAAAATTAGTTGGTCAGAAACTCTTTAGCATCTCAAAATGTTAATACTCATAAATTTAACGGCACAAGAAAATATTTATGGGTAAATCTATAGTGAGAAGCTTCTTATATCTCATACGAGAAGGTGAGTTTTAATCGTTGAATGAGCATCTACCATAAGATTCTCAAGAATCTGAAGAAGCATTTATTGGCAGATACTCATCCAACGGTTAAAACCCGCATTCTCATATGAGAAGCTGCTCACTATATACTTACCCAAAATTTATTACAATCGTATTCCTTTGGTGTGGTATTACAAGCTAATAAAATTTCAAAATTCAAATAATTGTCTTTCTAATTTATATAGAAACTTACACAAACCTTATACAATATATAGTTATCAAAATCGGTTGGTCCGGTGATCGAAGAATCGGACACTAAACCAGTCCGGAATAAATATCTGAACGGAGAAGGAACAGACCTATGTTGACCTGTGAGACCCGACCGGTTGAACTGTGACCCGTCCAAACTAGTGTAATAATTAGTGTTCTGATTCATTAATTCATCTTACACAATACTTATATACATATTTTTATCATAGCTAGACTTATCTAGCAATTTTTTTAATCCGAATAGTTGATAGTTGTTCTTTTCAGTGGCAGATGTAAAGAAATTATCATTTATAGATAAGTGTATACCATCACTTAATTCTAGGTCAAGAGTTCCATGAGGAACACCTCTGATGGAGAGGTGACCCACACCAACAATCACCCAAAACATTCTTTTAAAGAAGTTTGTACTGATGATTCCATGATCAACTACATCTGATATGGAGGATGACACTAGAGCCATCACACAAAATTAATCATATCATCTACAAACCAGTGATGGAGACCATGGGACTTATACTTGATAAATTCCCTCTCCCACTTAGAATTTTTAAAAGATTTTGAGGGTTATAATTTTTTTAGAAAAACTTTTAATTTAATTAATAAAAAATGATGGAATACTTGACAAGGATTAATTCATCCTTACTTGTGAAACCCACATGTGTAGATAATAAAATTATTCTATTCTCGTGATTTTAGAAAATAAGTACTTATGTTTTCATATTATGGAATTAGTTTTATTTCTAAATACACATGTAGTTGTCCATCATTTTAAATTAATATAAATTAAACATGCAGCTAGACATCTAAAATAGGTCTAGGAACAATTATCCATGTTGTCCTATTCATTAAACATGAAACAATAATAATCATTCAATCACACATAAATAAGGAAACCACAATAAAATAGGAATCCCACTATTATGGTCAAGCTGCAACTCTTGTGAAAAAATCTTCATTGAACTCGATTAGCTCTATGTCGCCACTACGCAACGGGGGTCGAGCTGCCCGGTCAGCAGCGCCCCGGAAGCTAAATCCGATTTACCATCAGCAACTGCCTTCCAGAACTATTTTTTGAAACAGCCTTCAGAAATTGCCTCCAGATTGCTTTCTGAAACTGCTTATAAACTGTCTTCACGAACTGTTTTCACGGATTTACTTGAGATATATTACATAAACCCTATGCCTCCATAAAGGAGTTCACATGCTATTTCTATGCAGTAAATTAACCACACACCAATCAAGCGTGGGATCCAATACACACATAAACCCTATGCCTCCATAAAGGAGTTCACATGCTATATTAAAACAGCAAAATTAAGCCAATACCGAGACAGTCGCCATTATAGCCTTCTGCTCGGGAGTTCAACTCACCAAGTGCGCCGCGTCGTTCCACAGAAACCGACCGGAAACTTTGGTTGAGCTCTCAGAGAGGGTTGGAAGATACATCGACATTGAAGAATTTCTAAAAACCAAAGACACCGGGCAAATGGACAACGAGCCTTCCAGTATTAAGCGGAAGCGAGAACAGCCCGGGAAGAGCAACGCAAAGAAGCTCGACAGCTCTGGCCATTCTCTCAATTCACAATGGTCCGGGTCCGACAGCCCGGACCCGACCTCTAGTTCACAGCGGTCCGGGTCAGGCAGCCCCGACCGGACCTCCAATTCACAACAGAAAGGATTCGGCAATCCCGACCCGACCTCCAATTCACATCGGTCAGGATCAAGCAGTTTCGACTTCGCCTCCAGCATAGAGAAATCAGGAGCCCGATGATCCTGATCCGACCCCCTGTCTTCATCATTCTAGATGAGCCCGACTACAGTGGTACTTGGCTGATCACCACATGAGGCTCCACTGATTGTCAGAGAGCTCTTACAAAGACCTCGGGCCTAACCCCGAGGCATCCAAAGACCTCGGGCCTAACCCCAAGGCATCCAAAGACCTCGGGCCTAACCCCGAGGCATACAAAGACCTCGGGCCTAACCCCAAGGCACAAGGTTCGCTTAGGTCCAACCGACGATGGGGGAAAACCCCCTAGGTGGCTAATGATGGCTAGCTTCAAAAGACCCTACAACCACCATGTTCCAGGTCGATTACCTGCAGTCATAGCCTCTGTAAGACCCTCGTCTTAGCGAAAGCTTGGGGGCAAGACAGCGCAGTGAACTAAACAGGCAATCACACTGGGTATCTACAGGCCTCGCGGGTAACCAAGTCAAAATCTTGGACAACCCGAGCACCTACAGTAATCAGAGGCATTAACTCCACTTAGGTCCAAACCAATGATAGAGGTGACTAAAATCTCTTAGGTTGGCCCACGGTAGAGGAGCAAAAAGGACCCTGCAGCGACACGCTCTAGGTCGGCTCCACCAACATGGTCAAGCTCTTCTCCCAACAGTCTTAACGAAGGCTGGCTGGGCGGAAGACAACCATCCTGGGGAGTTAACATAAAAGGACCCTAAAACCATACGCTTTAGGTCGGCTTTTCCAACATGGTAAAATTCTTCTACCCACAACCTTGAAGAAGGTTCACGGGCAGAAGATAACCATCTTGGAGGCTAACTCAAGAAGACTCCAAAGTAGGCCGAGTCTCAACTCTCGGTCACTTCCCGAGCATTCAAAGACTCCGAAGTAGGCTGAGTCTCAACTCTCGGTCACTTCCTGAGCATTCAAAGACTCCGAATTAGGCCGGGTCTCAACTCCCGATCAGTTCCCGAGTACTTAAAGGTCCCGAGCTAGGCTGGGTCTCAACTCTCAGCCAGTTCCTGAGGACTCACCTGGCTCAGAAACCCTGAGGCAGCTTCCCCGAGCACTCAGACTGGTATTAGGAAGATTTCCAAACTTGCCTCGATATAGCATCGAGCTAACCTTGGAAATGGGGGGCAACTGATACACCCAAAATCAGCCCATTCCCGAGCGGTTCTATTCTGCAACTACTGGCAAGCATCATCCCGAGCGGTTTGGTCCACCTTATGCCTCCGGAGCGGTTCATCCACGACTCGGCCAACAGGTCCAAAAGACCGCACAGGCACATCCCATCGCGGGAACAGCTCATCCGGGCCCACAGGCATGATCCCGGCAGTTTCCTACGCAAGCTAGAAGACTAATGGAAAGTGCAAACTATTTCCTAATCGAATTAGGAAACCCCTACAATTAATGCCTATCTATGTCAATTGGATTATGTTTCATTTTCCTTGTACGAGTAGGTCTCTTACATCTATAAAAGAGACCTCTCAGCCCCCATTGAAGGGGATGACTTTTTAGTCTACACAGCACCTATAGCATTCATCAACATGCCCGGCCGGCCTATGGTAGCTCCAGTCTTGTTAGTTCACCACAGGCCCCCGGCTCTTTTACAGTATAGTGAATGTGCTCAGACACACACGTGGACGTAGGTACCTTCATTAACAGGGCCGAACAACATACAAAAAACCTGTTTCTCACTCTCTCTCTCCCCTTACAGTGCTTTAATTTACTTTAACCAAATTTTGGCATCATCAGTAGCTATGGTAAATATGAATGAAATGTTACTTTCTCTCTCTAATTTCTTTGATTTCTCTCTATTCAACTCTTCTTTCTAATTCTTTTCTTCTATTCTTCATCTTCATCTCTCTTCTGTAACTATAATTAGAATGAGTAAGGGGCTTAATCCTTACAATTGGTATCAAATCACTTTTCTGGGCAAACCCTGCAGAATTTTTCGCTAATTCTTCATCCTCTTCTTCCCTAAATTCCTTCTTGAATCTCAACTTCTTTCATTTGCTGAATCTTGCTTCTTCTTCTGTAACTTTCTTCTCCTTTCTTAATGCATTTTGTAACGCTCCCTTCTCCCTAATTTCTCTCTATAATTCTCAGTAATTCATTCACATTTCAGAGCACCGACTCTTACAATTGGTATCAACCGAAATAATTGGTTCCTTTTCTGGAAATAATTGACCATAAATGGTTAAAATTGTTCATAGCACCATGGATAATTCATCAACCGAAATCAGAAATGAATAGGCTTTGGCATTTACAGAACATCATCATCACTCAGTAAATACACTTCAGACCCCAGTGGTACATGCTTACAACAAAATTGTTGTTCTTAAGTCTAAATTTGATTCCAAATTTTCCAACCTTGAAGCCAAGATCGATGTCAAGATGGACCAATTGTTGGGTGTCTTCAGAAAAGGGGTTATAGCATTGAAGGAAAAGGGTTCGACACTCCCAAATTTCTGTCACAAGGGAATGGATACATGAATATGTGGTCCAATTCGAGGATTGGAAGTATGTGATTTGGGGAAGAAATTCTGTAGCTTCGGAAGAGTATTTGATCTCAATCTTCATCAATTACTGGACTCAAGGATGAAATCAAGAATTTGGTGCAAATGATGAGACCTCAGACCCTCGCACATGCTCAACTCATTGTTGGACTGCAAGAACAGTATCTGAAATCCATGGTAAAGAAATCAGAAAATGGGTTAATTCCCCCCTTCAAGAGAAAAGAATCAATCAATTTTTTTGCAAAATAGCAACCAAATTAGGAAGACTATGGAGAACGAAGTGGATTCTAAAGATGAGATTCTTGATATATCTTCTTCTTCTGAAAAGATGGATACCTACAATACTTCAAAAGAAGGCCAAAATTATGTCCAGTATGAGTCAAGAGACAAGAGTCTGTTCTCAAATTCCTTGCTGGGTATTAATCTGTTGGAACAGAATTGGGAAAGCCAAATGGCACTTGAAAATGAGGTTCTTGCATTAAGTTCTTCTTATGAAGAAATTGTCCCTAACAATTCTTCCCAAAATGGTGAAAATTTTGATCAAAATGAACTAAATTGGGTCTATGAAATTGTTGAAAATGATCAAGACCTTCAAGGGAAAAATGATGAGATGGGGTCAATGGTGGATAAGGAATTAGCATTTGATTTTTGTAATGAGATGGCCTTGGAATTCAGCCACAGTAAAGGCACAATTATGTTGAATATGGTGAAATTAGCAGAAAAAATTACGGACGATCTCTTGTTCGATCAAATGCCGGAGCAACTTCTAGTACAAATCTAACTACTAATCAAGAGCTGCAGGAAATTGTCCAGCCCAAAATTGATACTATTTGGTTTAGAGGGCCAGACCCAGGAGGGACATGTCAAATTCTTTTTCCCTACTCTCTCCATTTTTCATCCTCGAGGACAAGGATGATTTCATGGAGAGGGTATTTGTCATGAACCAGGATTGACTGAGGGATTGTGAGTGTAGTGTCTTGCCACATGTTGCTCTTGTATTGGCTGATAGTGAGATTAGTTGCTTAGCTGAATTAGTTAGAAACTAATTCATTTTAATCGTAACAATGAGTCAGTCTATAAGAGCAAAGGATGCTTTGTTTTTGTAGCTATGGAAAATATGAATGAAATGTTACTTTCTCTCTCTAATTTCTTTGATTTCTCTCTGTTCAACTCTTCTTTCTAATTCTTTTCTTCTATTCTCCATCTTCATCTTCATCTCTCTTCTGTAAATTCTGTAATTAGAATGAGTAAGTGGCATAATCCTTACACAATCTTAAGAATCCTATTTTGGGGGAAAAAAATCCCAAATTTGTGAAAGTCCTAAATTGAAGAAACACTAATTTAAATAAAGAAGGGAAAAAAACACCAATTTCAGAAACCCTAAATTCAAGAAATACCAATTTGAGGAAACCCTAATTTGAAAATCCTAACTTTTAAAACCTATATAAAAGTGCTTGCAGAGCAGAATTTCTAAACGGGGAAAGAAAATCATTAAAGATAATGATAAGAAAAGTAGAGTAACTCACCCGATGATGAGCAGTTTCAATTTCCCTTTGATGTGAACTCAGATGCGGTTGGAAATAGGAGATAACTGATGATCTGAGACGATGTAAATGTGGAACACCGCGGAATAGCAGACTTCAAATTTGCTCTTATGTAGGGCTGTAGACAGAGAGATTTGAGGCGGTGATCTTTGATTTTGAGTCTTCGTTCAGAGCAGTTGCACCTGTGAAATGGTTATTGGATCTCTGAAACGGTGGAAGACAACGACAGAGGAAGAGAGAAAAAAAAAAAAAGCAACAGTCAGCAGCTGTGTAGTACCTGTAAAATCCGCCCTTCTTTATTAGTGTAATTTCTTAATTTCCTAAGCCAGACCTTGTATGTTAATATTATATTTTTAATATATTTAAGTGTCGCCTAATATTTTAATTATGAATTATATCATATGGTTCGCTGCTATTAATTTTATAACCATGTGTTATAATATATATTTCCATGGTCACCTAAATTTAGACCACCGTATATTAATATATCATATTTTTAATATTAGTTGTTATTAATATTATAACTATAGACCTTATCATATAATTCGTTGCCGCTTATATTTTTACTATAAGATATACCTTATATTCGCTATCGCATAATTTTATAATTATAGATTGTAATATATATATATATATATATTTTCGTTATTGTTTAATTGTAGAATTTTATAAACCCAACCCCGTATATTAACTACGTGTTGTAATATTTAATTGTCGCCTAAAGATAGACCCGGGCTGCGATGCATAGACCCAGACTATAACTCACAGACCCAGACTGACTTACACACGAACACATAAAAACTGGTATTATCATACTGTAGTACACCAACCCTCTCACCTTTATGCATGTCACAGTACCCACCCATCCATTTCACCACTCCAACACTCAACCTTCACCTAATCCACTCCAACACTCAACTATGCCCTCACCATCACACCACCCTATGCCCCCCAAATCTCTCCCCCAGATTCCCTCATTCACTGCCACCATATCACCCTCACTGTCCCCTCCCCACCACATGAACACACACCACAGCCGAAACACAACACATATACACGTTATGTATATTATATATTTGTATGTATGATGTGTCATGCGTATATTATATATAGAGTGTGTGTGCATGTGCTGACATGATATATATATATATATACATATGTAGATAGAGTGAGAGAGAGAGACCCGAGAGAGATAGAAAACTAGATAGAGAAAACTAGAGAAAAGGAAATGAAAATAAAACCCAAATCCACTCTCACCCTCGCTCACTGCCACCACCTCCTCCCTGTCTCTGCCCCTCACCTCAGCACACACACAGTCCACAGACCACACCCACCATGAAAGGAGGAAGAAAGGGAAGGAGGAGAGGGAGACCACGCTAGAGAGAGAGAGGAGCCGAACCGGCACCGAAACCGTAGCCGAGACCGAGAAGGTAATGCCGCACACTCCCTTCATACATTCTGCACACACACGGACTCACACACACGCCCACGCACAGCCCCGAAATGACCCAAGACCTCAGCCGTGGCCTACCACCATTAAAGCTCCGGCGAGCTCGGTTTTTCGACCGTTACCAAAACACACAAACTCAATGCCAAAATGACCCTAACGACTCCCTTAACACCCTCGATGAATGGCCCGAAGATTAAGTCGCGTTTGGACGGCCTACGGTTCGATTATTCTCTTTTGGTCGTGACTGTTTTTGCCCCGTACGCGCAGAACCTTAAGATTCAGGATTCAAGACTTATACCGTTAGATCCGGCTCGTCGAGGCACTCAATTTTGACTTAAAGTTTACGTATTTTCGTTAAGATTTGAGCGAGTTATGATCCTTTGAAGTTTTGGTGTAAAATGTAAATATATACGAATTTCATTATATATATATACATACCATATATAAATCGTAAAATTTGAGGAAGAAGAAGACTTGGGGTCAAGGCCCCGTTTGGGTATTCTGATTTTGGGCCAAGTTATGTGTGTTACTTTGGTGATTTGCCAAACAGAACCTTAAGAGAGTTAGTCATTAATTGATTTTAATTAGTTAAGTTGTTTTAATTAATATTAAAAATAGTTTAAATGTTATTTATTAAACTTTTAAATATGCTGAAATATTATTATTTAAAGTTTCTTATATTCGGGGAAATTTATATATTTTATATATTATATTTATTATTTATTTAATGTTTTAAAAAAAATAGTTTTATGGTATTATTAAATAGTTTTTAATATTCTGGAAAATATCATATTTATGTATGTAGTATATTTTGAAATTATACTTTAAAAACTATATAGTGTAATTATTATTTATTTAATTTAAATAAATAATCAAAAATAGTTTTAAATTATAATAATTAGGTATTAAATACCTAATGGCCATTTTTAATATAGAAATATATGTTTTAGTCCTTCAGATTTCGGTCAACAAGGATTTGGTTCTTTGACTTTTTGTAACATTGAAATTAATCATTTATTCATGTTGATATTTAGAAATTAGTCCTTTTCCCGAATTTAGAGATAATTTTTTGGACAATTATACCCCCATTTAATACATATTTATGTGTATATATATATATATATATTTATGTGTACTATGTAAAAAGGGAAAGTTCGTTATGGAAAATCTTTATCCCAAATCAACGAACCCATTTAAACAATTGTGGCCCTCACTTCTTCATTCACGTCTTTACTCTTTCCCATCTCCTAAAGCCTTCATCTATTCTCTCTCTAAACCTTTCCTCTCTCTCTAAAACAAAGGATTTTATAACAATTGTACAATCTCATGCGCAAAAGACCACTGAACCCTGTTGACAGACAGATAATATTGAGCTAAACAATCCTAATTTTCTTATCTTTTGGCCTTTTGGGATGATTTTTTTTTTTATTTCAAGTATTTGTTCGAGATCAACACAATGGGCTTAGAAATTTCACAAAAAAGATACGTTGCAGCCTTGTTTGGTTTGACATATAAAATCAAAAAAATGAGGTTCCAGCGAGGGGGTTTTCTCTCCTTTTGATGTCAAAATGTAGTGAAGGGGAAAGGACACGTGGGCAATTCTATCCAACAAAATCTCAAGCCATTAGTGAATGGATCTGATTGAAAAAGGGAATGAAAGTTAAAGGGGCCAATTGCAAAAAAAAAATTATTTTTGGGCAATTCTGTTAGTTTTAAACTAACGACAACATAGATTGGATGGGATTGAAAAAGGGGCTGAAAGTTCAAGGAGCCAATTGCAAAAAAAAAAAAAAAAAGTTCATGTACCCAATTAAAACATGTGTATAGTACGAGGGGGTAAAGTGCAATTTGCCCTACATTAAATGTATAGAAAAAATGAGGCTTTAAATTTTTAGGGGCCTTAGTCGGTCACCTAAGTTGCCTTATAGTTGAGCCACCCTTGATAGGATCAGAGGTCCAAGTTGGTTTTATTTTAAGGCGTACGACATAGTAAGACTCAAGCCATGTCTGACCAAGTGTTTTATGTGTTCATATATATGGTGTAGACACCTTATTTTGTCAGCTACCAGAGTTAAAAGCATACTAGCATGGTGATGCTCAATGATTAAAAAGATACGCAGACATGTGATCACCTTCACCTCTCGAAAAGCTCAAGAATTGGTAAAAATGGCCAAAATGCACCTGAAAATTCGAAATCCCAAAATTGCTCCAAAAGCTTGGAATTATTCAATGTCGTCTAAAAAATCCAAAAATTTTTTTAAAAGAAAATCGGACAGAAACGCCAGCCCCTAGAGGCTCCCAGAATTTCCCGAAACATCCCTATTTGACCGATTTGGCCAAAGTTTGACCCGACAACCAATATATTATTGAGACTTCAAAATACTTTTAATAAATATTAGACGTTAATAGCTTTCCAATGACATATCATTCATATTTTTCAGACTAAAAATAGATTTATTATGAATTTTTAAAGGCAAAAAAGGCAGTCAAATCGGCTTTTACTGCAAATTACCGAAATTCTTTCCAAAGTGACTAACTCTGAACTATTTTTCCTGGAAAGCAAATCTCAATAGCTTTGCAACTATATATCAAAAGCTCAATTTGGAATTCGTATACATTTTCTACGAATTTTGGTAGAGGTGGGCCCTTTTCGTAAATACTAGAAGTTTGTGGGCCTAATTTAGTGGAGGAATATCTAAATGGATTATAGTTGATTTTCCTCATTTATTGATTAGTTTCCTTAATTATGTGGATCTTGTAATTTTTTTTTTTTAGAGGATCGATCTTGTGATTTGTAACCTCTATAAACTCAAAAGATCCCTAAAATGTCCTTACTACTAAATAACCCAATAAAATTAGGGTGGGCAAATTTTTCTCTTTTCCTTTGGCTCTTCATTTAGTGTGTCCAATTAAAATCAACAAATGTTTGCGATCGAGTTGAGGCCATCTGTATGGATGTGGAGTATTAAGGGGATTTCTATTCGCACTTCATGAAATGCATTGACTGTATGGTACCTCACAGTGTGTTAGTAGTACGATAGAGTCAGTGGTGCACCCATATATTTTATCCGTTGTGGGCAAAGTGGACAACTAGATCTGTATACGAGTCGAACCACTCAACAAGCCCTCATGAACATGTTCGATAAAGGCTCATCTTGGCTCGACTGGTTTTAATGTACAAGCCAAGCTCAAGCCTAGGTTTTAGGTTGCATAATAAACATGTCAAACTCAAACATACATTAGCTCAACTCGATAGAGTTTGTGAACGTACTTGAACAAGGATCGTTAGTAAGATAGCGAAAATCTCATGAATAAGCTCCCGCTGGGAGCAGAAGCGAATCGTCTCAAACTTGATAGAGGGCTTGTATATTGGTTTATATTTATATGTTCTAAAACTATGTAATTTCAGAGGGCTAGTGATAAAGTTCGTGATCGAGCTTGAATTTCAGACTCGTTTAATAACCAAGCTAGGTTCAAACCTAGATTTAAAGCTCATCTAATAAACAAGTCAAGCTCAAGCGTACATGAGTTCGGCTCATATACACCTCTACTAATGAAAAAGAAAGGTAAATTTTTTAAGTATTAAAACTTTATACAATAAAAAAAAATTAGTATTTTCAACACAACAAAAAAAAAAAGTATTAATGCTATGTTTCCCAAAAAAAAATTTCTCCAAAGTGTTTCCCAACATATGTGGCAGTGGATCTAGTTGACTTTGATTGGTCGATATTGCAAGTAGTCCCATCATTATTGAAGAGGATCCCACTTGGGAATTTTTTTTTCAGAATTTTGTTTTGGAAATCATAGCATTACTCATCAAAATAACATGATAACTTGATTACAATATTGATCATATTCACATTTCATCTCGTCATAATCTCAAAAAGGCTTCATTGTCAGCAAATAGTTCACTTTGCCCAAATATTTTTTAAAATTATCATATATATACTTTTTTTTTCAAAAATTGAGTAGAAGTGGTATACTAGTGCCCAGTGTCGGTCTGCCACTCCATAGAGTGCATTAGTTCAATTTTAGAGCGAAAATATAGCAATTCCCAATTTAATTTTATTTGGGATTATTATTTGCATCAAATATAATATATATATATATATATATATATATTGGACTAATGTTGATTGAACTACACAGGAAGAATTTCTAAGGTACTATAATGTTAATTGTCATCTTTTTTTTTTTTTTTTTGCTTTGCTATAATGTTGCATGTCATCTTTAAATCCCAACTATTTGGTTAAAACCATCCATGTAGTGCTAATACTACCAAAAAAAAAAAAAAAAAAAGAAAATATGTCCCAAGGACTGAACTTTTCAACAAAATCTTTATTTCTCTGAACTTTTCAACAAAATCTTTATTTCTGTGTTTCTTATTACCTTTTATTCATAAACCTCAAACCTCTACAACAACACACTATGAAACACATATGACTAAACATTAATCGAATGATGAACACACCCCTATTTACCATAATCCTTTGCAATTGCACTCATCTTTTCTCTTATTTTTCTGAAATGGGATGTCATTTTCTCGTGATCAGGGATATTTTCTTTTATCACAGGAACTTCTTTAAAATTTTCAATCCAAGCACACAATCTAGGTAAAGTGCTTGGTGTTATAAGCTTGACTCCCACCGCTTCTTCCATGCATTCCAAGGAGTGAGAGAGCCATCCGAACCATATGTCAACTAGTCCAATCGCATCGCCTGCGAAGAACTTCTTGTCCCCAAGGCCTTTCTCTTCCAAAACTTGAAGAACTTTCATTGCTTCTTTTAATGCCTCCTCTTGTTCCTCAACAGTAGGTCTAAACAATGCATAGAACTTTGGAGCCTAGATTACCAAAATATTTGCTTTTAGTGAGAAAATAGCAGTAGAACATATGAGAATAACAAGGGATAATGTCAGTTTTTTACCTCTCTAACTGCCCGTTGTGACAATTTATTCAATTTACTTTCTGTTTGAACAATTCAATTCAATAATTAATGTTGCAACCAAGCCTCTACTTCTGCTCATATACTAAAGAAATATTTCAGTTGAGACTTGCAAGATGTTTGATTTGCTATTGAGGTTTGCAGGAAGGGGGTGAAGGAGAAAGAAATGAGGTACGAGGTTAGACTCAGTTGTTTGGTAAGATAAAAGAGAAGAGAGGGGAAGGTGAGAGATGTTACTTCCTTCTGGGCCCACAAATTTCAATTTATCCACCACAAATTTCAATCTATCCAAATTTTTGGACAGAGTAGGAGAGAAAATTAGCATCTCTTTTGACTTTTTTATTCTTCAAAATAGGACATTTAATTTTTGACTTTTTTATTCTTAAAAGCAGAACATTTAATTTAATGTAAATGTATAATTGGAAAATATATTTCGTTCCTTCCTTATCTTTTACTTCTTGTTTAGCCAAACAAGATGTGGCTTAATTGTCCAATATTCCTTTCTCTTGAGATAACTCTTCCATCCCTCTTCTCTTCCTTTTCTTACGCTTTTCCATTCCTCCAACCAATCATATTATTAATTAGTGTATTTTATTTCATCTTTCCTCACTAAATTCATGAACCAAACACAATTAAAACTCCATGCCATTTTGACACTATTAAAACTCCACGGGGTGAACTTACAATTATCATTTTTTTTCAATAAAGTTTGGGACACAAATGGGTCACAATGAGATATTGGCAAAAGGATGTGTTATCCATGTGGCATCTCATGAGTTGAGATAAGTGTAATGGGTCCTACTGCAACATGGGATGTCAAATTCTTTTGTGAGTATCTATTTGTGATCCTTTTGTGTCGCATTATCCTTTTTTAAATGATGAGAGACTAGCTTAGTACTCACTTTTTTAACCAATTACTTGAGAAGGGTTCTGTATATATATATATATATATATACGGTCAGTCTCTAAAGTGAACAGGGTATGTAGAGTGAACATATCCAGTGAACATTTTTTTGCCTGAAAAAAGGCTGCTCCACTGACCCTCTAACCCGCCCGCACCCCACTAATCTGTGGGTTTTTTCAGGCAAAAAAAAATATTTACTAGGTATGTTCACTCTACCCTGTTTACTCTAGAACCTAACCGTATATATATATATATATATATATATTTAAGGAAATTGAGATTATATTCAATTACTCAAAATTTGAGTCGGCAACTACTATCATTTTTTACAGTTTCTTATTTTCTTTTCAAAATCAAGTTTTCAAAAGGTTGAAAAAAAAGTGATTTAATAATAGCAAATTGAAACTTTTTCCACAAAGCTGAATAGAACCTTTCAAAAAAAATTACAGTGAAAATGTCTTTTCACGAAATTACTCTCTAATTCCTTCAGTAACACCAAATGGTTAATCATCTTCTTAAAAAATCTCGATCAGAAAAATCTCTTGTTAAAAAAATTATTATTTCCACAACATTCCAAACCCCCTCTTAATTGTTGGAATTGAAAATACCAGAAATAAATTAAAGGGACAATTATGTGTCTGAAATTTATCCAAACAACAATGATAGTAATAAAAAAATAAAGAATTTTATACTCTAAAATTTTAGATAATTTATAAGGATTCATCAAATCTATATAAAAAAGAAATTACCTTTTCATCTCCAAATTTAATCCAAAACCTGGCCAGAGCTCTCTCATATGGATCTTTCGGCAACAATGGATTGATCTCAGGCCAAGTCTCTTCAATATATTCAAGAATAACATGAGACTCAGCTATGGGTTTACCTGCATGAACAAGCACTGGGACTTTCTTGTGAACTGGGTTGTACTGTAAAAGCAATTGGCTCTTGTTGGAGAGGTCTTCTTCTATGTACTCATATTTCACACCCTTTAGCTTCAGAGCCCATATCACTCTGTGGACAAAAGGGCTATTCCAAAACCCATGTAGTTTAACTTCTTCCATTTGATATGTATAAGAATCAGGGCTAAGTCAATTTATAGGGACCATCAATCTTTTCTTTCTTGGGGAAAAAGTTTAAGGGAATAGAAAGATAGAGGGATGTCATTGTAAGTCACGAAGACAAATGGGCAGTACAGTTAGACTTCACATCAAATTTGGGATACATTTCGCCTAATTAACTATTTAAAGTCCACATTCTGCCAAATTCTCAATTAACGTACATTAATCTATGGGGTTTCGAACCCTCGATCTCCTTATATTGACAAGCCGAGTTGGTTTGTCTAACAATTGGAAGCTACTTTAATAGAACTTGTATTACATGGGAAATTATTGACTAGTGGGACCTTCTATGATACAACCTAGTAGTTTGTCTTTATCATAGAATCATATTTTTGATTTCAATATATTATAATTTGGTTCCGATATATTGTGATTTGTTTCTAAAATATTTTAAACTGAAAAATAACCTTGATTTTAATGCCAAAATAGTTCTTCAAAATTACAATTTTTTGGAGAAAAAAAATTTGATTGAATTATATGATACAACCTAAATCACTAGGCTGTGTCATAGAGTTTTGAGCGGCCTCTAATAGCCAATCAACTATGAGGCTAGACTGGGAATTTAAACATTGGTTGGGCAAAACTATTTAGCATGTCATAATGTTATTTGTGAATTTCAACATCAAACTCTGAAACCTTTGTACAAACAATATGCTAAGGGCATTAATAAATTCTACTAACACTCACACTCACATTTTATTTATTTTCTAATGGCACTTTGGGCTCACTATGGACCCCACAGTGCCACTAGGAGAGAGATAAAGTGTGGGTGTGAGTGTTACTAGAATTTGCGGACTCAAAGTACTACTAGGAGAGAGATAGAATGCGAGTGTAAGTATTAGTGAAATTTATTAATGCCTCAAATATTACTCTTATACAAAATAGCCAACCTTTGTTCATATAAAAAATAAAATAAATAAATAAATAGCCAACCTTTGTTGACTTTTTGGCATATCTAATTGCATTGGACTAAAAGGAATGCTACAGTGGTAAAACTTTGGTTACGTAAAGGGCAAGAAAAATATGGACAACTGTTTTTTGGTTTTTATTTTCTTTTACATTTAAATACTATTTAAAGTTAAGTTTCAAAATTTTAATAATAACTCCTCAAAATAGAGGAAGGGAAGTGATTCAAAAAATTCAAAATTTTTGTTCTTTTTTATTTTCTTCTTAATTTTTCTACTATTTTTCTTACTAATCAAACAAACAAAAATATTTTCTTTAATGGTTTATTTTTTCTCACTAAACTCATAAACAAAACAAAGAATTAGATGTTTATTTATTAATTTATATGAGCATATATGATAGATGCTTTGAGTCTTGTAAATTGTTCAATAGCGCAAAATATTTGTTTAAATAGATTTTGAAAATTAATGTGCCCCCAAGAGAGAATTTTATGTCCTTTAATGATATACTCACATCTCTAATCACACCTCCAACCACATCATAGCTTTAAATGCATGTATCATGTGCTGTGTAAGTGGTGCACAGAAAAGTGTGAAAAAATCAAACAGCACAAGATTAAAGCATAGAATGTAATTGGAAGTATGATTGAAAAGGGTAATGATAGATGCACAACAAAAATCCACAATCAATTGCACAACCTGCTTAAAATTGTTGGACTTCGTGCTGAAAAAGCTGTACAGACAAAAAGACAAAAAAATGGATGTACAGCTTTTTTAGCACGAAGTCCAATAATTTTAAGCAGGTTGTGCAATTGATTGTGGGTTTTTGTTGTGCATCTATCATTACTCGATTGAAAAGGGTAAATGTGGGTGTATCATTGTTGTTTTATTTCGCTGCTTATTCATGGTACGTAGGCTCGTACGTAGGCTGTAGCGCTAGGTATAGATAGCTAATTGGGACAATAGACCACTGGTTCACTGGCCAATCCAAGACACTTTCAAACCAACCCCAAGAGCTCACCCAAAATAGGCCCGACCAGCAGGAGCCCCATCTTGGGCCCAACTCACTAGTCCAGAAGGAGCCCTGACTTGGACTTAACTAATTGGGCCAACCCAGGACGTTTCTAAATCGACAAGAGACGACCCACAATAGGCCCAACTGGCAGGAGCTTGAGCTTGTTGGCCCAAAAGAGAATCCAGCTCTCCTAGGACCTTCCTAAATGAGTCGCGTTAGGACTTTTTTGGAACAATAATATTAGGTACACTCCAAAATTTACATTGAAATCCATACAGGATAATCATGGCCGTTGATTTCAGTAGGATTCTTGTGGATTCTACATGAGTCTCACGCGGATCACATCGAAATCAACGGCCACGATTGTCTTGTGTGGATTTCAATGTGGATTTTAGAGTGTGCGAAGCACTACTCTTTTTGGAACTCTCTAAGAGATGAGTTGAGGTAAAATCCAAATAAGGAAGAAGATATTGTCCGTTAAGAACAGAACATTTTCTTTTCTTTTTTGGTGCGAAGAGGATTTTTTTCAAAGATCTCTCCTAAACCTACCATAACTCTATATAAACTCTCCTCTAAGAGATGGGTTAACCATAAACACTTTCAGACTCTCTCTTGAATACACAACTCATCTCCATCTTAACTGACTTGATCGTCAGACGAGACTTTGGGTCCAAATCCATTGACTTTATTTTGCAAGTGTTCGAGGGAAGAGATCAAGTTTAAAGCGGGTTCATTTGAGATCTGGCTGAAGTGAAATCTTTTTCGACAACATAACCAATGATAATTGTTTCACAATTCCCTTTGCATTACTCTTTGAGAATCTAATGTTAAATTAGAAAAATAATTAGTCTTTCTAAAGTATTGAATTTTCACAAGGACAACATCTCAATACTTTTTTTGAAGTACTTTTCATCATGTTCTAAGATGTTATTGGTCCATTTATACAAGTGGACCAATCATATTTTAAAACAATTGGTAAAGTACTTAAAGAAAAGAATAATGCTATGCTTCCCTTTTTTTTTTTCCAAAAGTATTTCCCAACACATGTGGCAGTTTGCCCAGTTGATTTTGATTGGTTGATGTTGAAGTGGTCTTACAATTATTAAAGAGGGTCACATTACCACATGTGTTAGGAAAAACTTTTTGAGAAAAAAACAATCTGGGCAGCATAACATTACTCTAAAGAAAAGTACTCCATCCGTTCCAAAATAAATATCCACTGCAAGTTTTCACATTGTTTACGAAAGATGTATTGTATTCATTTTTTTGGTTCATTAGTTAGCAACTTTTATATTTTACCCTTGTGTGATGGGTGACTTTTCTACTCATTTTTGAACTATATATAAATGTTATGTGTCTTTATTGTAAGGGTATTATAGGTAGTCTGTGTAAAATTTGTACTTGACTTTTAAAAGTGGATAATTGTTTTGGAATATCTAAATAAAAAAATAAAAAAAAGGTGGACACTTGTTTTGGAACGGAGGGAGTATCTCTTTTTCTGTTAGTAATATTTCCCCATACATGTACGGTGTGCATAAGCTAATTTTTTTAATTTTGAATGTTTTTTTCTAGCATTTAATTCCAAGTTAAATTAATGCACTATAACTGTTTTGTGATGAATTTGATAAATTGAGACAATAGGAACAAAAAGAGAAATTTGTGGGGACTAGGGGTGTTCACCGACTGACAAAACTGACTGACAAGACTGAACCGATCGGTCAATTTTCTAAAAATTACTCTAAGTTAAAAGTCGAATCGAAACGACCAATGAACACCTCTAGTGGTACTCCCAAAGTACCACATGACAGCTTAAGGATCCTTGGCAGCACCCAAATGTGCTACCAACTTAGCAACACCAGTGTGGTTGCCAGCAACACACTTGTATTATTATTATTATTATTATTATTATTATTATTATTATTATTATTATTATTTTTATTTTATTTTATTTTTTTTCTTTTTTTGTAGAATTGAACAAATCTAAAAAATAGTCTATTGTCAATCAATTAATGGTGCTGTCAAGTGGGCAACACCAATCTTGGTTGCCGACGGTCGTTCCTCCACATGGCAAATGCGTATATGTTGGCCATTGTAGGTTTTCAAGTGGGACTCACGTGGCACGACCCGCACATAGTGGGACCATTGTATGTAGGGACATGATCCCACTTGAATTATCCACTCTCATTGACTATATGTAGGGTGTAGCCGAGCTCATGCATATTTGAGCTTGGCTTATTTTATTAAATGAGACTCAAATTCAAAGTTGCACATAAATTGTAATCGGTTCAATAACCTTTTATCCAGACTTTACATTGGCTCATATTGCAAATTGAGCTCATGTATCTTCAAAAACTACATAATTTTATTCTCTCTCTCTCTCTATATATATATATATGTGTGTGTGTGTGTGTGTGTGTGTGTGTCTGTGTGTGTGTTTATACAATTCACAAGCCTTTAATTTATTAGAGTTAGCTATTATAATTCGTTTTATTAGCTTTAGGGTAGTTTAGTCTTTTGCTTTATATTAGGGTAATACTGTATACCTAGATATACTATTATTGTCTCTTCTTTTCTATTGTATTCATTCATTCAGTTTTCATGTTATGAGAAACTCTAGCTCTCTTTTCTCTTTTCCCTTTGTTGTTTTCTTAATGATTTGATATATTCACATGGTATCAAAGCAGGTTCGAATCTCATCCACATTTTTCGCAGATCCAACTGATTCGTTTTTGGATTTCTCGTTGATTTGGATTCATATTTGGATCTCGCACTGATTCACATTCATTTTTGGATCTGTCACTGATTTTGGTTTGTTTGTTTTGTCTTTTTGGACCTGTCTTTGATTTTGGTTCGTTTGTTTTGTGTTATTTAATTGCTTCATTTTCGTAATGGCTGCTGAACGCGATGATTCACTTCAAGCGATTAGTGTCAAACTCGATGGAAAGAATTTTGCATATTGGAATTATGTGATGAAAAATTTTCTGAAGGGGAAGAAGATGTGGGGTTATATCAATGGGGATTTCAGTAACCCTACGAATGAACAGGCTGATAAATTTACAGAATTGCTAGATGTTTGGGACACAAATAATTCGAAAATCAATACTTGGATCAACAACTCTGTTTTTCCCTCGATAGGTATGCAATTGGCAAAGTTTGAATATGCAAAGGAGGTGTGGGATCATTTGGCTAAATTGTTTACACAGTCCAATTTTGCGAAACGGTACCAATTAGAGTGTGATATTCCTGCCCTTGAACAAAAAAAATTGATTTGAGTATTCAGGAATTATTCTACAATGACAGATCTTTGGGATCAGTTGGGTCTTATGGAGTCGCCCGAATTGCGGGCGTTTACACCATATATCGCTTATAAGGAGGAACAACATCTGGTTCAGTTTTTGATGGCTCTACGTGATGATTTTGAGGGCCTTCATGGGTCCATTCTCCATTGTAGCCCACTTCCGTCAGTTGATTCTATTGTCCATGAGTTAGTAGCCGAGGAAATACGTCTCAAGACTCAGTCTGGAAAAGGGAACTCTCTCCGACTCTACTCCGTCTGTTTTAGCAGCCCCTTTTCGACCACCGTCTAACAATCAGAATAAGCCTTACTCGAGAGTTGGTAGTGATGTATGCAGCTACTGTAAGGAGAAGGGTCATTGGAAGGCTCAGTGTCCTAGGTTGGGTCGAGCAAACCAGCCTAATAACAGCAACCATGCCTCACATAGTCGACCACTACAGCAGCAGCAACCTCAGCCTTCTGATTGGAAATCTGACAACCAATCTCAACAGCGTTCGTATAGGCCTCCACAGCGTAACACTGCAGTAGTTGTACCACCATCAGATTCTTTTGGACCCGGTTCCCCTTCCCCATTCACTCCATCCATGACCTCCCTTGCTCAGCAATTTCAGAAGTTACTTGCCACACAGCCACATGCTATGGCCACCTCGTCACTAGGTATGTCTTCAGGTATGTCCTCAGGTATTTGGGTCTTAGACTCTGGAGCTTCTAATCATATGTCACTTGACTTGTTGTCTTTTGCTTCCTCTTTGCCTGCTATGACTGCTGATGGTACTCCCATGCCATTAACAGCTGTTGGGTCTGTTGTCACATCTCATGTATCTCTCTTTAGTGTTTACCACATTCCCAAACTTACTATGAATCTTGTTTCTGTTTGTCAGCTTTGTAATACAGGTTACTTAGTTTATTTTTCTTCTACTTTTTGTCATGTGTAGGATCCACAATCTCAGACGCTGATTGGGACAGGCCGTAGGCAAGGGGGATTATACATCTTGGACAAGCTCAATGTACCAGTGGTTGCAGCTTCTAGTGTTGACTTGTCATCCTTTTGTTTGAGTTCATCTTCGTCTAGTTTTTATTTATGGCATTCTTGCCATGGACATGTTTCAGCCTCTCGTTTAAAATATTTAGCTTCTACAGGAAAATTAGGAGATTTACAAACTCATGACATTTCTGATTGTAATGGTTGTAAACTAGAAAATTTTTTAGCTTTTCCTTTTAATAGAAGTATTTCTTATTCTCTTGCACCATTTGATTTAGTTCATTCTGATGTGTGGAGACCCTCTCCTGTCACTACAAGAGGGGGGTCTCGATATTATGTATCATTTATTGATGATTGCACTCGTTACTGTTGGGTTTATCTTATGAAACATCGTTCAGACTTCTTTGATATTTACAATACCTTTCGTGCTTTTGTCAAAACTCAACATTCTGCTCTCATCAAGTGTTTTAGATGTGATTTAGGTGGAGAGTATACCTATCATAAATTTTGTGAGTTGCTTGCTTTAGATGGAACTATTCACCAGTCCTTTTGTACAGACACTCCTGAGCAAAATGGTGTTACTGAAAGGAAACATCGGCATATTGTTGAAACTGCTCGCTCTCTTTTATTATCTGCATATGTCCCTAGTGATTTTTAGGGAGAGGCTGTCCTTACTGCTGTCAATCTAATTAATAAAATTACGTCCTCTCACTGCTCAGGTCTGTCACCTTTTGAAATATTGTATGGGCATGCTCTTGATTATTCTTCCTTAAAGGTATTTGGTTGTACTTGTTTTGTCCTTCGACCTCGTGTAGAGCGTCCAAATTGTCACCAAAGTCTGCTATTTGTGTTTTTCTAGGTTATGGTGAGGGTCAGAAGGGATATCGTTGCTTTGACCCAGTTACTAAGAAACTATATGTCTCTCGCCATGTTGTGTTTCTAGAGCATATACCCTTCTTTTCTATTCCTAATAATCATCATGAGTTGACTAAATCTGATCTCATCCATCTTGACCCATTCTCTGATGATACCGATAGTGTGCCCTCTCGTGCCCCATGCACCACTGATATTGTCTCACCTCATGGTTCTACTTCTGCTGATACTGGTACCTTGCCGCCTGATGTTACCTCTCTTCCAAAGGCCACCCAAGCACCTGCTGAGGCTGTGGAACCTCCTCGCTATCCAGCTCGCACTCGTAAGTCCACTCAAACACCTGATTTTGTTTATTCTTGTTATTCAGATTCTTTTGCTTCATTTTTAGCTTCAGTTCATGATCTCTCTAAGCCTCTATCCTATAAAGTGGCAGCTCCTAATCCTCTTTGGCAGCAGGCTATGGCAGAAGAACTCTCTGTATTGTATAAGATAGACAGTTGGAGTTTGGTTCCCTTACCTTTTAGTAAGAGCACTATTGGTTCTCGTTGGGTTTATAAAATCAAAATGAAGTCAGATGGGTCTGTTGAGTGGTACAAAGCAAGATTGGTTGCCAAGGGTTTTTCTTAGCAGTATGGTATGGATTACGAGGAGACTTTTGCTCATGTTGCTAAAATGACTACTCTTCGTACTCTTATTGCAGTTACTTTTATTCATCAGTGGCATATAACTCAGATGGATGTTAAAAATGCTTTCTTGAATGGAGACCTCCAAGAGGAGGTTTATATGGTACCTCCTCCGGGTGTTCCTCATGGTTCTGGTGAAGTTCGCAGGCTTAAGAAAGTCTTATATGGTCTTAGACAAGCCCCTCGAGCTTGGTTTGAGAAGTTTACCACTGTGATTACCTCATTTGGGTTTTCCCCGAGTGAGTATGATTCAGCTCTCTTTATCAGGTATACCACTGCTGGTCGTATTATGCTTTCTATTAATGTTGATGACATGATTATTATTGGTGATGATGTTGATGAGATTGCAGTGTTGAAGTCCAAATTAGCTCGTTGTTTTGAAATGAAGGACTTAGGCTCACTACGTTATTTTTTAGGAATTGAAATAGCCTTTTTCTCCAAAAGGTTATCTTCTTTCTCAGTCTAAGTATACATGTGATATTCTTGAGTGTGCTCACCTCACTGATAATAAGATTGTTGCTACCCCTTTGGAGCTTAATGTTCGTCTTTCCCCCTCTGATGTCGTTCCTTTGCCTGATCCTACCTTATGTCGCACTATTGTTGGTAGCTTGGTTTACTTACTATTACTCGTTCGAATATTGCTCATGTTGTTCATGTTGTTAGTCAGTTTGTTACTTCCCCTACTACAGTTCATTGGGCAGCTGTTCATCGTATTTTGAGGTACTTAAGGGGCACTCGATTTCAAAGTCTTTTACTTTCATCGTCTTCTTCATTAGAGCTGCGTGCATACTCTGATGCTGATTGGGCCGGTGATCCTACAGATTGTAAGTCTATTACTGCATTTTGTATATTTTTGGGTGATTCTTTAATTTCTTGGAAGAGCAAGAAGCAAGATGTTATTGATGTGTCTTCCACAGAAGCTGAGTATCGTGCTATGGCTTCAACTACCCGTGGGGTTATTTGGTTACGTCGGTTACTTACAGATATGGGTGTTTCCCTTCCTAGCCCTTCACCTATGTATTGTGATAATAAGAGTGCTATTCAGATTGCTCACAATTCAGTTTTCCATGAGAGGACCAAGCATATAGTGATTGATTGTCACATTACTCGTCATCACCATAAGCATGGAGCTATCACTTTGCCTTTTGTTTCTTCATTCGCGCAGATTGCTGATTTGTTTACAAAGTCACATCCGATTCAGCGTTTTTGTTTTTTAGTTGGCAAACTCTCTATGCTTCTAGCTGCATCATCATGAGTTTGAGGGGGGTATTAGAGTCAGCTATTATAATTAGTTTTATTAGCTTTAGGGTAGTTTAGTCTTTTACTTTATATTAGGGTAATACTATATACCTAGATATACTATTATTGTCTCTTCTTTTCTATTGTATTCATTCATTCAGTTTTCATGTTATGAGAAACTTTAGCTCTCTTTTCTCTTTTCCCTTGTTATTTTCTTAATTATTTGTTATATTCACATAATTGACAAATCTGTTCTTTAGATTTTTCATAAACCTATTTATGAATCTTATTCAAACATGTCCATATCTCTACCAAATCAATCTCATGCATATTAGAATTTTTACTTGTTTACTAAAAAAACCTGAAATCTAAGCTAGAATTTGTCTTGAGCCTGCCGAACCCTCATATAATATGTTCATTGAAGCTTGTTGAGCAACTTGTAACACCTACATATAATGTGGTACCCTTTAGTAACCGAAAAATTTCTCGTGCCACTGCCACAGGGGCGGGGCACTCGTTGGAGTTTTGTTTGGTTTTTGTTGCAGATGGTTTACATCGGGTTAGATAAACATCTGCAGCAAAACTCATGGTCTAGAAGTTATCCACATCACCGCTCCTTCGTTGCATTGACTGACCTCAAGCCGTTGGATCATTACTCTATACCCTTTTTAGTCAGTTATGCCCAACTTCAGAAAACTCCAAAATGGAGGATATTTCAATAAAAATATACATTATGACTGCACTCCCTGTCCTCGTCGAAAAAAATAAAATCTCTTTTCCTCTCTCTCTCTCTGGTCTTGCGATTACAAAAAGTAACACCTTGCTCAGTTTAGTCCCTTTAGTTTGTAATTCAACAATTTGACCTTATGTTTTTAAACAGTGGTAATGTGGTGCAGATATGCCATTTTATGAGAAAAAAATACAAAAATCACTCATATGTTACACACAGTTGAAAAACGAGCAGAAAGATTGGTAGCATTCCATTTTCTCTTCTAAAAAATGTGACTAAGCGTAACACGTGGATGAAAATGAAAACTTTCAGCACTTTTCTTTCATTACGTTTGATAACGTACCACTTAATTGAAAAAGCAACCAAAAAAACATTGAAAACTTTAAGTGAAAAATTTCTACTGAAAATTATCACCGAATGCAGTCTATTTTCAGCACTTGAAAACATGTGCTCAGCATTGTAAATTCAATCGCTTAAAATTTTTAGCACTTAATTTTCATTACTTAATTTTCAGTTTTATCAAACAAAACCTAAATCTTTTCCTTATCCAGGACCAGGCCCGAGTATTTGGAGGCCTAGGACGAACCACTAAAAGGGAGGCCCCTATACGGGGGTTCGAGGGCAGCGCCCCCGAGGTGATTTTTTTAGGGTCTTCTTATACATAATTGGAAATTTTTTGACGTCTACTTATAATATATATGAGTTTATTTGGGAAACTTAAATATTGGATGGTGTCTTTCAAAATTTTAGGGGAGCCTATTTCTATAACTTAAGAAATTCTTACACTAAAAGTGTAATTCTATGGCCTTTGCTTTTGAGTTTTATATACATGTATATCAATATATATGTAGTTGATGGCACTAAACATGAGTTGAAGGGGACCTAAACATAATTGAGGGAGACCTAAATGTAAAACACTAAAATATCTCAAAGTAAAAATGTAATTATAAAAATTTCATGAGGACCTTCAAAATTTAATAAACTTTAGTGACCAAGAGTAGTTGCCCCTCTTGCCCACCCCTTGGGCCGGCCCTGACCTCATCTTGGTCTTAAGAGCATATCTTAATGGCCAATGTGTCTTTCTGAATTTATTTCAATTGTATATCAAAACTTCTCTATATGAATCCTTAATGTCATTAAGGTTTTGAATTTTCGAAATGACATAGAGGAAAAAATGGGGGAAAAGATGAATAAAGAAGATTGATGGTTAGGGATACATTTGGTAATAGGTAGCCCTTGGGGATGTCAAAGTTTAGGGGCAGTGTTAATTTTGGAAAGTGAATGAGACATTTTTTACTCAAACTCCCTTAATTTATCTGACCTGCATAAAACATTTTGATGGACAAAAGTAGCCATTTCTGTAGTTGTATGTTCCTTTAGCTTATTGAACAGGTATCATGTGCATTCACTCATACCAAGCTTTCTAAAAATATTTGCAAACTTTAAAAATTTATAGCTTTAAATTTAGAAATCTTTTTTTTTTTCCGTTAAATTTATATTTTTAAAATCTACTAAAAAACGAGATCTATTAGACATGTTGTTGGTATGAAATTCTTTATATAAAAAAAAAAAAAAAAAGTTAAGTGAAATTCACATAAAATTTTTCTCTGAAATTTACTCCAGCATTTGAAATTTCACGTAACTTTATAAAAGATAGTGGTGTGTGAAATTTATAATAAACAAAGAGCAAAAACTTTGGATAAATAAGGCCAAAAACAAAACCACATCTGAAATTTTACACAACTTTTTAAAAGATAACTGTGTGAAATTTTTGAATTTCACAAAAGTTTTCAAAGATAGTTGTATAAAATCTATAAATTTCACATAACAAACAAAGCGCAAAAACTTTGGCCAAACAACGTAGCAAAAACTACTATCACTTTGGCTAAACAAGGCCTCAGAACCACGCCCAAGGGAGGTTGCTACGCTAAGACTACTATCACTGGCAGCAAGTCATCAGAACTACATGAAGACATCCATGAAATTGTTTATAGCCAGCTAATTTTTCTAAAAATTATTTCAGCTATCCATTTAACCTTCCGTTCCCGCAATGCTCTTTATTTTATCTAGTCATCATAGTTTATTTTTTAGTATGGTCGGGATTTATGCCAACTGAATAATGGAAGATCCAAAGGTTAAGATTTGGAAAAAGAATATAAAGAGTCATTCATAACTAGATAAATTTGACTAGTCAAACAAATAAACGTTAAAATGACTAGTCATATGGCTAGCATGCGAGGGCACATAAAACTACCTTTGGTCAACTAATTTTTTTGAAAAATTAAAATTGCTAGTCTACCGGAGATGCTCTCAAGCCGGTAGAGAAATCCAATTAAGCAAAGGAGCGCCAGACAAAGCTAGTATTGGCTGAGGTCGTTGGTAGGATCAGGAGTGTTATAGTAAAGGTCCATGTTTGACAATGAGAGGTTATTGGACACTATAGCTTAGAGAGTAACCATGGAGAACAATGGCCGTCTCACAGAGAAGAGTTCTTAGGTCAAGACTTTCCATGTTTGGGGGTGGTAGTATGTACAATCTTATCTGTCTTTGTGATCTCTTTGGACTCATCTACTCCTTCCTTTCTTGTCTATTCCTTAAATATTTGAGGCAAGTGTCCTACTGTGATGTTCAAGGACAGTTGTTGCTCAATAATTTTTGATGTTATGTCTTCTTTTCATGCCACCGAGGAGGAGTAGGAGGCAGATTTCAAGTGTTGGCCTGCTACTTTACCAGAGCAACAATTGTCTGTGTCAAGATTTGGATTCACTTGCATAGAATCTCAACCTATGTAGGTGGTTGTAGTGGATCTTCTCAGACCAGTGAAGGATGGTCACGCTATGCGTCACCTGATTCCTATTGAGCGCTTTGTGCTGAGTTCTTGAAAGAGGACAGCAAGGATCGATCTAGTGTTGACCTTTGTGAGAATGGTGATTCAGAGAATAGTATTGCTATTGTTTCCATAGATGGCAATGTGGCGGAGTTGATATGAAGTTCCCATTTACCAGCCCCTATTCCGTTTAAAGCACTCCTACTCTAACTTTGCCCCGCCATAACTCTTATTCCGTTTACTAATAGATCCACCCTGCCTCACCTAAATTTTAAAAACTCTAATTTAATAGTTTATAAAACTAGAAAGAAAATAAAGATTTTTGGAGTTTATAAAAATCATATATATCTTCTACCAAATGTTAAAAGAAATGTCAAGAACAAACACAAACAGTCGATATACACACACATATCCTATAGTATATATATACACAACAACAACAACAATCTACATATGTATGCACACACAACAACAATCTATATATAATACACCCTAGTAATTGGTATACATACACAATGGTGTTTTAGTAAATAATGTATAAGGATGCATTAGTAAATTGTTACTTTAATCGGGGAATGGGTTTAATTAATTAATCGATAGCTAGTATGAATTATCAACTCCGCCCAGACTCCGACACCAAATTGGCCGAATTGTAGCAGAGATATCAAATAATAAGAGGTAGACATTGGTTTTAATTTGTTGGAAACCTTAGATGATGGTTGATGTGCTTGTATTGCATTGGAAATTGTTTTAACTATCTTTTGTACTGGTTGCAAAAATAATAGATTATTTGGCTGTTTATTGGAAATATTGATGTCTTGTATTATACCTATCTTATAGAAATTTATTTTTATTTTTATTTATTCAATTAGCATTGGTTAGTGGATGTTCTTTTTACCGTTATAGCAATTGTGTTTTGTGGTGATCTTACAATTTATGTTTGTAATAGTTCGTTAACGTGTATTACAATTTTTGTTATTTGTGTTAATGTTGTGTCATGTACCAAAAGTAATAGGGTGGATTCTTGAAAAAATAAGATTTAAAAAAAAAATAATAAATCTGTCACTATTACAAACCATGATAATTAGAGAAAACCATGCCATTATTTTTACATACTAGTCACTGCTCTTAATAATTGTCACAGTCCAAAACCGTGACAAAGAATGTGACTAATATTATATATTGTCACGGTTTATAACCGTGACAAAAGAATGTGACCAATACCAGAAATTGTCACGGTCCTAGACAAAACCGTGACAATTACAAGGGACAGATTTAATTGTCACGGTTATGGACAATGACAAATTTATTTGTCATGCCCGAAAATGTCACGGTTTGAACCATGACAAAGGGCCTTTGTCACTATTTAAAACCGTGACTAATTGGCCATTCTTGTGTAGTGAGATCCTATAGAGTTATGCTTTTCAATTAACAAATCCTCCCCTACTCCTATTATACCTCCTCCAAACCCATTCCATTAGGGGCGGGCCGAGATTTTTGCCATGCCTTCCCACAAACAGTGCCAAGTTTTTGTAGCCGAAATTTATTATGCTCCTGGATTGGTTGGATGGGTAGACTTCAAGACTTGGAAGCCTACAAAACAGACAATAAAAACTTTGGAGGGTTGGGCCAAAGTCTATTCTACAACCAAGTCAGTTTTTCTAGTGTACATGGGTATATTAATAATGTAAACAATTAATGCACCTTAGGAGCCTATTATAGATAGTCAATAATCAGTGTTTCAAGTTGGATTGTGAGGTTATCCTTTGGATATTCCATATCAATTTGCCTTTATCCCTATAACTTAGGGTGAGTCCTACCAAGAACATACAGTTCGTCCAAGGAGAGGTTGTCTCCTGGCTAGCCTTCTATAGACTGGGCCTTTGGCTTACCCTATCATCTATGTAGGTCTGTCCACATACCTTAATTTGTTAGGCTTAGCTTGTCACGCCCCGGAGTAGCCAAAAATAGGGAAAATTTAAAATTTCCTTTCTGGATCCATAGGGAATGACGAGTTACATAAAACTGACCTGTCCATGCAACATACTAACAAAATATATGTAGATCAGAGTACAATATTTGCAAAAGCATCTACTGGTATTCATGGGGGAACTTAGAGTGTTTTGCTACTTAGGCTATTACAGGAGTTCCAAATGAAAACCACAAAAGATAAGTTTGGGCGATTTACGCCACTTAAATATTACATAAACCAAAAGATAATTAAAACATAAGGGTAGTCTTAATGCGGAAGTAGGCCAGGGTCCTCTTTCTAACTGGCAAACCCGTAACCCTCGTTATCGAGCTCTTCTTGATAGTCTGCCTCAGGATCAACTTCCTCATAGTTCCCAGCCTGAGCATAGTCATATGCGTCTTCATTGTTACCTTGATAGTTTTCCTCATTATAACCTAGACGTAAAATGTCCAGGGCAGAGAAGGAGCCGTTAGCTTTTGAAGCTAAGTGAGATTGTCTTAACCGATCACTCCTAATACAGGTAAGGATATACAAGTACAACATATCTTGAAACAATCATAAATGAGTATATGACATGTAGAATGATGACACAATGCATTATCGATATATTCGACTTCAACTCGACCATGGACGCCACAACCGACTCATGTGACTTGTTACATTACCAGTGTAACGCCGTTAGCTCAGAGTAGAATGATTACGTTGCTATCGTCGCCTAGCAGGGCCCTATAGCAGTTTTGGTTTTAAAAAGAGTAATCATTGGACTCTTAGGTCCTCGTGACCTTGCCGGAAGAATAGAATAGTTACAGCGCTATCGTCGCCTAGCAGGGCCCTATAGCATTTGAAAAAGGTAACTATTGTATTCTGTTAGATACATTGCTATCGTCGCCTAGCAGGGCCCTATAGCGTATCAATCATCAATTCATGCATCACTTTAATGATTTCAATGGAAACTCTGGCTATCGTCGCCTAGCAGGGCCCTATAGCAGTTTCATTGTTGTTTCCATTTACTTGACTGTACCACTTGGACCACAACGGTCCGTTCAATGTGTGTAATGATAAGACTGGGTTAGTCCCCGTGACTAACCATGCAGACGTCAAAGTTGACATCAAGACTCGACCATGTTCATGTGAATGTTCATGTGACTTTATAAACGTGAAATCATGATAAACAAGAATATTAACAAATATTAACTAAGCATGGAGTATAGCTAATTAACATGCATTCATTATATGAGAAACAATCTTAACATTTACATAAGTCATACTTATCAGCTTCGTCCACGTAGGACGTACTGGGTATACGTATATGAACAAATAATAATTCTATAATATACCAAGTGAGTTAGGACGACTCACCTCGATGCGGGTGCGTAAAAACAAGCGTAGCGGTTCCTACAAAACATTAAGATTATATAGAACATAGATTAATAAGTCTACTAAAATCAGGGGCATAATGGTAATTGTGCCGGGTGGGTCCCTAAACTTCAACATGATGATCTAGACATCATTTTGAGTCTAACGCCATTGACTAGGCTCAAATCGGAGTCCGTCGCATAAAAGGCTGGGTTTCCTATACCAGTATGGGCCCTAAAGATAAGCTGTATTTTTGACTGTGTCGAAAGGTCACCAAACTTTAAGGGAATATTCTCGACATTATTCTAAGGCTCTGGGAACTGACCGCGTATTTTTCTGAGCTACGGTTTATTTATTATGAATTTCCGAAGTTTAAATCGTCTAATAATAGACTGTGGGGTCCCATAATTATAAAATATGATTTGGGGAAATATTTGACCCTTATAAATATTTTTATTAAATACTAGGCCTTAAATTAGGCTAGTAGTATTTTTCCCATAATTTTCGGGGCTCGTTTGGTATTTTAAATAATTAAAATACAACCAAACGGGTACTGTATAAATAATTAATAATTATTAAAGTATTAAAGCTAGGGTTTTGTAAATAATAATTTACAATATAGAGGTTCTAGACCTTAGAAAAATCTAATATAATTTTTCTATGCTTGAAAATGGTCATTAGGTATTTATTACCTAATTATTTAAAATAAAATAATATTTACTTATTATTTATTTAAACCCATAAATAATAATTATAACATATGATAATAATAATCCATATTTTCAGATTTATAAGCATATTATAAAAATAATATTACAATTTCTTAAAATATAAACTATATCATTATTGGAATTATTTTAGATATTTAAAATAATTTAGAAATCATTTATAATTATTTATAATACTAAATATATCATAAGTAATATATTTATACACTAATCTCGATTAATATATACTAATCTTAATTAATAAATACCAATCCTTATTAAAACAGATTATTAACATACTGATTATAATTAACCGAATTATTAATAACATAAAAATAGATTAATAATCCTTAATCAGGATTAACGGAATAATTAATATTATAAAATAGTTAATTATAATTCTTAGTGGAAACCCGTGGATCAACCCAGATCCAAACCCGTGCCCACGGGTCGCCCGAATACACACTCAGGTCGATCCAACTTAAATAGTCCGACCCGGATCCGTTTTGATTTAATATAACCCGAACCCACCACCATTTAGCCTAACAAACTAACCCATACCCACGACCCAAGACCCGACCCAATCGGGTAAACGATATAACCCGAAGACCCACGGGTCTTGTCTTCTCCGGCGAGGCCAGGCTGCCGCCGGCGAGCCCGATTTCCGCCGGAAATCTTCAAATGCTCGTAACTCTCTCTCTACTACGTGAAAATTGATGAGACCGACGCCATTATGACCGGATTTCCTCCCTCTACAACATACTAGGAGCCCATGGTCCGGTTTGTTCGTTTTCCTAACCCACTGTTCGATTATTCTTTTCGGGTTTTCTTGAGGATAATGCTCTGCATGGAGGTCCAAACGTGGATCTCTTTAAAAACCGTGACTAGGGGGTCTATCTGGGTCTTAGTGGGTCTGTTTGGTACCACTTTTACGAGCTTTAGTGGTGGTTTCAAAATCAAAGCTCTAAGGAGCTTTAAATGGTGACCGGACTGTCTTTCTAGTCCAAGGCTCGGTTTGGTTTGTACGTGGAGAGTCCAGGGTGTGTGTGAGGGTGTGTGGGTATACAAAAGTTACATAGGGGGTATGGGATTTACCTGTGGGGGTCTCGGGTTCTTTCTCTCTCTATTTCTCGTCTCCGGCGAGCTCTCTCTCTCCTATCTCCTTCTAGCTGCTTCTCCGATGGTGTGAGTGAGACAAAGAGTGTGTGTGGGTGAGGTGGAGAGGGAAGGCAGTGAATGTGCTGGGTTTTGGGTCGCCCCCTCATCAACTCTCGGTGCTCTCTATATACACAAGGGCGTGTATACACATACCTATACATATGCATGCACCCACATGCAGCTGAGGCTAGACTGAGGTGACTGTGCCTAGGGAAGATGAGCCAGCGTGGGACTTGGGCTAAGTCTGCAAGTCACTCTTTCATTCTCAATGGTCCAATATGTGCACAATCCCACTCATGCACGCAAACTTCACGTTGGTATAATAACATCTTTGAAAATCTGTGGGTGAGGTGGTTTAAATGGTGGGAGATGTTTGGGTAATGGGTTTCCATGGGTTGGGTAAGAACACCAATGTGCAAGCCAGTCCAGACAATTACAGATTTTACGAGTTTGCGTGATATGTCAGTCCCAGTCGTAATTTTACAGTCTAAGTCTCAATAATGTGAATTATTCCTATAGACATTATAATTAGCGAATTTAAAGTACGGGGGGCCCAATTTATAATTAACGGAAATTAAGGGTATTACATCATCCACCTCCTATTAAAGATTCCGTCCCCGGAATCGGAGTTAGCTATACATTGAACAGGTAAGGAAATTTCTCACGCATTTCTGATTCTAACTCCCAAGAAGCTTCACGTTCATCATGATGTTTCCACTGAACTTTCACTAGAGGGATCTCCTTAGTCCTCAGCTTCTTAGTTCCTCGTTCCATGATCTTCACCGGTCCTTCATTGAAAGTCACATTGTTGTTTACCTCGATATCTGTGAAGTTGATCTCATGAGACGGATCATGTACGACTTTCCTCAGCATACTAATGTGAAACACATTATGCACTCCTGACATCTTGGGCGGCAGTGCAAGTCTGTAAGCAACTTTTCCCACGCGTTCCAGAATTTCGAATGGTCCGATGTAACGGGGTGAAAGCTTTCCTCTCTTCTGTCCAAATCTGACAATTCCTCGTACGGGTGATACTTTTAGGAATACGTGATCTCCAGCACTGAATTCCAAGTCCTTTCGGTGCTTATCTGCATAGCTTTTCTGTCGGCTCTGAGCTGCTTTCATCTTCTCTTTGACGATATTGATCTTTTCGTTCGTCTCTCGAATCATCTCTGGTCCTAGCAGCTTGTCGTCTCCAACTTCTGCCCAACATAAGGGTGATCTGCACGGTCTTCCATATAAAGCTTCAAATGGTGCCATTTCTATACTCGTATGGTAGCTGTTGTTATAAGCAAACTCTATCAACGGTAGGTTCTCTTCCCATGAACTTTCAAAATCTATTGCACAAGCTCGAAGCATGTCTTCCATGACTTGATTGACTCTCTCAGTCTGTCCGTCGGTTTGGGGATGAAATGCTGAGCTTAACTTCAACGAAGTTCTAAGTGATGTTTGTAGGCTTTCCCAAAATCCTGACGTGAAACGTGAATCACGATCTGACACGATTGACACGGGTACTCCATGTAGTCGAACAACTTGTTGTACATACATTCTGCTCAATTTCTCAACCGGGTAAGTCATGCTATAAGCGATAAAGTGAGCCGATTTGGTGAGTCGATCCACGATTACCCAAACGGCGTCATGATTTTGCCGTGACCTTGGCATTCTGACGACGAAATCCATCGTTATGTGCTCCCATTTCCATCCGGGAACGGGTAGTGGCTGTAACAATCCTCCTGGCTTCTGGTGTTCAGCTTTGACTTGCTTACAGGTCATGCATTTGGATACATAATCTGCTACTTCTCTCTTCATTCCGTCCCACCAGAAGTTCCTTTTTAGATCCTTGTACATTTTTGTTCCTCCGGGATGAACAGTCATCCTTGATTTGTGTGCTTCCTCTAATATATCTTTCCTTAAGTTGTCCTCATTGGGCACACAGAGTCGATTGCGACATCTAAATCCTCCATCTGCTCCTATATTCCACTCGGCGGGGTCCTTTGCCGATGCTTTTTCAAACCATTGACGAAGTCCTTCATCCTTTCCTTGTGCTTCAAAAATACGACTTATGAGTGTCGGTTGTACTACAAGACATCCAAAAAGTCGTCCTTCGCTTGACTCAGAAATCTGAAAATCAAACTCCGTTAGTGTCTCCAACACTTTCCATTCTCTGACCATGAGAGAAGATACGATGAGTTTTCGGGGTTTCCGGCTCAATGCGTCAGCAACAATGTTTGCTTTGCCTGGGTGGTATTGCAGCGTGAAATCGTAATCTTTTAACAATTCCATCCATCGTCGCTGTCTCATGTTCAACTCCTTTTGAGAGAACAGGTATCTCAGGCTCTTGTGATCTGAAAATAGATCGAACTTCTCTCCGTAGAGGTAGTGTCTCCAAATCTTGAGGGCAAAGACGATTGCAGCTAGTTCCAGATCGTGCGTAGGATAGTTAAGCTCATGAGGTTTCAATTGTCGTGATCCGTACGCTATCACTCTTCTGTCCTGCATAAGCACACATCCAAGTCCTTGATGTGATGCATCGCTGTAAATGGTGAACTGTTTACCGCTCTTCGGTATTGCGAGCACTGGTGTCGTGGTTAGTCTTTTCTTCAATTCTTCGAATGCGCATTCATGCTTGTCGCTCCATTCGTACTTCAAGTCCTTTCTAGTCAATCCAGTAAGAGGGGCTGCGATTTTAGAGAATCCTTCCACGAATCTCCGGTAATATCCAGCTAAACCGAGAAAACTTCTGACTTCTGTTGCTGTGGTCGGTCGATTCCAATCTAAAACAGCTTCGATCTTTGATGAATCCACCGCTAATCCTTCTTTGGAGACAACATGTCCCAGAAATTTGACTTCCCTTAGCCAGAACTCGCACTTGCTGTATTTAGCATACAAGTGGTTGTCTCGTAGAGTCTGAAGTGCTATCCTCACATGTCCTTCGTGTTCTGCCTCTGTCTTAGAGTAGATGAGGATATCATCTATGAATACGATGATGAACTGATCCAGATAAGGTCTGAAGACTCGATTCATTAAGTCCATGAATACTGCTGGGGCGTTGGTCAATCCAAATGGCATAACCAGGAATTCATAATGCCCATACCTGGTTCTGAAAGCCGTCTTGGGTACATCCTCTGTCCGAACGAGCAATTGGTGGTATCCAGATCGCAGATCTATCTTTGAAAATGTGGTAGCTCCTTGTAGTTGATCGAATAGATCGTCAATCCTCGGTAGTGGGTACCGATTCTTGGTTGTGACCTTGTTCAACTCTCTGTAGTCGATACAGAGTCGAAGTGTTCCATCCTTCTTCTTGACGAATAGTACCGGTGCTCCCCACGGTGAAGTGCTTGGACGAACAAATCCGAGGTCCTGAAGTTCTTGCACTTGCGTCTTTAGTTCTTGCATCTCCATTGGGGCCATTCGGTAAGGTGTCTTTGATATCGGGGAGGTTCCAGGCATTAACTCGATACAGAAATCGATATCTCTCTTGGGTGGCAATCCTTTAACTTCTTGAAAAACATCTTCGAAATCTCGAACTACTGGAATTTGGTTAATAGGAATCTCATCACTTGTGGTTCCAAGGGTGGCTAGGCAGTTGGTGAGGAAAACGTCACACGAGGGATTGCACTTGAAGTCAACGGTTCACCATTAGGTACTGAAAAGAGTATAGATTTGCTAGCACAATCTAACTTGGCGTGGTACTTCGTAAGCCAATCGATTCCTAGGATCACGTCGAATTCCTTCATCGACAAAACTATCAAATCAGCAGGGAGATTCTGATCTTTCAAGTTTAGAGGGCAGTCCTTGCATACTTTTTCCAACTTAACGCTCTTTCCTAGAGGTGACGTAGCATTCAAAGCCATATCCATCGTTTGGGGTACTAAGCCTAAGCGTTGCACGATTCTTATTGCAATAAAAGAATTTGATGCGCCAGTATCGAACAAAGCTTTCACTTGACTGTTAAAGAGGGTTAGAGTACCTTCCATATTCTCCTGCTCCTCCTCATCAAATCCTGCTTCCTCTGGAATAATAGCATTGAGACGCGCTTGTCCTTGAGTTGACGCTCCATAGTAACCTCCTCGAGGTGCTTTACAGTCCTTGGACAGATGTCCCTTCTTGTTGCAGTTGAAGCAGACCACATCGGAGCGACTATTCCTTCTCGGGGCACGACAATCCTTAGACATGTGCCCGGGAAATCCACAGTTGAAACAGACTCCAGGGTTATTACTTGTGGACCCTGATTGTCCTTGGGGCGGAGTCGGCTTAAGTGGCACAGCTGGTTTGTTGCGGAATAGAGCTGTCTGCGGCTTCTTCTCGCCATTCCAGCTTCTCTTGAATCCTTGCTTGCGAGCCGGGGCTTGTCTCAGTCCCTGATTAAATCTCGGAGGGGGTGGTCGGCTTACAAAGCGCTTTTGTTCACGACCGGTGATTTCCTCGAAGCCATGGGCCATTCCTACTAAGGCTTTGAAAGTCTGATTTAGGTGGCCATAGGTCAGCTTCTGTAAAGGTAAGGAGAGTCCCTGATGATACTTTCGGTTCTTCTTTTCCGGGGTGTCAATCATGTGGTGTGCGAATCTGGAGAGACGCTCGAATTGTACTGTGTACTCTCGTACAGTTCGGTTACCTTGCGCCAAATCAATGAACTCCTTCTCCTTCTTGTTCCTTTCTGTCTGGGGAAAATAATTCTCGAGGAATAGTTCCTTGAAAGTTGTCCACGACATCCTTTGTGCAGCTCCTCCCAGAGTTGCCTTCTCAGATTCCCACCAGTCTGCTGCAGCATACGTCAGTTGATATGTAGCCAGTCGGCGTTTCTCGATTTCAGAACATCCCAGTGTATCGAAGATGATATCCAATCCACGAAGCCACTGTTCAGCTTCCCATGGCTCAGTCATCCCGTTAAACTTGTCTGGCCGCATTGCCCGGAATCGTTCCACTGTACGATCTTCTTGTGGTCTGGGTGGAACTATGGGATTGACGTTAGCATTGTTGTTTGAGCCGTGATTATTTCCGATGTGTTCCAAGCGTTGTAAAAATGCTCCAAAGATTCCAGTGGGATCCATTTCAGCAGGAATGGGCTCCGGTGCTCCTTCAGCGGGGTTCGGAAGTCCTAAGCGTCGATTCCTCCTTGGTCGGTCTGCCATGGCGTACCTGGTTCACCTACAGAAGTATTCTACTTAAGACTCAGATGCAGGATACATCTAGATATCTACTAACATACTCATAAATTCATCAAACAATCAAGGCAAACATAAGTATAAGTGTAGTGCTAAAACATCCACTTTCATTTAATATTAAAAACAGTGATTACAAGATTGAACTAGCCGAGAATACATGGTTACAAAATGGGGGTATTACCCTATCGCATGTATTCATACCATAAGATGTGTCATTAGCCCAAGATAACTTAGATACAACTAAACTACTAGCATGTAATAATAGATTATCCCCAGTTAATCATCCATATCTGACTCGGATGTGATCTCTCCCATATCAGAGTCGTTAGGCCCATCTTCATTCACAACGGGTTCACCCAAGTCCCAATCTTCAATTCCAGCGTTGCCTTCATCCTCTTCGTTATCATCATTGTCCATGGGCCCTTCTATTATAGGGTGAACCTCCATAGGTTGATGGGGTGCTTCCTGTTCAGGTTCTTCTTCGGGGTCCTCTTCTTCGTCATCCTCTTCCTCATCTTCTACTTCTAGGTATGCACCTGGTTCATCGTCAGACATTTCTGCATTAGCAGGGTTAACAGCAGATGCTACTACTGGGGGTGCCACACCTGTAGGGGCATTCTCATTCGGTGGCCAGACAAGATTGTTTCCTGGGTAAATGGAGGGCTCTTGCAGTATCTGATTTACTAGTGGTTGGAAGACAGTGTCATTCATGGCCAGCCTCCTTATCTCCCCATGCATTAGTCCCTTTGCATATGCAGCATGTATGGTTTCGGTTTGTAGTCGGTGAGGATCGGTGATATGGAATACTTGGCGCTGAATTCTTAGTCTGCTTTGGAGGCGTCGCTGGGCTTCCTGTCTTACCCTTTCCATAAATTCTTCAGGGTTAGTTGGTGTGATTCCATCCGGATAAATTGTGTGTCCTCCGAATTCATCGTTCACGTGGTATCCCGTCTGTTGGATTGGCACTCGGTTCGTGGGTATTCCCTGATATGAAGAGGAGGGTTGTCTGGTAAGTACGGGAGGCGGTGGGGGCATTTGATAGGCACTATTGTGTATCCTTTCGAAGTCTTCAGGGTTCTTAAGTAGTCTGACCATTTCGTCCTGGACTTTCTTGACGATTTCAGCCTCGTAGATCGCCTCCAAGCGTAGAGTGTCATAGTTATAAACGTTGCTCTTGTTTATTTCAACCCATAAGTTTCTTTTTCCTTCGTCCCTGGCTAATTCCCGGATTTGGTGATGATAAGTATCTGGGTTTGCTGGCACTACGCGGTCGGAGAAGATCAAACGTCCTCCAAAGGGATCCTGAACGTAGTGGGGTTCCATTTCCTGTTTCAAAAGGACTATCTTATTAAGGTGCTAGTTTGAGGCATCTTAAAGTTTATTACAAGTAATATGAACACAGAAAAGCAAGAAGCAATTAGGTAGACTTTCATTAATAACAAAAGTATTTACATGAGATTTTTTTTTTTTTTTTTTTTTTTTTTTTTTTTTTTGAACTACAACTTTTACATACATAGCCGCCAAAATGTGGGATTATAATCCCAATACAACTTTAATACTACATAAATTAACTAGGAGGGGGTTCTTAATCTTCTAGTTGTGGGAGTTCTTCAGAGATATCCCTCTCTTCTGGCGGGGTAAATGCCATCCATCTCTCGTTATCCCACCCTAATGGCCAGTCAGGGTCGTAGGTGTACAGTGTTCCTTTTTCGATGAGATCTTCGTCAGCCAGGTAGATCTCTACTTCTTCATCATCTGAACTGTCATGTGGTTTGACAGAAATCTCTAGAGGCATGATCTCGTTCTGTGTTTCTTCCAGATCAATCACTGCAGGGTTATTAAGAGTGTCGGGGGCTTCATCCACCTCTATTGGTGTTAGACGGGGTGCTACGACTATATGGCGCACGGTCTGGGGGACCTTTTTCATAAGGAAGAGGCATCTCATCAATTTTCCTAGCTTTTTGCAAGTCTGATGGCGGAAAGCAGCACCAAAGCAAACTAAACCTTGGGGAAAGGCTCCTTTGTAATTCTCCATACTACCTGTTTGACAAAAAGACTATTTTAGTATTGGTTGTCGTTTCTAAAGTACCTTAGGTTCTTGACTTAAGGGTGTCGGACAGTCAGCGAGCACAACTAAACCTAGTGCTCTGATACCAAAAATCCTGTCACGCCCCGGAGTAGCCAAAAATAGGGAAAATTTAAAATTTCCTTTCTGGATCCATAGGGAATGACGAGTTACATAAAACTGACCTGTCCATGCAACATACTAACAAAATATATGTAGATCAGAGTACAATATTTGCAAAAGCATCTACTGGTATTCATGGGGGAACTTAGAGTGTTTTGCTACTTAGGCTATTACAGGAGTTCCAAATGAAAACCACAAAAGATAAGTTTGGGCGATTTATGCCACTTAAATATTACATAAACCAAAAGATAATTAAAACATAAGGGTAGTCTTAATGCGGAAGTAGGCCAGGGTCCTCTTTCTAACTGGCAAACCCGTAACCCTCGTTATCGAGCTCTTCTTGATAGTCTGCCTCAGGATCAACTTCCTCATAGTTCCCAGCCTGAGCATAGTCATATGCGTCTTCATTGTTACCTTGATAGTTTTCCTCATTATAACCTAGACGTAAAATGTCCAGGGCAGAGAAGGAGCCGTTAGCTTTTGAAGCTAAGTGAGATTGTCTTAACCGATCACTCCTAATACAGGTAAGGATATACAAGTACAACATATCTTGAAACAATCATAAATGAGTATATGACATGTAGAATGATGATACAATGCATTATCGATATATTCGACTTCAACTCGACCATGGACGCCACAACCGACTCATGTGACTTGTTACATTACCAGTGTAACGCCGTTAGCTCAGAGTAGAATGATTACGTTGCTATCGTCGCCTAGCAGGGCCCTATAGCAGTTTTGGTTTTAAAAAGAGTAATCATTGGACTCTTAGGTCCTCGTGACCTTGCCGGAAGAATAGAATAGTTACAGCGCTATCGTCGCCTAGCAGGGCCCTATAGCATTTGAAAAAGGTAACTATTGTATTCTGTTAGATACATTGCTATCGTCGCCTAGCAGGGCCCTATAGCGTATCAATCATCAATTCATGCATCACTTTAATGATTTCAATGGAAACTCTGGCTATCGTCGCCTAGCAGGGCCCTATAGCAGTTTCATTGTTGTTTCCATTTACTTGACTGTACCACTTGGACCACAACGGTCCGTTCAATGTGTGTAATGATAAGACTGGGTTAGTCCCCGTGACTAACCATGCAGACGTCAAAGTTGACATCAAGACTCGACCATGTTCATGTGAATGTTCATGTGACTTTATAAACGTGAAATCATGATAAACAAGAATATTAACAAATATTAACTAAGCATGGAGTATAGCTAATTAACATGCATTCATTATATGAGAAACAATCTTAACATTTACATAAGTCATACTTATCAGCTTCGTCCACGTAGGACGTACTGGGTATACGTATATGAACAAATAATAATTCTATAATATACCAAGTGAGTTAGGACGACTCACCTCGATGCGGGTGCGTAAAAACAAGCGTAGCGGTTCCTACAAAACATTAAGATTATATAGAACATAGATTAATAAGTCTACTAAAATCAGGGGCATAATGGTAATTGTGCCGGGTGGGTCCCTAAACTTCAACATGATGATCTAGACATCATTTTGAGTCTAACGCCATTGACTAGGCTCAAATCGGAGTCCGTCGCATAAAAGGCTGGGTTTCCTATACCAGTATGGGCCCTAAAGATAAGCTGTATTTTTGACTGTGTCGAAAGGTCACCAAACTTTAAGGGAATATTCTCGACATTATTCTAAGGCTCTGGGAACTGACCGCGTATTTTTCTGAGCTACGGTTTATTTATTATGAATTTCCGAAGTTTAAATCGTCTAATAATAGACTGTGGGGTCCCATAATTATAAAATATGATTTGGGGAAATATTTGACCCTTATAAATATTTTTATTAAATACTAGGCCTTAAATTAGGCTAGTAGTATTTTTCCCATAATTTTCGGGGCTCGTTTGGTATTTTAAATAATTAAAATACAACCAAACGGGTACTGTATAAATAATTAATAATTATTAAAGTATTAAAGCTAGGGTTTTGTAAATAATAATTTACAATATAGAGGTTCTAGACCTTAGAAAAATCTAATATAATTTTTCTATGCTTGAAAATGGTCATTAGGTATTTATTACCTAATTATTTAAAATAAAATAATATTTACTTATTATTTATTTAAACCCATAAATAATAATTATAACATATGATAATAATAATCCATATTTTCAGATTTATAAGCATATTATAAAAATAATATTACAATTTCTTAAAATATAAACTATATCATTATTGGAATTATTTTAGATATTTAAAATAATTTAGAAATCATTTATAATTATTTATAATACTAAATATATCATAAGTAATATATTTATACACTAATCTCGATTAATATATACTAATCTTAATTAATAAATACCAATCCTTATTAAAACAGATTATAATTAACCGAATTATTAATAACATAAAAATAGATTAATAATCCTTAATCAGGATTAACGGAATAATTAATATTATAAAATAGTTAATTATAATTCTTAGTGGAAACCCGTGGATCAACCCAGATCCAAACCCGTGCCCACGGGTCGCCCGAATACACACTCAGGTCGATCCAACTTAAATAGTCCGACCCGGATCCGTTTTGATTTAATATAACCCGAACCCACCACCATTTAGCCTAACAAACTAACCCATACCCACGACCCAAGACCCGACCCAATCGGGTAAACGATATAACCCGAAGACCCACGGGTCTTGTCTTCTCCGGCGAGGCCAGGCTGCCGCCGGCGAGCCCGATTTCCGCCGGAAATCTTCAAATGCTCGTAACTCTCTCTCTACTACGTGAAAATTGATGAGACCGACGCCATTATGACCGGATTTCCTCCCTCTACAACATACTAGGAGCCCATGGTCCGGTTTGTTCGTTTTCCTAACCCACTGTTCGATTATTCTTTTCGGGTTTTCTTGAGGATAATGCTCTGCATGGAGGTCCAAACGTGGATCTCTTTAAAAACCGTGACTAGGGGGTCTATCTGGGTCTTAGTGGGTCTGTTTGGTACCACTTTTACGAGCTTTAGTGGTGGTTTCAAAATCAAAGCTCTAAGGAGCTTTAAATGGTGACCGGACTGTCTTTCTAGTCCAAGGCTCGGTTTGGTTTGTACGTGGAGAGTCCAGGGGGTGTGTGAGGGTGTGTGGGTATACAAAAGTTACATAGGGGGTATGGGATTTACCTGTGGGGGTCTCGGGTTCTTTCTCTCTCTATTTCTCGTCTCCGGCGAGCTCTCTCTCTCCTATCTCCTTCTAGCTGCTTCTCCGATGGTGTGAGTGAGACAAAGAGTGTGTGTGGGTGAGGTGGAGAGGGAAGGCAGTGAATGTGCTGGGTTTTGGGTCGCCCCCTCATCAACTCTCGGTGCTCTCTATATACACAAGGGCGTGTATACACATACCTATACATATGCATGCACCCACATGCAGCTGAGGCTAGACTGAGGTGACTGTGCCTAGGGAAGATGAGCCAGCGTGGGACTTGGGCTAAGTCTGCAAGTCACTCTTTCATTCTCAATGGTCCAATATGTGCACAATCCCACTCATGCACGCAAACTTCACGTTGGTATAATAACATCTTTGAAAATCTGTGGGTGAGGTGGTTTAAATGGTGGGAGATGTTTGGGTAATGGGTTTCCATGGGTTGGGTAAGAACACCAATGTGCAAGCCAGTCCAGACAATTACAGATTTTACGAGTTTGCGTGATATGTCAGTCCCAGTCGTAATTTTACAGTCTAAGTCTCAATAATGTGAATTATTCCTATAGACATTATAATTAGCGAATTTAAAGTACGGGGGGCCCAATTTATAATTAACGGAAATTAAGGGTATTACATAGCTGCAGACTTGTAGATGTAGTTGGCCAAGTTCGCGAACCATACATTGACATAGCTCGGTGTCAAAGAGCCACTTATGGTGAACAAAGACCCAATACACGAAAACACTTAGATGGAGCATAACACAATTCGACATCTTCACATGTGGCACATTAGCCAAGTAGGAGATAAAAAGGTCCATGGAGCCATTTAAGTCGAACACTGAATGTGTTCCCCATTCATAACACAAATCATGAACACAAATCACAAACACGAACACAAAACATAACATGAATTATGAGTATGATGCATGAACATGATTCACGATATGAACACGAATTATGAATGTGAACCACGAACACAAATCATGACACGAACATGAATCACGATACAAATTATGAATATAAATAAAAAACCTGAATCACGTCACAAATCATGATGCAAACGCCAATCATGGCACTACTCTAAGGAGTTGGACATCAGTCCAAAGTTTCAAGCGGCACTCTTGGAGTGTTGTTTTGGCACACGATAAGGTTTTGTGCTTTCTCACCTCCATTCGTGGGTTCTGTTCTCCTTCATTGGACATCTATTTTGGAATTGTGAAATACCATTAGAAAAGTGTGGATGTCTAGTTTCCAATGATTTTGGTGTTACTCCAAAAATTTTTGTGGTTTGGAAGTTATGGTAAAAAAATGTACGCTTAGGTTGAAAACATAGTGAACCAATAATGCGTTTTAAGATGATTTTTACACGAAATATTCCAAAGGGATTTTTGGACACCATGAAGGTTTATTGGGATGTTATTTGAAAGCATGTTAGGAAACATTTGTAAAGAGATCTCTCGACATCCCAGCTAGAGGATCAGATTTGACCCGATAAAGGGCGTTTTGGTCCTTTTTATGTAGAAAGGTCAATCGAACTTTGATTTTTGTTTTTAAATTGTATTTCTATCGTACTTAAGTTTTCCTAGAGGTTATTATAACATCTAAGAGCCTTGGTATTTCTCTAGGTGAGCTTCCACTTCATATAATCGATGGCCCACAATTTACTAATCAGTTATTGAAACGTTCTTAAAGACATCCCCTACATCGTACAGTAAACCAACATAGGGTGTCTATAATAGCCTATGTTACTTTGAAATACACAACTCGGAAAAATCGTAGCTTAATTGAGTCAATTTGTATATAGCCTGGCTAAGATTAGTTAATTAGTATTTGTACGTAACCTTGGTTAATAGGTCCATTAGCCTTAGTTAGGCTATCGTTGGTCTAACCGAAGTGTAAAAGATACATTAGCATTGATACTTAACTTGGTGATAATTTAATTGAATTTGGATATAACTTTTAATCATATTTCATCACCAGTGAGACCCACAAATTTGGTATTAGGAGTTAGAAAGTCTATATTGGGACTCACAAAATAAAGGTGCGACCAACTTATACATGTGTCACCGAGCTAGTTGTGAAACGTGACAAACCCTAACTACCTTGGTGCCACCACATGACACTTGGCAAGTCAAACTTGCCACCTAAATCATGAGTCACAGTAGCGAATTGTAGAGCTTGCTAGAGTGCACTACAAACTTGTATAAAGTGTAGAACTTGCGAATTTGCTAACTATTCCTTTGTTAAGATGGGGAAACATGCTAGAATATTGTAAATAATTTTTTGTACCATTGAATGATGGTCATTTATACAAATGCACACCATTGATTATACCAACTCTAGTTTATAAATAATTTTTTCTACCATTGAATGGTGGTCATGTGTACAAATGCACGCCATTGGAAGGAGTTTGGTCTCCCAAGGGTCTTGGGTGGGCCTTCGTCATTGTGGTTGGAAAATACCTTTGGGGTTCCGACATTGACAAGTTTGTGAAGGACAGTGACAAAAAGCACGATGAATTGTTGGGTCTTATGCAGAAATGACATGAAGAAATCTTGAATGTCGTCTGGGGGACGACGGAGAAATAGAGAGCCAAAAATTTGTCAAACTTGGATGACCTGGAACACGAGCTGAACAAAATATTTTCACATAACCAAACTTCGATCTACTTTTAAGCCAGAACGTAGCAGACTGTGACCAAGATAAATAATTCTCACCTTTCAATAACACAGTGGTGATCTTGGATCCAGGGTTCTCGGTAATGGGTATCCTCTCATTACCTACAGAAGAACTGATACTACCGGTAGTCTTCTGGGCTAATTCTTCCTTCGACATATTGAGAAGAAATTTGATAACAAAGTGGTGATGGAATCAAGGCTTGCCTAATCACAAGCAGCAATCTGGTGCGATTGACCGATTTATGGACAAATCATTTGGTCCGAATTCGGACCGAAAAAAAAGAATAGAAAGAACTTGTGATCAGCCCAGTACAAAAATCTGAATAGACTGATCTAGGATTGAAAAACTAGGGTTGAAAGAGGGTTGTTTAGATGCTGAGTTCAGTCCAGGATGTAGGTGAGGGTTGCGGCTAGTTCAAGGAGAAGCCAGGATGGAAGCCGCAGCCCACAGGTGGTCGCCGCAGGTCCTGGAAGGGAGAGAGAGGTCCGGCGAAGGGTTTGGAAGGTGTGTAGTGGTCGGCGAAGGTAGGGTTGGGTGTGTGTGGTCCGGCGAAGGTGTGGGTGGTGGTGGGTGGTCCGGCGAAGGTGTGGGTGGTGGTGGATAGATAGATCGCAGCCCCTAGGGTTGGGATAACTCTGATACCATGTTGAATTTCTGAAAAAGCTTAGAGAGCCAAAATCAGGTCTCCCTTTTTATTAATTAAGTACTAGTGGAGTGCCACACTCACTATGTGAGTGTAAGTAGTAAAATGAAAGTGCATAGTTAGGAGAAATTGTTTTATTTAAATTTTTTGAAATAACATTTTAGTGTCATTATAAAAATATTTTAATTAAAAAATTGAGTAAATTTAATTGTAATTATTTAAAATGGGCTAAACACTTTTTGCTTCCCCTCCCTTGAATAAAATAATTTACACTAAAATATAAAGTAATAAAACAATAAGACTAAGCCTCGAGAAGACAGAAATTAGGTTTACCCTATACTCTGAGAGGTCTAGGGTTTCTGAGTGAGAGAATGGCTAAGAAGGTGGTCAGTGAGGCATTGGCGTCTTTGATGGAAAAATTGGAAACGCGAATTCACGGAACAAAGGCAGAGATGGGAACAAAGGCAGAGATGGGGGCAGAGATGGGAACAAAGGCAGAGATGGGAACAATGCAAGTTCAAGTACGAGAGAAACTGAAATCCAACCCCTTTAAAGGATTTTGGAATATCAACCTTGGGTGGTCGTGGCTCATCCTTGCTGGAGAATACCGTTTTGGTGCCGATATTAAGGAGGTCATAGAGGACAGTGAAACAAAACACACGGAATTGTTGGGTGAAATGGAAAAAAAGCATGAAGATATGATGAAAGTCTGGGTGAGCACGGAGAAATTGTTGGGTGAAATGCAGAAGAGACAAGAAGATATGATGAAAGTCTGGGTGAGCACGGAGAAACAGAGAGCAAAACACACTTCGAACCTAACAGAGCTAGAGAATGATCTGAAGAATTCATGGATGCTCAATCCATGTGCAAAGCACACATTGATTAAGAAAATCAAGGTGCTGAAAGATAATTGGTAAGTTTATCGTGTTTTTTATAGTGATAAATGTTCTTGAGGAACTGCATATTTAAGGATATTTTTGTAATTATATAGTTTATACTCCATTACACTATGCGACACCAAACATGGAATATGATTAAATTTGTGTTATCCTATGTCTAATCTGGTGTACACCAAACACTGTACAAAAATAGTCTAGGGACTATTTATACCATGGTTCCTTGTCCTGGTACTAAGTAACCATGGTTTAATGCCCCTTTATCCTATCCTGCATCCAAACGGGGACTTAGTAGTTAATTTTAACAACCTTGGGTAGGGCTATGCGTTTTAATAGTGCATTTGTAGTAGTATAGGAATAATAAGAAATTAGAGTTAACCCCTTCCAATTTACCAGTGAAAACCTCACTATTATCCTTTGGGTTGAGAACTCTAGGGAAAAAAAAATCAAGATAACAAGAATAGGAAATTTTTAGAAATTTGATATAACACATTCTTACCTTACATAATAGAAAATAGCTCAAACAATCTCATTGTCATTTTCATGAAGACAACGCAGATTCATCCACCACATGCTAGAGCGTCGCATGTCTAGTGTGGAAGAAACGAGAAGGCAAGGATGATAACATAATAATGGATGAGTCTAGATATAGAATGTTACTTGATGAGGGTGTGATTATTGTATTTGAAAGTGTTATGGTCTTGTACGATATATGGAGGGGCCATTTGATCGAGTTACAAACGTTCTTTATTTGTTCGAGTGCAATTACAAAACTACAGTTGGCCGAACGCTACTCGGCGTATTCAGGCCGAGTCGGCCGACCCTAACAATTCTAGGGACCTAGGCGACCTTGAACAAGGTCGACGCTTAGCCACATAAGGGTTCAAGGCAGCGCCCCCGAGGCAGGAAAAAATTGGGTTTATTTATGCATATTTATGGGTAGGAGTTTTTGTATTAGAAAGATTACGTTTTTTCTCTATGAGTGGTTCGGGAGTTTAGAGGTTTAGTGCTTGTATTTCTGTATTGCAGAGAGTGAATTTTGATCTTCTTCTTCCCAGCCCTTTGTAACTCCGTCTGCATTAATAGTATAAATTGTTTTCGATTATAAGGGTTAATTGCTGATTATAATTTGTAACACTTGGATTGGTGTAAACTATTTATATTGGACTGAACTGGGAAGTGAGAAGAAAAGTTTTTGGGCCAAATATTTAAGGTGGGCTGAATTACAATTGGGCCGATACATACATAGATATTCCTTTGGGTGGAGCTCGATTCCAATTAGCCCAACATATTACATATGAAAATTTTATATTAGGCCCAAATCAATATTTTTGGGCCCTTCCTAAGAGTGAAAAATGGACAATATTTGGAGGCCTAGGCAGCACCTCTTCAGCCTATGCCTGGGTCGGGCCTGGTTGTATTGTATGGAAAATATCTTTTAATGGCCCTGCTTGGTGTATATTTTTGAGAACTTCAAGGCACTTTTCTAGCATTGAAATACTCTATGACAGTGTTACCAGAAATCTATCAGACCCCACCGATCCTCGCTTTGGTACGATCGTTGGTACACTAGCGAATTGGAACGCCTATTTGAGCGTTCCCGCTTTAAATCACATAATATTGTAATAACACCACCAAAATTTAGTGAACTTATAATATTACAAAATTCACATCGATTATATTTTCTCGTTTAGAACTTTACTTGACAATAAAACGATTAAAAAACCATTTCACGTTTTAATCTATCATACTACTTTCCCTTTTAAGATCGGAAGAAGTATACCCCCACCGTACCACATTTAATAGCACGTGGCAATCCGTGTTCCCTATCCCATTCCTCGTATCGAATCGATCCGTGATCCAGGTAACCTTGCTCTATGACATGTTTGCGAGCATGTTTCGACTTGTTATATCTCTCAGTGGTAGTTCTGGAGAAGTTAGATTGGGGTTGCTTTCGATCCCTGAAGCAAATTACAGTTTCTCGATTCCAGAAGTACCATCCTCTATATCTTCCCCCAAACACCACCACCCCCCCCCCCCCCCCCCCCCCCCCCCCCCCCACACACACACACACAGACATAACCCCAACCCCCCCATTTCTATTGTCACGCCCCAAACCCACAAAGAGTAGCTTTAGGACACGTGACTGCCACCAAGGCTCTATTTTCCCACCTTACTAATCAACTAAGGAGTCACTAGTTGACTCTATGCAAATTAAAATGGACCAAAACCAAACAAGCATCTTGTTTTCTCAAGTTGAGTTATAAAATCCCTTTTTTTAAAACCCATAAAGGCTCTTTCCTTATAATAATCTGTAGAAACCTTTAAACACAAGCTAAACAATATTTTCCATTTTTAAAATTCAACTGTGCTTTCCTCGCTCGGGCAAGCTCCACGCTTGTTTCTAACATTCCAATTTCGTGTTAAAACATCTCCAAACACTTAATAACACACATGTAGTTTCCAACACACTCATAGATGAATAAAGAGAGATCTTCCTCAACATTTACAACTTGCTCTTACGTCATAACTCATCTTTTATCTCTTTTATCATGCACATTTTATTTAATGCTTACGTTTATCTTGATCTCCTATTTCAATCTTACGAAGTGACGATTACATGTTCCATTTTCATAGCATATCATTGTCCAAATGCTCATGTTTAACATGACATCTCATTTGAATTATATGACGTGATATCTAAACATATTTCCGTGCAACCAAAGTTATCGTCATATCTCGCAAATGTAAGACATACAATCAGTCTTACACAATCTACTTCCAAACAAGTTTTAACATGTCATGCAAGTATGCGAATTCCCTCGTGTTTTTTTTCCCTTTTTAATCTCTTTCCCATGAGTCACCATTCGTCATCAAACACACACACCATCCATTATTATCTATAACTCTACACAGTAATACCCTTTAGGTCTTAACAAATGTGGCTTCACCTCTAGAGTACTACTTCTATCCCTACCGCACCATTAATCTCATTATAGGAGTCGTAGTTCATTACCAATTTCACTGCATTCTCTTCTGCCATATTATTGCAATACCATCTAATTATACGAAATATAAACACTAAAACGTTCTTCAATTCTTCACCTCACCTCAACTCACCTTGCTTCCCAAATACCTGAAATGTTTATATAAATAACCAATGAGCTATAAAGCTCAGTGAATAACATAATCAGTGAACGTTAACATTACATAGCATTTAAGCACAATAATGATACAAGTACACCGATTAAACGCATTCTTTCCAACACTACTTTAATACCATATAGTTTACACCTCATTTCATACTTTATCATTCTTTGCTCTCCTCTAGTGCCATTCTCACCATTCGGCATCTGTTGAAGTACCTGTTTAGTGTCTGTCGAAGATATATTGTCAAAATTGTTTATTGTGGGTGAGAAAGTAACCTTGGAAAAGCTTTTGCGTCTTCTAGTCCACAGAAGTTACATTTAAAGTTTTGCATATATGATGCACTTGTGGGTTTATTGCAAGCATTGCATCCCATGTAGAAGAATGGTTGGTTGAGATCAACGATTTTTAAAGTGCACTTCAGAAAGTAGGGTTGTTGTAAAAAGAGAGTTTTAGGGAATGAGGTTAGTATAAAAGTAGAATTAAAATATGAGTAATGCTACAGACCTAACACATTGCACAACGGAAATTCAAACAACACAGGGTAAAAGGCATTTAAAGCCCTGTTGTGCTTTGTGTTGTACAATGTGTTGTGTCTGTAGCATTACTCTTAAATATTTAACAAATGAAAATGTTGACGGGAAAAAGGAAGTTTGTTATGATGTGTTGACCTTTATGTCAGAGCTCTCATGAAATTCCGTAATGGTACTGATATTTGTTGGATCTCCCACTTGAGACATTGAAGGATTTGTCAGGATTTCAAGATATTTTGATTCAATCAAAGCTTCAACTGTTTCTATGTGGTTTGCTAACCTAAATAACAAGAATAAATATTTATATTTAGTAGTACAATACATTTTTTTTCCGTCAATAATTCTAATGTTTTTGAGTTGTTAGTTAAGAATCTAAGATGTTACCATAAACTAAGAACATTGGATCTTTGAAAGTTTGGATTGATGATGATAGAGGTTGATGGTCTTGTTCCCAGAGAGATACCTATAGAGAATGGTTGTCGTGATGTTAAATGAAAATTGAGAAAACAAAGAGAAAGAAGGAAGAATGTCTCTTTTTATAGTTACCAGTATGTGATGTTGGCTTCAAACGGAGCCATGCAATGATTGGTTTTGTTGGCATCAACTGCGAAAGTGCATCAATTTCATTTTTGATAAATCGCTCCAACATTGTTATTTTCATCGGCTTCAACCTACACGGTAGTAAAAAAAAACAGGTAATTTATTAAGAGCATATGCAACTGCAATAATTTGTTGATGTGTATATATAATATGGTTTCATTGTTTTTACCTTTCATCAATGACTATAATTTCTTGGATCATAGCTGTGCCTCTTTTGGTTGGCTGCTCTTTTGGTTCAAGTATTTTCAAAGCAACAACTACTATATCTACATATATTTCCAAAATTTAGCAGATCAAAGGTTAGTAGCTGTATATATCTCTAATAATAAAAGATGAATTATGTATCTGAAGCATTAAGTGAATTAGTATTTAAAGCATTAAATCAATAAGTGATCAGAAGGTTACCGATTTCCTGATTTTTGTCTGTAATCATTGGAATTTCAGATATGGAGCAAGGCTGATTGAAGAGATTCAGGGGGTGTGATGCTGCACAACTTCTTTTATAACCACGCGTGGGTTGAGGGTCCATTGGTATTGGTTTGGTACAATTCGATGCTTTTGGTGGATATAGCGAACTTGAGCATTTGACATCGATCTCGTATTTTTTGTTAGGTACGTAGAAGAAGTCTATCATGTTCGAGGACTTCTATATCATTTTCGAATATCGTTGTTTGAATACAAGTGCCCTGATGACAGTCGGTGTAATATAATTAAAAGGAGTATACAATTAAAAATTTTGAAGTAGATTAGTGAATAGTACATAAGTAAATAATGTTTTGTCTTTTAATTACCTCATCATCGATGAGTATGAGCTTTTGAAATCTTTTCGTTGGTGTAGGTAGACCTTGAATCTCGTGGCAGACTGACTTTTCTTAAGAATAGTAACTTTTGCGGTCCAAGGTCGATCTGGTAGTCTAGTCTGGGGATCGAGTGATATCTTTAAGAGGAGTAACAGCGCTGTTTGTGAAAGATATAAAATTGGTGAAACCCAATTGAGAGTAAACTAAAGATTGGGATACAACTCGAAGAGATATGTCTATTTTCTGCATGTCTTTTTTGGCTTGCATGTGTCTCAAAAGTGATGTGAATGGGTATGTTTCAAATATTACCCCTTTAGAGTAAGTAGTATGTTCTGGAAACATAAGTAATTATTTTTTGAGTTGTATATAAGGTTGCCATAAATAATTTCTGGTACGTATTAATTTTGATGAGTTAGACAATTTTCCGTGTACACATATATAATTAAAAGAAGATATGAAGAAAGAAATCTGAATCTTTAAACACATGCAGTGACATATATAAATGACGAATAGAAAGTGTGGAGTTCTTTGAAATTGATTAAATATACACTTCCCGGATTAAACTAATAAATTAATTATAAGAGGTTTGGAGCTTTTGGTACGTAAGGAGTGTACGTGTTACCTGGATGTTGAGTTTGAAGAAGATCCAGTGTCTCTTTGTACAGAGAAATCCATTCGATCGTTGTGAGTTGTTCTATGGTTGTTTTCTCTATTCAAATATCTTGCTGACATTTTTTGGAGTGTAGATATATGTACACAAAAGGGGAAATTGAAAGTATTGATAAGTAAGGATGTTGGAATTCCACGTGGTTTTTTTTTTTTTTTTTTTGGGGGGGGGGGGGGGGGGGGGGGGGGGGGGGGCAACTGATTCCACGTGGAGATAAGGAGTAAATTTTGCATTGAAGAGACAAATGTATTTCTTTGGTAAGAGTGATTAAGTGAAAGAGTAATTCATGTGTAATGTATGAACTTTTAAGGGTGTGTTTGATAATTTAATTATATGTTTAAATTGAAAGTTGTCTTAATTAGTTTAAATTGAAAGTTGTCTTAATTAGAAATATTAATAAAATACTGTATTTAAAAGTAATTATTTCATATGCTCCCCAATTTTATCTGCACCCAATTTATATTTCAAACTACGCCTAATTTGCAAGCATAATTAATGCTTAAGAAACATATAACTAAGATCTCCTAGTGTGGGTGTCTCTAATTTCAGTGATTGATTTATGTTGAATACGTGAGTCAAAGTTAGATGTGGGTAACGAGTTGAGGAAAATTAAAAATTCATTAGGTTTTAAGTCCAACAATAGGGCCGTTTGACAACCAATTATGTTTCTGCAACTGACATATATACGTTTAGTTTTTTTGACAATTGATCTGCAGAAACTAGTTTATCCAACAATTTCATTTTAGAATCTGTTTGTCACAAATTTCAATTTGGTCCATAAATCTTCCTAGGTTTACCTAAACTAATTATTTTTTGTACTCAATTAACCCTAAATATTTAAGGGCTTAAAGAAAATCATTTGAACTTGTAAAAATTCTTTGTTATATAAGTGAAAGAGTAATGTTATGCATCCGAAATCTTAATCACAAAATCACTTCTCAAATGATGTTGACAATAGGACCACCTTCAATAACGATGGGACCACTTCAATATCATCCAATCAAAATCCAGTGGGTTGATCACTGCCACATAATTTGGCCGGGATGTGAATTTGAGATTAGAATTTGAGAAGCATAACATTAGAGTAAAATTAGTAGACAAAGAAACAAAATAAGTAATAATATGGGCAAACTGTATTTGTTTTTTTTTTTTTCCCCCTTGAAATAGACTAAATAGTTATGGTGAGATCATTTGTGAACAAACACGTTTTAACCATAACCTAATAAATGTGAAACCTATAGAGCAAACACACAATTTTTAGACCCCTACAAATCCAAATTTATGGTAATTCTACCGAAAATATTTGGTGCCTCAGGATACCCATACACATGCCTTCCCCCTAGTCAAGTCCTGACTCCGTCCTCGGTCACTATGGGCTGTAAATGCTATTGCCACATGATGGAAATGTATTTTATTAATTGTTTTTGTTAAAAATATGATATAATAATGTCATGACTCTCAAGTTTGTGATCAAAGTGATGTAACAGTGAGGTCATCTCTAATTTTAGTAGGGGCTAATTTAATTTTGTTTTGAAGTTATTTTGAATTCATTCATAATATTAGTTGAGATCAAGTTTGAGACACAGATTTTAATATTACATCATTAATCAAAAAACTTAGGATTTTGGCCCCTGTTTGGCACAACTTCTTCGATTCAAAAATAGAAATATATATATACACACTTTTGGTCAATTGCAAATTTTTATGGTTGATTTTGTCAAACAATTTCATTTTAGCCTTTGAACAAATGACATAATCACTTATCGAACGCTAAAAGTTGTTGCCAAATATAGCCTTTGATCGACATTAGAGCTCTTGATGTCTCTAGGTGGCATATCAAAGTGGGCAAAGACAGTCCTGTGGAATGCTTAATGCTATGAGTAATATTTGGGGCACAAACAAGTTTCACAAACACTTACTAACACACACTCTCTCTCTCTCTTGGGTGGCACTTTGGGGTCCGGATAATTTCAGTAGACCCCACAGTGTCACCCAGGAGAGAGATAAAGTGTGTTTGTGAAACTTGTTTGTGCCCCTAGCATTATTGTAATGCTATTTAATGTAATTTCTTATTAATCAGATTGTAGAGAAACTGTTCAATATGTTACAAACCAAAAGTAACTACACAATATCTTAAAATTGAAGGTTGAACACCTAGCTCCTTAGTTTTGTAACATTGCAGTTTGCTTCTCAAAGAGAAAGGAACCACGAAGCAAAACTATTTTCCTGACATAAATACCCAAAAATATTTCTCTTACAATTTTCTTATGTTTTTCCTTTTCCACACTAAATGTACGAACCTAACAAAACCTTAGAAGGCAAATTAAACTCAAAAGAGTGTTTAGTTATTATTTCCATCTCATTAATTTCTTGTTAAACATTTCAAAAATGCAAGGAAAACTGACAACATATAGAGAAAAAAAAAAAAACATTTTCAAAATTTATGAAAACGGAAACTGGCACCAAATTAATGAGGTGCAGGAATCGAAGCTCATTGTATAATTGCAAAGAAGTATATAATCATTTTTTTATCACTTTAAATCAAAATCAAAACGTTCTTTGTTTTCAAGTTTTAATTTTTCAGAATTTGAAAAACTGAAATACCATAGGGGCTTATAGAACAAATCTTTTTTTCTATACATGATTTCATAAATGAAAATGGTCATACAGATGATTTTACATATGGTTTGTATATAGTGTAAGTTAGGATTTAGTCCTCTATAGTAGACTTTTCTAGAAATAGGTCCATTCTAAAACTCAATGTAGGAATTAGTCCCTCACTTATTTTGAAGACCAAAATACCCTCATCCCTTCTCTTTTTTTGGGGCGCTTACCGTGCATTCCCTATATTATACCATTTTTTAAAAACTTTCATTTAAATCCCATTAATCACAACCCATCCTACTATCAAGCATTTCAAAAAAAAATTGAGAAACTTCTCACAAAGATCGTCGACGGGATGCGATTCACAAGCGATAGAAGGTGATTCACAAGCGATTCACGAATATCGTCGACACAAGAGCGATTCACTACCGACTACCCAATCCGATAATTTTGGTACAAAGTTCTCACAATTTTGGAACAAATCTCGTGTTGCTTCGATTCAACATTGGGGTTTTCTGAGAAAATTGGTTCTTGTTTCGATTAGGGCTTGGCTTCACACTAGAGATTTTTGATTCAACGATGGTGACTAAAAGAATACATGACGGCAATGGCAAGAAGGGATAATCGCGCTAACTTGAGGCTTTCGTCTAACCTCCACAATCTTTTCAACTTTTCTGCCTTGTATTTGTTTTGTTCATAGTTGTTTGGTGATGTGAGAAATTTCAAGATCGCTAAGAATAGAAGAGAAATTTGTCCATCTGTGTATATATTTGAATAGAAGTGAGAAATTTCTCATCGAATTCTAATGAAATTTCTCAAAAATTTCTTAAAAGTGAAAATTTTCTCATCAAATATAATTCTCATCAATTTGTCTTATTAGAATATTTTTTTTTTAACAGAAGTCACTACACCATATGGCCAGATTTCTAACGGACAGTTTTTATGAATTCTAACGGATATATCCGTTAATAATTACTAACGGATATATCCGTTAGAATTGCTAAATATCCGTTAGTAATGGCTCTCCATAATGTGATATATTATTTCTAACGGATTAATTGTTTTCTTGGTGATTAATTGTTTTCTTGACTGGATTGTTGTTGAACATTCTTTTGTGATATGATATTTTGAGTATGGTACTGGGAATGACTTGTAATTTATGGGTGCAGGCTATCTTTGCTAGCGAAGAAGGGAACTCAATTGATGAGTATGACTACCTTCCATATTTCTACTCGCATTCCTTTGATCTGTCGTGGCAGTTCGACGGTGACAATGTCCGAGACACGGTGCTTTTCGAAGACAATGATCCAACGTCGCCAAAACCCAAGTTCGGGTCATACTGGATCAAAGATGGAAAGGTAGTGGGTGCATTTCTGGAGGGTGGGACCCCTGAAGAAAACGCAGTCATTGCAATAGTCGCGAGGGTCCAACCCCCAACTGGAAGTTTGGACCAATTGGCAGAGGAGGGTCTCACTCATGCAAGTAAGATATGAAGCTTTATAAGTACAGGAGGAAGTGAAAGTGACTTGGAGCTTCTATTGTCTACATTTGTTCACTGTTTACCCTTATCCAATGATGTGGGTAGATATACATAGAACTGAGGGTTTGTTTATTTGATTGTTTTAATAGTGAGCTTGATTTTGTGAATTATGAATTTTTATTTTTATTTTCAATGGTTTACTCTTTCTTCTGAAGATCTTGGCCTATGTTTTCGATATAAACTTTCATGGGATTTACTTGGAGTGATGATCAGTCTAGTAGGCAAATGCTTATGTATTATTTTTATTGTATTGGGTGTAGATTGAGCTTGTTATTTTTGTATTTGGTATGGATTATTATGCTTGTTAATTAGGTGCAAATAACAATTGGGAAGCATAAAAATAAATTTTTTTTTTAAATTATACATATTTCTAACGGATATACCCGTTAGGAAATCTGTTAGTATTTTTTTTGTTTTTTTCTTGGAAATTACTAACGGTTATATCCGTTGGAATTGTTGACAAAACCGTTAGTATTCAATATAAATCTTCTAAAATAGTTGGAAAACTAACCGTTAGTAACTAGATTTCTAACAGATATATCCGTTAGTAAAATTAATTTTTCTAACGGATATATCCGTTAGTAAATCCGTTAGTAATATTACTAACGCTAAAATACTAACGGATATATCCGTTAGTAATATTATTTCCAACGGAAATATCCGTTAGTAATGAGGCCATATGGTGTAGTGAGTGAGAAATTTCTCATCAAATTTGTGGTTATTTAGTGAGAATTTCTGTCACGACCCATCCCGCTACGAGTGGAAATAGGACACGTGACACGCCGCCAAAGCTCATCCAATTCAATTAAAGTAAATAGCAGCGGAAAACATAAGTAAAATCCTTGAAATCCAGAGTTATAAAAGTTTTGCGCATTTGAAAATACTTAAAGAAACACCCCTTTTGGAACCAGCAATCCAGTCAACTGATCAGAGGTCCGGTCGACTGGAAATGCAAACTACAGAGAGCCTAAAATCTTAGCAGCCAGCCCAGTCGATTGTTTCGAGGACCCGGTCGACTGTGGCCTAAAAATCTCACTCGACTGGCACCTACCCGATCGACTGAACCCTAATCCAGCATAAACTCTCATTTTGAAAACACGATCTAGTCGATTGTCCTCTCAACCGAGTCGACTATTTTTATTGCAGAATGAAAATAACATTTCTAACCCATGATTTAGTCTACTGTGTCAGGGACCCGGTCGACTGATTTTACAAATTCCAGGGCAGTAGCCTGTCCAAATAGGGCCTCCAGTCGACTGTTTTCTCTCAGTTTGCTAAGCATTCTGTAGAATTTCAATTTATGGTTATTCAAACTCAACCAGGGATTAAAGAACATACATCAACTCCACGTAAAGGGGTTCTAACTGTATTACAACATGCCTGAATATAATACACGAGTTTTACTACGGATTACAATAACTACAAATTCATTCCAAGATTCTAAGCTAAACACATGGTTTTAACTCCTCAAAATTCTTATTACAACATGGAATGAAAACAAAAACATGTACAAGAGCGATCCCGTCGGCCTCACACTTCGCGTTTCTTCTTTCCTTTTTTCTTATCACCTGCAATGGAGTAAAGCTCCACTGCTCAGCTATATGCTGAGTGCACAATTCTAAATATATGCTTATATGACAATTCATGCTTTAAGACATCAAATGTAACGCCCTGTATTTTATTATCATTAATAAATAAATACTGCATTTCATTTCCATGAGTATTTGATTTAATTCGTCTTTGTAATAATTATCTGGGGTCAAATTGTAATTTCTTTAAATAAAAATATTTTCTATGGTTTCAAAAGCAATATCTATATTTTTGTATAAACCGGGAATTTATTTCCTACACTGATATTATTTTCCTGTATTTTCTTTCAACCGTAAATACCAGTTTTATGTATCAATCTGCGTCTATACCGCGATTTGGGTGTGGGAGCACATGAGCTCAACCACACCGTGCGATTTCTATGGCTTGCTTGGAGCCCAAATTTCTCAGTTTATATATATACGTTGGTTTCTCTCTCTCACTCACAGTCCCTCATCTCTCACTCTCAAACTCTCTCAATTCTCTCCCAAATTCTCTCTATCACTCTCTTGCTCTCAAGATCACACACACACACAGATTATATACTATATACATACACACATACATAGATATATAGCTATATATATCTCAAGATCAAGAGAAATCGGAGGAGAATTCTATCGGCGGAAACTTCGACGGAAATTTATCGGTCTCAAATTCTCGGTCTAATTAACTTCGGTGAGTATTATAAACTCACTCGCCATGTTATATATGTGTATTTCTGTATGTATATGTGTATATATGTGTATATATATATGATACACCATTAGAGCTTAAAAATGGAGCTTTGAAAAAGTTAATCAAAATCGAATCCGTGAATTGTAATTGAAAGATATTGATCCCAATAGGCTACGGTTCGAATCCTACGGAGTAATTCATCCGTATGGCGACGTATTGATGATTTTAAGTTTTGTCACTCTAACTTTAATCACGAAAATCAAGAGATACAATCCGTATTAATTAAAATTGATCGCGTATTCTTAATCTACGCGGAAAACCGAGAAGAACCATATATCACTTGTCTTGGTACGAACTGAATCTGAAACTGGGTAATTTCAGTCCAGAAACTGAAAACAGGGGAGAAGACGAAGAAGATGGCATTCTGCAAGAACTCGCGCGCGCGACCCGCTCGCGCGAGGATCGCTCGCGCGGCCCGCTCGCGCGGACCTTTCCCCCCCCTCGCGCGCGCGATCCGCTCGCGCGACCTGTCCAGCCCCTTCGCTCGCGCGACCCGCTCGCGCGATCTGGCCTTCCCCTTCGCTCGCGCGACCCGCGCGCGCGACATCTCCTCACTCCCGCTCGCGCGACCCGCTCGCGCGACTTGGCAGTTTGAGCAGTTTCTATGTTTCCTTAGTAGGGACTGTTTGGAAAATGTTTTAAAAGTTTTTAAAGAACAGTTTGGCAAAAATATTGTTTTAAAGGCCTATGTTTTAATGATTGTACGAAACAAGAACAACTTAGGCCGAAATTTATGCTCGTACGATTATTCCGGCTTTGTGATTTATTAAGGGTGTTATTTATGAAACATTGACATACATATTAGGGTTGAGGTTGTGTCAACATGCATGTGTGTCAGAAAGCGTGAAAAGAGTAAAGAGTGGCGGTCTGGTATTGAGTACGACTTAGATATCGATCGGATAGTTTTCCTGGTATCTAAGGCGCGCGTTTCGGATAGCGATCGGATATTTTTCCTGGTATCGCGATGGTATTGAGTACGACTTAGATATCGATCGGATAGTTTTCCTGGTATCTAAGGCGCGCGTTTCGGATAGTGATCGGATATTTTTCCTGGTATCCGAAGCGATGGTATTGAGTACGACTTAGATATCGATCGGATAGTTTTCCTGGTATCTAAGGCGCGCGTTTCGGATAGCGATCGGATATTTTTCCTGGTATCCGAAGCGATGGTATTGAGTACGGCCTAGATATCGATCGGATAGTATTCCTGGTATTGGAGGTGACGTTGTTGTGTTCGGTTTAGATACTGATCGGATAGTATTCCGGGTATCTGAGGCGAAAATGTGGTTTGTGACTTTCATACCGATTGGATAGTATTCCTGGTATTGGAGGCGATAGTATAGCGTGTAAATCAGATGAATGAGTAGTTATTACCCCTGGTATCTGAGATGATGTGTTGATCGAATTGAGTTGCTTTATAGAACAGAATTGGTAAGGTAAGATGTTACAAGATTCATGTGCGATTACATATTTATTGCTTACTATGTTTCTCCCATGGCTTATGTTGGAATTGGAACCTTGAATATATATTACTGTTAATGTTTAATTGGACTTTTTGTTTTATATGCTTATATACACATTGCGAGCACTTGTTTATTTTGCTCACCAGCTTGCAAAAGCTGACGGCGTCGATGCGTCCTGGACTGTATGTCCAGATTTTCAGGGTCAGGAGCAGCCAGAGTTTGTTGACTATGCTAGTTAGAGGCAGGAGTCTTTCCAGGAAGCTGCTTTATATCTCTATTATCTTTTATTTGGGGTTGTAATAGACTTTATGATAGTTTTGAATAAGGGCGGTTTGTGCCTAAGACCTTGACTTATGTAATAGTTTAGTAAGTTTTAAATTTCGGAGCTTATGATTATTAGTATCCTTTCTTTTAGAAATGTTGTTAAGTTATTTGTTGCAGGGACAATTGGTCATACTCACTTGTCACAACCTACGAGTCCATAAAGGAAATTAAATGCTTTCCTGAATTATGCTACGTCGGGGCGTGACAGGCTTTTTGGTATCAAAGCCAGGTTATGGCTCGACCAATTGTCCAAGACACATAGGATCTCCCGTTAAGATAGAATTAAGATAAGATAGTTCGACTCCTTTATGTGTTTCGTCGCTTTCGATTGTTGTGAACTTTCTGTTCGGTTGAGACGGTTCTGATGGATGATCGTTTCCGTTATCAGGTGATAGCATGGAAGCCCAGATGATCCAAGTTCATCTTACAGCTAGTGTTGCTCAGGATGGGTCACAACAACTACCCGTTATAACCCTACCTATAGATGTACCAGTCGTGCCAGTCATTTCCCTTAAGAAAGACATGGCTAATGATGCGACGCCGAGCGATGTTGAGGGATTTGATGGGGACAAAGAGCTACTGGTGACAGGATTGGGAAATGACGGTTGTCAGAATTCGAAACCAGTTGGGAATCGACTCCCGCAGAAAGGCTATCCCGGACAGAAACCGGTGTACCCTCAGGGACAGAAAAGGACTTGGGATGGAGGGAAGAAGCCTCAACAGTCAATGCAGCAGAAATCTCAACAACCAATGGAAGGGGACACCAACGGATGTTTTAATTGCGGCGTCCCCGGCCACCGAGCTCGAAGTTGCAGAGCACCCAGGAAGGTTGGTCGCCCTGATATTGTGTGCTTCAACTGTGATGTACTGGGTCACATAAGTAGGGATTGCAAGGCTCCTGGAGGAAAGAAACCTCAGCAGACACAAGCAGTGCAGCAGTATCCACCTCGAGCGATAAGAGGGAACAACAACAATGATATCTGCTACAATTGTGGTAATCCCGGTCACCGAGCTCGAGAGTGCAAAGCCCCTAGGCGTGCTGATCGACCAGGAGTTGTGTGCTATAATTGTGGCATACCAGGCCATATCAGTAAGGACTGCAGGGCTCCCAGGAAGGGAAACTATGGTCAGCAGGGACAAGCTCGTCTGAATGCTGTTATTCCCGAAGCTGCTGGTTATGAGGAAGCAGGTTATGACGAAGGTACTTATGAGGAGGGACTGCCCGAACAACAGACAGTGGAAGGTACTCTAACCTTGTTTAACTCTCATGTTAAAGTTTTATTTGACACGGGTGCTACACATTCCTTTATATCTGTTAAGATTGTTCGGAAGTTGGGTTTAGTACCACAACGTCTAGATGAAGCTTTAAGTGCTGTCTCACCCTTAGAGGCCACAGTCAAGTTATTACATGTATGTAAAGATTGTCCTCTACGGTTAGGAGACCGAGAACTTTTGGCAAGATTGGTGGCTCTGTCGATGAAGGAGTTCGATATAATCCTGGGAATGGATTGGCTAGAGAAGAATCATGCGAAGCTGGATTGTGCAAAGAAAAGGATCACATTTGCGGACAATGGGAATCGACCCTTCGATTTCCAATGCAACCCTTCAGGTGATATGTTCCTCACCAGATGCCTAGCAAACATTGAGGTTGTCAGTGCAGAGGTGACAGTATCATCAATCCCGGTGATCAAGGAATTTGATGAAGTATTCCGAGATATTTCAGGATTACCGCCGGAAAGGGGCATAGAATTCTGATCTATTGATTATCTCCTTCTTTCTTTCTTCTCTCTTCTCTATCTCCTTCTTTCTTTCTTTCTCTTCTGATCTTCTTTTCTTCTTCTATTCTCAATCCATGTGAGTGTGTGAGTATGGATGGGTGTGTATATATATATATGAGTATATATATATAAACACACACCAAACACTCTCTCTCTCTCACTCTCTCGTTTCTGTAACTAGAAATACGCCTAAAATGATCATATATATATATAAGAAAATATGTGTTCACGTGGCCTCTACCCAGCCAAAGTAAAAGAATCTGTCCAGTTGCAGCCAATCGATTGGCATTAATGGTAATCGATTGGTGTTAGGTATTAGATGCTCCAATCGATTGGTATAAGTGGCAATCGATTGGTATCCAAGATAAGGCAATCGATTGGGAAACTTGCCAATCGATTGGTATGCAGGTTATACCAAAGGCAAAGAAAAACTCATACAAGTATTTAAAAGAAGCATACATGGTCTTATCCACACAATATATTACAGAAATACAGGGTATTACATCATCCACCAATTATTAAAGATTTTATCCCCAAATCCGAAGTAAGTAGGGTTCAAAACAATAATGAAAACTTCTCTCACATCTCTGACTCCAGTTCCCATGAAGCTTCTCCTTCATTGTGGTGCTTCCACTGAATCTTCACTAGCGAAATCTCCTTGTTCCTGAGCTTCTTCACTCCTCGGTCCAGAATACGCACTGGTCCTTCATTGAATGTCATGTTCTCGTTTACCTCAATATCTTTAAAACTGCTCTCGTGCGCTGGGTTGTGGGCACACTTCCTCAACATGCTGTTGTGGAAAACGTTGTGCACTCCTGACATCTTCGACAGTAATGCAAGTCTGTAGGCTACTTTTCCAACACGTTCTAGGATCTCGAACTGTTCGATAAATCGCGGCAATAGCTTGCCTCTCTTTTGTCTGAATTTGACGATACCTTAAACTGGCAAAACTTTTGAGTAATACACGATCTCTAATTGCAAACTCTAGATCTTTACGTCATTTGTCGGCTTAGCTCTTGTGTTTGGATTGTGCAGTCTTCGTCTTCTCTCGTACAATTTGGATCTTTTCGCTGGTTTCTAATCACCTCAGGCCCAAGTAGTTGAGTGTCTCCGACTTTGACCCAATATAGCAATAATCGGCGAGGTCTTCTATATAAAGCTTCGAACGGTGCCATCCCTATGCTCGTGTGGTAGCTGTTGTTGTAGGCAAACTCGATGAAAGGTAAATGCGTCTCCCATGAACTCTCGAATTCAATGACACAAGCTCGCAACATATTCTTCCTCACTTGATTGACTCGTTCCATCTGACCGTCTGTTTGTGGATGAAAGGCTGAACTCAATCAGTGAAGTTCCCATTGCTGTCTGAAGGCTCTTCCAGAATTCTGCGGTGATACGCGAATCTCGATCCGATACTATTGAGACATGTACACCGTGCGGTCTCATAACTTGCTGTAGATACATCCGGCTCAATAGCTCAACTGGGTAAGTCATGCTGTAAGTGATGAAATGCGCTGACTTGGTGAGTCGATCCACTATTACCCAAATTGTGTCATGATTTTGCTATGACTTTGGCATTCTACCCACAAAATCCATGGTGATGTGTTCCTATTTCAATTGGGGAATCGGCAGCGACTGCAGAAGTTCAGGTGGTTTATGATGTTCTGCCTTCACTTGTTTACAAACAAGACATTATGATAGGTACTCGGCCATTTCTAGCTTCATTAATTCCCACCAGAAGTTTCTTTTCAAGTCCTTATACATATTGTTTCCTCTGGGGTGGATAGTCATTCTTGACTTGTGCGCTTCGTCCACAATATCCTTTCTGAGACTACCATCATTTGGCACACAAAGTCTACCTTTGCATCTCAATGCTCCATTCGTACTGATACTCCATATTTCAGGTTCCTTTGCGGACATCTTAGTGTTAGGGATATATACTAAAAGCCTTGATTTATGTAGTTGATTTATTATTCATTTAATAAAATCAGTTAATCCAGTTTTATGAGAATCTGTGTGGGCAATGTTTGTATTATATTATTTATTTATTATTATGCATGTGTGTCTTTCATTCTACATAGTAGGTGGTTTGGTGTGTAGACTTCGGCTTACACACAGAAGATCAGACCATCGGATCTTGTGGAATGTAAGATTTTGGTTTACAGTCTTAGATGGGATTGGACACACCATCGGTAGGACTGCAGCATGGTGTTGTAGTAGGTTTGTCTTGACTGCGGGAAACGGTATAGTTTCAACTCACCATGCTGGTACACTTTGTGTATTAAACATGACCGACATGGGGTAATTATCTTTATACTGACTTATAAGATAATTAATACCTCATGACTATTATGAGTGCTTATGCTCTAAATCCTAAGTTAATTTATAGACACGTATATTTGATATTTACACTTTTATCCCTAAAAGGGTGAGATCCTTAAATGGGTCAATATCTCATTGGATTGGGTGACAATATTAATTGTGTGGTGGATATTAATTAATGATGGAATCCATGTCTCAATTTTGGGATTGATGATATCCCTTTGAGAAAGCTTATAAGTTTTGATTATATCAGATAAGTTAAGCAGAGGATCTCAAGGAATTTTAAGAGATTAACTAAATATGATTGTCAGTAATTATATTTAATTTATGGATATCTGTAATCTTAACATGGGGAGATAATAAGCATTTAATAACATGGAGCTCGAAATATATTTTTGAGATAAGGGTAGGAGTGCAATTATAATTCTTTAGTGGTATGAATTATAATTTATGGAAATCGGAATCTGATTTAGTTCGAATTAGGGTTTCCTAATTCCATAAAGAAGCCTATTCCTTATTGACTTCTTATGGTCCCTATCATAGCCTATATATATGTTGCTTTGGCTCTCTCCTCAGTTTACGTTTTTCCACCAAGAGTATTATAACTCGGAATAAAAAAGAGATCGTAAAAAGAGAGAGCAGAAACATAAAGGATTTCTAAGGAGCCCACACTCAGTTCGATATTCTGGTAGCAAAGGAATACGGTAAAAGATCGTGAGCTGTTATCGAGCCCGTGTTCTCGATTCGTCTACTACAGCAATCCGTTTTAGCAATTTAAGGTAACCCTAGTTCCGCCCTTGTAGGGTTATTGTAATTTTCACGTAATTTTTGCTGCACCAACTTATACGCGCTGTTAATGGATTCTGGGAACGCAGTTTCCTAACACTTAGCAAACCACAGCTTATTCTGGTCTACTCTCTGTAATTCATGAGAAACAGTCACTGTTTTTGTCTAATCTCATTGATTTTAACTGAAATGGTTTCCTATTGCTTTGAGACTCAAATCATGTTTTGAATAATGATAATTAAGTCTAAATCCAGAGGCTAAGTGATCCAAGTTAGTGAATAATTCATAGCTTGTCCTCATACATATCCATGCATTCATCCATGTACAATTGATACTTGTAGTTAGGATCTAGCTCTAGGTTGTTTTGTCCCTAATTGAACCTAGTTGTGAGTTTCTTGAAATCATGTTAGGATCATGCCACCTTTATATGGACATTGCATTGGCTCCTAGTTGAGACTTGCATATCTATAAAGGTGATATGTTCTCAACTAATTAGAAGGAATCCACAAATAGGTCAATTCTTTCCATGCTTGATAGATTTAAGCTAGACATTTTTCAGGAATGAATATTTGATATTATATATCTTGTTTAAAGCATGTGGACTAATCCTTTGTTTTTTAGCGCTCTTGAGGTATGATTCCCAACCCTTCTCTAGTTTATTTTATTTGTTGATTTTATTGATTTTCCGACTCCATGTGCGACACTTTAGAATTAGGATTTTTCCTTATGTGTATATATGTGATTAGAGACCCTTTTCTTAGGATTTCTATTTCGTGTGCATTACACGTTTAACATTCGAGGCGGGATCCCGGGTAAGTTCTCTAGTTCCTTTGTGCATATCATGTCGCTTGCTAATTGAACTATGTGGCTTATGAATGATATTTTGTCATTAGCAATCTTATACCCTTTGGACATGCTTTTTGTAATGTATATGTATATATGTATTAGTTGAGGGCATGCTTAGATTAATAATTTGATTAAAAGGATGTCGAGCAGAGGCCTATCGCGAGATAGGATGAGAGGGGGTGTTTTAGTCCGCCCGGCTCCTTCCCCTCTTATTCCATAATCCCCGGACCTAGTTAATATTTGGTTTCGCAAAAGATCAGTTTGCTTTTAAAATGGTTTCTTAATTTTCCTTTAAAAAATTAAGTGGTGACTCTTGGTATTTGAAATTTGAAAAGATGTTTTAAACTAATGTGGGCCCAAATGCCGGTATCCACACCACGTTATTACTTCCATCCATTCTGTATAATTATACTTAACTTTGTTGTCACATTATCCCTGTCTAACCCAAAATCGCATAACGGAAGTCCAAATCGAAAATCGAACAACCAAACCCTAATATAATAAACAAGCAAAGGAATCCATGTTCTGCTCATACCAATCGATTGGTATAAGGGCCAATCGATTGAGATAAAAACTATCAATCGATTGCTACTCATGGCAATCGATTGGGAATTAAATAATGTCAATCGATTGCTACCAATGGAAATCGATTGGGTCTGAAACGATGTCAATCGATTGCTAATATTGGCAATCGATTGGAATGTCAATCGATTAGAATTCTATCCAATCGATTGGGTCCAGACTGATGGCAATCTATTGGTAATTATGCCAATCGATTGGCACTTCGTCTTTACCAGCAGATTGATAAAACAGCATATATAAACGTAAGAATCATGCATATTACACCTCTAAGCTTCATAATAACTTGTAAAAACTTCAAATATAGGGACCAAGTGAGTTAGAAACTCACCTAGGGTGTGTTTGGGTGTGTGAGCTTGAAAAACCAAAGCTCTCTCTCTCTCTCTCTCTCTCTCTCTCTCTCTCTCTTCTCCTCTCTGCCCAGCTCTCTCTCTGTCGCTCCTTCTTTCTTTCTTCTTCTTGTTCTTCTCTTCTTATTCTCTTCCTCCCAGTTGCCAAGGATAGTGAGTGTGTGTGTATGGATGGATATAGATATAGATATATATACACACAAGATATGTGTTTCTCTCTCTCTTCCAAGGCTGACAAAACTGGCCCAAGGCCATAAATGATCTCATATATATAGAGGTGTGAGAGTGCCACACGTTCAAAGCTAAAGAAAAGAAGAAAACTTGTCTCAGCTTATACCAATCGATTGGAACACAAGTCAATCGATTAGCAACAGATATTAGAAGGCAATCGATTGGGAAGAATGTCAATCGATTAGTATGTTGACACGTAATCATTTTTAGTCGGTAAAATGGCAATCGATTGAAAACATGTCAATCGATTGGTAACCAAAAAGTGTCAATCGATTGGGATAAATGCCAATCGATTGGTAACCAATTTTCATCAAAAAAGAAAGAAAAGTTTATAGAATGAAGTTTTATTTATATATACTCTCTAGAAATTCAGGGTATTACACATTGCCCATGTCTACACCCGAGAGAACTAGTTCTTTCACTATTGAGAATAAAATCCGATACAAGAAAATATTGAATTAAATCCCATAACTCAACCCTCTAACCCCTTGTACACCCACTCTCAATTCCCAAAGAACTTGACACAATCACTGTAACATAGAGAAATCGCGGAGATAAAGAAATACTCATCTCTAGCTCACAACCCTATCATTGTGAAAAACCCTCACAGGAAACCCAGTGATTAATATTTCTCGTACCCTAAACTATGCACCCCCATGAGAGGAGACCTCCAACTTGGCACACCAAGGGCTTCCTAAATTCCTATACAACATCCCTATATATAGAATTTATGACGCATTACTTGTTGGATAAGTAATACAACTCTATCAAGGAAACCAAATCATAATAGGAATCTAGCCAAATCACAATCATAAATTTAATGGGAATGTCCCACATGTGATATAATCCCAAAAAAAAAAAAAATACAATTAAGCACTGACGACGCACATAGATGATCATATACAGAACAAACCAGTCACACTTCTGCTAACAAATTCTGCACACGCACACACATACAATGACTAAAGAGTAGATAGATTAGCATATAAAAAATGTCATTGCTTTGGAGAATGGGACTAAATTCTAAGTACTGCACCTTTCTTAAAGGGTGTCGCTAAATACACCAGCATTTATGCTAAATACACCACCTAGTAGTGTTGAAAGATGAAAATTTTTTGAGTGAAGGTGGTTTATTTAACCCCCACCATTCTTAAATTCAAACATCTTAAATATACTAGTCATGTACCACGTGCTTTGCACGTAATTGGTGCACAAGAGAGTTGATATTAACAAATTAAAGAATCAAACTGGCTAAATACTGACCTGTATAAATAATTTCTTAATATTTTTTGACAAGTATTAAAATTTTTTAGAACATATCAAATGTCTAATATTAAATTGTTTAGATTATAAAATATCTTTTGAGTGTTGAAGTAGAGTACTCAAACACTTCTTAATTGTTTATTTTAATTCATGTTTAATTTTTAGGGTTAAGCACATTTTACCCCCTATGGTTAGGCTCAAGTGAAAATGGACCTAACCACAGAGTGATAAAATGTAATTAACCCTAAAAAAAGTTGGGTAAATTACAGCACCACCCCTTGAACTATGATCATTTTTCACTAATACCCCCTAAACTTTAAAACTGAATAGGCTCACCTTCTGAACTATCCAAAAATATGAACAGACTTACCCTCTGAAGAAGGGGTTTTAGTGTCAACAAATGATAGTTTAGGGGGTGAGTTTGTTCTTTTAAAGTTTAGGGGGTGTTAGTGAAAAATGATCATAGTTCAGGGGGTGTTACCGTATTTACCCAAAAAGGTTTTCACAATTTTGACTATGTTGCATTCTTGCTAATTATATGGACATATGGGCACATGTTGGTTGACCCTGCATATTGCTTAAAAGTATACTAATAATTTGATGCATCAAACTGGCTGTACGCTATTCACAAGCTTGTACTCTTGGTTGAATACTATGTTGAAGACTATGCTGATCAATTGTTAAGAGTTAATAAAAGTAACGTGACTTATTGTTTTATTCCTCTATAGTTTTTGTTTTTTGGAAGTAATCTAGAATAATGCTAATAATTATCATTTAAATCTTAATTAACTATATGGTCAATACCTTTTGATAAGCAATTTAGTCGCGATAACATGAAGAGGTGTGTTAATAATAACTTGTTTGATAAAATGAGGAAAAATAGTTTTACAGTTTTTTCTACTTCCAAAAAAATAACTAAATATGATTTTATTCACTTTCATTGTTTGGTATCAAAATTTTTTTTTCAAATCATTCTTAGTTTTATATATCTTTCATTGACACGAAAGATTTGAAATACTGTATGTAAATTAAAAATGATCAAAACTCAAAGTACGTACTTTTAATAGTTCAAAAAACTTAATCGAAGAGCACAAGAATAAAGAAGAATAAATATATTTTTATTTTTCATAATCTATGCATGAAAACAATAAATGAACATGAAATATTTATTGGGTAATCAGGGTTAGTCCATTTTAGAATACTTTTTATGTAACAACCTGCATTTTCATAAAATTTTTAATTGCATTTCCATATTTAATTTAAATTGTATTGCCTGCTTTTATTTATTTAACAACTCTTTTTTGGGGTCTTGTTGCAACTCTTTGTTAATTGAGCAACACCTGATGTAGTTTCTAAATGCATTTCTAGAATACCAGTGTTATAATTTCACACCTGATACTTTTATAAATTCAGAAGTACCTGTGTTGAATTTCAAAACTGTATTTTCAAACGGTGGAAATATTCACTTTTGACTCAAATAGTATTTTTATAAAACTAGAAAATCATTTCTTACGTTAAAATGAATTTTCTGTATTTCTGTGGTGATCACCGCGCCGCAAAAATACCAGTTTATGTTCGAAAACTCTCTGCGCCGCGTTTGATCTCCCACAGTTTGGGAATCTCCATTAATTAGGATGTGACACTTGCTTTATATCCATTTATGGCAACTAATGTTTAAATAGGCTTGTTTGGGAATGCATTTGGCGTATGAGTATTTGTAGTGCCTTAAGCTAATTTCCCAAACACCTAAAGAGATTCCTAGACAACTTAGTTGTACCTTGTTTGGGAGTCCTTTTGGTGGGTGGGTTAATCTAGTAGCTTAAGTTGATATACCCAAACACCTTATACTTGACCCCTACTAAGCTAAAACACCCTTTCAAATTGTGATAGTATGTATACGTATATGTATTATCAGCATATATGAGCTGGGTATTTTGGTGCAATTAGGAAATTTAGAAAACAAAATCAATTTGTGGAGTATCGTTGAAAGAACTTGGCCCCCAAGTTCCCAAACTTGATTTTCTATATATACATACACATATCCCACAATCTGCACTCTTTCAAAACTGAATTAGAGAGAGAGAGATTTACAGAAATATTTTTAGAGAGAGAAAAGCTCATCACCATAGCTATAGTTTGAATTTGGAGTTCTTAATTCTTGACTTCTTTCTCAACAAACTCTATTCTCTTATCACAGTGAGTATTACTAACTCACTTGAAATGTAATTTAATGCTTAATTACAGTTTATGTTGCTTAAAATAGTATTTGTTTATATAAATTTCGTCTAAGCTTTTTCATGGTGTAAAAATGGTGATTTCATAAAACTTAACAAAAATGAGTTTTGTAAGATGATTATAAAAGGTTTCAGTCCATAGAAGTTTTGGTTTAAATCTTAGAGCCTAATTATCTCGTATCGCGACGTATATTAGAATCAAAGTTTCGTCATCTCTCGGTTATTGCAATCAAAGTTTCTCGTATCTTATATTTGACTATGCTTAGCCATTTTGGGCATCCTGGGTTAACGGTTGACTTTTCGGTACCAAGTTGTTTTAGTTCGTAATAATCATATTTTAATTAGCTCTAATACGTTCAATGAAGAAAATGTGAAAAGAAAGATTAAAGACTTAACTTTCTCGCGTATACGTTGTCGTTACTTTTCAGTAATTTACATTTTTACATAAAGTTGTATGACATACATGTGGAGTCAAGTTTACATGCATGGTGAGTGATGGTCAGTGTGGAAAGAGTAAGTGGATGAGATTGCGTTTTGGACACTCCCTGGTACTTGAGTACTAAAGTGTGATGTTTTGAGAATGCGGTTAGGGTATCTTTGAAATGCAACGATGACAAAATGTGGACACTCCCTGGCGCCCATGGTAGCGCTAAAGTGTGTGACGCCGACTTGGACATTCCCTGTCACCCGTGGTAGTGCTAAAGTGTGGCCTACTGGACACTCCCTGGCATACGTGGTATGGCTAAAGTGTGAGGCATAAGACACTCCCTGGTACCCCCGTACTAAAGTGTGAGGCAAACTGGACACTCCCTGGTACCCCTGTACTAAAGTGTGGTCACCTTAGTGCTTCAAGATACTGGAGAATGAGAGTTGGGATGATGTCTGGTCGAGAGAAAAGAGTTGGTGATATGAGAATGGTTGCATAGTCCCAATGCACGGTCACATGTTTTATGGATTGAAGATTATTACCTTGCCATTACTGTTTTATAAATTGAATTCATTACTATGTTTCTAATCTGTTGAATAATGAAACTGTAAACTGAAAATGGTAAAGGAGTATGTTTTACATTATGAGTACATGTTTTTAATACTCACCAGATTCATAAAGCTGACGGCGTTGATGTGTCCTGGACATTCGTGTCTAGGCTTTTCAGGTTATAATCAGGCTGGCCTGTACGACTACGCTAATTGAGAACGGCTGCTCACGAAGAGGAATTATTTTAAGTTACTATTTTAGTTAATGAACTGAACTTGTTGATCTTGTCAGTATCAAGATATAAAAAATATACTTTACTTTTCTAAAGATTTGTAGTAGTGAAAGTAAAGGTCGAACCCATAGAGATTGAATTACTAAAGCACTTTAATTTTAAAACCTAAATTTAGTTAATTAAGGAAAACGGATTTTAAGTTGATTTTATTAAACTAAGAACAAGAAAAATAAATCTAAATTATGGAAGCAATTAAAAATTGTTTTTATAAATATTTTTAGGGAACCTAGGATTGCAAATTCACCACTAGCTTCATAATAAGGGTATTTACGAATTACTTTAGCTTATTAAGTTGGATGATAATGGGGAATTATAGCTACAAGCTCAATTCCTCCGTCAAGAAAATAACTATGGTTCAAGCACCAACATAATCCATCTTCGGTTAACACGATTTATCCCACACTAAACTAGGGTTGTGGTATAATCTGTCTAATCTAGGCATGGACTATTCGGATACTTGATAGCACAATTCAATTTAAGCACCATTACATGTAAATAATCTAAACAAGCACAGCAAGCATAGATCATTGAGCACACTACCATCAAAATAGATCTAAGACAAGAGTAAACTTTGAAAGTAACAATTTAATCAATAAAACAACACGATTTATTTATAAAAATCCTGGGAACATGTAACTGTCATCCATACATAATAAAACTAAAATAAAATCATAAATAACTCCCTATTACTTGGCTAGGGTTTCATTGAAACCCTAGATCTAGGTTTAGTTGTCCATAAAAGCGGTAGATGGCAAGTAGTTGATGGAGGAGGCCATGAGAATTGTCACACCCCCAACCCGCCTCCACAGATTAGGACACGTGTAACAAGATTATACGCACCCAAAATACACTAATAAGCAAGAACCATGTTAGTTATGAAGGAAAAACATGATTTGAAGTAGTTTAAAACTACTATGCTGAGATAAAATAGCCCAAGGTCAAAATGGTCATTAATAAAATATGATAAAATTTTACATCAAAAGATATCTCTTTGATTCCCGGTTCCAATGCTAAAAACGGTGCATGAATTCGAATTTTCTACAAAGAGTTATGCCCGTTTCCGTAAAAGGCGACGAAAAATACCTTTGAAATCACTGTCTTGTGCAGAGGGGCATTCGACCGGTCGAGCGGGTCAATTCGACCGGTCCAGATACCCTCTGAACCATATTTTCCCCCATTTAACATTCTAAGAAGTTCCCAAACACACAAGTCACTTGGGGCTACTTCCCAACCAACTTAGAACTACCGAAAAGTGCACAAAAGCATCGAAAACTCATCAAATCACGCAACCGTTGGAAGATTTCAATTCATTCCAACTGAATTCAAACAAGAAGCTAACTCAAGTTCATGCTAATCATATACATGAAAACATTTTGAGAAAGAGTTTGAAGCTTTATTAAACAAACTTGAGCCAAATAACACTAGTAAAACTAGTGCCAATTAGGAAATTCCGGGAAAAATACCTACCAACCTTTGTAATTGGAAGTGAAGTTTTTATAGGTCAATGGGACCCCAAAGGTATCCTCTTGGCCTTTTAAAAGTTAAAACAAAACATGTGAACATCTAGAATTAAAGGGCTGGCAGTGGGTTTTTCGACCGGTCGGACGGGTCCCTTCGACCGGTCGAAAGCCCCTCTGCAGAACCATTTCTGCAGCAGCAACTTTCAACCTGCTTATATGACATTTTGTAACCAAGACTCACTCAAACACTCTTGAAAGCTTATAAAACTTCTTGAACATAATTCAAATACACATTGGGGTACTTTCAACCTCTTTACACTAGTACCCAAACTCAATTGAGTCAAGATAAGACATCTAAAGCCCAAACATTGATTAAACTTGTACGAACATAGAATTTTGTTGGGAAAGAATTCAAAAGCTTTACATATAACTTAGTTGCAAACACAACTTGTCCAAAAGTAGTTGCGACATACACCCGGACTTGCTGAAGTGGTCCAACTCAACCAACACACAAAATCCATAGTTTTAACAAAAGGAATTACATAAGCTTTTCTAAGTTTAACTTCAACTCCTACAACTATTAACATAATAACTCAAGTATCACTAATCCAAAACCATCATTTACATCATACTAAAAGCTTAGACATATATAACAAATCCCAAGTTTTGCCCCATTTCCAAGCTCGATTCACCTCCTTTCCGTACCTTGCTCCGAACCTGTAGTGGTTGTTATGTACCACAACAGAAATAGGAAAACGATTTTCTTAAGCATTTTGCTTAGTGAGCATTCTAAACATGATTGCATGTTTAACACGTGCAATGCTTATAATTAACACATAAAACACAACTGTAGTCGCCGAGTCACCGGTTATGTGGTTCATTCAGACCCGAAGACCTCCCTTGGTCCCGTGGCCACTTCTATTCCTTGGATTTCCTTATTTATCGGATTCTTCCTCTACACCACCCTTATTACTCCCAACAATGAACCATTTCCCCGGTGCTCATTGACTACCACATAGACATATGAGCACATATACATGTATCAACACATAAAATTTCCATAGAATTGACATCAACAATATATATTTGCTCCTACACAATAGTTATCACCTCTTATATCACATGAAGCTTTGAACATATTAAACACAATCACGTTTTGGTGTAGAAAACTCACCTCCCACAGATTTTACCCAAATTAAGCCAAATTATGCAGAATTTTCCCAAATTGAAGCTCAATTTCTACTCCAACAAGAATCCTACAAGAATTCGGTAGACGGCGTCTCACCGATTAGTGTGAGCTACCAAAAATCCAACAATATAAATGTAAATTAAAGATATAGAAACGTTCGTCTCACCTCCACGAGTCCGAAAGTGGTCTCGGATCGTAAATCCGATGAACGGCGGCGACGAAACGGCGGAATTACGACGTCGGTGACGGTTCCGTCTTCTCTCCCGAGCTCTCTTCTTCTCTTCTTGTTTTAATTCTCAGCAATGAGAGTCTAAACTCTCTTACATGACACAACACACATCCATGCAACTTTACATGAGGTGTCTAAGCCTCAATTTTCTTCACTTTGCATTTACGCCCCCGGAATTTCTTAAGTTCCTATTATGAAATCCCCCAAACATTCCATTAACTACCCAATTATCTAATGGGTGTTTGTCTAAGTTTCGTATGGGTCCCAACGCGGGTCCCACGTATTTTGTGAAATTGCTATCATACCTACTAAGTTTAAATCTTTTTCATTTATACCCTTATTTGGGTGTCCAAGCTATCACCAAATACTAACACCTATATCATCATATAATATAGAATCATTTTAAACAAATATTCATGTATTCATATAAATGCATTTAATCACATAAAATGCAAATATTTTCATTTAGGCCCTTCACTGGGTCCCACTTCCAAACCTGTCCCACCTCACTGGGGACTTTTCCAACTAGTGTCCCTCTCTGAACACTTTTTACATGGGCGAGTCCAAGCCTCCCCTTAATCCGTTTTATACACTAATTATATAAATTAATGCATATTAACACAATAATTAACCCGTTCTCCGGGTACGGGTGTTACAAGAATCCTTGGTCTTCTTCTTCTTCTCCTTGCTTCCCTCTCTTCAATGGCTGAAAGTGTGATTGCATATTATGTGTATAACAATTTCCTAACCCGAAACGCACTAAAACTGCTATATTTTGCAATCTGAACGTAATTAGGCAGTTTCGTTCAGGAAGGAGTCTTTAGTACACTGAATTACACGTATTTGATTTTTACACAGGTCGTGCGAGCGGGCCGCGCGAGCGCGATATTGGGATGTCGCTCAAGCGATTTCTGGGATCTCGCTCGAGCGGATCGCGCGAGCGATTTCTTGGGTTTCGCGCGCGCGATGTGATTTTTCTTGCTTCTTTTATTCTGCTTTTTCACCCTGTTTAGCCTGGTTTACTTGATTTCTTCCAAAACCTGTTAGAAAATAGAAAACGAAGTAAAAATATACAAAAACAGGATAAACAGGTACTAACAAACGTAAGTTAAGGCATATAATTAGGATCTGTTCTCTCCCGATCACACCCCCAAACCTACATTTTTCTAGTCCTCGAGCAAAACTAAAAATAAAACTAACTACTAACAAAATACTAGTCCATTTTCGCATGGATCACGATTGCATTTAGCGTATGCAACAAGCCTTTTACCCCCTAGGTGTCCCTAGTCGGACGAGTGAAGTCTCGTGAGGGTTCTCATCAACAAGTCACCCACAACCATCTTTATTAACTTATAAAATAAAAATTTTAACTTATAACAAGAAAATTTTGTTTAAATTTTCAACATTCAAAAAGTTTTGTTAAAAAGGAAAACAATGATATTCAATACTCCTTATCATAAAACGATGATTGAAATAGAATAACGAACAAGAAAAAACATAATCAAGCGTCTACCTACATCATGAAAAACAATCATAAACACATGCATCGTATAAATCCATAGAGTTTCTCATAAAATTGCACGTGTGTGATATGGTAGTCAAATGAACACGCATATGTCATGAACTTGGAATATAACTCGGATAACCATCCAACTATGCTTCGACTACGAATCTCACAATGTTAATTACACTCTAAAATGAAACACTCAGAAACAGGTGTAATTTATCGAGCATATGGGAGCAAAGGAAATATATTTTCAAAACAAGAAATGCTCACATATGACTCGAAAAAGACGCATGACACGAAAGAACAGTAGTCTCATGGATAGGATGCCAACAATCAAGAAAAATTAATCGTTACCATATTTTAATCTCTCTTCCCATCGTTTTACATGTCCAAACCATGTTTTCTAGGATCAAATAGGACTTTTCAAAGGTTATAACGTGACTCAGGCAATGAAAAAGGATAGAAAGGATTCATTAGGTAGTTTTCAGAATGGCATTGTAAGGCATGTTCGATTTCTTTCATTCATCTCTTCCACCAACTTTCATCTTTTCATTATCTTCTTTTTCATATTTCTTTTTTAATTTCTTTCCTCTTTTTTTCTTTTCTTCTTCTTTTCAACCTTTTTTCTTTCTCTTTTTTTTTTCAATCTCTTCAATCTTTTCCCCTTTTTTTCTTGCTTGTCGGATGATTATTCATTGACTTCTAAGCAACTACCCCAATAGCATCTTATCTTCTTCTTCCCAATCAACACATCGCCTTATCAACACTAAAAGGTGACGAATCTTTCAGCGGTGAACTCCAAGTTGGTCAAGTTGGAGCAAAAAATGAATAATGGTAATTGAAGAAAAAGGGCAGTTTATAGGCTCAAAGGGGCAAACTAAGGAAATTTTATTTTTTCGGTCGGTGGCAAACAAAAAGGGCCTAAGATCATTTCCTAGGGTGATATAGTTCTTTAACGTTTACAATGGAAGATTATTTAGCATGGTAACAAATATTTTAACTTGACTATCAACCAAAACAAGAATAATGAGACTAAACAACAAGTAGATGCGCTATTTCAATAAAATTCGACAAACACAAGATGTATTTATAACCCTCTAAAAAGAAAAGATAGGCTCAAAAGCTCACTGGGCTTAGTCTCCACCATGTGTTATCTAGAAATCCGAATCATATTATAGTTCACATCAAACATGTATTCAAGCGACTACGTGTAGTGCATAGGTTTGTGTGCAAATCTATGATATAAAACTACGATTCAAACGATACATATCCTAAAACGTTTCAACATGACATCAGCAAATGTTTAACCACATCTTCTCTTGTTTACCATTCTATAACAATCATAGTCACATAACAAGAAGTATCGAATCAAGATTGCAAAAATGTCGGTAACATCGTTTATTTAAGCACAAGAATCAATATGTGCATGTGAATATGTGAATGCATACCCCCAAACCTAAACCTTTCATTGTCCCCAATGAAACAATAAAATGAAAGAAAGGAGAGTACGTAAGGAAGGAACGATATTACCTCGATCTCGGCAAACACAAACCAGGTGAACGCAAAGGAATATGTCAATAAAGTTCAATGTTACCTGTTACTTCTTGATAAAAGAAAACAAACAAACGTAATAATAAAAGCAGCGAAAAGAATTATAACTAAGCTAAACGAAATGAAATAAACTATAAGAATAAACAAAACTATGAAAACAACAAGATAATAAACTATAAAAGGAAAGAAAAGATAACCAGAACTTATGAAAATAACAAACGACTCGATCTAAAAGGATCTAAGAAACAAAAATAGAAAAGTAAAAACTACTGACCAGGAATGGGAGGAAGGATATAGAAAAGAAAAGAAAAAGTTTCAGAAATAGGGGGGTCGCGCGAGCGGACCGCGCGCGCGAATCCCTCCGCGAGACAAATTTTTTTGTTTTGTTTTTTTGTTAGGCTCAATCTCGCGCGAGCGAGGTAGCCTCGCGCCCGCGAATCGAGGCGCGAGATGTAACAGAGAGATCATAAAAAAATAACCAAAAATTTTACTATGGCACAGTCTCGCGCGAGCGGGCTGCGCGCGCGAGAAGGATATTTTCTCTTGTTTTGCCTGTTTTATGTATATAAATTAAAAATAACTTTACTCCAACCCCCAAACCTGTCCAGAAAACTCAAAAACTGACCAAAATGACCCAAAAATATGTAAAAATAAGATAAACAGATGAAATAAAGCTTGGGTTGTCTCCCAAGAAGCGCTGTCTTTTACGTCTTCAGCTAGACCATTCTACCTCAAGACTCAAGGAGGTCGTAAATCAGAGTTTGTACCCTTTAGGGCGTTAGGGAGATTTCGGTGGAAAGCCGAAACAAGGTCGCTATTCGTTAATTCATTTGACGAATCTCCTTTATCGTGTTCAAATCAATTTCTAACCTTTCGAGTAAATTCGTCATTAGGGTCCGTATTATTCAAATTCATCCGCTTATTTTCCACTATATTATTCTCCCCACTCACCTTTATTACGTTATTAGGTTCAATCGTTCGTCTTACCTCACTCTCCTCCATATATAAATAATCATCATCTTTAGGAGGTTGATCAACAGCGTTAAATACGTTTAATTTTAAGTTCAAGTTCCCGAAAGACACCTTCATCACCCCCGTTCGATAGTTGACAGGCGCATTAGCGGTGGCTAAGAATGGACGACCAAGAATGATAGGAATGTATTTCCTAGCATCTAAAACAGGTTCAGTATCAAGGACCATAAAATCAACGGGATAAAAACATTGATCAACTTTAACTAGGACATCCTCGACTATTCCTCTAGGTACTTTAACAGAACGATCCGCTAATTGAATAGTAGCGACCGTAGGTTTAAGTTCACCTAGTCCTAGTTGTTTATAGATGTGATAAGGTAAGAGATTAACACTCCCACCTAAGTCAAGGAGAGCCCTATGGATGACAGTGTCACCTATGACACATGAAATAGTTGGCGTACCAGGATCCTTATATTTTGGAGGTGAGTGTTGAAAAATAGAACTTACTTTTTCCGTGAGAAAGACCTTTTTTAGAGTATGACTACGCAATTTTCGTTTTTGAGTGCATAGGTCTTTAAGACATTTAGCGTAAGCGGGAATTTGTTTAATAGAATCGAGGAATGGAATATTAAGTTTTACTTATTTAAACACCTCGAGTATATCTTCCATTTTTGACCCTTTTTTAGACAAATGTGACGGTCCCTCAACGTTAGGTGGAAAGGGCAATTTTGGTATATGATTAGGCAAAGCCGTTTCTTTTCCTTTCTTATTTTGGTTTATGTCCTCACCCTTATTTGTATTAGAGTTGATGTTCATATTTATTACATTCTCATTCGAAATTTCTATCACCTCTTCCTCTCGTGTAGTCAACCTAGTTGAGACGGCGTTTACTTGCTCATTCTACCCCTTAACCTCGTATTGCCCCTTAGGGTTTTGAATTATTTGACTAGGCAACGTCCCCTCGTTTCTACGACTCACTACAGTAGCTAGTTGTCCCATTTGGGATTCAAGCTTCGCAGTGGATTGTGTGTGTGAGTGTACTATTTGTGCTTGTGCCTGTACTTGTGTTTCGATTTTATTAAGGGACCCCAACACCTTTTCCTCAAAAATGTTACCCCTTGAAGGGTTCGGATTAGGAGGCGGTTGTTGGTATTGATTAGGTTGAAGCTGAGGTCGATATGCATTAGAAAAATTAGTCGCCTCATTAGGATTATTATTATTATTATTTTTCCATGAGAAGTTAGGATGGTTTCTCCATGGCGCGTCCGGATTATTAGTAGTCGAATTATAATTGTTTCGTGGGTATTGTTGAATAGAATTAATGTGTTGCTCCACGAATTCCGGAAATTGACTCGCCGATGGACATGCAAGGATAGAATGTGATGGATCAGAACATATTGCACATGCTTCATGAGCGGGTGGGGTTGACGTTCGATTTATTGTCAAAAGTCGGTCAAGTTTTTTAGATAGTTCGTGAAATTCTATTGAGTGACTTGACTCAAACTTTACCTCACGTTTGGGTTGCGAAAGATATCCCTCAGAACGTACCGACACAGCCTGATGCATCGAGTTCTCGCTTAATGTTTCAAAAATTTTCCAGGCCTCATCGGCGCTTTTGTGTAGGAAGGTACCAGCACAAACGACATCGACGGTATTACGGATAGAGGGAATAAGTCCCTCGTAAAAAACCTGTACCAACTGCCTCTTAGGAACCTGATAATGTGGACACGAGCGTAATAATTCTTTAAATTTTTCCCACGTGTCGTAAAGTGATTCCCCATCTTGCATCACAAAGTTTGTTATGGATTTTGTTATCTGATTAGTTCTTGTGATTGGGAAAAACTTTTGTAAAAAAGCGTTGTGTAAGGCTTCCCAAGTTTTAATCGTGTTTGGCTCAAGTGATTGAAGCCAATACTTCGCTTTATCCTTTAAAGAGAATGGGAAGAGACGCAGTTTTAATTCATCATCAGTAAAATGTTGGATTTTTAAAGTAGAACATATATCTTGGAAATCCCCTAAGTGCTGATAAGGATCTTCATTTATACGGCCATGGAAAGAAGGAAGTAGCGAGATGGTAGACGACTTTATCTCAAAATGAGATGCCGTCGCCTCCGGTAATTCGATACCAGCCTGTGGCGTATAAGTTGTAGGAATAAAGTAATCTTTAAGCGGAGGAGGTGGCGGTAATTAGGGTTATTATTGTTATTTCCGTTGTTTTGATTATTTCCAATGTCGGCCATTGGAATAGGTCCTATGTTAATAAAGCGTGGTTTCTTTAGGTTTTTAAAGGTACTACGTATTTCAGACTCAAATAACGACGATGGTTTCGGAGTTAATTCGTCGTCTATGTTTAACCTAGCCCTAAAAGTTATGTTTGAATACTTGTTAACTCTTAATGTACGTTCAAGTTCACGATCGCAAGGTTGTAATTCCCGCTTACTTGAACGTGTACCAAACATAAACTAAAAGAAAATAAACTAAAACAAAAGTTGACTCTAAAAAAAACAAAAAAAAAAAAAAAAAACAAATAGCAATCACGCATCTAAGATAACAAGCACTCAACTACTGTGATGCATGAATATTATCCTGTAATGCAATAACCGCGTCAAGCCTAGCGACCCGGGTTTTCTAGCTAATGCAGTGCAATTAACCCTAAACTAATACAAATAGTGCGTCACAGCGCCTTGACTTACAGTGGTTTAAAGCGAGTTTCACAAGAAGCAATTTACTTGAATTTTTTTCTTTATTTTATTGATTTGCGTAAGCTCCTTTGATGTGATTAGCTAATCCACTCGGAAACGTTAGAATTTTGACGACTCGAAAAACTACAAAATAAAATAAAAAGTTAGTAACTCAAAACAAAAATGAAAATTAATAAAAAGAAAACCTAATCTAATATTTACGAATTAATTAAACTAGAATTCTAAAACTAAAGCTAGTAATTTGCAATCCCCGGCAACGGCGCCAAAAATTGATCTTGTCAGTATCAAGATATAAAAAGTATACTTTACTTTTCTGAAGATTTGTAGTAGTGAAAGTAAAGGTCGAACCCACAGAGATTGAATTACTAAAGCACTTTAATTTTAAAACCTAAATTTAGTTAATTAAGGAAAACGGATTTTAAGTTGATTTTATTAAACTAAGAACAAGAAAAATAAATCTAAACTATGGAAGTAATTAAAAATTGTTTTTAAAAATATTTTTAGGGAACCTAGGATTGCAAATCCACCACTAGCTTCATAATAAGGGTATTTACGAATTACTTTAGCTTATTAAGTTGGATGATAATGGGGAATTGTAGCTACAAGCCCAATTCCTCCGTCAAGAAAATAACTATGGTTCAAGCACCAACATAATCCATCTTCGGTTAGCACGATTTATCCCACACTAAACTAGGGTTGTGGTATAATCCGTCTAATCTAGGCATGGACTATTCGGATACTTGATAGCACAATTCAATTTAAGCACCATTACATGTAAATAATCTAAACAAGCACAGCAAGCATAGATCATTGAGCACACTACCATCAAAATAGATCTAAGACAAGAGTAAACTTTGAAAGTAACGATTTAATCAATAAAACAGCACGATTTATTTATAAAAATCCTGGGAACATGTAACTGTCATCCATACATAATAAAACTAAAATAAAATCATAAATAACTCCCTATTACTTGGCTAGGGTTTCATTGAAACCCTAGATCTAGGTTTAGTTGTCCATAAAAGCGGTAGATGGCAAGTAGTTGATGGAGGAGGCCATGGGAATCCTTGGTCTTCTTCTTCTTCTCCTTGCTTCCCTCTCTTCAATGGCTGAAAGTGTGGTTGTATATTGTGTGTATAACAATTGCCAACCCTTTTATTGAAGTGAAATAGGGTATATATAGATTTTAGGCAAGTTTTGGAAGCTTTCCTAACTCGAAACGTACTAAAACTGCTATATTTTACAATTTGGACGTAATTAGGCAGTTTCGTTCGCGAAGGAGTCTTCAGTACACTGAATTACACGTATTTGATTTTTACACAGGTCGCGCGAGTGGGGCGCGCGAGCGCGATATTGGGATGTCGCGCGAGCGATTTCTGGGATCTCACGCGAGCGATTTCTTGGGTTTCGCGCGAGCGATTTCTTGGGTTTCGCGCGAGCGGATCGCGAGCGCGATGTGGTTTTTCTTGCACCTTTTCTTCTGCTTTTTCACCTTGTTTAGCCTGGTTTACTTGATTTCTTCCAAAACCTGTTAGAAAATAGAAAACGAAGTAAAAATATACAAAAACAGGATAAACAGGTACTAACAAACGTAAGTTAAGGCATATAATTAGGATCTGTTCTCTCCCGATCACTTGAAATAAGGATGACTGTATTAGATATTATTTTATTTTCAAGGCGGGTTCTGCCTTTAGATGACCACGTGTTGTAATAATTATTAAGTTGGAAAAATTTTGTAAGCCTTGATTGCTCTTACTCTGATTATAGTATTATACTGTTCCACGTTTGGGACGGAATCGATCCTTCAAACTGTCGCGACCTACCGGCCCATAAAGGAAGTTAAATGCTTTCCCTATTTATGCTACGTCGGGGCGAGACATTTTAAGCATTAGGTCGAAGAAGGAAAAATTTTAGTGATAGGTCCTGACATATAAAACTAGATTTTGTGAAATTTCACTAAGTTTAGTGAAATTTCACATAACTTAGTGAAATTTCACAAAAAAGTTTAGTGAAATTTCACAAAAATCATCGATAAAGTTTAACGCAAAATTCGCAAAATTGTCATAATTTAATTTAATTTATTTATTTTATTTTATTTTTTAAATTTCTTTCAAAAGATTTGGCTAGATGGACTTTTCGCTAAAACTGTTTCTCTTTAGTCCTTTAACCAATAATTTTTTCTTACGAGGGATTTAACTCTAAAGTTCTAAATCTGGGTAATATTTATTTCGTAAGATATAAGATAACTATGTACAATATGATATATGCTGCTCTAATTCTCCTTAGGTAACAAAATTGGTATTCTGAAGGTGGATTTTTGTCTAAATAATTAACACAAATGATATTACCTTCAAAATGAGATTTATTTAACTTGCACATACTTTTACATTTCAAACTACATAGAATGTCCGTAAAGTTTTAAGTATTTAAGTAAGCCCTATTACATGTAGGATGTGCATACAGTATAACATTACTATCTTGACCAAATATCCAAACCTTAAACATGCTCTGCTAATTGCCCTAAGATCTATATTATATGTTGTTTAAGGGGAAGAAGCCATATATACCAATTGAAAATAAAGGCGGAAAAGAAGAATTTTTATCTAAAAATGCATAAAGCTACCTTTCTTTTCCGGAATAAATCTTATTATATTGTATAAAGCATTTTTTTTTTCTAATGGATGGTATTCTTAAATAATTCCTTTTCATCCATGAGCGTATCCCCATGATACCATCACAATTTTAGATAATTTTAGTCAAAGTGTTGAATCTATATCATTTCATTAACAACAATGTTACAGGCACTGAAAAAGTACACCGAAATTGTGCATTGAATGATCGGTGTCCTCTATTTCAGTGGGCCCCACACGTACAGGGCGTGGGTTCCACCGAAATGGAGGGCACATACCGATCATTCGGTGCACTTTTTCGGTGCGCCTTTTCAGTGCCCCAAGACTTATTCTTTCATTAATGATACAACTATGATTAAAATAAGGGTTAATTAATATAAAATCCATTCTAGTGTAAGGTTGTTGCAATTGGCCCAGTCCAACAAAGATTTTAGCTTGAGGTCCACACTAATATTTTTGCCCCATTATACCCTTCGCACATAGGAAAATATCTCTCCACTTTCAAACCCATTAATTAAACCCACTCCCTTGATTTACGTGTAACATCCAATCCCCCAAAAATAGGCCAAATTTAAAGGGTTTTCAAATTGGAAAACCTCAACAGATTTGTGGTGAACCACCATTATCAAGCACGAATATCATATCTCATAATATTTGTTGATCACGGTATGCTTCCACAACCTCAAACTCACACTGTTTGTCAGGGATTCCGACTCCATTGCATACCAATATGGCTAGAAATGTGAGAAACATCAATCTTTCATAATTTCTAGAAGTCATCATTCTAAGTTGTTGACCATCATTCTTTCTCTTCGGATACGTTCTCCGGCCGTGATGATCATTGCCGGTTGTTCAATAGCTCTGATCCAATGACTCATAGTCGTCCGATAGAAGTAGTACCGGCGGTTCTTACCAGTATCCATGGATGTACACTTGACAGATTGGTGGTGAAGCAAACACAATTTCTAGCTTCCTATATATATATATATGACCATATATATCTATGTATATATAGATATAAGTACACATTCATTATATTCTAACAATCATTAAACTTTTGCACATTTTTTCTTCCATGACAGGCGCAAGTTGGGTTTTGGTTTCTAGTTTTCTTGAGATTGATGATTTGGACCCATTTTTCATTTTTGGATTCTTTTGGTTTTTTTGAATGGAAGATTGAGTTTGAAGAATGAATGAAAACAAGCTCTGCCCTCTTATTGAACTTCTTGTGTTTGGTTTTCCACTCTCTCTCTCTCTCTGGGGTTGTTTGGGTCTGCTTTTGTGAAGTTGTTTGGGTCTGCTTTTGGTAAATTAATTTTCACCGGATTGTACAGAATTTAACACTCTTTTTTTTTGCACATCAAGACTGTGTGTAATTTGTATATACACTAAAAATTGGGGAACTGTGTGCTATCAGTTTGTGGGTGATACATTTAACAAGTGAAATATTTTTAGTATAAAACTTCACACTTACCTTCTTATTTAGAGTGAAATTTAACACTAATGTTCTTTTGCCTTAAAAAATAGTGTTAAATTTTACACAATAATATTGTTACATTTGACACTGTAATACTTAAACTCGTAATAGTGTTAAATTTCACACTATGGATAAATTTCATAGAATGATGACTTTCAAGCTTCAAAGGACACAGAATGATGGGTTATCAAGCTACAAGGGACGTCTGTAATTTGAAACAATTTATGACGTACTAACATATAATCATGAGATTTAGTTATTCTAAAATATGAAGTAAAATTGTGATATCAATGAAATATTGCACTCAGTGTAAAATGAATGTGCAAACAATTTGTGATAAAGACAGTGTTAAATGTATGTCTAGTGTGACAGTGTCAAATTTAACACTAAATGAAGTAAACTTGTCAAAGTGTTAAATTTCACACTAGGTGAAATCGAAACTTAAACTTGTAATAGTGTTAAATTTCACACTAGATGAAGTAATAGAGATGACTGGAGAAGATGAAGTTACTCTTATGAATGGACAAATGGATGAATGTGGATAGAATGGCTGCACACGAAATACAAAATAATACACTGCAATTTGAACTCTCAATCCACCATATAAACCTACAAACATGCTAATTAATTGTTCCAAAAATAACTCCACATGCAATTATAGGGATGTGCATAACTGAAATCACAATAATATCGTAGTTGTATTACCATAAATAACCGAATGTGTATATATATATATATATATATATCTGAATATAATTCTGTACATAACACTTGTGGGTAAAAAGGTAAAATTATTTACCTCAATTTAGGGATTTCACTATTTTTGGACCTATTGCCAACATCTTTTTTAAGTTGGGTCTACTTCAAAAATCTTTGGTAGAGAGGGATTTATGGCTAGTTTTCTATTAAAATAAACTATGTTTGTTTCATTTAAATGTACAAAATATTTTTCTTTGTAATTAATAACCTTTATATATAGGAAAGAGATAAGAAATAGGTAAAAGATGTGTGAAATAGCATGAGAAATTTTTAGTCTAAATGTTAAGTTGTTAGCATATAATAATAAGAAATATAATACGAAGTTAATATTTTAGTTGTAGTCAGCTTAGAGTCCTATATATAATGCCTAATTGATATATATCCAAAAAAAAAAAAACTGCTTTAGATCCATTCTATACCAAAATCCAAAATCTCTCATGGATTCTATTCCATACAAAAAAAAAAAAAAAAAATAGAGTAGGAAAAATTATATCCAGAAAGACCTAGTCATGATCCAAACAAAAACCAACGTGAATGTTAGTGTAATTGCACTCATCATGTCCAAAACGGGAATTTTAGTAACAATATGACTCATAATTTAGGGAAACACAAAAAGTATATAGGAACTATAATCCAGGTGAAGTCATGAGGATTGTATATCATCAAGTTTCAGTGACTTTAGCCTTTAGGATTTGTGATGTCAAAAAATAGGAATTGTTATCCACGCTTAAGTATCAATTCTGAAGAAGGAAAAAAAATGCCTAAGTGTTGTTATACTTAGGTTGTAGGACTCTTAAGGATGGACTCAAAAAAAAATGTGATACCAAACTTATTAAAACTCTAATAAAAAATGATTAAGTAAAAAGTGCGCCGATTGATAAAAGTGAATAACACTTGAGAGGATCGGTGGCACTTATACATATAGATAGATTATAGATCTACTATGAGGGTAAGAACGGTTGGTGAAGTGAATTTCAATTTGAACTGTATATTTATTTATATTATTTTTTAGTGATTACAAGTGAAGGGGTTGGGTTAGAGTTAGACACTCGACCTTTGTAATGGAGAGGCCTAATACGCTGCTCAACGCTCATTTGATCGAATTTTTTTATTTTTTTGGTTGAAATAAGTTTCTCAAATTATTTTAATAGGCCATTGATGAGTCCCGTTGTTATTGGAATAAATATTAATTACAACCTTAAAATTATAAACTAACAACCAGCACTAGCCAAAAATAAAATAAAAAATACAGGCCCACATTGAAATAACACAATTGGGATTACAACTATTCCAAATTTATAGGACACTGAAATTCGCAGCCTACAATAGCCAAACTAAGCCTTAACATGCATTGTTTCTGTATGAGATGGTATTTTGGACACATATGTCACATGTGTGTTAGAATTTAATTGATAAAAACTATTATGCGAAAATGACTTTAATTGCCAAGATCTTGAATATGACACACCTTAAGAGATCAAATATAAATTTTACATACCGTTATTCGCCATTGAAATTGGTAGAGACAGAATTGGAACCCCTTAGATTGACTTTACTCTAGGCTTCTCTTTCTTCTCTCTGTTTCTCAATTATGCACAGCCTTATTTCTATAATTGATTGAGGTTAACTTTCAAGGGGTAGGGTGTACCTTTTATAGAGGAGAGAAGAGAGCCTACTAATGACTGTCATAAAGACAATCTTATAATACGTAATGACTTTCACAATTGCTTTCTTGAAATATGAAAAGTCTCTTATTTAATAACTGTTGAAAGATGAACCATTCAATCATTGGTTCTCTCAACAATTAATAATGTATAATATATATATACATATACATATACATTTATTGGGATAATTTTCTATTGGCTAAATAGTTGGTGGAGTCCAACTAACATAGAAGACTAGTGGGCCACATTTAATAGGACTTCTAAAGTCACATAGGAACTTACATTCTCCCACTTGGTCCACTAGACCGATTATGATATTTGACTTAGTTGGATTCCAAATATAAAACTTTAATATGTGATCAAAAATTTCCAGAATTAGCCAAAATTTCCAAACTTTTAGTTACTGTCATACTAAGATTAGCATAGACTATCAATGTGAGTCATAGCGGTTGTACAAAATTTGTGTCGTATTTCCATGCACCACGCCATTAATAACCTGTACTAATCTTAATCTATTGTCCTGCAATGCCCATGTAATGTGTCTTGTTAAGACATTTCCTGTTTATCAAACAATAAAACATAAATTGTGCACACATAATTGAAAACAGGAAATAACAGAAACAAACTTTAATTGCGCATAAGTGTCAGTTACACTGCAACTGAAATATCCATCATTTACATCATTGATTACTCAAAAGACCCATCCTTACAACATGTTCCTTATATGTCTTTGGAGGTAATCCCTTAGTCAATGGATCACCAATCATAAGATCAGTAGTGCTCAAATTTTCAATTGACACTTGCTGTTTCTGGACTCTTTCTCTGACAACCAAGTACTTAAGTTCTATGTGCTTAGAACCACTAGAGTACTTTCCATTCTTAGAGAAGAAAACTGCTGCGGTATTGTCACAATAAACTTTCAGCGGCTTGGAAATAGAGTCAACAACACCAAGTCCTGAAATGAAATTCCGCAACCATAAAGCATGACTCGTTGCCTCAAAACATGCCACAAACTCGGCCTCCATCGTGGATGAAGCAATAATGGACTGCTTCACACTTTTCCACGAGATTGCTCCACCTGCTAGCAGAAACACAAAGCCTGATGTGGACTTTCTGCTATCTAAGCAACCACCAAAATCCGAGTCTGAGTACCTGATCACTTCTAACTGATCTGATCTCCTATATGTGAGCATATAATCATTCGTCCCTTGAAGATATCGCATAACCTTTTTCGCTGCTTTCCAGTGTTCCATGTCTGGATTACTTTGATATCTACCTAACATTCCAACTGCAAAGCTAATATCCGGTCTGGTACAAGTCTGAGCATACATTAAGCTCCCCACAGCTGATGCATATGGAACTTTCTTCATTTGTTCATTTTCTAAGTCATTCCTAGGGCACTGACTTTCATTTAACTTGTCACCTTTCATGATAGGTGCATTACTGACTGAACACAACTGCATATTAATTCTTTCCAAGACTCGATTGATATAACCTTTCTGAGACAGTCCTAGTAATTCTCAAGATCGATCCCTAAAGATCTCTATGTCAATGACATAGGATGCCTCACCCATATCAACCATCTTAAAGCACTTAGAAAGATACTCCTTGGTTTCATGCAACAAACCAAGATCACTATTGGCTAACAAAATATCATCCACATACAAGACTAAAAGATAAACTTGCTCCCACTGATCTTTAGATAAATACACTGATCAACAGTGTTTTCCTTAAATCCAAAAGTAGTAACGGTATCATTAAACTTTATATACCATTGCCTGGAAGCTTGTTGAAGACCGTAAATGAATTTCTTTAATTTGCAAGCCAAATGTTCTTTTCCTTTCTTTATGAACCCTTTAGGTTGTTCCATGTAGATATCCTCATCCAAATTTCCATTTAAAAAGGCGGTTTTCACATCCATCTGATGTAACTCTAGATCATAATGAGCTACAAGTGCCATGATAATTCTAAGTAAGTCCTTCTTAGATACCAAAGAGAATGTCTCTCTATAATCAATGCCTTCTTTCTGAGTGAAACCTTTAGCCACAAGTCTGGCCTTATATCTCTCGATATTGCCTTTTGCGTCGCACTTGGTCTTAAAGACCCATTTACAGCTGACTTTCTTACAATTATTAGGCAATTCAACGAGATCCCAGACACCATTCTGGTCCATCGATTTCAACTCTTCATTCACAGCATCGATCCATTTACTAGAATTATTACTTTCCATGGCTTGTGAAAATGAAACCAGATTCTTATTAATCCCAATGTCAAAATCAGATTCTTGTAGATATACCACATAATCATCTGAAATGGCAAGTTTTCTTTCCCTCTGAGATTTCCTTAGAACTGCCGGTTGTGGTGGTACTACATTATTTTCAGTAGCAGCATCCTCATGAAGTGATGAATCATTTCCATTATGTTGTTCATTTCCCTCAACTGGTTGAATAGCTTGAGGAACAACAATTTCTCGAGGAGGAAAGGGTGGTGGGATATCCACTCTTAATTCCTCAAGATTAACCTTTCTTGATTCATCACTCCTACTAACTTCATCATTCTCTAAGAATCTGGCATTACCGGTTTCCACAAACCTCGTACTATGGTTAGGATAATAAAATTGTACCCTTTGGACTTATCTAGATAACCAATGAAATATCCAGATATGGTCCTTGAATCTAACTTTTTCTCATGTGGGTTGAAGATACTTGCTTCTGCTGGACAACCCAAAACATGTAAATGTCTCAAACTAGGCTTCCTACCAGTCCATAACTCGAAAGGAGTTGTTAGGACAGCCTTACTAGGAACCCTGTTCAATATATACATTGTAGTCTTTAATGCTTCACCCCACAATGAATCAGGTACAGTTGAAAAACTCAGCATACTCCTAACCATATCCAATAAAGTACGATTACGCCTTTCAACAACTCCATTCTGTTGTGGCATACCTGGCATTATGTATTGAACACAAATGCTATGCTTTTCAAGAAATTTGGTACATAGGCCAGGATTTTGACCCGTCTCATCATATCTACCATAGAACTCACCACCTCGATCAGATCTCACTATTTTAACTTTTCTATCTAACTGCCTCTCGACCTCAGTAATGAACACCTCAAGGATGTCAACAGCTTGAGACTTTTCATGTATTAGATATACATAACCATAGCGAGAAAAATCATTTATAAAGGTGATAAAGTACTTCTCTCCAGCAAAATATGGAATGGAGAGTGGTCCACAAATATCTGTATGAATTATCTCAAGAAGCTTAGTACTTCTTGTGGCACCTTTCTTAGTGTGTTTGGTTTGCTTTCCCTTAATGCATTTCACACACACTTGAAAATTAGTGAAGTCTAGGTGATCCAATATCCTTGTCACACCCCAACCCGCCCCAGCGGATTAGGGCACGTGTAACAAGGCGATACACACCCAAAATACATTAATTAGGAATAAAAAGTATGAATTAAACCACCTTTAAGAGCTTTGTTGTGACAAAAACAAACCCAAGGGAAAAATGGTCATTAATAAGTATATCTAAGTTTATACCAAAAGATAAGTCCTTGAGTCCTGGTTCCAACAAAAAAAAGGTGCGCGAATCCGATTTTTCGAGAGAGAGATATGCACGTTTCCGTAAAAGTGGACGGCTGCTGGGAACAGGGGCGGATCGATCCGCCCACAAAATCCGGATCGATCCAATTTGGTATTTTTCTAGCAGAATGTCCCTCCAGAACCCCGGATCGATCCACCCTTTGTACCCGGATCGATCCGGGTTCCGGCAGAATGGTTTGTACTGCAAAATTTTGCTGCAACAAGTTTTCAAACATGTCCAAAACATAATCAAACTTCATAAAACTTTGAGAAAACCATTCCAACACATCCCCAAACACTTTTAAACATAAACCAAGCATGTACCACATACCCAAAACTAAAATTTAATCAAATTCACTCATCAACTCAACCCTTTTTGAATCAAAACAAGTTTTGGAGCTTTGAAATTCAACTCACAACAAAAGTTCATAAAACTTGTTAGGCATGAACTCAAACCATGACCAACATCAAACATACAAATAAAGCTTGCCTACAACACTTGCGACACTACCCGAACTTGCCGGAAAGGTCCAAGGTAGCCACTCTCGCACAAACAACCAAAGCATAGAAATACATAAGTTTTCCAAGTTGTACTACAAAACCACCCAATGACAAGTTAGAACAACTAAGTCCCAAGTCACTACAAAGGTATTAACATTACCACTAAAAACACTACATTTTACATCATTTTACAAGGTTGAAAGAAATTCTTAAACACAAGTCTCAAATCTCCACCATCTCTTTCATCTCTCCCATCTCTCCCATCATTTCCTCTCTAAGTATTGCTCCGTACCTGCGCTGGTTGTTATTTACCACAACAGAAAATGAAAACGGTTTTCTTAAGCATTTTGCTTAGTGAGCAATCTAAACATGATTGAATGTTTAACACGTGCAATGTAACAAATAAGCACATATTTCATACTCGTAATCGTCTAGTCACCGGTTATATGGTTCATTCAAACCTGAAGACCTCCCTTGGTCCCGTGGTTACTTCCATTCCTTGGACTTCCATTTTTATCGGATTCTTCCTCTACACCACCCTTATTACTCCCAACAATGAACCATTTCCATGGTGCTCATTGACTACCACATAGACATATAAACATCTAAGCATATAAGCACATAAGCTTGGCAATTCTTCACATAATTAACATAAAAATCACAACTTAACAATATTATAGCTTCTAAGCATAATTTCATCAACACAACATACATGTAAACATTGAACACTTTAAACTCCAATCACTTGTTAATTAGAAAACTCATCTTAAGCAAGATTATACCCAATTTTAAGCTAGAGATGTGCTGAATTTTACCAATTTAAGCTCAATTTCCTCACCAAGTAAATCCTACAAAAATTTCGGTAGACGGTGTCTCACCGTTAAGTATGAGCTACCAAAATCCAGCAATTTAAACGTAAATTAAGGGTATAGAAACCGTCTTCTCACCTCCACGAGTCCAAAAATGGCTTCGATTCGTGAATCTGACGAATGACAGCGACGGAACGGTGAGATTTCGACGTCGGCGTCTCGAGCTTGTCTTTCTCTCCCAGCTCTCTTTTCTTTTTGTTTAATTTCTGAGAATTCTCACATGCAAGACACCTATGCTAACACATGCATTTGAGTTGTCATGCATTTTTTATTTCTTTTCATTTACACCCCCGATATTTCTAAGGTTCCTATTATGAAATCTCCCGAACATTTTATGAACTACCCAAAACTTAAGTGGGTTTTTGTCTAAGTTTCGTATGGGTCCCAACGTGGATCCCACATATTTTGTGAAGTTATTATCGTACCTACTAATTATGAACCTTTTTCAGTTATACTCTTATTTGGGTGTCCAAACTAATTCCAAATGTTGCACATATTTCAGCATGTAATATGAAAGCATGTAAGCAAATATTCATGTAATCACATAAAATGCATTTAATCATTTAAACACAAATTACCAATTTACCCTTCACTGGGTTCCATTTCAATACCTGTCCCACCTCACTGGGGACTTTTCCAACTAGTGTCCCTCTCTGAACACTTTTTACATGGGCGAGTCCAAGCCTCCCTTTAATCCATTTTATACATTAATTATATTAGTTAATCCATATTAACACAGTAATTAACCCGTTCTCCGGGTACGGGTGTTACAATCCCAGTCTTCACCAATCTCTCAATTCTATCCTTGGAGATATTCCCCAGTCTTTTATGCCACAAGATTGAAGAGTTTTCATTAATTAGGCCACGTTTTGAACCAACATTCGAATGCAGGGCTATTAAAGATTGTGCAAACTCATGATTCAAGGAAATTTTATATAAACCATCACATAAAATTCCAAAACCAACCATAATAGAGTTAAACATTAAACTGAGTTTTGCACAACCAAATAAAATAGAATATCCAGCAAATCTAATATGGATAAAGAAACTAGATTCCTAGAAATCGAAGGTGCATAAAAAGTGTCCATAAGATCCATCTGATGACCCATCTCTAAGAGTAGGCGGTAGGTTCCAACAAATACCACTTCTGCTTTGAGACGGTTCCCCATATAGATAAATTGTTCACTTTCCTTCGGGTTGCGGGTTGTAAGGAATCCCTACATTGAATTTGTTATGTGAGTTGAGGCCCCAGAGTCAATCCACCAAGTATTAGAAGGAACTTCAGCAAGATTTGATTCATAACATACAAAAGAAAGATTAATACCTCTCTTTTCGAACCAAGCTTTACGCTTGTTGCAGTCCTTTTTCACATGACCTTTCTTGCCACAAAAATAACATGTGACAATAAACTTTCCATGGCCCTGGCTACTTTTCGCAGGTCCATCTCCTTTCTTTGGAGGAATTCTCTTTTCTTTCACAAACTTTCCTTTCTTTTTAGCTTCATGAGTGACAACCAGCACAGAGTGGGGTCCTTCTTGCCTTAATCTCACTTCATCTTGAATACACATACTAGTAAGCTCATTCAAATTCCATTTGTCTTTACGAGTATTATAGTGAATTTTGAATGGGCCGAACTGAGAAGGGAGTGAGTTGAGAATAAACTGTACTAAGAAGGATTCATCCACTTGCATTCCTAGTGCTCCTAATTTTGCAGCTTTGTCAGTCATATAGAGGGTATGTTATTGAACTCTTCTATTACCATCATATTTGACAGTAGTTAATTCTGCCATAAGTGTGCCTGCTAGTGACTTATCTGCTGATTTTAAACGTTCTTTGACAGCAGTTAAGAGTTCCAATGCGATATTAGTTTAAGGAAGAGAAGTCTTAATGTTATTAGCTATGGTCATCCTCATAGACATAAGACTAAGTCTGTTCAATCTCTCCCAGGCTTTCATAATGTCAACCTGTACTGCAGTACTGTCAGTAGTAACTTCCTCAGGTTTGTAAACCAAAAGTGCCATGTCAAGATCTTACACACCTAGTGTGTTCATACCATTCCGAAAAATTTGAACTATTAAGAGTTGGAATGCTAGATGCATGAGAGTGCAACGAAGTGGGAACAATCACTGAAATAGGACAATGCTCACGTTAAGGCCTTGAGTCTATCTTTAATATAGAATTGTAAATTCTAAACAGATGAACTATTGACATCACTACAATTTCTCCTTTGGGCGAAACTGTAGCATATCTAGTGTCCACTCTATATGTGCAAAATATTATCACCTATATAGGTCTAATGTAATTTATGTCACCTAATAGTTAGTCATGTTACCTTTGGGTATCCAATTCTAAACTACTAAGTAACACAAATTACATTACCCTATTCAGTTCATAGTTAGTTGAAAGTGACTCTCCTTTGTGCTAGTCCTAATCTCCCAACTATGACTGCCATTGAGAATATTATTCTCTTTTATGTCACCCTTATTGACTAATTTTTAATGTAGTTTTATATTCATGAGGCTCACTAACCTAGGTCACTTTGACAACTACCAAGTTAATAAACCATATGAAAATAAAACTAACCAATAATATTCTCTAACCTTTTATTAGAGTTATTTATTTAATTGCTAAAGCCGTCATTTACTAATTCAATTACTAATTTTAATGAAAATAATAATTATTTTCCAATTTTTCTTTTATGTAATTGAATTTTCTGTTCAATGATTACTTTGAGCAATAACTCTAAAATTGCATATTCTCTATCACTGTTATTAGAGTTATTATTTAATTGCTAAAATTATTATTTATTTACTTAATCACTTCCTAAAAAAAATAATAAATTTCATTTTTCTTTTATGTGATTAAAATCTTTTCAATGACAAATAAATTAGCAATAACTCTATTAATCTTTAAGTAAAAACTAAATTGGGAAAAAATCTTTAATATATTGCCATTATGCAGTGAAGAACCAAAATGGGATTTAATAACAAGACTACTTTTATTAGAGATGTAATGCCTTGAACAGTTCCCAAAAGAATTTTAATCAAATTGGATATCAACATCCTAATTATCACAGCCACATGATATAGCTTTAGTTCAAAACAAAAGAATAAACATAAGCTGTTGTGCATTACATATTGTGTACTCATCTATGCTTATTCATGTAAGACAAAATTCTCATATGCTTACATGGATGTACGAGTTGACAGGTCAATGAATGGTCACATAAAGGAGTAAGCATGACTGATTCATGTGTACGATTTTCCAAATTATTATTCCATGTAATATCTATTGAAGACTTTTAACTCTTATAAGATCATATCGATGACATAAACTCTCTTCCTATGAATGACTCCACAACATCACAGAGAGACATAGTGATTTGATTAATATACATACATGCATCGTACATACATATATATATACACACACGCATAGATGACTTGAACTGTATGCACAAATCTAAGATGTAGATATTCAAAACGATTGCTCTGATACCAACAGTTAGAATTTAATTGATAAAAAATATCATGCGGAAATATACATGGAGTAGCTTTGTCATCAAGCTTAGATCTCTGCTCCTTAGCAACATGTGCAAATGCCTTACACCCAAACACCCTCAGATAAGAGTAGGAAATATCACCACCAGTCCATACCTTCTCTGGAATCTCAAAATCTAATGAAGTTGAAGGAGACCTGTTAATCAAGTAACAAGTTGTGCGAACTGCTTCACCCCAGAATGACTTAGGCAGCTTAGACATTCGTAACATGCATCTGACTCTCTCTACAATAGTGCGGTTCATCCTCTCGGCCACACCATTGTGCTGTGGGGTACGTGGAACTGTCATCTCATGCCGTATACCATGACTTGCACAATATGCTTCAAACTCTTTTGAAGTGTACTCTCCCCCGTTATCAGTACGAAGGCACTTCAAAGGTTTTCCTGTCTCTCTTTCCACCATGGCATGAAACCTCTGAAAATGTTGAAAGACCTGATCTTTTGTTTTCAGAAAATACACCCACACTTTACGTGAAGTATCATCAATAAAAGTAAGAAAATATTTATTTCCTCCCAAAGATTCCACCTCAATGGGACCACAAACATCATAATAAACCATATCAAGCAACTTGGTTTTTCTTTTACTAGAAGCATGAAAGGAAACTCTATGATGCTTACCAAATAAGCAATAATCACAAGGGTTAAGAACTGTACCTTTGGCAAAGGGAATGAGGGACTTCTTTGCCAGAATCTGCAACCCTTTCTCACTCATGTGTGCCAATCGCCTGTGCCACAAATTTGGTGAAGACTCATCCTCGATTGCATTGAGCCCTCTTGAACACACTTTCACATGAGTCTTGTACAAAGTACAACAAAGTTCCCCTTTTGCAACAACTAGGGACCCTTTGATGAGTTTCGCTCCCAAAATGGTTATCATAACCCATCTTATCTAGTGCAACACCAGAAATCAAATTCAACCGTAAATCAGGAACATGCCGAACATCCTTCAATGTCAAAGTGCAACCCAAGCTAGTCCGAATACACACGTCACCTATCCCCTCAATCTTAGAATAGCTGGTATTACCCATCTTCACAGTACCAAAGTCACCAGCTTTGTACGAAGTGAAGAACTCTCTCCCGGTTTTTTTTTTTTTGAGGAAGGCAAAGAAATCTAATATATATATATATATATATACTAGTCATAACCCGTGTCCGAGGGCAAGAAATGAAAAAAAAAACCACAAAGGCTTTTTCTAAGCTTTTGGAAAGAAATAGAAAAGGAAAGCAAAACTTTTGTGATCATTTAGCCCATATTTGGGAAGCAGCATTACTCCTTTCACTAATTGGCCCTATGGACTATATCAAACTGATAGAACTAATCAATGACCTATAAAAAGGGTGGAACTAATCAAAATGATAGCAAAATTTACAACCATAGTGATGGAAAAACCCATTTTCTAGATAGGCAATAGAATATAACAATTACGCTTCCTAGATTTTAAAAAAGTGCAAGTGAGAATACATTTCTTGAGACTTGAATTATGAAATCCATTGTTGAAACCCACTTCCTAAACTTCAACTTTCTATGATTTTTCACTCATATTATATCAGTTTGATTAGTTCTATGAAAGTCATTTGATCGGAGTCACTGAAAGGAAAAAGAAAAACCTATAAAAAAAAATAAACTATATCCTAAATAATCTAGCACAAATGTATCTTCATAGTTAATGTTTGGGAGTGATTAAGTGAGAGAGAGGAATTGGAAGGTGTAGGAGCAAATTCAAAGCTGAATTCTAGAGAGAGAGAGAGATGAGGGATATATGTTCTTAATGGTTCTATTCCAATCAATTATCAAGTCATTTTCGTTGTACTAATCTCTTGAATTATGCACTTAAATGTTCTAACTTTGTTTGAGTTCTAGAGGTAACATATGGTCAAGCCCAAGAGTGATGGAGCTCAACAAGGATTAATCTTCCATCCTTAGTTGAAGTCTAGGACTTACATATAAAGCATCTTGATCATCACTCATAAGGGCTTAAAGGTTTAAAGTTTTTCTCAAGAGAGGACTGCTACTACACGGACACAGACTCAGTAAAATCGTTCAAAACAGAAAAACTGTTTTTCAGTGGAAAAATAGTCGATTGGATCATTTTCCCAGTCGACTGGGTGCTTCAAAGTACAGTCGACTGATGGACAACAGTCGACTGGTTTGTGTTTTTGAAAACATGGTTTCTGCCTCAAAAGTTTCAGTCGACAGGAGTACCCTTCATTAAGTCAATTGGTTTTATAAAGCATTTCTAAACTGTTTGAAAAACAGTCAACCAGACCCTTACGTCAGTCGACTGGTGTTATGGCGTATTTCTAAACTGTTTGAAAAGTAGTCAACTAGATCGCGCATAACAACTAAATGGCTAGTTTTCTGAAAGGCCTTTTATTTACCATTTTGCCACTAATGGCTATAATCTTTCAAGGTCTATAAATACATGTTTTCCTAAACCATTCAATGTTGATCAATCTTTTGGAAAACATTATTTTGAATCACACAATTGTTGATTTTTAATCATTCACATTTGAGCCCTAGTTGTGTTAATTAATCAATTTATTCTAGTCCTTCATTTGTATATCTTTAAGAGGGTAAATTGTAATGAGCTTTTAAGTGTATTATCTACTCTTCAAGAGAGACTTCAATTGGTATTCAAAGCATTTGTAAAGAGTGCGGGTCAGTAACCCTTGATTGCAAAGAAGATGTGTTCTTCTTTAGGAGAGATTGAAGGCTCTTGTAACGGTTTGGTGCACACCCGTGAAGTGTACCAAGACGGTTTGATCTATACCCGTAAGTAGGTTTGATAAAGGAATCCTCAAGAGGTGTTCTTGAGGGGTGGACGTAGGCAGCGGTGTGCGGATTGCCAAACCACTTGAAAACTCGGTTTGCAAGTGTTTCCTCCCTTTTCTCTTTACATTATTGTTTGTGATTGTGATTAATTTGCAATTAAGTTTTAAAAATGTAAATTTTTCGCTAAAACCTTATTCACCCCCATCTAAGGTTTCCATTTTGGGCCAACAAAATCTTTTTCCACAACATAACCAATGATAATTGTTTCACAATTCCCTTTGCAATACTCTTTGAGAATCTAATTTTTAAATTAGCTAGAAAAATAATTAGTCTTTCTAAAGTATTGAATTTTCACAAGGACAACATCTCAATACTTTTTTTGAAGTATTTTTCATCATGTTCTAAGATGTTATTGGTCCATCTATACAAGTGGACCAATCATATTTTAAAACAATTGGTAAATTACTTAAAGAAAAGAATAATGCTATACTTCCCAAATTTTTTTTCTAAGAGTATTTTCCAACACATGTGGCAGTTTGCCTAGTTGATTTTGATTGGTTGATATTGAAGTGGTCATACCATTAATGAAGAGGGTCCCACTGTCACTTGTGTTGGGAAACACTTTTTGGTTAAAAAATTTTTTGGGAAGCATAGCATTACTCTAAAGAAAAGTACTCCATCCGTTTCAAAATAAGTGTCCACTACAAGTTTGCACATTGTTTATGAAAGATGTATTATATTCATTTTTTTGGTTCATTTGATAGCAACTTTTATATTTTACCCTTGTGTGATGGGTGACTTTTCTACTCATTTTTGAACTACATATAAATGTTATTTGTCTTTATTGTAAGGGTATTATAGGAAGTCTGTGTAAAATTTGTACTTGACTTTTAAAAGTGGATAATTATTTTGAAACATCTAAAAAAAAGGTGGACACTTATTTTGGAATAGAGGGAGTATCTCTTTTTCTTTTAGTAATATTTCCCCATACATGTACGGTGCATAAGCCAATTTTTTAATTTTGTATGATTTTTTTTTTCTAGCATTTAATTCCAAGTTAAATTTATGCACTATAACTGTTTTGTGATGAATTTGATAAATTGAGACAATAGGGAACAAAAAGGAGAAATTTGTGGGTATTAGGGGTATTCACCGCCTGACAAAACTGAATCGATCGATCGATTTTCTAAAAATTACTCTAAATTAAAAATTAAAAATTAAATTGAAACGACCAATGAACACCTCTAGTGGTACTCCCAAAGCACCACATGGCAGCCTAAGGATCCTTGGCAGCACCCAAATGTGCTACCAACTTAGCAACACCAGTTGCCAACAATACACTTGTATTTATTTTCTTAAATTTTTTTTTTTGTAGAATTGAAAAAAATCTGAAAAATATTATGTTGTCAATCAATTAATGGTGCTGTCAAGTGGGCAACACCAATCTTGGTTATTGATGATCCTTCCCCCACATGGCAAATGCGTATATGCAAGCCATTATAGGTTTTCGGGTTGGACTCAAGTGGCACAACCCGTACATAGTGGGACCAATGTATGTAGGGACATGATCCCACTTGAATTAACCACTCTCATTGACTATATGTAGGGTGTAGCCGAGCTCATGCATATTTGAGCTTGGCTTATTTTATTAAATGAGACTGAAATTCAAAGTAGCACATAAACTATAATCGGTTCAATAGCCTTTTATCCAGACTTAACATTGGCTCATATTGCAAATTGAGCTCATGTGTATCTTCCAAAACTACATAATTTTACTCTCTCTCTCTCTCTCTCTCTCTCTCTCTCTCTCTCTCTCTCTCTCTCTCTATATATATATATATATATATATCTATATATCTATATATATGTGTGTATACAATTCACAAGCTTTTTAATTGACAAATCTGTTCTTTAAATTTTTCATAAACCTTCTTACGAGTCTTATTCAAACATGCCCATAGCTCTACCAAACCAATCTCATGCATTTTAGAATTTTTACTTAGAATTTGTCTTGAGCCGTGCGGCCCGTGCCGAACCCTCATCTAATATGTTCGACGAAGCTTGTTGAGTAACTTGAGCAACTTGTAACACTCCTCGTTATAGGATAGATACATATAATGTGGTAACCTTTAGTACCCAAAAAATTTCTTGTGCCACAGGGGCCCTCGTTTGTTTGGATTTTGTTGCAGATGGTTTACATCGGATTAGATAAACATCCTGCAGCAAAACTCATGGTCTATAAGTTGTCCACGTCACCGCTCCTTCGTTGCAAACCGTTGGATCATTACTCTATACCCTTTTTAGTCAGTTATGCCCAACTTCAGAAAACTCCAAAATAAAGTCTCTTTTCAATAATAAAAAAATGGAGTATATACATTATGACTACACTCCTTGTCCGAGTAATGCTAGATGCACAACCAAATGCATAATTTTGTTTAAAATTGTTGGATCTCGTACTGAAAAGCATGTACATAAAAAAAGGGGTGTGCAGGGTTGTACAAACTTTTCAGCACGAAGTTCAACAATTTTAAACAGAATTATACAATTAGTTGTGCATTTTATTGTGCATCTAGCATTACTCCTCCTTGTCCTCGTCAAAAAAAATAAAGTCTCTTTTCCTCTCTCTCTCTCTCTCTATGGTCTTACGATTACAAAGAGTAACATCTTCACTCAGTTTAGTCCCTTTAGTTTGTAATTCATCAATTTGACCTCTTAAGTTCTTAAATACTGGTAATGTGGTCCAGATATGCCATTTTTTGAGGGAAAAAATTTAAAAAAATCACTCATATGTTATACACAGTTGAAAAGCAAGTAGAAAGATTGGTGGTATTCCATTTTCTCTTTTAAAAAGTGTGACTAAGTGTAACACGTGGATGAAAATGAAAAATTTCAGCACTTGATTTTTTTTTCACTGCGTTTGATAACGTACCACTTAATTGAAAAAGCTACCAAAAAATCACTAAAAACTTTAAGTGAAAAAATTCTACTGAAAATAATCACTGAATGCAGTCTATTTTCAGCACTTGAAAAGTTGTGTTCAGTATTGTAAATTCAATCGCTTAAAATTTTCAGCACTTAATTTTCATTACTTAATTTTCAGTTTTATCAAACAAAACCTAAATCTTTTCCTCATCCAGGACCAGGCCCGAGTAATTGGAGGCCTGTGACGAACTACTAAAAGGGAGGCCTCTATACGGGGGTTCGAGTGCAGCGCCCCCGAGGTGATTTTTTTAGGGTCTACTTATACATAATTGGCGATTTTTTTGGCGTCTACTTATAATATGAGTCTATTTGTGAAACTTAAATATTGGATGGTGTCTTTCAAAATTTTAGGTAGCCTATTTCTATAACTTAAAAAATTCTTACACTAAAAGTGTAATTCTATGGCCTTTGCTTTTGAGTTTTATATATGTATATCAATATATATGTAGTTGATGGCACTAAACATGAGTTGAAGGGGACCTAAACATAATTGATGGGGACCTAAATGTAAAACACTAAAAAATCTCAAAGTAAAAATGTAATTATGAAAAATTCATGAAGACCCTCAAAATTTAATAAACTTTGGTGACCAACCCGCCTCGTGCGGATTAGGACACATGTAACAATACTACAAGAGTCTAATAGCATTAACTTGCAAAAAAACATGCGAATTACTAAGAAATGCATGTGTTTAACAACATTAAACAAATCTATTGTTACAAAATAGCCCCAAGGGTAAAATGGTAATTAATAAGGTATAGCAAATTTTATACCAAAAGATAGGTCTTTGAGTCCCGATTCCAACGCAAAAAAACGGCGCGTGAATCCGAGTTTTCTAGAGTGAGTTATGTCCGTTTCCGTAAAAACTGTCGGTGCTGAAACTGCACCAGCGGATCGATCCGCCCAAAACCGGATCGATCCGGATCTAGTAGATTGTCATCTCTGACTCCTCCAGAAGCTCCGGATCGATCCGCTCAAGGCCCGGATCGATCCGGTTCCTACAGAACCCAATTTTTAGCAGATTTCCCATGTCTTATCAGTTCTAAACCTTACCAATACCACATCAAACCTTAAGATCACTTCCAAAAACATATTAAAAGCTCCCAAGTATTCAAACCTTTTATGAACAAGCCAACCAACATACTTAAGCATTTCCTAACATTTTTAACCATGAATTCTATTTCATTTGCATCAAAACAAGCCTTGAAGCTCAATTTTTTTCTTAATAAAAGCTAACACCTAATGAAACTTTGTTGAAAATGAAACCAAGTTATAACCCACACATAGAACATTAAAGAACCATATCAAAACTATTTCCAAGCATTCTTACATATCACCAAGCATCTAAATCATGAACTCCAACTTTCTTGAATCAAGTTATACATTTACATAAAGCCTTCCCACAAGAGGGTCAAACTTTACAAAACATTTGGTTACCAAAAAGGAACTTAACCAAAGTCTATAACCATGTATCCAAACTCGCCGGAATGGTCCAAACATACAACTTACCCAATATTAACATTACCATAGAAAATTACATAAGTTCCTTCATGTTGACATTAAACACATGAGTCGTAGGATTCCAAAACTAATTCCATGGATACAACCACGAGTCAAGACTTTAATCCACAAGTTAAGGATACTAACCCACAAGTTACACTCTAACACAAGTTTAAAACATATTTACAAGTACTAAATCTCTCCCCATTTCCCGAGTACGTCACTTCCTTTCCGGGTACTGCTCCGTACCTACGGTGGTTGTTATTTACCACAACAGAAACAGAAAACGGTTTTCTTAAGCATTACACTTAGTGAGTAATCTAAACATGGATGAATGTTTAACATGTGCAATGCAACAATAAACACATAAATCATATCTTTGTAATCACTGAGTCACCGGTTCAATGATTCATTCAAACTCGGAACCTCCCTTGGTCCCGTGGCAACTTCTATTCCTTGGATTTCCGTCTTTCTCGAATTCTTCCTCTTCACCACCCTTATTACTCCCAACTAATGAATCATTGTCCCGTTGCTCATTGATTACCACATAACCATGTAAGCACATAAAAACATGTAGGCACATATAATCTTCATAAAATTAACATGCAATTCACAATTTAGTAACTACATGCTCTCTAAACATGAATAATCAACACAATAAGATCATTTTCTTAGTTCTTAAGCATAAATAATCATCTTTACATCATTAATGCCTTGAACATAGTTAAACACAACCATTCTTTAGTGTAGAAAACTCACCTTAGCAAGATCTATCCAAATTCAAGTTAGAAATGAAGAATCTCTTCACAAATCTTGCTCAATTCTTGCCCAAAGTAAATCCTACATAGTTTTGGGTCAACAAAATAGCGTCTATCAAGAACGGCTACCGGAAAAACGTTGCCGAAAAAGAAAATAAGTTACGTGCATGTGATTCTCTTACCCCGACGAGTCCAAAAGTGGTCTCGGATCGTAAATCCAACGAACGGCGGTGACGGAACGGAGAAAAACGTCGTCGGTGATGGTTCGTCTTCTCTTTCGGAGCTCTCTTCTTCTTCTCTTCTTTTTAATTTCAATAAATGAGAGTCTAAACTCTCTTTAGACACCTATACATGTGTCACACCCGTTCCAGAAATTTGTGATTTTTAAAATGCATCATTTGAGATTTTTTGAAATTATTAATGTTATTAATAATTTGAGTTGAGGTTGACTGTGAGTCAACGGTAAGGTGTCAGTGAGGACACGAGAACATGGCAGTTCATATTGCATGGGCATGACTAAATGACATTTATATGATTTAAATGTTATTTGACTTTATCTGGTATTTGATGAATAGTAATTTTATCTGTGTTGTGGGAATTCTGGTAATCTTTGATATTGTTATATCATTTTGAGAACTGTGGTGAGAACGTGAGTGATACATTAATTAAAAGGTAGGTTGTGTAGAGATTCCGCAGAATATAGTTTTTGGACGTTATTTTGGACCCAAACGAAACCTAGTCGAAAACTTTTGAAATTTATAGTTTTCACTCGTAAAGGTATAAAATGGACGTATGCGACGTTTTGAGACTTGATTAGAAGTTTTGAGAACTCGAGGGGTGGTAAACGCAATTCCTTGAGAGTTTTTCTATATATAGTAAAGGATAAGAATTCATTTTCCAAACTTGCCAAAAACATCTAGAGAGAGGAGAGAGAAAGAAGATTGGAGCCAACGGGCTTTGCGACGACAAACGGCGACCGTTCGTCCGTCAGATTTTCTCCAGATTCAAGAATTGAACTCGTGGAGGTAAGACCTACGTTTTGATACTACTTAGGTCGTGTTTGGCCAATTTTTGTAAAAATATTAATTCTAGACTTTTGGGGAAAATCAGGTAAAACTCGTAGGAATCGCGTATAATTTGGAATCCGACGATTAATTAGCCCCCTAGACGATCCTTCAAAGTTTGAAGAGAATCGCACGAGATATGAATTCTAGATCTATGAAATATATGGATTTTTATGTTTTGAACATCATTTTTGATATTCTTGGATCCGGGCGAAATTCATGTGTTAACTAGGCCCGTTAATTTTGCACGTGAAATTACATGAAAAGCACGTATAACTGTTTATGTGAGCATGTTATGTGTCTACTTGGGTCAAAGGGGAGTTTGGTGCAAATTCATCCGGGGTAAGCTCCTCGAACCTTGAGGATTATGATTGTGATTGATATGGAATTGGAATTGTGGTTTTGTCTGGATTGGAGGTGGGCCCAACCAGTACACGGTACCTGGTATGGAGGAAGGCCCAACCAGTGTACGAGATGAGTGGGAGAGGTGGGCCTCCTACGGCATCGACCGGATGAATGCGTACCACTCACCCTAGAGACTATTTCTATGTGTTTTAGATGCTTAAATCATGAACTGTCATATAAGCATACATTTAGAATTGTACGCTCAGCATATAGCTGAGCAGTGGAGATGTACTCCATTGCAGGTAAGAAGAAAGACAAGAAGAATCGTGAGGAGTGAGGCCGAGGAACGCCGGGGAACCACATTTGTATATGTTTTTGTTTTAAATGCTAAAACCTTGTGTAAGGATTTGAAATTGTAATAGTACGTTGTAGTAGATCTTTGGATTTGTTCTGTAACATGGTAATTCTGTATTTGAACGTCTGTAGTTAAGATTTAAATGTTGAAAATCAGTTGTGGTGGTATTGGTGTTGTGTGGAGAAAGCATGAGTTGTTAATTATCAACACAGGGCTCCCCAGTAGGGGAGCAGTCGACTGAACCCAGGATCAGTCGACTGGATCTCGTAGGATGGAGATACTGAAAGTGAATAGTAAGAGAAGCAGTCGACTGGACCCTTGATCAGTCGACTGAACCACTGTTGAATTTGGCTACTGCTTTGATTAATGGTAAAACCAGTCGACTGGGTCTCCAGATCAGTCGACTGGACCCCTTTTAAAATGTTGCATTTTGGGTTCTGCTTAACACAGTCGACTGGGGACCTGGATCAGTCGCCTAAGCAGTCGACTGGGTTCCCTGATCAGTCGATTGGACCTCTGTTGAGAATTTTAGGTTTTGGTTTCTGCTCAGTTCAGTCGACTGGACCCTAGGAGCAGTCGACTGAACCTCTGTTTTCAAAACTGATTCTTTTGAATGTGTTTCTACTTGGCCAAAACTTTTTATAACTCTGATTCTTATGGATGTTTCAACTCAGAGGGTAATGTTTCCTAAAGTTTTAAAATACCCAGGATTGTTTTAAAGTTCTTTCCGCTGCGTATCGTTAGATGATGTTTGGATGAGCCTTGGTGGCGTGCCACGTGTCCTATTTCCACGCGTAGTGGGATGGGTCGTGACAACATGCATAAGCATGAGGTGTTTTGATCTCAATTTTTCTCCTTTTCACTTATACCCCCAGAATTTCTTAAGTTCATATTATGAAATCCCCAAACATTCCATTAACTACCCAATTATCTAATGAGTATTTGTCTAAGTTCCGCATGGGTCCCATATATTTTATGAAGTTGCTATTGCACCAACTAATTATCAATCTTTTTCAATTATACCCTTATTTGGGTGTCCAAACTAATACAAGTTGCTAACACATGTATCATCATATAATATAAAAGCATTTAAGAAAATATTCATGTAATCATATAAATGCATTTAATCACATAAAATGCACATATTTTTATTCAGGCCCTTCACTGGGTCCCATTCCAGTACCTGTCCCACCTCACTGGGGACTTTTCCAACTAGTGTCCCTCTTCTGAACACTTTTTATGGGCGAGTCCAAAGCCTCCCCTTAATCCGTTTTATACACTAAGGCACGTTTGGTAGGCAGGAATGGAATAAGGCAGGAATGGAATGGACTCAGGAATGGAATGAAACAGGAATGAAATACCAATAGTTATTACATTCCTATGTTTGACTAAGTTTCTAGGAATTAAATGCCAATTACATTCCTATTTTTTTTCCATCTATTTGCAAAATCTTTCTTAGTTATAATTAAATTTTTTTTAGTCCAATGTTAAGTTTAATAAGTATTTTAATAATTTTATGATTTTTTTAGTATGAATAAAATTTATTCAAAATATTTAATATTTTATAAAAAATTTATTTTTTAAAAAAAGTATTTAATATTTTAAAAAATATTTAATATATACATATTTTTATAAAATATACTTTAAGAAAAAAATTTATATTTTACAATTATAGTTAATCCTGTGGGAATGGAATGAGCATTCCTTGGGTTTTGGCAAGGAATGCCCATTCCTGCTTAAGTAGGAATGACCATTCCAAAAGGAATGTCCATTCCACTGTATTTGGTCACACCAAACACAGGAATGAAATGAACCCAGGAATGACCATTCCATTCCAAGGTGCATTCCTGTCTACCAAACGTGCCCTAATTATATTAATTAATACATATAACATGATAATTAACTCGTTCTCTGGGTACGGGTGTTACACCATAGGTGATTGCCCCTCTTGCCAACCCCTTGGGCCAGCCCTGTCCTCGTCTTGGTCTTAAGAGCATATCTTAATGGCAAATGTGTCTTTCCGAATTTATTTCAACGGAAATGCTAGATGCACAAAAAATATGCACAAACAAATGCACAACCTGCTTAAAATTGTTGGACTTCGTGCTGAAAAGTCTGTACACACATAAAGACAAAAAAAATGGATGTACAGTTTTTTCAGTACGATGTCCAACAATTTTAAACTGGTTGTGCATTTAGTTGTGCATTTTTGTTGTGCATCTAGCATTACTCTTATTTCAATTGTATATCAATACTTCTCTATATGCATCCTTAATGTCATTAAGGTTTTGAATTTTCGAAATGACGTAGAGGAAAAAATGGAGGGAAAAGAGGAATAAAGAAGATTGAAGGTTAGGGATACTTTTGGTAATACGTAGCCCTAGGAGATGTCAAAGTTTAAGGACAGTGTTAATTTTGGAAAGTGAATGAGACACTTTGGACTAAAATTCCCTTACGGCCCGTTTGGTTCATGAATTCTTAGGATGAATTTTGATTCCACCCGAAGATTACTAGTAATCTTAAAACATTTTGATGGACAAAATTAGCCATTTATGTAGTTGTACGCTCCTTTGCTTGTTGAACAGTTATTATGTGCATTCACTCGTACCAAGCTTTCTAAAAATGTTTGCAAACTTTAAAAATTCATAACTTTAAATTTAGAAATCTTTTTTTTTTTTGTAAAATTTGTATTTTTAAATCTACTCAACGACAAGATCTATCAAACATGTTGGTATGAAATTTTTTAAAAAAAAAAAAGTTAAGTGAAATTCACATAAATATTTTCTCTGAAATTTACTCCAGGATCTGAAATTTCACGTAACTTTACAAAAGATAGTTGTGTTTGAAATTTATAACAAACAAAGCGCAAAAACTGCATATAAACAAGGCCAAAAACAAAATCACATCGGAAATGTTACACCACTTTTTAAAAGATAATTGTGTGAAATTTTTTAATTTCACAAAAGTTTACAAAGATAGTTGTATGAAATCTATAAATTTCACATAACAAACAAAGCTCAAAAACTTTGGCTAAACAAGGCCTTAGACAAAACCACCTAGGTTAAAACCCAGAAATAATCATTTACCCTTTACCAAAACCGGCCATAAATCAATTTGAAAAAGAAAGTTATGCGAAATTCATGTAAAAAAAAGTTGGTGAAAAGTTCAAATTTTGCATAACAAGTTTTGTGAAAATTTCAAATTTCTAAAAAAATTTAAAAAAAAAAAAAAAAAAAAAAAAAAAAAGGATAAGAAGTTCACATAAACAGTTATTAAGCGGAATAGATGTTCGATCAAACAATGTTACACTCGTATTGTTATTTTTATTCACCAAACATGAGAAAGTGCAAACGGAGAATCAAATCTGCCTGGTGGGCCTTCGTGAACAACTTGACCTTCATGGTGGGTGTCAAATTTGTGCAGCTGTCGAACTTCATTAAACCCCAATAGGTTTCTAGGGTTCGGTTGACCATGCACTTGCAAATAATATATATATATATATATACGAACATGTGCATATATATATATATATATATATATGTAAATAGATCTGGTCAGAGTCCATTCGCTCAGCGGCATCCACTAGCATTGCTGACAGTGTCTCGCCGGCCTTCGTCCTCCACCGTCGCGGGCCATGCCCTCTCCAGATTTCTATGCACGTTCTCCATCTTTTTGTTTCGAGTTTTGTAAGAGTGTTTTTCTCTTGATGTTATTCACATTGACTGGTAAGGCATTAGATGTGGTTAAGTGTTACCCACCATGAACTTTAGGCCCAAATAAAATATGGGATAGACTTTAAACTTGGGAGAGGCCAAATGAGGGACTTTTCACCAAAATACTAATTAATCAAAAGACAGTATTACTTTAGGGGACAATAGTGCTAGTATTTTGCATGTCCTTTTCAAAATGTGATTTTTTTTTTTTTTGTGCAAAATTGGCAAATCCAATGCGTAGATTTAAAAAATTGCATGAAATGAAATCATAAAGTAATTCACCAACAAATGAGAAAGTTAATGCTATTTAAAGTCGCCATTTTTTTTCTTTTTCTTTTTTTTTTTTTTTTCTTTTCTTCCAAACATTAAAAAATTTGAAATTTTTTCTTCAGAATTAATTTCATATCATATATATCTTGTTTAAAAGATCTTGAGTCATCAATAAATGTATAAGATTTGAACTTCCAGTTTAATTTCCACAACTCAAATTTAAGGGAACTATCATCAAATTTCCCAAAACTTACAGGAAGGGATATAACGCAGTATAATCATATAAAAAAGATGTGTGTATGTCTTACACATTGGTCGGTTTAACTAGGAAGTTTAATGACTAGCCTAGCCAATTCGATACGATCTTAATTTTTATACGTGAAATTTAAAAATTAGTTGGTCAGAACTCTTTAGCGCATCTCAAACCCTTGTTCATCGTATTCCCACCGAGCAGCATTACAAGCTAATAAATTTTCAAAATTCGAACATATGCCAGTCTTAATTTACCCTTGGGTATTAAAAGATATAAAAGATAATCTGATATTACTGTTATATTAAGACTTTGATTGGTTCATGGATTTAGTAAGGGAAAAGAAAACAAAATACGAAGGAAAATGATTTCCTTTGTTTGGTTGTTAGAGAAAACATGGATGAATATATAGGAAGGAAAAGAAAATATTGTGAGAAATAATTTGAAACTCTAGAATTTGGTGTGTCACTTTCTTCCCTTTTTTCATTACTTACATAATATTTTGAAGATTTTAATGAAAGAAAATACAAAGGGACTAGTTGTCTTTGTTTTCCCTTCCCTTTTCTTTTCTTTTAATAAATATTCCACTTATCAAACAAAGCCTAAATATTTTTTCTAACATACATTCCAACTTGACAAGGAAAAGGAAAATCACAAGGAAATACATATATATATATATATATATATATATTTATATATGTAATGGCCTTCAAGCAAAAAATAAATAAAAAATTAATAACCTTTATTGACTTTGGGCACCTCTAATTTCTTATTCTTTGTTTTTTTTTTTTTTTCTCTCTCTCTCTCTCTTTTTTAACGTAGGGGATGGGGAAGTGGTGATCGAACGCCATCTCATTGGGTAGGTGTAGGTCTAAAAGCCAACCCTTTACACTACTGGGGTATAACCACTGCCCGGCACATCTAATTTCAATGTTCAAAGGAAATAAGTTATTTAAGTTTTTTTAAATTATTTTTCTTTTATTTTTAATTTAAATAACAATAAAAGATAAAATTTTTTTAATTAAATTCCTAAAGGATGAAAGAAAAATGACTCTCGAAATAAAAAAATCAAAAATAAAAAATAAAAATAAAAAATTCTTCAATTTTTTGCTGTTTTCCATTCTAACCATATAAACAAAAATGTTTTCTTCAATATTTTTGTCATTCACTAACTAAACACATGAACTAAATAAAGTGTTAAATGTTTGAGTTTTGTAAATTGGTCGAAAGAGCAAAATGACTTATTTAGATGAGAAATGTGAGGCACACACTCTAAATCACACCCCAAATCACACCCTTGCTTTAAATACATGTACCGTGTGCTGTGTAAATGGTGCACAGAAAAGTGTACAAAATTCGAACAGCACAGAGTACATGCATTTAAAGCATAGGGTGTGGTTTAGGGTGTGATTTGGGATGTGTGCCTAGCACTTCTCTATTTAGATAGAGTTGAAATATTCATATAGAGAGGAGTATCTAAGACTTTTTCTTTATGTTTTAAAAAAGTGTGGAAGTGGCAATCAGCGTAGCAATCTTCTTTGGGCGTGACCATAGAAGTTCTCGCAGGCTGCGAAATGTCCGCTTTGAGCCATAGCTACTATTTGAAAGGGCGAGCGTGTCACCACAACAGCATCGAAGTACAAGTAGGAAGGAACCGGGGGATCCAAGCACGGACATGGTGGACAATAATGTCCTACTACCAACACTCAAACCCGAAACCCCCAATTAATGAAGTCCCACTCCTTACCACTTGGCTACCACGTCGGTGGTTGGAGTACTTATGCGCTAAGACTACTATCACTGGCAGCAAGTCATCAAAACTACATGAAGACATCCATGAAATTTTTATAGCCAGCTAATTTAGCTAAAAATTATTTTAGCTATCCATTTAACCTTCTGTTCCAGTAATGCCCTTTATTTTATCTAGTCATCTTAGTTAATTTTTTTTTGGGCAAAAAGCATTTTGCACCCCTAATATATATACCTTTTTGGACTTTGCACCCTAATATTTCAATTTTCTCAAACTGCCCTTAATGTATATAACGAGTTGGAATGTGGCCCTTCCACCAGAATTTCTGTTAAAAACTAACGGAAACTCGCCCATGTGCTAGTCATGTGACTTATTTAAGGGTATTTTAGTCATTCACCATAAATTGAAAGCATTATGCACCCTTGATGTTTGGTTCATTTGACGATTTGCACCCTTAATGTTTATTTGGACAAGTTTTAATTTTATTTTTATGGAAAAAAAAAGGTGTTCTGTCATAATTTTTGGATGCCTCTACCGCTATCCTTTAATAATAGTAAGAGACCTATTCCAGATAAAATGAAAAAAAAAAATCCAAAGTTACCGAGCCTATATATCCTAATTGGAATTTTAAATACACTTTAATTCTAAACTTAAAGGAAATAAAATGAAAGGAATAAATTACAAAGAAAATACAATAAAAGATTTTCAAACGAGTCAGATATAGTGTTTAGGGTGAATAAATGCATAAGGAAAAGAGACAAGATTTATATGTGGTTTATCGCTTTAAACTCAAAAATCTCACTTTCATCCACAAATTTTTTTTTTTTAACTAAATAAATTACTTTGATAATAAATCTCACTATGATCCTAAACTTCTAAAGATTTTTTGTTTTGTAGGTGAAACTAGTGTTAAAAATAAAAGAACATATGATCCTTTTTATAAATAAAAAAAATGAAGAGATTTAATTGTTTATCTTTGGGTAATTCTAAAACTCACAGAATAATGATGCAATTTTTTCAGCCCAAAGGTACAGTTTTTCAAAAAAAAAAAAAAGAATAATAGGTCAAGGGCACTGCCCCCAAGCCACCCCCAGGCTCAAATAATGGCTCTGCCACTGGTTGTAACATTTCTTTGAATCAACACTAATTCCCATTGCAATTGAAAAATTATACATATATATATATATATATTAGGCAAAAGAAAAAACTCAAAAGTTGAGGGGATGCAGATACATATAACCTAAAATATATAATGTAAAAGTAACTAATGTACTCTCAAAAGGTGGTGAATTTAGCAAAATTAAAACGGTGGTGGATTTAGCCCCACCCTTTTAGAATTGTAGTTTATTTAAAATTCTAATTACAATAGGTTGTATAACTTTAGATTTGTTTCATTTTATTTGGATTAGTCATCTTACTATTATTAATGGGTAGCGGTAGAGGCACCCAAAAATTATGTCGGAACACCTTTTTTTTTCCATAAAAATAAAAATAAAACTTATCCAAACGACCTAAACATTACAGGTGCAAATCGCCAAATGAACCAAATATATATCAAGGGTGCAAAATGCTTTTAATTTATAGTGAATGACTAAAATTTCCCTTAAATAAGTCACATGACTAGCACATGATGCAAAATCCAAAATGGTATATACATTAGGGGTGCAAAATGCTTTTTACCCTATTTTTTTCTATGGTCGGGATTTGTGCTTCAAAGGTAGTTTTAGGTACTTCCAGCAGGCTAGCCATATGACTAATCATTTTAACATTTATTTGTTTGACTAGTCAAATTTATCTAGTTGAGAATGACCCTTTATATTCTATTTCCAAATCTCAACCTTTGGATCTTCCATTAAACGTTAAAATGACTAGTCATATGGCTAGCCTGCTGGAAGTACCTAAAACTACCTTTGATCAACTGTTTTGTTTGAAAAATTAAAATTCCTAGTCTGCAGGAGATGCAAGCCGATAGAAAAAGTTAATTTAGCAGAGGAGCGCCAGATAAAGCTAGAATTGGCTGAGGTGATTGGTGGGATTAGTAGAGTCATAGTACGTAAAGGTCCATGTTCGACAAGGAGAGGTTATTGGACACTAGCTTAGAGAGCAATCATGGAGAACAATGGTCGTCACACCGAGAAGAGTTCTTAGGTCATGACTTTCCATGTTTCAGGTTGGTAGTATGTACAATCTTATTTGTCTTTGTGATCTTTTGGGACTCATCTATTCCTTCCTTTCTTGTTTGTTCCTTAAATATTTGAGACAAGCGTCCTACTGTGATGTTCAAGGACAGTTGTTGCTCAGTATTTTTTGATGTTATGTCTTCTTTTCATGCCACCGAGGAGGAGTAGGAGGAAGATTTCAATTTTTGGCCTGCTACTTTACCAGAGCAACAATTGTTTGTGTCAAGATCTGGGTTCGCTTACATAAAATCTCAACCTAAGTATAGGTGGTTACAGTGGATCTTCTCAGATCAGTGAAGGATTGTCACGCTATGCGTCACTTGATTCTTGTTGTGCGCTTTGTGCTGGGTTCTTGAAAGCGGATTGCATGGATCTAGTGTTGACCATTGTGAGAATGGTGATTCAGAGAATAGTATTGATGTCGTTCTCACTAGGGGTGTTCATCGGTTGGTTTCAGTTGGGGTAGAAGGAGTTTTTGGCCGAATCGAAGTGGTCGGGGTGGCGGGGTTGGATACCAAAACTGACCATCAGGAAGTTCGGGGTGGTCGGTTTCGGTTTACTCGATTTTGGTCGGGTGATCGGGGTGATTCAGGGTGAGGCAGTGGTAGTGGATCTAGCTGGTGGTGGTGGACCAGAGGCGGTAGTGGTGGTAGATCTGGAGTGGAGGTGGTGGTAAGGTTGTTGGTGGTGGATCTGAGGCTGCTACTGGTGGTCAATCTTCTGAGTGTTGGCTGAGAGTGGTGGTGACCGGTGAGTGCTGGTGGTTGTCAATATTCCAGTTGAGACATGGTGGTGAGTGGTGGCACGTGGAGGAAGGGACTGGGTCGTCTGGGCGTGAGAGGCCGCAACGGCGCTGGTTAGGGACTTGGAGTTTCAAAAACTCTAACTACAAGTAGAGAGAAGAGAGAGAAAGTGAAAAGAGAGAGAGAAGAAAGAAGAGACGTTGTGGTCTTTTTTTGTTGAGAAGAGACGTGGTGGTCAGTCTCATAGAGAGAGGAATAGAGAGAAGAGATAGACAGTGAGAATATAATAAAATATATTATACAATATACATCTCCACATTGAGATTCAAATTCTAAATAGTACTAACATAGGACAGGCCATAAAAGCATTGTCTTGGAAAGTGAAATATTTTATTGGTCAGTGGGAAAGTTTGAAATCCTTGAGAAACTAAGCATTAATAGAATAAAAATATTACTCCCTCCGTCCCAAATTGCTGGGCACTCTTTCCATTTGGGCTGTCCCAAAATGCTTGTCCATTTTGAAAAGTCAACACACCAAATTTTGTATTTTTCCTATTTTGCCATTTCTTTTTTCACAATTCCCAAAAATCTTAGTTTATAGGGAAACTAAATTAAGGGCAAAGCTGGAAACTAAGCATATTTAAACATGAAAACAGTGTAATAAATGATGTTCCCTTAAAAAGTTGGGTTCCCCAAAAGTGCCTAGCAATTTGGGACGGGGAGAGTACTTGATAGCTAGCTGGAGAGAGAGAATAAGGATAAACAATCCTTACATTATCAATTAAATACTATTTTATAGATGAAGTTCGGTCGATTCGGGGGTTTCGATTTTGCAAAAATTTCTACTGTGACCGAATCGATACTTCGGTTTTCAAGTATTTCTACCCTGACCACCGATTGTTACCTCGGTTTATCGTCGGGTTCGGTCCAGTTAGGTCCGGTCGGTCAGTCCAGTTTTTCGATTTTGTTGTACAGCCCTAGTTCTCACAGATAGGAATGGCAACGTGGCGGAGTTAATACGAAGTCCCCATTTACCACCTCCTATTCTGTTTAAAGCACTCCTACTCTGACTTTGCCCCGCCTCACGTTTTGAGAAATACCAACTCTTATTCCGTTTACTAATAGATCCGCCCCACCTCGCCGAGCCTAAATTTTAAAACTCAACCGTAATAGTTTATAATGCAAACTAGAGTGAAAATCAAGATTTTGGAGTATATAAAAATCATATATATCTTCTACCAAATGTTAGAAGAAATGTCGAGAACAGACACAAACAATCGATATATAGACACACACAAAACAATCTATATATAATACACCCTAGTTATCGGTGTATATATACAATGGTATTTTATTAAATAACGTACAAGGATACATTAGTAAATTATTACTTTAATCAGGGGATGGGTTTTAATCGATAGCTAGTAGTATAAATTATCAACTCCGCCCCAACTCCTACAGAGTTTTGATGTTCAATTACTAAATCCGCCCATATTCCTATTGTACCTCCTCCAAAACCCATTCCATTAGGGGCGGGGCGAGGTTTTACCATCCCTTCCCAGAGACGGTGCCAAGTTGTTGTAGCTTAAATTTATCATGCTCCTATATTGGTTGGATGGGTAGACCTCGATCAAGACTTGAAAGCCTATAAAACAAACAAGAAAAACTTTGGAGGGTTAGGCCAAGGTCTCATTCAACAACCAAGTCAGTTTTTCGAGTGTACATGGGTATATTAAGAATGACTAATGATTGGTGCAAATAAAATGTGCACATAAAGATCTGGACCGTTAATTTCAGTAGATCCCATGTATGCAGGCACGGGCTCCACCAAAATGAATGGCCCAGATCTTTATGTGCACACTTTATGTGCACATTTTATGTGCACATAGCATTACCCATTAAGAATAGAAACAATTAACGCACCTTATCCCTCCAAATCAGGTTGAGTCCTACTAAGAACATACAACTAGTCCAAGAAGAATTGGTCTCCTAGCTAGGACTATATAGATTGGTCCTTTAGCTCACCCAATCATCTAAGCAGGTCTGTCTACCTTAATTTATTAGGCTCAGTTGCAGACTTGTAGTTGTAGTTGGCCCAGCTCGCGAACCATACATGGACATAGCTCGGTGTCAAAGAGCCAATTATGGTGAACAGAGACCCAATACATGAAAAATGCTTAGATGGAGCATAATACACAATTCAACATCTTTATATGTGGCACATCAGCCAAGTACGTAGGAGATAAAAAGATCGATAGAGCCACTTAAGGCGAACATTGAATGTGTTCCCCATTCACGACACAAATCATGAACACAAATCACAAATACGAACACGAACACGAACACGAACACGAAAACACCGCATATATTATGAGTATGATGCATGAACATGATTCACGACATGAACATGAATTATGAATGTGAATCATGAACACGAATTATGAATGTGAATCACAAACACGAATCATGACACGAACATGCATCACAACACAAATTATTAATATGAATCAAAAACCTAAATCACGTCACAAATCATGATGCAAACGCTAATCATGGCACTCAAAGGAGGGTATATGGCACTCTAAGGAGTTGGACATCACTCTAGAGTTTCGAGCAGTAATCTCGGAGTATTGTTTTGGCACGCGGTGTGGTTTTGTGCTTTTTCACCTCCATTTGTGGGTTCCATTCACCTTTAATATTGGACATCAGTTTTGGAATTGTGATATATCATTGTAAAAGTATGGATGTCTAGTTTCCATTGATTTGGGTGTTACTCCAAAATGTTTTTGTGGTTTGGAAGTTATGGTAAAAATATGTACGCTTAGGTTGAAAATGGAGTGAACCAGTAATGGATGTTATTTGAAAGAATGTTAGGAAACATTTGTAAAACGATCTCTCGACATCCCAGCTCAAGGATCAGTTTTGACTCGATGAAGGGCATTTTGGTCCTTTTATGTAGAAAGGTTAATCAAACTTTGATTTTTGTTTTTAAATTGTGTTTCTATTATACTTAACTCTTCCTAGAGGTTATTATAACATCTCTAAGAGACCCTGGTATTTCTCCAAGTGCGCTTTTACTTCATATAACCAATGGCCAACAATTTACTAATCGGTTATTGAAACGTTCTAAGAAGGCCCCTACATCATATAGTAAACCAACACAGGGTGTCTATAGTAGCCAATGTTACTTTGAAATACACAACTTGGGAAAATAGTAGCTTAATTGAGTCAATTTGTATATAGCCTAGCTAAGATTAATTAATTGCTAGTATTTGTAACCTTGGTTAATAGGTCTATTAGCCTTAGTTAGGCTATAGTTGGTCTAACCGAAGTGTAAAAGATACATTAGCATTTTAACTCAATTTGGTTATAACTTTTAACCATATTTCATCACTTGGGATCCACAAATTATGTATTAGGAGTTAGGACTTGAAAGCCTATATTGGGACTCACAAAATGAAGGTGGGACCAACTTATGTGTCACTGAGCTAGTGGTGACACGTGACAAACCCCTAACAACTTTGGTGCCACCACGTGACACTTGGCAAATCAAACTTGCCACCTAAATCATGAGTGCACACATCTTAATCATGAGTCATTATAGACGCTACATTAGATGGAGTAAAATGTCATGAACTAAGCATTCATCAAAATATTTGAAGTACGTCCTTATCTATTGAGTCATTTTTTTCTACTCCTTTATTTCATGTTATGAAATTTATGAGTAATGCTACACATACAACATATTCCACAACCTATTTCACAACTGCACATCCTGGCCATTGATTTTGATGGGCTCCATGAGGGTTTTACATGCGGGACCCACCAAAATCAATGGCCAGGATATACAGTTTTGGAATAAATTATGGAATAGGTTATATATGTAGCATTTTTGAATTTATATTGTAGAAGCGAATTATAGAGCTCGCTAGAGTAATCTACATACTTGTATGGAGTGTAGAACTTGCGAATATTCTACCTATTCCTTTATTAAAACATGCTAGAATATTGTAAATACTTTTTTCTACTGTTGAATGATGGCCATTTGTACAAATGCTCACTATTGATCATACCAATTCGAGTTTATAAATAGGGGTAACCTATTGATCATTCTACATTTGCTTGATCATTACTTTTTTCGTATTCTAGCCCCATTTTCAAATTTTCTTATTTTCAGTAAGGCTCTCACCCCATTTTTTTTTAATTTATAGAAAGACTCTTGAAGTAATTCAAATCTTCTATTACTTTAAATGTCAATAAGACTTCATATCCCCCGGAGAGAAGAATAGACCCATCAATACACCCATCTCTCTCTCTCTCTCCGAAATGGCGAAGTTGCTTAGTAAGGGATGGGAATCTTTGCTAGAAAAAATGGCAAAGCAAATTCCAGTAACAGAGCAAGAGATGGCTCAAAATAAACTGAAATTGTAGCCATTGGAAGGAGTTTGGTCTCCCAAGGGTCTTGGGTGGGCCTTCGTCACTGTGGTTGGAGAATACCTTTGGGGCACCAACATTGACAAGTTAGTGATGGACAATGACAAAAAGCACGATGAATCTTATCCAGAAACGATATGCAGAAATTTTGAATGTCTGGGGGACGACTGAGAAAGAAAAAGCCAAAAATTTGGCTAACCTCGATGACCTGGGACGCGAGCTGAACAAAATATGGATCCTCAATCCATATGCAAGGCAGAAGTTGATCGAGAAAATCAAGGCGATGAAGGATAAATGTTAAGTTTATCGTATATTAGGAAGTTTTTTATCGTGATGTGTGTGTTTTCTTATAGGGGGACGCATGATGGTTCTCTATTTTGTCTGACTCTCTGAGAGAAAAATGTTTTGGAAATTAAAGAGCTGTTAGGACCAACAATTAGCTTCATTACTAGTCTCTGTTAATTGCTTCCCCTGTTCTCATTTCCCTACTTCTTTTCTTTTTTAATTTATGATAAGAGTTAGTTTATCTCACGTGTCTTGCACATGACACTAGTTAGTTACAACCCATGTGTCTATCACAAGGCACATCACATGATAGATGCTGAATATAAGGAAGAGTAGGATGAGAGAGAAGGATGGGTATGAATGTATTATTTTTCTTCTTCAATTCTGGTTATGAACCAGTAATATCATCTCTATTTCTTTTCTTTTCCATTTGATTCCCCTTTTTGTTTGGTAGATTAGATCTAGTTTCTACACTTGGTATCAGAGCTTGGTAACAATCAATATGGTGAAACTTCCACAATCCCCCGAACCTGCTAGGAAACTTTCAATATACTGAGACTTGAAATTGCATGAAACTTGTGCTGAATTGTTACTTGTTTATTTTAAGTAGTGTATATATTTGTTTTTACATCTATAAAGTACAAATATATAAACTATTACTTCCTAGGAAGCACAGGTGCAGCGGTTCGACACCCGGCTGCATTAAATTAGTACACACCCAATGCGCGTGCGGCTGCCTTTTTGAAGAGTCCGTGCTTTACTTCTTTTCTAAGAAAATGCTGAATCTTACAATTCATAATTCGATACAATTAATGATTCATAATTTTGGCGAACCGATTCAACCACAATTTACAACAATGCTCCTAAGATCCAACGAAGACAACGAGCCTTGTGGTCATTGGCTCATAAATCATAACTAATGCAATCAAGGAAAGAAATGCATAAAGAATGATAAACAAGTATATAAAACTGTAAATAACAATAATAATAATGTTTATCAAGAGCTAATACTTGCTCGTCAATAAGTAACAAGAATGATTTTTATACTTGAACATTTTCCTTAAAATGGAAAATAAAGGAAGTAGAGATGAGAGAAGGGGGGAGGGAAAGCAATGGCAATTTTGAGGAAGAAAATGATGGTGGTGATGTCAGAGTAATGAATAATATGAATGCAGTGTGTCTATCTAGCTTATTTTCAGATACTATATACATTAATGCACAAACTTTTCAATGGTTTCTAAAGATTTATCTCTTAAGTATCTGTCATCTTGTAGTAAACTTGTTTAGTAATGCAAATAATTAACCTTTTGTTTGATTTGTGGACCCACTTTATAGTTTATTGCACTTATTATTCAAAAATTTACGATTTGTTTAGAATTCTTTCTTGCAAAGGAAGTGAGCAAATGAGAACGGTGAATGATGAACTACTAAGTGTAAGCCAGGAAAAATGCGCCCTATAACACCATGCAAGTAGTTTGCATTGCTCCAGGACTTCTATTAAATGAGGATGCCCTAAAAAGCAGGGTTGCACTGGAGAACAGGTATAATGAACTTAGAACACCTTAGGAATGGTCATCTCATATTTCTTTGTATCTGCATCGCATGTCAACCCAAAATCACCAGTAAGTTGTTCCTTGTACAACCTCTCTAGAAGCTCTGCAGTCATAATCCCATCTGCAGGAGCACCGAATGTTGCCTATTGTGTAAGATCGTAATTTCAGAACACACAAGAAAGATAATCAGATATGAAACAAGTCAATATATAAGTCATCTTTACATTGGCCGTCCTGCTATGAAAAGATTGTATTGAGCCTCATCCTCATGATTCTTTGGAGTTTTCTGCGACTTATGATTGAAACTCACTACTTATTTGCCATGTTTTTACAACACGCTCAGTCCCACTTGATAAGCTGGAGAATTCTATATCTTCCTCGCCAGAGTAAAATCCTAATTTTTGCAATGCTTCCTGTCAAAATCACACAAATTTAAGTTCACCGCATCAAAATTATCACCCACAATTGATCAATAGGCAATATTACAGTATACACGAGCAAATGCATACACCACCAAACAAACAATAACCCCGGTATAGAAAAATCTAGCTAGGTCAGTCTTAATATTACAAATAGTACTGGAAGTTTTGAATACACATCCGACAGTCTGTATAGAGCCATTGAGACCTTTATACATGCTTACCTCAAAGCCAAATTACAAAATTGTGCTTAGTCTATGTTGTATATAAAGCTTTCACTTTATGCTGAGTTAACAAAATTGGAAGGGCTAGTTTGTCATGTATTCGACATTTTTATATAATGCTTCAAATTGCACTTTTTTCTCTTCTCATAACTTCAAATTTTAATCCAATATCAATCACAATCAGGCACATCGATTAGGGTGTTCATCTTGAAAGATTTAAAGGCACTTACTTTTTGTCTATTTACACACTTGACTTGCATCAGCAATTTTTCTTAATCCTAAATAGTTGGAGATAAGATTATGATATATCAATCATGTTTCCTTCAAATCAAGAAATTCTCCCACCCAACCTTGTTTCAAATTTTTCTTAACAACTTGACCCCTGGGTCGCTAAGCCATTTCTAGTACTCATAAGTGTGACGCCGACTTGGACATTCCCTGTCACCCGTGGTAATGCTAAAGTGTGGCCTACTGGACACTCCCTGGCATACGTGGTATGGCTAAAGTGTGAGGCATAGGACACTCCCTGGTACCCCCGTACTAAAGTGTGAGGCAAACTGGACACTCCCTGGTACCCCTGTACTAAAGTGTGGTCACCTTAGTGTTTCAAGATACTGGAGTGTGAGAGTTGGCATGATGTGTGGTCGAGAGAAAAGAGTTGGTGAGATGAGAATGGTTGCATAGTCCCATGCACGGTTACATGTTTTATGGATTGAAGATTATTGCCTTGCCATTACTGTTTTATAAATTGAATTCATTACTATGTTTCTAATATGTTGAATAATGAAACTGTAAACTGAAAATGGTAAAGGAGTATGTTTTACATTATGAGTACATGTTTTTAATACTCACCAGCTTCATAAAGCTGACAACGTTGATGTGTCCTGGACATTCGTGTCTAGGCTTTTCAGGTTATAAACAGGCTGGCCCGTACGACTACGCTAATTGAGAATGGCTGCTCTCGAAGAGAAATTATTTTAAGTTACTATTTTAGTTAATGAATTCAACTTGTAATAAGGATGACTGTATTAGATATTATTTTATTTTCAAGGTGGGTTCTGCCTTTAGATGACCACGTGTTGTAATAATTATTAAGTTGGGAAATTTTTGTAAGCCTTGATTGCTCTTACTCTGATTATAGTATTATACTGTTCCACGTTTGGGACGGAATTGATTCTTCAAACTGTCGTGACCTACCGGTCCATAAAGGAAGTTAAATGCTTTCCCTATTTATGCTACGTCGGGGCGTGACATTTTAAGCATTAGGTCGAAGAAGGAAAAATTTTAGTGAAAGGTTCTGACATATAAAACTGGATTTTGTGAAATTTCACAAAAAAGTTTAGTGAAATTTCACAAAAATCATCGATAAAGTTTAACGAAAAATTCGCAAAATTGTCAGAATTTAATTTAATTTAATTTAATTTATTTTATTTTATTTTTAAAATTTCTATCAAAAAATTTGGCTAGATGGACTTTTCACTAAAACTGTTTCTCTTTAGTCCTTTAACCAATAACTTTTTCTTACGAGGGATTTAACACTAAAGTTCTAAATCTGGGTAATATTTATTTGGTAAGATATAAGGTAACTATGTACAATATGATATATGCTGCTCTAATTCTCCTTAGGTAACAAAATTGGTATTCTGAAGGTGGATTTTTGTCTAAAGAATTAACACAAATGATATTACCTTCAAAATGAGATTTATTTAACTTGCACATACTTTTACATTTCAAACTACATAGAATGTCCGTAAAGTTTTAAGTATTTAAGTAAGCCCTATTACATGTAGGATGTGCATACAGTATAACATTACTGTCTTGACCAAATATCCAAACCTTAAACATGCTATGCTAATTGCCTAAGATCTATATTATATGTTGTTTAAGGGGAAGAAGCCATATATACCAATTGAAAATAAAGGCGGAAAAGAAGAATTTTTATCTAAAAATGCATAAAGCTACCTTTCTTTTCCGGAATAAATCTTATTATATTGTATAAAGCATTTTTTTTTTCTAATGAATGGTATTCTTAAATAATTCCTTTTCATCCATGAGCGTATCCCCATGATACCATCACAATTTTAGATAATTTTAGTCAAAGTGTTGAATCTACATCATTTCATTAACAACAATGTTACAGGCACTAAAAAAGTACACCGAAACTATACATTGAATGATCGGTGTCCTCTATTTCAGTGGGCTCCACACGTACAGGGTGTGGGTCCCACCGAAATGGAGGGCACGTGCCGATCATTCGGTGCACTTTTTCGGTGCCCTTTTTTAGTGCCCAAGACTTATTCTTTCATTAATGATACAACTATGATTAAAATAAACTATGTTTGTTTCATTTAAATGTACAAAATATTTTTCTTTGTAATTAATAACCTTTATATATAGGAAGGAGATAAGAAATAGGTAAAAGATGTGTGAAATAGCATGAGAAATTTTTAGTCTAAATGTTAAGTTGTTAGCATATAATAATAAGAAATATAATACGAAGTTAATATTTTAGTTGTAGTCAGCTTAGAGTCCTATATATAATGCCTAATTGATATATATCCAAAAAAAAAAAAACTGCTTTAGATCCATTCTATACCAAAATCCTAAATCTCTCATGGATTCTATTCCATACAAAAAAAAAAAAAAATAGAGTAGGAAAAATTTTATCCAGAAAGACCTAGTCATGATCCAAACAAAAACCAACGTGAATGTTAGTCTAATTGCACTCATCATGTCAAAAACGGGAATTTTAGTAACAATATGACTCATAATTTAGGGAAACACAAAAAGTATATAGGAACTATAATCCAGGTGAAGTCATGAGGATTGTACATCATCAAGTTTCAGTGACTTTAGCCTCTAGGATTTGTGATGTCAAAAAATAGGAGTTGTTACCCACCCTTAAGTAGCAATTCTGAAGAAGGAAAAAAATGCCTAAGTGTTGTTATACTTAGGTTGTAGGACTCTCATGGATGGACCCAAAAAAAAATGTGATACCAAACTTATTAAAATTCTAATAAAAAATGCTTAAGTAAAAAGTGCACCGATTGATAAAAATGAAAAACACTTGAGAGGATCGGTGGCACTTATACATATAGATAGATTATAGATCTACTACGAGGGTAAGAACGGTTGGTGAAGTGAATTTCAATTTGAACTTCCTAAAAGTAAAGGTTGTCATTTGATCAGAATTATTTATTTATTTATTTTATTTTGTAGTGATTACAAGTGAAGGGGTTGGGTTAGAGTTAGACACTCGACCTTTGTAATGGAGAGGCCTAATATGTTGCTCGACGCTCATTTGATCGATTTTTTTTTTTTTTTGGTTGAAATAAGTTTCTCAAATTATTTTAATAGGCCAGTGATGAGTCCCGTTGTTATTGGAATAAATAATAATTACAACCTTAAAATTATAAACTAACAACCAGCACTAGCCAAAAATAAAACTTTAATATGTGATCAAAAATTTCCACTTGGTCCACTAGACCGATTATGATATTTGACTTAGTTGGATTCCACATATAAAACTTTAATATGTGATCAAAAATTTCCAGAATTAGCCAATACGCCCAAACTTTTAGTTACTGTCATACTAAGATTAGCATAGACTATCAATGTGAGACATAGCAGCTGTACAAAATTTGTTTCGTATTCTCTTCCATGCGCCACGCCATTAATAACCTGTACTAACCTTAATCTATTATCCTGTAATGCCCATGTAATGTGTCTTGTTAAGACATTTCCTGTTTATCAAACAATAAAACATAAATTCTGCACACATAATTGAAAACAGGAAATAACATAAACAAACTTTAATTGCGCATAAGTGTCAGTTACACTACAACTGAAATATCCATCATTTACATCATTGATTACTCAAAAGACCCATCCTTACAACATGTTCCTTATATGTCTTTGGAGGTAATCCCTTAGTCAATGGATCAGCAATCATAAGATCAGTAGTGCTCAAATTTTCAATTGACACTTGCTGTTTCTGGACTCTTTCTCTAACAACCAAATACTTAAGTTCCATGTGTTTAGAACCACTAGAGTACTTTCCATTCTTAGAGAAGAAAACTGTTGTAGTATTGTCACAATAAACTTTCAGCGGCTTGGCAATAGAGTCAACAACACCAAGTCCTAAAATGAAATTCCGCAACCATAAAGCATGACTCGTTGCCTCAAAACATGCCACAAACTCGGCCTTCATGTGGATGAAGCAATAATGGACTGCTTCACGCTTTTCCACGAGATTGCTCCACCTGCTAGCAGAAACACAAAGCCTGATGTGGGCTTTCTGCTACCTAAGCAACCACCAAAATCCGAGTCTGAGTACCTGATCACTTCTAACTGATCTGATCTCCTATATGTGAGCATATAATCATTCGTCCCTTGAAGATATCGCATAACCTTTTTCGCTGCTTTCCAGTGTTCCATGTCTGGATTACTTTGATATATACCTGACATTCCAACTGCAAAGCTAATATCCGGTCTCGTACAAGTCTGAGCATACATTAAGCTCCCCACAGCTGATGCACATGGAACTTTCTTCATTTGTTCATTTTCTAAGTCATTCCTAGGGCACTGACTTTCATTTAACTTGTCACCTTTCATGATAGGTGCATCACTGACTGAACACAACTGCATATTAAATCTTTCCAAGACTCGATTGATATAACATTTCTGAGACAGTCCTAGCAATTCTCAAGATCGATCCCTAAAGATCTCTTTGCCAATGACATAGGATGCCTCACCCATATCAACCATCTTAAAGCACTTAGAAAGATCCTCCTTGGTTTCGTGCAATAAACCAAGATCACTATTGGCTAACGAAATATCATCCACATACAGGACTAAAAGATAAACTTGCTCCCACTGATCTTTAGATAAATACACTGATCAACAGTGTTTTCCTTATATCCAAAAGTAGTAATGGTATCATTAAACTTTATATACCATTGCCTGGAAGCTTGTTTAAGACCGTAAATGAATTTCTTTAATTTGCAATCCAAATGTTCTTTTCCTTTCTTTATGAACCCTTTAGGTTGTTCCATGTAGATATCCTCATCCAAATTTTCATTTAAAAAGGCGATTTTCACATCCATCTGATGTAACTCTAGATCATAATGAGCTACAAGTGCCATGATAATTCTAAGTAATTCCTTTTTAGATACCAAAGAGAAGGTCTCTCTATAATCAATGCCTTCTTTTTGAGTGAAACCTTTAGCCACAAGTCTGGCCTTATATCTCTCGATATTGACTTTTGCGTCGCACTTAGTCTTAAAGACCCATTTACAGCCGACTTTCTTACAATTATTAGGCAATTCAACGAGATCCCAGACACCATTCTGGTCCATCAATTTCAACTCTTCATTCACAACATCGATCCATTTACTATAATTATTACTTTCCATGGCTTGTGAAAATGAAACCAGATTCTTATTAATCCCAATGTCAAAAATCAGATTCTTGTAGATACACCACATAATCATCTGAAATGGCAGGTATCCTTTCCCTCTGAGATTTCCTTAGAACTGCCGGTTGTGGTGGTACTACATTATTTTCAATAGCAACATCCTCATGAAGTGGTGAATCATTTCCATTATGTTGTTCATTTCCCTCAACTGGTTGAATAGCTTGAGGAACAACAATTTCTCGAGGAGGAAAGGGTGGTGGGATATCCACTCTTAATTCCTCGAGATTAACCTTTCTTGATTCATCACTCCTACTAACTTCATCATTTTTTAAGAATCTGGCATTACCGGTTTCCACAAACCTCGTACTATGGTTAGGACAATAAAATTGTACCCTTTGGACTTATCTGGATAACCAATGAAATATCCAGATATGGTCCTTGAATCTAACTTTTTCTCATGTGGGTTGAAGATACTTGCTTCTGCTGGACAACCCAAAACATGCAAATGTCTCAAACTAGGCTTCCTACTAGTCCACAACTCGAAAGGAGTTGTTGGGACAGCCTTACTAGGAACCCTGTTCAATATATACATTACAGTCTTTAATGCTTCACCCCACAATGAATCAGGTACAGTTGAAAAACTCATCATACTCCTAACCATATCCAATAAAGTACGATTACGCCTTTCAACAACTCCATTCTGCTGTGGCATACCTGGCATTATGTATTGAGCACAAATGCTATGCTTTTTAAGAAATTTGGAAAATGGGCCAGGATTTTGACCCGTGTCATCATATCTACCATAGAACTCACCATCTTGATCAAATCTCACTATTTTAACTTTTCTATCTAACTGCCTCTCGACCTCAGTAATGAACACCTCAAGGATGTCAACAGCCTGAGAATTTTCATGTATTAGATATACATAACCATAGCGAGAAAAATCATTTATAAAGGTGATAAAGTACTTCTCTCCAGCAAAATATGGAATGGAGAGTGGTCCACAAATATCTGTATGAATTATCTTAAGAAGCTTAGTACTTCTTGTGGCACCTTTCTTAATGTGTTTGGTTTGCTTTCCCTTAATGCATTCCACACACACTTGAAAATCAGTGAAGTCTAGGTGATCCAATATCCCTGTCACACCCCAACTCGTCCCAGCGGATTAGGACACGTGTAACAAGGCGATACACACCCAAAATACATTAATTAGGAATAAAAAGTATGAATTAAACCACCTTTAAGAGCTTTGTTGTGACAAAAACTAACCCAAAGGAAAAATGGTCATTAATAAGTATATCAAATTTTTATACCAAAAGATAGGTCCTTGAGTCCTGGTTCTAACAAAAAAAAATGGTGCGCGAATCCAATTTTTCTAGAGAGAGATATGCACGTTTCTGTGAAAGTGGATGGCTGTTGGGAACAGGGGCGGATCGATCCGCCCACAAAATCCGGATCGATCCAATTTGGTATTTTTCTAGTAGAATGTCCCTCTAGAACCCCGGATCGATCCACCCTTTGTACTCGGATCGATCCACCCTTTGTACCCGGATCGATCCACCCTTTGTACCCGGATCGATCCGGGTTCCTGCAGAATGGTTTCTACTGCAAAATTTTGCTGCAACAAGTTTTCAAACATGTCCAAAACATAATCAAACTTCATAAAACTTTGGGAAAACCATTCCAACACATCCCCAAACACTTTTAAACATTAACCAAGCATGTACCACATACCCACAACTAAAATTTAATCAAATTCACTCATCAATTCAACCCTTTTTGAATCAAAACAAGTTTTGGAGCTTTGAGATTCAACTCACAACAAAAGTTCATAAAACTTGTTAGGCATGAACTCAAACCATGACCAACATCAAAGATACAAATAAAACTTGCCTACAACACTTGCGACACTACCCGAACTTTCCGGAAAGGTCCAAGTTAGCCATTCTCGCACAAACAACCAAAGCATAGAAATTTACATAAGTTTTCCAAGTTGTACTACAAAACCACCCAATGACAAGTTGGAACAACTAAGTCCCAAGTCACTACAAAGGTATTAACATTACCACTAAAAGCACTACATTTTACATCATTTTACAAGGTTGAAAGAAATTCTTAAACACAAGTCTCAAATCTCCCCCATCTCTTTCATCTCTCCCATCTCTCCAATCATTTCCTCTCTGAGTATTGCTCCGTACCTGCGGTGGTTGTTATTTACCACAACAGAAAAGGAAAACGGTTTTCTTAAGCATTTTGATTAGTGAGCAATCTAAACATGATTGAATGTTTAACACGTGCAATGCAACAAATAAGCACATATTTTATAATAGTAATCGCCGAGTCACCGATTATATGGTTCATTCAAACCCGAAGACCTCCTTTGGTCCCGTGGTTACTTCTATTCCTTGGACTTATGTTTTTATCGGATTCTTCCTCTACACCACCCTTATTACTCCCAACAATGAACCATTTCCCTGGTGCTCATTGACTACCACATAGACATATAAACATCTAAGCATATAAGCACATAAGCTTGGCAATTCTTCACATAATTAACATAAAAATCACAACTTAACAATATTATAGCTTCTAAGCATAATTTCATCAACACAACATATATGTAAACATTGAACACTTTAAACTCCAATCACTTGTTAATTAGAAAACTCACCTTAAGCAAGATTATACCCAATTTCAAGCTAGAGATGTGCTGAATTTCACCAATTTAAGCTCAATTTCCTCACCAAGTAAATCCTACAAGAATTTCGGTAGTCGGTGTCTCACTGTTAAGTATGAGCTACCAAAATCCAGCAATTTAAACGTAAATTAAGGGTATAGAAACCGTCATCTCACCTCCACGAGTCCAAAAATGGCTTCGATTCGTGAATCCGACGAACGGCGGCGACGGAACGGCGAGATTTCGAAGTCGGCGTCTCGAGCTCGTCTTTCTCTCCCGGCTCTCTTTTCTTTTTGTTTAATTTCTGAGAATTCTCACATGCAAGACACCTATGCTAAAACATGCATTGAGTTGTCATGCATTTTTCATTTCTTTTCATTTACACCCCCGATATTTCTAAGGTTCCTATTATGAAATCCCCCGAACATTTTTATTAACTACCCAAAACTTAAGTGGGTTTTTGTCTAAGTTTCGTATGGTTCCCAACGTGGATCTCACATATTTTGTGAAGTTACTATCGTACCTACTAATTATGAACCTTTTTCAGTTATACCCTTATTTGGGTGTCCAAACTAATTCCAAATGCTACACATATTTTAACATGTAATATGAAAGCATGTAAGCAAATATTCATGTAATCACATAAAATGCATTTAATCATTTAAAATGCAAATTACCAATTTACCATTCACTGGATTCCATTTCAATACCTGTCCCACCTCACTGGGGACTTTTCCAACTAGTGTCCCTCTCTGAACACTTTTTACATGGGCGAGTCCAAGCCTCCCCTTAATCCATTTTATACACTAATTATATTAATTAATGCATATTAACACAATAATTAACCCGTTCTCCGGGTACGGGTGTTACAATCCCAGTCTTCACCAATCTCTCAATTCTATCCCTGGAGATATTCTCCAGTCTTTTATGCCACAAGATTGAAGAGTTTTCATTAATTAGGCCACGTTTTGAACCAACATTCGAATACAGGGCTATTAAAGATTGTGCGAACTCATGATTCAAGAAAATTTTATATAAACCATCACATAAAATTCCAAAACCAACCATAATAGAGTTAAACATTAAACTGAGTTTCGCACAACCAAATAAAATAGAATATCCAGCAACATCTAATCTGGATAAAGAAACTAGATTCCTAGAAATCGAAGGTACATAAAAAGTGTCCATAAGATCCATCTGATGACCCATCTCTAAGAGTAGGCGGTAGGTTCCAACAAATACCACTTCTGTTTTGAGACGGTTCCCCATATAGATAAATCGTTCACTTTCCTTCGGGTTGCGGGTTGTAAGGAATACATACATTGAATTTGTTATGTGAGTTGAGGCCCCAGAGTCAATCCACCAAGTATTAGAAGGAACTTCAGCAAGATTTGATTCATAACATACAAAAGAAAGATTAATACCTCTCTTTTCGAACCAAGCTTTACGCTTGTTGCAGTCCTTTTTCACATGACCTTTCTTGCCACAAAAATAACATGTGACAATAAACTTCCCATGGCCCTGGCTACTTTTCCCAGGTCCATCTCCTTTCTTTGGAGGAATTCTCTTTCCTTTCACAAACTTTCCTTTCTTTTTAGCTTCATGAGTGACAACCAGCACAGAGTGGGGTCCTTCTTGCCTTAATCTCACTTCCTCGTGAATACACATACTAGTTAGCTCATTCAAATTCCATTTGTCTTTACGAGTATTATAGTGAATTTTGAATGGGCCGAACTGAGAAGGGAGTGAGTTGAGAATAAACTGTACTAAGAAGGATTCATCCACTTGCATTCCTAGTGCTCCTAATTTTGCAGCTTTGTCAGTCATATAGAGGGTATGTTCCTGAACTCCTCTATTACCATCATATTTGACAGTAGTTAATTCTTCCATAAGTGTGCCTGCTAGTGACTTATTTGCTGATTTTAAACGTTCTTTGACAACATTTAAGAGTTCCAATGCGCTATTAGTTTGAGGAAGAGAAGTCTTAATGTTATTAGCTATGGTCGTCCTCATAAACATAAGACTAAGTCTGTTCGATCTCTCCCAGGCTTTCATAATGCCAACTTGTACTACAGTACTGTCAGTAGTAACTTCCTCAGGTTTGTCAACCAAAAATGCCATGTCAAGATCTAACACACCTAGTGTGAATTGGACTTGTTCATATCATTCCGAAAAATTCGAACCATTAAGAGTTGGAATGCTAGATGCATGAGAGTGCAACGAAGTGGGAATAGTCACTGAAATAGGACAATGCTCACGTTAAGGCCTTGAGTCTATCTTTAATATAGAATTGTAAATTCTAAACAGATGAACTATTGACATCACTACAATTTCTCCTTTGGGCGAAATCGTAGCATATCTAGTGTCCACTCTATATGTGCAAAATATTATCACCTATATAGGTCTAATGTAATTTATGTCACCTAATAGTTAGTCATGTTACTTTTGGGTATCCAATTCTAAACTACTAAGTAACACAAATTACATTACCCTATCCAGTTCATAGTTAGTTGAAAGTGACTCTCCTTTGGGCTAGTCCCAATCTCCCAACTATGACTGCCATTGAGAATATTATTCTCTTTTATGTCCCTTTTTGACTAATTTTTAATGTAGTTTTATATTCATAAGGCTCACTAACCTAGGTCACTTTCGCAACTACTAAGTTAATAAACCATATGAAAATAAAACTAACCAGTAATATTCTCTAACCTTTTATTAAAGTTATTTATTTAATTGCTAAAGTCATCATTTACTAATTCAATTACTAATTTTAATGAAAATAATAATTATTTTCCAAATTTTCTTTTATGTAATTGAATTTTCTGTTCAATGATTACTTTGAGCAATAACTCTAAAATTGTATATTCTCTATCACTGCTATTAGAGTTATTATTTAATTGCTAAAATTATTATTTATTTACTTAATCACTTCCTAAAAAAATAATAAATTTCATTTTTCTTTTATGTGATTAAAATCTTTTCAATGACAAATAAATTAGCAACAACTCTATTAATCTTTAAGTAAAAACTAAATAGGGAAAAAATCTTTAATATACTGCCATTATGCAGTGAAGAACCAAAATGGGATTTAATAACAAGTCTACTTTTATTAGAGATGTAATGCCTTGAACAGTTCCCAAGCATATTCCCAAAAGAATTTTAATCAAATTGGATATCAACATCCTAATTATCACAGCCACATGATGAGACTGTTTGTCATTGTTTATTTGCCTATTTTAAGCAGTTCTGGTGGCCTAAACTGCTTATTGATCTGTTTGTTTCAGCAAAAATATAAGCAGATTTGGTCCAAAAAGCAGTTTGGCAATAAGCAAGTAAGGGGGTGCTTTTCAAGATTATCTCTATAATTGATCAATTCACAGTATATTAACCAAACACCCAAACCATAATAAACAGTTCTACTTTTAAGCAGTTCTAACAATCACGATCAAGATCGCATAAGCATAAACACAGACAAACAGGCTCGATATAACTTTAGTTCAAAACAAAAGAATAAACATAAGCTGTTGTGCATTACATACTGTGTACTCATCTATGCTTATTCATGTAAGACGTACAAAATTCTCATATACTTACATGAATGTAAGAGTTGACAGGTCAAATAATGGTCACATAAAGGAGTAAGCATGACTGATTCATGTGTACGGTTTTCCAAATTATCATTCCATGTAATGGAAAAGACTTAGGTGCTGTGAGCTCAGTGCTGTGCGTGCTGTGCACACACAGTTTGCACAGTAAAACTGCCCAGTTTTAAAAAACTGCTTTTACAAAAGCAGTTTTACTGTGCAAACTGTGTCTTGCACAGCACGCACAGCACTGTGCTCACAGGACCGAAGTCGTTTCCCCATGTAATATCTATTGAAGACTTTTAACTCTTATAAGATCATATCAATGACATAAACTCTCTTCCTATGAATGACTCCACAACATCACACAGAGACATAGTGATTTGATTAATATACATACATGCACCGTACATATATATATATATATATATATACACACACGCATAGATGACTTGAACTGTATGCACAAATCTAAGATGTATATATTCAAAACGATTGCTCTGATACCAACTGTTAGAATTTAATTGATAAAAGCTATCATGCGGAAATAATTTCAATTGCCAAGATCTTGAATATGACACACTTTAAGAAATCAAATATAAATTTTACATACCGTTATTCGCCATTGAAATTGGTAAAGACAGAATTGGAACCCCTTAGATTGACTTTACTCTAGGCTTCTCTTTCTTCTCTCTGTCTCTCAGTTATGCACACCCTTATTTCTATAATTGGTTGAGGTTAACTGTCAAGGGATAGGGTGTACCTTTTATAGAGGAGAGAAGATGATCTATCAATGACTATCATAAAGACGGTCTTGGAATACGTAATGACTTTCATAATTACTTTCTTGAAATATGAAAAGTCTCTTATTTAATAACTGTTGAAAGATGAACCATTCAATCATTGGTTCTCTCAACAATTAATAATGTATATAATATATATATATATATACATATACATTTACTGGGATAATTTTATATTAGCTAAATAATTGGTGGAGTCCAACTAACATAGAAGGCTAATGAACCACATTTAATAGGACTTCTAAAATCGCATAAGAATTAACTTACAATGTGTTCCTCATAAGAAGATTGTAAAGTTTGTTACCAACTAAAATTGATCATAAGACTTTAGGGACAAGGAGAACATATTGTAGATTATTTTATTTTTAAAACATAGGGATATATAGCAAATCAGAGAGAGAGCGAGAGAGAGAGAGATTGTATATACCGAAATTTTGCTATAAATTCGGCCTTTTATTTTTAGAATATTGGGATATATAACAAATGAGAGAGAGAGAGAGAGAGAGAGAGAAATTTGTGATTGCATGGATTTGATTGTACCAAAATTGGACTCTCAAGATAGCCTTGGTTTCACCAAAAGTAAAGTAATTATCAATCCTAACATAAATAAAAGAGTAGGATTTTTATGGATGAAAAAAAAAAGTGATATAGCAAATTTATTAAAATTCTAAGACAAGCTATCAAATAAAAGTGTACTGATTGATAAAAGTGTAAAATACCTATGGACATCGGTGCACTTATATATATTATAGATATATGTATGTTGAGGAGTAAACTCAAAATTATATAATGAACATTCAACTTGGCTGTGTCAACTCATGCCAACCTGTCAAAACTAGCTTTCAGATCCTTGGCTAGCTTTCAGATCCTTGGCTAGAATATAAAATTGGTTAAGACTATAAACAACAATGAGAAAAGAGTAATGTTATGGTTCCTAATTTTGTTTTTTCAAAATTACTTTTTAAATGATGTGGTAGTGGGAGGGGTCAAGCCTAATAAAATAGAATTAGTTAAATTTTGATTGGAAGTAATTTGCTTGATCCCACTATCACGTCATTTGGGAAGCACTTTTAAAAAAAAAAAAATTTGAGAAACAATACATTACTTATGAAAAAACTACATACATTTCAAGTTGGAAAATCACACTATAAATACACACACAAACACAAACACAATTCACAAATCAATGGCATCATCAATCTTCATCCTAGCCTTCTCTTTTCTCTTCATTCTCTCCACTACCACTACCCATTCACACCCTCTAGACTCTCTCACTCCTCATGAATTCACCACAGTTGCTTCCATTATAAAAAAATCCCAACTTGGCTCATCCCAAAACTTAACTTTTCACTACATAGGCCTACATGAGCCAACCAAACAAGCTGTCCTTTCATGGCTATCAAACCCCACCAAAATACCACCTCGAGAAGCGTTCATAATCGCTCGTGGCAACGATAAAACTTACGAAATCGTAGTGAGTTTATCGAGAAATGTGATATTGTCCAACGTGGTTTATGAAGGGTTTGGCTTCCCCAGACTAACGAGTGAGGCACTTGCACTCGCGTACCCACCTTTTATCGCGTCTATAAAGAAGAGGAAACTTGATATAAATCAAGTGAGATTCGGTGTTATCTCCGTGGGATGGTTTGGAGAGAAGGGAAAAGGGAGGAGAAGAGTAAAAGTAGTGACATTTTATGAAGATGGGACTGTGAATATATGGGCTAGGCCTATTGAAGGTTTAACAATCATTGTAGATCTTGAAAAAATGGCCATTGTTCAGTACTCAGATAGAGAAATACTTCCTGTGCCTAAAGCAGAAGGGACTGAGTATAGAGCATCAGAAATGAAGCCTCCATTTGCTGCCCAAACAAAGCCAATAACTTATTTCCAGCCTGAGGGTCCAAGCTTCAAGATCAAGGGCCAAGAAATAAGGTGGAACTTTTTTTTAGAGAAATGCTACACACACATTTCAAACCACACCCCAAACCACACCCCTTGCTTTAAATGCATGTACCTTGTGCTGTTTGAATTTTCACACTTTTCTGTGCACTACTTACACAACACAGAGTACATACATTTTAAGCAGGGGTGTGGTTTGGGGTGTGGTTTGAAATGTGTGTATAGCATTTCTCCTTTTTTTAACTAACCCTCGTACGTTAACGTTTTCAGTTTTTCAGTAGACAGTTGCTCCTAATTTTAATAAAATAACATGATATCACACTTTATATTTTTTTAATTAAAAAAATAGAGAGTATAGAGTTGCGCCTAATATTAAAAAAAAAAAAAAAGACGAAGAAGAAGAAATTGCACTAACACCATCTCAACTATGCCCTTTTGTCAAATACCCCCCTTAAACTAAAAAAATGGAATAAATTGAACCCATAAACTATTACCTTTTTTTTCAAGAACACCCCTTCAAGTAGGATGTCGTCCAAAAATGCAACATTTTTGTATCATCTTACCAACACATGATAAAAAAAAAAAAAAAAAAAAAAAGGTGATAATAACATGACATTTTTGCCCCTCCTTTGAGTCACTGAAGATTTTAGAACAAAATCTTGCGAGCGACGAAGGGCAATTATGTGTACAACAAAAGATAATTTGTCTTATTATTTCTAATGGCTCAAAGGAGAGATAAAATAAATTAAAATCATGTCCATAATTTTTTCGTATTATGTGTTGGTCACATGAAACGAAAATGTTTATTTTTTTTTTTTTTGGATAACATTTTTACGGAAGAGGGTGTTCGTTTAAAAATATAAGAGTAATGCTATGCTTCTCAAAAATTTGAATCTCAAATGCCTCCCAAATATATATTTGACTAACTTGTAAATACCATACAACAATTTTGACTCAAACTTAATTAACCCTTCTTAATTCGGAACAGGGGAGTAATTCTGAATTATTTGAATGCTTTTGTATTATGCCAGCTGGACAGACTGGAAGTTCCACGTGTCTTTTGATGCCCGAGCTGGACTTGTCTTGTCTCTAGCATCAATGTTTGATATCAACAAAGGGAAGTATAGAAGAGTGATGTACAAAGGACAAGTTTCTGAGCTATTTGTACCATACATGGATCCTTCTGAGGATTGGTACTCGAGAACATTTTTTGATGCTGGGGAGTTCGGCCTTGGCTTGTCCACAGTTTCACTTTTATCCTCACTAGACTGCCCTTCGACCGCAGTGTTTATGGACGCTTACTATGCTAGTTAGGACGGTACCCCTGTCAAAATTTCAAACGCATATTGCATCTTTGAACGGTATGCGGGCGATGCGGCCTGGCGGCACACTGAGTCAGGAATTCCAAACCTAATGGTACGCCTTTTTTTTTTTTGTATGAAATACATTTTGAACTATGGAATTGTTCACCAATTTACAGTTTGATCTTTCATCTTTCAATTATGCCTATTTGGTCTGCTAACTTTTAGGCAATTGTAATGTCAATTTTATAACCACTTCCGTTGAAAAAAGTTACACAAAGCAATCCCGTAGATGTTGAGGATTGACATTGGACCACGTAGCAACTTTCTACAATATTTTCTAACGGAAGTTAACAAAAGGTTGACATTATATTTAGACTAAAAGTTAAGGGATCAAATTTGCTACAATTGAAACATGGAGAACCAAAACTACAAATTCATATAGTTCAATGGTGGAAAGTACATTTTAGCTATTGCGTGTGTGTATGAAGAGTTTTATATGGATGGTATCAAATATGAACATGGTATGTTTGCAGATAGAAGAGGCTAGGCCAGAGGTTAACTTAGTCTTGAGGATGGTTGCAACCGTTGGCAACTATGACTACATTTTTGATTGGGAGTTCAAACAAAGTGGTTCCATCAAAGTTGGGGTATGAGATCTATATTTTTTCTATCAAAAGGAAAAGAATTGGCTGCAGTAACTTAACGACACATATATTCACTTGGTGAAACTGACCAAATCATGTGATAATCAAGAGTTTGGGGCTTGCCTTAACATAAGTTAATTAGGCCAGAAAGTTTGATATAATCTCACTGACATCCTTACTTTTTTTTATGTGTTACAGTTTGATCACATCAGCTAAATGAAATGAACACACTCTAATATTTTTTCAAACTTATAAATAGGAATCCAAAATTGTCAAAAGGCAGAGATGCCTTTCGAAATTCCTCGGATTTTATTTATTTATTTATAAGGTTGAAAGAAAAAATATATATATATATAAAGGGTATTATAGTCATTTTATTTGGGTGTACTGATCTGGGCTTTGTGCCTTTCTTTAATAAAACTTTGATTGCTTAGCAAAAAAAAAAAAGTCATTTTATTCGTTCCATTCCATTTAGCCCGCGGTTTGATATGCAAATCAAATCCGAAAATTGAGTTTAGTGACATCCAACGACAAATCTCACTACAAGGCACAAACATTTACCAAAATACCCCTGTTTATACTCGTACTATTGAATAAGATCAACAACTGACCTTTATGGTGTTTGTCTTCTTCAGGTGGGACTAAGTGGTATTTTAGAAACCAAACCTACAATCTATACCCACACAAACGAGATCAAAACGGACATTCATGGTACACTAATAGCTGACAACACAATTGGAGTCATCCATGACCATTTTTTCACATACTACCTTGATTTGGACATTGATGGCAAAGATAATTCATTTGTAAAATCCAAGATGAAGACAATGAGAAATACAGATGGTAGTACACCAAGGAAGAGTTATTGGACCGCAGTCCCCGAAACCGCAAAAACCGAACTGGAGGCAAGATTAAAGCTCAATGAGCCTGCTGATTTACTATTGGTGAACCCAAATAAGAGGACCAAAGTTGGGAACCAAATTGGGTACAGGCTTATTCCTGGGTCCCACATTAGACCATTGCTTTCCGACGACGATTACCCCCAGATACGGGCGTCGTTCACGAAATACAATGTGTGGGTCACGCCGTACAACCGCTCAGAGCTGTGGGCCGGCGGGCTGCATACAGTTCAAAGCCATGGGGATGACACATTATACACTTGGACTAACAGGTAATTAACACATCGATCTCTTTACTTACATATATGCATTCATGTTCCGTTTAGAATGCAAAAAGAAGTTGAATGAGACTTAATTAAACCTATATTTTTCATTTTCTAGCTAAATAATCTTTGCTTCTCCTGAAACCAAATTTCAACATTGAGAAAGAGACGTGATGTGCGAAGCAGAGTCAAAACCCGTTGAATTTTTTTGGGGGTACATACTAAGCAATTAAATTTGCTTTGTATTTCGGACTGGTACCCTAAAGATATACAAAAACTTCTTTGGTATGAGAGATGGGCATATTGGAGTTTCACACAGGGGCAGAGTCAGGAATTTTGGCCAGAGGGAGCCTAGGCTATACGGGAGTTTGGGGGTTCGAGGGCAACGCCCCGAGACGATATTTTTTTTGGGTGCACTTATACATAATTATGTGTAGAATTAATTTTATGTGTAGAATTGATTTTATCTTACAACAAAAAAGAGAAAGTGGGTGACACAAAAAATATTAAAAGAGGGAGAGAAGATGTAAAATTATTTTTACACCCCATTTTCTGGGTAAAATATGTGATTTTTAATTTTGAAATGTGATGTTTGAAAATATAATCTGGGTCTATTTGGTGAAACTTAAACATTATAGGATGTCTTTTAAAATTCCAGAGAGGGGGGTGGTTATTTCTAAAACTCATAAAATTCTTAAACTAAAAGTATAATTTTTAAAATTTCAAGAAGAGCCTATTTCTAAAATTCATAAAATACTTTAGCTAAAAGTAAAATTTTAAAAAATCGAGAGGGCCTAGGCCTACCCTGGCCCCTCCACCCCTGGTTTCACATGATGAAGAGCTTCGTAGATGCCCTCTTGTATGTTGTCTTGGAGTCAGTGCCTGATCAAATCAAAAGTAATTACGGAGTACTAGATATTCAAAGGCTAGATAGAAAAATGAGACTGACTAAAGCAACTATAATTTACGCGTTCCGAAACAGACCTTTAACTAGACATCGAGCCAATAGGTAGGAAGATTTTGGAGTTGAGCTTTGAGTAGTACTATACGTAGCAGCAGTGTGTTGGGCAACAATATAGGCTTCAAGAGCAACCCCCAGACATCACAGAGCACAATCTTAGTAATCTGTGTGATGAGAAATTGTCTCATGTAACCGTTGTATCTGTGTGAGTCAGTGTGTGACACCCATCTTAGTGTTGGTATTTTGTGGATCCTACATAGTCCCACAATAACAAAGAAAATCACAGTGCCGCCATACTGAGAATTGATCCAGAAAAAGGGGTAATGCAAAAAGTTACTGCAATTTAGTTTGAAGGGCATGAGAGAAATAAAAGTTAGGAATAAGATGTTATAGCAGTCCTTACTCCTTAGGAATGCTATGCGTCTTTTTTTTTTTTTTTTATTTTTATAGTTAGGGTGCGTTTGATAAAACTGAAAATTAAGTACTGAAAATTAAGTGCTGAATTTTAAGTACTGGAAATTTTAAGCGATTGAATTTGTAGTATTGAAAACATATTTTTAACTACTGAAATAGACTACATTCAATGAATATTTTCAGTAGAAATTTTTCACTTAAAGTTTTCAGTGATTTTTTGGCTGTATTTTCAATTAAGTGATACGTTATCAAACGCACTGAAAATAAATAAGTGCTGAAAGTTTTCATTTTCACTACTTAATTGGGTTATCAAACACACCCTTACTTAGATCCGGATCGGATACACATACACTCCACATGCACACACACCCCAACCCTAATCACAACCCATCCCAAAGTCCTACATTGACCCACAACAAAACCCAATAAGGGCCACTCATTCCGACTGAAGAATAATTGGGATGCAAGTAACTAGAATCTGGGAATTCGAATCCTCTCTCTTCCTACTAAAAAGAGAGAGACTATACCAATTAAGCTACAACCCGCTCGGCGAATGCTATGCATCTTATATACACATAAAACTCGTTTTACATAGTGGAGTACAATTTTTGGAATTCAGTACATTGGTTGTGTAGTACATATAGTACATCACTACATCCATATCATTTAGACTTAACTTATACAGTAGGTATTCCAATGATACAACTAAACAATGTAATGAGAAGAAAGAGAATATCCAACAAAATATAAAAGAAAGGGAAAACAAGAGATGATAGTTTTGAAAAATGGCAATGCTAATACGAGAAGTTTCTCATATGCACATCTATTTTAAGTTATTGAATTGTTTAAATTTTATCGAGATTGTGAATAAATAATTATTTAATAATATTTTTACTTATTATCTCGAGATCAAATCTTTAGACATTACTTTCATGCTTGTGAATGCAATCATTAGTGTTCCTTTAAAATGGTTAGATTCCAGAGGTAGACACCTAAAATGGAATGGAAAGAATACTACATTGGCATTTGGTTACTATCCAACCAACGGTAATGCTATGGGCACTAACAATTTTCACAAACCAAAATCCACTAATAGTCTATCTCTCTCCTGAGTGGCACTGTGGAGTTCACTGCAATTAACCGGACCCCACAATGCCACCCAGGGGAGAGATAGACTATTAGTGGATTTTGTTTGCGAAAGTTGTTAATGACCCAATTACTCTCCATTATAATATTGTTACTGATACACCCAAAATTATGGGCAGTTTCCTACTCAGTTTGGAAGACTAATGGAAAGTGCAACTGTTTCCTAATCCAATTAGGAAACCCCCACAATTAATGTCAATCAATCCTAATACAATTAGGAAACCTACTTGATTGGTGTCAATCACATCCTAATGGGATTACACTTCCTTATCTATGTATGAGTAGGTCTCTTACATCTATAAAAGAGACCTCTCACCCCCCCATTGGGGGGGCCAATAATCGGTAGTCTACACAGCACCTCTACAAAATTCACCATTATACGCATACTCCCGGCCGGTATTACTGGTAGTGCCGCCCCTCTTTGTTGGCTCACCAGGCCCGCCGGTGATCTGCTAGTGAACGTGCTCAGACACACCCGTGGACGTAGGTACCTTCATTAACAGGGCCGAACCACATACAAAAAATAGTCTTTCACTCTCTCTCTCTCCCTCCTAAATTGCTTTACTTTGCTGTTACCAATTTTTGGCATCATCAGTTTGGCGCCGTCTGTGGGAAACGACAATTCTTCTCATCAACAAATTCTTGACTGATCAATATGCCACCAAAGAAGGGAAAGAAGGTTGCGCAGCAGTCCGACCGGGATGTTCCTTCGGCCCCGGCGTCGACTGCAGCAATCCTGACATCTGAGCAAATCACCGCCACCCTCACACAACTCTTGGAAGGCCAGCGTCAAATCCAGCAACAGATCGAAGCACTGCTAGCCCAGCAAAGCAATCCTCCAATGGCCGGGAAACGACCCGGGAACGTTGCGTACGGTCGAGAACCGATCTTGACCAGACAACGGGCCCGAGCCAACCCGTCCCGTGTTGAGGATGTCAAAGACGTCAGCAGTGGGCCTGCTGCCCGAGGGGAAAGGCAGGAACATATGGCCCGGGAATCAGTCTTGGGTCACTCGGTCAAGAGCCGAGTCGTCCCTAAGCGAACGGTTACCCGGGGTTATAGCCGAGCCCGATCCCAGAGGACAGCCCCCCGCCATGAAGAAGAAGCCTCTTCCACCAACCCGACCAACTCCTCAGATACCGGTCGGGAAGGAGTGGAAGCCCGAATCAAGTACTTACAGAAGCAGATTGACGGAGTGGCCAAAAAAACTTGGTCAAAACTGTGCTCAGAATCAAGCCAATACCGAGACAGAGTCACCGTTCTCCAGCCAAATCACGAGGTTCTCCATCCCGCGCAAATTCAAGCAGCCTCGGCTAGATTCATACAACGGCTCGGGAAGCCCGGTCGACCACGTCCAGACCTACAAAGTCCAGATGGCCCTAGCAACCAACTCCGATGAGCTACACTGCCTAGCCTTCCCCAGCACTTTGAAAGGCCCGGCCATGCAGTGGTTCTACTCCTTGGAGCCCCGATCGGTCTGCAGTTTCAAACGACTCAGCAAGCGGTTCATCAACCAGTTCGCCGGTATGCATGAGCGGCCAAAGCCAGACATGCAGCTATTGACAGTCAAACAACGGAACAATGAGTCCCTCAAGGAGTTCACCGACCGGTTCAACCAACAGAAGCTTCAAATTCACAATCTGAACGAGACAATTGCCATCCTAGCCTTCTGCTCGGGAGTTCAACACACCAAGTGCGCCGCGTCGTTCCACAAAAACCGACCAGAAACTTTGGTTGAGCTCTCTGAGAGGGTTGGAAAATATATTGACACCGAAGAGTTTCTGAAGACCAAATACACCGAGCAAGAAAGCAACGAGTCTTCCAGAAGTAAGCGAAAGCGAGATCAGCCCGGGAATTCTGACAGTTCATCCGGTTCGCAACGGTCTGAGTCCGGCAATTCCGACCCGACCACCGGTTCACAGCAGTTCGGGTCAGACAGCCCCGACCGGACCTCCAGCTCACAACAGGCATGGTTCGACAGTCCCGACCTGACCTCCAGTTCACATCGATCAGGATCAAGCAGTTCCGGCTTTGCCTCCAGCACATAAAAATCAAGAGCCCGATGATCCTGATCCGACCCCCTGTCTCCATCATTCTAGATGAGCCCGACTACAGTGGTACTTGCCTGATCACCGCGTAAGGCTTCACCGATTGTCAGAGTTCATACAAAGTCCTCGGGCCTAACCCCGAGGCATCTACAAAGTCCTCGGGCATGACCCCGAGGCATCTACGAAGTCCTCGGGCCTAACCCCGAGGCATGCAAAGACCTCGGGCCTAACCCCGAGGCATCTCAAAAGACCTTGGGCTCCGAACCCAGGCACTCAAAAGACCTCGAGCTCCGAACTCAGGCACTAAAAGACCTCGGGCTCCGAACCCAGGCACCAAAGACCTCGGGGTCACGACCGAGGCACCGGCTTCGCTTAGGTCCAACCGACGATGGGGGCAAACCCCCTAGGTGGCCGACGATGGCAAGCTTCAAAAGACCCTGCAACCACCATGTTCCAGGTCGGTTACCTACAGATCATAGCCTCTTTAAGACCCTCGTCTTAGCGAAAGCTTGGGGGGCAAGATGGCGTAGTGAACTAAACAGGTAATCACACCGGGTATCTACAGGCCTCGCGGATAACCAAGTCAAAATCTTGGACAACCCGAGCACCTACAGTACTCAGAGACATTAACTCCACTTAGGTCCAGACCGACGATAGAGGTGACTAAAATCTCTTAGGTTGGCCGACGATAGAGGAGCAAAAGGACCCTAAAGCACCGTGATTTAGGTCGGCTCCACCAACATGGTCAAGCTCTTCTCCCAACAGTCTTGACGAAGGCTAACTGGGCGGAAGACAACCATCCTGGGGAGTTAACAGTAAAAAGGACCCTAGAGCAATACGCTTTAGGTCGGCTTGTCCAACATGGTAAAATCCTTCTACCCACAGCCTTGACGAAGGTTTACGGGCAGAAGATAACCATCCTGGGAGCTAACTCAAGCAAAAAAGACTCCGAAGTAGACCGAGTCTCAACTCTCGGTCACTTCCCGAGCATTCAAAGACTCCGAATTAGGCCGGGTCTCAACTCCCGGTCAGTTCCCGAGCACCTAAAAGTCCCGAGCTAGGCAAGGACTCAACTCTCAGCCAGTTCCCGAGGACTCACCAGGCTCAGAAGCCCCGAGGCAGCTTCCACAGGCACTCAGACAGCGGCAAGTAACATCAAACTGATTTCCAAACTTGCCCCGATATAGCATCTGGCCAATCTTGGAAATGGGGGGCAGCTGATACACCCAAAATTATGGGCAGTTTCCTACTCAGTTTGGAAGACTAATGGAAAGTGCAACTGTTTCCTAATCCAATTAGGAAACCCCCACAATTAATGTCAATCAATCCTAATACAATTAGGAAACCTACTTGATTGGTGTCAATCACATCCTAATGGGATTACACTTCCTTATCTATGTATGAGTAGGTCTCTTACATCTATAAAAGAGACCTCTCACCCCCCCATTGGGGGGGCCAATAATCGGTAGTCTACACAGCACCTCTACAAAATTCACCATTATACGCATACTCCCGGCCGGTATTACTGGTAGTGCCGCCCCTCTTTGTTGGCTCACCAGGCCCGCCGGTGATCTGCTAGTGAACGTGCTCAGACACACCCGTGGACGTAGGTACCTTCATTAACAGGGCCGAACCACATACAAAAAATAGTCTTTCACTCTCTCTCTCTCCCTCCTAAATTGCTTTACTTTGCTGTTACCAATTTTTGGCATCATCAGTTACTACACAATTGGCTCCCGAGAGTAGTTACTACCAAATGGCATCCTAAAACACTTACTACCAAATGTCACCAAAAATTACAACAAAGTACTTCCTCTGTCCCACTTAGATGTCCCCAATTACGAGTCTGTTTGAAAAGTCAATATAATTTAACTACACATTTTTCAAGTTAACTTTTATTATATAAACTCTCACTTTTCACTTGACGTGGCCTTGAAATTTTAAATTTAAAACAATGATAATAATGTTACAAATTGGAATAGAATAAACTTCCTAAAAAAATTTAGAATTGCAAAAGGAGTCCCTTAATTTAGAACCGAGGGAATAGTACATGTTGGGAATTTGAAATGTGGAACCAAATTCCCCCAAGAATACATAGAAACACACAAACAATAATAATCACGCACACTAAAGAAAACACAGATTTCTATGTGGTTCGGCAAAACCATGCCTACATCCACACCCGAGAGAACCGTTCTTTCACTATTGAGAATAAACAAATTGGTACAAGATACTTTGGATTAAATCCCATAACCCAACCCTCACACCTTTTGTATACACACTCTCAATACCCCAAAAAACTCACACTATCTCACCCTAGGCCATGCACCCCCATGAGGGGAGACCCCCTAACTTGGCACATCAAAGGCTTCCTAAATTCCTATACAACATCCCCTTATATAGAGTTTGTAACACATTACTTATTGGACAAGTAATACAACTCTATCACAAAGAAAACCAAATGACAATAGAAATCTAGCCAAATCACAATCCCTAAATTAATGGGATTATCCCACATATAACCCCAACAATCACCCCATCTATCACTTGTGGGAAAACTGCCCAATTAATCTATTACACATGATCAACACCCCCCCAACCGGAGCACCAACAAAGCTGACCGCTTAACATTGACCGTCTTCCGTACCAGCATGCACACCACGAATCAACATGGTCTCAACACCTCTGATTCGTCAAGCCGCGGCCTATACATGTGTAGCCACGAGTTAATTGCACACATTAACTACAAAGAAGAGCCTCGATACTTCTTTTACCCAGTAGGAATTACCACTTCACCATCGTCTGAACCCGTGAATAAACCATTCACCAACTTGCAAGAATTTTTTCATCGAGGACTTGAGAGTACAACTTTACTAACCAGACGATAAAAACCATCCACACTTCCCTCTTCTTCGTTGAGAACTCGCCGTGTGTGATTTTCATGACTCCATATGCAACTTGCATCCCATGGAGACCATCCAGCAAACTGATGTTAGATTCCTTCGCAAACTTAGGACCTAAGTCACAACACCCAAATAGCGAACCAGTCCAACAAAATATTTTGAAATTACCGTTCCACCCCACGACAATTATCATCGTACAAGAACAATCGACAGCCCTCCCAGAACCCATCAAAAATATTTTTCCAAGGACCACATACGTACCGTATTCGGAATCTAACAATCCAAGAGAAGTGCCGGTACAAGTGGAGTGTGGGGACCTCTCCACGATACGCAACTTGCTACAATCACAGTAGCATTGAAATCGTCTTTTGCCTAGATCCTGACCTGCTACCTCGTCCGATCTATCACGAAAAAATGACCTCAAGTCATGCAAAATCTCGTAAATCTGCACCCACCGTTGAATCTGCAGTGCCTGAAAACTTTAGGAAACATCTCTGACCCGAATTCCAAATAACATAGTTTGTACTACAAGCAAACTGAAATTCTGCAATCCAATTGACCAACTACAAGCTTTTGTCACACGTGCGCACCACACTGGATAATCTCCCCTTCCAAAGCATTAGCCTCCAAATCATCTTCATCATACAGGTCCATGACCACGCCGGCCACACGTCACACATTGCACATTATTTTTTTTTCTTCTGTTTTTCTTTTTAAGACCGTGCTTCTATTCCCTACTGTCACCATGCGCTCTGTCCACCATAGATCTGACTGCCATGGCTCTGATACCACTTGTTGGGAATTTGAAACGCCGAACCAAATTCCCCCAATAACACACAGAAACACACAAACAATCACTACAACAAAAAAACCCTTATTATGACTTTAAAAAAGAGTCATAAATGTATATTTATAACTCTTTTTTAAGCTTTTAAAATAAATCATAACATTGCAATCATAAATAAGTTCGAGTTTGTTAAAAAAAGTCATAAATAATTATTACTTTTACAACAGTTCTAAAAAAATAGTCATAAAAAATGAGTGCTTTCAAATTGTTTATGACTATTTTTTAATTGATACAGTCATAAATAATTTTCAAAAAAGTCATAAATAGCCTTTTAAAAAAGTCATAAATAATCTTTAAAAAAAGTCATAAATAGCCTTTGAAAAAAGTCATAAATAATCTTCAAAAAAGTAATAAATAACCCTTTAAAAAGTCGTAAATAATCTTCAAATTAGTCATAAATAACCATTTAAAAAGTCATAAACAATCTTCAAAAAAGTCATAAATAACCTTTAAATAGTCATAAATAATATTTAAAATAGTCATAAATAACCTTCAAAAAGTCATAAATAATCTTTTTATAGTCATAAATAATCTTCAAAACAGTCATAAATAACATTTTAAAAGTCATAAATAATGACACTATTTATGACTTTAGTAGAACTATTACTAATTTATGATTGTTTTTTTATGAAACAGTCATATATAATATAAAACACATTTAAAGAAAAAAAAAATTTTGTTGATAATCCAACAATCAAGATTACACAATTCAAATACATCATCAAAACATGCATGTTACAAATCAACTCAAGAACCAGATTCAGTACTATCTTCCTTCCAACCAAAATTTTTCAATAATCAATCTAATAATTAGTTATGTACAAGAAAAATGTAACAGTAACCACTAAGTATGTATTAAACCAACAAACCAATAATGTATATGTAACATTGTTAAAAAAAATTAAAAATAAATAAATAAATAAATAAAAACAAGATTAGTGTCTATTTAAACTCTTCAATCTCCGCTAGTACATCAACTTATTTGCAATATTTGTTCCATGTAGTCTAACTGTGTAACACTGAAACAAAAATGAAATCAATGTATTAGATTCTATATAACGAGTATATAATTTTCTTAAATTGTAAAAATATAGATTACCTGGAAAAAGGAAAAAATGTTGAAATTTTCAATACTTAAATGTATTCTTGAATGAACTCAATGAACTCAAGTTGAAGTACATTTAGCTCGTGGTTTTCATATTTCACTTTTTGAGACAACTCTTTCATCTGAAAAAATTCAGGAAAGAATGAGATATTAAGGATGTATTCCCTCCCCACAACACCACCACCACTACCTCCAACACATATGAAAAAAAAATTCCACAATTTATGAATCAAAGTAAAACAAGAAGAAGAGAAAATTTGACGACACATTTACAAAGAATACTATGATAATACATTTATCTTGATAGATTTGGGTGGATTCTCCATTATCATTTTCATGAAAAGTAACATATAGTATTCACATTCATAATTTCCTGGTTGCTTTGGTCCCTATGAATAAATGTATAACAAATATTAGACAAACAATAAATTACTGCAATCACAAGTCGTGGTAAAACTAACTTATCTTGGAATGAATGTTGACCTAGAATTTCTAAAACTTTCGACAGAGTCTCCTCTATAAATAGAACCTCCCAAAAATTTCAAACAATGAAAACATACCCAGCAACAATTGAATAACCGCAACATGCATTATATCAATACATTAACCATAACATACTAAGTATAATTTAAACAGCTACCATTATATCTATCATGTTTTTTTTCAGATTTAATTACCTTTACGAATTGCCAAATTGGTTTTGGCCTTCTTTTTCCTTTGAAATTTAAAGCCTTGAGTCCACTTCAAGACAATATTAAAAGTTAAAATTAGATAATAAAACGTCACTTCAAGACAATATTCTCACACACAACGATTACAATACGAAAAATTATTAGAAAATTCGATGACTAAGCGTCCACAACTTTCTACGATGCAACCACAATAAGAGGTAATTAATTATAATTCAACTTCTAAACGCAAGAATAAAACACCACAAAGTATTTTATTTTATTACACCTTATGTTCACCACCTCGGCCACTCATCCATGGTCCAGCCTACACATATATCCCATGTGTCTCCTAACGTAATACTAACTCCCACTCCGGTCCCAACTCCCATGGGGTATCACTGGGATTTGAGTATACACCGAAAGGCTAGTCCTTACGTTCTTGACGTCAATAAAACAATGTCTAGATACACATGAAATAGACCAACAAGCCGGGCATAAGGCTTAAAATAATGAAGAGACGGGTCATCCACGTAGTCGCCGTCTAATCACACAAGGACGGGTCATCCACGAAGTCGCCACCTAAAATCATAAGGAGCAGTGGTGAACTCTAAGGATTTTCTATTGTTCATACATCCACGTTTTTCACAAAACTCTACTTCATAAGAGATTCATATATCTCAACTCAAATTTCCGTTAAAATTATATTAACTGCTACATGTTCACACAGATTCATAACCCTCACAAAATCACACAGTAATAATTTCACAAAGCTCAACTATACATGAGAACCCATATTTTTCTATGTACAAATAAACTAATTTATATTAACGAACATGAAATCACACAAAAATATGATATAGCAAATACGCTTATTTTAACATTCATAAAACTGCTACTGTAATATGAATTTTCTGCCCAAACGGTGCAGAATTGGAAAAAATACCATTAGACGAAAGTTGTCCAGAATTGCGTTTCCTACAGGCAGTTGCGGACAGAATCACGAAAACTATAACGTATGATTTATTAGAAATTTTCTACTAAAATCTGATCCGTGAAAATCCCAAATCCGAAAATTGAATAATTGCTCAAATGTATATCCAAGGCTCATCTATAAATCTTAAATCATAACTTCAATCATTGTAAATAAAAACCTAAATCTCATAACCCATAACCGTACTAATTTCATAATCTATCCATTTAAATTTCAATCAAACGAGATTGAAAGAAAATAACAAGTTAACTCACCGATTTAGGACTTCAATGTTGATGAAGATTCGCAAAACAATATTTGGGGTTCCTCTTTTCTTCTCTTATTATCTTCTTCTTCTTCTTCTTCTTCTTCTTCTTCTTCTTCTCTCTCTCTCTCTCTCTCTCTCTCTCTCTCTCTCTTGACTGCTCTATTTTTCTCATGTCTCTCTTTTCTTTTCTTTTTGTTATCAAAACCCTAGGAGGTATATTATGTATGTATATATGATACACCTACATATATTATAACACAAACACACAAAAGGCTAAAAATCCCGTTTTTGTCTAGGGGCCTCACAAAAATGCTTTATATGGGCCCGAAATACATTCTAAAGTTCTAAAATGAGTGACCAAATGGGTGTACATAACCCGGGTACTTAATTTAAATGTTAAAAACACAAATTAACACATTCACAGGCCTATAATCACTACAAAAAAATAAACACATCAATTCTTCAATGACTTGTTCAACTTAAGTTTTTACAACTTAACTCCACCACTTAGCTCAATAAAATTTCACACAATAAATAATGAATAAAATAAATACACACATATAAATAAATAACCATGGTTGTATACACAAAAATTTAGGTTGTCTCATTATTTTGTTTTTTTAAATGAATATTTATATAAAGAAAATACGGGGTGTTACATGTATACCAAGTGAAATTTCATTTAAAATTTTTATACAGCGCACATTTCCCTAATCAAGAATCTTAACTTTAAAAATCTTAACATATTGTCTTTTTCACTATTTTTCCCAAAAAACAGTACTTTGATTCTAGAATTCAAAGAAAAAGAGTCATAAAAATAAAGAATATTTATGACTACCCAAAAATGAAGTCATAAAAGTTTTGTTATTTATGACACTTTTCTAAATACTTATTATATATGACACTTTTCACAAACATGTCATAAAAAATCTTATTTTTTATGATAATTTTTAAAAAACTGTCATAAAAAATCTAATATGATTCTTAATAAAATCTAAATTTGTGACACTAAAAGTAACTATCAAATGTTAATAGTCCAATTTCAAAAAGTAATTTCTTAAAAACTAGTCTCTCAAAGGTCGATTTAAGTGAAATTTCACTTAATATTCATGTAAAGATTAAGTAAAATTTCACAAAATATTTTTGTACAAAGGACCTTTCCCTAATCAAGAATCTTAACTTTAAAAATCTTAGCACATTGTCTTTTTTTCACTATTTTTCCCAAAACAGTACTTACGTTTGATTCTAGAATTCAAAGAAAAAGAGTCATAAAAATAAAGAATATTTATGACTACCAAAACATGAAGTCATAAAAGTCTTATTATTTATGACCATTTTCAAAAAACTGTCATAAAAACTCTTATCATTTATGACCATTTTAAAAAAACTGTCATAAAAACTCTTATTATTTATGACCATCTTATTATTTATGACCATTTTCAAAAAAACTGTCATAAAAACTCTTATTATTTATGACCATTTTCAAAAAACTGTCATAAAAACTCTTATTATTTATGACCATCTTATTATTTATGACCATTTTAAAAAAAACTGTCATAAAAAATCTTATTATTTATGACTAATAAAAAAAATGGTCGTAAATAAAACATCACTTAATGACTATATTTGCAAAAAGAGTCATATATGTTAGAAAAAAGTATTTGTTATGACTCTTTTTTTAAAATAGTCATTAGCCCAAAATAAATAAAAAAAAGTCATAAAAAGGGTTTTTTCTTGTAGTGAATAATAAACACGCACACCAAAGAAAACACAGATTTCTACTTGGTTTGGCAAAACCATGCCTACATCTACACCCGAGAGAACCATTCTTTCCCTATTGAGAATAAACAAATTGGTACAAGACACTTTGGATTAAATCCCATAACCCAACCCTCACACCCTTTGTATATATATACCCACTCTCAATACCCCAAAGAACTCACACTTTCTCACCCTAGACCATGGACCCCCATGAGGGGAGACCTCCTAACTTGGCACACCAAGGGTTTCCTAAATTCCTATACAACATTCCCTTATATAGAGTTTGCAACCCATTATTTATTGGACAAGTAGTACAACTCTATCACAAAGGAAACCAAATCACAATAGGAATCTAGCCAAATCACAATCCGTATTGGAATTATCCCACATGTGATATAACCCCCAACAATTACATCGTCACTATCCATTAGCTCTTAGAAAATGAATGTATCACACATCCAAAAATACTCAGATGTACTGTGGAATTTCCCTAAACACTAATACAAATTTATTTTTAGTTTATAAATAGGACAATAAATATAATATCCTACTTTCTAAACAAACCTTTATATTCCCTATACACTAATTTTTTTTATTTTGTTGTTTATAAAATGGATACAAATATCTTAGAGTAATGCTAGGTACACCTAAACAGAACACCTAAACTATCCACTGTTGATGTGGATTTCCAAAATCATTTATCAGTTACCAAATAAAGTTTGAATTAATTTCCAAAATGTCATACATGGAAGTGATTCGGTTGGGAGTGGTAAGAAAGAGAGACCATTGTGGTTCCCTGATGGCCCTGTGAACTGGCAAAGCAGCCTTAATCCGTGGATCTACGAATGAAAACTTCTTTATCATTTGCAAAGCAGCCTCCTTCCGTGGATCTACCAGGAGTATTGGTTCCGGTCTGAGGTGTTTGTACACTTTTGTGCTGTCATGGGATTTTAGCTGCTGATGCTGATATAGTCCTGCTGCATTAGCTGCCAAAATAGAGATTAAATAATTCTTGGTTATATGAGGGCTCCAGCTTTTCACACATGCAGTTGACTGGTGGGATGTTAGTGCCATTGATCAGCTGCCAGATTACTTAAGAGTTTGCTATAGGGTGATCTTTACAATTTTTGATGAACAAATGACCAAACAAGGGAGATCATATAGTGTCTATGAAATGAAAGAAGTTACAAGAGTGCCCAAAGTATTGAAGGGGTTGATGCAGTAATCGTTGGTTTGGCTGGCTGATCTTGGGGGGCTTTGATCCATGGTTTGAAGTTTGAACATTTAATGTTTGATTGTGTAAAGGTGTTGTAGCTAGTGTATTGGGTTGCTTGATTTATGGGAGTGTTGTCCAGTTAGTGTATTCTTGGGTTCTTGTGTACTAAGGGATTGGTTTGGGGGTTACATAAGGTCTTGATTGGGTACCTTGGTTGTTATATCTCTTTGGTCTATTTGGTTATTCAATAAAAATTTGCTGCGGTTAAAAAAAAAAAAAAATTTCCAAAATATCACAACACATCTGCAGGTGGATAGTTTAGGTATCTCATTTAGGTGTACCTAGCATTACTCAATATTTTAATATCTTACTTTTTAAACAAACATTTGTGGGTTGGTGTTGAATTTTTTATTATGTATTTTTTTTTTTGCAGGGATAGAGATATTGTGAACAAGGACATAGTGTTGTGGCACACATTGGGTTTTCACCATCTCCCTTGCCAAGAAGATTTTCCGGTGATGCCAACATTGGCCGGTGGTTTCGAGCTCCGGCCATTTAATTTCTTTGAAAGAAATGCAATATTGAAGTTATTGCCTCCTAAAGTTGTTACATTGCCTACTTGCAACTCTTCTAGGACTCCTTAGAGGATATCAAGAAAAATAATTTATTTGCTTATTATAAAGAAAGTTGCTATTCTCATTTTCAATCAATAAATGGATTTTTTTTTTCTTTGGTGAATATCCAATAAATAAATATTCTACAAGTCTATTGAAAGGTTGTTGATGGAGCTGAAGTGTTGATTAATTGTGTACAATAATTTGTTTCTTTATATGTCTCTAATACAAAGACTGGTTGGTTTTGGTTGGGTCTCGGCAATGGGACCGATGGGAGTGCTCCATGGATAAGGTTGTTGTTTATCTAGTGGATATAGTGAATGCTGGGAGGTACTTGTGATCAAATGGGGCAAAGGGTCTTCGAGTTTGGCCTGTTGCACAATGTCATAAGGAAAATTCTGGTTTTCTTTTACTGCTACAATCTGTTTTGATGTTGTCATGTGCATCAGTGGCGGGGGTTATTGTTTGGAGCAATGTTTTTCTGTTCAACATTGGTATTGTTTTGCTGCCTTATCCCAGAAAGTGACCAAAGTGTATGACTGGCTGATTCAAGGGGCTTTTGATCAATATTGTTGAATTTTTATGTTTGATAGTTTAAAGGTTTATAGCTATTTTGGGTTGCTTGATTCTGGGGGTGTTTTCTGTGTCTTCTTGGTTTTATATATGTTCTAAGGGATTGGCTATGGGGGGTTTACTTAAAGTCTTGTTTGGTTTCCATGGTTATTGTATCATCTTAGGCCTTTTTGGCTTTCTAATAAAAGTATGCTGCTGTTCAAAAAAAAAAAAAACAAAGTTGTACTCATGAAAATAATTAGGCCCTGTTTGGAAATGATTAAAACGGGTTTACGTTTAGTACATCTCAGTTTACTTGTTCTGATGAAAATTAGGAATTTTTTTTCTCACTTTTTTTTTCTTTCCGATAATATGGGTTGATTGCTGATTGTATTTTATAAAGTTTGACTGATGATAACAAATATTTTTGGGTTAGACTAAATTAATAAATCAAAAAAATAATAATAATAGAATAAATATTTAAGGTGGGCTGAATTGCAATTGGTTGGGCCAATATGTTACGTATATAGTGTTGTTTAATCAAAAAAAGAAAAAAAAAAATTTTGAAAGTTGCTGCACATATTACATATAAATCAATATGTTAAATGTACGTAGTATTGTTTTAACAAAAAAAAAAAAACAAACAAAATTGAAAGGAGCTGTACATATCAAATATAAATTTTCTTTTCCTATATAATTTTTTCCCTCCCACAATCCTTTCTAGTCTCAACTCTCAACGTACGGTCCGCCCTTGGCTAGAAAATCAAGACAAAGGGCGCATGGATATTGATTTAGTAACAAGTATTGGACTATGTTATCTTCCTAATTCATAGCTTCCCACTAAGGCTTTGTTTGGTTCATGGATTTTGTAAGAGAAAAGAGAGAGAAAAGGAAAACACGATAAAAAACTAAAAGGAACTAGTTTTCCATCTTGTTTTCTTTTCCCCTCTCTTTTCCCTCATAAAATCCATGAACCAAGAAGGAATTAGTTCCCTTGTATTTTCTCTTGTATTTTCCTTCATGCTTAAATATCATTAAAACGACGAGTTTCTAATATGTAATTGTAATATATGAATAAACAAAGGAAAATGATTTACATAATTCAAAAAGTTCAATTTTTTTCTCAGCTTTTTCTATTATTATTATTTTTTTTTTGCTAAGCAAATAAATTTTATTGAATCATTGGCGTAATGCCAAATGCAGAGTAGTACACCATAAAACCAAATATCACTGACTTATGACAAACAATCCCTAAGCAAAAGCCAACAAAAAGCAAACTCCAAACTAAGTCAAAGACAACGAGCTTGAAAGCAAAACAACACAGCCCCCCTACATTAACCAAAATTATGTAGCCCAGCCAAAGAAGCCAAATAAATGAGTAGAACCAACCAACAGATCTCAAATCCTCACATTGTCAAAACACAACTCCTACAGCAATCAGGAAAAAAAACTGCAGCAGCAGTTTTAGCAGCACATTTCCTCATCAGTAACATCTCCACACTTAATCCACCAGTTCAGTTGTTGGGCGAATTCTCAACAGCAGAACAGAACACAGCCCATGTAAAGTTCGAAAACACTTCCCAGTAGCAAAATGGCTGAATACTCTGCCACATAGACACAGACATTTGACTTCAAAAATTCCAAAGAAGAAAACCAAAACCGCAGTCCATACAAATCTTCCACACATCTCCTCCAGCAGCAACTCAATGATTCAACTCCCCTTTTACTGATTCTCATCACAATAGTCATATTCACCATCTTCCCAAATAAAGGACACACATCAATCAGTAAAAGGCAATAACTACGCAATCTTAAATCTCAGCAAAGCATATTTCAACTTCCAAATCAGCCTACAGTATAGCAAAAGAAGAATGCAGCAGAAGATTGCTCCGTCGAAGCGCCAAAAGACTTGCACAAAGAAAGAAAACTCCCACCAAAATACTCCACAATTACCAATCCCCGAATAGAAACACACGCCGCGAACAAACGCAGAAAAAATCGACGACAAACCACTCACACATCCAAAAAAGCCCAACAACTATTGGAGTAATCAAATTAAATCACATTCCATAATCTACCACTGCATAGCAAAGGACCCCCAATACTCACCCCTCCCCCCCTTTTTTTTTTTCTCCTCAAAGACAAACCACTCACACCTTACAAAAACCCACACATCACGCACAAGGTCAAGACAGTCTTTAAAAAAAAAAAATGAAGGAAAACTTATAATCAGAAAAAAGGAAAACTTAAATACATTCACACTCCCCATCGAGTCACCAAGATAAACTCTCACCCACTAAACGAAACGCACACCGAAAACCCATCTCCCTTCTTTTTTTTTTTTTTAGAAAACGAAAGAGAACTCACACCAACGCCAAAACACACGCACAACACAACCGCGGCGAAAATGTATTCACACGCACATTCCCATACTGAGAACTGAGACTTTACCACCATGCTTTAAAAAATCTTTGACTAGTAACTCCCTTTTTTGCAAGACCATCAGCAAAGCTATTACTTTCCCTATAGATATTCACAAAACAAACATTCCCAATAGTCAAAATAGACTGATCAATGTCCACAAAAGTGTCCCATGGTTTCCACGGTCTCAAATCTTTATTGTGCACCCATGAAACTACTATTATGGAATCGGACTCGATGATCAAATCTTTTTTTCCCATCCAGCCTGCTTCAATGAAGCAGAGTAAAGCATTTCAAATAGCTTCAATTTCTGCCACATTGGAATCAACAATTCCCAAAGGTCCGTAGAAAATAGCAATTACCACTCCTAACTCATCTCTTAAAGCACCCCCACACCCTGCTAACCCAGGTTTTCCCCATGCCGACCCGTCGACATTGAACTTAAGAGAACCTGTTGGAGGAGCATCCCATGATAAAATCGTCCTTTTATTCACCATTCTAGACATCTTCAATCTTCCCAATTTCCTTGGATCCTCACACCAATCATGAAATGAATAAAAAATCCCGATTCTAAAGCTTGAACCCAATGAAACGACCGAATTTTAATATTATCAACAGGCTTTTGAACATTCCATTCCTTACCTCGAAACCACACTTCGTTTCTAGCCAACCAAATAGACCACAAACCCGCACAGCAAACAAGTTTCCACCATAAACAAAGATCTTTGGGTAATGAAACCCCCTCCCATTGATATATGAATGCCTCCACCGAAAAATCACAGCACCAACTTAAATTCCACCATTTCCAAATCAAACTCCATACTGTCCAAACCCATTTGCATTGGAGCAATAAATGATTAGACTCTTCCTCTTCCCTTCTACACCATTGACATGTCAAATTAGAATTAGGAAAAACAATACCTTTATCTCATAAAAAGACCTTTGTTGAAATTTTGCCTTGAGCCGCTAACCAAATAAAACTTATAACTTTTACTGGAGCTTTGCATTTCCATAGTGATTTTGCCCATAGACAGACTTGCGAGTCCTCTGATCTTTCAATATTTAAGAAACATTCATGAACTGAGAATTACCTATTAATCGAATGGCGCCAGATCAATTTATCTTCAATGCTCTCTTAATAGAGAAAGATTTTACCACCTCGTCAAGTCTTAGCTTTTCTTCATCTTCCCATTGCCTTAGATTTCGACGAAAGAAATAATTGCTGGAAGATAACACATCATAAACTGAACCATCTTTGAGATCAGAAATAGAGAAAAGCCTCTAAAAAGCTTCTTTCAAAGGCTTATCCAAGCACCAAATATCCTCCCAAAATCTTATGTTTTTACCGTTGCCAAGGACCCATCTATAGCCTTCCAAACCCACACACTGCTTTACACCTTCTAAAACCCTTAACCTCATAATATCCCTCCAAACTTTTGAGAATTTAGGTAAATTTGATTTATCAGGCATCCAGCACCTAACATCAAAATCATATTTTGCCGAAATAAGCTTCTTCCAGGGTGCATTTTTCTCTTTTCCAAACCTCCACCACCATTTAGCTAACATTGCCGAATTCATAGAATTTAAAGGTGTAACTCCTAATCCGCCCATAATTTTTCTGGAACAAACTTTCTTCCAATTAACCTTGCTAATCCATGTGGGTTTATTACCTCCTCCCCAGAGAAAAGAACGTCTGATTTTGTCTATCTCCTTGATAACACCAGCTGGCATTGTGAAAATTGACATAAAGTAGGTAGGTAAATTTGACAAAGCTGAATTTACCAAAGTAAGGCGACCCCCAAACGACAGTAATTTCCTTTTCCATCCTGTCAGTCTTTGCTTGAATTTCTGAATTATAGCATCCCAAGTCTTTAATCTGGCTGGATTAGCTCCCAGAGGCACTCCCAGGTAAGAGAAAGGTAAAGAACCCGCTTTACACCCAAAAAGGAGAGCCAAATCTTCTACAGGCCATGCACTGAGAGCAGCCCCCTGAGTATAGACAGCTCTTAAAGTAGTTTATTCTCAAACCCGAAATGAGTTCAAAAATAATAAGAATCCTTCTGATGTTGGACAACATACCCTTACCACCGCTACAAAAGATAACAGTGTCATCTGCAAACTGCAAATGAGAGACTGAAAACTCCCCAAAGCCTACCGACACACCTTTTATCAGTCTAATATTTTCTGCTTTAGAGAATAAAAGATGAAAAACCTCAGCCACAATTAAGAAGAGGAACGGTAACAGAGGATCTCCTTGACGTAGCCCTCTTTTCATACAAAACTCTGAGGAAGGACTACCATTAATCAAAACTGATGCCTTGACCTTTGTAATACACTCTCGAATCCATTTCCACCATTTGACACCAAAACCCATTTTTTCCATAATAAGAATTAGGAATTCCCAATTAACAAAATCATAGGCATTTTCAAAATCCAATTTTAAGATAAAACCCTCATTTCTCTTTCTTTTCATTTCATCAATAATTTCATTAGCCATAAGGATACCATCAACAATCTGTCTTCCTCCAACAAAAGCAATCTGACTATCACTTATCACTTGTCCGATAACTTTTTTAAGACGAGAACTGAGAACCTTCGAGAAAATCTTATACAGCGACAAGATAAGACTAATAGGGTGATAATCTTTTAGATGAATTGGATTGGTTGTCTTTGGAATGAGAGCAATAAAAGAGGAGTTTATTCCTGGAGGAAGTGAACCTGTCTCAAAAAACACAATGAAGCTTTGAAGAATTTCAGCTTTCATTACCTCCCATGCATTCTTAATGAAATTAAAGTTAAAACCATCAAGCCCCGGTGCTTTAGATCCATCACAAATCCATACCGCTGTTTTAATCTCTTCTTCCGTGAACATTGCTTCCAATAAGCCAGCTTCCGATACGGATAAGGACTTAAAATGTAAACCATCCAGAGACGGTTCCACCCATTCAGCCGCTTTAAAGATATTTTCAAAATAACACACTGCACCCCTTTTGACTTCGCTCGGATTAGAAATCCATCTTCCATCAACTTCAATTCCTTTTATTCTATTTCTGAACGCTCTATTCTTTGCAACACTATGAAAAAATCAAGTATTGCTATCCCTTTCCTTTAGCCATTTATCCTTGATTTTTGCCTCCACACACTTTCCTTTTCTCTATAGAGTTTCCACAAATCCTGAGTTATTTTTCTTTGCAAAGACATTTCCTCCACTGTAAGATCCCTTTTATTACTTATGAGATCCAAATTTTCTAATGTGTTTTCCGCTGTATCAATGTTCTGATCAATCCTTCCAAACACTTCAATATTCCACTCTTTTAGATGCCCTTTAAGCAGTCTAAATTTGCTAGCAAGACTAAGATGTGCACCTTGATTATTGTTCATTTCTTTCCATCTCGAAATAAAGAAGTGAGCGAATTGTGGATGATTCAACCATACATCAAGAAACTTAAATGGGCGAGGACCCCAATCCACCATAACAGACGAGAGTAAAATAGGGCAATGGTCTGAAAGACCTCTTTTGAGACCTTTCTGAGAAATATCTGCAAATTTATGCAACCACTCTTCAGAAATTAAGAATCTATCTAGCCTACTCCTTTTAATGCCCGGACCATACCACGTGAATTTCCTTCCAATAAGTGGTAAATCCATAACCTCGCCTTTAGTAATAAAGTTATTGAACGACTCCATATCTCTTCTACTTGATGCACATCCCTTCCTTTCTTCAACGACGCGAACTGCATTAAAATCCCCTCCTAAACACCAAGGTCTTATCAATTATGACTTCAAATTTAATAAAATCACCCACAAGTTATTTCTTTCAATTTCAACAGTCGGAGCATAAATATTTACCAAAGCACAATCAAAATCCTCCTCCACCCAACGACCCCAGATACAAATCCAATTCTGAGCCGACATAGAACCTTCTAACACAAAAATATCTTTTCTCCACAAAGTGCATAAACCACCCGATAGACCCGAAGCTTCAACAGAGATAAATTCAAAATTGTCAGAGCCCCATATCAAGTGACCTTTTACCCTGTCAAAATTCTGAATTTTAATCTCTTGAAACATCACCACATCAATTTTATTCTGAAAAATCACCTTGTTAATCGCCTTACATTTCTCTGGTCTTGCAAGACACCTAACATTCCATGACAAGATCCTCATAAAAAACAACAAATGAAGACACCATAAAAGGAAAGAAAATACCTACAAATCAGATATTTCCACTCCTTTCTCGGGTTGATCCAACCCAAGATTATGATCATTCATTGTAACAGTAATTTTTTCAAGACCCACCTCTTTCTTATAGCCAATCTCAACGCCTAATTTCTTCCCCATTTTCCAAACCATTTTCGTTTCTTTTGCCAACAAAGAATTTCGTTGTTCAAAGTCCCCATCCGAGATAGAGACATTCGCAATAATAGGTTCCCCATTTACCAGTTTTGGAATATCAATCTTCCCCTTTGATTTCTTTGATTTCTTCTTTCTCCTTAATAGGACCTTTGAGCTTGAGGCATTAAAGCAATCCCCGAGAAGTTTCCATTTCTTATTTCTAATTTGCAGTATGTTATCCATCTGATCCACAACGTTCGAAATATCCTTCTCCATTAATTCACCTTCAACATCTAATTGAGTATCTGGAACAATTTCTTCCACAGTTTCGTACTCTAAAGAAGACTCTGAAACCCTACTTTCCGATGGCAAAAGATGAGATTCCTTCTCTATATCATCACAGTCAGTATTAAGATCAAAGCCATGGTCATGGGTTGAACGTGGATGGCCCAAACAAACTGTTAGATTTCCTTCATTACCTGTCCAACATGATGTCTCATTAACTGGGCTATGGCCCAATTCTTGATAGGCTAATTCCTGAAAACACTTATTAAAAACCAAACTACCTTCTGCTAAATTTGAACTTTTCGTGTTTTCTTTTTTCTTGGTCTTGTGAAACTTCCTATCACCAGTCAAGTCTTCACTTTCCACTGTATTTGATATCTCGAAACTATCAATCACCGCCCTGGACTTTTCAAGTTCCCACCCCTTCCTGTCTGAATCACCTTTTCCTTTTCCAATAATCCGTTCCTTGCAAAAGTCAACTCCTTGGGATTGGGCTCTTGGGTTTCCTTGAAAAAAATAACCCCCTTCACTCATTTCCGGCGAAACCGCCGGCGATTGTACAGATGAAACTTCTTCATTTTTCTCGTTACTGTCCTCCACCCCCATACAAACAAAATCCTGATCACTTTCTTGGACCCTTACCTTATAAATTTTCCACCTTACCTTCAGGTTAATAATTTCATCAATCCTGTCCACTGAAGATATGGAGATTAACACCATTCCATACTCAAAGAATTTAAGCCCCAAAGACTCTGTATCCATAGACAAATAACCACCCCACAACTCAGCAATGTTAATGAAAGACTTTTCCGACCATGCAGAGATGGGAACACCAGTACATTTCAACCAAGCACTTTCCACTTTAATAAACCATCTTCTAAAAATCAACCCGTTATCTTTTTCAAGATCACTGATTATCTTAGAGTTCTCAAAAGACAAGAGAAAACAGTTTCTTCCCAAAGCTTTGATTGAAATTCCTTTTAATCCTTCTTTGATCAGACTATCTTCAAGATAATCCACATTACAATGTTTTGTTGCAAAACAGACCAAGCTTTTAGCTAACCAAACATTCACATTGGTCACAATCACACCTTCACAAAGATTAATATTAGTCGTAACAGTATCCTTCATACTGAGCATTTAGGGCTGATTTTTCAACTTCCTTCCTCTACTTCTCCTGAAAATTGTTTTTATTTGTCTCCTCCAAATACTCTTTCCTAACACCATGTTTATGATTGCCATATTCCTTCCCGATTTCTTTTTCAGCATTCTTTGCTTCATCAAATCTAACCATATTAACACCCAGTTTATTATTTACCAGCCAGACCCCATTACATCTTCTAACCGCTTCAAGAGCTTATTTCTTCTTTTCAAATCTTACGAAACCATATTTTCTTCCGCCCCTATTCTTCTTGTTTGGGATGAAAGTGTGCGCCACTTCACCGAATTGCTCAAAAATTCCTCTAAGCCAACGGAAATCTACACATTCTGGAATATTGTTCACAAAAACTGAAAAAAGTGACTTACGCCTGTTCGAATTCCAACCACCTCTAGCTCCCTTTCCCTGATAATAATCCGTCTCTAGTTTCTTGAATGGCTTCCTTCTCGTAACCATGGTCCATCCTTCATCCTCTGTATGCACTTGCTTCCCTTTCCATTCTGCTTTAAATCTATCGTTATCTTCTTTTTGCCTTCTCCTTTCATGATGTTCAATATCAGATTCAGTGTATATATTCTCTGCATCATATCTAATACTCCCATCAGGTTGCCTAACGCCTTTGAAACTGTAAGGAAATTTTCTATTTTCATACTCTCGTATTGCTTCCTTTCTTTCATCTTGATCCTCCCTTTCTCTCTCTCTCTCTCTACGATTCTCTGATGACTCCGATCTGTTGTCCATGATTCTCCTCTCTCTGTGTATGTAGCTTTTATTCTATTTTCTTTTCTATTTTTGTCGTCGTTTTCCTCGTTAACCAAACAAAGGAAAGGTTATCCTCTATGATACACCCAAAATTATGGGCAGTTTCCTACTCAGTTTGGAAGACTAATGGAAAGTGCAACTGTTTCCTAATCCAATTAGGAAACCCCCACAATTAATGTCAATCAATCCTAATACAATTAGGAAACCTACTTGATTGGTGTCAATCACATCCTAATGGGATTACACTTCCTTATCTATGTATGAGTAGGTCTCTTACATCTATAAAAGAGACCTCTCACCCCCCCATTGGGGGGGCCAATAATCGGTAGTCTACACAGCACCTCTACAAAATTCACCATTATACGCATACTCCCGGCCGGTATTACTGGTAGTGCCGCCCCTCTTTGTTGGCTCACCAGGCCCGCCGGTGATCTGCTAGTGAACGTGCTCAGACACACCCGTGGACGTAGGTACCTTCATTAACAGGGCCGAACCACATACAAAAAATAGTCTTTCACTCTCTCTCTCTCCCTCCTAAATTGCTTTACTTTGCTGTTACCAATTTTTGGCATCATCAGTTTGGCGCCGTCTGTGGGAAACGACAATTCTTCTCATCAACAAATTCTTGACTGATCAATATGCCACCAAAGAAGGGAAAGAAGGTTGCGCAGCAGTCCGACCGGGATGTTCCTTCGGCCCCGGCGTCGACTGCAGCAATCCTGACATCTGAGCAAATCACCGCCACCCTCACACAACTCTTGGAAGGCCAGCGTCAAATCCAGCAACAGATCGAAGCACTGCTAGCCCAGCAAAGCAATCCTCCAATGGCCGGGAAACGACCCGGGAACGTTGCGTACGGTCGAGAACCGATCTTGACCAGACAACGGGCCCGAGCCAACCCGTCCCGTGTTGAGGATGTCAAAGACGTCAGCAGTGGGCCTGCTGCCCGAGGGGAAAGGCAGGAACATATGGCCCGGGAATCAGTCTTGGGTCACTCGGTCAAGAGCCGAGTCGTCCCTAAGCGAACGGTTACCCGGGGTTATAGCCGAGCCCGATCCCAGAGGACAGCCCCCCGCCATGAAGAAGAAGCCTCTTCCACCAACCCGACCAACTCCTCAGATACCGGTCGGGAAGGAGTGGAAGCCCGAATCAAGTACTTACAGAAGCAGATTGACGGAGTGGCCAAAAAAACTTGGTCAAAACTGTGCTCAGAATCAAGCCAATACCGAGACAGAGTCACCGTTCTCCAGCCAAATCACGAGGTTCTCCATCCCGCGCAAATTCAAGCAGCCTCGGCTAGATTCATACAACGGCTCGGGAAGCCCGGTCGACCACGTCCAGACCTACAAAGTCCAGATGGCCCTAGCAACCAACTCCGATGAGCTACACTGCCTAGCCTTCCCCAGCACTTTGAAAGGCCCGGCCATGCAGTGGTTCTACTCCTTGGAGCCCCGATCGGTCTGCAGTTTCAAACGACTCAGCAAGCGGTTCATCAACCAGTTCGCCGGTATGCATGAGCGGCCAAAGCCAGACATGCAGCTATTGACAGTCAAACAACGGAACAATGAGTCCCTCAAGGAGTTCACCGACCGGTTCAACCAACAGAAGCTTCAAATTCACAATCTGAACGAGACAATTGCCATCCTAGCCTTCTGCTCGGGAGTTCAACACACCAAGTGCGCCGCGTCGTTCCACAAAAACCGACCAGAAACTTTGGTTGAGCTCTCTGAGAGGGTTGGAAAATATATTGACACCGAAGAGTTTCTGAAGACCAAATACACCGAGCAAGAAAGCAACGAGTCTTCCAGAAGTAAGCGAAAGCGAGATCAGCCCGGGAATTCTGACAGTTCATCCGGTTCGCAACGGTCTGAGTCCGGCAATTCCGACCCGACCACCGGTTCACAGCAGTTCGGGTCAGACAGCCCCGACCGGACCTCCAGCTCACAACAGGCATGGTTCGACAGTCCCGACCTGACCTCCAGTTCACATCGATCAGGATCAAGCAGTTCCGGCTTTGCCTCCAGCACATAAAAATCAAGAGCCCGATGATCCTGATCCGACCCCCTGTCTCCATCATTCTAGATGAGCCCGACTACAGTGGTACTTGCCTGATCACCGCGTAAGGCTTCACCGATTGTCAGAGTTCATACAAAGTCCTCGGGCCTAACCCCGAGGCATCTACAAAGTCCTCGGGCATGACCCCGAGGCATCTACGAAGTCCTCGGGCCTAACCCCGAGGCATGCAAAGACCTCGGGCCTAACCCCGAGGCATCTCAAAAGACCTTGGGCTCCGAACCCAGGCACTCAAAAGACCTCGAGCTCCGAACTCAGGCACTAAAAGACCTCGGGCTCCGAACCCAGGCACCAAAGACCTCGGGGTCACGACCGAGGCACCGGCTTCGCTTAGGTCCAACCGACGATGGGGGCAAACCCCCTAGGTGGCCGACGATGGCAAGCTTCAAAAGACCCTGCAACCACCATGTTCCAGGTCGGTTACCTACAGATCATAGCCTCTTTAAGACCCTCGTCTTAGCGAAAGCTTGGGGGGCAAGATGGCGTAGTGAACTAAACAGGTAATCACACCGGGTATCTACAGGCCTCGCGGATAACCAAGTCAAAATCTTGGACAACCCGAGCACCTACAGTACTCAGAGACATTAACTCCACTTAGGTCCAGACCGACGATAGAGGTGACTAAAATCTCTTAGGTTGGCCGACGATAGAGGAGCAAAAGGACCCTAAAGCACCGTGATTTAGGTCGGCTCCACCAACATGGTCAAGCTCTTCTCCCAACAGTCTTGACGAAGGCTAACTGGGCGGAAGACAACCATCCTGGGGAGTTAACAGTAAAAAGGACCCTAGAGCAATACGCTTTAGGTCGGCTTGTCCAACATGGTAAAATCCTTCTACCCACAGCCTTGACGAAGGTTTACGGGCAGAAGATAACCATCCTGGGAGCTAACTCAAGCAAAAAAGACTCCGAAGTAGACCGAGTCTCAACTCTCGGTCACTTCCCGAGCATTCAAAGACTCCGAATTAGGCCGGGTCTCAACTCCCGGTCAGTTCCCGAGCACCTAAAAGTCCCGAGCTAGGCAAGGACTCAACTCTCAGCCAGTTCCCGAGGACTCACCAGGCTCAGAAGCCCCGAGGCAGCTTCCACAGGCACTCAGACAGCGGCAAGTAACATCAAACTGATTTCCAAACTTGTCCCGATATAGCATCTGGCCAATCTTGGAAATGGGGGGCAGCTGATACACCCAAAATTATGGGCAGTTTCCTACTCAGTTTGGAAGACTAATGGAAAGTGCAACTGTTTCCTAATCCAATTAGGAAACCCCCACAATTAATGTCAATCAATCCTAATACAATTAGGAAACCTACTTGATTGGTGTCAATCACATCCTAATGGGATTACACTTCCTTATCTATGTATGAGTAGGTCTCTTACATCTATAAAAGAGACCTCTCACCCCCCCATTGGGGGGGCCAATAATCGGTAGTCTACACAGCACCTCTACAAAATTCACCATTATACGCATACTCCCGGCCGGTATTACTGGTAGTGCCGCCCCTCTTTGTTGGCTCACCAGGCCCGCCGGTGATCTGCTAGTGAACGTGCTCAGACACACCCGTGGACGTAGGTACCTTCATTAACAGGGCCGAACCACATACAAAAAATAGTCTTTCACTCTCTCTCTCTCCCTCCTAAATTGCTTTACTTTGCTGTTACCAATTTTTGGCATCATCACTCTATATTTTCATTTCTTTTCCCTGACTAAATCCAAGAACCAAACAAAGCTTAAGGCTCTGCTTGGTTCATGGATTTCGCGAAAGAAAAGAAAAGGGAAATTTAGGAAAATAAGAAGAAAACTAATTCCCTCGTGTTTTCTCATGTATTTTCCTTTATATTTCCCTTCATGCTTGAATAACATTAAATTTTAAAAAATCCTAAATTATAATAGTAGTCTATAAGTAAAGGAATAGAAATGACTCTCAATATTCAAAATGTGTGTTTATATCTCAACTTTTTCTCTTTTCTTTCCTATTTTTCTTACTAACCAAACAAAAAAAATTTCCTCTATATTTTCTTTTTCTTTTCCCTCGCTAAATGCAAGAACCAAACAAAACCTAAAGGAAATGATCTTCAGAGATTAATATAAGTGGAGCGAATCTCCGGGTCTCGGCGACATGGATAGGTAATAAGATAGCAACAAATAGAGAGTTAATAAATATAGATGGATGGTTATAAATTATTATTTTTTTTAGGAAGGCAAAGAAATCTAATATATATACTAGTCATAACCTATTACAATTCATAATAGAGAGAACATCATAAAACTTTATTAGAACTGAATTGAGAGAGATTACAGAGAAGACTTGGTATATATATATATATACAAGCTCTTTTAACTAATTTTAACAAACCTACTGCTATAACTAACTATCTTAACTAACTATTTTATTATTTACAGAAAGGCCCTTATTGTATATTCTAATATCTTAACACTAACCCTCAAGTTGAGCTGTGTATGTTTAATACACCCAACTTGCTTTTAAGAATGTGGAATTGTGTAGCATGTAGGGGTTTTGTTAATATATTAGCCAACTGGTGTCTTGAACCAATGTGTAAAGCCTTGATGACTCCTTCTTGAACTTTATCTCTCACAATGTGACAATCAATCTCTATATGCTTGGTTCTTTCATGGAAGACTGGATTTTGAGCTATATGATTGGCTCACAAAACAAAAGAGCTGACTTGTTGTGTTCTATTTGTAAATATCTCAGTAAACCTTTCAACCATATAATTTCACAAGTTGCTCCTGCCATGCTCCTGTATTCTGCCTCTGCAGAAGATCTTGAGATTGTTGCTTCTTAGACTTCCATGATATTAATGATTCTCCCAAGAATACACAAAAACATGTGGTTGATCTTCTAGTGTCTTGACAAGCTGTCCAATCTGCATCTGCAAAGGCCTTTAGTTGTAAATCAGATTTTGATGAGAAGAAAATGCCTTGTCCTAGTGAACCTTTCAGATACTGTAAAATTCTGTTGCTACTTGTAAGTGTGGTATTCTTGGTTGTGATAGAAATTGACTCAATTTGTGTACTGCAAAAGAGATATCAGGTCTAGTAAGAGTTAGATAAAGTAATTTTCCTATTAGAGTTCTGTAGGTGCTAGAATTTGGGATAAGTTCTCCTTCTGTTAGACTAAGTTTTGCACCTGGTTCCATAGGAGTTTTAGAAGGTTTTGATCCTATGAAACCAGTGGATTCAAGAAGCTGGAAAGTGTTGTGTCTTTGAGAAACAAAGATGCCTATGTTGTTTCTAGCAACCTCTAAACCAAGGAAGTATAACTTCCCTAAGTCTTTAAGCTTAAATTGTTTATTGAGTAATTCTTTCAACTCATTTGCAGCTTGTAGATTATTGCTAGCTACAATAATATCATCTACATATACTAGTAATGCTATAAAAATAGAGCCTTTGACTTTGGTAAAAGAGTATAGTCATATTTACTTTGTGTAAATTCATGAGCTATTAAAGCAGAGGAGAATTTAACATACCATTGCCTGCTTGCTTGTCTGAGTCCATAGAGACTTTGGTTTAATTTACATACTTGTGAGTCCCCCTTGCTATGGAATCCAGGTGGTAATGTCATGTATACTTCTTCTGATAGTTCTCCATGTAGAAATGCATTATTGACATCCAATTGTAATAAATGCCAGCCCTCAACAGCAGGAAGAGCTAAAACTACTTTAACTGTTGCTAGTTTAGCAACTGGTGAGAAAGTTTCAGTAAAGTCAACTCCCTCTTGTTGTATGTAGCCTTTTGCTACTAATCTAGCTTTATATCTCTACTGAACTATCTGAGTTAATTTTACCTTATACACCCATTTACAACCTATTGGTTGCTTTCCTGTAGGCAAATTAGTGAGGGTCCATGTATTATTTTCCTCTAGAGCTCTTATTTCAGCTGCCATAGCTTCTTTCCAATGTGAAAATTTTATAGCTTGATGATAAAATTCAGGTTCATATTGAGAAGATATAGATGTGACAAAGGCTTTGTAACTTGGAGACAATTTGTCATATGATATCACAGAAGATAAACAATATGGAGTGCCTGATTTATGAGGAAAAGAATCATATTGTTGAGTGACCATATGACAATGATAATTTTGAAGATATGATGGAATTTTATGAGTTATGGAAGATTTTCTGACCTGAATAGGTTCTGTTATACTTTCATAACTTGAATTTTGAGGTTCAATGATGATTTGTGACTCATCTGTAATGTTGTAATCTGAAACCTGTGGCTCACTTGTAGTGTTTAAATCTTTTTGAACATTTTCATTCAAAATAGGTGTAGGAAGAGAAATATTTAAGAAAGGGTCTTCATTTAATTTTGATTGGTGAAGAGGGAAATTAGATTCATAAAAGACCACATTCCTAGAAATGAATGTTGTTTTTGTTTCAAGATCTAATAGCTTATAACCTTTGACACCAAAGGGATATCCAATGAAAGTGCATTTTCTGGCCCTCTTGTCAAATTTATGTCTATGAGAAGGTAAAGTAGATGCATATGCCAAACATCCAAACACTTTTAAGCGAGTATAAGAAGGTTTTGTTTTGAAAAATAATTCAAAAGGAGTTTTGTTTTTCAATACACATGAGATTAACTGCAATAATAATAATAATACGTTCGGGGTGCAACATATTAGACATGTGGTTAACCGGAAAATAATAATAATAATAATAATAATAATAATAATAATAATAATAATAATAATAATAATAATAATAATAACGGAATAATAATACATAACTAGGTTCGGGGTACCACATGTTAATGCACAAGTTTTAACGGCTAATACAATAGTAATAATAATAATAATAATAATAATAATAATAATAATAATAATAATAAAAATAATAATAATAATAATAATAATAACAATAATAATAATAATGACAGAAATAATATGATTAATTTTGTCCACAAAATCATAAATAGTCAGACTTTCACCTTTTGTAGTAAGCAAATTGTTTCTTAATTGTAGGGTACAATTTTTTGATTGAGAAGCATACCTCTTCTCGAGAAAAATTCATGTAGCGTGAGATGATGTAAACCAAGCCACTGTGGATAGCACTGGTGGAGACAGAGAGTTATTGATCCAACTGAGGATCATTTGGTCTTGTTGATGCCAGGTGACATAAGAGGGATCGACTTCGGTACCCTCCTTATGATCTTTGTTACATTTGAATTTCAGAGGACATGGATTTGTACCATCTACAAATCCCATTAAAGGCTTGCTCTTCAGAATCGGAACAATTCGAGCAAGCCACAGAAGATAATTGGTTCTGTCGAGTTTGATTGACATGAACCCGGATTGACTGGGTACCACGACACTAGTTGAAGAACTATTGGCTTCCATTACGAACAGCAAATCTGAGAGGAAAAGAAGACACAGTCGTTGGACTTATTCTTGCTCTAATACCATAAAAGATCTCAAAGAGGAGAATAATATTGGGTTGAAAACCTCAATTATGTGAGGTGATGTAATCTTGTATTTGTAGTCAATGTTGCATACATGATTCCCTGAACTGTAGGGATTTACAATTATGTTAGAATAAGCTAAATACAGAAATATACAATTGTAACATATTTGCAATTCAATGGCTTGGACAGAATCAAGGAGCTGAGATAGCAATTCAATGGCTTGGACATAATCATGGAGCTGAGATAGCAATGTTTGAATTTGATTTGGAATCTTCAATCACATGTTTATCATGTTCTTCAAGATTGGGGAATTTTGGGGATGAAGATAAGGTTATTTTGGGAATGAATGGTGGGTGTAGAAAGCAAAATATTTAATTTTAAGTTTAAGAAGTGGGTGTACAGAGGAGGTGTGTGAAGAGAGCAAAATAGGTGGGTGTGAATAGAATCACTCAATGTTTATATAAGGGACCTATCAACTCAAAAGATCCCTAAAATGTCCTTACTACTAAATAACCCAATAAAATTTGGTTGAGCAAATTTGTTCTCTTTTTCTTTGGCTCTTCATTTAGTGTGTCTAATTAAAATCAACAAATGTTTGCGATCGAGTTGAGGCGATCTGTATGGATGATGAAGTATTAAGGGGATTTCTATTCGCACTTCATGTAATGCATTGATTGTATGATACCACATAGTGTGTTAGTAGTACCATAGAGTCAGTGGCGCACCCAAAAATTTTATCCATTGTGGGCAAAGTGGACAACTAGATCTGTTAATGAGCCGAGCCACTCAACAAGCCCTCGTGAACGTGTTCGATAAAGGCTCAACTCGGCTCGACTAGTTTTAATAAACAAGCCAAGCTCAAGCCTAGGTTTTAGGTTTGCATAATAAACATGTCAAACTCAAACATACATTAGCTCGACTCGATAGAGCTTGTGAACGCGTTTGAATAATGATTGTCAATAAGATCGTGAAAATCTGATGAATCAACTTGATAGAGGGCTTGTATATTGGTTTTTTTATATATATATATATATATGTTCTAAAACTATGTAGTTTCAGATGGCTCGTGAAAAAATTCGTGACCAAGCTTGAATTTCAGACTCGTTTAATAAACAAACAAAGTTCAAGCCTAGATTTAAAGCTCATCTAACAAATAGGCCAAGCTCAAATGCACATGAGTTCGGCTCATATACACCCCTACAGACGAAAAAGAAAAGTAAATTTTTTAAATATTAAAACTTGATACAATAAAATATATATATATATATATATTTATATTTATATTTTATAAAAATCTAGTTTTTTCAACACAACAAAAAAGAATAGAGTATTAATGTTATGCTTCCCAATTTTATTCTATTCTTTTTCAAAAGTGTTTCCCAACAGATGTGGCAGTGAGTCAGTTGACTTTGATTGGTTGATGTTGCAAGCAGTCCCATCATTATTGAAGAGGGTCCCACTTGGGAAATATTTTTTGGATTTTTTTTTTTTTTAAATCATAGCATTACTCGTCAAAATAACATGATAACCTGATTACAATACTGATCATCTTCACATTCAATCTGTCGTAATCTCAAAAAGGCTCCATTATTAACAAATTTTTCACTCTGCCCAAATATTTTGTAAAAGTATCATATATATACTTTCGTTCTCTTTTTTTCAAAAATTGAGTAGGGGTGGTCACCCTACTCGCACCCAGTGTCGGTCCGACACTCCATAGAGTGCATTAGTTCAATTTTGGAGTAGAAACATAACAATTCCCAATTTAATTTAATTTGGGATTATTATTTGCATCAAATATAAAATATATTGGACTAATGTAGATTGAACCACACAAGAAGAATTTCCAAGGTACTGTAATGTTGTCATCTTTTTTTTGCTTTGCTACAATGATGCATGTCATCTTTAAATGCCAACTATTTGGTTAAAACCATCCATGTAGTGCTAATACTACCAAAAAATATATATATTTTTATGTGTCCCAAGAACTGAACTTTTCAACAAAATCTTTATTTCTGTGTATCTTATTTACCTTTTATTCATAAACCTCAAACCTCCACAACATCACACTATGAAACACATATGACTAAACATAAATCGAATGATGAACACACCCCTATTTAACATAATCCTTTGCAATTGCACTCATCTTTTCTCTTATTTTTCTGAAATGGGATTTCATTTTCTCGTGATCCGGTATATTTTCTACCAAAAAAAAAATAGAGTATTAATGCTATGCTTCCTTTTTTTTTCCCCCCAAAAAGTGTTTCCCAACATATGTGGCAGTTGACCAAATTGACTTTGATTGGTTGATGTTGCAAGTCCCATCATTATTGAAGAGAGTCCCACTTGAAATTTTTTTTTTGAAAATCATAGCATTACCCATCAAAATAACTAACATGATTACAATACTGATCATCTTCACATTTCATCTCGTCATAATCTCAAAAGGCTCCATTGTTAACAGATAGTTCACTTTGCCCAAATATTTTTTTAAAATTATCATATTTTTTCTTTCTTTCTTCTTTTTTTCCAAAAATTGAGTAGGGGTGGCCACCCTACTCGTGCCGAGTGTCGGCCCGCCACACCATAGAGTGCATTAGTTTAATTTTGGAGTAGAAATATAGCAATTCCCAAATTAAATTTGATTTGGGATTATTATTTGCATCAAATATAATACTTGCATCAAATATATTTGGACTAATGTAGATTGAACTGACACAAGAAGAATTTTCAAGGTACTATAATGTTGTCATCTTTTTTTTTGCTTTGCTATAATGTTGTATGTCATCTTTAAATCCCAACTATTTGGTTAAAACCATCCATGTAGTGCTAATACTACCCAAAAAAAAATAAAAAAGATAATATGTCCCAAGAACTGATCTTTTCAACAAAATCTTTACTCAAATCATTATTTCTGTGTTTCTTATTTACCTTTTATTCATAAACCTCAAACCTCTACAACATCACACAATGAAACACATATGACTAAACATAAATCGAATGATGAACACACCCTTATTTAACATACTCAATCCTGTGCAATTGCACTTATCTTTTCTCTTATTTTTCTGAAATGGGATATCATTTTCTCGTGATCCGGGATATTTTCTTTTATCACAGGAACTTCTTTAAAATTTTCAATCCAAGCACACAATCTAGGTAAAGTGCTTGGTGTTATAAGCTTGACTCCCACTACTTCTTCCATGCATTCCAAGGAGTGAGAGAGCCATCCGAACCATATGTCAACTAGTCCGATCTCATCGCCTGCGAAGAACTTCTTGTCCCCAAGGCCTTTCTCTTCCAAAACTTGAAGAACTTTCATTGCTTCTTTTATTCCCTCCTCTTGTTCCTCAATAGTAGATCTAAACAATATTGCATAGAACTTTGCAGCCTAGATTACCAAAATATTTGCTTTTAGTGAGAAAATAGCAGTAGAACATATGAGAATAACAAGGGATAATGTGAGTTTTTACCTCTCTAATTGCCCGTTGTGACAATTTATTCAATTTACTTTCTGTTTGAACAATTCAATTCAATAATTAATGTTGCCACCAAGTCTCTACTTCTGTTCATATACTTAAGAAATATATTTCAGCTGAGACTTGCAAGATGTTTGATTTGCTATGTTTGGTTTGAAGGAAGAGGGTGAAGGAAAGAGAAATGAGGTAGGAGGTTAGAATCAGTTGTTTGGTAAGATAGAAGAGAGGAGAGAGGGAATGTCAGGGATATTACTTTCTTCCGCGCGTACCCACAAATTTCAATCCGTCCAAACGTGGACACAGAGTAGGAGAGAAGATGAGGAAGGCCTTTCTCTTGATTTCCTTACATTTTTTCATCCCTCCATCCAATCATATTATTAGTGTATTTGATTTCATCTTTATTCACTAAATTCATGAACCAAACAAAATTAAAACTCTATTTTGGCACTATTGAAACTCCACGGGGTGAAGTATTATTTTTTTTTAGTGATGCGAGACTAGCTTAGTACTCACTTTGTAACCAATTACTTGAGATTATATATATAGGGTAGGCTTCCTATGCGGACTCCCGCAAAATAAGAAAATGCGGACCAATTTAAAACATAACAAAGGAGACCCGGGTCTATTAAAAAAACCGACCCAACTATCTTTACAACCCAACTTGCACGTCTATCCCTCTCTACTCTGGAGTCTGGACTCCCTTTGTCTTTCTCTCTCTACTCTCTTCTGTGTCTTTAAACTCTGTTTCTTGAGCAGGAAGAGCCGCCGCCGTGAGGAGGAAGAGCCGCCGCCACTGAACTTCCTCCGGTATGAGAGTTGTTAAAAAAAAAAAAAACTCCCTACACTTCATATAGCTTCATTTTGGGTTTGAGAGTACTTCAAATATGGAGTAGCCAAGGGCATGAAGAAAGGGGGTTTAATCTAATTTGGGTCCAACAAAAATTCATTTTGGTCATGAATCTGTTTGTGCCTTTGGGTTTTGTTTTCAAAATCAGGTTATAATATTACAGTGGGGTCGTAGTTGATTTCTCATCTTAATGGTTTCTCCTCTTATAGTTGTGCGGCAGGAATATGAGAGAGACGAAGAGACTGTGCTGGGGGATGAGAGAGAGAGAGATGATATGGGTATTGGGTTGGGTATCAAAGGGTGGGTTTCTTTACAACTTTAAGTGACCCGGGTAATTCTTTTAACTTTTTACCTAGAGTTGATCTAATGGGTATAGTTAATCCAACGGTTGGTATAAGTTGGTCCGCATTTTCTTATTTTGCGGGAGTCCGCATAGGAAACCTACCGTATATATATATATATATATATACACATTTTTTTTCAAGGAACTTGAGATTATATTCAGTTATTCAAAATTTGAGTCGGTTAATTTGGCAACTACCATTTTTGACAGTTTCTTTTTTTTCTTTTCAAAATCAAGTTTTCAAAAAGTTGAAAAAAAAAAGTGATTTAATAGTAGCAAATTGAAACTTTTTCGACAAAGCTGAATAGAACATTTAAAAAAAAATAAAAAAATGTACAGTGAAATTGTCTTTCACGAAACTCTAATTTCTTCAGTAACACCAAATGGTTAATCATCTTCTTAACAAATCTCGATCTGAAAAATCTCTTGTTAAAAAAATTATTATTTCCACAACCATTCCAAACCACCTCTTAATTGTTGGAATTGAAAATACAAGAAATAAAGAATTTTATACTCTAAAAATTTTGATAATTTAAGGCTTCATCAAGTCTATATAAAAAAGAAATTACCTTTTCATCTCCAAATTTAATCCAAAACCTGGCCACAGCTCTCTCATATGGATCTTTCGGCAGCAATGGATTGATCTCAGGCCAAGTCTCTTCAATATATTCAAGAATAACAAGAGACTCAGCTATGGGTTTACCTCTATGAACAAGCACTGGGACTTTCTTGTGAACTGGGTTGTACTGTAAAAGCAATTGGCTCTTGTTGGAGAGGTCTTCTTCTATGTACTCATATTTCACACCCTTTAGCTTCAGAGCCCATATCACTCTGTGGACAAAAGGGCTATTCCAAAACCCATGTAGTTTAACTTCTTCCATTTGATATGTATAAGAATCAGGGCTAAGTCAATTTATAGTGACCATCCATCTCTTCTTTCTTGGGGAAAAAGTTTAAGGTAATAGAAAATTAGAGGGATGTCCTTGCTTTTATATTTTAAGACTTTGAACTTTTATGTACAGACCTTATAACACACGCTCAAAGTAAGTCAGGAAGATAAATGGGCAGTGCAGTTAGAACTCACACCAAATTTGGGTACAGTTCGCCTTAGGAAGATAAAGACTTTGATTTCAAAATATTTTAAATTAAAAAATAACCTTAATTTTAATAGAAATTTGGTATTAAATACCAAATTAGGAGAAATATTTGGTTATAAGACACAAGGAAAAAATATTTGGGGACAAGGATATGTTTGGTGGAAGTTGTTGGGGATAAACTCAACTACTTCTAGTTTGGACCAATATACCCCTTTCATTCATTTTCAGTTAGAGAGAGAGAGAGAGAGAGGTGATCGCAGCTCCGGCGACCTTCATCGCACCTCCGGCCACCTCCATCGCACCTCCGGTCACTTTCATGGCGCCTCCATTCAGCACTATCGCAGCTCCGACCACTGTTCTTTTTGCAAACTACACCATCTCTGGTTTGGATCTACCACCACTATGACCTCCTATGTCTCTCTCATTTTGGTCGGACTTCACCACCACAATCAAAAACCAGATAGCGCGGTCGCACAACTAGATCTGGTGAGTATTTGTCTCCTCCAACCACTAGCAAATCTACATCCACAACGAACACCACGAGCAGATCGACGACCACAAGCTAGTGCCACAAGCATTTTCACGGGTAGATCCGGCCACCAGCGTACCAATATTCCACCACAGACTTGTCATAGATTCTTCGCTGGGATGGTGTGGAGTGTGGTTTTTTTTTTTTTTTTTTTGAGAAATTTATCAAAAAAAAAAAGTCAGTGAAGTTATTGAACATTTTCCAGATTTTGATATTAACTATAATACTTGTTTGATAGATCTTGTTGAGTAGGTTGTAAGAATATAAATTTTATGCAAAAAAAAAAAATTGCAAATCGATATGAATGCTCAAATTTGTAAAACTTTTTGGAATGTTTGTTAGAACACTCTTTTTTTTTTTGTGAAATTTCACAACATTTTTTTTATTTTGAAAATTTCACAAATTTTTTGTGTTGGTATGAGAAATTAAATTTCAAAAACTTATTTTGTGATCATTTCATGTTAATGTGTGGTTTGGTTGGGTAGAGATCGATCAGGTGACGTCGTGGTGGTGGTCGGCAGAGGTATGGTGTGGCAGTGGTGGTTTCGTGAAATTTCACGAACTCTGTGAAATTTCACAACTTTTTGTTGATAAATTTCACAACTTTTTTTTAAAAATTTCACAACTTTTTTCGGTGATATGATCAATTATCTTCCAGAAGTTTGTTTTATGATCATTTTTATGTTACTGTGGTGGTTTGCTTGTGAAGAGATTGGGAGAGATCTGGTATGGCCTTGGTGGTGAACGGCAAAGGTCCGGTGCATGTGGTGGTGGTGGTGGTGGTGGTCGCTGGGGGTTTGGTGTGGTGGGGGTGGTGCTCGCCGGAGATCAGACAAGCTCAGGCGAGGTCGCCGGAGCTCAGGCAATGTCATGTAATGGTCGCCGGAGCTCAGGCGAGGTCGCCGGAGGTACAGAAACTTTAAAACTGTTTGTGTAGAGCAATGTTAGGGGTAGTTTTGTCAAAAAAGCAAAGAATGAACCTATTCTAAAAACTTTTCCTACTTATACTTAAACCACTATATTTTCTGTAATTTAGATTTATCACTAATTGCCCCTAATTTTAATGCCAAAATAGTTTTTCAAAATTACAACTTTTTGGGAAAAAAAATTTAATTGAATTATATGATACAACCTAAATGTGTGTCATAGACTTCTGAGCTGCCTCTAATAGCCAATCAGCTATGAGGCTAGACCTGGAATTTAACCATTGGTTGGGCAAAACTATTTAGCATCTCATAAAGTTATTTATGAATTTCAACATCAAACTCCAAAACCTTTGTACAAAATAGCCAACCTTTGTTCATATATAAAAAAATAATAATAATAATAAAAAAAAAACTAGCCAACCTTTGTTGACTTTTCGGCATATCTTGCATTGGATTCAAAAGAATGCTACAGTGGTCAAACTTTGGTGACGTAAAGGGCAAGGAAAATATGGACAACTGTTTTTTGGTATTTTTTATTTTCTTTTATATTTAAATACTTTTGAAAGTTAAGTTTCAAAATTTTAATAATAACTCCTCAATTAAGGAAGGGAAGTGATCCAAAAAATTCTCAAGTTTTGTTCTTAATTTTCTACAGTTTTTCTTACTAGTCAAACAAACAAAAATATTTTCTTTAATGGTTTATTTTTTCTCACTAAACTCATAAACTAAACAAAGAATTAGATGTTTAATTATTAATTTATATGAGTCATATGTTAGATGCTTTGTGTCTTGCAAATTGTTCAACAGCGCAAAATATTTATTTAAATAGATTTTGAAAATCAATGTGCCCGCAAGAGAGAATTTTATGTCCAATAATACACTCACATCTCCAATTACACCTTCAACCACATCTTTGCTTTAAATATATGTACCATGTGCTGTATAAGTTGTGCACAAAAAAGTGTGAAAAAATCAGACATTACAGAGCATATGCATTTAAACATAGAATATGATAGCTAATTGGGACAATAGACCACTGGTCCAGAAGGTGCCCTGACTTGGGCCCAACTAATTGGGCCAACCCAGGACGTTTCCAAATCAACAAGAGATGACCCACAATAGGCCCGACTAGCAGGAGCTTGAGCTTGTTGGCCCAAAAGAGAATCTAACTCACCTAGGGCCTTTCTAAAACAGTCGCGTTAGGACTTTTTTGGAACAATAATGCTAGGCACACTCCAAAATTCACACAAAAAATCGTGGCCATTAATTTCGGTGGGGCTCTTGTGGATTCCACATGGGTCCCACACGGATCCCATCGAAATCAACGACCACGATTGTCCTGTATGGATTTCAATGTGGATTTTAGAGTGTACGTAGCACTACTCTTTTGGGAACCCTCTAAGAGATGAGTTGAGCTAAAAGAATGAATTTCTCCAAATAAGGAAGAAGATATCGTCCGTTAAGAAGAGAACGTTTTCTTTTCTTTTCTTTTTTGATGCGAAGAGGATTTTTTTCAAAGATCTCTCCTAAACCTACCATAACTCTATATAAACTCGATCTCCTCTAAGAGATGGGTTAACCAGGAACGCTTTCAGACTCTCTCTTGAATACACAACTCATCTCCATCTTATCTGACTTGATCGTCAGAGGAAACTTTGGGTCCAAATCCATCATCTTTATTTTGCAAGTGTTCTAGGGAATAGATCAAGTTTAAAGCGGGTTCATTTGAGATCTGATGGAAATGAAATCTTTTTCCACAACATAACCAATGATAATTGTTTCACGATTCCCTTAGCATTACTCTTTGAGAATCTAATTTTTAAATTAGAAAAATAATTGGTCTTTCTAAAGTATTGAATTTTCACAAGGACAACATCTCAATACTTTTTTTGAAGTACTTTTAATTATGTTCTAAGATGTTATTGGTCCATCTATACAAGTGGACCAATCATATTTTAAAACAATTGGTAAAGTACTTAAAGAAAAGAATAATGATATGCTTCCCAATTTTTTTTTCCCAAAAGTATTTCCCAACACTCGTGGCAGTTTGCCCTGTTGATTTTGATTGGTTGATGTTAAAGTGGTCTTACCATTATTGAAGAGGGTCTCATTGGCACATGTGTTGGGAAACACTTTTTGAGGGGGGAAAAAAATTTGGGCAGCATAACATTACTTTAAAGAAACAATAATGTTAGGCTTACCGATTATTACCGAAATTTTACACCAAATTAGGTGGGCTCCACCTACTGTTTATATTTTGGGGTTGAGTAGTGTAATGGTGGGTCGGATCATGTTTAATACCCATTTCAAGTTTTTAATAAAATCACCCGCCCAAATGAAAGAAACAAAACCCGCCCAAATCTCTCTCTCTCCTCACTCTCTCTCTCTCTCTCTCTCTCTCTCTCTCCAGCAAAACAAACCAAAACACAGAGTCAAGAGAGAGAGCACCGAAGAGGGCGATTTGCTGGAGGGACAAGTTCGAAATCTCAGCCTCTCTCTCTCTCTCTCTCTCTCTCTCTCTCTCTCTCTCTCTCACACACACACACACACACATACACACACACACACGTGCACACACACACACACATGCACGCGCACACACACACACACAGAGACAGTCTCTCCTTGTGTTAGGTACTTGGGTCTGCCTTTTTCTGAAGCTATCAGATAGATACATCTCTTTTCTCGCTCTATCTGTTACATAGCTTTGTGGAGAGAGAAAGAGAGGACAAAGATATGGGTTGGTGAATCAGACCACACTGTAAAGAAGAAGAAACAATCAATCGATCTGATCCAACCTTCCTCTTCAGGTACGTTTTTCATCTATACATATATAACATCCATTTCTATCTATCTATACACGTTCTCTCAACTCAACAAAGTCTTTAGCAATTTGGGTCGGCCACATAAATTAATTTTGTTCCTCCATTTTTCTAATTTTGACGAATTTGACTTGGTCTAATTATGTATTTAATTGGTTTATTTGTAATCTGTTAAGAATTGGGTATTCAGATGATTGTATGTATTGTCTGCCCATTTGCGGCCTAAATTTTCTAGATCGTAATAGGAAAAATTGAGGTGGTTTTGATTGAAATCCAACGTCCTATGTTTTGATTGTACTTACATATCATCAGCCTGTGTACATATTTTGGTCCCAAGATAATGGAAGAGAAGTTACAAGTTCATTCTTTTAGTATATTTTACTTGCTTGAGTAGACTTTTTTTTTCCCTGAAAGCAAAGAAAGCTGAAACAAAAAAAAAAAATTTGTTTTCCTAACTATCTTAGCAACCAAACACATCCTGACTGCATGGATAAGACCACAATGTTTCAGATGACTGGAGTTTTTGTTCTTTTGGTTTATCAATCAATTGCCAATCCCTTTTTTAATTTGATAGCATACCCGGACTGGCACCTTGCCACACCTAGGCATACTAAATAGTATGATTATTTATTTAGTTGATTTTATAGAGCAATATTTGGTTTCATATAGGTTATAGGAAAAAAATTTATATTAGTGGGTGACTATTGAATGTGTAAACATGGTTTCCTGGAGTGTTATTAGTAGTGTATGCTGGATAAGTGGTGGAATTTTGCTAGTGAGATTGGGGCACTTTTAGTTTTGTGGTAAGATAGTTGTTGTTCATGTTGTATTGCAATGGGAAAATTCTTTAACACATCCTTGTATAGAATACAACCATTTTGTAGGTTCCAAGTGATGGTAACAACGTACCGTTTTGTGTAATTTTGTGGCATTTAGTAGTATGTCTTCTTGGAGAGGGAGGCTTTGGCAGAGTGTATAAAGGGTGACTGGAAAGTTCTAATCAAGTTTGTAAAGTTGTCATAATTCTAACAATGTACAAAAGAATGAAAGGAAAAGGAGAGCAGATGGAAAAGCATTCACATGTTCTGCATTTTGGTACCACTTCCCCAACCTTGTGAACAGTTTGGCTATGTTTTGTAATTGTTGTAGCCCTCTTGGAAGAACTGAACCTGTTTTCTTTCTGCCGGTTGAACTTTTCTTTCTGATTTTGTCTCCAGCTAGAAGAACCATGAGAAGCTCAAGCTTCCTGCTTAAAGTGGACTTTTGTTTGTATACGTATTTCAGCTAACAAAGAGACAGAGGTTGCTATCACATAGAGTGTTAAGAGTAAAGAAATTTCTAGCCTCAGTTTGCAAATAAATTTTTTACTTTTATTTTTATTTTTGCTTTTGTTTGTTGCTAAATATACGGAGATGACCACTAATTGTACCATTCCCTGGAGCAACAGTGACACTTTGTATTTAACACTAGAAGAACAAATGTTAATCATATTTGAATTTCTAGCAATTGATTGCTAAGTTCAAGTTTTTTTTTGCTGAGAAATTGTTAAGTTCTAGTCCAAATGCGTTTGGAAATTTGATAAGCCATATGTTAAAACTATTTTTACATACATGCAAAGTATATAACCATTCATTGTTGATCCTTGACAATCTTGTTTTTTCAAGTCAAAGATAAAACCTCAACGCTGCGTCCCTTTTGTGCAATTTTGTTTTTCTATTTCTTTTATGTAGATATGAAAGTACATAGAAAAGGTTGATTCAGATACAATATCTTTGACATTATATCATCACCTCAAATCAAAGAGCTCAAAATGGTCAAAAGGAAAAATCAAAGCTGCATCCACAGCTTCTATAGTAAACATTATACAAGGCTACAATACTGCTACACCCAGGGGCGGAGGCTTAGAAGAGCCAGTGGGGGCACGTGCCCCCACTCACTTTTTAGCAATTAAAATTTTACCCTACATGTGTTATAGGTTTTACATTTAGGCCCCCTCAACTTATGTTTAGGCCCCCCCTCAATTTATGTTTAAGTCTCTCCAAGGGGTCTAAGGCCCAATTTAATGTCATCAACTATATGTATATTGATATACAGGTATATACAACTCAAAGGAAATGCGCCTAAAATTTTTAAAAATTACACTTTTAGTGTGATAATTTTATGCACTTTAGAAATAGACCCCCTTAAAACTTTGAAAGACACTACACAATATTTACGTGTCACCGAATAGACTTATATTATAAGCATATCCCCAAAAATCACAATTATAGACAAGTAGACCCTAAAAAAATTATCAATTATGTATAAATAAACCCCCAAAAAAAAATTTCGGGGGCGCTGCCCCCGAACCCCCGCATAGCCTAGGCCCCCCTGGCCAAAATTCCTGGCTCCGCCCCTGGCTACACCTATGTCTATATCTCTTCATTCTCCTTATGTCGCCCGCAGTCTGGAATGGATGAAGAAGATGTTGTAACTGTCTTTCCCTTGCTATCAGAAGGGGATGTTGGACTTACATCCGTGCTTTTCTCATCATTTGGCTTCTGTCGAAGTTGAAGTTGGTTATGTAAAACCTATCGAATGAGGAATTAGAGGGGGAAAATGAAAAACAAAACTGCATTGGAGAGAAAGGAACATGTGGAATTGCACGAGTCACTACACACCTCAAGTTATTATAAACATTACTCAAGATAACTCCATTAAATATTTCACTACACACCTGTAATTAATAGAACCTATTTTGCATACCAAAAAGAATAGAAAGGCAAATGAATTGAAGAGCTGTTGACCCAGACCCAAATTAATTATGTCTTTGCCTTTGGGATAACAAATTGGTATCCATTCAAAATCATTGTATTACCACATACAGTTTTTAGATGTTTTTATTTTTCTGTTTTACCATGTGTTTGATGCTTTTAATGTTATCCCTTCTTACTAGGAAATAAATGTGACTTTTACTTAAAATTATAGGGTAGACATAGTAGACATAATGTAGGTGCATTGAGATCCTATTCCCAATGTGTTGTGTCTTTTGTAAAAGGCCTCCTTTGGATGAAATCCTCACTTTGGGTGTTCTGTAAAATCAAATTCAGAAATTTTTAAGGGAACACAAAGAACACAGTATTTGAGTTTAGATGTATGAGCACTAGAAAGATTAATTGACAACAGTCTAAATTTGTAAAGTAGATCAAATCAGAAACCCAATAGCAAAATTAGCAATCAAAACTCCAAATTGGGTCAATCAGAAGATAGAGCAAAATCCACTCCAATTGTTGACAAATTGGGTAAGGAAAGAGCATGGAGACACATACTATAAAGCAATCTCAGACAGCTATAAGAAAAGCCATTCAAATTTTTAACTAGGTCTTACTTCATTTTCATCATTAGAAGATTAGCGGTCTTCAGGTCCCTGTGAATTATATTATTTTGGTGCAGATGGTTCATTCCCTTGGAAACATCAATGGCTATTTTGAGTATTGTTGGAAGCTTAAACGCGCCCCTCTGTTTATGCAGAAAATCGTAAACACTTACTCTAGACATAAACTCCATAAAACAGAAACGCCACCATAAAAAATGGTTATCATCGTCACATAATGAGTTGCAACATAACACTTCCAACAGGGTTACAAGAAAATAAATTGCTTGTACTGGATCGATTATCACCAGAACAGCTAGTATAGTTTAGACTAATCAGAAATCTAGGAACTTCATGGTCAACAATTTTTACTAGACCATTCATTCCACCATATATTCCAGAAGAAAAAAAAAAGGTTTCAATGCATGGCAGCAACATGTCAAAGTTTGACAGGAATTACCAGTGACAATGCACAGGTTGGGAGGTCATGTGCATGCACCTAAGAATTGGACAACATTTTTGTGCCCAATTTTCCTGCAAGCTAGAACCAAGACACATCATAACATTACAATACAGATGGAACTGTCACGAGCAGTTGGAATTGACCCCAAAAAAAAAACTTCAACAGACATGTATATATTCTTACGCATATATATATATATAGAGAGAGAGAGAGAGAGCAACAGACCAACGGATTTCAAACCTGTGAGATGCTCTTCCTCTGTCGCAGCTAGTGAGTCTCCAGGTCTCCTCTTGTTCTTAGGGTTGAGGAGAGGAGAGAGAAAGACAAGCACATATTTGGGTATTGGGTATTTCTTGATTTGGGTATTTCTTGATTTAGGTTTTGCATGAACTTTGATCTATTTTGATAGATGAAAGTGATACCCAAATCGCAGCAAGCAAATCTTAGCTTGCAAATGAAGAAAGAGGAATGAACTTTGATGCAGAGAGTTAGGTCTCTATTTGGCAACAATATCAATTCTTGCGGGTTTTTCTTGATTTGGGCGGGTTTTTTTTTAAAAAACCAAAATGGGTAAGTAAGTGAAAGACCCGAGAGTGAATAGAAAGTGGACCCCACCCTTTAATTCGGTGCAACTCTTCGGTAGAAGTCGGTTGATGTAGCATTATTGTTAAAGAAAAGTACTTCATCCGTTCCAAAATAAGTGTCCACAACAAGTTTGCACATTGTTTATGAAAGATATATTATATTCATTTTTTTGGTTCATTAGATAGCAACTTTTATATTTTACCCTTGTGTGCTGGGTGACTTTTCTACTCATTTTTGAACTACATATAAATGTCATTTGTCTTTATTATAAGGGTATTATAGGAAGTCTGTGTAAAATTTGTACTTGACTTTTAAAAGTGGATAATTATTTTGGAATATCTAAAAAAAAAAGGGATACTTAATATATAGTCCATTATAGCCACCTTTCTAGAAATTGGTCCCTAGAATAACACAACTTAAAAATTAGTCCCTCACTTATTTAGAAGACCAAACTGCCCCTACATATATATATATTCCCATGAAATCAGGGTTTTAAATTCAAACCCATATCATTATATATAGAGAGAGAGATAGAGAGAGAGAAAGAGAGAGAAAATATGCTAGAGAGAGAAAGATGAAGACAGAGAGGAGAAAGAAGAGAGAGAGAGAGAGAGAGGTCGCAGCTCCCTCCACCGCCAACGGCAACCACCCACCGCCTTCCTCCTCCTCCCCTCTAATCATCTCCAGCCACCCCTCTCTGCCGCCGACCACTCTATAGACAAATTTCTCACCAATTTGTGAGGAAAAAAAATCCAAAATTCTCACAGAAATTGAATCGTTTGAGGCGCAAAAATTCGACTTCACCTTTGTTCTCGAAAATGCGAGTGGAAAGCAAGGTTATGGAACACATCATCAACAAAATCAGCCGATCACAAAATGATAGAGAATTCGATCTCTCTTTGGACAAAATTTCTCACCCATTTGTGTTCAAAAATTGAAATTTCTCATGGAAATCAAAGCGTTTGAAGCATCACAACATAACTACTGCAATGTGAGAGTTATCTTGGATGGTCTAATCTAAGAATTTCTTATCTGAAATGGTTCATGGGTTTGTTGTGCCGTAGATTTACACATTTTCATGAATTTGTATACATACATATAGTGTTGATGAGGATCTTCTTATTGTATAGGTTGTGACAAATTACTCACTTGCTATGTAGATTATTTTAGTGAGAAATTTCTCACTTGTATAAACTGCAATAAATAATTCATTTGTTATGTGGATAAAGTTAGTGAGAAATTTATCACTTTTGTAGATTGTAATAAATTGCTCATTTGTTATGTAGTGAAATTAGTGAGAAATTTCTCACTTGTATAGGCAGTAAGAAATTACTTCCACATTGTATGTATATTAAATTAGTGAAATTTTTCACTTGTATAGACTGTAATCAATAGATAATTTATTATGTAAATGAAGTTAGTGAGAAATTTTGCATAAAAAAGTGAGAAATTCCCACATCACTCTATTAAACTGAAAATCCCTTGATTTTAGAGATATTAATTCTCTTATACATGATCTCCTAAAAATATGTTTTCCAAAACTGTATATAACACAAATTTTGGAAGTTTTTTGAATATACAAAACAGTATTTACAAAAAAAAAAAAAAAAAAGGTGAGAAATTCTCACATTACGCTGTTAAAACTGAAATCCCTTGATTTTAGGGATATCAATTCTTATCCATTATTTCCTAAAACAAGTGAGTGATAAATTTGTCACCATCGCAATAAATTTGGCACACTATTAAATATCAGTGACAAATTTATCACGAACGTGTCTGTACAGTTATAACGAACTAAGCGATGGTGCAAACAAATTTATCACATACGTGCCTGTACAAATTTATCACCTTTTTAATCAACTGAACAAAACGATCAGATTCACTAAATATCCAATGAAGTGATGATGCAAACAATTCTTCTACTCAAGCTATGAACATGAAAACCATAGAAAATTGACAAAAAAATAACTTCTGCATATAAACTCCTCTCTCAACATATAAACTGAGAAGTATGTGAATCATGGTTGGTTAAAATATGCAAACAGCCTTGATTTTAGGGATCATACTTTCCATATCTATAACTGCCTAAAATTCATAAAAGCTTATCTGTATTTTGAATGCACATTTATTGAGAATTTCCATCATTTAATATATATATCCATAATTGCAAAAGGGCATACTCGTCCAAAAAATAATCTCCAAATTGGGGAAAAGGACTAATTTTTAAGTATCAACATAAATAAAGGATCAATTTCAGTGTTACAAAAAGTCAAAACACCAAATCTATATTGACCGAAATTTAAAGGACCAAATCGTAGGTTTCTAAAAAAAAAAAAGGTGGACACTTGTTTTGAAACGGAAGAAGTATATCTTTTTCTTTTACTAATATTTCCCCATACATGGAGGATGCATAAGCTAATTTATTAATTTTGAATGATTTTTTTTTCTAGCATTTGATTCCAAGTTAAATTAATGCACTATAACTGTTTTGTGATGAATGTGATAAATTGAGACAATAGGGAACAAAAAGGATAAATTTGTGGGTACTAGGGGTGTTCACCGAGTGACAAAACTGAACTGATCGGTCGATTTTCTAAAAATTACTCTAAGTTAAAAGTCGAATCGAAACGACCAATGAACAACTCTAGTGGTACTCCCAAAGTACTGCATGGCAGCCTAAGGATCCTTGGTAGCACCCAAATACTAACTTAACAATACCAGTAGGTGGTTGCCAGCAACACACTTGTATTTTTTTTTTTTTTTTTGTTGGTAGAATTGAAAAAAAATCTAAAAAAATAGTCTATTGTCAATCAATTAATGGTGCTGTCAAGTGGGCAACACCAATCTTGGTTGCTGACGATCCTTCCCCCACATAGCAAATGCTATGTAGGCCATTATAGGTTTTCGGGTGGGACTCATGTGGCACAACCCGCACATAGTGCGACCACTGTTTGTAGGGACATGATCCCACTTGAATTATCCACTCTCATTGACTATATGTAAGGTGTAGTCAAGCTCATGCATATTTGAGCTTGACTTATTTGATTAAATGAGACTGAAATTCAAAGTTGCACATAAAACTATAATCGGTTCAATAACCTTTTATCCAGACTTAACATTTGCTCATATTGCAAATTGAGCACATATATCTTCAAAAACTACATAATTTTATTTTCTCTCTCTCTCTATATATATATATATATGTGTGTGTGTGTGTGTGTGTGTGTGTGTACTAAGGGTGTCATTTGGAACGGAAATTCCGATTCTGACCCATTTCGATCTGGGAAATTCCGATTTTAGCACCAAAAAATAAATTCTGAAATTCCGAAAAGAAATCGGATCGGAATCGGAATTGTTTAATTTGAGAATTCCGGAAATCCGAAAATATGTTCTTCGAAAGTTTTCCAAAAATATTTCTGAAAAAGTCCGAAAATTTTCTGAAAAGTTGGAAGAATGTGGACTTGTTTGTCCCACATCGGATAAGAAGAGAAATGAGAGTAGGGGACTCTCTATAATGACTTATCCTTTCAATAATATTTGTATTCCAAAAATTATAAAAAATTCCGATTCTAATTCCGAAAATTCCTAAAATTTCCGAAGAATTCCGATTCCGAAAATTCCTAAAATTTTCGAAGAATTCCGATTCCGGAAATTTTCAAAAATTTCAAAATTTCCAAAATCGGGAAGGAAAATGAAATTCCGAAATCGGAACGGAAATTAGAACACCTATTTAATTTCTGAAATTTTCGGAATTTTTTCTGAAAGAGGGTATTCCGATCCGTTCGGGTCGAAACACACCCCTAGTGTATACAATTCACAAACCTTTAATTGACAAATCTGTTCTTTAGATTTTTCATAAACCTACTTACGAGTCTTATTCAAACATGTCCATAATTCTACCAAACCAATCTCATGCATATTAGAATTTTTACCTGTTCATTAAAAGAACCTGAGATCTAAACTAGAGAATTTGTCTTTAGCCGTGCTGAACCCTCAATCAAATATGTTCATCGAAGCTTGTTGAGTAACTTGAGCAACTTGTAACACCCTCGTTAGAGGATAGTGGATACATATAATGTGGAACCCTTTAAAGAATCCACAATGGGACACAACATACAACAAATTTAAGGATTGTTTGTTGTGAGACGCTTGTAATGGGTAGTGTGTACAACAGTGTACAACAATTGAACTTAGTGGAACTTAAGTTTCGCTAATGTACGAGGGTGACGGCACTGAGTGTACCGTGAGAGTGTTCACGGCACACACAAAGTCGTGCCACTCCCAAACGGCATACAATTATCTTCCAAACGGCACACAATGTGCCGTGTCGCTTCCAAACGGCACAGTGTGTGCTGTTTGAATTTTTTTTTTTTTGGGTTTGTTTTCTTATGGTGCAAGCACTCACACACTTTTGAGTATGCTGTGTGAATTTTGAACGGCATTGTTTGTGCCGTGTGAGTTTTATGCGGCATTGTGTGTGCCGTGTGACTCTATACGACATTGTGTGTGCCGTTTGTACAACTTACCCATTATTAGTGTATTAGATCTGTACACTAAACTTACCAAATACTCTCCTTAAATTTACTATACCCATTGTGGATGCTCTTAGTACCCAAAAAATTTCGATCTCATGCCACAGCCACAGGGCCCTCGTTGGAGTTTTGTTTGGTTTTTTTTGCAGATGATTTTTACATCGGATTAGATAAACATCTGCAGCAAAACTCATGGTCTAGAAGTTATCCACGTCACCGCTCCTTCGTTGCATTGATTGAACTCAAACCGTTGGATCATTACTCTATTCCCTTTTTAGTCAGTCATACCCAACTTCAGAAAACTCCAAAATGGAGGATATTTCAATAAAAAATATGCATTATGACTGCACTCCCTGTCCCCGTCGAAAAAAATAAATCTCTTTTCCTCTCTCTCTCTATAGTCTTGCGATTACAAAATGTATCCATGACATTTTAACCTTCACTCATTTTAGTCCAGGTAGTATTCATCAATTTGGCCTCTTGAGTTTTTAAATACTAGTAATGTGGTCTATATATGCCATTTTATGAGGAAAAAAAAAAAACGAATATCACTCGTATGTTACACACAATTGAAAAGTCGGCAGAAAGATTGGTGGTGTTCTATTTTCTCTTCTAAAAAGTGTGACTGCTAACATAACACATGGATGACTTCTCTCAAATTTTTAACTAGGAGTAATGTGATCCTAAATGCGAGAAAAAAATGACGATCAAAATTGCTCACATATGTTACACATAGTTACATTGAAAAGCCGGTAGAAAGATTGGTGGTGTTCCAATTTCTCAGTTCTCACCTAAAAAGTGTGACTAGACGTAACATGCACGTAGATGACTTTTTTCAAGTCTTTTTAAATAGAAGCAATCTAATCCAAATGGGAGGAAAACTGATGAAAATCACTCACATGTTAGTATATTACTCACATTTCCATTTCTTTGCTTGAAAAGCAAGACCATGTATAAAATTGTCACTAAAGGTGAAAAATTCATCGTTAAAAGAGTTTTTTTTTTCTCTAAAAGATGTCATGTTTATGGCCATTAGATTTTCGTTTAATCCAGATCATGACAAAAGTATCGATAATAAAAAAACAATTCAACGGGTGAGGATATGAGTACTCACTTACAGTAACACCCCTTAAACTATGACCGTTTTTTATTAATACCCTCTCAACTTTAAAACTGAACAGACTCACCCCTGTACTATTCAAAATGAACAAACACAACTCCCAAAGAAGGGGGTGTAGTGTCAACAAAGGATAGTTTAGGGGTGGGTGTGTTGAGTTTTAAAGTTTAGGGGTGTAAGTGAAAAACGGTGATAGTTAAGGTGGTGTTACTGTAATTTGTCATTTCACAGTTTTTAAACACGATCCAACGGCCAAAACAGAGTTCCTCTCTTTAATAAAAAGAGGTGGCCCTCTTTAGAGAATCTTTGTATATATATATATATATATATATAAATTGATTCTCTCTGCTTCATTGAGGTATATCTGATTCTCCATCTCTGTTCAGTGCAAAGCTTTCTTCAATGGCGGAGCCCAGAGACGAAGAATCAGAGAACGAGAAGAAGAGATTGAAGAACGCAATAGCGGAGGCCGAAGGAGATGGAGATGAATCATCTAGTGAGAGAAAGGAATTGGATCGCAGGGGGAAGAAGAGGAAGAGGAAGAAGAAGAAAAAGAAGAAGAAGAAGAGGAAGAGAGAGAGTGAAAACCTAGAGACAGAAGAAGAGGGTGGTGGAAAGGACCCTCTTGTTGTGTTTGGTTTGGACATCATGACGATGATACTGAGCCATCTCGACGCACGCAGCGTGGCACTATCACTCCTTGTCTCCCGTAGGTGGCATGGAGTCGCTTCCAGCGATCGCCTCTGGAGCACCAAGGTTTGATTTTGTTTAGTTTATTTGATCATTTTCGTTTTCAATTTTGTATTGTTTGTGATGATTGGTTTGTGAAATTTGGCTGTTTGATTTGGTGATTGATTTTTCCTTAATGATTTGGTGATTGATTTTTTTTTTTTTTTTGAATTAGGTAATTGAATTTATTTGCCTGCATGTTTATAATGAGTTCAATTTAGTTGGGAGTGACTAGTGAGTAAATGCTCACATACATACACACACTGAGTTTGCGTAGTTGGGCTTATTTCTGGGTTTATTACTGCTGATTTAGTTATTAGCAAGCACGGACACTTTTTAGAAGGTAATGTGTCAGGTGTCTTATTGTGCCCGACTCAAGGCACGATACTTCGCGGACACTTGTTCTGTCAACGTATCCGTGTCGGCGTGGTCGTGTCCGTGCTTCATAGGATTTATTATACCTTATTTTTGGGAATACAGTATTTCCAAATTTGGTTTTACTATGCATAGTTGTGTAAAATTTGTCAATAGGTTTTGTGTATTGTGGTAGGATTGTCAATGGACAGGGCGCCGGGTGCTTCAAGGTGGTGTTCGGCAATTCTGGCGATGACAAGGCGGTGAGTGGAGTTGGTGCCATGCATGAGAAATGGTTGCAACATGGCACAATGTTGTAGCACATAGCAGGTTCTAGTACACTCCATAGAAACACAGTGCGGGAGCGGGGGTGGGGGCGGGGAAGTGATAAACTTTAAGAGGTTTAAAGGTTTCTTCGTGAGCAGGGCAGGGGCGGGGAGCGTGACCACTTTAAAAGGTTCCTGCTTCTACACTCTGATACCAGTTGTGTGCACAAGACCCACAAAACCAGAATCCATAGAGAATAATGTGAAATAACTAGGACAAGAATAGCAATCGCAAGAGCCTCACAAATATGCATGGTTCGATAAAATCTCCTATGTCCAGGAGCAAAGAACAAAGAAGAATTTCACTATGTGAAGAAGACGATTACAGTCAAAACAAATGCAAGAGCCAAACAAACCCTAGAGTTTCACAATTGTTCTCTCTATCTCTTTCATTCCTAAAAGGGTAATACTTGGGGCACAACCAAAGCCACAACCTTTAGCTCACAACCTCCATTTTGTGTCTATCTCTCTCTTGATGGGTTCCACAGTGCCAGTGACCCCACAGTGCCCACTAGGAGAGAGATAGACACAAAATGGTGGTTGTGAGCAAAAGGCTGTGGCTTTGGTTGTGTCCCAAGTATTACTCTTCCTAAAAACGTCCTCTAAGGTTCCCATATGAAGGCCCAAGACTCCTCATCCTTTTAGGAAACCCAAAATACAGTCCAATACGGAATAGGAAACATGGTTTGTGCGATCCTGCTCGAGCAAGCTCTAGCCCCACTCGAGCAACTTTTGCCCCTTCAAATCGTTCACGCGAACTGATGAAATCACAAACCTCACTCTAGCGAATTGTCAGCTCGCTCCAGTGACCCTGTCTGGCGGCCAAAAATGAGACATACTCAACATGCAACATTTTGAAGTAAGTTGATGCCACGTTGCAAAGTAGGACCTAGGACCTAGTACCTATGTATTCCCCATGCGCATGTGTCAAGCACGTGCAAAATGTGGAAGACGTGACTTCTGGTTGTTAGGGCCCATGCAAAACCCGTGGGGAAAAGAATAATAAGACTAGTTATTTGTGGGAGCACCATTTGTAAAGGGGTCCACCAAAGATGCCCTAACATTTTCTCCCGTCTGAGTGGAAGAGGTCCTCATATGTTCGGTTTTTGGTAATTTCTTGTCGCTATAGTGTGGTGGCAGTAGCTTTAGCTGATCTGGTCACTATGCATGCATCTCCAAGTGAGTCTGCAACAGTTACTGTTGGCACTATTTTCACTTGGTCTGTTCGTAGTTGTAGGGGATATTACTCCAATTTGGTTATCAAAATGGTGAACAACACAACAACCTACACGATTTAGGATGTGTGAACGCGGTGACAATTTTCCAGAGATTTGGTCGTGTATTACTGCAGAGTTGCAGTTTCACAATAATGTGGAAGACGTATGCTATCTCATTTGTCTCGCGGTGTTGGGAGATGTTAATGATAGGGCATATCAGTTTAGGGTACGGAGAAGGTGGTAATTTGCATTTGTACTCCGTGGCTAGATAACATAAAAGGGCCTTGGTTCTTGGTTTGACAAGAAACATAACAGCCCGAAGAAGAGTACATATGCTTGCTTCAAGAGCTACTTTTAGCAACAGTTATAACCCCATACTAGTCATCGAGCATGATCGTGAAGTAATTTAAGGGGAAGGGTATGTGTACTATCTGCAGGCATATCATTCGACTTGCCTTTCGTGGTGCACTTTTTTTGTGCCTGGACATGTTGAGTGAGGACATGGTGCGGTTAATTGGGTGATACAGTGTTGTGAGCTCATTTGCACACCATTTCTGCAAATTTTTTTCTGGCAAGATTAGAGGTGATTTTAGGGAGATAATGAGGTAGGAGGTGCCTTAGGAATAAATAAGATCAGCTTGCTGGTCTCTGTACCTACGCGGGCCCTCAATTGATGTTAGCCAAGGTAATTGATGAGGAGGAGCAATTAATGGCCACAATCATGTATTTTTCTCCAGCATTAGGCTTAGAGAGCCCAGAGCCTCAACACATTCTTTTAATGCTCCAGTTGTGTGCCAAGTAGAGATAAGACTCTTAACTTTTGGAAAAATAAGGGATGCGGGCAACCTACGTGAATTGTGAAATGACAAAGCAAGAGTATTCAAAATTTTTGGGATCCAGACACTCCAAGGTCTGGTAAAGCTGATCCGTGAAATGCTAGTAGGATTTGGATAACTGGCCTCCATATATCTTGAATCTGGATTAGGAATGATAAGGAGTAATAGAACTGTACTTCTGCCATCACCCCGTGATAATGACAAAGGGGAGTAATGATTACACTGGCTCCACTTGTCTAATAAGAAGATACTATAAAAATCTCTCTTTTCTAGGAGCAAGACATACCACTGCACCAACGCGAGCCAAACTGGAGAGCTCTCAACTTCAACAATCAAATCACATAAACATGAGATCCTGTTAAAAGAATAACGGCATGGCATGGGAGAAACTTCATGATCAACCATTGAGCTGGAGAGGCTCCTTAAATCTGCCTCAGTCCAGGCTATTCACATAGTGAGGAGGTGAACTTTGAGAAATTAATTGAAAGAGAAAGTGAGCAAGCTCCACTAGGGGAGGTTTAGCTCAATCCTCGTGAGAGGAAATCTGAAGTTTCCCTCGAGGTAGACATACTCTATAGCTCAAGGCTAGAGTAATATAGTGTTCAGGATTACCGTAACAATGCACAGGAAATAAACTTCTTAAGCGGACCTTAGAATAATGGTATGAAAGGTTTGTGCCCAAAGGGACACATAGTATTGCAGAAATTACGTGCATGAGGGCAATTAGTACCCCACACTGGACCATAAACATTTGACTTTTGAGAATGAGCCACTCATTCTCAAGCTGTCCTCACCTGAAGTGAATTTCGAGAAGGGTGTGCTCGAGGTTCAAATCTGGGTTTAAATTACCTTTTTCTACTATCTAGAGCTAAACTGCAAGCTTAATATGACGACTTCCATTCAAAATAACTAAGAACTATTAGGGGCAGATTGTGATCTTATCGGGTATGGTGTGAAGTGGAATGAATAGATTTTAGATGTGGATCAAACAATTGTGGGTGGGTCACAGTCTCGTTATATCCGGTTTATGGGAGAACCAAAGTTACGCTGGTTTGACAAAGAACCAACTCTAAGAGAGAGATTAGAGTGGACATGGACTCTTGAGCAAGAAATGAACATATACCAAAACACTTGGAAGTTGTAGAAGCCGTAGAACTGGTTCTTTGCCTTCTCTAAGATTGGAGGAGCTGATCAAAGGGTGATAGAATTTTTAGACATGCTGAGAATACTCAGAATGTTGGAGTGCATTAACTGGAAGGTTCCAAAAGAGTGTCGAATTAAATAACCACTCTACTGGGCAATTCTGTTGAAGCTAGGAAAGTTAGGAAATGCTCACCAGTTGAAAACAGTTTAGGAATCCCAAAGAGATGGCATGTTGCTAGAGGAGCTGGCACACATAAGCACCCTTTGAAGAGACGGGAAGTGAAGTAGATGATATGGGATGTTAAAAACTACTGATTGTAGACCTCTTAGTGCGTGGAGACGTTCCTACAAGCTGTGTTATCAAAATAAAGTCATGCAGCGGGTAACTAGGGTTTTTTTTTGGTAGGTCATTCATCTTCAATAACAATGGACCCCTAAATCTCTGAATATGTTGTTTAATAGAGAAAAGTTAGGAACCTTCTGCTTCTTCATCCTTGGAAACTCTAGCAGCATAGTCGCTCTCTCTCTCTCTCTCTCTCTCTCTCTCTCTCTCTCTCTCGTTCTGATCTTCACCTACAATATTACAATTTGTTGAAATAATCAGTTCTTTGCTGTATTCGCAAGCTTACTGGAGTTGACCTCTCCTTGCTGCTATTGGTACTAGGAGAGGCCAGTTTAATTTGTCATGCCTCATTCAAGCGTTAATTTGTGAAATATAGTTTTCAATCTGTATGGCATTATTATTGTGTATGGTTTTGCATTCAGAAATTTTCTTCATTTTGAATTTGAGGCCTTTTTGACTAGTTTTGAGTTCTCTCTGTTCCGTATTTGTGATAGCTTGAGATCAGTATCCTGGTTTGTTGCAAGTTCATTTGCTTATGCCCCGTTTGGGAACTGTGTTAGAGAGCCGATTGATCGATTGGCTTTCCAGCCGAGGTTCCCATAACCGCTTGGCAATCCCTTAGATGCCAGCGCTACAGTCACAATCACGGAACGGGGAATTTGTTGGGAAAGGTAGTGGCCTGCCTGTAAAACTGAGGTACAATAAAGAGAGTAGCAAAATGAGGTCAATTTAATGCAAGGGTGTTATGGAGAGCTAATTCACATAATTTTTTTCTCTGTTTACAGTGTGAGGAATTATGGCTGGGAAAAGCGCACATTCCTCGCTTGTCTTACGTCCGTGGTTTGTCAAAGTTGGCTGCTTATTCCTTATCAGTCATGGATGGCAAGCGTGTGAGTGACTGGAAAACTCTCTCTCCCTCTCTCTCTCTCTCTATATATATATATATATTTATGTAAAATACTCATATATGTATCTCCTGCACAACTACGAATGCACACAAATTCGTAAGGGTGCACTTGGCACGGCTGTGCTTGCACAAAATCACGGTCATATTTGTGTTGTAATGCAGTGCATCTCCTATTGACAAATTTATACATGTGATTCTGATTTCAGACCCGTATCATGAAGGAAGACTTACGCGACCATGTCTGGGAGTTTCACTTTAACATGGTATGCTCCTTTCAGCCTCGGTGTATGTACATGCTTATTCGGAGTCAAACCTAACCAGTCTCATGTTTATGAGACACTTGCCGAGAGTTTTTTGTACTTCGTGAAGCATTATTAAGTGGTGTTGAGCAGGCTTAAGCTCAAGCTCAAGCTCAAGCTCACACTCATAGGAGCTTGTAATTTAATTAAGAAAGTTATATTTTTTAGTTGAAAAAAAAAAGTGCTTTATTCTTAGTGTTAATTCACCAATTACTCTTAAAGTTGTTGGAGAATGGACTCAACTATGTATCTCAAGCTTCAACACCCTCCCTCACGTGCTACCCCGTCACGTGGAGAGTCAACAAACTAAACAATCCAAAATCCATCATAGTGGAGACAAATTACAAAGTTTAAATCATGGATGGAGAGTCGAATCCAATGCCTCTCACAAACAAGGCTCTAATACCAAGTTAAGGCTCCAATTATTGTGAAAGCTTAAGCTGTTAGAGAATGGGCACAAACTATGTATATCAAGCTTCCACACTAACAAAAGTGAGGAGTATTTTATTCTTTCCTTTAACATTAATTACCCCAATGACATGTAGGATTATGGCAACTCTGGTTTCCATCTTTTGGTCTATTGTAAAAAAGAATTGCTGGATTCCCTCACGGGCCTCAACCTTTTTCGTTTTGAATGAGCTAGCATAGTTTTTTATATATTCATCGACTGGAAATTAGTGTATGAATAGTTTAGAAATTAAAGGGCTGTTTGGGAAGGCAAAGACCCAGTTTGGTTGTTCAGAAGTGAAGGGTCATTTCCTGCACAGGAGGCCTTGCCCCTATAATCTCTCTTTACAAGGCTGTTTGTTTGAGGCAAGAACCCGTAGATGGACCATTTTGTGTAGCTGCTTTTTAAGTCAATAGGAATCTCTGTGTGGCTTGAATTTGACGAAGATCTGGTTATTTATCAAACCAACTTAACAAATAGAAAATGAGACCCAGACTGAAACAGAGAGAAAATGCATAAGATACAGAGAGAATTAAGCTACAGTTTTTCCAAGGTCGAAATGCAATAACTTCATTTTTTTTTTATCATATTATTTCTTCCCATAATACTGTCTTAATCTTTTTCTTGTTTGTTGCGATGTCAATTCCATTATTTTTTATCAATTAAATCCTTATTTCTGAACATTGAATAATTTCTGGATCTCAGTTCATCGCTGGATATAAAGGACTGCTGCAACTTTTTACGATAAACCCAAACTGCAAAAGTCTGACATAAATACCCCTTTCTCAGGGAGCCCCCAAGTATTGGCGAAATCTTGATCCTTATTGGAAGGGCACGGGCCCACCAATGCGCCGTTACTTCCATCCAGATGGAAGTCTAACCGCAGACCCCGGTGACATTGTTTGGGGTGGCCACGAGTCATCGTATTCCATAGTTACCAGTTTCGTGGGTGATGGAAAGATCAGAGAACATTACATAAGGATTAATCGTTGGCCCCGAATGGCTGTGTTTAGGAAGCAAGACTGGAGCTGGGAAATCTCCAACAACTTGTACTGCTACTCTAGCATCCCAGACGCTGACAAGAGAGGTGGGACAGGTCCCCTCTTTCATGTTTTTTAATGTCCTCTATATATACATATATGTATGTGTATATGTACATATATGTATGTCTGAATGTATCTACTGTTAGTTCAAAGTTGTGGTGTTTTTGTGTTTTGGCTATATGCGAATGTTGTTGCATCTTTGTAGGAATGTGAGAAGTAGGTTTGCCTAGGAATAGATTTGTGCTTTGTGTGCTTTTTGTAGAATAAATAAGCTTTGGCTATGTAAATATTTGTTTTGTTTCCTATGTAAATATATGTGTGCTTCAATTTTATCTCTACTTACAAGACTTGGTTGTCGAAATTAGATTGATTTGTGCATGAGATTAGAAATTAGGAAACACGCATTAAGTTGCAGGTTGGCATGTACCACGTGGCACCATGTAACCACGTGTTTATTAACTTTTTGTAAATGGAAGCGAACATATGGTTGATATAACAATTAGCCTAGAAGTTAAGGGAGTGAATTGTTACATATTAAAAATGAGACACCAAACTTGCAAGTTGGTGTATAAGTTAAGGATGCAAAATGTATTTAATATTTTCATCCAAAATATTGAAAACTATTTTAGACACTGTAAATTGCATTAAACAACTATAATGGCGTGTCTCAATCTTTACTCATATACTAACAATACACAGACAATATTATTATACTTCACAAATATTTGATCCGATTATTCTGCCAAATCAAGCAGATGCGGTAATGTGATTCATAAGTAGTTAACTATGTGATCATCTTGCTAGTATTTTCATAAAGAGTGCTAAAAATACACCCATTGTATACACTGAGACGGAGAACATACAATGTCTTCATCTTTACTATTGGTGTAGAGAAATTTTGGTGTGCTCTAAGCAACTCCCTACTTTGTTATCTTGGACAATTTGGCTCTCTCATAGTCTTGTGATTAAAAACTCATTGGTTTTGGCCAAGTACTACTAGGTGAGAAAGATTTGGTTGGTCAGTTGAGCAAAAAAAGTACTAGGTGAGAGAACGAATAATGCTATATAGTTCACCAATTTTCATCCTAAATTTAGATGCGAGCACATGTGGTAGTGGGCTACTTTGAATACAATGGGATCATCTGCATTTTCATTGGAAGTTATTTTGGATGATCATACTTAGACTTGTTGGTACAACTAGCAATGCATTTGGAATGCAAATTTCGAATTCAGATTTGGGAAGCACAACGTTACTAATGAAAAAAAAAAAAGCAGCAAGTATGAAGAAGGAAAGTATAACTTCGCCCAAAAAAAGAGAGGAAAGTATTATTTTACCTCTTTGAGCAAAATTACAACGAAAAGTAAATGACTGACGATAATTTTTTTATTTTGATTGCAGTGTCTTATGATAATTTAGGTCAGATTTTACTTGTTTTTGGTCATAAAGTGTCATGAAGACTATATTTGAATAGCAATGAATCGTGGCAAATTGAAGAATGTGCTTACTATAGGGGGTTAAAGTGGCAAATACTCCACTAAAAAAGCTTCTCTTCTGTCAACTTTAACGGAATTGCTAACTGTTTCACTTTAATCCAAAATATAAGAGATATTAGTGACACGATTTGAAGTACAGAGTACAAAGTGAAAAATAAATAAGTATAAGGGTGTATCTAGCTGTGATTAACCCAATTATTTAGTACTCATTTTAATAAGCTGATAGTGACTTTTTTGTCTATTTAATTTTAAAATATGCAGATACTTTGTGACATGGAGTAGGTTAGCATTAATTGATGAAGTGAACAACCGGCCTAATCTAAGGATGGATCTAGGAGGGGCGAGGGGGCGACCGCCCCGTAGATTTGAAAAAAAAAAACACTTAATTATACTAGGATTATTTATAAATATATGTTCTCGCCCCTCTTAAATTTTCTTCTAAATTATTAAGCTGGCCTCCCCCTTAGATTTTGTTTTTTAAAATTGATGTGTATATGTAAATTTTTAAAAAGTTTGGTATATTTATAAATGTAAATTATGAATTTAGTTTATAAATTGCTCCATACCTGGTTGATTCAAATAGTTTATATTTTTCTGTCATTATATAGTTATCTCATTATAAAAAATATAAAATATGTTTTCACCCCCTAGACTAAATTTCTAGATCCGTCCCTTGGCCTAATACCAATGTGTTGTGTCCAAATCAACTGCAAATTTGACCAAACACAATACTCGAGCAAAGATGAGAGAGATCCTGAACGGTAGTAGCCATTTTTGTGAAAAATGTTGTTGAGCTTTTGTATTTCTACGAAAATTCTTTTTGCGGTTCAAAGAAAGAGATAAAGATAATGTTATATTAGAGTAAAGATTGGAACACACTCAAACACACAATTTTTGATACACAACTCAAATAATGTGTCTATCTCTCTCCTATGACGTCGCTGGACCACACAGTGATATAGAAGAGATATAAACACATTAATTAAGTTATATCCCAAATATTGTGTATTTGTGTGTCCCAAGTATTACCCATTATATTATTGAAAAACCTAATAGCAAATCTAATTGTAGACTCTTTCTTCAAAAGCAAATGTAATAGTGTGCACCGACTTTTCATTAATGTTAGGGCACATTTCTATGTGGAGTAAGGTATACATAATCTCATGAATCATGCTCTATTTGTCCCATCCACGTATGGGTCTTCGTGTCCTATCCTAGATCTTTTTATTCCTTCTTCTTCTTTTTTATTTTTATTTATTTATATATTTTTTTTAACTTTTATATTTAAGATAATTCTTGGGATACAACTTTCACATAACCTTCTAAAAAATATGTCTATCTCTCCTGTGTCACTGTGGAGTCTAGTGACATCACAAGAGAGAGATAGACACATCTTTTAAAAAAGTTGTGTGAAAGTAGTATGAAAGTTGTGTCTCAAAAATTACTCTTGTATTTAACCTGGGATGCATAGAAGAATGACTGTTCATCAACAATAATTCATGATCATTAAGTTTTTGGTCAAAAACTTTTTAAATGACTACTCTAAAATCTAATCCAAGAAAAAAAAAAATCTAAAATTACTTCTTTGAAAAAATCACAATCTTCTCCCTGTGCGGGCATTTTATAAAATTTTTATTGTTAATTATAGTCATAACTTATTCAATCGATCCATCGCTTTTAAAATAATCTATTTCTACAACTTCAAAGTAAAGTTAGTTTTTGCAAAAGCTATAAATTAGCAAGCGAACTCAATTTTTCAGTAGTTGATACTATTTGAAATAATTGATTCCCAACCGGACACTCAGTCATTGAAAAAGTCCATCAACAACTTCAAGTGGTTTTACAAAGTTAAAATACATTATGAAAATCTGTGTTAGCGTTTAAAAATAGTGTTCTTTCCTTTTCATCATAATTTCCCCTTGATATCATTATACTTTCCATCTAATTTTGTGACCAAACAAACTATAATCACAGGTATCAAAGACAAACTTGCACTTTCATTTTAAACATAAGTATATATATATAATAATATTTCAATGGATGGAACATTATGTACTTACCATTTTGTAAAAGAGAGCTACTAAATGTATTCCACCAACTTTCTCTACACCCCAACATGCATAATACGATGCTAGATGTATAACTCTTCACTGCATATAAGGTGAATGTAGAAAGAAATTCGGTTGGCATATCTAGCAACTTTCAAGGCAAGCTGTTGATGACTTGAATGACAAGAAAATAATCACCGTGTTGCGCAAAAGCCATTACACAAGCCAAACAAGACACTAGCTCGATGACGAGAGAGAATCCAGCAATAGTAGCCTTTTTTTTGTTTCTTTTTTTTTTTTTTTTTTTTGTGAAAATGGTGGGGAGGTTTTTGTTTTCTATGCCAATCCTTAAAAGAGATACGAAAGATGAGAGAAGAGGTAAATCAATAGAGGATATAGCTACCTTGTTTAAAGGCAAATTTGATAGTGTTCACCACATTTTCCATTTTTGGGCACAAGATTGAATATAAGTAATGCTCCACATCCCATATTTGAGATTAATTATCCGAAATGATATTATGAGAGTGGTACCACATGCATACTTTGGTACTACAGACCTTGCATGTGGTACCACTCTCATCCTCAACAGCAACATGGGAGTGCCAACTCAGCAATAGTACTCATGTGACATTTGACAGAATCACAAATTTTATTTATTTATTTTTAATTTTTACAAAAATTTAAAAATAAAATTAAAATAGAATCGCAATAAATTTTTAAGAAAGAATGATCATTGTCATCCCATGAAATGAGGGCAGAAAAGTAACTCTATAACAAGGTACTAAATTTAACTTTATGTTTGTCATAAAATTGGTTAGTGGTATTAACTATTTAATGAGATGACGAATACCTTTACTTGTCTATTTAAAAAAAAAGGTTAATTACACTTTGCCCCTTTGTTGTTAGGCTTGATGTCACTTTACCCCCCCTGTGATTTAAAAGTGACCACTTAACTCCCTGTGTTTTCTGGTAAAGTGTTACCGTTACAGAAAGTGTTAAGTTGACACTTTACCCCGAACGCACAGGAGGGTTAAAGTGACATCAGGCCAAACCATAAGGGGGTAAAGTGTCATTGGATTAAATTACAGGGGGTAAAGTGATCACTAATTTTAGCGGTGACACTGTACCCAAAAGCACAGGAGAGGTTAAGTGGTCACTTTTAAACCACAGGAATGTAAAGTGACATCTAGTCAAACCACGGTGTAAAATTTAATTAACCCCAAAAAAAAAAGGATTCCATCCGTTCCAAAATAAGTGTCTACTACCCTTTTGCACACAGTTTAAGAAAATAAACCACAATTTTTTGTCTAAAATAGAAAGTGGACACTTATTTTAGAACTTCCAAAAAAATAAAAGTGGATACTTATTTTGGAACGGAGAAAGTCTACGTACTTTTATACACATAGCACGGTAGCATGGATGATGTAATCAAGTTAATGTCATTGTGTTGCATAATATCCATTGCACAAACCAAACACGACTCCAGGGCAATTGAGTTAACGTCACTGTGTTGCGTAATATCCATTGCACAAACCAAACACGGCTCTAGGGCAAAGAGGAAACCACAAATAAGAGAGCATTTTTGCTCACCCAAAAAATAGTTCATCAATGCTCACTCAAGCATCTATTGGCCAATGCAGTGGGACCCAGGATTAACTGCATTGGCCAATGCATTGGTAAACCATTATTTTGGTGAGCAAAAGTATTTTCCACAAATAATCGTAGCCATTTTAGTGAAGAGATTAATAATATGCTTCCTAAATTTAAATTCTAAATTTTGTTTGCAAATATTTTACAAGTTGTACCACCAACAATCAACACAACATGTGGTGAAACTGTTAAGGCATTTAAGAATCAAATTTACTACGGAGTATTTAAATTTGGAAGCATAGCATTACTATTGTGGAAATGGTGGAGGGAGATTTTTGTTTTCCTACACAAATCCTTTTTGTAGCGAGAAATTTTTCAGTGAGACTGTCACATCATGTTATCATGCTAACATTGTGTGATAGAGGCCATATGGCTCTTGTTTTTAGATGGTGATTATGTGGTTAATTTAAACAGTACGTTATCTCTCCATTATTTGTCATGTACTCCTATTTTTAGAGGTTATGTAACTCTATGTGATTGGGTCGATGTCACACCACATTCACCACATTAGTGCAATAACTTTACGTGAGTCTGTTTGGTTGTAAATCCTTCGAAGGATATTCATATAATTTTGTGTGTGCGATCATACCAGGCAAGTAAGTTGTCAATGCGATTATGTAAATGTGTAAGCCAAATGCACCTCAGCATGCCAATTGTGACCGTTCGAATGCCTTAATTAAAAGGACTTTTATCGTGTAGTATTAACAAACAATTGCAAAATGAAATCTAAACTATCTATAATATTAAATTAAATTAACTAAGTATTGTAAAACAGTAAAAGATAGAAACTGCTTTATTTAGAACAAAGTAAATTACAGATCCTAACCTCGAAGAGTACTTCAAAGTGGTATTCTACTCCTAAGTAAAAGAAAAGATATGACAACAAAAGTGCATTTTAAAGAGTTGTTTGTGTGGTTGCGTGTGTCCTTCCCATTCCGTCCCCCTCTTATTTATAGCCCTTCGAAGTAACTGCTTCCTCAATTTATCACGACATCACGTGCTCCAACTGTTACTTCAAATTGTCTTGATCTTTACTCGACACGTGTCTCAGTAGCTGCCTTTTAAATTTAAACATTGTTGAATGACAAATTGCTCGCGCCTAGGTTGTCCGTTTCAATCCTTCCACGTGTTATTCCTCTGTCTTTCCACATCACGTTCCCTTCGCTCTCCACGTTTTATAGTACAATTGTACAAACAGTCCCACTGAATAACTTCCCCATTGTAGCTCAAAGAAAGAGAGAAAGATGAGGATGCATATCTGCTTGACATGCAAATTATATACTCTTGGCCTGTCGCAGATTAAGGTAAGGCATTTCATACGAAATTTCAATTATTTGAGAAAGTTAATTTTTTTGTCGTGAAAATTTCTATTTTCTTTTACCACTCTTTTTATAATATAAGTAATTAATAAAATTTCAGTATCATATCAAATAAAAAGTGAGTTTTACAAAATTGTGTCCAGTTAAGTTACATTGACTTTTCAAAGATCGAGGCTAAGACTAATCTTATGTTAAAATGTTAAAAATTGGGGACTCTTAAATTGAAATGGGATGAGTAGTGCTTACCTTGTATATGCATAGTAGTATGCATGGATGGCTCATATACTTTATTTTGTTTCATTTCCATGAGGGCCTTGCTATCATACAACATGAATGCATTAAACTGGTATCGTCAGTTACATACAAGAAAAATCCTTATCACTTGACTAAAATGAAGGTAATAAAGTAATTCAATTGTAAGTCACCTATCTTAATCTTAATGAAATAGCATAAACTTTTTTGTCTATATGAAAATGAATACTTTGGAACATCTAGAAGGTTAGTTAGTCAGCATGATGGTGTGAACGATCGACTTAACATCAATGGATTGTGCGGAAGCAATTGCAAAATTAGCCAAACACGGCACTATGGTGAGAATGAGAGAGAACTAAACAATAATAGCCATTTTTGTGAAATTTGTTGTTAAGCTCTTTGTTTTAATATGAAAATCCTTTTCGTATTTAAAAGAAAGAGATAAAGATAAGGTCATATTATTGGAAATCAATAAAGGATCTAATTGTAGCCACATTCTTCAAAGGCAAATCTGATACTGTTCACTAACTTTTCAATATTAGGGTAAATATATATGTGGAAAAGTGTATACATAATCACACGACTCATCTCTATTTTGTCTCATAAAAAATATATAGATACATGTATATATATACATACTTTTTTGTCCCAAGTACAAATGGGTTTTACTACCTGGCTGAACGAAGGAAAGTTTGAATCCATCGATAATATGACTCATTCGGAGGTTCGGAGTAGCGCTCTCAAGCAAAATTTTGAATCTATTATATCGATATTTTTGGGAAGGATTTTCATTATAAAAAAAAAATACAATTTGCTCGGTGAGCTTTCTTTCCATTTTGAAAGTTAAAGAGATTTGGTGTTTGTAATGCCTTTTGCGTATAATATTGATATCTTATTGAAATCTTTACCGTTGACGGTTTAGGTTGAGTTGAATTACAGTTAGTGTTACAATATATGCATTTGCATAGACAATTTGTATAGTTAAAAATTTAGAGGCGTAAATATAAAAATAATTTTATTTGTGGGGCCAACATACACAATATATTTGTACGGCTAAAATTATAATTTTTAGAATTTTTAGCTAGTCAGCCTTAAGTTTCGCTCATGACTAATGCTGTCTTTTTTTTTCATTTTAAATAGAAAAATGCTACACCCATTTCTCCAACCTAGGGATGGCAACGGGGCGGGTATGGGACAGGGCCCCCATACCCCGCCTCCGTCCCGCTTCACTGAACTCTCCCCCCGCTCCCGTCCCGTTTCATTGAAACCCCCCCCCCCCCCCCTTCCCCGCACTTGGAGTCCCCCCCCCCCCCCTTCCCCGCACTTGGAGTACCCGACCCCACCCCGCCCCGTCCCGATTAAGAGTTTTTTTTTGTTTTTTTGTAAACAAATTGAAAAAAATTGTTTTTTTAATGCATTCTTTTTCCCATACACAATCACACACAATACACGAACAAATGAGAGAGAGAGAGAGAACTGTTTGAATTAATAATTGATGTTTGAGGGTCTGTCACGAACTATTCCATAAAACTATGAATTGGACAAACCACTAAGCTTATCAAAAATTGGGACGGGTTCGGGTTTTTTGACCCTACCCCCGACTCGACCCCGACTCGGGGTTTTAAAAATCTCCCCCATACCCGCCCCTAACCCTATTAAGCACACCACCCACCCCCCCCACCATACCCTACCTATTAGGGGCGGGGCGGATAACCCGTCCCATTGCCATCCCTACTCCAACCACACCCCAAATCACATATTTGCTTTAAACACAAGTACCCTGTGCTGTGTAAGTGCTGAACATAAAAGTGTAAAAAATTCAAACAGCATAGGATACATGTATTTAAAGCATAGGATATGATTTGGAGTGTGGTTTGAGTAGTGGGTATAGCATTGTTTTTTTAAATAACATAAAAATCCTAGTCACTATAAAGGAGTTTTACAACAGGAGCACTAATATAATTTTAGAGTAAAGATTTGGGCGTAAACATTCCAAAAACAAATTACATTTAACATCAGTGAAGACTACCATGTGGCAGAGTTGTCTGCCACACGGGGATAAAAATGTATCAACTCTACCACATGACAGTCTCCTACCAGTATTAGTGTAATTTATTTGTGATGTGTTTGTACCCAAATCTTTACTCAAAATTTTATTTTAGCGTATAAGTAGTCACTATTGTTTGCAGATTACTTTGATGTCCTCGTTTGAATTAGTTACGTAGTTTAGAGAAAGAATCAATTCTTAAATATTTCTTTGTTGTATAACTGGTTTACGGTTATATATTTCTTTGTTGCCAAATTGGGGGTTAATTTAAACCAAAAAAGAAAAAGAAAAAAAGGAAAGTAGGTCAGACTTTGTTCGACCGGCCCGAACTGTGGACCTGTGGTCAGACCAGCTGTTGTAGTTTGTAATTTTGGGCCTAGATGGTGCATTTTCTAATGGTCCAAGATCATGCTGAGACAGCCGAATCTACTATCAAGAGGGAGTTTGCAAACAGCTTTTGGATTTCATTGGGTCATCTACAACGGATGGCCCATTGCCCTCGGCAAATCACCCAACTGCTAAAAAGGCTCTAGAAGCCCTAAAACCCAATCTCCAATGCACAAGCCATCTCACTAGGCAAAATGCGTAGTCCCAATTTGGCGAGGCAAAATGCAGTGGAAGGCTCAGATGAGGCAAAATTTTCGGGAACACTGTTCATGACTGTTTTGTCTCCAATAGTTGTGAATAATGTTTTTGAAATCAAAAACAAAATTTTGTTATAAAATGAAGAATAGGATATACCTCTTATCACCTTCTCTCTCTCTCTCTCTCTCTCTCTCTCTCTCTCTCTCTCTCTCGTGTGGAGATGAAGAAGAGGAGGGAGGAGGAAGATTTGGGTTGGGCTTAATCTAATTATGTTTTTTTTTTTTTTGGTTTATTCTTGGGCAGAAAATGTGGGCTTGGTAATTTGGGTTTTGTTTTGGGCTATGGGCTTGTTTAGGTAATTTCATGGTGTGTTGTGGATTGGACTTTTAATTTCATGGTGGGCCTTTTTTGGTTAATTTGATCGGCTGTCGTTAATTAGTATATATCAATTGAATTTTCACATTTACTGGGACAATTATAAAATTTGAATTTTATGTCATGCACTTTAACAATTACTATAAAATAAATGGCTAGTATGGTTGGAGTGAATTAGACAAATTTGTATTTTGATTCTCAAAAATATTGCCTGCTTCTATTGGATTTGCTCTTGGCGATTTTGGACTTTCAATAATTAAAATGAAACTATTTAGCAAATTAAATCAGATTTTGCGATTTAAATACAATATATGTATATATAGCCAATTGCACCATTTGAAGCAAAGCCTTGTGATTTACCTGATCTGCTGGGCTAGTTGGGCGTTCAGTGGACCCGTGAGGGTTTATCGTAAGGCTAAATCAGGTGTTGACCCTGGCGATAAAACCCGGCAGTTCCCACCTGTTTCTAGCAAAAAAAAAAAAAAAACCAATTGGATTTGCATAATCAATAGCTGTGCATTATGGTCTCTAAGAGCAACTCCAAGGGTGGTAATCAAATTTGGGTATCCAAAATGCTATTTGGTTACTTGAATAGTGTTTTATATACCAAATAAATCTTATGCACTCTAATCATAGTACCCAAAACCAGTAGCCATTTTATTATTTAATATTTTTTGATGTATCTCAACCATAGATACACCAAAAATATTATTTTAATCACAAAATAATGGCTAGGATTTTCCCATCTAATATGGATCCCCTCACTTTCTCTCTCCAAAGGCTATAACTTTGGAGACCCAAACCATGAGTTTCTATAATGGATCTCCTTTTGGATCCCCCATTGGAGTGTAATTTTTGGAATGAAGGGATCCATTTTGACATCTTTTGGTTTGGAATACCCATTTAGATCCCCCATTGAAGTTGCTCTAATATTGTAAAAGAGGTGCTATCAATAAGTGATTTTCTCAATCTTTTATACATTTGAAGCATCTAGCTAATATATTGGTGCAAGTCATGGGCCGGCCCTGAGATTGTGAAATCTACATGAGGCCCTAAGTGAGCATGAGAAGAAAAAAAATTTAGGCCCTTTTTTGATCATATTTTTATATATAATACATGTATATATAACGCCCTATTTTTTTAGGTCCTATTTTTATATATAATATATGTATTTTGGCCAAACAAGGCCTTATTCTAAGGCCAAGAAATTTTTTTTTGGCCCTTTTTGAGTCTTATTTTTATATATAATACATGTATATATTGGGCCCTATTTATATTTTATATATATAATACATGAATTTTGGCCAAACAAACTCTTATTTTTTTAGGCCCCAAGCAGTCGCTTGGCCCAAGGGCTGGCCCTTTATTGGTGACACATCCATGCAATCAACCTGTCCGATATTTTCATTAAAAAGATAAATAAAAAGGTAAACCATGATCATCATATTTACATTACTAGTTACGGTTAAATAATGCTTAAACCAAATAATATTTGTAGGAATAAATATATTTTACCACTATGATTGGGTCCGTTTTCACTTACGTATAATTTAAAAGTTGATACTTGATACGCCCAAAATATGACCGAGCGGTTCAAAATCAACAACCCGGCCGGGCCCACAGGCATGATCCCGATCATTACGGGCAGTTTCCTACTCAAGCTAGAAGACTAATGGAAAGTGCATCTATTTCCTAATCCAATTGGGAAACCCCCACAATTAATGTCAATCAATCCTAATACGATTAGGAAACTTACTTGATTGGTGTCAATCACACCCCAATAGGATTATATTTCCTTATCCATGTAAGAGTAGGTCTCTTACATCTATAAAAGAGACCTCTCACCCCCCATTGAAGGGGCCGATAATTCTGTAGTCTACACAGCGCCTCTATAATTCACCATTATATGCATACACCCGGCCGGTATTACTGGTAGTGCCGCCCCTCTTTGTTGGCTCACCAGGCCCGCCGGTGATCTGCTAGTGAACGTGCTCAGACACACCCGTGGACGTAGGTACCTTCATTAACAGGGCCGAACCACATACAAAAAATAGTCTCTCTCTCTCTCTCCTAAATTGCTTTACTTTAATGTTACCAATTTTTGGCATCATCAGCTTGGCGCCGTCTGTGGGAACGACAAGTCTTCTCATCAACAAATCTCTTGACTGATCATCATGCCACCGAAGAAGGGTAAGAAGGCTGATCAGCAGTCCGACCGGGATGTTCCTTCGGCCCCGGTATCGGCTGCGGCAGCCATAACATCTGAGCAAATCACCGCAACCCTCACACAACTCTTGGAGGGCCAGCGTCAAATCCAGCGACAGATCGAAGCCCTGCTAGCCCAGCAAAGCCGTCCTCCAGAGGCCGGGAACGTTGCGTACGGTCGCGAACCAATCTGGACCAGACAACGTGCCCGAGCCGACCCGTCCCGTGTTGAGGATGCCAGAGACATCAACAGTGGGCGTGCTGCCCGAGAGGAAAGGCGGGAGCATATGGCCCGGGAATCAGTTCAAGGTCACTCGGTCAAGAGCCGAGTTGTCCTTAGGCAAACGGTTACCCGGAGTCATAGCCGAGCCCAATCCCAGAGGACAACACCCCGCCATGAAGAAACATCTTCCACCAACCCGACCAGTTCCTCAGATACCGGTCGGGAAGGAGTGGAAGCCCGAATCAAGGACTTACAGAAGCAGATCGACGGAGTGGCCAAAAAACTTGGTCAAAAGTATGTTCCGAATCAAGCCAATACCGAGACAGAGTCACCATTCTCCAGCCAGATCACGAGGTTCTCCATCCCGCGCAAATTCAAGCAGCCTCGGCTAGATTCATACAACGGCTCGGGAAGCCCGGTCGACCACGTCCAGACCTACAAAGTCCAGATGGCCCTAGCAACCAACTCCGATGAGCTACACTGCCTAGCCTTCCCCAGCACTTTGAAAGGCCCGGCCATGCAGTGGTTCTACTCCTTGGAGCCCCGATCGGTCTGCAATTTCAAACAACTCAGCAAGCAGTTCATCAACCAGTTCGCCGGTATGCATGAGCGGCCAAAGCCAGACATGCAGCTACTGACAGTCAGACAACGGAACAATGAGTCCCTCAAGGAGTTCACCGACCGGTTCAACCAACAGAAGGTTCAAATCCGCAATCTGAACGAGACAATTGCCATCCTAGCCTTCTGCTCGGGAGTTCAACACACCAAGTGCGCCGCGTCGTTCCACAAAAGCCGACCGAGAACTTTGGTTGAGCTCTCTGAGAGGGTTGGAAAATATATTGACACCGAAGAGTTTCTGAAGACCAAATACACCGAGCAAGAAAGCAACAAGTCTTCTAGAAGCAAGCGAAAGCGAGATCAGCCCGGGAGTTCTGACAGTTCCTCCAGCTCACAGCAGACAGAGTCCGGCAGCCCCGACCCGACCTCCAGTTCACAGTGGTCTGAGTCCGGCCGCCCTGACACGACCTCCAGTTCACATCGGTCAAGATCAAGCAGTTCCGGCTTTGCCTCCAGTACAAAGAGATCTGGAGCCTGACGATCCTGATCCGACCTCCTGTATCCATCGGTCTAGATGAGCCCGACTACAGTGGTACTTGCCTGATCACCGCGTTAGGCTTCACCGATTGTCAGAGTTTATACAAAGTCCTCGGGTCTAACCCTGAGGCATCTATAAAGACCTCGGGCCTAACCCCGATGCATCCAAAGACCTCGGGCCTAACCCCGAGGCATCCAAAGACCTCGGGCCTAACCCCGAGGCATCCAAAGACCTCGGGCTCCGAACCCAGGCACTCAAAAGACCTCGAGCTCCGAACTCAGGCACCAAAAAGACCTCGGGCTCCGAACCCAGGCACCAAAGACCTCGGGGTCACGACCGAGGCACCGGCTTCGCTTAGGTCCAACCGACGATGGGGGCAAACCCCCTAGGTGGCCGACGATGGCAAGCTTCAAAAGACCCTGCAACCACCATGTTCCAGGTCGGTTACCTACAGATCATAGCCTCTTTAAGACCCTCGTCTTAGCGAAAGCTTGGGGGGCAAGATGGCGTAGTGAGCTAAACAGGTAATCACACCGGGTATTTACAGGCCTCGCGGATAACCAAGTCAAAATCTTGGACAACCCGAGCACCTACAGTACTCAGAGACATTAACTCCACTTAGGTCCAGACCGACGATAGAGGTGACTAAAATCTCTTAGGTTGGCCGACGATAGAGGAGCAAAAGGACCCTAAAGCACCGTGATTTAGGTCGGCTCCACCAACATGGTCAAGCTCTTCTCCCAACAGTCTTGACGAAGGCTAACTGGGCGGAAGACAACCATCCTGGGGAGTTAACATAAAAAAGGACCCTAGAGCAGTACGCTTTAGGTCGGCTTGTCCAACATGGTAAAATCCTTCTACCCACAGCCTTGACGAAGGTTTACGGGCAGAAGATAACCATCCTGGGAGCTAATTCAAGAAAAAAAAAGACTCCGAAGTAGGCCGAGTCTCAACTCTCGGTCACTTCCCGAGCATTCAAAGACTCCGAATTAGGCCGGGTCTCAACTCCCGGTCAGTTCCTGAGCACCTAAAAGTCCCGAGCTAGGCAGGGTCTCAACTCTCAGCCAGTTCCAGCGGGCTCACCAGGCTCAGAAGCCCCGAGGCAGCTTTCTCAAGCACTCAGACAGTGGCAAGTGGCATCAACTAATTTCCAAACTTGCCCCGATATAGCATCTGGCCAATCTTGGAAATGGGGGGCAGCTGATACGCCCAAAATATGACCGAGCGGTTCAAAATCAACAACCCGGCCGGGCCCACAGGCATGATCCCGATCATTACGGGCAGTTTCCTACTCAAGCTAGAAGACTAATGGAAAGTGCATCTATTTCCTAATCCAATTGGGAAACCCCCACAATTAATGTCAATCAATCCTAATACGATTAGGAAACTTACTTGATTGGTGTCAATCACACCCCAATAGGATTATATTTCCTTATCCATGTAAGAGTAGGTCTCTTACATCTATAAAAGAGACCTCTCACCCCCCATTGAAGGGGCCGATAATTCTGTAGTCTACACAGCGCCTCTATAATTCACCATTATATGCATACACCCGGCCGGTATTACTGGTAGTGCCGCCCCTCTTTGTTGGCTCACCAGGCCCGCCGGTGATCTGCTAGTGAACGTGCTCAGACACACCCGTGGACGTAGGTACCTTCATTAACAGGGCCGAACCACATACAAAAAATAGTCTCTCTCTCTCTCTCCTAAATTGCTTTACTTTAATGTTACCAATTTTTGGCATCATCAATACTTAACCTCCCTTGTGATTGTATGTTAAGTGCAAACCCTAATGGTGTTAGTTTTGACTTGAAGGATAAGTATGCTCTTCATTTCAATCACTCTCGCAGAGGGTTTAAGTATTAACTTTTGAATCACAATGGAGTACATGAGCAAAAATATATCTAACTACAGGGTGTAAACTATATTTAATGAGATAGTTCCAACCTAAAAACTTTTGATTTTATTTTAGTCAGAACCACAAGGGTTTAAGTGTAACCTTTTGAAACGTAGGAGTATATAAAGTGAAAATGAATCTACCAATTAGGGTGTATTATGTATTTAACCCTAATTTATAATAGGTTGACACGTACTAAGACAACATTTCTTAGTGGTTGCTAGATTGTGATCTAATGTCGCAAAAAGTAGAATAAAAAGTACTTTGATAATTTGATTACAGCTGCAAAGCGAAGAAATTAAAAAGTAGTGTTAGATTTCAAAAAAATGATTTATTGTAGTAATTAATTATAATACGAAAAAGCTTCTTTAATTTCATAGCTCGATTTTTTTTTTTTTTTTTTTTTTTAAAGGGTTTAACAAGCTGAGCGTTAGAAAATTCATTGTTGGGTTGTAAACTAAAGCAATGTTCATTTAAGTGTCAACGCATTTCCCAAAATTAAGTAGGCACTTACAAACCCATGTGTTAGAAATGATTAGAGAAGCATCTGAAAAAATATTCTTGTCAAAATGAGGCACCTGAAATAAACTTTGGATTTAACCCAAAAATTTAAGCTATTAAGTGAAGATGCTCAACATGTATATCTAGTTATTGTCAATTCCGTGTTTATTTAATATGAAACATATTTTCTAACACGCCGCCCTCACGTGCAGCCTCTTCTTGGGTCTGTCACATGCACCTCTTTGGGGTTTATCATCATAGAGCCTTTTGTTGTGTCTGTCATCGTGGGAGTGTGTGCTATTTTTTTTCTTCAAATGGTTGGGAATGGGCATGACTCTGATATCATGAAGAAACTTTGGATCCAACCCAAAAACTTAACTATTAGGTGGAGAGGCCTAACATGTATATCTAGTCATAGTCAACCCTATATTTATTTAATGTGGAACATTTTGTCTAACAATTACACGATGGAAAACATTTTAACTACTGGAGTTTCAGAGTAAAAGCATGCTTCCAAATTTGACTTTCAAACAATTTAACATGACATCCTGTGATAGTGGTTGATGGTATAACTGACAAATCATTTGAGAACCAAATTTAAAAAAAAAAAAATTGAAATTATTCAACAGTTTAATCACAACTCTAGAGTGCATTTAGAACTTTTCTTCATAACTTTTTCATGCCGCAACTTTAGCAGATGTTAATTATTTGGTATGGCGTCGAAACATGGAATTTTGACGTATTTTTAGTAGTTTGGGCATAATTTTAAGCTTGGATTTAAATTTTTTTTTTTTATAATTTTTTTGGATAAATTACAGCAACACCCCCTGAACTATGCCCATTTTTCACTAATACCCCCTAAACTTTAAAATTGAACAAACTCATGCATGACCCCGTAAATTATCATTTGTTGAAACCAAAACCCCTTCTTTAGAGGGTGAGTTTGTTCATTTTGGATAATTTAGAGAGTGAACTGTTCAGTTCTAAAGTTCAGGGGGATGCTAGTGAAAAAGGTCATAGTTCAGGGGGGTGGTGCTGTAATTTACCATTTTTTTTGTTTTTGCGAGCAAGCAGTCAAATTGAAGTTAATTCGAGGTCTACGTCATGATCAGCGGCGATTAAATGCAAGTCAGGGCTAGAAAACACCATTTGAAGGATTTTACAACTACTTTCTGGTAGATTTTACTATTTAAAAAAACCTTTGTTTTCCAGCAATTTCTCTTTCAATAAGAATTCAATTTAATTGAATTTTGTTAATTGTACTATTCTTATGATTATTAGAGGATTGTGATTTGAGAATATTCTCAATTTATCGTTTTTAGTTGGGTTTTCCCTTTTAATTAAGTCGCAATTTGGTTTTCGGCTCTTACACACTGACTTTGAGCAGCAACTTTAAATCATTGAATTCTTATATACTCTTTCCGTATTCATAAGAATTAACAAGTTAGTAGAGCCTTCTAATTTTTATTGGCGTAATCATACGGCAAAATGTCTTTGCAGCTTATTTTGAGCAAGCATTGCATTACTTTTAAAATACTTATATTTTAATTTTCTACTCTTTTTTAGTTCACTATTTTTTATGAAACACAGATGCTACTTGCTACCAATTCTAAGTTAGAGATAGTGATTTGCATACTAAGATGAGTTGGTTTACATCAATCCATTCTGGGATATGTAATACAGACTCAAAACATTTTCGTTCTTTTTGAAAATGGGACATTGTTAGTAACCCATTCTGGGTATTTAGTCGCAGTTAGAAAAGCAACCCTTAATTGTCTCATTACCTCCCCCATTGAGGAGAACCAATTTTGTTGGTCAAATTTTGCTCACTCGTTGCTCACCTAAGTATCAAAGTGGTGGGTCTCACTTACTCACCCAATGAAGTATTTGGTGAAGCAAAATATGAACAATATTTGGGTGAACAAATTTGTTCTCTTTTATTTTAATCAATTGGACAATTTTTAAAACAATTCGAGTGAATTCTTGCCCCTTTTCTAGATATAGCATGGAACCAATTCCCACATTTTTAGATTCCTCTGTAGACGAACATTTTTTTTCCCTCTCCTTCCATTGCTAACTCAGTCGACCCACTACGCATAAGACACATTAATTAGTTGAACTCTTCGTATTTTTGTTGGCTTTTATAAAAGTAAAATAGTCATTTAGAAAAGGTTTAACAAAAAAAGTAAAGGTCAACAAACCGTTGACTAACAATCATTCTAACGGATTAAAGGCATATTGCTGAAAAGAAAATTTATCACCTGGCATACTATTTCTTTTAAGAGAGCATTTTTCTCATCTGGGCTTTTTCTGGGTGACAATGTCCAATTCCAGTAATTTGTTGATAGTATAGGGATAAAATGGGAATGAAATGAAACACACGTCACCTAATAAATGTCTGAGTGAGCAATGGGGGAACAGAATGGGGTGAGCAAAAATGCTCTCTTCTTTTTAATTGGTATGTGCTTGTAATTCACGCAAAGGTAAAATCTAAAAGCATTGGCCACTAAAATGTTAATTCCTCTCACCATTCTTCTTTGATTCCCTAACTAACAACGATCTTTTGACCCCAAAAATAAAAATTTTAAATTTAAAAAAAAAAGGAAAAAAAAATGTTGTTGGTTATAAAGTAAGAACATTACTAAACGGACGTGCATGATTCACTTGTCTCGCTCTTATCTTTATATATAGACGCTTTTTTGTACATATTGATGTAAGAGTTATGGATGAGCATTCTCTAATGCACCAACCAAGCACATGGGATGTTATCTTTTGAAATTATGTGTAGTGAAGATGATGAAATATATACATTAGATTCTAGAAGAATCAGACGGTCATGATGTGTCTAAAAAGAACTAATCACTACACAAGCAAAGATTCATCAACAATATCGATATACATATATATATATATATATATATACAGTACTAGATACATAATAATAGGGAAGAGAGGAAAAAGCAAAAAGAATAAAGAAGAAAAGGGGACAACCAATTCGAGATCTTCCTTGATGAGCGGTGAGAGGCAAAATGAGGAATGTGATAGGTGAAAAAAGCGCCCCCATCTCAAACCGGGTGTTTAATTGCTTGACCATGGATCCGCAGCTATTACTGATGGCCTTTGTTAGATGGATTTTATGAGAGAGAAAATGAAAAGAAAAATAAGAAGAAAAACTACCGATATAAATTTATTTATCAATTTTTTCTCTTTATTTCTTAATTTTCTCATCGTTTTCCTCGTTAATCAAACAAATGTAAGAGTTTACAGTTTACCTCTATGTTTTTGTTTCTTTTCTCTCATTAAATTCAAGAATCAAACAAAGCCTAAAAGTGAGGTGATCATGTTGATGTGATGTGATGTGCTTATTATATTCACATGTATATATAAAACTATATCCACGATAGCATAATTAAGGTAAAAAATAATTTTTACTTTTGAATAAAACACTAATCTGTAGTTTTTTTTTTTTTGGACAAATACTAAAATAGTCCAATTTTTTTTTTTCTTTTTTAGTACCATCACTTTCCATAGAAACAAGTTGTGCTGTATTTGAGTCACAGAACCCCACACCCCTGCCTGCCCCTCCTAGACCAATGCTTTTTTTATTATTATTATTATTATTATTATTATTATTATTATCCTAGACCAATGCCTTTTAAGTGCCAAACTATACTTAAAGCTAGAAATTGCTATTGTCAAATTATCAAATGAACAAACAATGAATAAGCCAAGAGAAACCCCTAACAAACACTGACAGCAAATGCAAAACGACTAGTCAATTATGTATTGCTTTTGTTCATTATCTATACTATGGGGCAAATACATTTTGGTACCCTACACTTTCACCGAAATATCATTTTGGGCCCTGTACTTCTAATTGTAACACTTAGGGTCTTCTAGTTTCACTTTTATTTCAATTAAGGACGATTACTAATACCGTCAACCTAAATGGACGGAAAACCCCACGTGAGGACCACGTGCACAAAATGCCCACCATGATTCAACAAAATGCCCACCATGATTCATTTCAAGTGTAAACAAAGTCATCTGCATATTTTACACATGCACCTTAGAAAAATAACTGAAATATTAATTATGAATGAAATAAATGCAGTCCACAAACAAATGGAGAAGGGGACCTCTACTACACTCAAACCAAAACTTGGTCACCTACATGACAAACAACACCTACTAGGTTATCTCCCAACTCACTCTCAAATGGAGTCCATTTCGTGACCAAAAAAAAAAAAAAGTGATTTTCAAAATAAACTAATGACACTAACAGAAAAAGGGTAGAACATACCTTGACTATGATTTCGAGAACTTCGATCGCCACCAACACAGAGAGTGCAGCTTGATTTTGTCCCCTACCAAATCTTCCAAACCTTCGATTTTCCTAAATGGTATCGCGCAGCACAATAATCATACCAATTTCGCCTAATTTTTGCCATTACAAGCCCTAATTCAGTAGTTTGTTAGGTTAAAAAGGGAAAATGATGAAGAAGATGAGGTGATTTGGTGCCTAAATGGGCTCACGTGGTACCCATGTGGTGTTTTTCGTCCATTTGGGCTGACGGTGTTAGTAATCATCCTTGATTAAAACAAAAGTGAAACTAGAGGGCCCTAAGTGTTACAATTAGAAGTATAGGGCCCAAAATAAAATTTTGGTGAAAGTATAGGGTACCAAAGTGTATTTGCCCCTCTATACTATTGAGTCTATTGTATAAAAGGAGATCTAGGGGTATCACATATTTTTTTCCTAAAACTCATATTTACAAAATTACCAACAAATTTTGATCTAAAAAAAATCATATATTTGTACTAAATAGTCATTACCAAAACTTAAAATAACATATTTTCAATTGGGTCCATAAATTTTTTTTTTTGCAATTGGGTTCTTAAACTTCTAAAATTTATTCATTCAGACCCAAATTCTGACACTGTTAGTTTAAACTATTAGAAATTGTCACGTACGTTGCGTCTAATGCTTATTTGTCACATGTTAGGTTAAGACTAACATGAGAGATTATGAATAATGCGAAAAATCGCATTCAATTAAATTTGAAATCGCGTTCAATTAAATTCGAAAACACATTCGACTAGATCCAAAATTGCATTCAATTATATCCAAAATCACATCATTTTTTAGCCATTCACAATCTCTCGTGTTTGTCTTAACCTAACATATGACAGATAAGCATTACGCGCAACGTATGTGACAATTTCTAATAATTTAAGCTAACAGTGTCAGAATTTGGGTCTGATTAAATGAATTTTTAAAGTTTAAGGATCCAATTGCAAAAAAAAAGTTTATGAATCCAATTGAAAACAAGTGTATAGTTTAATGGACTAAAGTGTAATTTGCCCTAAAATAAAACCTAAACTACTCTAAAAAAAAAAAACACTCATGTCTCCTTAAAATATTTTTAAAAAAAAATTATTGCCTCGTTCAGTTTCAAAACCACCCTTTTCTCTCTATAACTGTTTTCACCCATAGAAATTAACTGACACTCAATATAATGAATCAAACTACAAAAGCAATAACATAACAGCGGAGATGAAGACCCATCAACACTACAAGAAAACATGCCTTTTGTGACGAACGTTTTTGTGACGGATTCTGCGATGGAATGTATCCGACACAAATAAATTTTAATGAAACGTACCTATACGACACAAATAAATATTTATTCGAGACGGAAACATACCTGTTCGACACAAAAAATATTTATTTGTCTCGAATTAAATAAATCTGTCACAAATAACAATTTCCAATTTCACAAAAAATTGGGCGCCCAATTTTCCCCCAAATTTAGACCTCTTTTGTGATGGAATTTGACCCGACATAGATTTTTTGTGACATCCCCAACTTGTGCCTGGCACAAATCCGTCACAAAAAGTGCAATTCTGTCACAAAAAGTATTTATAACGCACTTTTTTTGTGACGGGTTTTTTCCGTCATAAAAGACATGTTTTCTTGTAGTGAACATTGATAAAAAAAAAATTCATCAAGACATAAGGTTTAGATACATTTTTGGGTTTCACTACTTTCATGTTCTTGAATCTATGCATGATCACATGCAATGAATTGAAAGCCAATATACTGGTTGGGATTTTGAAGGTAGAGAGAGAAAATTCTTGGGTTTGAACTATGAAGCCATGGATTTGGGATTTGATTGTATTATAATTCTGTTTTATTCCTTTTTCATTTACTTTGCTGTTTAATAACAATCTATCCTTTTATATGTATTTTTTAGGGGATAAACTGTAATGGCTTTAATGTAAATATAGATGAATGTAAATGTTAAATGTTAAATGGTACCTACTTTTAATTTTAGGGTTAACTAATATCCATTCTAGTGTAAAATTATTGCAATAGATCCAACCCAAGAAAGATCTTAATCTCAGGTCCACACTAGAATTTTTGGGTCCGCAATACCCTTTGCACTAACACATAATACTTCCCCTTTCAAACCCCAGTATTTAAAACTCCCATTAATCTTGCGTGACATTCAATTTTTCCCCAATCAAGCCAACATTTTAGGGTTTTTAAAATTCAAAAACCAAATAGATTTTTGGTGTAAAAACATAATAGAAGATCAAAATACACAGTAGTTCTTCAAAATCTGAAACTAGTTCATCAGACCCCATTACGACTACACGTTGTTCAGATCGATTTCGGCTTTGATTTTGGGATCGCAGTTTTTGTTCAATCTGTTGTTCACGAAGAGAAGAAATTGCGATTCAAGGACGGCAGCGGCGGTGACTTCGACGAAGAATGTAGATCAAAGCACCACCACAACAACCACCACCGCCATTGACAGAAAATATAGATCGATCGAAGGACGATGGCGGCTTCTACGTCATCATCGTCGGCACCGTTGTTGTTGGTGCGGCTCTCGCTCACACTCTTAGCAAGGTATTCCTCTCTCTCTTGATTATCTGATTTTTCTTTTTCTCCATTGTGTAATATATTATCTATATATACATATATATTCTTTCATGTCCTTATTCATGCCTGACGATATCTCTGTGTATGTTACTATATTTTCAGTTCAGAAGTGTTAATTTTGTCACCATATTATTGAATCGTGTTGAACTATTACTTTTAAGTTTATAATGGAATTTGTAGGTGTGAAATTTCACAACTACGATCTCCTTATATTGTGAAATTTAATACTGATGTTCTTGGCTCAAAAGCTAGTAGTATGAATTATACACTCTATTATTTACTATAGTTTATTTTGCAAAAAAGAAATATATATATATATATAGCTATAGTTCGCAACAGTGCCATATGTTATGGTCACATCATTGTGATTTACTTAAAACATATCTATGCTAACCATGTCGATGTTCTTATAGCCATCGTGTCAAAATCACAAAAAAAAAAAAAAAAAAAAAAAAAACCCAGTGTAAACGGCAAAAAAAGATCGAACAAGCAACATAGATCAACACTGGTTGGCTGGTTGCATTCGACCAGCTGGTTGACAATATTGAGCTAAGGGATAAGCATAAGCTATTGTTATAGAGAACACATTTCTGGCATTTGATCAACGTTTCCATCGAAGATAAAGTGAAATGAAATAGACTGTGAATTTTGCACCAAAAGTGTTGGTGGTAAATTTAACAAGTGTACTTACTTTTTATTGTACAATTTCACACCCACGTTCTTGTGTTAGAGATTGCGGTGAGAATTTTTCATTTTTTGGTAGTGTTCAATTTAATATTGATGTTCTTGGCTCAAAAGCTGGTAGTTTGAAATTGTATATGTGATGAGTGTAGAAGATGGATAACAATGAATGGCTGTTTGTTTTTCTTTGAATTTAACAAGTGTACTTTCTTTTCAGTATACAATTTCACACCCACAACCTTGTGTTAGAGGTGGTGAGAATTTTTCATTTTCTAGTAGTGTTAAATTTAATACTGATGTTCTTGACTCAAAAGCTTGTAGTTTGAAATTGTATATGTGATGAGTGTAGAAAATGGATAACCAGTTATAGTGTAAAATGAACTAGTTGCAGTGTAAAATTCACACTAATAAACCAGTTGCAGTATAAAATGAATCAGTTGTAGTGTGAAATTTCACACTAATAATACAACAGAAAAAACGCTTCTAAAAATGTAACGTACATCATGGGATTTTATTTCCACATATTAGATATGAGATATGATAACAGATTAATTTATGAAACAACTATGTACATGTATATGTGTGTGTGTGTGTGTATTTATAGGCATGCGTGTATACCCTAATGAGATAAGAATAATCGAAGATTAAATTAAATTAGTTGTATTGCCATATATAACTAAATGTATCTATATATCATTATATATGTGTCTAAAAAATTACCTCAATTGGGAGATTTCACTATTTTTGGATCTATTGTCAATATCTTTTTTTAATTGGGCCTAATTCAACAATCTTGGGTAGGGAGGAATTTATGACTAGTTTTCTATATTTTATAGAATAATATAGATATTTAAAAATACGTAGAAAATATAACGCCCACTAATACTTAGTTAAGTGAGAATAGTTAGTGTTTGCTTAGACCCATGGAGAGGAATTGTTATTTTTTCATGATCTTCCAGTCTGTATTCACCCTCTTGTTCTTGATGAACATGTTCATGAGTAATATATAATTCCATTTCCCATATAAAAAAATATATATATATATATATGTATAGTTAGTAAAACGGTAAAAGCTAGCAGTCATAATTAGTGGGAGATCGAATGATTCGAATCACATATTCGTAAAATTATGAGAGCAGCAATTTTGTAAAAAATATACTCCGTACATAATTAAAAGGAGTATCTCATTTCGATCTACTCCTCCATAACTGTGTAGTCTGTGTTTAAGTGGGTGGGACCACCATTGGTGATATCAAGGGTTGTCTTCGAGTCCAGTTTTTTTGAATTCAAGCCGAGCTCGAACCGAGCTTTAAGAGTTAATATGTTGTTTAAGTTTGAGTTTGACTTATTTATTATCCAGTTGAGCTGAGCCTAGCTGTTATCGAGCTAAGTCTCAAGCCATTGTTGAGCGGTTCAACTCGTGTACACCCCTAATAGCAAGTTTAAGTTGCCAACCAAAATCTACAGACCAAGCTCAATGCTTGCAGTTGGCATATATATATGTATATTACCTAAAACAATTCTTTGACACGTGAATTTAGGACTATGTATATTATAACAGAGTAATGCTAGGTGTACACAACTTTTGTACACACTTTTGCACACAAATACTTTAAATGCATGTACCTTGTGCTGTTTGAATTTCACACTTTTCTGTGCACCACTTCCACAGCACAGGGTACATGCATTTAAAGGATTTGTCTGCAAAAGTTTGTGCAAATTTGTGTACACCTAGCATTACTCATTATAATATGTTAATATTCTTTCAATTTTAAATACTTTATATTATACATATATATTATATTTTTATAATTATCATACAAATATATATAATATTCTTTCAATTTTAAATACTTGCATTATACATATAATATATATTTTTATAATTATCATATATATATATATATAATATTCTTTCAATTTTAAATACTTTGCATTATACATATACTATATTTTTATAATTATCATACATATATGATATATATAGTTAAATAAGTCTTTATCAAACATATTAAAGAGAATTTTTACGAGTATACTATACGAGTCTTAATTGAACTGTTCACGAGCCTTATCGAGCGTAGCCCATGTGTGCTCAAATTTGACTTGTTTATTAAACGAGCTTTGTATTCAAGCTCGAGCTTGGCTCGTTTATTATACGAGTCGAGCCGACCTGAGCCGAGCTGTTATCGAGCTGAACTGCGAGCCCTTGTTGAACGGTTCAGCTCGTGTACACCCCTAGTAGGGGTGTGTTTCGGCCGGAACGGATCGGAAACATCCCTTTCGGAAAAAAAAAATTCCGAAATTTTCGGAAGCCAAAAATGCATTCCGAATTCCGTTCCGAAATTTCGGAAATTTCAAAATTATTTCCGATTTCGAAATTTCGGAATATTCGGAATTTCATCAGATTCGGAATTTTTCGGAATATTCGGAATTCAAGCTTAATGCGATTTCACATGAGACTTGTAGGCCTTTTATAGAAGCACATCACATCCCATTTTTTTGTGTTTTTTCGATGTGGGATGAATACAATTTTCGGAATATTTCGGAATATTTTCGGAAAAGTTTCGGAAAATACAATTTCGGAATATGTTCGGAAATTTTTCGGAATATTTCGGAATATTTCCGGAAAAGTTTCGGAAAATACAATTTCGGAAAATTTTCGGAATTTTCGGAATTCCAAAAACAATTCCGATTCCGATCCGATTTTTTTCGGAATTTTCGGAATTCGGAATTCGGAATGCATATTTAGTTGCCAAAATCGGAATTTTTCGGATCGGAATCGGTCGGAATCGGAATTTTCGTTCCAAATGACACCCCTAACCCCTAGTAATAGCATTTATATAATGGAGTTTAGGTACACTACCTAATTAACAATATGGTAATACTTGGGGCGCACTCAAAGACACAACTTTTGGGACACAACCCAAGAGATGTGTCTATCTCTCTCCTGTGTCACTGTGGGGTCTACTGATATCACAGGAGAGATATAGACACAACTTTTGAATTGTGTTCCAAAAATTATGTCTTTGGATATGTCCCAATCTTTACTCTTTAACGATATTATTATGGAAGGTAATTGATCCACACATTCAAAAGCTATCTATGTGGACTGGACATCACGGGAACTAATCATACGAGTAACAGTACCCTATGCATGTAACTAGGGGTGAACACAAAAACCAAAAAACCGACTGAAACCGACCGACCAAAAAATCGATTGGTCGGTTTATAAAATACATGTACAAGCTAAAATCGACCGAAAAACCGACCGAAACCGCAAAACCGACCGAACCCGAACCTATTGGTCGGTTTTAAAATACACAAAAAACCGACCGAAACCGACCGCGTACACCCCTACATGTAACGAAATGTCCCGAATTAACTTTTGTCTCTTTCGATATGTGAGTCTGTCTTCAGTGTGTATTGGGCTTTTAAATTCAAAAAAAATTGTAGATCAGCGGGACAGCGGGATGGGGCGCGGGTCAGTGGGGTGCCCTGCAGTATTTTTAGGCTTAAAAACCTAGTGCATTTATCCAATACAGACTAGAGACTGACTCTTCTATATGTATGTACACGTTTCTATATGTATTTATATTTATGAAAAGGAATTAAGAGAGATCATGCGTTGCCCATGATTGGGCCAAACATACATTGAACATATGCTTGGTCCATCATGGTAAAAAAAAAAAACAATAATGTTAGGTGTACACATTTTTGTACACACTTTTTGACACTCTGTGCTTTAAATACGTGCACCTTATGCTGTTAAAATTTTTCACACTTTTCTGTGTACCACTTGCAAAGCACAGGGTACACGCATTTAAAGTAATGTGTCAAAAAGTGTGTACAAAAGTGTGTACACCTAGCATTATTGAAAAAAAAAAAAAATCATTGTCCTTGTAATGCATGAGATTGGATCTAATCCAAACTGCAATATAAGACCACGTTTGGAAGCATTGCCATGGATTGGATAATTAATCCATTTTTAACAGACTATTGATTAGACTATCAAAACCACACTCCCACGTATAAATATTAAATAGTGGCCCCAATTCTGGACTATTAATTAACTAGAATGGACTAATTTTAGTCTCACACGGAATAAACGAGCAGATTTTAAATTTCGTTTAGAAAAGATTTAATTTTAAAAAGAACTAGATAAGAAATGAGAACCAGATAAAAATTGAGAATCGAACTGCATATTTACTTGTTTTTTATGATTTTCCAAACAATGATTTTAAAAACTCATCTTATCCATAGAACGTGGCCAGATTTTAGCAAATTCTGTAGTTGGAGAGAGAGATGCATCAAATTGGATGGTCAATTCAATCCTATGTGCACCTTAGAACGTGGATTTTTGGCAAACTCTGTAGTTGGAGAGAGTGATTGCATCAAATTGGATGGTTCAATTCAATCCCATGTGCATGCCCCATGTGTATGGTAGGAGGCATGGGGTCAACCTATAATTAACTTGCTTTAATTTATTTCATTAGAGCACACTCAAATTAAACCAATATAGATTAGTCATACAAACATACTTACATATATATATACACACACACACACACACACATTGGACTCCTTTTTTGCAACCTGGAACCTAATTTCTGATATCTAGCATGCAAGAAGATCTTGCTAATCAGGTGCCCAACGAATTTTATTCTGATGTAATGATCAGGCTTAACACTAACTATCTGTCTACTTTTCCCCAAGTAAACTATACATAGCAGTAAAATACATAGGCCAAAACTTAATTTAATACTTAATGAACATTTTTTTGACCAAAACAAAACAAAAAAAAAATATATATATATATATTTTATGGTGGTTAAAAACAAGTGTAACATTTTCATCAACTGTAGCTTTAAAAAACCATCTCTGTCTTTGAAACTAGTAGTTTCCAAAAGGTAAAATATTTTAGCACCAAAGTACAATTTTTTGTTACCAAAATCACTAGAATACATCATATATCCTAGTATCCTACACAATTACTATGTATCATATAAATTTTCAAAAAACAATGTTTCCCTAGTTGACTTGCGGTTTCTTACTTTTTAAACCCGACCCACATCAATTATTCGATAGTGGTGTCGTGAATAGATTCTTTTTATCAAATTTTGAGGGTCGGTCAAAACTGGTTGGTTCTTGACAGCATCTCACTTTAGAATTTTATTTTATTTTATTTGGTTTTAAAAAAGAAGTTTATGGGCTTATAATAAGACCCGCCAAATTTCTTGTAGCCAAACATGACCTACCAAATCTAGCTTTTCCTTTTCATTATGTAAAAAGATGTAGTTGAGTAAAAAAAAAAAAAAAAGCGCTCTCTCTCTCTCTCTCTCTCTCTCTCTCTCTCTCTCTCTCTCTCTCTCTCTCGCTTGTAGGTCAAGGCATGAAAATGGTGCGTTGAGGGGGGGGGGGGGGGGGGGGGGGGGGGGGGGGGGGGTGGGGGCGCTATACCCAAAAATCTCACTAGTCACTAGTCAATAGGAAAAAGTAAAGCAAAGACAACAGCAGTAAAAAGTAAAAGATTGGGAAAACTTGTTTATTTTTCTTCAAAATTAGAATCACGTCATAGTTCATTAGGTAACAATCAAATACTCCTGATAACCACTCTTTATCCAAATTAAATGGTGGCCTTGGAAAAGTCAATACTTTAATTAGACAATTTTTAAGTGTATCCTTTATTACCTAGAATTCTCACTTAAGTTTGTTTGATATTAATTGTGATACTAAATTTTATACTGTATTAAAAGAACATCATTAATAGAACCGTATAAACACACATACATGCATACATGTATGTGTGGATACATAATTTATTTTCTTCTATATTATAAATATATATCTTATTCATTTTTTTTTATTTTAAAAATCATAGAATCATAGTGTGTTTTTGGCAAAACAGTATCCATTGCATTTTATTGGAAAGCAAAATTGGGGATGAAGTGTTTTGGTCAAATCTTTAAAAAAAGAAGAAATTGTTTGGGTAATGCAAGAAGGTTCGATAATTCAAAAAGAATCAATTCTAAATAGCCTGATATTTGTGTAGCTTAATTTCAAGTTGCATAGGAGTTCGTAATTTGCTTAATAATGCCCTAGTACTGGTCCTTTATCAAACCAACATATTATTGGTTTCCATAATAACTAGATAAAATGAGACTTGGTCTGAACCAAACAAGCCTAGGATTGACACTCTATTCATGAAGTTCTTTCTCTATAGCAAGTTGGGCGCTGGATCGGACCAGGCTCGAATTTGGGCACTAAAACTAGATCGGATGGATGGGCTGAGTCATTCAGGCTTAACTCAGGAGCAGGTTGGATGTTTGGATTCTGACAGTGGATTTATGATAATATATAATTTGGATGCTAATATTTATCCACTGTGAGTTTGAATTTTGATGGTGGCTGCAATTTCATATTTTAAATGGTAACGTGGTCCCATTTGATTGAGAGAGGGAACTTCTTGCTGCGAATTTTATGAATGGGACTCCTCATTAAAAGATCACTACAGGATTCGGCTGCTGCATTACCTTGGAGATAGATTTCGATGGTGGAAGGAGGGGGGGCTCTATGAATCTGTGTGGTAATAAGCTAGCTTTGATGGATGTTGGTTTGACTGTATCCAGAATTGACATATTTGTGTAGTGGAAATTAAATCTCTATTCTACATTGCTATGATAGGAGATGGATTAGAAATAAAAGTAATGTTATGTTTCTCAAAAAAAAAAATTTCAAAAAGTGTTTTTCAATACATGTGATAGTGGAATCATCTTCAATAATGGTAGGACAACTTGATCAACATCAACCAATCAAAATCAACTAGGCTGGTAGAACCATTTTAACATCAACCAATCAAAATCAACTGGATCCACTGCCACATGTGTTGGGAAATACTTTTGGGAAAAAAATTTAAAAAGCATAGCATTATTCTAGAAATAATGTCTGATTATATTGATCAGGCTTGGGTGTATGGGTAGTTAGGTATATATGCAGGGGCAGACTTAGGATTTTTGGTCAAGATCGAGGGGGCCTAAACTATACGGGGTTTCGGGGGCAGTGGCCTTGAGGTGAATTTTTTTAGGTCTACTTATACACAATTATGTATAAAACTGTAAAATTGGTTTAACACCCCTAGTTTGGAGTAAATCATGTAATTTTAGGGTGCTTGTTTCTAAAACCTATAATATAAAAGGGCAGCCCAGTACACGAGGCTCCCGCCATTGCGGGGTCTAGGGAGGGTGAGATGTACGCAGTTTTACCCCTGCAAGCAGAGAGGATATATGTTTCTAGATTTGAACTCGTGACCTTCAGGTCACAACAGAGCAATCTTACCGTTGCGCCAAGGCTCCCTTCTTCTAAAACCTATAATATATTAATATATATAAATCTAGAATTTTCAAGAGTCTAGGGGGCCTGTGTCTAAAACATATAAAATATTGTATGTAAATCTAGAATTTTTAAAAGTCCAGGAGGTCCTGTGGAAATTTTAGGAGGGCCTATTTGTAAAGTATATAAAATATTACATATGATTATGTAATTTTCAAAAATTCAGGAGACCTGTGCCAACCCTGACTTAAACGTAGGTCTGCCGCCACTGTATATACGTTTCTTTGTCCATAGTGGGTACCTTTGATTTTTCCTTGCCTTTCTTTGGGTGTAGTCTGCCTTTGATGACATCTGTTAGATTTTTGCTGCTATTCTCATGTTTTTTGATACAACAATGTTAGATTCACATAAAAATTCACACGAAATTTCACATAAAATAATCCACATCCTTATTTCTAGTGTGTCCCATGTGGAGATCACATGCATGAATCTCATACAAGATTCACCGGAATCAAGAATCATGATTATTTTGTGAGAATTTTTATATAAAATTTTATATGAGTCTAACATTACTCTTTTGGATTGGATCTCTTTGGTGTTTACAAATTGCCATGGGCTTTGCCATGATGAATAAAAACTTCATTTCTTGCTGAGCAAAAAGATTGAGTAATCAAAATACTATAACTTGTTACTTGAATATAATACTGTTTACGATGATCCAAATAGTTATTTTATCAAATAAACTCCAACGGTATACTAGTAGCTTAATGAGTATCCATTTGAATAGTTCTTAAAAATCTCTTTCTTTACATTCCATTTGGTTAGTTACCTACATGATTACTGTATCGAAGTACAATTATACGAGTTTGAGTAATCAAATTGATAGTTATGACATTTCATTACCAATTTAATTAATTGCTCTAACAATTGACCACTGAGGTGGGTGGCCCAGTGGTAAGAGCAGACCGTTCTTGTAGCTAGCTAGTCAGATAGGTCATGGGTTTGAATTGGGGGGACGCAAGGCAAAGGCTTTGTTGTCACCGAATTGTGCTTGTATGATTAAACTCCAGTTTGGCCGTGATTCGTTATATATTTAAGACCCCACTGTAAAGCCTCGGTGAGGCGGGAGGACAGCTTTATCTAAGCAGGCTCTTTGGTTAATGCGCCTTTCACGGGGGTGTCCCGTCAAAGAACCCTGTCCCCACAAGTAGAAAGTTCTCATGATCACGCTTAAGAAGGCAGATCACCTACAATTGTCCCTCTTCACCATTTTTTTTTTCCTTTGCGAAAAAAAATATATATATATATATATGTATATATATATATACACAGATAGTAAATCATGATGTTTGTGTTTAGCTTTTCAAACTTGATAAGCGGCATAATCTGGAATGATGAAAATTTCATTACACGCGTGGAATGCTGATATGATGGGAAGTTGGGAACCGCCTGGTTTGTTTGTTGAGTCACTTGAGTGTTGCTTTAATAAATTTTATTTTTTAAATCAGTGGGAAAGGCTCAAAATTAAGAAATTAAAATTACGTAATGTACTACGTCCAAAAAATGGAGCTCGAATTATACTTCACATAAACTAATTCAAAATTAGGCTTTTTCATTGTTCATATATTCATACTTTTTTTTTTTTATATACGTACACTTAAGAAGCAATAATTTTTATTTATTTATTTTTCAATACTATAAATAAAGACGTCGGGGTCGTACACTCAACCTTTACAATGAAGGAGGTTAAGATCCAGCTCAGCGCCAAATGAGTTATACTCACTATTCTACGAAGAAGTAGTGATTGATTGTTTTGTTTTATTGACATTTATTTAATGAGGTATATCAGCGATTGAATTCGTTAGAGAATAATTCGGCCAAAAATTATTAGGATACATTATGAAAAAATAAAACTTCCATCAAAGAGAAGCAGATAAAACATTTTCATAAAATTTCTCATAGAATCGAGCCAGATCATACATTAGTAACTACATTCAATTTCCAGGAAAAATCCAATTGTTTTGAAGTATCAATTTGAAATGGATTATTTACGGAATTTACATGAATAAGATTGACACGAGAATTTTCTTGTGCGCTCTTGTGCAATACCCAAGTGTAGGTAGACGTGCAAGTAATATCTGGTAAGACCAGGTCGATCCCACAGGGAAGGTGTTGACCTATCGAATTAGACTAACCTCTAAAGAAAACAAAATAAAAAACTAAGGTTGAATGATGGTGCAGAACACGAAGTTCCACAAACTAGGATTACTAATGAAAATAATTAAAATTAACTAAACAATCTAACTAGCCAATTAAAACAGTACTTAAAATTAGGGTGTTTAACTTTAGAAAGAAAGTGTTGGGATTACACGAATCCGCAGTAACCTAGCCATCTACCATGCATTTACCTCGAAGCACAATGGAGCATATTACCTACAGTTTTCCGTATTTCTCTAAAAATAAAGAATCCATGGCCCTTTCATGACCGGGACCATATCATCACAGTTAAATTGAAATACACAAAAGCGGTTTAATTCAATAGTTAAGACTCGCATCCTCAATGGTGTTAGCACTGCAGATGGTTTGCAAAATATATTGAAAGAAAATGCCTTAGGGCCTTAGTTTTAAAACTGTTTTGACAAAATGAGCATTTATTTGGGACAGAATGATAACAAGTCCTAAAACAAAAAGTCCTGGAATACTGCAGGGAACATCTTCAAGAATCCGGGAGTTCGATCGATCGACGCACTTTCGATCGATCGAAGACCTTCATCCCTCAATCGATCGAACTGACTTCGATCGATTGACTGTCTCTGGTTCGATCGATCGAACTAACTTCGATCGATCGAACACAGCGATTATCCTGCTGCATGGCAGAGGCTGGAGATCACTGTTTCATCGTGATCTCCCAACTTGGGACTACTCAGACATCGTCTGGAGTGTCACAGAATTATTTTTAACGTAAGAAAACATTAATACCCTGTTTGATTGCGAGTTATTCATAAGAAATCTAAAAAACTATGATGTTATCAATATTTAGCATGCAACACTATAAACTGAGCGATTAAACTATGCCTATGAATTGCAGAATGTAAATGACAATATATAAATAACCTGAAGTGAATGATACTTGTATTAAACTCAAGAAAATCCAGTCCACAATGTATAGATTCAAGGAAAACCTACAAAAACAAACACAACTCTCTATATCTCTCTCTCTAAAACTGTTAAAACAAAAAGTGGGCGTCCTTATGGACGTGCAAAATACTCCTATATATAAGAAAACCTAAGACACTAGGGTTAAAACCCGTATTCTGCTGCGCACGCAAATGTTACTGGAAATACCCCGTTCGATCGATCGAACTGCTTTCGATCGATCGAACCCTTGATCTTCAAGCGCTTCAACACTCTTCAAGCGATCGAACTCTCGATCGATCGAACCCTCTTAGAGCGATCGAACTTCACATTTTAGCTTTGACTTCTTTTGTTTGCATTCCAGCATTCCATCTATTCTGATGTTCATCTGTTCAGTCCACACAGCAGTAATTTGCACAACCAACAGCTAAAACAATACAACTTATCATAGATTAATCATAGTGTATAGAAATTAGCCTTGCAATGCAAATTGCGGATAACATGGGAAGTTGTGATAAAAATTAATACAATTCTTTCCTTTAGCGCGGTTGTATTTTACAAAAACCCCCGCTTTGCACAACCCCCAACTAGCTTATTGCTAGTCCCTAGCGATAAAGCGAAAATAAAATAAACTAAAAAAACAACCTAAACTAAGATAAAAAAAAAAAAAAATCCTAACTCACTTTCGCAGGAATCGCGGTTGCATTTAGCGAATGCAACAAGCCGTTAAACCCCTAGGTTCCCCCTAGTGGACGAGTGTTGTCTCGTGAGGGTTTGCAGTGAATATACCCACAAAATTCCAATTTTAAGCTCAAAAAGATTTAGAACAACTTGTAGAATTTCCCCTTCCATTAAGCTATTAATTCAACTCTACAATAATATAATATCCTCTATCAACCCATGAAAGAGATCCACATGCTCTCCCATATCACCAAGTAAAATATACAAATGTATTACCATCATGCACCCGTGTGTGTGTGAAATTAACAACCATGCGTCCAACCCTTATTAAGAGTTATCCAGAATATTATACTTTGGAAAACTTGCAGTTTTAGCTCAATTCTCACATTGGTCACACTAAAAAAGAACGTCTCTCAGAAACTTGCTTTACAATGATCGCACATCGTATGAAAGCTTTTATAAGGATGATATTCTAAGTGCTAATGCTTTCATACTGGACTCTATGAAAAACGAACATTTAAGAGTGTATAGTCTCATGAATGGAATACTACTTACTAGAGGAGCGAAATACCGTGGAGAACTCAACTCACACTTCCATGTTCAAATCAATTATTGAGAATCTTCAAGACTTTGACTTGCGGCTTTTATTTAGTAGGTGGGGGTGTTGTAGAGAAGAGTGTGCTTTTTAGTATGTGATGGAATTTCTTCTCTTTTTATTATTTATACTTTTCTCCACCCAATCTCCCATTCATTTCATATACTTTTTTTTTTTTTTTTTTAAACCTCTTCATTCATCATCAATTTTATTTTATTTATTTTTTTTTTTTTAACCTGGAACATCCCCACAACAACTTCCTTCCATTTCACATACTTTGATGACTCATTCTCAATAAATTTATCAAACGGTTCAATGAGGTCAAGGTATAGATCAAAGATTTGGATTCTTGTGATTTTATTGGAAATATTTAATTGAGGTGGGATCAGGGGTGAAACGATTCAATGAATGAGGGTGAGCTATATTAGGTAAAGGAATGGGTAAACGATGGCTTGAATCATTTTCTCAACTTTCAATTTTTAGCACTTAAGTGTTCATCGAGTTTAATTGGTAAATCCTGAACGTTCTTCTCTAACAAGCAGTCAAAACTTTAAAGAAAACTGAGACTTAACAACGAATTTACCAAGTATATGCAAGAAAAAAAACATTCGACAATGTATGAGAATCCCCTCAGAAATGATGATTGGCTCAATAGCTCACAAAGGGTTATTAGCTTCCACTACTTGTTCTTTTTCGCACAATATTCATTTTAACTCCATTTTCAGATTTTCTACATGGCTGCCAATTAGTGCACAAAAGTGTTGGGTACATAATAGCTTTACAGATGCAATTCATTTCAATGATACAGAAAAACCGCGTGGATTTAATCCATGAAGAGATAAGAATACTACAAATGTATCATTGTCTAATTAACAAGCAGGAGAGGTTATTCAGAGTTATTCTATCAATACTATTCAATAAAAAATTTTCAAATTTTAACAGACTGTGTTCTCATTAAATTTAAAACATATCTAAGTGCAAAACCTGATTATTACGGGTGTATACCTATCTATTGTCTCCTACCCCCAACTGAAAACAACAAAGTCCTCAGAAGTTGATTTTCAATAAATAGAAGAGATGGGTATCACCTGTATAGAGCAAATGATGATCGCAAGCAAAGCAACCTAGCATAGAAAAGTAGAACACAATCTCCAAAACAGACAGGATCAAAAGATAACAATAATACAATAAAACCATGATCCAATCAATCGAAACCACTGGAATATGAACATAATAAAATAAAATACAAGCAGTGATAAATACTGTCCATACAATACCAACTAACCAAATAATACACCCAAAAACCACCAACATATACAACCAACCAAAAATACATAAATACCACCTCCCCGACTAAAACTAATCGACCCCAGATGGCGTATCATCGGCTATATCAGAAGGGATGTCGATAGGAGCAGGCGGCAATACAGTAGTAGTAGGAGTAGTAGATGGCTCGGAAGCAGTGGTCGAAACCGGATCAGTAGCCTCAGCAGCTGGGGCAGCAGATGATGGATCAGTAAGTGGTGGATCTGTAGGAGTAGCAACATGTGACGGATCAGCAGCAGGCGGAGCAGATGGGGTGGCTGTGGGATGGTGAGCAGAGTGAACAGCCTGATCAACCCCTATCTGAATCAAAATGGACTCCAGTAGAGTCTGGAGATGGTCTATCCTGCCCTCGAGTCTAATCCTGGCCTCTCTCTCCTCCAATAATAGCTCGTGAACTGTCGGGAGAGGCACAGAAGAAGAAGACTCTCCCTGGGCACGAGACTGCGACCGCTGTCGCAGCTCAAACTGCTGAACCGCAACAACCGGATCATCCTCATCATCCGAATCAAGCTCCTCCACCTCGGTGGGTGTCCCTGAAGCTCCGGCCTCCGTGTCTGTACCACCACGCCTCTTCTTCCTCCCCCTCACCCTCGCTGTCCCTTTCCCCTTGCGCTTCCTCTTCTGGGCGTCGGAGCGGCGAGCAGCCGCCTCGCTAAATCGGCGGGGAGAAGGGCGGATATCATCTCCAGCGAGCTCGAGGAATCCGGCGTCCGCCATGACCCTCTGAATAGCCCAAGCACCCTTCAGGTGCTTCCTGGACGAGATATAACGGGTGGGGTGGACCATAAAATCAATATATAGGCGTGGTATACAAACAGGCTGTCCCGTCCCCACAGCATATAAGACTCGCGCATACCAAGCCGCGATCTTCTCTCTATAGGACGTCACTAGGAGGCAATTGCTGAGGACCAAATGAAGCATGTGGTAGTCATCGGTGAGAAAGTGGTCCTCGATCAAAGCATCGCCATCCCAAGACGGAACGGCGCCTCCAGTGAGCTCCCTGATAATAGCGGATGGTGGGGTCACAGGTGCATCAGGCCGGTGGGGGCAAACATAATCAGGTACCTCTGGTACCCCCAACGCGGCGGAAACGGTCGCGGGACTGATGATGAATGAGCGACTCCGAAAGAAGGCATGGTAGGTGAATGGTGTAAACGGGTCGCTGATCATAGTCGCACACGCACCTCTAATCCAGGATAGGTTGACCCTCTTGGCCAACGACAGGAGATCGAACCAGTGAGGCATAGCGCGGATCCGTGTGAGGAACCATGGGCTCTCAGTCCAGATATGCTCAATAGGGCGCTCAATCATAACCATCCGTGTCTGAAAATACCGCTCGAACCAAACCCTATCCTCGTTATTCCGGAACCCGTGTGCGGGTACCGGATCTGGTATAGTACGGTCGAGGGGCTTGGACTTATGATAGCCCGTCACTGGATTCATCTGTCAGTCCTGAAAATAAGACCACACAAGATACAGATAAGAACAGGAAGAAAAAGAAACAAAACAAACACTGCTGGAGTTCGATCGATTGACACGAGAATTTTCTTGTGCGCTCTTGTGCAATACCCAAGTGTAGGTAGACGTGCAAGTAATATCTGGTAAGACCAGGTCGATCCCACAGGGAAGGTGTTGACCTATCGAATTAGACTAACCTCTAAAGAAAACAAAATAAAATAACTAAGGTTGAATGATGGTGCAGAACACGAAGTTCCACAAACTAGGATTACTAATGAAAATAATTAAAATTAACTAAACAATCTAACTAGCCAATTAAAACAGTACTTAAAATTAGGGTGTTTAACTTTAGAAAGAAAGTGTTGGGATTACACGAATCCGCAGTAACCTAGCCATCTACCATGCATTTACCTCGAAGCACAATGGAGCATATTACCTACAGTTTTCCGTATTTCTCTAAAAATAAAGAATCCATGGCCCTTTCATGACCGGGACCATATCATCACAGTTAAATTGAAATACACAAAAGCGGTTTAATTCAATAGTTAAGACTCGCATCCTCAATGGTGTTAGCACTGAAGATGGTTTGCAAAATATATTGAAAGAAAATGCCTTAGGGCCTTAGTTTTAAAACTGTTTTGACAAAATGAGCATTTATTTGGGACAGAATGATAACAAGTCCTAAAACAAAAAGTCCTGGAATACTGCAGGGAACATCCTCAAGAATCCGGGAGTTCGATCGATCGACGCGCTTTCGATCGATCGAAGACCTTCATCCCTCAATCGATCGAACTGACTTCGATCGATTGACTGTCTCTGGTTCGATCGATCGAACACAGCGATTATCCTGCTGCATGGCAGAGGCTGGAGATCACTGTTTCATCGTGATCTCCCAACTTGGGACTACTCAGACATCGTCTGGAGTGTCACAGAATTATTTTTAACGTAAGAAAACATTAATACCCTGTTTGATTGCGAGTTATTCATAAGAAATCTAAAAAACTATGATGTTATCAATATTTAGCATGCAACACTATAAACTGAGCGATTAAACTATGCCTATGAATTGCAGAATGTAAATGACAATATATAAATAACCTGAAGTGAATGATACTTGTATTAAACTCAAGAAAATCCAGTCCACAATGTATAGATTCAAGGAAAACCTACAAAAACAAACACAACTCTCTATATCTCTCTCTCTAAAACTGTTAAAACAAAAAGTGGGCGTCCTTATGGACGTGCAAAATACTCCTATATATAAGAAAACCTAAGACACTAGGGTTAAAACCCGTATTCTGCTGCGCACGCAAATGTTACTGGAAATACCCCGTTCGATCGATCGAACTGCTTTCGATCGATCGAACCCTTGATCTTCAAGCGCTTCAACACTCTTCAAGCGATCGAACTCTCGATCGATCGAACCCTCTTAGAGCGATCGAACTTCACATTTTAGCTTTGACTTCTTTTGTTTGCATTCCAGCATTCCATCTATTCTGATGTTCATCTGTTCAGTCCACACAGCAGTAATCTGCACAACCAACAGCTAAAACAATACAACTTATCATAGATTAATCATAGTGTATAGAAATTAGCCTTGCAATGCAAATTGCGGATAACATGGGAAGTTGTGATAAAAATTAATACAATTCTTTCCTTTAGCGCGGTTGTATTTTACAAAAACCCCCGCTTTGCAAAGATCAAATCTTATTCCATGGTACTTACATTAGGTTTCACTTTCTTAGTCTTATGTAAATGCCCAAAAAATTATTCAGAGTGAGCCAGTGACCATCATATCACGTCATCGTATTGATGTGTTGTGACACAGATCAATCTACATTAATCTCCAAAATAGGTTTCTTGTCAAAAACAAACACAATATTGAATTTTTTTTTTTTTTTATATATCAGAAATAGAAAATGAGACTAGAAAAAAGGATCCTATACTCGAAACCATGCCTCCTATATTAAAAAAAATGGAAAGTTCTATGGTATATTAATTCTAGTAATTTTGGATATATTATACCTCTTAGTGATTTTCGTACTAAATAATTGTCACTTGGCGGGACTTATTTGAGAAATGAAAGGTGTAGTACTTTTTTTTTGGGCCAGAATCTACTTAGTACTAGGTTACAATAATTTTAACCACTTTATTGCCATGTTGTAACTTGAAACTTATGATACATTACTCACCAGCTATATCATAGCATATCACTTAGGCGTGAAAGATAAAACCAAAAACCGACCAACTGAATTGAACAGATCGGTTCAGTCAATTCTCTTAAAATGCTCACAGTGCAAAATCGAAATTGAACAAAAAAATAACCTTAAAATAGAAAAATCGAACTGAACCGATCGGTTTCGGTCTGTTGAAACCCCCCAAAACCGAACCGATTTCACCCTTAATATCACTAAAGAAAGCAAACCAATGTTTTCATACACTAGGACGTAAGATGTCCCAAGTTTCAAGAAGTTATTTAGACTAACACCCACACCATTCCATCATCCACATCCCTATGTGCTATAATCAGTACTCCCTATTACTACCCCTTCTCTGTGATTTTAAAAGAACTCTATGCTTCTCAAATTGGAATTCTAAATTTGTTTTTTAAGTGTTTAAACAACTTTATATATCATACATCGTGGCAGTAATTAGTAGTCTCATATACCAATATATGTGTACAACTGACAAAACATTTGAAGACCAAATTTGAGATTCAAAATTTATGATTGAAACATATCATTACTCCTTGTTTTAAAATAAACATTATAATATTTTTTTGATTTCAATAAAAAACCAAAAAAGAAAAAGAAAAAGAAAAAGAAAAAGAAGAAGGTATTATTCATTCAATACATGTATTCATATAATTGAAATGTCGCATGCTATGTGTATGATGCTATGGTGTGACAGCTCCACTGAATTATTTTTCCCAAGTTTCTCTTAATGCATATCCATATCAGAATAATTTCCGCAGAATATTAATTTCCATCGAACCTTTATTTTATCCAGAATATTATAGAGATTTTTACTTGAAAATCCCTAGTCATCAATCATCAGTGGTAAAAGCCCCTCCACGTTTCTTTCTTGGTCAAAAGTCCTTCATTTAGGTTTTTAGGATTTTTCTAGATTAATTTACCCATTACTTGATTTAATAACATAAGTAACATATCTTTTATACCACTCTATCTAAATAGTAATTGAAATTTGAATTTATTATCCAATTAAATGACCCTTATATACACACACACACACACACACACACATATATATATATATATGATCACATTCACTTTCTTCATTCCTGATATATACATTTGACCACTTTTACTCTTTTATTTATATATATATTATACACACGCATATATATATATATGTATATATATATAGAGAGAGAGAGAGAGTGTGTGTGTGTGTATGTCACACCCATCCCGAAAAAATATATTCTTTTACATGCATAATTGAAATTTTGAGAATTATTAATATTGATTAATAATTGTGAATGTGGTTGACTGTTCATCAACAGAAGGTGTCAAGTGAGGACACAGAAAGTTGGGAATTCATGAGGCTTTGAAATGATTTAAATAACATTTATGTGATTAAATGTTATGTGATTTATCTGATATTTTATGAATGGTAATTCTACCTGTGTAATGCAATTTCTGATAGTTGGATCTTGTTTAAGATCACTTTGGAATGTTATAGTTTTAACATAAGTGATACACTGCTTAAAAGGTATGTTATATAGAAATTTCACGAAATTACTTTTCGGAACGTAATTACGGACCCAATCAGATCTTAGACGAAAACTTTTATAATTTATAATTTTCACTCGTGAATCAATAACTTAGACGTTTCGAAAGATAATTGAAAGTTTTGAGAACTCGTGGGGAGTTAAACACAATTTTGCGAAGTTGTGCCTATATATAGTTGAGATGAGATATTTTTCATAAAATATCTTCAAAACAAATATCTTAGGAGAGAGGAGATAAAGGATATTTTATTTCTCCGAACATCACGACGCTAATCGACGACTATTCGTTCGTCAGTTTTTCTCCAGATTTCATATTCGGATTCCTCGAAGTAAGAGCTTCATTTTAATACCTCTTAGTATTACACCTGTGTACGGGTTTATCGTAATCCATTTCATTTGTCATGCATGATAATGTGATATGATGTGTATTGTGGCACATGTGTGAATGAGTTGTAACTCACGAGTCGATTTGGGTGTCTGTGTAACAGAACCCTCTGAGACATTGTAGAATGAATGTTTTGATGTTGTGAAGTCTCTCCAAGATTGAGACAGTTATTGTGGAATACCTTAAATGTTTATCTGACAATTAATGTTTACATGTGTATTTTACTATCTGTATTATTTTGTGATTTAGAATTTATTTATGACGTTAATTTTAGTATCCTTGTGAGGACGAATTAATATGCTACATAATTGGTAGGCTAACGAGTGATTTCGTAAAATCATTTGGGACCGCGTTTTAGTAACCAAATGGAACTTAGACAAAAACTTTTATGAATTATAGATTCTCACTCGTGAAGTGATAACTTAGACGTTTAAGACGTTTTGAGAGATAATCGGTAGATTAGAGAAACTTGCGGGGAGTTAAACACAAATACAAAAAGTGTTGCCTATATATGGAAAGAGATGACTTAGATATTTTTTTAAAGTCGTTTTCTAAACCTAAATCCAAAAAGGGGTGTAGACAACCCCATATTGACCTGCCAAAAAAAGAAATAACTATTGCAGGGGGGCCCACTAGGCACGCAAATTGAGGAAAGAGCTCCAAAATTCAAAAAGGGACTCCAAAGGTCAAATCAAAGTCAATACGAAGATGACAGCTCATCCACCGGAGTTCTAGAATTCGGGATCGTCCGATTACGATAATCGACGACGTTTTTAACCTGAATCGAAGTTCGGCACAAAATTCAAGACCAGAATCAAGTCCGGGATAACCGAAGGTCGAATTCGTTTACATCGAGGAAAAATGGGCATCAGTGTGTCAAATCATCAAAATCTGATAACTGACGGAGTATCGGGCTCCGATTGAAGTTTCGGCGCACCGAAATCAGGGAAAAAGGACACGATCGTCAATCCAAAAACATTGAAAGTCCGATTGGGCATATATGGATAGAAATATGGAGAAAAACAAGAATTCTGCAAGTCGAATCAGTCTAATCAGATAAGAAATTACGGCCAACCGAAGTTTCACAGCTCAACCGGAAAGACAAGGGCAAAACGGTCATTTTTTAAAGTCAGAGATTCTCAATCGAACCATACCGATTCAAAGAGAACTTCAATATGATTCCAGATCATCTTGAATCAGGGGAATCCGACGGCTGGGTTAGAAGATATCGACAATCGAAGTTTAGACGATCCAGATCAAATGTCGATAGTGTGAAGAAAACGGGTTCGTTTCTGAGTTTCAAACGAGTTCCGATCCAACCATACTGATCGGAAGAAGACATTAAACCAAGCCCGGATATTTTCGAATAATCCGAATCGGATACTCAGATTAAAGAATATCAAAGATCGAAGTCCAGGATCGTTCAACGGCCCTGATCAATAAAGAAACTACATGGGATTAAAACCCATGTAGGGTTTCAAAAGAAACTTTCTATAAATAGAAAGCCTTCCTCCGTACGCAGCAAAAAAAAAACCCTCAACCCTTTTTGAAGGCCATGTTTGGCTCAACCAAATAAACCCCAAAACCCTTCGGCTTTGTTTGGTTATCCACCAAACACATCAATACAACCACCACCACACCACCACTGTCTCCACTACCAGAAACCCATAATCACCACCTCATTACCTAGTCCTCCTAAAAAAACCAGCTTCCAAAACCTCCCAGAAAAGCTATTTGAACCAAACAGAGCCTTAAGCCCCAATAGATTCTGAAACCCAACCAAACAGGGCCTTAACTACTTTTCCCTCTCTCACCGCCCATACCATGGCCTTCCTCTCATCAAACCGAAGCCAACACAGTTGGCTGGACCACCAAAATAGGATCACAGAGGGCCCACATGCCTTTAGAAGCCCCCACGCGCCACTGCTGCACAGAATCTGCTCCGGCAGACTTTCCGGCAACAACCGCCGGACACCACCACCACTGGCCCACTCGTCTACTCCAGACGATCAAAACCTCGGCGGCCTGACCTCCAAAGGTTACCCGAAATGGCCGCACGCACTACACGCGCCACCAGGGCTCCGTTTCGCCTCCCCACGCGCAGGTAACAGGCAGCGCTGAGTCAGCGCTGACTTAGCAGTTGACCAACCAATCATAAGCTGCCACGTGGCAACGGCTGTTGAGTCAGCAGTCCAGTCAACATGCCATGTGTTTGTCATGTCATTGCTGAGTCAGCATTAACCACATAATCAACACCTGACATGTGTCATTGACCGCCACGTCATCTTGCCACGTGTCATGCCCTGTCACTGCCACATCAATACAAAGTCAACTTTGACTGACAAATTATAGCTCGCCACGTGGCCATCGACTATACAATCATCTGTACAGTCAGCACATACAGTCAGCACAGAATGAGAACCAGTCAGCTTTGACCAGCCAACCATAACGCACCACGTGGCGTTGACTACCACGTGTCTTGCTGACGTGGCATTTGGTCACACTTCTAGTTTTTCCTAATTTTCTTCACTCCGGGTTCGGATTTCAACGAACGAACACTTGTTTTTAGCTAATTTGGCCGTTCCGGAAGCATCAATAACCTCAGATTTGGCCAAATCCAACTTTTAGGACCTGTTTGGCATTCTATAAGTCCATTTCAGGCTCTCCCGGCCAATTCTAACCCCCCACGGGTACCGCGCAACTCAGTCCGGACCCATTCCGGCCCGCCTTATAGGCATTTTAACTGTTCTGGCCCTTCTGGACCCGACTGTGACGTCCGTTCAAGTCAATTTTGTGTCGAAATATGACTTCGGGCCCTCTCGGCTTATTTCTGCTACGTTTCTCGATGACGATTCTTTCAAACCTCTGAATTCTTTCTCAACAAAACATCGACTGGGCTTTAAATTGCCCCCCCCCCCCCCCCCCCCCCCCCCCCCCTTCTGCACAAGTAACTCTCTCAAACTCTTACACTTAGTGGTCTAGGGCTCCCTATAAATCCACTGGTCGGATATTCCGCCTTTTTCTTTTCTTTTATTTTACTTATATGCTTTAGTGGTCTGGGGCTCCCTATAAATCCACTGGTCGGATATTCCGCCTTTTTTTCTTTTCTTTTATTTTACTTATATGCTTTAGTGGTGTGGTCTCCCTATAAATCCACTGGTCGGATATTCTGCCTTCTTTTTTTCCAGTCGGAAGGAGGCCTCGAACTCCACCCGATTGGACTTTATATCCTGCGTTAGCCGGAAGGAGATCTAACAACCCACCCGGCTGAACTTTATAAAACTGGTATATCCTACGCCAGTCGGAAGGAGACCTTCGAACTCTATCCGATTGGACTTGATATCCTGCGCCAACCAGAAGGAGATCTAATGACCCACCCGACTGCACTTTATCTCCTGTTATAGACATTCATTGATAAATCAGGAAACACAAAAAAAATGATGATGATACTTTTCTGCATTTGCATTGGGCACCGACCCATACTTCCGGTAAAACCTTTTCAAAACCACCGGGCACCGACCCTTACTTCCGGCACTTTCTCAAATCCTTGGGCACCGACCCATACTTCCGGCAAACCTTTTTCATTACTTGGGCACCAACCCATACTTCTGGTACATGTTTTTCAAAACTCACTGGGCACCGACCCATACTTCCGGTACACCTTTTTCATTATTTGGGCACCGACCCGTACTTCCGGTAGAACTTTTCTAAACCACTGGGCACCAACCCTTACTTCCGGCACCATCTCAAAACTGGGCACCGACCCTTACTTCCGGCACATAAAATGAAAAGACAAAAAAAATCACAAAAATAAAAAAAGGCAAAAAAAAAAAAACTCATCGCACGGTCGATCTACTCCGACTTTTACTCAAAATACTTTCTCATAACTCATTACTCTCTCAAAGTTTAAAAGTCTAGGGCTACACCGTACAGGTTAAAGATCCTAGCTACATCAACTTTACTCAAAACATTATTTTACACACTCAGAGTCTAGATCGACCAAATACTCACACACATGCATAGAGTAAGAACTACGTACGGCTTGATTCTCGTATCGAGATACGTATGCAACCTTGACTAGGGTACGGCCATAAACATTTTTCTTTCGCCTATCTCGTGTCGAGATACGCGTGCTTAAAATATTTTATTTTACGAATCTCATATCGAGATACGCATATAACCTTTATTAGGGTACGATCGTAATATTGCCCACTTTTCCTATTTCTTTCAAAGAAAACTTGTTTTCTTATAAAATAATATCCCTCCATTTTCTATTAAATTAGTAAAAACAGGCAACCATGTGTCACGGATGCTCGAGGGTGCCTAACACCTTTCCTCGACATAATCGAGTCCCCGAACCTATTTCAAAGACTTCTGGTTTTTGCATGGCTACTTAGAGTCATACTTTTAAAGGGCCTTACTTTTTCAAAATATTTTAAATAAAGTCGAAGACGATTGCGTCAATCATCTTTGTAAGGGATCCTAACTCCCAAATAAATGTTAGGTGGCGACTCTAAAACTTTTACTTGGCCCTACTCTCACTTTCATGTACTTTTCCACATTTTTCACACTCTTTCGCACGTCTATCGATGAAAATGGTCACGATCTTTGAAGGGACCGCCCTCCAATTTTGGGGCGGGCGCGACAAGGGGGAAAGAGAGATTTTAGTTCTTTGAGCTTCACAGCGACAATCGACGGACTTCTACCCGTTTATTTTCTTCTAAATTTCATATTCGGATTCCTCAAGGTAAGGCCGTTGTTTTGATATCCCTTAGAGCTTGTTTGGATAAGTTTTTCAAAAACCCATTTTCTGGAATTTTCATAAAAAGATGATCGAACTTTTGATCCATAGGAATCGTACTAGACAGACTTCTACACGTTCCTTGTGCTCGAGTTTCCTTAGAACAAGATTTAAAAGCATTAATCGGAGGTGAGTGATTCAACTATGTGTTTTGGAATGATTTCTTGACACATATTCATGTTTTGTATGAAGAGCATGTTTCAATTCATAGTTTAATATTGTTTAGTTCATATTGGGCGATTGTATTGATAAGTAGGCCCAATTGTACAGTGAAATATTTGACTTATGTCAAAAACACGGTGAAATGTGTTTGAGCATGTTTAGTTGCTATTTGGGTCAAAGAAGTGCGTGTACCAAGCCATTGTTGTGGAGCCGTTCTAGGCATGAGGTTGCACGTATAAAAGAAAAGAAATGTGGGTCTTACCTAGTCGTGTGAACTTATTGGCGAGGAGTTGCGGACTAGGAGTATGAACCGTACACGTAAGACTCCGTAGACTAGTATGAAATGTAGAGATGTGAATATGAGCATGTTATCATTTATGCATCGTTGATTTATTCACTAAGCGTTAGCTTAAACGAATCGATATATGTGTGGTTATTTAATTAAATAACCATTGTAGGTGTTAATATCGGCGAGAAATCGGGGAAGTGTTCACGGGATGTCGGTCGGGGTGTTAATCGAATGTTGTTTTGTTTGTTTTGCAAGGAACTTGTAATAGAATTGGGGAATAATCATGTTCTAGTTTCCATTTCAAATGTCAAGCATCACAGTTCGACCGGTCGAAATACCCCTGCATGTTTTCTTTTTCTATCCCTTCTGGAAATTATTTAAATGTTTTGATTGGTTCTCAGGGTACCTTTAGGACCCCTTTCAACAAAAATTCATCCGTTTCAAAATAAAATTATGTTTTCAAATTTATACTGATTTTACAACTCGGAGGTTATTGTTTTCAAAAGAGTTGAATACTCAATGTTGTTTTTAAGTTTCTTTTCTACTGCTAGGGTTGTTTAATGAATTGGATGAGCCTTGGTGGCGTGCCACGTGACCTGGATTCATATGTATGGATCCGGGGCGTGATACTTAGGCCACGTTTGGCAAAGTTTTATGAAAATCTTAATTTTATGTTTTCTTGGTAAATGTGTCAAACCTTGTAGGTTTTGCGTATAATCAGAGATCCGGCGTAGTTTTAGTATTCTAGTACTTTCCTCAAAGTTACAAGACTATAGCTCAAGATATGAATTCTCAACTTATGGTATATAAGGAATTTTGGATATTCTTTGGATATTATGTATGAAATGGCGATCCGGGCAAAACTCATGTGTTAATTTAGGCCCGTTAATTTCAACGAGTACGTATGAAAAGCATGTTTGTATGTGTAACGCCCGTACCCAGAAAAGGGTTAATTATTATGTTAATATGCATTATTTTACATAATTAGTGTATAAAATGGGTTAAGAGGAGGCTTTGGACTCGCCCCTATGAAAAGTGTTCAGAGAAGGACACCATTTGAAAAAGTCCCCAATGAGGTGGGACAGGTTATGAAATGGGACCCAGTGAAGGGCCCAGATAAAATAAATTTATATTTTATATGTTAAATGCATTTATATGATTATATGAACACTTGTTTAAAGATGCTTTCAATATTATGATGTTATATACTAACATTTGGTATTAGGTTGGATAACCAAATAAGGGAATAACTGAAAAGGATTTATAATTAGTAGGTGCGATAGCAACTTTACAAAATATTTGGGACTATGTTGGGACCCATACCGGATTTAGACAAATACCCATTTAGATAATTGGGTAGTTAATGGAATGTTTGAGGGATCTCATAATAAAGAACTTAAGAATTCTGGGGTGTAAATGAGAAGTTGGAAAAAAATGTGGGATTGACACCACACAATATGCATTGCATGTGTGTCAAGGGGTTGGCATCCTAAAAAATTTACGAAAGTTAAAACAAAAGAGAGGGAGAGCTCGGAGAAACCATCACCGACGCCGTCTTTACGCCATTTCGTCGCCGCCGTTCATCTAATTCGCGAACCGAAGCCATTTTCGAACTCGTGGAGGTGAGACGATCATTTCTACACCTTTAATTTACATTTTAATCGTCGTAATTGGGGTGGCTCACGCTAATCGGCGATATGCGGTTGTCGAATTCTTCTAGGATTTACTTGGGAGTGGGATTTAAACAAGATTTGTGAAGGAATTATGCATTTTCTATCTTAATTTGGGTATAACCTGAGTAAAGTGAATTTTCTAGCCCAAGAATGATTGTGGTTTAAGGTGTTCAATATTTCTTTTTATATATTGGGTTGTTAAAATCATGCTTAGAAATTATGGAAATGCTAGATTTGTGATTTGCATGTCAATATGTAGAATTGCCATGTTTATGTGCCTATGTGTTTATGTGGTATTCAATGAGCACCGGGGAAATGATTCATTGTTGGGAGTAATAAGGGTGGTGAAGAGGAAGAATCTGATAAACATGGGAAGCCCAAAGAATAAAAGTGACCACGGGACCAAGGGAGGTCTTCGGGTCTGAATGAATCATTGAACTGGTGACTCGGCGACTACGAATATGAGATATGTGGTTATTTGTAGCATTGCACATGTTAAACATTCAATCATGTTTATGCTCACTAAGCATAATGCTTAAGAAAACCATTTTCTGTTTCTGTTGTGGTAAATAACAACCATCGCAGGTTCGGAGCATGACATGGAAAGGAGGTGATATGAGCTTGGGACATGGGGTGAGGCTCGGGACTTGCTAGTTGTGTTTATAAACTTATTTAGGCATGGAAGTTGTGTTTATAGAACTTCTGGAACTCATATTGTAATATATGCGTAGTTGGTAGTATTGTAGTTAAATTTGGCGAACTTGGTATAATTTGTATGTTATTGGTCTGTTAGTGTGCGTGTGTACTGAGTCGAACTATCTCGGCGATTCTGGATATGCATTTTGACCATTTGGGGGTGATATTCGTTTTGTAACCAAATGTTTTAAACGGTTTGTAATCATTTTCCGGAAAGGTTATATGAATGGTTGTTCTTGAAGTTAATTAGGAGTGATTATATGTTTGGCTCATTTGAAGTTGTATACATTTGTTTTGAATGAGGGAGAGAACTTGTATAGATAATTGTTATGTTTCCCAAAGTTTTGCAAAGTTTGGAGGAGTGTTGGTTTGACTTTGAGTCCATTTCTAATAAGTTCATGTAAAAGAGTTTAGTTTAAAAGGAACTTGTTTTGATTTAATTGAGGTTATGTTCATGTTTTTTAAATGTTTGGAAGAGCTTGAATTTGTGTTTGAAAATGTTTAAATGTGTTTGTAAATAGTTTTGGAATGGTTTCTTAAAGTTCCATGAGGTTTGGTTTGATTTTGGTAAAGTTTCAAACTTGCAGCACAGGGGAATTCTGCTAAAATTGAGTTCTGCAGAATCCGGATCGATCCGGGTCTTGTGCGGATCGATCCGAAGCACCTAGAGGAATAAAAAGTTCATTTTGCTAAAACCGGGATCGGTCCAGTTTTGGGGCGGATCGATCCGCATGTCTGGTTTCAGTCAGACGGTTTTTACGGAAACGGACATAACTCTTTCTAGAAAATTCAAATTTACGCTCCTTTTTTTGCGTTGGAACTAGGACTCAAAGACCTATCTTTTGGTATAAAATTTACTATACTTTATTAATGACCATTTTTCCCTTGAGGCTGTTTTGTCACAACAAAGTTATTTTATGTTATTTAACACGTGTTTCTTAGTTATTCGCATGTTTCTTTGCTAGTTAGTATAATTGAGCACTTGTAGTCTTGTTACACGTATCCTAATCCACCGGGGGTGGGTTGGGGCATGATAGTATGACTATGTGAGCATGCTAAGTGAATATGTGGGTCAAAGGGGAGTTTAGTACAATTTTATGCGGGGGTAAGCCTATTGTTGTTTGAGAGTTATAGTAGGGACGACTACTTGCTTAGTTTGGGAACAAGCCCAGCCAGAGCAGTGGGATGCAATGGTTAATAGACTTTAGACTTTCCATTGGCATCACGGTTGATAGACTTTGGACTTGTCGATGTACCGGATGAATGCGTATCTCCCTCCCTAGAGACTAATTGACGTGTTTTAGATGTTTAAAGCATGAATTGCCATATATGTATATGTTTAGAATTGTACACTTGGCATATAGCTAAGTAGTGGGGACTTCCTCCATTGCAGGTGAAAAAAAGAAAGGAAAGAAGAAGCGAGCAGAGTGAGGCCGATAGGACGACGGAATTATCCTTGTATATATTTTTGTTTTGCTCCATTCCAAGAATGAATATGAGTTTTGAGAATTAGAAGTATGTTTAACTTGAATCTTGGAATGGATTCGTAGTATTATAATATGTCACTAGAATCTTTTGTAATTATGTTTTGGAATGTTGTAATATAGTTAAGACCACCTTGGAAATGAGTTGGATAACCTTAGTAACAGAATTTCTACAGAATGTGCAGGAATTGACAAAATCGTCTACTGGCCTAGAGTCCAGTCGATTGGACACATTTTTTTAAAAACAAAATATCTCCTTCTATTTCCAGAAACTAGTCGACTGGGGTTGAAAAATAGTCGATTGGATTGTGTTCCAAAACAAGACTTTCTGCTCGATTTCATCTAGTTGACCGGATGGGTATTAGTTGACTGGAAGTTTGACATCATAGTCGACTGGGTCCCCGACACAATCGACTGGATTGGGCTGCTAAGTGGTAATGCTCTCTGTGACCTCCAAAGCAATCGATTAGGTGCCCGATGCAATTGACTGGATTGCTACCTTCCAAATGAATTGTTTCTTTATGTGGTTTCAATGGAAAAAATGTTTTATAACTTTGATTTTATGGATTCTATTTAAGTTTATTCCGCTGCTATGACCTTTAATGGAATTGGATGAGCCATGGTGATGTGCCACGTGTCCTATTTTCGTGCATAGCGGGATGGGTCGTGACACACACACACACACACACACACACACACACACACACACACACACACACAGAGAGAGAGAGAGAGAGAGAGAGAGAGAGAGAGAGAGAGAGAGAGAGTTTGTAATGCTCTACCACCATTGGCGCCGCCTCAAGTCACCTTCGAGCACCATCCCTAATCGTGACCACCATTGTTGCCGCTAGTTTGGTTTTTATACTTTGCCTTAATGACCAACCACCATTGTTGCCTTCTCAAGCCACCATCCCTGACAGTGACCACTATTGTCACGGCTAGTTTGGTTTGTATGATTTGTAAGTTAATAGTTTTCTAATTCTCTCAAAACTTTGTTTAAGAAAGATCAAAATGTGTTTTGTGAAATTTTTCAAAACAACTTTCTAAAAACAAAAGCATTTTGAACACTTTATGGAATTTGTTAAATATATTTCTTCCAATAGTTTGAACACCTTGCGAAATTTCTCAAACAGTTTTCTAGAAAAATCAACAGTTTCAACATTAATTTGTGATATTTCTCAAACAGTTTTCTGGAAAAATGAACATTTTTCAACACTAATTTGTGAAATTTCTCTTACAATTTTCTAAAAAAAATCAATATTTTCAGCACTTTGTGAATTTCTCAAACAGTTTTCTTGAAAAATCAATATTTTTAACACTTTGTGAAATTTCTCAAACAATTTTCTAGAAAAATGAACATTTTTAACACTTTGTGAAATTTCTTAAGCAGTTTTATAGAAAAATCAATATTTTCAATGTATTGTTTCATCGACATTGTTTACTAATATGCTCTTGCTTTTTTTTTTTTTTTTTTGGTTTTTTTTTTTCCTCTCTCTAGAATGAATGTAAAATAGGTATAGAGGGTTACGAATTTGAAATAAAAAAAGAAAGAGGAAGAAGATTGAGGAACAAGCACTAAAATTTGGCATAAAACCTAGGATAAATATTCATTCTTTGTTTTTGAATTTAATTAAGAGATATTTAAGGAATGTGGTTCTTCATATCCATTTTAATTTGAGGGGTATTTTAGTCCTAAAAAGTACAAGAGGGACCTTTTAATAGAATTGTTTTGGATAGGGACATTTGACCGTACAAGTTCTTAAACCAATATTATATCTTGAAATTAGCTAAAACGTTAATTTGGTTTTCTATAAGAATGTTCATATGATCACCCCTACAACTTGTGCTCCTGTAACGGAGTATGCTGACGTGGTGGTTTGGTTAAAGTTAGTTGAGGAGTCGAAATGAGAAATTATTTGGTGAGCCTGTCACATCATGTCATCATACTGACGTGGTGTGATACTCCAATAACATGTGGCCATGTGACCAACAAGATGAAGGGGCATGACAATAATTTACGACCCTCTATTTTGAAGGGCACATCCTTCCCCATTTGTTATATCCTCCTTTTTTAGTGGCCACATAATTCTATGTGATTGGGGTGTCATATAATTACTTCAACGTAATGACATGGTGTGACCGATTCACTGAATTACTTCTCGTCAAAAAATAGTACTCGTATTTTATATACACATACAGAAACATACACACAAAGAGTTGCTAAATACACTAATCCAATTTTTCCGTACACCCACAAATACTTCGACTCCATTTGCATTTGCTGTGATTTTTGCACTTAAGCAGAAGTAGAAGTAGAAGCAAAAGCTCTAATCACAATGTCACCATGAAAGTTATATATCTTAAAAAAGGAAAAAAAAATTCATTAAAATAAAAATTTTATTTTTCATCACTTTTGGGTCGTAGCACATATATTTGAATCAATTTTAGCCAAAACGTACTTTTGGAGTTGTCTTGACAGAGGATGAGTAAAGATATGTCATGTATAGTGGACATGTGGGATTAGGGGTGTAAGCAAAAATTGGTAGACCAAATCGACTGGTTTGGTCGATTTTCAAAAAATAATACCAAGCTTAAAAATTGACCAAATAGTGTATACCCCTTTGTGGGATAGTTGGTACTGGTGTCCGTAGTTAAGAGTCTATTTGGGAATACGTGAAATAATTAGGTTCAATTCCATTCTTATTTCCTATCTAATTTTTTTTTTTGTGAAATCAAAGTCAACACTACAAGAAATACCCTTTTTTTGCAATGCACATATCATGATGTCACTAGTTATTGGTATTTGCAACACAATCGAGCATTGTTGAAAATAAGAGATAATTTGCAACATTAAAACAAATGTCAAAAATACCCTTCCTTTCTGTGCATGTGTTCATTGCAGAAGTTGTACGATAGTTTTTACGATGCGAGTATTGCATCGCACATGCGGGGGAGTTTATTGCGACGCATTACGTGCGTTGCACATGTTGCGAATTACGAAAATGAAGTCATTTTTATTTGGTAGCAGCCCTAAAATCCCAAATTCCCCCAAATCCCATTTGCGAACTATAACTCCCTCCATCAACCCTCACTGAAGTTTCTCGAGCTCTCGCTGTCGCTGATTTCACCGCTCACCATAGTTCCTTCATCGGATCACAAAACCACCAAAGTCGGTCTCTCTCTCAGCCACCAAACTCGGCGGGTCATCTATATTGTAAGGGTTATATAACATGTACTTTTGCTGCTTTTTTCCAAAATTGTCACGTAACTTGAGGAGAAATTATTATTTAATTTTAGGGTGGGATAAATTCTTGATCTTGATATCTCCTCTACTAGATATACAAATAATTTTTTCTTTGACCTTTTGTTCATCTTCTTATTTAGGTATTTTTTTCTTGGTCTGAAGTATCTTCCAAGCATTGGCTCATTCGTATACTTCAAAGTTTTATTTGTTTGTTCATGACATGAACAAGATTCTCATTCTATTTCTTGTTCTGATTCAGAAGAATATATATACATATACATACATATAATCTGAACACAAATTGATGCTTACTGACATATCTCACTCACTCTCGATTATTGAATTTCTGGTGACTGCTAACAATTGACATATTGACAAAATGATCAGAGCTAGATCAAATTGAGGGATGTAAAATTGGGAAGTTACCTAAATTTGTAAAACTAGTAAGGAAGCTTCATAAAAAAAAATTAAAAAAAAAAATTTGGGAATTAACCTCTATATTTTTGTCATAGTATAAGTAAGGAAGCTTCATCAAAATTCATGAAGAATTGAAGTTAAAAGGGACTAAATTTGAATAGTCTTGGCTTATAAGTACATGGTTGAATTCTAGTAATTTAGTCTGTGACTGTCACAATTTGAGGTGCTATAGAGAGTAGAATCTAGACTGTAACTAATGTGACCTACAATATTGTTTCCACAAAGTCATGCCTTTAATTCAAACTAAAATCTTCATCTTTACATTTCTTAGCCCCATGCTTTACCATTTTTCCAAGCAATGGCCTCTCATCATTTTCATGCTGTTATTATGTTGTCTTACTAATGTTTGTCACTCCTTGTAGTAACAATCCAATTTCTAAATTTGAAATGATTTTTTTTTCCTCACTGTGAATGATGTATTGGGCTAGAATCCAATGCAAATAAGAGATTTGGCCTCAAGGCCCTCAATGGTCTTTTAATTGAATCCGATGTAAAGAGCGAAGGCATTAAGGGTTGAAGAGTTAATTTTAGAGGGCCCAGGGTCGGCCCCGAGTATTTGGACGCCTTGGGCGAACTGTTAAAAAGGAGGTGCCTATATAGGGGTTCGGGGCACGTTTGGGGGTCTATTTAAGAATAATATTATCTTTTGGGGTAATATTTGTATATTTTGGGTTCTATTTATCAACAAGGTACTGTATCAAATTGAGTTTGTGGTCTATTTATCGACAATATATGGTGTCAAATTGAGTTTGAAATACTTAATTAGGGTGGACTAGACTACATTTGAGCTAAACTATTACATGTAAAAAAAAAAAATTCAAATTTTGTGGCCCTCAAAATTTAATGGACTTTGATAGCCCAGGACGGTTGCCCCTTTTGTTCCCCGGACCATAGAGCTGAAAATATAATTTTGACCAAAATTTGAATAGACGAGTTTCTATGTAATATGCAAAATTTGTTTGGAATATCCAAAGAGATAAAATTTAATAAATGGCCAAAAAATGAATAGGCGAGTTTCAATAGTGACATTAAAATCTGTAAAAGAATATCCCCAGAGAAATGTACTATGGTAAATGGATTCACTAAAGAACCACAAGCCCCAAAGGACCAGTTAAGGAATGTATAAAGTAGGACCAACTTTTGTTTGCTCCCATTTTCTATCTAGTCTTTATCAAATTAACAGTTATAGTAGTGCTAATAGAACCTGCGTAGGAGTGTTAGGGTGTGCACCTAAGTGTTTGAAAGTTTTTATTTTTAACACATTTTTTTTTCATCAGTATATTTGATAATGTACCACTTAATTGAAAAAAAATAGTCATAAGTGTGCTAAAAACTTTAAATAAAAATATTCCACAAAAAATAATCACTGAATGCAGTATAATCAATATTACAATACTTGAAATACTATTTTTAATATTACAAATTCGTTATAAAAAAAAAAGAATTAAAAAAAAAGGTAGATACTCAGTACAAACTATTAAGAATAATTGAATAAATAGAACCAGTTTACTCATAGACGACAAACAAGTTTTGAATAATCCGAAAGAAAAATGCTAGACCCACATAATAAATCACACATTTTTACCACACACATCTTTAAATACTTGTACCTTGTGCTGTATAAGTGGGGCACAAAAAAATATAAAAAAATTCAAACAACATAAAGTACAAACATTTTAAAGATGTGTGTAAAAAAAGTGTATGGTTCATTATGTGGGTCTAGCATGACTCAATTCGAAAAACAAATTCCCTGAAAATAGGGGCAACACTTATAAAATGAAAAATGTTGGTCGGGTTGACACGTGTCACGGCGTTTCATCTAATATTTTCTCGGGGAAAGAAAGCGGTTGGTGGTGGTTAAGAGGGTAGTTAAATTGGGTTAAGTTAAAATATAAACCTAACCATGGTCAAACGTTTTCTTTTAACGGCCGTTAACTTTAATCCGTATATGTACTTTTCGTCTATAAAGAGACCGTTACGTCGAAGCTGCTTCTTCGACTCACCGCTTCTTCATTCTCTCTCTGTTTTACCTCTCTTTTTCTTTATATTTCTAGAGAGAGAGAGAGAGCGAAAGCTAGGAGAGAGAAACCTAGAGAGAGAGAGAGAGAGAGGGGTCTGCGGAGGTGTAATGGCAATGGCTTTTTCTAGGAAGTGCGTTTCTCTGTGTTCTATACTGCTTCTGGTGCTACTTGTTGGAGCGATGGCGAGAGTACAAATCTCTCACTCAAGGTTCGTTTCTCTCTCTAAACGCAAACATAACCTTCTCTCTCTCTCTCTCTCTCCCCCCTCCTCTCTCTCTACATGTTTTACAGAATGTATATTACTATCTCTGTTGTATCCCTCATTTTGAGTCTCTAAATCCTCTGTTTTTGAGCTCGCTCTCTCTCTCTCTCTCTCTCAAATTCTCTGATTTGAATTCACAATTTATGATCTGCATTTGTGTTATTCCAATTTAATTTTGGTTTCTCTTTCGATTTTCTTCGAATTTGGTTCATAATTGTGACTGTTACTGTTTGAGTTTTCCAAAGCAGAAATCGAGTACAACATTCCGAAATAGAGATATAATTTGAGTAATGCTACACATATAACACATTGCACAACACAAAACACAACATGACTTTAAATGCCTCGTATCTTGTTTGAATTTTCACACTTTTGTATGCACCACTTACAAAGCACAAGGTACAGGCATTTAAAACCTTGTTTTGCTTTGTATTGTGCAATATGATGTGTATGTAGCATTATTGGTATAATTATACACACAGTTTATATATTATCTTCCTCTTTAAACATATTGTGAAAAATTGCTGGTTATGTCAATTTCTTCACAAAGCTTTGGGAATTAAAGATCGAATTTACACACACACATATATATATATATATAGAGAGAGTCAGAGAGAGAGAGAGAGAGAGAGAGAGAGAGAGAGAGAGAGAGAGAGAGAGAGAGAGAGAAAATTCATTGCTGTTTAGAAAGCCTAAACTTCAACATTCTGTTGTCCCTTTACCAGTAATGGCCAAGGAGAGAAGTTACAGAGCTCCAACAACTCAACAATGGCGGCGAGGTTAGTATTACTTCAACACTTCACTTACATTACTCTTCTTAAATTTCTTTAAATCTAGGCCGTACATTTTGTCTCTGTAGTGAATCTCAACCGTCGATCTTTTTACCAATTTGTTTGTATTCAATTCCCTTTTCAATTTCAGCCGTTAATATCCCTTTCACTTAGATCTGGATCGTTCATTCCGTTCCGTTAATTCTTAGAATTCCTTTCCTTTTCCTTTTCACTTCACATGTCCACTCACTCTAAAAACTTCTCTCTCTAGAAGGCAGTTTGCGTTTGATTCATTTTTCTCTCTCTAGAAATACATTTTCAGTTTCTCTCTCTAGGAACCACTACCTCGTCCTCGACCTTGAGCAGTGTACAGACTACAGAGTCAGAGTCTGTTGCATAGTGTACTTAGCGTCAGTCCACTTTTTTTTTTCTCTACTCGCTGCGATCAATAGTGGATAAATGTCGGTTATGACTTGATGAGAATTCCTCATAATCAAATAACTAAAATACCCTTGAATTGAAATGAATTCAAAGAGAGTAAAATTTTCGCCAAATTTTTTTCAAGTGGGAATTGAATTTTTAGATATCAAGTACCTTTTTTTTCCGATTTAAAATTTTTAGGTAATTTTTGGTTTTGGCTATTCTCATGTAAGTCATGTTCGGTAGGTGGGAATTAATGACTTGTTTTGTTTCAGGTCGGAAGGGGTTGAAGCTCTGAATGAGCATGCAGTGGATGACCCAGATGCGGTTGCTTCCATGGTTGACATGTGGGTCTCTCTCTCCCCCCTATATATGTGTATGTATATGTATACTGGAATGCTCATGACATGGATTGATTGTGAACTTTTTAGGGGTTAGGGTACGTAGTTTCAGGAATGGCCCTAATCACTAGTCTTCTCATATTAGAGCAACTCTAACAATAATATTCGTTTCAGTTAACTACTTTAATCAAAAATTATTTTAGCTATTCACTATTTGAACTTCAATTCCAGCTGTGTTTTTCATTTTACTTGGTCATCTTATTTTATTACATTTTATATGGTTGGGATCATATTGAAAAAATATTCGAAGGCTAAGACTTAGAGAGAGAATATAAGGAGCTATTTCTTACTAGATAAATCTAGCTAGTAAAAAAGATAGAAGTTAAAATAGCTAGTCATGTACACATGCTAGTCTGCTAGAGCTAAAAATCTCCCTTCTAACTAGCTATTTTGATTGAAAAGTTAAAATAACTAGCATCTTAGAGATGCTCTTATCTACCCAACAAGGACTCAATGCTATTCCCCTAGATTCATTCTTTATGCGTGTGAACCGACATTATTGAAATTTTGGAAAATTTGGTAGGTAAGTTCAGGGTACCATATGCTATTCTACATGGTATACTGTAGTTATCAATGGGTGGTCTTTGGTGATGAGTACATGCAGGTCGAGCCCAATTTTTTGTAGGTCCCAATCTAGGATTCGTTTTATATAAGACTGCAGTGTGTTACTTGAGAGTACCCAAAAATTTCTTTAATTTTTGACTACCATTCCCATGTAATTCATTTGGGGAACATATTGTAATTGCGCACACAATTTTCCTCCATACACCCCCACATCTTGCATTGAGTAACAGTACATACAGCATCCTCTGTTCTACATGTCGGTCTAGAGAGAAAAGTATGGGGTACAGTTAGAAGCACTCTTCATTTGTGTGACTACTTTTGTATTACAATTCCTTTTTGTCCCTATGCCTTCTTAAAATTCACCCACAATAGAGTTTGCAAATTGAGGAACCAAACACCATGTTCCTCTGCTACATTCCTGACTTTCTTTCATCTTCTAGCTTAGTTCCTCCACATGCCACTGTAGTCCAAGTTGTGTATTCTTTCCAATAATAAACACGTAGCCAAGTTGTGCATAGTGCATGCCCATGTTTTTTTTTTCCTCCTACGGTGAGAGTTGATTGGATTTTAGGCAGCCTATGAATTGTTCAATTTGGGAGGACCCCTCTTAGTTTAAAAGTATCAAAAAAGTTAATAGTGCCCTCAGATATTTTGGATTAAGCATCATTGAAGGTTAATTCAGGATTTGCTTTAAAATAAGTGTCCAAATTAATGGATCTCTTTGTTTATCAAGTGAGTCTATGCATTAACATCTGTAAGGTTTCCATTTGAAGTATCTAAATGTGTTTAGGCATTTATTTGCATGTTATCAAAAGTAGCAGCATAAATTCCAATACTTTTTACATGGGATAATTATATGAGCAGTCTATTTTGGTGCATTATAGAATGTTATACTCCTACAATTGAGGGAAGAACTATGTTATAGACTTATAGGGTTATGTTCATAAAGTGCTTATTTTTTTCATTAGACAACTATGGTGTAGAGAGAAATTTGGTGGGTCTATTTAGCAACTCCCACGAACAAAATTTAGTGTGTGGCTGAAAAATACAAAATTGCCATTGTAAAAAATGACAAAAGCCTTAATTGCATGCTGACTGTTACATGTGAAAGAGACAGGTTTGGAAGGACACACAAGATAGGGAGGAATTACCTCCACCGACACATAACAACAATTATTAGTCTTCAACTTCGTATCTATGTGAAAACAAGAATAGTACTCTGGTTACAGAAAAATAGCCAAGAAGAATTAATTCATTACTAATGGAATTTTATTTGACATGACCACACTTTTATGTAAAAGATGAAACAATAATTTGTATTCTGACTAACCAAATTAGGGCTTAGGGCTTGTTTGGACGTTCTTGAATAAATATTTGTGTTCATAATTTTTAGTATCTTTTTTTTTTTTTATCAGGATTAGGATTATCATCATCTTGAATAAACGCATCTAAGATAATGTTGTTTAAGTTTTGTAAGTCCAAGAAAGCATAGGAATGACAACTTAACAAAAAGAAAAATGTGGTGAATTCCCCAGTTTTCTAAATTCAAGTGACAACCAAACACGTTATAACTGATAAAGTGATCATCCTTCTGATATTGCAGGAGCATCAGAAACAGCACTGAGAGGAGGAAGCTGGGCTTCTTCTCATGTGGAACTGGTAACCCCATAGATGACTGCTGGCGTTGTGACCCCAACTGGCAGCAGAACCGGAAACGCCTAGCTGATTGCGGCATTGGTTTCGGGCGAAATGCCATTGGGGGCCGTGATGGCCAATTCTACGTCGTTACTGACCCCAGTGACAATGACCCCATAAACCCCCGGCCCGGCACTCTCCGCCACGCCGTCATCCAAGACACCCCTCTCTGGATTGTTTTCAAGAGAGACATGGTGATAAGATTGAAACAAGAACTGATCATGAACAGCTTTAAAACGATCGACGGCCGGGGGGCGAATGTCCACATTGCTAATGGTGGGTGCATCACCATACAATTTATAACCAATGTAATAATTCATGGACTTAACATCCATGACTGTAAGCCCACTGGGAATGCTTTGGTGAGGAGCTCACCGACCCACTTCGGTTGGAGGACAATGGCAGACGGTGACGCCGTTTCCATATTTGGGTCGAGCCATGTTTGGGTTGATCACAATTCATTGTCTAATTGTGCTGATGGGCTTGTTGATGCTGTTATGGGGTCAACTGCAATTACCATTTCCAACAACTACTTCACCCACCACAATGAGGTTTGTTAACTGTGAATTTCCTGTCACTACTTGGTTTGGAAAAGATTTAGGGCGTATTTGGGAATGCTTAGAACAAGAATTGATTCAGTCCTTGGTCTCACTTTCAATCTAGTTTTTATGAGAACCAGTGATGAGTTGGTTTGATAAAGAAGCAGTGTTAAGAGAGATGTTAGAGTGGGCTTTGACTTGCGTGGTAGAAATGGACTTTCATCAAATACTTCCAACGTATAAAACAGATTCACTTATGAACCACAAATTCAGTTTTTCGCCTTCCCAAACATTTCCTTAGGTACATTTATTACTGTTTCGAGATGTTATTTGTCATGTGTGCAAGTGTATCTAGATGTTACATTTGTGGCAGCATACGTGGACTAGCAGAATTTTCGAACATTACCAATTGTACATAAGAGAATAGTATGTACTAAATTGCCGTCCATTTAGTTTAACTTGGTTCCTTTTTTCAAGGACTCATTTGTTATCTTTATGTGATAAAAACAGGTGATATTGTTGGGCCATAGTGATTCTTATACAAGAGACAAGCAAATGCAAGTGACCATTGCCTATAACCATTTTGGGGAGGGTCTTATCCAGAGAATGCCAAGGTAACCAACATAATTGTATCTTTTTATGAACCAGGCTGTCCTTTTCACTTTTGCACCCTTTCATTAAGTTTAGATTGTTTGAGAAGTAAAAGCTGATGAAAACCACTAACTAATAGGAAATAATAATTCATTCTGAGACAGGGAGAAAATGATCTAGTGAGGGAAAAGAAAAGAGAACACTAAGAAAAACACTAGCTTCTTGTTTTTTTTTGGTTTGAAAGGAACACATTGAGAAAAATAGAAACATAGAGAATGAAAAATTAATTAAAACTGGTGCATTTAACGAGTAACTTCCCTCCTTTTTTCTGATTAGTGCCATATTTGTAATCTTTTTAATTTCTATTATTTAAGACTGAAGGAAAACAGTAGGACAATATTAATTCCTTCCAGTTCTCCCCTTTTTCTTTTCCTCTCTAAATTTGCAAACCAAAAGAGCACAAAGTAGGTTTTTGGGATTCGGGTAATTCATCAGGTGCTGATATGAAACTATTCTATGAAAAATTGCAGGTGCAGGCATGGGTATTTCCATGTGGTGAACAATGACTACACTCATTGGGAAATGTATGCCATTGGTGGAAGTGCAAACCCCACCATCAACAGCCAGGGCAACAGATACCTTGCCCCAACCAACCCCTTTGCAAAGGAGGTACTTTTCAACCATACAGTCCTCACCCCTCCTACTCTCTCTCTTTGCTCCTTCCATATTTGGATGAAAGATAAATTTGTGTTTACAGAGAAGTTGACGTGCACGTGTGTGTGTGTGTGTGTGTGTGTGTGGGTGGGGGTGGGTGGGTGTATGTTTGTTATAGTCGGTCGATTCAAGAGACGATTCATATTAGTCAATTCGAGTTTCAAACAATCCGATATGATTGATGATTCAACACAATTCACAATACATAGTTTTGAAATTTAAGCTTTAAGTGGAAACTTTAGAGATTTCAAGTATTGATATTGCATAGTATTTGTGTTAAAATGTTATTCTGTTCATTTTAAGCATCGCACGTGTGTTTTCATAGAGTATATAGATATATCATATATATGCTTTTTTATTTTCTAAAAGTAAATCTTATGATTCACGATTCATAATTTTGACAATCAATTCACTATTCAATTTCGACATTTCTTGTTGTTGATCCATTGGTTTGGACAGGTGACAAAGAGAGTGGACACAGCTACAAGCCAATGGAAGGGTTGGAATTGGAGGTCAGAGGGTGACTTGTTGCTTAATGGTGCCTACTTCACTCCATCTGGTGCCGGAGCCTCTGCAAGCTATGCCAGGGCTTCAAGCTTAGGGGCCAAGTCCTCTTCCATGATTGGCTCCATTACTTCCGGTGCCGGTGCTCTTTCCTGCCGCAGGGGCCGCCAGTGTTAGCAATCTTGCTCAAATACATGAAAAAAATAGTCCTTTTACTATTATAGATAGAACTAGCTTATGTCTATATTCCACCATTGTTTGTCTCTCATCTATGAGCCTTCTTTATATTGGCAAGTGTACGTTTTTACACATGTCATCGTTGATCCTCTTTATCGTTTTATTGTCGCTCAACCTCGGCCTGTTTCGACTACATACAACAGTGGCCATTCTCGGAGCAGGTGCAGAAGTGTTGTTCATCTCTTTTTTTTTTTCCTCTCCTATTTGTTCACTTATCTATTCACCATCTAATTAACTTCCATCTTTGATGGTATATATCGTGTTGGCTTTCGCTTTTATAGGAAGTGCATGAGTGATTGTATTATCTTTTTCTTTCCCCCTGTTTTAGCTTTCCTTTGAGGCATACAAGCTTTATAGAGTGTGAGTGTCAAAACTTTCTCGAGTTACTAAACTCTTTTGTTATGTTTGGTAATGCGGAGAAACCAGTCTTCTTCTGCTTTTTTCTGTTCCTTTGTTCTTACTGTCTTTGTCAATGGAAGCAATGTGCTTTTGGTTGTGCAATGTGGCCATCTTGACTTATTACAATTAGCAATCATAGCATTATTCATACCGAATAATTTCTTTGGTTCCTAAATTTGGATTCAATTGATGTGATAGTGGGACCAAATATAACAACTTACGATGAAATTCAAGTGAAACCACTGCTATATTATTTGGAGTGTATTTTTGCTCACTCACTACCACCATAATATGTATCACATTCATGTCATATTCAATAATTGTGTTGCTAAAATAGGGGTAAAATGGGGACGGAATAACACGCATGCCAACAAGGTAATAATAGGTGAGCAAGGGTGAGAAAAATGGAGACCAAAAATGCAGTCTACAATTTGGGAATTGGGACTCAGATTAGAGAAATAAGTTTGGGAATCAGAGTAATTATTCTTACCAATATGCCCTCTATTATGATTACTATCACATGATAATGCATAGCAACAAGTCTCCTTCACCTTTTTCCTTCTAGTTCTTTCTTTGTCTTTGTCAATGGAAGCAATCTTCTCCTTTTGGATGTGCAATGTAAATATCTAGGGTAATACTTGGGACACACCTAAAGACAATTTTTGAGACATAATTCAAGATATGTGTCTATCTGTCTCCTGTATCACTGTGACTTTTGGGACACAACTCAAGAGATGTGTTTATCTTTCTCCTGTGTCACTGTGGGGTCTCACAGTGACATTACAGGAGAGATATAGACACATTTGTTGAATTGTGTCCCAAAAATTGTATCTTTAGGTGTGTCCCAATCTTTACTCAATATCTAAACTATCACAAATATTTTCCTTTCTAACATTTCCTTCTAGCTTTATTATAATTACTATCACATGTGCACCAACCAAAGGAGTCATTAAGGAGGATGATGGCCTTTAGTTTCTTGTGGTCCTACCACAATGATCAATTATTCTCTTTGGGTTGAAAACTTTTCAAGTTAGGGAATGGTCTGTAACTTTTCTCTAACATGATCTGATTTCAAAAAGATAAAACTTGGTGCACAATTTGGTGCATAATCTTTTGTGCACAATTCAAAAAATGTCTCTCTCTCATCTGTGATGTCAGTAGACTCCACAATAACAGGAGTGACACAAAAGAGAGATAGATACATTTTCAAAGTTATGTATAAAAAGTTGTATACAAGTTATGTCTATAGAATTGTCTTTCAAAATTATGAGGAGATTAGGGAAGACATAGGATTCTGATTTCTGCAGATCATTCCATTTTAAGTTGGTAGGAGAGAAATAAATGTTTTTGTTTCACTATACTGATCGAGTATGGTTGGACCACACTCCAAATGGATCCATTGCAGAAAACTTAACAAATGGCTCTGTTTAATTCTTCAGAGAAGGCTTCGTTTGGCTGCCAAGGAAGGATTGGACTATGAGATGGTTTCAATTACATATTCTAAAGACATGTACACCAGAATTAAATAGCTCCCATTTAGGAGACAATTTTATTAAAATGGATTATTACTCTCCCGTGTTTATGGGTACCCAAATAATGGACTATTCAATTCCACAAAGCACATGGTGTCCGAGAAAAAGGAACGGATATAACATAATCCATATATCCACTATAAACTTGGCTATCTTTTTGACCTTATTAAAAAAAGAAAAGAAAAGAATGGTTAAACCAAGTTTAAAATAATTCTACACATCTGCTCAAAATTCGTAAGACAATTTTCTTTTCCTTCCAAAATTTTCATAAAAAATTCACGGGAAAATGGTATTCTCAATAATTACTTGTCTTTGTTTCTTAATTGCGAATTCCAAAGAGGGGGCATGAGAAGTCCATATGGGCAAACTGTAGCATGTGAACTGTGAAGGTGGTACGGGGGTACCTAATGAAGTGACAATTCTATGGAAATCCTAATTCACGTGCAAGATGTGGAAAGCATAGACTTCCCAAGTGAGATTGGCCCCGCAAGGCATGTGCATTAGGGGGCTATTTCAATGAATTCGCAGTCGCACAATGCTATACGATACACAGGCGTAGCCTATAATAGAGGTGATTTTTTTTTTTTGTCTATTTATATATAATTATGTGTAGAATTGATTTTATATGTGAAATTATGTGTAGAATTAGTTTTATGTCACATTTACAAAATATTCTAACAGCTTGTAGCATAACTAAATACTTATCTATTTTTACACCGCATTTTGGGGGAAAAGATGTAATTTCTAATTTTGAAAAGTGATGTTTGAAAATATAATTTTGGTCTATTTGGTGAAGCTTAAATATTACAAGGTGTCTTTTAACATTCTAAGGGGCTGTTTCTAAAACTCATAAAATTCTTAAGTTGAAAGTGTAATTTTCAAAACTCATAAAACTCACAAAACTCACATTTACAAAATATTCTAACAGCTTGTAGCACAACTAAATACTTATCTATTTTTACACCCCATTTCGGGGGAAAAAAATGTAATTTCTAATTTTGAAATGTGATGTTTGAAAATATAATCTTGGTCTATTTGGTAAAGCTTAAATATTGCAGGGTGTCTTTTAACATTCCAGGGGATTATTTCTAAAACTCATAAAATTCTTAAACTAAAAGTGTAATTTTTAAAATTCTAGAGGAGTCTATGCCCACCCTGAACTTCAGGTCCGACCAACCCTGACGATACATGTATGTTGTGTGTATGAATGTGGACATGTATGTAATATGGGTAATTATTGGGACACAATTTTTATACAACTTTCACACAACCTCTTAAAAGATGTGTCTATCTCTCCTGTGATCTCTCATGTGTCACTGTGGGGTCCAGTGATATCACAGGAGAGACATCTTTTTAGGAGGTTGTATGAAAGTTGTGACCAAAAAATTACTTATGTAATATATGTTCAGTGTTTGCGTGCATCTCTATGTACAAGTACACACCTAATTGCTCCTCACATCCACTTACATAATTACCGATGGGAAAAATGTACAACTTGCCAACGGGATGTTATATATGGTCCCTCACATGAAATGGATTTAAAGAACCTTATGGTGTAGTGGCATCACTCCCCTCTCCTTCAAGTAAAAAGGGGAGGGTTCAACTCTCATCTATTATATATATCTAAAAGGCAAAGCCAAAAGCCTTCTCTCAGATATGCCAACTGGCACCTACGTGGCACTCTCTGCATCCAAGAATTTATCTATGTGGACAACTGAAGAAAACCCTTCTCTACCATATGCCCAACGGCTACTCAGCTTCATCACCACCCACCACCTCTTCATCTCCCAGACCCATCATAGATTTTGGGTTGATCTTCCCCAAACTAATAACTTCCTCTTCCCAAAACTGAAGTCCATAATTGGGGACATAAAAGCTCATTGAAAAGGCTGTCATTCATCACCTCTTGCACTCCGTATGATATATATATATTGCGTGCTCTTTCTCTCTCTGTACACCTCCCTGTATCTCTTTTTTTTTTTTTTTTTTTTTTTGTGTCTCCATCCATGATTTTTAGTTTGGTTCTTAAATTAAACTGAAATTAATGGTGTTTGGTTCTGAAACTTTGTGGGTTTGTTTTTGAATTTTGCAGATCTGAGAAGAGTGGGTCGAAAAGATGCTTGGAACTGGTATTTATTTTTTGATTTTTGATGTTTCTTATTTGATTCCTTTCACAGTTTCATTGATTCATTATATTTGTAGATTATATTGGTTTGATTTGTGTGTATACATGCATGTAATATTAATGTTTCCCACCAGAGTTTTGATCCGCTGTTGCTAGGTTATGATTCGGAGTTGATTCATAGCGGTAACAATTATGATTATGGGGACGAAGAATCAGATCCATAGGTAGGATTGGTAAATGATGAAGAAGCAAGAGCTCTCAAAATCAAGGAATAACTCCCAAGTTACAAACAAGGTTTGTTTCAGATTTTGCACTCAATTCGTTGCTTTCATTCTGATTGACTGTTTTCTCTAGATTTGTCTCTGTTTTAATTTAATATTTCAGTCTCTTTGGTTGAATTGCTTCAAAGTCTTTCCCCTCCCTACCCCTTAACCTCAAATTCAATTTCTCTATCTAAGCTATTTTAGGTAACTGACTTTGAGAGAAATCTGAAGCATTAATCCAGCGATTCAGGAAGATTGGTTAAAACAACTCATGAGGTTCGAATATTTAGACCTCAGCCATTTACGGAAATTGTGCTATATAGTCGTATACAAATGTAGTTCTCGATGTTGGTAGTATTTGTCTACTTTCATAATTGAAATCATCTATTTTGGATTTCTTTTACTTGTATGTTGGTACAGACTCTGGTAAATGCTTGAGTCATATGTGGATCTCATGTATGGATGTGGGTTTTGGAAATTTATGATGTGCGTTTTGATGTGAGTGATGCTTTTGTTATATAGTTGTTGGGGGAGTTCAGGCTTGCTTTGGTTTGTAGTGCTGCAATTTGGGATGTGCTTGGAATTGTCAAAGGGGTGTTTTGGGTGATTTATATTGGTTGCACTCTATCTGTTTGGGTTTAGTCCTGTGTGAGTTTTTTAAAGGCTGGTGTTGAGGTGTCTTCTTTTTCTATGGAGGGAACTTTATATTTTTTTTGAATCCTGATCTTTAAAAATGAAAAATGGTTATTGCAGCTAAAAAAAATTTTGATTTGTCAAGTCAATAGGGGTTATACTATTTGGCATTGAACTCATATAGCATAAGCCCGTGCATAGCACGGGTTATCGACTAGTTAGAAATAATTTGGAAGGATTTATCATCTTTGGGCCCCTTCTATGAAAGGATATCTCCCTTGAAATGGGCCTTAGCCCCCTGACCCCGTCTGTGTCCGTGGGTGACAGTGCTTTGCCTGAACAAAAAAAAAAAAAAAGAAAAACAGCACCTAGCCGGCTAGCCCCACATACGTATTACGGTTGAGTTAAGCATAAGGTAAAAATCCATTGCTTTGGGCTAACAAAGTGAAGGCCCGTACGGAGATGAGTCTCTTATTTTGAAAAATAAAAAAAGGCTAAATCGAAATTGAAATAAAAGTCCAACAACTAGTTTACGGAAAAAAAAAAGGTTTAATTATACCGTGGATATTGGTAGTTAACATTTATTTTTTTTAAATTTTTTTTGAAGGGAAAAAAAGCCTCTATCTTTTGGTTGTAATTTAACCAAATTCAAAAGAACAAAAAATTACCTGTAAAAGATGCCATTAGCCTCAGTAGTCAGTTCCCACACAACTTAGGCTCAGTTTGGCCCTTACGTGGTTTTTTAAAAGGAGCTTATAAAATTTATTATTAAGTTGTTTGATAATTTTATACAAATGACACATTACTCTTCAAAAAGACATCATGAAATCAAAAAGCAACATTGAGCTTTTAAAAGCTCCAAAATGGAGCCTTTTAAAAGCTCCCCAAAAAAGGCCCAAGTTCAATTTTTGCAAAGCTCATAAACTAGTTACCAAATAATTTAATATGAAATTGTGATTTAAAAAAGAAGAAACACCAAAATAGGACCAAACTAAGCCTTAATTACTTCGGCTTGCCACAGTGCACCGTTTTGGACCACCAAACAGTGAACAGTCAGGCCGCCATTTCAATTTATTACTTTGACTTTAAAAAAAAAATTTACAAAAATTAAAAATTAAAAAATTTGAAGCCATAATTGAAAGAACATTGTTCAGCTTTCATTAATTGAGCACAGATGAGTGTCCAAACCTGGAAAACCATTGGCAACCAGAGTAAAAAAGAGCACTAATTTCTCACTCCTCAGACTCTTCCACTTAATTTTCCTTTGTTTTAATTGGCCTGATTTTCTTCCACGTGGAACCCATGTAATGTAGCTCATGGTCGGTTGTTCTCGTTACTACATTTTCATGTCAGCCGATGCCCTGGATAAATTACACTGAACTCTACTCAAGTAAGATCAAAATACATGAGTACACTAACCTACTTTATCTGACATAGAAACCAAACAAAGTTATAAATAATGCATGTAAAATACTTATTTACCCCTAAAACAAATATAACTTGTTAATTTAAAAAATTTAGCACATTATTAACCAACTCAGCTTGGCCATAGTCTCTGGCCTAGCTGCTCCCTGGGCATGTTTTCGAAAACTCCAGGGACAAAAGTAAGTGGGTCGGAAGAACAGACCTCAAGTGGTTGACCGAATCGTATTCAGAGTTTGGTGTGTATCCAAATCTTACTATCTTTTTTTTTTTGCTTAGCAAAAAATTTGCCTCCTTGACCTACTTGATGGGTGTTTTGTAGAAAGCACGTGGCCGTGCTTTGCCCCCCATGTCCTACTCAGATAAAATGGTGTCAATAACTCCATCCGACATACGACAATAAAATTTGGACCGCAAAAGACATGTAGAGGGATGGTCCGGATTTGTCCGTCTCCTAAGAAAAATCATAATGGGCAAATTTACCGTTAGAAAAAGACAGTTTCTTATTCATATTAGAGAAAAAAATAACTTTAATTTATGAAATTTTTACCAACTTTGTAAGGGTAAATTGGTAATATCAAAATGTTTAACAATCAAATTAAAGGTCCACATACCGTTTCTAACAGAAGGAGGACAATGTTACTGAACACTAAACCTCAAGGGTGGTGTGTTTCATGTAGTAATGCAAACACGGGGAGATTCCTGTATTTTGACCTTACCTTGAGAGTTGTTCGTATTATTGCTATATATTTTTTAGAGTTGCCATATTGAGTGGTCGTATATAATCCAACTTTGAAACTCGAATAACGTAGTAGTGTAATCACTTACTATTTATTAAAAATGTTACCCTATCTACTATCAGGCCTCCCCTAAAGTAGTTTATTATTTGAGCACTACTATAGTTCCAAATATTTTGACAGCAGCAATGATGATACCACAAACCAGGATGTTTAGGTAACACACCATCACTTTATTGTAGTATTTTTTAGTGCATTGGTCACAAGACAAGGCAGACTATCATAACTTTGCATGGCCGGCCTATAGGCTATATATAAGCTTGAATATTGTGACAAATATTATTACCTTAAATATCTCTTCTTTTGATTCAACTAACTCTGCGCCATATATATTGTAAAGTAATGCTATTCTCGAGATTGTCAAAGCCACATTTACTATACTCCTTTAATTCCATAACTGTCCCCCACCGTTAAACATGTCAATAAATAGCACATTCTCATACCAAAACTAGCTTTGACAGTGAACAAGCTAGCTAAAGGAGAAGGTCAATTGTTTCTGGAGAGAGAGAGTCGAGAGATAGTGAGAGAGATGACAAAGTTGTTTATACTATTTGTGATTTCTCTAGTACTTGTGAGTGTCACAGCAAGGAATATTCCAAGTACCACGGCACCAAATGAAAGTGCACCTACTAAAAATGTTGTCAACCATGACCAAAAAAATGTAGAGAGTGTACCAAAAGCCACCACAAATGGTGGTGCTGGCCTTGATGACCAAAAGAACTTCATCGGCGGCGTCGGTGGCTTTGGTGGCGTTGGTGGCTATGTTGCAGTGGTCCCACTTGTCGGTTTTGGCGGTTTAGGCGGTGCGGGTGGGTTTGGTGGTGCAAGTGGTCTAGGGGGTCTTGGTGGGCTTGGAGGGCTCGGTGGAGCCGGTGGCTTGGGGGGCGGAGCTGGTGGCTTGGGCGGCATTGGCGGCGGAGCAGGTGGCTTGGGCGGAATTGGCGGTGGGGTTGGTGGCCTTGGCGGCATAGGTGGTGGAGCTGCTGGTGGAATTGGTGGTGGAATTATACCTTAAATTTGTCTATGTCTAAAGTGCAGCTTTATATTTCTGTAGTTGGCTTAAGTGTCAATGTTAGTAGTATGGTTGGTTGTGTTGTATGTTTTTAAGGTAACTTGTGATTCTCTATAAAAAATTTATCAAGTGCGCGCATGATCTTCTTTCTAAATGTATTAAGTGGGTTTTTAGCTTTCTTGATTTTAGTAGTATGGTTAATTTATTATGGTTCAAAGGGGTCTAGTGTTTGTTGTGGTCGGTAATTAAGTAGTATGGTTAATTTATTATGTTTTCAAAGTCACTTGTTTATTTATCTCAAGAATTTATAAAGTGCATGCTATCTTCTTCTAAAATCTCTATGGCATCCTAGTTTTCATTCGGGCATCATTTGCATGATAAACGATTCAGGCTACGTTTGGTTTGCAAATTTAAAAAAAAAAAAAGAAAAAAAAAAAGAAAAAGAAAAAGAATATGATAACAAAACTATTTCCCAAGTGTTTTTTTTGTTAATATTTCTCTTCATGGTTAAAAACCACTAGAACTTAAAATTTTCAAAATATATATAATAGGAGGTCAAGGAGAGAATGAAAGAGTGATTCTAAAAGTTCATAAATTTTAATTTTTTTTAATTTTTAATTTTATTAATTTTAGAGAGCTACTAAATACAGCCACCTAGTTGCTCTTTTCACCCGTAGTCGATTTTAAAATTCCACAATATTGTATATAGGTTGCTGTAGAATTAAGTATCATGATGGGTGTACATAGCGTCTCCCTTAATTTTATTTTGTTTCATCTTTTCCTTGTTAACTAAATAAAAAAATATGTTTTCCTAAAACATAGGGGAAAAAAAAAATAGCGTTCATTATAGTACCTTACACCCTCATAGTTTAATTAGGGCACCTAAATTTAAGTTAAAAAATCAGTTTTTTACCTTTTACTTTAATCAGTAAGGGCACCTCACTTATTTTACTATATATTATAGGCTTAACTATATTTTACACCCTCTTAGTTTGCCCTTTATGTCAATTTGGTCTCTGTATGTCATTCTAGTCCATGTAGTTTCATAAGTGTGTTATTTTAGTCCCTCAAACACTTTTTGTGACAAATTTTTTACTTTCAGTGACAAAATTATTCATCACTAAAGGATTTATTTGACACACTTATGAACCTATAGGGACTAAAGTGACAGTTTCTAAATTACAGGGATCAAACTACAGGGACAGACACAACACACATAATTAGGTATTATATATTTTTATAAATATTATAAAATTAAAAGATATTCAAAGAATAATAATAATAAATTTAGTACTTGCAATAGTGTTACTTGCAATTATAGAGTTTTATAACCGCTGAACTTACTAGTAATCATCTTTCAGTGCAAGGCACTTTTAGTTTCTATGGCTTCGTCAATTGATATATGGATATCATAAGACTATTAGATTATACAGAAAAAACGATGTGGCAGCTAAATTGCGACAAGTATAAATCTGGAATAAATACGACCCATGCCACACACACACGCAAACGTAATTTCACTTTTAGCGTCACTGAAAGTAAAAAATTTGTCACAAAAATTGTCACTAAAAGTAAAAAATTTGTCACAAAAAGTGTTTTGAGGGACTAAAATGACACATTTATAAAATTACAGAAACTAGAATGACATACAGGGACCAAATTGACATAAAAGGCAAACTAAGAGGGTGTAAAATATAGTTAAGCCTATAATATATAATATATTAAGTGGGGTGCCCTTACTAATTAAAGTAAAAGGTAAAAAATTGATTTTTTAACTTAAATTTAGGTGCCCTAATTAAAAAATGAAGGTGCCTTTATCGCTAGCCTTTTATTTTGTTTCATCTTTTCCTTGTTAACTAAATAAAAAAATATGTTTTCCTAAAACATAGGGGAAAAAAAAAATAGCGTTCATTATAGTACCTTACACCCTCATAGTTTACACTATTTACCCTTTTTAATACTTTAAAATTTAGATCTTCCAGTTAATAAGTTTTTGTCAATTTGCACTCTCTATACATATCCATATATATATATATATATACAGTCCGGCTATGGAGAGGGCGTCCTCTCTTTAATAAAGAGAGGGCCTCTGTTTTGACCGTCGGATCGTGTTTTCATTAAGGGCAATTTAGTCATTTCACAATTTTTAAACACGATCTGACGATCAAAACAGAGGTCATCTCTTTATTAAAGAGAGGGCGCCCACTTTAGAGCCTGACTGGTATATGTATATATATATGGATTATATATATATATACATATACCAGTCAGGCTCTAAAGTGGGCTCCTCTCTTTATTAAAGAGAGGACCTCTATTTTAGCTGTCGGATCGTGTTTTCATTAATGACAGTTTTGTCATTTCACAGTTTTTAAACACAATCTAACAGTCAAAACAGAGGCCCTCTCTTTAATAAATAGAGGTGGCCATCTTTAGAGAATCTTTGTATACATACATATATATGTACTATTCTTAAATCACGTGTTTGGCATGTGGTTGGTGCACAGGAGGGTTATTAATAAACTGAAGGATCAAATTGGCTAAACGCTTAACTCGTACAAATAATTTCTTAACATCCTTTTTTTGAAAAGTATTAAAATCCAGAAGAATAAATAGATGTCTAATTCAAATTCTTTTGATTTAAAGTATCTTTCAAGTGTTAAAGTGAAGTACTCAAACACTTCCTAATTGTTCGCTTTATTTTATGTCTTAATTTAAAAAATAATTCTCACAATTTTGACTATGTTATGTTCTTGTTAATTGCGTGAACCTATGAGTGCATGTAGGAATATAAATTCTGAAACCAATAATAAACGATTATGGAATTGTAAAATTTGTTATGAATTGCAAAATTCAAAAATCTAAAAATTTTAAATGAATAAGTTGGATTCAAATTGAAATGTTGCGGGAAATTTTAAAAACACTCCGAGCAACTTCTGATTCGAAATTCTGACATGACAAAAAAATTCGCAAAACTTATGATATGAAAGGTTTATGTTGTTTTCAACTAAAATTCCATATATATATATATATAATGAAAAAGGAGTAAAAGTTCCAAAGAAAATTCTCATTTCCAAAACTTTTCAAAAAATCCAAAATCTTGGAATCGTAAGGGAATTTTGAAATTCCAAAGTTTCGGAATCAGAATGAGTTTCTCTATTCCAAAAATTGTGAAATATATTTTTAATGCGTCAATTCTGATTTGATCAGCCATATGAGTTCATATTCTTTTATAGATTATGCTGAAGGAAAACTAATGTTTTTTTTCCCCTTCTTAGGTTCTGGAAAAAGAATAATTATATGATTAATACTTGTTGATGAACATAATTTAAGATGCAGGAACATAAAGAGTTGTTTTATTAATAAAGTATTTTATAAAATGAGGGAAAATTTACAAATTTTCTACTTTCAATAAATAAAAAAATAACTAAATCTAATCTTATTCACTTCCAATGTTTGGTGTCAAAAATGTTTTGTTGATTTTTTTTAAGATCTCTTTCCTTGACATGAAAGATTTGAAGTACTGTATATAAATTAAAAATTATCAAAACTCAAAGTAATTTTAATATTCAGAAAACTTAACTGAAGAGCATTATAAAATAAGAAGCTAAAATATAATACTTATTTTCATAGTCCACAAGTGAAAAAATAAATTAACATGAAATATTTAATTCATAAAACATAAAGGGGATATGACTATTTGATGTATCGTGAATAATTATTCAATTATATCATCCTTTTAACAAAGTATGTACCTTAATCAAAATAGTTTTAAAAGAGGTGCAAAACCCCAAATAAATAATAAACTAACATAGATAATTATAAAATCACATATGTTCTTTAATGTCTAATTCCAAATTTGGTGCAGTGTTTTAATTTGCTAAACAACTTCAGTGAATAAAGAATTGTATCACTAAGATAGATACATAGATGAGACAATGTACATGCTCGCACGCTAGCTCAATCACATGTAGGGATGACAACGGGGCGGGTTTGGTACGTAGTAGTCTCTTTCCAACTCCTACTCCTATTAAAAATTTGATTACCAAACCCGCCCCAACCCTTAGTAGCGGAGTCGGATTTGGTCAGTTTTTTATCGGGGTGGTGATGGTGTAGTGACCCAGAAATTTAAAAAGGTTTAATTTTATTTTTGTCAGAGAAAAATACCAGATTTGAAATTTTGCAGTATAATATTTACTTGTGTGTGTGTGTATCATTGCGTGAGCTCAACACACACAAGGATTGTTGAACTTGGAGCCAAAGGAATAAGTTGTGCACAGTGTGTGCAGTGTGTGTAGGAGTGTGTAGTATGTGTTTCGTGTGTATGTGTAGGGAGCTTATTCTTGAAGCCACTTGGTGGCCAAGTATACTAGATACGGAGTATTATATATACACACCTCATCCTCTTAATCTTTACAACTCACATACTCTCAACTACTCTCAACTCTCCATTGTCTCCCCCACTATCTCGGCTACAAACACACACAGACATATAATTACATATTTACACACACACACACACACACACACACACACACATATATAGACAGAAAAATTTATAGATTCAAGGGAATTGAATTCAAAGGCTGGGATTATTATTTATTTGGATTTCTCTGCTATTCTATCTACAATTTGAATATGGGTAAGTTTTTAAATCAATTCTACATATTGATTTCAGTTTGTATAGTTTTGTAGATAGATATATATATAGAAAAAAATTATATATATATATATGCTCACATATATATATATATATACAAGGAGATAAAAAAAATCAAAGCTTTGGATTTTATAATTGGGTAAGCTTCTTTGTTAATTTCAGTTTATATTTAGTTTATACAAACTGTAATATATATATATATATATATCATTAAGGGTCCGAAAATAGCGAGCAGAAAAACAGTCACAGAAATTTGATTTCTTTATACCAAATGAAAGGTCTCGATCCCACGAGGCTCTCTTTTTAATTTCAAAAGATAATTCGCAACGGTTGCAATGAACGGTCTTTTAAATTGACAAGCAAAGCTTTTCAAAAGACTAGTTGAATACTTCCGTTATAGTTTTACTCAGATCCGTGAGTCTTTAAAGATTTTGTTTTCCCATCAAAAGATTTGAAAGGCTATTCTATGCTTTCGCAGTAACTCTCGGAGTCTAGGACTCGAGGCGTTGTAAAATGGTATCAAAGTTTTGAGGTTTCAAAGTTTAAATGTTTCAGAGCTTTGGACTTTAAATGATTTTGAAGTTTAAACGTTTGTTTTTCTAAAAGAGAATATTTTTTTTAGGTAAGCTTCAGGTCTAGGACTCGGAGCATTACAAGTGTGTTCGGTCCTTCCGCTCCTTGTTTATTATTTTATTTTATTCTTAATAGCACCCCTTCGCCGCCGGGACTCGTGTCGTGTCGGGGCGGGGCGGGGCGGGGCGGGGCGTTACAGATGGCTTTATATCGGGGTAACTTAAATAAAATTTAAAAACTTATATTTTAGTAAATTAATGAATTAAATGATTAATTGACAAGTAATCATGGTGAATTTATCTTATTTCATGAGTCAAACTTTCCAAATTTTGCTCTATTTATAAGTATATTTCTTTCTTTTTTTATATGTCATGGTATAAGATATGTACATAAGTCATGGTATTTTAGCAAATAAATGGTAAATTTAACGGTATATTATTACATTTGACAATTTAATCGGGGCGGGGTGGATTTTAATCGGGGGTATTTTTAATTACCACCTCCGCCCCAACTCCTATAGGGTTTTCATTTTTACTTACTAAACCCGCTCCTACTCCTATAATACCTCCTCCAAACCCGTTCCATTAGGGGCGGAGTTCCAGCGGATCGGGGCATTTTGCCATCCCTAATCACATGTGTGTGTGAGTATACATGTATATAGAGAAAATCAAACTTAACAATAAATAAGAGATTAATTTGAAATCATAGATTCTCTATAATACGTTTAGTTCCAAGTTCGTGGAGTATAACTTATTAATAGTTTCATACTATATCTTAGAAATGACATTGAACTTAACAACAAAGAAGATGGAGATCGTTAACATCAATAAATATAACAAAAGCAATAACAACAAAGAGAATTATACGTCATACTTTGGTACCGTAAAGGAGAATGTAGATGGCTAGGGATGTCATTGAGAAAAGTATAGAGAAAATGTACAGGAAGCGAATTTTTGGTGTGGTTTAAAAAAACTTTGGTACCACAAAGGAGAATGTAGGTAGTTGGGAATGTATTTAATCAAAAGTATAGAGAGAATGTATAGGAAGCAATTTTTGGTGTGGTTACTGTCACGTCATTTGGGATGGGGATTTAAAATTTGGATTTGGGAAACATACCCTTTCCTAACAAAATGACCATGTTATTAAAGTTACATTCTTTCTATAAACTATACCGAAAGGAAAATAAATCGCTCTAGAGGAACACCAAACATTTTTCAGTAATTAGCTAATGTAACAATATATATGACAGTTTTTAAAAGGCAACATTACTTTCATAATGAACTATAAGTACTAATCTTATTTTTATTTTTTCGACTATATTATTTTCTTCGTAAAATATTTATTCATATTCCTCTAATTAATCACAATTAAAAAAAAACTACAGTTCAGTTCTCTCCAAGAATAACATGAAATTTTCACAAAATAATTTAGGCAGCAGTATTATGTTTTATGAAGTAAAAGTTTAAATAATTATCAAACAATCTATTAATATAAATTAACACGGTAAATTTGTTGGCATTGAAAATTTTTAGCCATGATTGTGAAAGTTCTTTCTTTAAAAAAAAAAAAAAATCTTAAAAAAAACAATTATATAGTTAATTATTAACTATAACAAACCAGGAAGAAAAAGGAGGGGGATGGAGGAATGTAAATCAGTAGGCATTGGTAGGAGAAACAAATAATGTAGATTAACATATTTTAGAACAATTACGGATTTGGTTCCTAGGATAAAAATGCAAATCAATAGTATTCAAAACATTTAAATCTTAAGATTTTTTATATCTAAAAATTAAAATAATCCGTGTAGTAGTCAGCTCAATCATCAATTGCAGGATATCATGGACTAAGTTTTGAGAAATTCTTTATATACCATCTAAAAGAAAGTTATATTTAAGTTAAGTCCCTCTAAAAATTTAATTAAGCCCCCTATTCTATTAGGCCTCGTTTGGCAGACTGGATAAAACTGGAGGATAAGACAGGATAAGGAAGGATTGGATAGGATAATAATTATATCCGATAAGCTGTTATGTTGTCATGTGTATGGAACGTGCCTGGATATAAGCCCCAGATAGTAACTAAATTATTGAATTTTAACACAAAAAAATTGCAAATCCAAAAAAAAAGGGGTAAATATCACTTATCTCCCTCGAGGTTTGGCCTAATAACACTTACCTCCCTCGAGATTTCAGCTGTAACACTTACCTCCCTTATTTTTGAATTTCGCTAACACTTACCTCCCTTCTATTAAGTGACCGTTAAATTTATTGACGGACATATGTACACCTAAGCAAATGTACTTTCTTAATGCCGAAACTACCCTTCACCACCTGTCAATATAAAACACCAAAACTCCTTCTTCCTCATATCTGAAATTGGTCATTTGTGGATCTCTAATGATTCTACAATTGACAGGAAGCTCAAGTTTCGTTAACTACTTGTAATAAGTAATTGTCTCCAACTCTTCACTGTAGTACCATTTTCTCTCTCTTTTTTTGAAGTTCCAACAAGTATCAATTTCTTGTTCTGTTTGGTTACCGGAAGAAAGAAACAAAACCACTAACAGTTTCGATTTAACAGATCAAGCTTCAAGTAAAGCTTCTTCACTTTAGGTATGTCACACTCACTCTGTCACTAACTTCCTAATTTATTACTTATTTTCTTCCAATTTCTTACTCAAATTTTCGTAATCAATTCTGGTTTTTTTTTTCCTGAACTAGATCAGACACAATAGAGCATTTTTTAACAGTTCAATTGTTTTGGAATTCGCAGGCTTTGAACCCAAAACCAACGACACATCAGACTTCGAGTCCTTAGAATTTGGGGGAATGGACACATATCTATGCAATATACGGAATGGACGATTGGCTATACACAGTTGCATAATCTCAGAGAACCCTAGATTTTTGGGGATAAAGGTGAATAATCTAACAAACCCTAGAATTTGGGGATAAAGTTGAATAATCTCACAAAACCCCAAAGTAGATAACACCTTACCTATGAAATGTTGAATCTTTCAAGAATATTGGATGCGCGATCGATCAGTTCTATGATTTCCAAAACATTTGGGTTCAATCTGTTCTACACAACCGAGTGATCTTTGAGATGGAGTACTCAGTGGCTAATGAAGGGCCTTTATTTCTTATAGCCATTACACACGTGTTTGGGCTTTTGTTTATCTAAACAATTAGCAAGGGTAAAAAAGGAATTTCACATCCTCCGTTAACACTGTCTGTCAATAGACAAAAATAAAAGAGGTAAGTGTTACAGCTGAAACCTCGAGGGAGGTAAGGTTTTTAGGCCAAACCTCGAAGGAGGTAAGTGATATTTACCCAAAAAAAATGATAGATCTGAAAATGAAAAAGAAAGAAAAAAAAAAAAACGGACCAGAAAAAAGTGATTTGAAAAAAAATAACAAAAAACATATTTGAAAATGAAAAGCGAAAAAAAAAAAAGAAACAAAACAGATCTGATAATGAAAAAAGGAAAGAAAAAAAAAATAGGATATGAAAAAAGAGAGAAAAAAAAGAGATTTGAAAAAAAAAGAAGAAGAAAAGTTTGGTGGTTATTAAAGGAACTCCAAGGTATCGCATGGGCAGAGCACCATTGGTAAATTGGAGGTCAGACAAAAGTGCATTAGTTAAGTTGTCATTAAATCCACAGAAAAAGACAACTTTTTTGCATTGTTTGCTTGAAGCCCAGAGAATTCATAAAATTGATTTAATGCTTCTAATAATCTTAGCCGAGGCAACATCTCCATTAAGCAAGATAATCAAATCATCTGCAAAACAAAGATGAGATGTTCTAATTTTATCACATTTCCAATGGTAGGTAAAAGAACCGTTCTGAATCTTATATTGTAATAATTGACTTAAGGCCTCCATGATAAGATCGATAGGGGATAAAGGATCACCTTGTCTAAGGGCGCCCTTTCCCCATCAAAATAACCCATCGATTCACCATTGAAATTAATGAAGTATCGAGGGGTAGAAATGCAAGCTCTAATCCATGTAGTCAATTTGAGAGGAAAACCAAAGATGTCAAGTAAATAAAGAAAACAATCAAAGACTTATTATTGGGTAAAACATGCAAATGATATAACCCATTAGAAAGGGAACCATTACTAATAGCAAGAGAATGAAAGCTCGACTCAAATTTTTTATTGTCAAAAGAGAAAGAATAACCACATTCATCTAAACTTGAAATAGAGTTCAAATTATGTCTCATGGACGGTATATAGAAAAGGTTATCTAGGATAAGAATAGAATTAGATCCTAAAGGTAAAGAAACCGATCCTATCATCTCCATTTTCGACATAGAGGTAAGATATAATTAACCGCAAAAAGATTCATTTCCAAATTGAATGATATTGATGGCCCACTAAAAATAAGCGAGACTTTTAGGATTCACTACTTGTAATAAGCAAGAATAGAAAATATAGGCTGCAACAGTGTCAACAGAAGCAACAGAGCAGCAGAATGAAATGATAGACCATGGATTGTTGAAGTAATTCCGTCTTAAATTTGCCAACCAAATGTTTCGTCGTTGCCCACAATGTCTGTTCAAATTTTTGACAACGTCTGTATAATAGTTTTCAGAAAGCACAATAAAGGTGCAAAGCTTGTTGAACATGGTGGAAACTACTTTATCGGCTCTGAGATTGGGAAATTCACATGAGGCCCTAAGTGAACATGAGAAGAAAATTTTTTTAAGCCCTTTTTGTGGTCCTGTTTTTATATATAATACACGTATATATAAGACCCTATATTTTTTAGGCCCTATTTTGATCCTATTTTTATATATGATCCATGTATTATGGCCAAACAAGGCCTTATTCCAATGCCAAGAAATATTTTTAGGCCCTTTTTTGGTCCTATTTTTATATATAATACATGCATATATAAGGCCCAATTTTTTAGACCCTATTTTTATATATACAGTCAGGCTCTCTAAAGAGGGCGTCCTCTCTTTAATAAAGAGAGGACTTCTGTTTTAGCCGTCGGATTGTGTTTTCATTAATGACAGTTTTGTCATTTCACAGTTTTTAAACACAATCCGATGGTCAAAACAAAGGTCCTCTCTTTAATAAAGAGAGGTGACTCTCTTTAGAGAATCTTTGTTTATATATAATACATGAATTTTGGCTAAACAATGTCTTATTCCAAGGCCAAACAAACCCTTATTTTTTGATGCCCCAAGCAAATTCCTCATACGCAATTAGATTTCTGAGGATAAGCTCAAGACTCTGGCAAACGGCTAATTGTGGGATCTCCAGGACTCCATTTTCAAACTTAATATCAAACATGGAGATCATTGGTTGGCTAGACATCTTGATTTTAACTCCCGCTTCTTGCAACTCGATGATCTGTAGCACATTTTATAAACTCCCATTGTTCTTCGTATAATTCCTGACGTCTTCCTCGGCTGACCAGTACTTATGCAAATGAAGAACTCCATATTTTATGCATGAAACCCAATAAATGATCGTGGTTGCCAGCTGATATATATTTGAGTATATGTTTTTGAATTTGGTTGTAACACAATAGCAAAAAAATGCATGTATGTCATATTCTTGATCCGGAGTCCTAATCATGTTGAATATATAGTTGATTGATCAGAACAAAGAGTGGAATTTGATTCTCATATAATAGTACGTAGATCAGTTGATCATATGATGCTCGTAACCTGTGGATACATAAGAGGGTCACCTACTACAATATCGTCGTACGTACCAGTTGCAAAGAAACTGTATTACAAAGCAACCATCTAGAAGCATATCATTTCAACAAATTCGTCTCGTTATTAAGGTTAATATTGGAATCTGGATAAAAGCTGCGTGCCCTTCCTTCCAAATTTTTCATAGCCATAACGTATCGATCTGTCAGTGCTTCACTCATTACTTAGTCGAAGAACCTGTTTAAGATCACGAATTTTGTGCTCTTCCCATAGCTTTCAGGTTATTCTTATCACGGTGGTAGGGACCAATTGCAACTCTTACTGGTTCATAGGCTTTCTCATTTAATTCATTTCGGAGTAGATCATCTATTCTATAGATGCAACGTACACGTAGAATATTCGAAAGACGAGAGTGCGAGCTTTAATTTTGTCAATCCGGATGGTGACATGATCACCTCTTTCTTCACATACGTTTGTCTCCATAGTTCTAAAGTACGACACCCCGGTGCCATAATACCTGTCGAAGAATACACATAATTTTTTTTTAAAAAAAATATATATATATATATATATATTCATGTATTGCGATGAATTGGGGTGTGTGTGTGTATATATATATATATATATATTCAAATAAAGCTGGAATGTGCATGAACTGAAATAAATAATAAAACAACGTGCATGTATCCTTAAGTTTTAGTGTCTAATTGCTACTTGTACCTCAAGGGGCCGGGAGTTATTCTTTTACGTGATGCTATAAACGAATACTGTGATAATTAACTTCCATACTCTTCTTTCGTGGTTTCTTTAAAGCATCAAGCATTGTACATATGTGCTCTTAAATATTTTATAAATAAGTTAGTTTCTTTTAAATATTGTGTCAACATCCACGTGCTACAAAAGTTTTGATAACAGAGGTTGACAGAAAGAGTAATCTTGTGTGCCCGCAATGATGATGAATTATAATAAGGGAAATATTTGGTATACATTTTTTTGACACACTTTTTAAAATAAAGTGTCATCCGGCCATTGATTGGCGCTGGTCCCACCACCGAATACATCTCGGCCATTGACACACTTTTTGACACAAAGTGTCATCCGACCATTGATTGGCGCGGGTCCCACCACCGAACATATCTCGGCCATCGAAAATCAATGGCCGAGATGTGTTCAATGGTGAATCAATGGCGGGATGACACTTTGTGTTAAAAAGTGTGTCAAAAAATTTGTGTTTGTAGCACTACTCTAATATTAACATACAAAAACGCAAAATGCATGACATGATTCGCCACTAATTAGTTATTTTTAAGGCTTAACCCAAAAGAAGTAAAAATTTAGGTGAAAGTCCGTAGAAACATGAGTTTAAAGTCCAATTTTGACTCTTAGTTATTTAAAGTGAAAATATCACTTAACATTCTTGTACGTCCAGTGAAATTTCATTTAATATTCAGGAATCCTTAGTGCTTTTTAACACTAACATAAAATGGCATAATGGATTTATCACTAAATCGCCCAAAAAGAAATCAAAGTGTGGGTTTTAATTAATTTCTTTGTTTGTTTCTTCTGACTTGTTGCAATTAATAGTACTTGTTACTGTAATATTCCTTCACTCTTCTTTGTTCATTTCTTTATTTATAAGCAATATGCTGTACTTGATCAAAATTGGTCAAAGTATTCTCTGCGTTCAATTGCAATAAATAAAGCCGCAAAGAGGTAAGCTGATATAGTACTTGTTAATAAATCAATTATTTCTAATTGTTCAATTTGCAACATATTTAGAAGGGTAAATTTTAAGTAATTGAGCCAACTGTAGTTATTAAGATTTTTCGAGACAATGAGGATGGTGCTTCAGTGCTTGGATTGACTTTTTGAAATAAACCATCTGATTTTTTATTTTTAATTTTATTTTTCCTTTGGAAACCATTAATTGCAAGGGCAAAGACATTGTCACTGAAGAGTTGAGGTGGTTGAGCATCCTTAGCGAACATAACTCAGCTGTTGTACTGATAGCAAGAGCCCTATATTCTGCTTCAGCAGAGGAGCGAGCCACTGTGAGCTGCTTCTTAGTACTCCAGCAAATAGGATCATTCCCAAGGAGAATGTGAAAACCAGTGGTAGACCTTCGGTCTGACGGATCCCCAGCCCAGTCAACATCTGTATAAGCTGCGAGATGCAAAGAATTTCTGCTATACTTATTAATTCCAAGGGAAGAAGTGCCTTTCAGATATCGCAGAACTCGTTTAAGAACAGCATAGTGAATGTCTATGGGGGAATGCATGAATTGACATAAGTGATTGACAGCAAGAGTGATATCAGGACGAGTGAAAGTTAAGTACTGAAGAGCCCCAACAAGACTATGATAAGAAGTAGGATCAGAAAGAGGAGTGCCAACTGTCTTAGCAGAGTGGGGGCATGGTGTCTTACAAGGCTTACAATCCTGCTGCATATTGGACCTGATAAGAAGATCAGAAATATATTTGGACTGATGCACAAACAGGCCAGAGGCCCAGAACTGGTATGTTGAGTTTGTAAACCCAAGAAGTAACTCAAAGGACCAAGGTCCTTCATATCAAAGGAATTTGAAAGGATTGAAATAAGATTTTGGACATAGGACTGATCAATTCTTGTGACAATAATGTCATCCACATAAAGGTAAGATTAGAGGAAGTTTTTTTTGATGAAAAGAGATGAATCATTAGGTGATTGGACAAAATGAAGTTGAAGAAGCTGACTGGTAAAGGTGTCAAACCAAGCTCTAGGAGCTTGTTTGAGGCCATAAATGGCTTTGTGTAACTTACATACCTGAGTGGGATGAAGAGGATCAACAAAGCCCTGAGGTTGAGACATATGAACTTATTCATGAAGAACCCAGTGGAGAAATGAATTCTTAACATCTAGCTTCCTTAAACTCCACCCAAAATGGGCTGCAACTTTCAGAACCAAACGAACTGTGTTATGCTTCACCACAGGACAAATAGTCTCAGTATAATCTAAACCAGGTTCTTGGTGAAAACCTTTAGCAACTAATCTGGCTTTATGTCTAGCAATAGACCCATCTGAATTTTGTTTTGAGTTTATAAACCCATTTGCAACGTACTAGATTTCTGTTGGGTGGTAAAGGGAACCAAAAACCAGGTGCCTTGTTGACGGAGAGAGGAAAATTCTTCTGCCATGGCATTTCTCCACTAGTCACTGGACTTAGAAGTGGTAAAGTTAGAAGGTTCAATTTCAGAATGAGTGAGGAAAGCTTTCTTCTTAGAGATGCCATGTTTGGACCTTGTTTGCATACTATGAGTATTAAGAGAAGGGTCAAAAGTAGAAGTAGGAGCTGAAGGAGTGGGTAACGGACCTAGAAGTAGTAAGACTGGTACAGAAATAGGGAGAGTGGGAGTATTATGAGAAGTAGAGGACAATGAAGAGGCAGCTGTAGAAGTCTTATTGGAGAAGGGGTTGGAAAAGGGTAAGGAAGATAGAAGACGAGAAGGAATAATGGGAATACAGGATGTGTTGGATATATCACATGTTTGTGGGGTCCATCCTATTTTTATCAACTTAATTGGGAAGTCTTGTCGTGATAAGGCACAAGGCACAAATAGTGTTGGATGTTATCATATTTGATATGCAAGCAGTAGTGTGATTGACATCAAACTCCTTGGCATAGATATCAGCCGTACGTGTATGTGTATATATGTGTGTGATATACACATAGATGGGTGACTCTCGGGTAGAGAGAGAGTGGTATCAGAGCCCTTGGTGTACCAAGTTGGGGGTCTTCCGTCATGGGGGTGCATGGTCTAGGGTGAGAGAGATATTAATCATTGAGGTTTTCTGTGAGGGGTGTTCACATCGTTATAGGGATGTGAGGTGGAGAGGGTATTTCGTTATCTCTATGATTTCTCTATGTATTACGGTGATTATGTCAAGTTCTTTGGGGTATTGAGTGGGGAGTGTACAAGGGTCTTGTATCTGGGTTATTGGATTTAATCCATGTAACTTGTATCACATTTTACTAAATAGTGAAAGAATAGATCTCTCAGGTGTGGACGTAGGCAGGTGTTTGGCTGAACCACGTAGAAATCTGTGTGTATTTTTCTTTGGTGTGCATGTTTAAATTGCTGCTCATGTGTGTGTGTTTATTTGGGGGAATTTGGTTCCGTGTGTTAAATTCCCAACAAGTGGTATCAGAGCTATGGTGGTCAGATCATGGTGACAGAGGCACATGGTGGTAGTGGAATAGCAGCACGGTGGTACAAAGGAAAACAGAAGAAAAAAAAAAGGGATGATGCAGCAGCATGACATGGCGGGCGGTATTGGTCGGTCATGGATGATTACTTGCTAGTAATACAGTCCTTGTGGGTGTCAATGGACAAGGAGTTATTTGGTATGGCAAGGTGCAATGAATCAATGTTAGTGATTGGTCAGAATTTTAAGGAGTTTGTGGAACAAGCTAAGCTTAGAATTCGGGTCAGAGATGGTTCCTATGGTTTTTAGGTGCTGCGGATTCATCGGTGGGTGCAGTTTTGAGAGATTCTGGATGAATTGGAATTTATTTTTCTTGGTGATAGATCTTATATATATTGCAGTAGGTTGGGATCTAGGGCAGAAAAATAATTTTGATGCTACTATGATTGTAGCAGGTTGGGTATGGTGGAAAGGTTTTCACAATCCACTCATATGAGCATTTCTCTTGGGCTGTTAGATTCCGGGTACAGTAAGTATATGCTTCTGGAGAAATTAATTTGATGGGTTCCAAGAAAACGAGGGCAGACACAGGCGCAATTATCCGACAGAGGTAATTGTTAGGATACTGCACGTAGGAACGTTGGTCAAATATTTTTTGGAGCAGGTTCGCTATTTGGGTGGTGTGATATTTATCCCAAAGTTGCGGTGGAATCTAATATTGGTGCTGAAATCACACATGGCAGATGAGAGAAGTGTAGATGGTTTGTGTCGTCTGGTTGGTAGAGTTATACTACCAAGTTCTCGATGAAAAAAAAAAAAAAATTCTTGCAAGTGAGTGCGTGGATGGTTTGTTCACGGTTCAGACGATGGTGAGGGAAAATCATGCTTTGGGAGAAGGAGAGGTCGAGGCTCTTCTCTAGTGGAGTTAATGGGTATAATTAACTCGGGGGCAATTGCACATGTATTGGCCGTATTGTTCGAATCAGGGGTGACACCGTGTGGATTTGAGGTATGTGCAAGCTAGTTTTGGTGATGGCCAATGGTGATGTGTTTGCGGTTTTTCAAACGGTTGCAAAGGGTGAGCTTTGTGGGCACTCCAGTTGAAGGGGTGCGAGCATTTTTGTAAAGAGGTGCTGGTGATGTGTGGCGGAGTAATTACCCCATATGTGATATAGGGGTGATTGTTGGATATATCACATGTTTGTGGGGTCCATCCTATTGTTATCAACTTAATTGGGAAGTCTTGTCGTGATAAGGCACAAGGCACAAATAGTGTTGGATGTTATCATATTTGATATGCAAGCAGTAGTGTGATTGACATCAAACTCCTTGGCATAGATATCAGCCGTACGTGTATGTGTATATATGTGTGTGATATACACATAGATGGGTGACTCTCGGGTAGAGAGAGAGTGGTATCAGAGCCCTTGGTGTACCAAGTTGGGGGTCTCCCGTCATGGGGGTGCATGGTCTAGGGTGAGAGAGATATTAATCATTGAGGTTTTCTGTGAGGGGTGTTCACAGCGTTATAGGGATGTGAGGTGGAGAGGGTATTTCGTTATCTCTATGATTTCTCTATGTATTACAGTGATTATGTCAAGTTCTTTGGGGTATTGAGTGGGGAGTGTACAAGGGTCTTGTATCTGGGTTATTGGATTTAATCCATGTAACTTGTATCACATTTTACTCAATAGTGAAAGAATAGATCTCTCAGGTGTGGACGTAGGCAGGTGTTTGGCTGAACCACGTAGAAATCTGTGTGTATTTTTCTTTGGTGTGCATGTTTAAATTGCTGCTTGTGTGTGTGTGTTTATTTGGGGGAATTTGGTTCCGCGTGTTAAATTCTCAACAGGATGATGATGAAGAGAATGAGATACGAGTAGCTGGCCAGTGTAGGGTGAGGAACTGAACAAGGTAACCAATCAGAGAGTGATAAAGGAGTTGTGGAAGAGGTAGTAATGGGCAGCAGGAAATCGTAGTTGTTCATCAAAAACCGCATGTCTTGAGACATAGGTTCTATTTGTGCATAAATCAAGACGAATATACCCCTTATAATCAGAAGGATAACCTAAGAAGACACACTTGGTGGTCCTAGCTAGCATAATGCTTATGCTTGGTATAGGGTCTGAGAAGAGGAAATGCAGCTAGCACAACCAAATACTCTGAGAGAGGTATAGTCAGAGGAGGGGAATGAAATTACATCTCAAAAGGAGAGAGATTAATTATCAGTATTTGGACTAGGCAGTAAATTTTAAATTTTGAGTCAGTATACCAAACACTTGACTGGATGGAGGTGAATTTGATGAGTAAGGAGAAGAAGAAGGTGAGCCATAGGAAGCTGCCATAGATGTCCAGTTAAGAAGGAGGAGTTCAACCTTGATATCCATAGTTCATGCGATGGTAACAATCCAGAGCAGTGTGATTAGGTCATCGTTTACAGATATGGCAAGCAACAGAACTCGAACCTTGTGATTGAAACCCTCAACCAGATTGATTATTGAACCTTCCAAAATTATGAGACCTTCCACCTCTACTGAACTGATTGTTGAACCTACCTCTGCCTCTGCCACAAAAATTATGGAATTGATTTCCAGAGTTTTTGTTAAATTGAAAATGGTGGCCTCTACTGAACAGCTATAGCTGTAGGAATGTGTTGTTGCTGTGATTGTTTAACAAGCATATCAAGAGATTGTTCTTCGGCTCTCAAGAGAACATGTAATTCCTCAAGATTCAGAGATTCAGATCGAGTGCGAATAAAAGTGCGAAACGCACTATATTCAGAAGTTAGGCCATTGAGTGTTTGAATAAGAAGATCTTCATCATCAATATGTACAGAAACTGAATTTAGAGAATCTTTGGCTTCCTTGACCCTTTGAATATAATTTAACATCAATGGAATCAGTGCCTTCGGTAATTGATTGAAGACTACACTTCAACTGAAGAATGTCTGATCTTGATTTGGAAGAAAACCTTCGTTCCAATGCTTCCCAGACCTCTTTGGAGGTATTGTATCCGACAATATGAAATAGTGCCGATGGAGATAATGTTGCATTCAACAGTGTCATGAGAGCCTGATCTTGCACCATCCATGTCTGATATTCTGGATAGACCTGAGAGGTTAGATCGCCTTCTTCAGTTCGAATAAACTGCTCAGGACAATGATATGAACCATCGACGAAGCCAAAAAGGAGATGAGCTTTCAGAATTGCAGAGATATGAAACTGGACTAATGAGATTACAAATATTTGACAGCAAGAAAATTGGGGAATGATGAACAGATGATGTAGAAGAAGATGAAGATGAAGAGAAATTGGTAGGCATTGATCGAGATGTTTGTCTCTAATCAAGCTCTGATACCATGTAAAGACTCACATATGAACTATCATGAAGTCTTACATATGAACTATCATGAAGAAGAAGAAAACTCTGTTGTTGATCTATTACTGATCTGAAACATCTTAATATTTACAATGACACTCTCTCAGTATTTATACACGAATATATCACATATACAGTGAGAGGACTCTAGCTAACAAACTTCAACAACTTCAGTTGGTTATGCTGACTCAACATGATGAGAAGTGGTACTTTTAACAGACATAAGGAGTAAACTTATGCGCCCATTAAGATGGTAGTTAGATTAAAATACGAAAACTAAAGATAATTTGTCATTTGTATCTCTTTGCGCGCGCGTGTGTGTGTATACCGATTTAGATATACATTCATTCAGATAGAGGATATATGTGAAGTGAATGCGCAGTTGATTTAAGTGAATATAAATTTTTTGAGAACTCACTTGAATTGAATGGCAAAGCATTCTTCTAAATTTTTCCGGCAAATACAAGAATGAGATGTACTTCTATTTATACGAGTTAAAATTTTGGGATGCTCTTATACCACAACTGTTGGGGTTCAATATTTGTAAGAAACACATCTCTTTGAAGATATGCAACCAAATGTTGTAGGATAGAGCTTTGGGACTATTTCTTTTTCAAATATTATATTTTCAAGTCTACTTGAGAAGCTTACATTACATGAACATACATAAACGCAAACAAATGTAAGCTAAGTGCATAAAATTGTGTCTACACACAGGCGGACTATTGATTCCCTATTTGACTTGCTTATGAGTGAACATTCACAAATGTTCTCATATACTCGCAGCGATGTTTCATATCCTAAAAACGTTTCACTATTACATCATTTGTAACCTTGTTAAACCTTTTTTTCTCGATATATACAAGCAAAAACTATTATTTAAAAATTGATACCCATTTAATTGGGCAAGAGTTTTTTCACAATCTTCAAAGCTGAAAATGCCTTCTTAACTGTAGCCATTGAAACAAGTAGAGTCAACCTCAAGAATAAATAAGCCAAATTCGTTTAAAGAATACAAGAATCAAGACCAAAAATAAACTATCCAAACTCGTTTAGAGGATACACGAGTAAAGGTCAAGCCAAGTTTGTTTAAAGGGCATGGATTTCACGCTCGTTAATAAGCTCGCGAACATTCTTGATAAAAGGGCTTGAATTTTAGGTTCGCTTACTAACAAGCCAAGCCTTAACATACATGAGCTTGACTCGGCTCGGTTCGTTTAATAAACAAGCTAAGCTCAAGCCTAGATTACAAGCTTGTGTAATAAACAAGCAAAGCTCAAACATACATGAGCTCGGCTCATATACTGTTAAATCCCATAATTTTATTTGGGGTATTTTGGTAATTTGACCTATGTAGGTCCCATTTGAGAGAAGTCTACTGAATCCCATTTATTTGTGTATCATTATTTGGTAATTTGGTCATATGTGGGCACATGTGTGTGTGGGCACCACACCCATTCCCCTTACCTTTGGGAAGCTTCCTTCCTAGGGATGGTAATGGGGCGGGTTTTCTCGCCCGCCTGCCCCTAATAGGTAGGGTATGGGGTAGGCTCAATCGGGATAGGGGTGATATGGGATTTGAAAGTTCAATCTGGCTCGGATTCGGGTTGGGGGCGGTGAAAGTGTGAATTCCCCAGAACCCGCTCCGATTATTCAAGTATTTTACAATTTTACCCCCCTTAATTTATATATAGCCTAAACTAGTCAAGGTATAAATTAAATAGAAATTTAGTAGTAATTCCCTACCTACCATGGTTGTGCATCAATAGGGACTACCCCCTTTCTTAATTTAACAATATATCCCCCCCTCACCAACGTCTGTAGTAATAGGTCCCTATCCCCATGTAATTACCATTTTTAATGACAATTTTACCTTTGGATATATTAAGACAGTCAGGCTCTAAAGAGGGCGCCCTCTTTTTATTAAAGAGAGGACTTCTGTTTTGGCCGTTGGATTGTGTTTTCATTAAGGGCAGTTTTTCCATTTCACAATTTTTAAACACAATCTGACGGCCAAAACAGAGGCCCTCTCTTTAATAAAGAGAGGTGGCCCTCTTTAGAGAATCTTTGTATATTAAGATATTATATATATATATATATACGTCTATGTATAATTACATACATTTATGTCTTTTAAATAGTCAAAGTTTGTTATAGAAGGTGAATCAAATCAACATTTAAGCATTTTTAAATCAAATTGAACCAAATCAGCTTGGTATATCCACGAATCAATGAAGATGCTTTGTTTGATTTTTCACATTACTTCATTTGTGAATTGTTGATATCTTTAAGAGTTTTGAAGACTTTATACTAATTGTGAAGATCAACAATTGCAGAAGCTCATCAGTTTGAGAATCATACAGTTTTGAAGCTCATCAGTTTGAGAATCATTGTTTTCCGAGATTTGTTAAAAGAAAGAAGAACGGATCGTGCTTGTTCATTCTTTACGGCAAGTGGTAATCATATTCAACCATTTTCTCACGTTGTTTGATTATGTTTTTTCTCAGTATTTTCCATTACAAAACTGATTTTTAAATCGCAATATCATTTTCCAGGATTTTCAATGTTTTATTCAAAATGAATTTTCATATCACTAAATTTTGTTTGTTCACATGTTCTATTGTAATTTCATTTTATTTTTCCACAGACGCATTTTTAATGGAGGATCATACGATCATTTGCTGCACATACGCCGGCGAGACTGTAGTGACTAATATCTCTATTACTACAAGTTTCAATGAGTTAATGGATTTTGTTTGTCGAAGATAGTGCAGCGTTGTGAAGGATGATATGTCGCTAGTTTACAAAATTGCTGGGTATGAGAAATGTATGTTGGATAGTGAAGACGATTTGAATCTCAAAGTCTGGATGTAAATTTTCACATCCCCAACGCATGAAATTTCCCAACAGCAGTCTGAATGTGAAATTTCACATAAACATGTGAAATTTCGTAACTGTAAGGTTTATTTTTTATTTTTATTTGTGTGTGTGTGTGTGTGTGTTTTGAAGATTGTGAAATTTCATAACAGTAAGTTTTTTTTTTTTTTTTGAAAATTCATAACATTAAGTTATTTGTTGAAATTTCATAACAAAAAGTTTTTTTTTGTGAATTTTCAATTGAAATTTCATAATAGTAAGTCTGATTGTGAAATTCCATAACAGTAAGTTATTTGTTGAAATTTCATAGCAAAAAGTTTTTTTTTTTTTTTTTTGTAAATTCTAAATTGAAATTTCATAACAGTAAGCCAGATTGTGAAATTTCTCATCACAAACATGTGAAATTTCATAAGACATGAAGAAAAAAGATATATGGAGATTGTGTTAGTGTCCTCAAAATATGGAGATGTGGTTTGATTTTGCTTGAATAAAGTTGAAATTGCCGCTAGAAATTATTTGAATTTTAAACATAATTTTTCAATCAATTACAAGTTATAATTGAATCCCAAGATTTTAGGAAAACAATTAATAAGCACTAATTTCTATATATGTATCATATATATATATATGTCATTTATTTAGGTGCATGTATTATGGAATAAGGGCAAAAGTGTCTAAATAAAATAGGAGGGACCTGTTACTAAGAAGTTTATTGAGCTGGACTAATTGTTACAAAAGACTAGTAGTTTGGACTTTATACTAAATGGCCCTAAATTAAAATCCTAGTGGTCCTAATTTCCTATTCAGAATCCTAAACTTATTCAAGCTACAGCTAAGCCAAGTTCTCCCTCTCTCTAACTTGGATGGACGATCTCTCACTCTCTCAGCATTGGCTGGAGGCCACATACCAGTGCTGCTTCGAAGCCCCATCCCTCACTTCACAACTCTCATAGAGGTAACTCAAACCCAAATCTTTAGCTCTCTCTCTCTCTCTCTATATATATATATATTTATACATGATTGTCAAATCGTGAATCGAATCGTGAATCGGTTGGCCAAAATTATGAATCGGGAATCGTAAGATTCACACTTTTTTCTAAAATAAAGGTTTATATATGTGTATACACACATAAAAACACATATACATAATATTAAATTATATACAAATAGTCTAAATAATAGTAGTCTACTACAAATATTATTATACAAAAATATTATTATACACATATATATATATATATACAAAGATTCTCTAAAGAGGGCCACCTCTCTTTATTAAAGGGAGGACCTTTGTTTTGACCGTCAGATTGTGTTTAAAAACTGTGAAATGACAAAACTGCCATTAATGAAAACACAATCCGACGGCTAAAACAGAAGTCCTCTCTTTATTAAAGAGAGGGCGCCCTCTTTAGAGCCTGACTGTATATATATATATAATAAGGATTTTGTTAACATGTGCCCTTAGGGCATATGTTATGATTATAAAAAAAGAAATAAACAAGGGGTACAATGTGGGCTTTAGTGTCCGGTGTAGGGTTCAGTGTTTGTTTCCCTTGTTTATTTCCACTGTTGGAACATTAACATATGCCCTAAGGGCACATATTAACAAAACCATATAATAATATGTTGTAGAATACTCTAATGGGTTTAAAAAGTAGTCTAATAGATTAATATATATTATCATGGAATACAATAATACAAACAGAAGTCTCCAAAATGGTCAGATTGAAAAAGAAAATCCAAGAAGTGGGTTTCGGAGAAGAGACTAGAGAGAGAGAAAAAAATATAAAAAATGGAAAGTGGGTCTTTCTATTTCAATTTGATGACGAGAGAGAGAGATAGAGAGAGAGAGAGAGAGAGCCATACCTTCGTAAGAAGACGACGACAACAACTCGAAGATGGTGAGATCAGTCGAAGATGGCGATGACGACGGTGATGGTCAGCTAGTGAAAGTCGACGGCAACGAGGTTAGGGCTTTCGCAAAGGCCAAAAGGGTTTAGGTTGTGGACCCCTGGTGTCCACTGTTGTCGTCGATGTGCTTAAATATGTTTATAATAAAGGTAGGTTCACCAAACTACATCATTTCCATGAAAAAAATTGGGGATTTTTTGAATCGGACGAATCGGTTGAATCGATCGATTCTCACGATTCAAAATTGATTCACACCGATTCAGTTCAATTTGTGATTCCAATTACCGATTCAAATCGCCAAGCACATGAAGCGAATCGAATTGTCTGAATCGAATCGTGAATTGTACGATTCTAACAACCATGTATATATATGTGTGTGTGTGTGGTGTGTGTGTATTATGTAGGTGTGTGTTTTGTGTGTCTGTATTTTCTATTCGTCACATTTTGATGATAGGGAAGGGATTGGACAATTATCCCATTTAATTGATAGTCCCGGGACTAATAAACCTACCTCCCCATGGTATAACTTAGTCCCCGTATGGGGGACTATTTAATTAAAATGGACAAATAGTCCCGAGTTAATTGGTCGTGCCAAACGCCGGACTATTTAATTAATATAGATTATTAGTCCAATCCCCCACACCATATGAGTGCACGCGTCCCCATCTCACTCCTTAGACCGCTCACACCGTGTGAGTGCACACACAATAGTAGGCCCTATTTCAAAAATATTTTTGAAACTTTAAACCTCTATAACTTTTTATCTACAACTCCAATTTTACAAATTTATACCGTTGGAACATGTCAACCAAGTCTACAATACTAGTAATATTGTTGATATGTTTTGAGTAAAAAAAAAAACTCGAATTTTTTACATGCCTTGACAGTCTTGTTCCTCAAAATGCTGGTGGAATTTCACCACTTTGAATGTGGAGATATTTCATAAATTTCACCAAGTTTTGACACCCTGAATTAAAAGTAGTGATATTTCACCACCATTTTAAAATATGTTCAAAACAATGGTGAAATTAGAGGTGTCAAACGGGCCGGGTTGGCCCGGCCCGGCCCGGCCCGCTTTTTTTCGGGCTAAAAGCCCGGCCCGGCCCGCCACAAGGCCCGGCCCGCTAGGCCCGGTTCACATACCCCGGGCCGGGGTGGACACACATTCTCCCGTCCATGGCCCGGCCCGGCCCGGCCCGAAATGAAGAAAATGCCCGGCCCGGCCCGAAGCCCACCACTTTTAAGGCCAAAAGTCAAAGGAAGCCCGCTAGCCTGTCCGGCCCGGCCCGATGTCCGGCCCGCTAGGCCCGGGCCACCGGTCCGGGGCGGACATCCCCCCTCCCTTCCCAAGCCCGGCCCGCCCCGGCCCGATTTTAAGTGAAGCCCGGCCCGGCCCGGCCCGAAGCCCGGTCAAGCCCGCTTTGACCGAGCCCGGCCCGGCCCGTTTGACACCACTAGGTGAAATAGTGGTGAAATTTCACCACTTTTGACCAGTGGTGAAACAATGGTAAAATTACATCACTATTTTAAAATGTGCTCAAAACAGTGATGAAATTTCACAACTTTTGAAATGTGGTGAAACAATGATGAAATTTCACCACTTTTCAGTTACAAGGCTATCAACGCATGCAAATTTGTATTTTTATTTTTGCTCAAAACATATCAACAATGGTACTAGTTTTGTAGCTTTGGTCAACACGATTTCAACAGTATAAATTTTGCGAGAAATAGAATTGGAGGTCAAATTATGGAGGTTTAAAGTTAAAAAAAAAATTTTGAAAAAAGATTTTATTTAGTACAACTACTCATACATAGGTAGGAAAGGTGGCGCGCATTTGTGGTTGCTTTTTTCTTACCGTTCGGATTTAAAACCCTAGGGCGTGTGGCGTGCTTGGGCAGCTAGGGAGGGTTTTTATATCCAAGAAAAATTTGAGAGACTTAAATCAATATATATTTTTTAAGTTGTTCTTAAACTAACATATTTAAAATAGAATGTCCTGATATCTTATTGAACCTTTTGTTTTTTTTTAAATTGTAGCAATAGGGTTAATTTTTAATTTAAACAACCCAAGTTACCCAACCATTTTTTGTAGGATTGTGTCTGTGAGTGAGAGAGAGAGAGAGAGGGGGGGGGGGGGAGGGTAGGATTGTGTGTGTGAGAGAGAGAGAGAGATGAGGCTGTTGCATATGTCTAGGAATTTCAATGAGGAAGCGTCGCAGAGCAACATTGCATAGAATAACGCGACATCAACCCAGGAGGGGCTCCTAACTGTAACTAATTTATGAATCTCTCTCTCTCTCTCTCGTTCATCAAACCCATAACAACAAAGAAAAACCAATCGAACCAATTTTCCTCTTTTGGACATTGATCCCAAAAATGCAAGCTTCAGAGCTCAAATTCTAAGTAAACAGACAGGTACCATATAGAAAATTCCTTATCTATATATCCTAATTCAATTCAATCTCTCTGGGTACATCCGTACATATAATTTAACTGTATAAAAAGAAAAAAAATCTCCATTTTGGTTTTCCCACATACCCATTTTATGTATCATCTTAACATATCAAATTTCGATCATATTCAGGGTTCATATCATGTTTTGGGGTTACTATGTGCTCAAATCGTTTGTTGGTTGGTCACATTCTACTTTTTTGCACAATTGAATGGCTATGCTGCACAATAATATGAGATTTTGTGGGCAGCTATGGAGTTTTATGTCATATCATCTTCACAAAATATAAACTAAAATATGTATAAATAAGTTCGAAAAAAATTTCCTATCAAACTCCTTTAGATTGATTTTCTAGAACCGTCCCTGGGCATAATGTAGAAAACAAGAAGATGATTTAAGGAAGAAGATGACTCTGAAACTATCTCATTCTTATTAAGTACTCATCAATTCATTAGTCTTATATTTATATACACAACTTTACATCCACAGTACAACCGACTCAACTTTATAGAAATGCAAGCTGGCCTATATAACAAATTAACAAATTGTAACTGTTTTGCCAGCTGTTGGCTTGAGTGAAGCTGTGCTACTGCTGTGGACTATGAAGGTCACAGGAGTTTCCTTGGATACACGTGATAACGGTGATACGCGATTTGAAGAAGACTGATCAGAAGTATCTCTAACTACAAAAAGTCTACACACACATTGTGTTTCACAACACTTTCCACAATGAGGGTAGCTCAGCAAAAAAAACTTATGGGCCCCACACTATTTTTGCAAAACAGCCCCTGGTCAAATAAACTGAGAAAACAACATCCCAAACATGTTTCCTCTTTCATGTTAGAAGGAAAGAGAGGCTCTGCCCTAAATCCTCACTATTCAAATCTCTATACAATTAGCACCCACAGCTTCACCGACAAGCATTCCCGGCGGCGGCGATTCCTGACGGCAGAGTTTTTATATAGAATAAATTTTTTTTGTGTGTCTAATCTCTCCCTCTCTCTCTCACTCACACAATTCAGTTTGGCCACATTTGTGTGTTTCTATGAATTTAACACTGTATTTATTGATTTTTTCATAGACAAATGTGTAAATGTTGAAGCAATATCAACAATGTAACAAAAATTTATATATGTATATACCCCCAAATTACTGAACAAATCAAAAATCAAGCAATATAAAATAAAAACTCCAACTCAATAAAAGTAGTGAGATTCCTGGAATGGTGTCCCTCCCTCTGAAACTCCAACTCAATAAAACCCCAAATTAGGACACGCACACACACACATGTATGCACAAACAGTAAAAGCTTAAAGAAAGAGAGAGAGAGAGAGAGAGAGAGAGAGAGAGAGAGAGAGTTAACCCACCTAACCCATCTTCTTTGACGCCGGTGGCTGGTCTTGTTGTGGAAGCTAGTGCTCCCAATTTCTACAATGAACGTGAAAGAGATGAGTGAATTTGGGGATTTCTCAGTTTATTTGACCAGGGGCTGTTTTGCAAAAATAGTGTGGGGCTCACAAGTTTTTTTTTGCTAAGCTACCCTCATTGTGGAAAGTTTTGTGAAACACAATGTGTGTGTAGACTTTTCGCTCTAACAAACATGTTTTTATTTTATACCATATGTGTGTGTATATATATACATATAATGGTGTGAATTAAAGCTACCTGGCAACTCCAAGCACGTCTCACGGTCAACATGAAGTCAGTCTCGCACTTCGATATACTCCATCTTGAGATCCTCATACATGGTGAATAACTAAATTCTTATGAAACTAAATCTTTAGGAAAAATCAACACAATTAGAAGGAATCAAATACGTTTCATAAATATATCCATACAACTTCTTGCTAGCTTTCTTGAATAATCCTGTTGAAATATGACAATCTAGGACTTATTGAAAAATTAACCAAGACTTTAGGATTTACTTGTGACAAGAACGAATCGAACATACAGTTTGTGCCAACGTAAGAAAAAGCAATACAGCAGCAGCTACGAATGAAATGATAGACCATGGGGTGTTGAAGTAATTTCTCCTGAGATTTGCCAACCATATGTGTCGACGTTGCCTACAATGCTTGTTCACTTTGTTAAAAATGTCCGAGTAACAAAATTCCTTAGAAGACATCATGACATTATTGCCAAGCTTGTTCAACATGGTGGAAACTACTTCATCATCACCCAACCAGTTCTCAATAATTCCCTTATGGCGAAGTATTTCAACATCCTTTGCAGTGTTGATGAGGCAATCCAAAAACTTTATGTAGTCAGTGAAATATGTTTTAGAATCCCTGAAACGAAATTGCTCATAAGCAATTAGATTTCTGAAAACACGCTCTGTTTTATCCTGAATGGGAAAAGGTGGGATCTCCATAACTCCATTTTCAAACTTTATATCCAACAAGGAGATCCTTTTCGACCTAGACTTCTTGAACTTAACTCCAGCCTCTTGCAACTCTGTAATACATTTTATGAACTCCCATTTCTCTGCTTGTTTTTTTGTTGAGACCACTCTAGCAAATGAAGAACACAACCTTTCATGCAGAAGGGCCAATATATGATGGACATTGTCATCAATTGAAACTGGAGGAGAAGCTTCTAAAGCATTTGGAACTGATGGGATCAGAGACCTTAAACAATATTGGGCTAGCTCCACGATATTGTCTTTAGGGTGTTTGGACTTTATCATGTTCATTAACTGATCAAGAATAAAGAACGGCAGTTGATTTTCATATAACATTAAATCTAAACATATGCTGTTATTGGTTTGACTTAATTGGATAATAGGGTCATTTGGATCCATATTCCTTACGTCTGCGAACATATGCTTGCGGAAGAAGTGAAGTATAAAGAAACCATCAAGAAGCATCATTTTAACAAACTCATCACTGTCAAGCTGGTTATATGAGTCTGCATAATAATTGCGTGCTCTTTCTTCCAAATTTCTCATGGCCATAACATATCTATCCACGCTTGACTCCTGATTAAGGCGAAGAAATTGTCGAAGATAACGGAATTTGTGCTCTTCCATTGGTTGTAGGTTTTTCTTATCACGGTGGTAGGGACCAATTGCAACTAATTTTGGTTCATAGGCTTTCTCATTTTCCTTGCGCAATAGATCATTTACTCTGAACAAAAAATGTTCAGACTCTATCGGAGAAATGAGAGCAAGCTTTTGGTCAATGTCGAAGGAGACAGGATCAACTCTTATTTCTATCTCTGGCTCCATAGTTCAATTGTACAACACTCCTTGCCAAAGTCAATACCAAGGCCGGCCCTGAGATGCCAAAATTTGGCTGAGGCCTCAAGTGAACTTTCAAAGGGGCCTAAAAAATGAGGCCTCTATACTAAGTTTCATAGAAATTAGGAAGAAATTAGAAGAAAATAGGCCAAAAATGATAAGTTTCATAGAAATGATAAGGGGCCTAAGGGCCGGCCTTGCTTCAGTTACAACGTACACCACTACTTTTATAGCCTAATAGTGTAGTAGACTTTTTCTTCTAGAAGCTCATCCTCAAAGATTTTCAAATTAACACCCTCTCATAACACATATTTGCAATTGGTTTCGAAATTTCCGTTCCACCTTGCACCCATATTACTACATAATTAGTAAGAATGGAACATAGTTAACATTGTGAGGAATTTTTTTTTTCATAAAAATTAAGAATTATATAAATTAAAACAAACAATTAAGAAGTGTTTGAGTACTTCACTTCAACACTTGAAAGTTATTTTATACTCTAAATAATTTATTTTAATACTTCTCAAAAAGATTTTGAGCAATTGTTTGTACGAGTCAACTGTACGTTTAGCAAGTTCGATCTTTCAATTTGTTAATATCTACTCATTTGTGCACCAACCACTTAGAAAGCACGTGGTGTAAGACTAATATATATACATATATATATATATATATGTATGTATATATGTTCATTCTGATAGAGAGTATATGTATAGTGAATAAATGAATTGATTTTGGAGAACTTACGTGGATTGGATCGCCGGCCTTCTATGAGATTTTTCGTGCAAAAGAAGAATTAGATGGACTCTTATTTATAGGCATTTGCCGCTTGAGAAGAAGTCTATCTTTGTCTCCCTTCATATTTTTCTTTTTTGGTGGTTGTTCAAAACCATGCGGAGCTACCAAGAGACAGACGAGGGTGGACCTAGGTTTCTCAGAACTTTTGAAAATTTGTATTTTTAGCTTAGAATTTTTTTGAATTTTAGAAATAGGTCCTCTTAAAATTTTGAAAATTACACTTTTAGTTTAAATTTTTATGCGGTTTAGAAATAGGCCCCTTGGAATTTTAAAAGACAACCTATGATGTTTAAGTTTCACCAAATAGATCCAGATTATATTTTCAAACATCACATTTTAAAATTAAAAATCACATCTTTTACCCCGAAATGGGGTGTAAATATAATTCTACATCTTTTCTCTCTCTCTTTTTTTTTTTGTCTCCTATATATAGTGTTAAGATGAATAGAACATTCACAAGATGTTCTCATATTTCTCGCGGCGAGGTTTCACATCCTAAAAATGTTTCATTATCATATCATTTAATTGTAACCTTGTTAAACCTTTTTGTTTTTTTCTCCATCTACACAAGTAAACTATTATTTTAAAAAATTGATCTGCCATTTAATTGTGCAAGTTTTTTTTTCACAATCTTCAACGCCGAAAATGCCTTCTTAACTGTAGCCGTTTAAACGAGTAGAGCCAAGCTCAAGAATAAATATGCCAAACTCATTTAAAAGATACATGAATCAAGACAAAAAATAAACAATCCAAACTCGTTTAGAGGATCTATGAGTCAAGATGATCAAGCCAAGTTCGTTTAAAGGGCTTGAACTTGACTCAAAACATAAGACTTACTCGTAAGGAATCTTCAACCGAGTTTGGCTTATTTATTCTTGAGCTTGACTTGATTTATTTCACAAAGATTTCAAAATGTTGAGTTTTACCGAAAATGATTTGAAAAATGTCACAAAGTATTCAAAATATTGATTTTTTCAGTAAACTATTATGTGAGAAATTTCCCAAAAGTTAAGTTTTATGTATTAGGACCTTTGGTTGAAGCGCATAGTAATAATAATAGTAGTGCCCCTATCTTATACGAATACATTGTTAAGAAATTGAACTAAATTGCATCACATAAATATGTTGAAAATAAGATAACTTATATGGCTAGAACTAGCAGAGTGTTTTCTTCCATCTGAATTGCGTCTTACATGTATAGGCTTGATTTGCAGAGCTTAATATAATAATATCTCTCCTATAATCACGTATATATCTATATTAATATTAGACAAAGGTGTAGGTCCCATAAAAAATTGATCTAAGGGCCAACATTTGCTAATTTTTACATCTTTGAATCTTGGCCTTTACCACACAACCATTAACTTACACCCTTAGATCTGCTCAATCCAACGGTCACAAAACAAACCCACATCAAACCTCACATACCATATAACTCTCCTCCCTATCATTACTCCTTCAACTTCCCTCACATAACTCCCCAGTCCCCCACGTTTTCTCTCTTTTTTTTTTCTCCTGATGAACTCCTCTCTCTCTCTCTCTCATCAATCCCTCCTCTGTCTCACGTTACTCTTCTCCCTCATCATTCAAAAAAATTAAACTATATTCTTTCTAGATTTTCTATTTTTGGGCGAAAATTTTAATATTTCATTTTTGGTTTTTGGTTCCATTTTTGCAGAAATTTTGGCTGCTACATCTGCAATTCGGCCTCGAGCAGATGTTGCGTACTGCATACATGCCCTTGCAAGGAGTTTGTTTGATCCTGAGTTTGTATTTTGTCTTTGTTTGATTTTATTTGATTTGATTTGGGTCTCAATTGAATTTTTTGCGCACTGATTTTTCTTTTCCTTTTCTTTTTAATGAAATGAATCGGGTTTCACTTAGTACTGCTGTTTATTTTTGCATAAAAATTATAGAATGGTGCAAATATAGAATGGATCACCTATCTAAGAAGGAATTTGTCTTTTGAAGGTGCAAATTTGATTCACTTTATATCAAAAACTTGCATCTGTGAGTTGAAAGGAATTGATTGTAACAGACACGCACACACATATTGTTTTGTCCATGTCTTTTTTGTAAAAATTGTTTTGTCAATTTTGTGTTTGAAAAACAGGTTTTTTTTATAAAAAAAAACCCTTTTAGGGACTATTTCACATTAATAGTCCCCAATTAATGCAACTGAAAATTAGGTTTATAACGTATTGTCAATTCTTTTTTTATTTGGTTGGTTTTCTGAAAAACCAAAAAAAAAAAAAAAAACAACCTTATTCTGGAAGTTTATAAGCTTCTGCAAAGAACAAAAAAACCACCTATTTTCCCTTCGTTTGTTTTTTTTTTCCCCATAAGTAGGTTATTCTTAAAACCAACTTCTTTTTTTTAGTTGGGTTTTCTTAAATTCAACCATAAGATTTTTTTAAGATTGGTTTCTTTCTTTTAAGTATGGTCTTCTTTTTACTTTTTTTCCCCCTTTTTTTCCTTAAAAAGTGTTTTGTTGATGATTTTGAACATTAATAGTCTCTCTTCTTTTTTTAAAGGAGTAAATTAAAAAAAAAATATTAGGACGACAATGCTAAAACTAAACTTACCAGTAAAAAAGTTATTGACAAAACAAAATTATTGTTTTTTTTAGTTTTTGCAGATTTCATACTTATTTTTTTGGGTCACAATTTGATTTTAATTCAAAGATATATGATATGAACGGACTGAAAATGAGTTTTGATTGAAAGAAATACTTTGATGAGTCAATATGGTTATGTGATTTTTTTCGACAACATGGGGGAGAGGAGGTTCGAACGTCGCCACTTAACGCTTTGATTGGGAGTTTAAAAAATGAGAGAAAACAAAGTGGGATTAATTAATATTTCTTAATAATACATGTTAATTTATCAATTCCACCTATTTCCACTTAATTATTTATTTACCAATTTTTACATGTTCATTTAATTAGTTGAGCTATCTGTGTTCATAATTCATAACATTACCAGATTATCTGTGTTCATAATTCATAACAACATTCCCTAGGTTTGCATTGTTTCTAACCCTTTTTTCTTTTCCTTCAAAATCTTTCTCTTATCCTCCTAACACATTTCTCACTTGAATCTGTACTGCATGCTTTCGATTTGCTAGAAATGCCAATGCTTTCGGCTATAAAATAAAATCAGTTATAGGTATTAAAAGCTTCCCTTTGACATAATGTTGTCATGCCTTGACATAATGTATGGTATTGTTTTTTAAGCATCTCTTGAGACGAGTTTTAAGCTTTTAACTCCAATTGCTTCAATTCTATGTTTATTTCAACTTTTGATCAAATATTGGAGTTGTAGAAATTCTATGTACTTGATTAATAGAAGCTCAACTTTTAGCATCTCTCTTGCTGCTTCGGTGGTATCACGGACTGCTGTCCCAGTGGTACTGTCAACGAGGCGAATCCAGAGATACCTTTAGACACTCTTCCTTCCTTGGAGGTCCAACAAATTAAAGCAAGTTGTGCATTTCGTTGTGCACTTTTTTTGTGCATCTAGCATTACTCAAACAAAAGACCACAGAAACACCTATATTCATATTTCAGATCACTCAACAGAAACCCAACCAGAATTGCAAAAAAGGAAAATTATAGCATAAGCGCTACAATGTCTCAGAACTAAGGTGCAGAATGTATAAATTGTGTTATGTTCACTTCTGATGGGTATGGTTATTTTACTACTATCGAAGAGCTTGAGAAAGCCATTGATGGTATTGGGGGTAAGCCCACAATCCCTACTTTAAGAATTAAATAATTAATTCTCACACGCAGAATGCAACAATTTCAATATCTAAAATGTACCTCATATTAAGGCTGCTAACATTCTCCTTAGTTACCAATTATTAAATCCATGAATGCGATGCACTCTCTTTCTTATCCTCCTCTTTTGAGTTTCAGTTTGAGATTTTAAGTTTCTGTATTTCTGTTCTTTTATTGGGGGTAGAGTGTGGGAAGCAATGGTTATGGTTTGTTGTAGAGAGAGAATGACTGGGCAAGAGAGAGAGAGAGAGAGAGAGAGAGAGAGACCTAATATGGTGAGTTTTTAAATTTATTAGCAATTTTATGTATTGCATGTGTGTGAAAGGAGAGAGAAGGAGAGACGTGGGTGGTTGAGGGAGAGAATTGGGGTGAGTGTTCATATGGTGTGTTAGGTGTGCAAATATATTAGAGTTGTGACCCTTGGATTAAGTTGATCCAATGGTGAAAAATAGATATACAAAGTAATAAAGGTGCAGATCTTAAGTTGGTTTAATGAACAAATTTGAGCCCTTTGATCACTCCTTTTTGGATCACTCCTTTTTGGATCACAATTACAATTTATATTTAATACTCTATCATCTTAATTCCAATCGACGTGAAAGTTATTTAATTATTAAGTTATTTGGTTAAACTTATCCCATTTACTCGATCATTGCATTTTTTCTTTATGAAATAGTTTTATCGAATCATGTTGAGTTCAGCTATCAAACTTTCGTATAAACCATTTATTTTTTATTTTTTATTTTTTTCACTTCCACCCTTTTTTTGCCCGTGCCCACGGACACGGGAACGTACTAGTATATATATATATAAGAAATGAATAGGTAATTGTTTAATTAGAAATTAATTTAAGAGAACTTAATGGGATGCCTGAGATCTTCTTTTTCCACAAATTGATTTGAGAAATGAAATGGAGTCTCATTTAAAGGTAATTGCTTCTCTCAAAAGTCTTTCTTTCGGTCAACACGGGTAGATCTACTACTATTATATACCCACTCTGTCCTATTTTATGTATCTATCTTTCTTTTTTTGGATGTCTCCAAACTAATGTCTACTTTGATAATTTTTAAGCTACTTTTCAAACTTATTCTTATTGATTTTGAAAATGCCCAGCAAAAAGTACAAGGGACCAAAAAACAAATAAGGGTAATTTTAAAACAATTGCATTTATTACAACTAGTGATTATGTTCCCTTAAAAAGTTAGTATCCCAGAGATACACACAAAAAATGAGACGGATGAATTATTTATTATGTCTAAATGTACGCGCGGAGTGCAAGATCGCAATTAAGAATTTGAGCCAACTACTAGAATTTTTTATCCAAAGCTTCAACAGTGGGCTAATATTTCCCTCACCCATCACTGTTTTAACTTATTTCCCAAACCCATCACTTTTCTAGAACTCGCGACTTCAACTAGCGATTTCAGGCCAAATCAAGTCCAGACTGAAATCGCTAATTGAAATAGCGAATTTATTAGAAATCGCTACTTGAAGTAGCGACTTCATCATCAGCTAAATTCCCAGCAGTCTGTCCATTGCAGCAGCTCCCTGCTATATATCCAACATATTTATATTTTCAGAATTGAACCACCAAGCATTATTAATCCAACATAATTAATCCAATTACAATGTGTATTTGGAAAAAGTGAGAGAGAGAGTGGGAGAGAGATAGAGAGATAGGTGCGAGAGAGTGGGAGAGAGATAGAGAGATAGGTGCGAGAGAGTGGGAGTGGGAGAGAGATAGAGAGATAGGTGCAAGAGAGTGGGAGAGAGATAGAGAGATAGGTGCGAGAGAGTGGGAGAGAGATAGAGAGTGCGAGAGAGTGGGAGTGGGAGAGAGATAGAGAGATAGATGCAAGAGAGTGGGAGAGATAGAGAGATATGTGCAAGAGAGTGGGAGAGAGATAGAGAGATAGGTGTGAGAGAGTGGGAGAGAGATAGAGAGTGCGAGAGAGTGGGAGAGATAGAGAGTGCGAGAGAGTGAGGGGGAGAGAGATAGAGAGAGTGGGTGATAGAGAGAGTGGGAGATAGAGATAGAGAGAGAGTGGGACAGATAGAGAGTTAGAGAAAGAGTGAGGGGGTGAGAGATAGAGAGAGTGGGAGATAGATAGATATAGAGTGAGAGAGAGTGAGAGGGAGAGAGATAGAGAGAGAGAGAGAGTGAGGGGGAGAGAGATAGAGAGAGTGGGAGATAGATAGAGATAGAGTGAGAGAGAGTGAGGGGGAGAGAAATATAGATGTATAGAATAAAAAAAATTTATATAAATACAAATGTGTAATTATTTGTTTATAATACATCAAAAAACAAAGGTGTAATTATTTGTGGATCCTATGGACTATCTTTGTTTATAATGTGTCCCACACCACGGAACCCTCTTCGTTCTCTTAGGCCTACCCTCTGCCTGTGGTGGATCCTCCACTAGTGGAACCTCCTCACGTGGCTGGATGACCTGCGATACCCCTCTCCCTCTGCGGCCATGACGACCTCTACCCCTAGCGTAAATTGAACGTATCGGAGGTCGTCGCTGAGACTCGGCTTGTGTCAAACCCTCATCCTGTGTCTCTTCCATGGGGGTATCATGTCCAGTCGTCTCTCTCACCTCCACATGCATCTCCTCCGCCCCTACCTGCGTCAAACTCTCCACCATCATCACCATCGCCTCGAACTGTGAATCTGTATGTGGTAGCAGGATCGACGATGACGACGGTGCATCTGTATATGTGTACTGTGGGATGGAGAAGTCACGGATCGGAGATATACGGAACTGAGAGCCCCCTGGAGTGAAAGGCCTATAAACGTCATCCGTATCATCATATGCATACACAGTAGGACCCTGATCATCTGGTGTATGTGGCTCAGACTCAGAGTGTGTAGATGGGTCTGTCTGCTCCTGAGACTAAGACTGAGGCTGAGTATGATGATGCGTCTGAGGATGAGGATGAGGCTATGGCTGTGGCTGAGGATGCGTCTGAGGCTGAGGCTCTGAGACGCGGGGCACGAATACTGTGGAAGGTGGAACACCCCTGTCTAAACGTCGGTCCTCATGAACAGCCTGTAATGAATGCTCACTAATAGTACGAATCTCCTCCAATGTCGCCATCACCTCTGGAGGGACGGAATGAGGGCCGCCTGCTGCTAAACTAGCCAACACCGAACGTGCAACCTCATACACACGAGTCACACCATCCTCCTGAAAAACAAATGGAAAGTTTAATTAAGTATTCCACATTTTATGCCAAGTGCAGGATGGAAATTTTATATGTTGTACGATAAGTAAAACATCTCACCAGAACGCCGCGAATCGTACCGACTGGCTGGAAGCCAACAGTCGGTGGATCTCTAACTGGTCCAACCAGTCTACGTGTAATGCGGCTATACCATCTCATATATGGGTCTGAGACAAGCATCTGAGCTGCATCTAGAATACCTACCATAACATGCTATAGCCGATGGTCCCAGAGCTCTACATACTCCCTATGGAAGTGACTCCAGTCGGTATTCGCATGACCACGTCGATCAATGCGATGTAATGTCCTCATAGTGTTACATGGCTCTGGGACTACCTGCCTCATCCCAAACTGTCTCATCACTCTGTCGGGATGATGCCACTCAACAATGGCGTACATGATCAACGGACATCTAGCCATCCATGTGCCCTACCCAGCTCGACAGTACGGAAGTAACGAAGCGACAAGCTCAGCACTGTACGGCTGCCAAATCATCTGTGAAAAATATATAAAAAAATTAGCAACTTGAATAATAATGCAAATGGCGGTTTAACTTTGCACATTATTTACCTGCTCGGGCCTCATCTGATCCAACTGGTCCCGAAAGTGACGCTGGACATGAGTAGGCACATCCTGAACTGAGAATCGGGTCAACCACCTAAAGTAATGACAAAATTGTTAGCACTTAAATGAATGTACGAGTAATGAATACAAATAATGTATAAAACACTGTAAGTATACCAACAACCCAATGGACCATCCTCTGGTACAGCTGCTGGTAAGGGGACTGGTCGGATATGGGTCAATCTCTCCCATGCCCAAAGTTGCGATTGATAATAATTGAGTTAAGTTATTTATAATAGACTGAACAATCGTAAAATATGCGTAATTCACAGAATTTACATAACACATAACCTGTAAAAGTATAAGCGGGCCGGATATCTCAACAGCGGTACGATGAACTGCAGCACACAACTCACGGTATAGATATGCCAATGCTGCACTGCCCCAGCTATAGCCAGCATCAAAGTGTCGTAGATGTGGTAGATATATGAGGCTGACCTTGTTCCCATACTTGTCTGGGAACAACGACCCTTCTATCAACATCATACAATAACATCGAGCCATCTGCTGAATAGTGGTGTCGTCAGCATGCTGAGCGATCTGGGGAGTGAAATGGTCCCGTATCGTAGTCAGTCGCAGTGAAGATCCTGAGATAGTGGCTAAGGGTGGCGTGAAACCGAGCAACTCCTGCCATAGCGCTTGCCACTGCTCCTTGGAGTGTGACACATCAATACCGGTAACTGCACGGCCATCGACCGGTAGGCCCAATATAATGCTGACATCCTGCAGCGTGATCGTGGTCTCGCCGACAGGTAGGTGAAACGTGTGTGTCTCAACACGCCACCTCTCAACTAGGGCAGTGATCAAACCCCAATCATACTGTATAAATCCGAGTCTATATGTGCCGTAGAACCCGATCTGTCTGATGTAATCTAATATGCGCTGATCTGGATCCGGACCTCATCGTAAAACAGCCTCAGAGCGCCGGTAGTAAAGCTGACTCAAGATCTCACCATCCCAAATGGCGGATGACCGATGTGCGTCCTGTAATGTCAGTACTGAGCGATCCTCAGGTCCAGGATGTACATCCATGGTAAGCAAGCTGTTCAAACATGATGGTTAGTCAACAAAATCACTAGTAAATGTAATGAAGCTAACATGATACTAAACAAGAGTTAAATATGTTAAATTATGTTGTGTAAAAAAACTGAAAGTAGTGACTTGTCGCGTCAACTGTTGGGCGTCAGACCCAGTGACTTGTCGCATCAAATGCTGCGCGTCAGACCCAATGACTTGTCGCATCAACTGCTGGGCGTCAAACCCAGTGACTTGTCGCATCAACTGGAATGTTGTCAGAAGCAGTGACTTGTCGCGTCAACTGCTGGGCATTGCATGGTCTATATATACTGTGGTTTTGATATTCAATGTGATATCCCAAGCATTCCTACTTATCCTTCTTCCTCTTCACTGCATTGTTTTTTGGTATGGCAAATAAGTATACACCTACGTACCACCCACATTTTTTTTTGAAAAAAGGATACTGAGTAATGAAGAGAAGGGTGTTCTACTAGAAGCACTCATGGATTTTGCTACTCCGGAATGGAAACATGAAGATGGTTCATTTAAATATGTTGCTTTCGAAGCTTTGCAGACTGTCTTTGCTGCGACAATCCTTGGATGTGATCTTCCAGATGATGCCATTGTGACTCAGGTTTGGAGCTGGCAGAAGGAACATGAACTCCTTCAGGAGTTGTTAACGATGAGAGGTGTTTGTTTTACTGAACAAAGGTTGGTAGAAGTTCCTGACCAGACTTGGTATGAATGGTGTGCTAAGGTTAGAACCAAAACCTCACATCGCTTCCATTTCAATGGTTATGATGATATGTATCTTATGAAAATTGTTTTCATGAATTATACGTGTAGAAAAGCTATGACAGTACTGCAACATCGTTGAGGTACTATGCACACTACCGCTATCATAGATGTTGTTATATCTTTAAACCGCTACCGATCACAGGCTCGACAAAAGAAAATGGTGTGGGCCCGTCAAATGTTGCCAACTCATCTGGAAATGAAGCGAGGAACAACACTGAGGAAATTCTACGGAGGTTGAAGCGTTGGCCGCACAATTGTTGTTTACTAGGATGTTTGTATTAATTATCTTTGTGGTTTGTTTACTAAGGAGTTTGTTTACAAAGTTTGTACTAGTTAACTACGCAGTTTGTAGTGGATATACAAGGACTTTTTACTAAATAAAGTTTTCATTTTCAATTGAACATTACATAGTCACAACAAGTAAGTACATATTACAAAGCACATCGCTCAAACACAACACTGAAAATTATACTGCATTAGATGGCCCAGCTTGACTGCGTTGTTGGGGGCATCGTCTCCTGTCATGGCCTTGTTGACGGCACAATCCACATTGATAAGTAGCCCTACCCCCCCTCCCCCCCCCCCCCCCCCCCCCCCTCCCCCTCCCCCCCCCTCCCCCGGCCCTCTCTCAAATCCATCTCATTTGTTATGCGGGTTGATCGTGGTCGGCCCTTACCTCAAAGCATAGCACGATTGTGCACAACTGTAGGACCAGAAGGTGGGTTCCAGTAATCTGTGTGATGGATTGGGAAAAACTGGGGTACAGAACTAGGGTTACCTTGAACTGCAAAACCGGATTACTGAAGTAGAAAAATCAAGAACACGAACTCGATAACAGCCCACGATCTTCTACCATATTCTTCTACTGCTAGAATCTCGAACTGAGTATGGGCTCTTTCAAAATCGTTATGTTTTTCTGCTCTAGGTGCCCAACACTGGTTGTACGAGTCAATTGTGTAACATTGATGAACGAAATTTTGATATGAAGTTCTAAACTTAATTAGAACTGCCAATGCGTGAGTACATGGCATTTTATATATATCCCATTTTCCACAACTGCAAGTCATATTAGATATGTTCACAATCTGACTAGAACCCGATGATCCCCCTTTGTTGACCAGCACGTACCTGTGCCCGGAATGAAAAATCTCGAGGTTGTACCTACCAATCTTGCCTTCTGATTTCAACAATCTGCACATTGCTCTTGGGGTAAAGGTAAAACCTTCCCTGATGGCTGTCTCAACAAGTTCACATCGCTCGCTAGAGTACTTAACAACACGAAAAAATATCATTTCAACACAAGCGGTGATAGGAAGATGCCTAGATTTCTTGAGTACACCATTAAACACCTCTGAGATGTTGGTTGTTCGCATACCGTACCGTCGTCCCCCGTCGTGGGCAATGGTCCATTTTTGGGCGGGAATTGCATCAAGATACTCTCACGCCTTTGGATCAACCTTCTTAATCTCTTCCATGAACCCATTAAATTTACGGACTTGGTGGGTACTCCCAGCATTCCACACAAGTTTCTTTAGGTATGCATTTTTAAACTTTGTGGCAAAATTACTCTGCACATTCCGGAGGCAATAGCGATGATACCCATCGGGCTCATGAAACCCTACATCATGCTCATTCACCGCAGAAAGGATGCCCCTATGTCGATCGGATATTAAACAAATGCCTTCTCTGCCAAGCACAACGTAGTCCCTTAGCAATTTCAGAAACCACGTCCATGATTCAGCTTTCTCCTCGTCAACGATGGTAAATTCTAAAGGAAAAATTTGATCTTTTGCGTCTGTTCCCATAGCGATTAGTAATTTGCCCTTATATTTCTCATACAAGAATGTGGCGTCGATACTTATGACGGGGCGACATTGTTTGAACCCATCAATGGACGCCTTAAATGCCCAAAATACTCTTTCGAAGTTCTTTACAGTCGCACTACCACCGTTTACGTAGAACCATTCAACAACCGTTCCAGGATTATACTGTTGAATTGCAGCCATGAACTTGGGCAATTCTGTGTATGATGTACACTAATCCTCAAATATCATTCCAATGGCTTTCTGTTTCGCATTCCACGCCTTCTTGTATGAGACGGTGTACAAATACTTATCTTTCACCTTTTGCAATAGCACAGCGATGTTAATAGATGCGTCCTCCTTAATCATTGGCATTATGTCCCTAGCCACTAGCCGAGCATTTAGATTTCTATGACCAAGGTTCATCGTAGGGGACATACATGATTTTTATAGACAGATAATGTTATTTGTTTGAAGCAAATTAACACAACGGTTTCATTTTTGGCCTTTTAGGGTGATTTTTATTTTTAATTTCATGTATTATTTTTTCGAGATCTTTGAATTGGACTTGAAAAATTGTGCAAAAACCTTTGGAGCCCCATTTTGTGCTTTAATCTGTTTGTATTAAATGATCATAACTTTTTTTTTTTTTTGGTTTGTTATTTTATCTTCATGCATTTTGAAATGAACATTTTTTTTATTAGATTCATGACAAAATACGTTTCTACATTATGATGTAAATTTAAGGTTCTTTTCTCCACGTTTCATACTCAACATTGATTTTGTTTGATAGATCTCGTTTTTCTGATTGTCAAAGTTTACAAAAATCGGACTTGTAGAACAAAGGTTGTGATAATTTAAAAATTTTAGGCATAAAAGTGTTTTTTTTTTCACTAAAACAGGCGCAAATGACCTAATTGACCCCAAACAAAAAAAAATTAACACGTGTGGACTTTACACGAATATTGTTTGAGTTTAGGGAGCTATGGCAGAAGTCCCCTTAATTTTTTTGCGGCTAATTTTGATCAATTGTTTTTCTTTTATTGACCTTGTATGCATTATTTTGTGGCTGGTTTTTTTTTTTTTTTCTTGATTATGCACTATACAATCATAAACCCCCTACCCCATGAGACCGAACCCATAATATATCACCTGTAGGTGGGATGAAATCCCATAGAGTTGAGTCATCCCTTTTCTCATGATGTTTGAATCGATTCAACTGAGAACAATTGTTAACAAATATGATGATTATAGTTCTTGAATAATGAAAAAAAAGGCCAATTTTTTTTTTTAAATTAGCGTAAAAATGTCCTTTTTGTTCATTTTTGGGCAGAATGTGAATATGGGACTGAATTTGAATTGGAATTGGAATCGGAATCGGAATGATGGGTATTAAACGCAGTAGAAGTTGGTCTTTCTCCTTGACCGGGTGGAGTCGGAGTACGAGTGCATTAAATGGAGTAGGGGTTGGTAAAAGGGGCTCCGTACCTACTCCGCCATGTTGCTATTTCTACATCGACTTTATATACTTTTTTCACTAACACCCCCTTCTGTTAAAATGTTGTCCAAACAACTAACATTTTTGTATTATGTGGCCAGCGTACAATACAAAATAATAATAACTCGATATTTTTTTATCCCTTCTTTGCCGCGTTGGAAATTTTAGGACAAGATTATCATTTGTAGCATATATAATTGTCCTTTGTTGTACACAAAATTTAGGCAATTTTGTTTTGAAACTTTTAACAATTTAAAAGGAATGGCAAAATGTCATGTTGTTAAGATTTGTATATCATGTGTTGGTCACATCAAACAAAACTGTTGATCCTTTGGAGGACATCTAAACGGAAAGGGTATAACTTAAACAAACAAAAAAAAGTTATAATTAGCTAGGGTGTAAGTTTGTTGCAATTTTTTTTAAAAATTATTTTGGGTTGAATACATTTTACACCTTTGTAGTTTGTCATTTGTGTCAGTTTGGTCCTTGTAATTTGAAAAGTGTCACTTTAGTTCCTGTAATTTCATAAGTGTGTCAAATAAGTCCTTTAGTGACGAATAATTTTGTCACTGAAAATAAAAAAAAAAAAATTTGTCGCAAAAAATGTTGAAGAAACTAAAATAATACACTTATGAAACTCATGGACTAAAATGACATTTTTTTAAATTACTAGGATCAAATTGAGACATGTAAAATGTAGTTAAACCTTTTTTAATTTATGGGGTATTTGAGAAAGGTTTGGGGGGGGGGGGGGGGGGGGTGTATTTGAGAAAGGTTTGCGGGAGGGGGGGGGGGGGGGGGGGGGGGGGGGTTAGTGTATTTTTCCTTGAATAAAAAATGAGAGACTTAAAAAGATATAAGGTAAGCTTTCTAAGGTACAGCATATTGACTTTTCTTCAAATAGGACTCTTGAAATTCGAACCTGTGCCTAGTTAAGAGGTGGGAGGACCTCAATCATAACTATAGTAAATGAGTAATGATAGGCACACAACGAATTATATAATGAATTGTATAAATGTGTAGTATATGATTGGACTTTGTGCTGAAAAGTCTGTTCACACAAAAAAGATATGTACATAATTTTTAGCATAAAGTCCAACCATGTGCTGCACGTTTATGTAATTCGTTGTGTATCCATCATTACTCATAATAAATATTGAACACTTGTAAAACTGTTCAACAAAAAATAGTAATAACTCAAAAAAAAAAAAAACTTATAAAACTAAGAGGTCATATGATAACCTGAATTAAAGAGTCGTTGTCTAGAGATAATATACCCACATGATTCCTGTGGTATGGCAAATACTTACAGGGACGTGTTCATTTTACACCACACCTTGTAGATGGGCACCTTTGAACAACCCACTAACGTGGGCCATGCAATTAAGCGGTGTAGCTTCTGCATAAAAATATAAGAAATAAATGCTCAAGTCCACACATTCAATTATTTGATGTATGTGGAAGCTTCTTGCTATGTTAGAAATTTTATGGAAAATAAATGCCCCCTTTTCTCAGATGTTCATTCTTGTCACAAAATACATAAATTGTGTTATTTACCCAATTGATAATTATTTGAGAGTGATTTTCCTTTTGCCTTACACCAATCTTTCAATTATTTTTTATATTTACTTGGATTATGGCTGGACACACTCACCCTCACACACACCTTAATCCAACCCAACTCTAAAACCCCACAATGGCCCTAATTATTACTTCCATTAAAACTATCCTTAATCATAATATCACGCTAGTTTAGACCATTCCATTCTTGGTGGTTACAATTATGGCTGGACACACTCACCACTCACACACACCTTAATCCAACCCAACTCTAAAGCCCCACAATGGCCCTAATTATTACTTCCATTAAAAATATCCTTAATCATAATATCACGCTAGTTTAGACCATTCCATTCTTGGTGGTTACAATTTTTTTTGTCATAGTTATAATATTTTGTCATTGGTTACAAATTTCCTCGTCAAGTTATAAAATTTTGTCATAAATCAGATAGCATTTAAGGCTCCCTTTTCACGTGGTGATTTCTGAGTGGATGCTTTCACCTCAATCATTCACATAGCACTACACGCTCAAAATTGCTGTGAGCATCAAGAAATTTCCCCATTGAAATGTTGTAGTCAGGTTTTGTCAATTGTGCCTCATGTTGTGACAGTGGTATCATGATATAACTATATATTAAAACTTTACAGTGGCGGATGCATGCAGGGGTGGGCAAGGGCTAAGTTTTGAATAAATTTCAAAATTGTATATTCATAATATTAAAAGTTTTCAAATTTTTATTAAAATTGGCTTCCCAAACCATTGTGTGCATTATAATCAACCCCAAATCCCTTTTGATGTACTGTTTATGGAATTTGTCCATTTAATAAATGCTGCTGCAGAGCAACCAAAAAAACCCCAACAAACTCACACAAAAAATATAAACAAAAAGAAAATTTTAAACATTTGATCCAACATATTTTCTTCAAACTTACGAACTTAGTCCAAACCAATTTTGTTTTGTTTTTTTTTTCCTTCAGTCTTTACCAATTACAATGAGTAATCAGTCCTTATCATTGAAAAAAGGTGATAATTTTCATGCAATTGAAGAATGACAAATAGACTCAAATTCTTGGGATCACTGCCACCAAATTAAACTCCCATATGTTTCTTAGTCTCCTATACACCATTATAACTATAAAACACACACACACACAGAGCGCCCGTTATTTCTATCAAGTGACGCATTGTGAGTCTGTGACTACTAAATATATATCATCGTTAAAAAGTTATGGTTAATAATCATCTATCTCTGTGTGGTTAGGCCATTGTCACTTCACCCCATGTGTTTCAAAAGTGGACACTTAACTACCTATGGTTTCGGACTAAAGTAAAATTGTTAAGATTTCCCTCAAAACTAAATAAATGAGCTTACAATGCGAGGGCTTGAAAAGAGCTGCTCAGTAAATACTATCCTACCACTGCAACGAGCACCGTAGGCACTTTTATTCATTGGCCATGCCAGACGGCTTAGACTTTTCCTTTTCCCTTGTCCTTGGGAGTTGACTTTTCAAGGCTCAGAGGTCCTGGTGCAGCACTGGTGCAGAGAAAGTTAGCGTAGCACTGACGGGCTATTACTTGATCTCCTCTGAGTACCCCAATCCCTTTCTGAGAAGGGAATTTGACCGTGAGGTAATAGGTTGACACAACCGCTTTTATCTTGTTAAGGGTGGTCTTTCCAAGATTAATATTATAGCAGGGGTGACTCTACCACCATAAAGCTTTCCATGACTGAGACATGCTCGGGATAAGTTCCCATAAGGACCGGCAACTCCATTATCCAGAGTGGCTGGGTACTGGAGCCATTGAACCTGACTAATTAAGGGTGTGGCGATTGCTCGAAGCCTATCTCGGGAGATACCTAGCTGTTCAAATGGCCCATCGAAGAGTATGCCCGAAGAGCTGCGAGTGTCTATCAATACCCCTTTTATCAGGTAGTTAGCAATTGACATGGTCACAATTAGTGGATCATCATGAGGGTGGTGTATTCACTGGAGACAATCGACAGTGTTATATCGCTGGGGGTCTACCGGCTGGACTGAGGCAACTTACTCATACGGGATTCAAGAGGCCGTGCGTGGCTCTTGCGAACCAATCGTGAATCTCCACCGCCCGAAGATCCCCCTACGATGACACTGATATTCCCGAGTGGTCGGGGTTCTAGAGGGCAGTTCTCTAGCTTGGGCAGATTATTGTTATTATTATTGGCAATGTACTCTGCCAAGTATCCTCTCTATGTGCCTTTCGATGTCAATCTTGAGTTTGAAGCACTCATCCGTATTACGGCCGTGATCTTTGTGGTATCGGCAATACTTGTCCCGACTTCTTTTGTCTACTAGTGTTTTGATCTTGGGAGTGTTTCTGAGGAGGTTTTGTGCCTTTGCCGCGACCATAACGGTTTCCTGGATCGGTACGAAAATGACTATTTCAAAAAAAATTCTAAAATTTTCAAAATGTAAAACCACTTTCCAATGCCAATTTCAAAATTTCAGAATTTTAATTCTATGTTTCGATTCATAATTTTGATTCTATGTTTCGATTCATAATTTTCAGAAATATCGAAATTTCGGGAATTTTTAGGAATCTGAAAATTTTTAGATTTTTTCATAAATTTTTGAATTTTTTTTGTAAATTTTGAGGCAAAAATAAAATTTCAACCTATTATTGTTTCAAAATTTGATTAGTAGATTATTTGTATATTGGATTTTAGGACATTTTTTTTAAAATTGTAGTCAAACCCCCGTTTCGATATAGGATATATATATATATGTACTTTTATATATACCATTAAAAAAATCAGAATATTTTGGATATTTATCGAAAAATATTCGGATTTTTGGGAAATTCCAGAACTATTCCGATTCCAATCCAATTTTTTTTTTGGAATTTTCGGAAATCGGAATTTGGAATTACTTTTATGTTGCCAAAATCGAAATTTTTCGGATTAGAATCGGTCAAAATCGGAATTTCCATTCCAAATCGCATCCCTAGCCAAGACAAAAGAGTAAAAACCAGCGGGGCTTGTTTCCTGGCTTCCTTGGGCTTGTCTTTTGTAGACCTTTTACCCTTCTCTCTCTCTCACTCCGAGGAATCGGACTTTTACTTACTCCCAGATCGGTCATCTTCCCCGTACACCAAATCTTTGGTCTTGAGGAACTCCTCGGTGTCGATGTACTTTCCGAATCTCTCACTGAGCTCAACCCCAATTTTTGGTCTGTTCTAGTGGAACGACGTGTCATACTTGCAGTGTTGGAGTCCTGAACAGAATGCAGTAATTGCCATGGTTTCGTCCAGATCGTAAATTATGAGATTTTCCTTGTTAAACCGATCAAGGAATTCCTTGAGAGCATCACCATTTTTTTGCTTGACTATATTCAACTGACTATCTGACTTTGGCTGCTCATGCATTCATGTAAATTGGCTCATGAACTATTTGTTGAGCTTATCAACAGAATTGATCGCCCCTGGTTTAAGTAAATGAAATCAATTATGGGCCGCCAGACCCTTCAAGGTACTAAGGAAGGCCAAGTACCATAGTTTGTTAGACTTTGTGAGGAGTTTCGTCCTGGCCTTGTAGGTTTGGATGTGATCCACCGAACTGCTCTTTCCTCCATATGACTCCATCTGAGGGGTTTTGAACTTGCCGGGTACTGGAAACTTGTTGATGTCTGCCATGAAGGGAAATTTTGTATCTGTATTAGATATGTCACAGGCAGGCTTGGCCAATAATATTCTTGGCCATGTCCCCAAGCCTCTTTTCTAGGTCCTGGATGCAGGATTGGACCCCAACCGACTCGTTATCTGGGTGATAAGTCGAGTTGGCGGTCAAAGTCTTATCCCGATCTGACTAGTACACCGAGAGCTAGCCTAGGCCTGGCTACGGTTGTTCTGGCTCCGAAGATCACTCTGGCTTGCCACTAGGGGATTTCGTATAGATCCATGAGGCCGAGCATTATGACTGCTCGTGCATGGCTTCTCGCCTACCCTCGATCACTTCCCGAGCATCTACGCCATCGATTGGATTGGCTCAAGTATGGGGTCTCAATTTGTTGGGGTGTTGCGTCGGATTCCTATCATGGGGAGCCCGAGGTGCAGGATCTAGTGCAGCTGGGGATTGGTTTGCCATTAGGGTGTGGATCTGCTGTTGCGTCTGATACTACCCTTCAATTAGTTGCGCCAGGACTCCAATGATCTATTCTGTGTTATGGCTTCGGAGATCGCTCCGGTCACTATGGCTGTCGTCGCGGTCACGGCTGAAGTCTAGTTATTCCATGGAGCACATTTTTTTGGCCATTTATCAGTCGAAGATTTAGTTTTTGAAGAACATCTGTCGGTTCCCACAGACGGTGCCAAACTGATGATTCTGGATTTAATTGCTCAAATAGGGCTGGATGTTTGAAGAATATTAAATATGAAAAAAAAAATAAGAGACAAGGTTTGTATGTGGTTCAACGTTGTTAACAAAGCAACCTACGTCAACGCGTAAGGTGTGTGTCAGTGCTTCTACTATAGAAAACTATTTATAAGATTGGTGTGAGAGACCTTGATGATCCATCAATGGACTGGAACTATCAAGGGACTGCTTCATACAATTTTTTTCTAGTAGTCTACGGGAGCTTTTGGATTGACTGAGTTCGCCACTCCAACAAGGGAGATGAGGAAGTCGGCGGTGAGGGATAGGGTTATGAAAATGTATTTCGGATCCCTAGCTGGCTAGGTGGTTGGAAACCCTTTTTATAGCGTAAAAGGTTTCCTAATACAATTCTTCTCAAATATGATGCACGAAACTATTGTAATTATATTTGGTTTTTAGTAAATATATTTAATTAATTTTATATGATTCTATTGTGATTAAAGACTTTTGGTTCTGCTCGTATAAAAAAAATGCCGCTTTAAATGGACCCTAAGTACTTCATGAGAGGCCATAGATGACTAAAAATTTCAGTCTTAGTATACATTTGTAACAAGACACCACATGGCACAACACGGAATACTCAGAGGACTTATACGTCGTTAAAATCCTTGTACAACCACCTTGGAATGCACCAAAGTCTTTAAGAACACACAAAGATTAAAATCCTTGGACCAGGAGCCTCTCCACCAAGCAACTTTGGTCTTTGGTTCCTCACTTTGTCCTCCCGCTCGTGCGGTTGCTGCAGCATCAACCTCGCTCGAGAGACCATCTTGCTCGATTAGCAACCTTTTTTTTCCTGTTGTCCACTGTTTCTCGAATTCTTTCATCTCATCAGGGGAGGATCTAAAAAATCAATACAGGGGACTTGGCAATCCCCCAAAAAAAATTTGGAATTATTTGTACACATTTTGTGTAGCTAGATGATATATGCTACAAAAATTACCCCAAAAATATAAGGTGGAGGAGGGCTTTTATAGTTAGCACAAAAACATAAGAGCAAGGGGGCTTGGTATGAAAATTTTATAATATCAGAGGGGCTAATTGTAATTTTCAAAGAGGACTAATTGTAAATTTTTTTTTAGTTCAAATATAGAATTTTTTTAAAAGCTAGGGGACTTGAGCCCTCCTTATCCATAATTCTTTCTATGCATCCGTTCCCGCGTCTCGTATCCTACACCACTTTTTGTTGAAGTGACGATTCTATGATTATAGTAGGGTGTTAAATTATAGTCTGAAAACATGCTAGTAAAATTATGGTAACACTTATATATTTGATACAGCGACATTCTAAGATTTCTCCAATTTTCATATGATAAGATTTTTGTAATACCCCGTAATTTTTATTAATTAAATAAATAGCAGTTCTGGATTTTGGCAGTATAATTTTTATCTGTGTGTGTGCATCATTGCGTGAGCTCACCACACACAAGAATTGTTGAGCTTGGAGCCCAAGCAAATTTTAGTGCACAGTGTGTGCAAGTGTATTGTATGTTTTATATGCTTGGTGCCCAAGCATATCAAATCTATATATACACACCTAGAGTTCACTCAATCTCTCATATCACTCTCAGTTTCTCTCAACTATCTCACTGTCTCTCTCTCTCTCGGGTACACTATCACACACACACCCACATAAATTGTTTATACACACACACACATATTATTACACACACATACACACACAACTTATATTGATTCAAGGAGTTTCAATCCAAGCTTTGGATTGGGAATTGGGTAAGTTTACAATTATAATTTGTAAATTCAGTTTATATTTAAACAGTTAGTATAGATATGTAGGTATATATATATGTATTTTATATATTTACCGTTCAAGGTCCAAAAATAGCGAACAGAAAAACTGTCACAGAAATGTGAATTCTTTATATCAAATGAAAGGTCTCGATCCCACGAGGCTCCATTTCGAATTTCAAAAGCTAATTCGCAACGGTTACGACGAACAGTCGATTTAAAGTTTTGTCACCATTCAGTTTTTCGATAAAATCAAGAGCTGTGTTTTGATTCATGAAAAATCGATTTCATATTTGGAATCTACGCGGAAAAAGGAAGAGATTCATATATTGGAAGTACTGTTTTAATTATGTTTTCAAAATGGGTCAAAACCAGTGTTGGATTTCAAAACAGGGGAAGAAAAGAGGAAGAAGACGATTCTGTGACAACTCGCGCGCGCGACCTGCTCGAGCGAGGGGTTGCGCGAGCGACCAGGCTAGTTTTTGAAAATTGTTTTAAAATAAACACGTGACCCTTCTGAACACATTCCGCGCGAGCGAACCGCGCGAGCGAGGTCCCGCGCGAGCGGCGCGCGCGCGCGACCTCGGGCAGTTTGATAAAATCTTCTATTTTTGTTATACTTAAGTCTGTTACGAGCTAAGGGACCTTGTACCCTATGCTTTAAGAGTTGTACTTTACTTTAATAGTAGTTGTACTCATGCTTTGAGGTGTTGTACCTCACTAATATACGCGCATTATTGTATATTGAGATTTGTAACAGATTGAGCAGTTCCGGTTTCTATTCTGATTAATTATTCAGTCTATCCTCGGTGAACGGTAGTTCCGTATGACCCTCAATAAAGTTGTATAACATGTTAATAGTGTACTTACATGTTTACTTGAGCTGCTTATATGCCTTAAGTGGTTACTTGAGTTGCTATGCCTTATGTGTTTACCTGGATAATTTCAGCATGTCTATTGTGTTGCTTTGAATTGATAGCATGCCTTGATAATCTGTCTTATGAAATATTGAATATGTCTGGATGCTTAGAGCTCGCATATGTCATATCATTTCATAAACATGAGCATGAACATGAAAATCACGAAAATGATTTTGGGATGAAAGACCTTAGAGGCTTTCAATTTTTGAAAAGGGAAGACCTTAGAGGCTTCCAGGTTTTTAAAGGGGAAGACCGTAGAGGCTTCCATGCATAAAACCCTCTAGGAGGGATTTTGTTTTGAAAAGTTAGAAATCCCGGATTTGTGGGTAGGCATGTGAGATGGGTACCACTAAGAACTCGAATTGCGGGATGTGCTGCAAGAAACCCCCGTAACGGTAAAGGCTAGGCCTCCGTGTAATTCGTAAGGCCCAAAGTCCCGCACGTTTGAGGCTAGGCCTACGTGGACGGGAAGCCCATGGTCCGGGTAATGATACTGATGATCGAGGGTGAGTGTTTGAAATGACATGAAAATGGTTTTCATGCATTGACATTGACATTCATTACACTCACGCATGATATATATTAGATGTTATTGTGCGGTTATATGACTATACGAGCCTTTTGGCTTATGAACTATTAAACCTTTTTTTTCAGGTGATATAGATAAGGGCAAGGCCCCGAGACTTGACAATGCTTCCGCTATAGTTTGAAGACCCCGTGTGTGGGGATTATCATTTATTAATGTAATGAAATTTGGGTTCAAAGAACACGTTATGCTTCAACTGGACAAATGTTAGTCCACCCACTTTTAAATAAAAGGATAGCTTAGCTCTGATTTTTTCGCTGCTTATATTGAAAACATTTTGTTTCAAGAAAGAATGTTTTGAATGAAAACCAGACCTCTGTTTTATAAATGTTTCCAAATGATGAACGTTTAATATAGGTAACCCTCGGAGTCTTGGACTCGGAGAGTCACCGATTGGTGTCTAAGCCTACTGTTATTACTGTTATTGTTGTACTTCCGCCGGTTGACACCCCGTCGTCGGGAACCGTGACGGGGCGGGGCGTCACAATTTTTTTCACTATTACGTATTAATTTGTTTGAGACCGTATTTCATGTTTATGTACAATTGCATTATTTTTTATAATAATAATATCATCATCATAATAATAATAATAATAATAATTATAGTAAGATGCGAGTCAATCTTTATTCGTTTTCTATCTCCCTAGCACCTCAACTAATGAAGACAATTGTATAACCTTACTTAAAATCAACTGAAGCTAACTAATTGATCAATTGTTGATTGTACAACCTTGTATCATATTTAGCAACTTGGCATTACGTTTAAACTAGTGTAAGAGCACGTGCAAGCCCTGTGACATCGGATTTAGGAATCTAGTCTAGGGGCAAAAACATGGGGGGTTCGGGGCAACGTTCCCGAAATATATATATACATATATATATTTTTGGCGTTTACTTATTCATTTTTTATAATGAGATAACTGTATAAGGAGAGAAAAATACAAACTATTTGAATCAACAAAGTATGGAGCAATTTGTAAACAAAATTCAGAATTTACATTTATAAATACACCAAACTTTTTCAAAAATTATATATACACATCGGTTTTTTAAAAAAAAAAATTTAAGGGGGCGAGCTTAATAATTTAGAACAAAATTTAGGAGGGTTTGGCGGGGGGGAGATAACGAATAATGTTAGTATAATTAAGTGTTTTTTTTTCCCAAATCTAGGGGGCGAGCGCCCCCCCCCCCCCCCCCCCCCCCCCCCCAGATCCATCCTTGTGCAAGGCAAAATCAATTCTGTTGTTGCCCACTTGAAATGGATATGAAAAAATGTGAAAAAAAATAAACCTTTGCACTAGCTATGTCATTTGTATTAATTATGTCATTAACTAATTGAGTAATTTGGATTTTAATTCGTAACAATTACTATCACTATTGAAAAGAAAATTTGATATTTTTATTATAGCAAAAAGGAAATTCGATATATTTTTACATAAATGGCGTGTTTGAAACTCAATAAAGTGATGAAAATGAAAACTTTCAACACTTTTTTTTTCAGTACGTCTGAAAATGTACCACTTAATAGAAAAGACAACCTTAAAACTTTAAGTGAGAATTTTCTATTGAAAATAATTACTAAATGCAGTTTAGTTTAGTGCTTGCATGAAATAGTACTGTTTTCAGTACTGTAAATTCAATTGCTTAAAATTTTTAGTACTTAAAATTCAGCACTTAATTTTCAGTACTTAATTTTTAGTTTTATCAAGCGGACCCTTTCATGACTCCATTTTCAAACTTTATATCCAACAAGGAGATCGTTGTTGGCCTAAACTTCTTGAACTTAACTCCTGCCTCTTGCAACTCTGTAGCACATTTTATGAACTCCCATTTTCTTGTTTTTCTGTTGAGACCACTTTAGCAAACGAAGAAAAAATTGATTTTGAAGAAGAGTAAAGATTGAGACACATCCAAAGACACAATTTTTGGGACACAACCCAAGAGATGTGTCTATCTCTCTCCTGTATCACTGTACCCCACAGTGACATCACAAGAGAGAGATAGACACATCTTTTAGGTTGTGTCCCAAAAGTTGTGTCTTTGGGTGTGTCCCAAGTATTACCCTTTGAAGAAAGAGATGAAGACTTGATTTAAAAAATGAAAAAAAAAAAAGAAAGAAAACACTTTTTAATAAAATTCCATGAAATTTGAGGTCATGCCCAAGGGTGGATTGACCGAATAGGACAAGGGGGATCAAACCCCCCTTGATTTTTGAGAAATACTCCGTAGCAGATTTGCTCTAAAAAATAATTTTATAGTTAAGAATCCCTTAAAATTATAAAAGTCCCCCCTTGACATTATGAATTTATCATATTAACTCCCCTATCTCTTATGTTTTTGTGCTAAATATATAAAAACTTCTCCCTCTTATGTTTTTTGGATGATTTTTATAGCATTAGTTTATATCATCTACACAAAATATAAACAAATATATATAAATATGTTTATAAAAAAATTCCTAGCAAGCCCCTCTAATTAATTTTCTAAATCCGCCCCTGGTCATCATGGCATCAACTGAAAATATAGAAAACAAGAAGATGATTTAAGGACGAAGATGACTCAAACTATCTCATTCTTATTACTCATCAATTCATTAGAGTGTTGTATTTATATACACAACTTTACATCCACTGTACAACCAACTCAAAATTTTTTTTTTGCTGAAAAATACAACCGACTCAACTTGATACAAATGCTAGCTGGCCTATATAACAAAGAGCAGTGTTTGGGCACACTCATTCACACTCAAAAAGCATTTACTCCGTAGCCCCTATCTCTCTTCTCATTGAACCACCTTAGGGTGTGGATACTTTTTGGGTGTGAATGGGTGTGGCTCTAGCATTGTTGTATAACAAATTAACAAATTGCAAATGTTTTTCCAGTTGTTGGCTTGAGTGAAGCTTTGCTGCTGCTGTGGACTATGAAGGTCACTGGAGCTGCCTTGGATACACGTGATGTGTGATCAGAAGTATCTCTAACAAACATGTTTTCGTTTTATACCATATGTGTGTGTATATATATATACATATAATGGCGTGAATCAAAGCTACCTGGCAAACTCTGAGCACTTATCACAGTCAACATGAAGGCAGTCTCGCACTTCGATATACTCCATCTTCAGATCCTCATACATGGTGAATAAATAAATTCTTATATATGTAATTAAATCTTTAGGAAAAATCAACACAATTAGAAGGAATCAATTATGTTTCATAAATAATATCCATACAACTTATTGCTAGCTTTCTTGAACAATTCTGTTGAAATACGACAATCTAGGACTTATTGAAAAATAACCAAGACTTTAGGATTTACCTGTGACAAGAATCAATCGAACATACAGTTTGTGCGAACGTAAGAAGAAGCAATACAGCAGCAGCTACGAATGAAATGATAGACCATGGGGTGTTGAAGTAATTTCGCCTGAGATTTGCCAACCATATGTGTCGACGTTGCCTACAATGCCTGTTCACTTTGTTGAAAATGTCCGAGTAACAAAAATCTTCAGAAGACATCGTGACATTATTGCCAAGATTGTTGAACATGGTGGAAACTACTTCATCATCACCCAACCAGTTCTCAATAATTCCCTCGTGGCGAAGTATTTCAACATCCTTTGGAGTGTTGATGAGGCAATCCAAAAACTTTCTGTAGTCAGTGAAATATCTTTTAGAATCACTGCGATGAAATTGCTCATAAGCAACTAGATTTCTATAAACACGCTCTGTTTTATTCTGAATGGAAAAAGGTGGGATCTCCATAACTCCATTTTCAAACTTTATATCCAACAGGGAGATCGTTTTCGACCTAGACTTCTTGAACTTTACTCCAGCCTCTTGCAACTCTGTAGTACATTTTATGAACTTCCATTTCTCTGCTTGTTTTTTTGTTGAGAGCACTCTAGCAAATGAAGAACACAACCTTTCATGCAGAAGGCCCAATATATGATGGACACTGTCATCAATTAGAACTGGAGGAGAAGCTTCTAAAGCATTTGGAACTGATGGGAGTAGAAAACTTAAACAATTTTGGGCTAGCTCCACGATATTGTCTTTAGGGTGTTTACACTTTATCATGTTCATTAACTGATCAAGAATAAAGAACGGCAGTTGATTTTCAAATAACATTAAATCAAAACATATGCTTATCCGAGTTGGAGTTGATTGGATAATAGGGTCATTTGGATCCATATCCCTTATGTTTTTGAACCTACGCTTGCGAAAGAAGTGAAGTATAAAGAAACCATCAAGAAGCATCATTTTAACAAACTCATCACTATCAAGCGGGTCAAATGAGTCTGCATAATAATTCCGCGCTCTTTTTTCCAATTTTCTCAAGGTCTTAACATATCTATCCACACTTGACTCCTTATTAACTAGAAGACATTGTTGAAGATAACGGAATTTGTGCTCTTCCATTGGTTTTAGGTTATTCTTATCACGGTGGTAGGGACCAATTGCAACTATTGTTGGTTCATAGGCTTTCTCATTTTCCTTGCGCAATAGATCATGTACTCTGAATATACAATGTTCAAACTGTGTCGGAGAAATGTTAGCAAGCTTTTGGTCAATGTCGAGGGAGATAGGATCAACTCTTATTTCTATCTCTGTCTCCATATATAGTTCAATTGTACAGCACCCCTTGCCAAAGTCAATGCTGATAATCTATCAAAAATATAAATAAATTTATTGAAGAAATTGAATATTCGAGTAGTATTGCGTTATATATTGCTATATTAATATTGAAGCAAAACTTGAATGTATGCACTGAAAATATTTCTAAAACAAATGTTTATCCTACGATTTTTTTTTTTTTTGGGGGACAGAAAATCAATAATATATTGTCAAGTTGCTACTTGTAACTCAATGGAACAAAATGACATGGCTAGCTACTGATTACTTTTAATGCTCAACAAAAAAAACAGTATTATTTTTAGTTAATTTCTTTATTTGTTTTTCCTTAAGAATTGTAATTGTAATTTGTCTACCCTTCTTTCTTAATTTCTTTATTTATAAATAAAATAATAATAATCTTCAAGCATAGAACTCCTACTTAGTCAAAGTGTTTTCTATGTTCAATTTGCAACATATGAGTAAAGTCCAATAGGTAAGCAGGTCTAGCTAGTACTTGTTAACGTACTAGTCACACTTATAATAATGAAATGATTTCTGAATTTTGTATCCCATGTGAAAATGAATTAAAAATTTTGTTTTGTTATTAAATTTTTTTTTTGGAGTCATATTCTTTCATCCTTTTTTGAGGTCCTACTATATCTTGAGTTTTTAAAATTTTTTTGGAAGAAAACAATAAGCAAATTAACTATTTTTGTTCTCATTTTCCTTTCCATTTCCTTCTCTAAATCTATAAATCCAACAGAAACCTAGAAGCAAGAGTAAAGTTTGCTTTATCATACAAAGAAAAATTCATGCCAATTGCATTTAAAAAGATTGAAAAGAAAAAATATAATTTGCAAATGCGTAGATGGAAGTGTTTTTCACCTTCTAAATTGCATATTTCTAAGGTATGAAATGCATGCATGGCTTAACTAATATCTCTTTTTGAGAGTGTGTGTGTGTGTGTGTGTAATTAAGTATACATAAATTCATTTAGATAGAGAATATATGTGAAGTGTATGCGCAGATGATTGAAATGAATTGAAAGCCTTCTACAAGATTTTTCCTGTAAAACAGAAGAATGAGATGTACTCTTATTTATAGGTGTTAAAACTTGGAAATGCTACGATACCATGTTAATTTTTGGGGTACAACCAAATGATACATGTAGCCCTTTTCCGAATATCATATTTTCATTTTCACTTGCGAAACTTACATTACATGACATATTTCCTCTCTTTTTTAATTTTCCATGAAATATTTTACATACACAAATTAAAATTCTCACCGAAAAATTAATATTATTAGACATTTTGGAATATTAACCAACCCAAAAACTTGACAACTTCACAAACAACTATATCTTTCTATAGAAAACTCAGGTGCATGTTCTACGGAATCATTTTAGTCGTTGAATTATGCATACGTAATCATAAATAAAATACAAGTCAGGCGCGTAAAATTGTGTCTACACACAAGAGGACAATTAATTCCCTATTTTACATGCTTAAAATCATTTTTTTTTCATGAATTTCTTTCTTCTGTGTATAGTCATAAGATAGTAATATAAAGTACATTAATGTTTATTTATTTATTTTTCCTTTTTTCCTTTTATGATAATGACTTCAGGTTAGTAAGCCTAGGTGTTTCAGATTTAGCTCTAATGGCTACAGGGCCCATTTTTTTTTTTTTTTTTTGGAAATGTAGAAGCAAGTAGACTTTATTTGGTGATGCTTGAAATAAAAGTGGATTTTATTTACTTCGCATTCATTTTTTATTTTTTACTACATTTGAAGACCACATGATTATTTAGTTCACACCAACAGTACTTTCTAAATATAATCAACACAGAAGTACTTCGCTTCAGTTACAGCACCACTACTTTTATAGCCTAATAGTGTCGGAATTTTGTTCCAAGAATGTGTTTTAGGGCATACTTAGGGACAAACTTATGAAGGGGCAAGGGAGGGTCAAGCCGCACATTGATTTTAGAAAAATATCATATTTACCGTAAAATATATATATATATTTGCATGTAAGTCCCCCTCCCATTTTGTTTTTACATGCTTAATTTTTCACGAATTGTTTATATGGCATACCCAAATGTTTCTATAGACTCATATGCTAAAATTTAAACGCACGCCCATGACAAATTTGATATAGATATTGCAAAGCCACATGTGAAGCATACTTGTGAGATCCACATGAGGGACCGTTTTATAAATATCACTACAGGCTGCATAAGGTATTTCGAAGATATCCTACTAGCGAAGAAGCACGCCAGCACCCTCCCAATGATTTATATGATGAAGATGGTTGGGATTATCTCTGCATACATTTTAGCTCAAGAAGAGACTACGTACTAGGTTTGCTGAATTTTTTTTCTTCTGGTTTTGTTTAGTTTTGATTATAGTTTGGTAGGCAGCTAAGCTCTAATTGTATTATTACTCTTAGGTCTTGGTTGTTTTCTCTCTAATTGTTGGTTCTGAAACTCTTTAATATGGGTGCTGCTGTTAGCTAGATATATACATATTGCTTGCGGATGTTGATGTTGATGTTGATGTTGATGCTTGGAAATAATTTTTGTCAATGTTTTTGATAAATGCTAGTGGATCTATTAGACCTCTAGTTAACATTTCTCATACTTAATTGAGACTCTTATTTAAATTACTTTTAAGGTCTTACAACATAATTTATTGTAGGATAAGGGGATTGAAAACTGCATAATGTTTTCCCAACATAGAAAAAAAAGTAAGATAAAAAAATGTTCGTAGGAAGCTCGGTAATATATGAACCGATTGTTAGGATCAGAAAAGAGCCGATTATAGATATTCGGGATTTGTGTAGTTACTTTTTAGCTATATAGAAGCTCCATCTAACTTAGATTACCTAAAATGGTTCTTTATAATCGATCCAATTTATGCTTGATTTTTATAAAACGACTATTAAATATGAGTTGAGTATAATTTACACATAACCTAACGTGCCCTAATGTTAGAAAGTTTGGTACGTAGACTTATTTTGATGGTCTAAGTTCTTCCAATACTTTTTATAAAGAAAAGGCCAATGCCCCTTTGTTGTGTTTGATTGATTCAATGAAACAAACTCGCCATAATAATAATAATATAACAGTGTACGTATCTTATAGACTTGTACAAATACATGGTTAAGAAATTGATCCAAATTTCATCACATAAATATGTTGAAAATAAGAAAACATATGGTTAGAACTAGAGAGTTTCTAGCATCTAAATTGCGTCTGATATGTATAGGTTTAAGGTTTGACATGCAGAGCTTAATATAATAATCTCTCCCCTGTATTCATGCAAAACAGAATAAACAAGAAGTGAATATGTAATGCCAAGACCCTTTGTTGAGGGTCCTATTCCCCATGGGAGGAGTGATTTGAGCGATTTTTCCTCTCTTTGGCCCATGTGCTCAAGTGTGTGTGTGTGTATTATGTAGGTGTATATGGTGAGGAATGACGAAAGAGATAGTGATAATATATATGCATGTGTATATGTATATATGTGTGTGCCATTTAATTTAATAATAAATTTCATAATTCAATTACCATTCAAATTGCATTTATCCGCATTCCATAACTGAACGATTGATTGCTACATTTAAAAGATTAATATAATATATTCCCTTATATCACAAAAGAGTAAATCAGTCTATGAAAATCTCATAAGGGACTTTTGACTGACAATGAAATGTGGAGGCGCTTTTACCACTATTGATTTATGATTAGGGATTTTTGGGTTAAAATTAACTCTAAAAAAAAAAAATCGAACTAAAAAAAAAAATTTAATCGATTTTTTTTTTTAACGTTTTTGTTAAATTTTATTTTAGTTTCTTCCATGGTTTCAAAGTCAATATTGATCTTGCCTGATGGATTTGTTTTTTCTGATTTTAAAACACCATAGTTTAGAAGAAGAAAAAAAAAAACAGACGTGTAGATCAAAAGTTATGACAATTTAAAGTTTTTTTTAAGCATTAAAGGGTATTTTTTTTATAACCAAAATAGAAGCAAAACAACCTAATTTGCTAAACAAAACATGAATTTTACTTGCATAGGATAAAAAAAATAATCATGAATTTCTTTCTATGTATAGTCATAAGATAATTGACTCTAAAAGTAAGTTCAGTACTTTTTCATTATTTCCTTTTTCCATTTTGGGTAGCTCGGGTTAGTAAAGCAAAAAATGAAAAAGAAAATTGAAAACCAAATATTTTGTGGAGTAATTGGTTTTTCTTTATTTGATTTCTTTTTCATTGTTTTTTGGGTGATCTGTTTTGAGGAGTAATTGGTTTTTTGTTATTTGATTTCTGATGCATTGATTGGGCAGAATCTTGGATTTATAGTCCTTGGCCGAATTTTGTTTGGGCGGATGCAGAAATTTTACACGGGACTTGATAGGGATAGAGCTTGAAAGTGGCACGTGGGAGCTAAGTATACACGTGTTTGGAGCAGCACCCCAGAGAGATCTCAGAAAATGAGTATACACGTGCTAAGTATACACGTGTTTGGAGCAGCACCCCAGGTGGTGCTACAGAGCTACTCACCTGGTTTGGTTTCTGCTAACTGCTTATGGTTTTGGATGTCCATTTCACTGATGTGCAAGGTTTGGTTGGTTTTTTTGGGGACTCTGCCTCTGTCTTTTGGTTGATACAATGTAGTTTTATTACGTTGGGTAAGTGTTGCTCTCTTCCGGGTCACTTTATGGTCTGTTTAAATGGGTTTTGGATGGATAGTATAGTTATATCCCCGCAATGTTTTCAAAATCGGACCGTTCATCGAACCCGAAAATGATCGGGTCACGGGTTAGACGTTCAACCGTCTGGTGACCCGTAATCCAACCGTGATGTCATAATTATGTAATAAATTATTTATTTTTAAAAGTTATACTTTACATTCTTATAAAATATGTATCTTGTGAACTTATACATATAGACTTTCACTACTAAATTATTTATACTAATCCAACCATTAAATTATTTATTTTTAAAATATTTACTTTCCATTCTTATATACTCATCCGATTCATATAAAGACTTGTAGAGCTTTGCTTCCATCACATCAATCATCAATGGAATAAAAAAAGAAAAAGAAAGGAAACCACGGCAAAGTTTACTGCACATTTATGTTTAGACCACTTAATTTCAATGATTCAATCAAATCATTATGACTTTATCACCCAAAAAAGTTGACAATTGCTTTATATAAGTATAGATAGCCTTGGAAAGAGGAAGAGAGATGGGAAAGTAAGAGAGAGAGGCGAAAGAAAGAGTTCATTAAAATCGTGGCCGGTTTACCGGTTATCCGGTTTAACCGACCGGACCGCCGATTTTGGACGGGTTTCATGCTAATAATGATTACCGAATCAATCCAGACAGGAAAGCTGGTCCGATCCAGTTTTTAAAACAATAGTTTATACAGAATTTGTATCTTAATCTGGCTTAGTTTTGCAGCGTTTGGGTTGGGTCTTATATAGGAGTTCTATTTGATGGCTTGTTTTGAGGGGAGCTTTTATATTGGTTTTGGCAATTCTAATGGATTGCCTTTTTGATGTACTTTGTATGGACACTGTCCATTTTAATAAAATTGTTGTTGAGCACAAAAAAAAAAAAAAAAAAAAAAATTTTAAAACCGCAACATTACCATTCGAGTCCCAAATGTTTCAGTTTTTGCTCTAATGGCTACATGGCCAATTTTTTTTTTAAACTAAGGCAGAAGCAAGAAGACTTTATTCGGTGATGCTTGAAATAACGTGGATTTTATTTACTTCGTATTAAATTTTTTATTTATTACATTTTGAAGATCACATAATTTTGTTCACACCAATAGTTTTCAAATATAATCAACACAGAATATATACTCGTTTCAGCTACAACATTTGCCAGAATTTTGTTCCAAGAGCCAAGCTGTGTTCTAGGGGATAAGATATTGCATTTACATGCTTTCTTTTTCATGAACTGTTTTTATGACATATATATTACAAAGCCTTAAGCATACTAGTGCCTTCCACATGAGGGATCGTTTTAATAAACATGGTCATAGGCTATAGCTACACAAGTTATTTCAAAGAAAAATTGTCGGTTCTGAAACACTTTAGCTAAATAGATACGTTTTGCTCGTGGAAGTTGATGCTTGGAAATGTCTGTGTTGATGTCGTTAAATGCTAATGAATCTATTAATTTAGAGACCTCTGATTAACATGTTTAGTAATTGAGACTCTGATTTAAATTATTTTTAAGGTCTTAATTACAGCATCATTTTCTGTAAGAGTATAGAAAACTGCAATATAATGTTGTCCCAACAGAGAAAAAAAGTAAGATAAAAACAAATTAAAAATTAAAAATAAAAAAAGGTAAGAGGCTCGGTATATGAACGATTTCTTGGTTCAGAAAAGAGCCGATGCTAGATATTTTAGGGTGTGTACTTACAATTACTTTTTGGTTGTATAGGAGTTCAATTTGATTTAGATTAAATCAAAAAGGGTTATTTATCGATCCAACTTATACTAAATTTAACAAAAAAAAAAGAAAAAAGAATGAGCTAATTAAATGTGAGATTAAGTTTGAACTCAATCCTGTTTTTGCTCATTGTCTAACAAGCCCCAATGTTAGAAAGTTTTGTAGCCTTTTTCTGATGCTTTACATTCTTCCAATTATTAGGATTCATTTATCTCCTCGTGGTTAGGCTCATTTTCCATATGGTTAAGAGTGGACACTTAAAACCATGGTTTCAGACCAAAGTGAAAATGTTACAATTTCTCTAAATATTGATGATAATTCTAAATAGATCAAAAATATTAACACTTAACCACCCCCTCCCCTTGTGGGGTACTTTTGGGATTAACCTCGAATGTGGAGGATAATGTTGCCATTTAACTCACCTATATATCTAGAGCTAATTTTTAACTCTTAACCTCCACTGTGAAAACTAATTTTGGGGTTAAATGTCTAAACAGGGTTAATTTTAACACTTAAACTCTCCTATGTGCCACTAAAATTAACTTTTAAATCCCATGTGAGACTATTTTGAAAAAAAATTTAATAGTTTTACTTTAATCCAAAACCACAATAACAGCAGCGTCCACTTTTAAATCACAGTTAGTAAACTGAAAGTGAATCTAACCACATGAAGATGAAGTAAAATGTGATTAACCCTACTGATTAAAAAACACTGTACTTGCCCAAAAATAGTGATTATTATTATAATAATATCCCTATCTTATACAAATCCATTGTTAAGAAATTGATATAAATTTCATCACATTAATTTTTTACTTGCCATAGAATGAAAAATATGTTGAAAATAAGATAACTAGAGTGTTTTCCACCATCTAAATTGCGAGTTATATACGTATAGGTTTGATATGCAGATCTATATTCGTGCAGAAACAGAGAATACAAGAAGTGAATAAGTAACTGACTGAATTAAAACTTTTAATTTAGATTAACTTACTTGAATTTTATTGCAAGCCTTCCCTGAGATCTTCTTCTAAAAATTACAGGAAATGAAATGGAGTCTCGTTTAAAGGTAAAGCAGCTTTGAGAAAGTCTTTCATTTTGACAAACAAACAAAGACTTACCTACAAAGTCCACAATTATGATGCGAACGTGCTTCTTGACCGTCGGATTACTCCCCTTGAGATCAGAGCCCAATAATTAAGTCAGTTGACTACAATGTCATGATTGAGCCTTAAAACTAAGGGTAAATTACACTGACATCCTCTGAGGTATCCGACAATTACAGGGATCTCCCCTGTTTTTTTTTTAAATTACACTCACCTCCCTTCTATTTTGAAAATGACTATTATACCTTTGGACAAATCATCAAAAAAATTATCCACAACCTTTCAAAAGTGAAAAAATATATATATATTAACAATTATGAAAAAAAATTTTAAAAATCATCGACAAAATTTCAGTATATACCAAATCAAGCTTTTACTAATTTGTTTTTTTTTTTTTTTAAATATTAACAGTAAATTTAAAAATCATCTATAAAATTATCTACTACCACTTTAAAATGAAAAGAATAATAACAATAATGGAAAAAAAAAACGTCAACAATTTTTTTTTTTAAAAATGAATAGTTATATTGTATTTTTGTCTGCTTTATATTTTTAAAATTGTGAACTTGCTCCCAACATTGTGAATGAGCTGCTCCAATGAAACTTAATTAGTACACGCCTTGCATGACATTCCTTAGTGTGTGTGTGTGTGTGTGTGTGTGTGTGTGTGCGTGTGTGTATATATATATATAAGACTCCACTGAACATGTTTTTTTTTTTTAAATAAAGCAGGCAAAACTGCAGTATAACTATTTATTTTTTTTAAAAAGATTTTGTTGATGTTTTTTTTCTTCATTATTGTGATTATTCTTTTCATTTTAAAGTGTTAGTAGATAATTTTCACTACACCAAAAAGGGCAAATTGGCACCCTTTCGCGAATTTAATCTGGCATTATTTTAAATAGTGCCAAAATTTAGCACGATTTTAAGCCAATCTGGCACTGCTTAAAACAGTGCCAAAAAACAAATCCCAAAATTTTTCCCCCCAATTTGGGCGTTGACTGAACATAACTATGCTTTTACCCACAAAAAAAACAAAACCCCCAAATTTTTTCCCTCTCACTCACACACACACACACTCTCTCTCTCTCTCTCTCTCTCTCTCTCTCTCTCTCTCTCTCTCTCTCTCTCTCTCTCTCTCTCTCTCTCTCTCTCCTGAGAACCCTAAGAAAACCTCCAAATCATTTTTTCCCAAATGTGACCCTCACCACCATCGCCCGCCGACTTACTCACCCCACCACCGCTGATGACACCTGCACTGTCGCCGCCTGCATCTCCGACGGCCTTTCTTTCTCTCTCTCTCTCTATCTCTCTCTCTCTCTCTCAAACTCTAAGGTAACTGATCTCTTCTCTTGTTTTGTTTTATTTTTCTTTTCTTTCTTTTTTTTTTCTGGTAAGCAACAAACAACAAGTTCTGTTGGCACAATCTTGAATGTTTTGGCTTCACAAATCTTGGGTTTCTTTGAAGATTTTCTGCTCTAAAGGCAGCTTGACATTTTGATTATGTTATTGTCTGATTTTGGTTTGCTGGTATTTCTAGTTTATGCTTCGTTTTTTTCCTGGGCTTGGGGTGCTCTTTTGGCTGGCGTGGTTTTGATGCTTTAAAGGATATGAAGCATCAATTACCCATCTGCCTTGAAACAAATTACAACCACTCACTAGCTTTCTACCTCTAAAACCAGTCTCATTGCAGACTAGTTCTGTTCTTGCTTGGTTTAAAAACAGAGACAGAAACAGAGTTTGAAGAGACAGAGTAATTAACAGGGCTTGGTACCCCAAACCCATCTCAAATTTGGGCACACCAAAAAAAGTTTTCAAGATAAAGTGGAGTGAATGTGTAGTGGAGAAAAGTTGTACGAGATGTGAGTACAAATGTCACAGCCCGGTCCCACAATAGCGGAACCGGAGCCCGTGGCACGCCACCGAGGCTAAACCAATTCATTAACGTTCCCAAAATTAGGTTTGAAGAACACACGCAGCGGAAAAACAAAACACATTTTAAAACCAGAGGTTCAGTCGACTTCTCAGTCGACTGTTCAGTCGACTGCTCTGTCGACGGGAGTGGGCAGGGATTTAATGTCAATTCCAGTCGACTGAGACTGGGGGTCCAGTCGACTGAGGGCGGGGTCCAGTCGACTGCTGGAGGGGTCCAGTCGACTGCTTTGCTAAAATAAGAAGCAGTAGCTAACAGACTCAGGGGTTCAGTCGACTGCTCAGTCGACTGCTCCCCTGGCAGTAGCCCAATCTGCAGAAATTCAAGTTTAAAAGCTTTCTAACTTCCACCAAAGATCAATCATTCAATCCAAACTCAAACCAAACTCAGTCTAAAGTAATTCTAGCTGTATTAAAGCATTACCAAACATAATTACAACCTGTTATAGTCTATTACAACGTTCTAGATCCGTTCTATCATACTAAGTTAAACATGGTTTAAAAACAACCAAAATCATATTACAACATTTCTATTATTCCAAAACTACAAGATTGTCGTTCAAGTTGCCTTCCAAAGGAACTCCCAACCCACGTACTCACTTTTCCAACTCCTCGCCAGCATTTACACCTGCAATGGTTATTTGAATAACCACACATATTTCGATTTGTTTAAGCTAATGCTTAGTGAATAAAACAACATATGCACCTGAATGATAAACATGTCCGCATTCACATCTATACATTTCATACTAGTCGCCGGAGACTCACGTGCCCGTCCATATTCCCAATCCGCGACTCCTCGCCAATAAGTCCACGCGAAAGGGTAAGACCCACGATTCTTCTCTTCAATCATGCGACCTTAATGCCTATATCGGCTCCACAAAATGGCACGGTGACCACGTGCTCCTTCTGACCCACATAAGCAAATTAACATGCTCAAATACATATCACCATACTCTCGGTAATTAAAACATATCACCGTGCTATTGAGCCTATTTATCAATATAATTGCCCAATATGAACTACACAATATATCTCTAAGAAATAAATACATGCTATTCAAACATAACATGAATACACACCAAGAAATCATTCCAAAACATAGTTGAATCACTCACCTCCGATTTACGCGCTTATAATACGATCCAAAGAAAACCCGTGCACAAAGAACGTGCAGAAGTCCGTCTAGTACAATTCCTATGGATCAAAATTCCATTTATCAACTTTTATGAAAAATTATAGAAAAAGACTTTTCGGAAAACTTAGCCAAACAGGCCCTAATAGGTATCAAAACGAAGCTCTTACCTCGAGGAGCTCGAATATGAAATCTGGGAGAAACCAGCCTGACAGAAGGTCGTCGTTTGGCGTCGCAAAGCTCTAAGCTCCTAAATCTCCCTCTAGCCTCCCTTTTGGCCTCCTCTAGAATTTAGGTTAGAGTTATGAAAAATATCTAAGTTCATCTCTATCTATATATAGGCAACATTCTCGGGGAATTACGTTTACCTCCCCACGAGTTTTCCAAACTCCTAATTAGTTTCTGAAACTTTCTACACAGCTTATTCATAGCTTTACGAGTGAAACCTCAAAATTATAAAAGTTTTCGACTAAGTTTCGTTTGGTCGCTAAAACGCGAATTTCTACATGACGTTTCCGAAGTTGCTAATTAGCCTACCAAATTAATAGCGTGTTCATTCGTCCTCACCAGGATACTAAATCTAACAACAGAAATAAATTCTAAAACAGTAAATAATACAGATATTGAAATACACAGGTAAACATTTATTTTCATATAAACATTTAAATGTTCCACAGTGACCGTCTCATACTCGGAGAGACTTCACAAACAATAAATCTTCAATCACAACGGTTTCAATGGGTTCTCTAATACAGACACCCAAATCAACTCGTGAGTCAAAACTCACTCAAACATGTGTCATAAGACACGCCACATCACATTATCATGCATGACAATGAAATGCAAAAGCAATAACACAAATATGGGTGTTATAACAAATGATATGTGGTTGTGTATATATATATAAACTAGTGAGGGTGCACGTGCAAGGCACGTGCCCGTCGGATAGTTGTAATCCTAGATATATTGTGTATTAATTTTGACATTAGAGGTCTTTCGAGAGGTATAATTACTCATTCCGTTCTAAAATAAGTGCCAACGTTTCATTTTTTTTGGATATTTTTAAAATAAGTGTCACGTTTCCTTTTTTTTTTTTTCTTTTTTTGATATTTCAAAATAAGGTCAACTTGTAAAAATCAACATAAGATGTTAAAACAGTTAAATATGAAATTGTAAATGTAACTATTTAATCTAAAACTCTTCTGACGGAAGAAGTTGATAATTATGACTATCTTATAAATGAGTAGTAAATGTAACTAATAAAGCGCCACTAAAAATATATGACACAAGTAGGGTATTTCCTCTAAAAAATGGCATGAATGTGTTTGTAGGCCTTAATTGATATTCGAATACAATCTATAAATCCTGAATTTGAGGGAAGAAGTTGACCAAAATATAAATATTAGTGATCAATTCATAATAGCTACTAAAATAGCCACTTTATTTGACATTTTAGATATACCAAACTTAATTTTGAGAGAAGAAGTTGACCAAAATGTGAAATTAGTGACCAATTCCTAAATAGCCACTTTTTAATTTTTTTTAAAGTGAATAATAAATATCCCAAAACTTGCTGACCTAAATGCAATTACACATATTACAATATATGAATCCTAAATTTGAGAGAAGAAGTTGAGCAAATTGGAAATATTAGTGACCAATTCCTAAATAACCACTAAAATAGCCACTTTTTTTTTTACTTTTTATGAAGTGAATAATAAATATCCCAAAAATTGTTGATCCAAATGTAATTAGACACAAATTGTTGATTGAAACCTCATTTGAGAGAAGTTGACCAAATTGTAAATATTAGTGACCAATTTCTAAATAGCAACCAAAATGGCCACTTTTGTTGACTTTTTTTGAAGTCAATAATAAATCTCCCAAAAATTGTTGACCCAAATGTAATTAGACACAAGATTGTTGATTAAAACCTCATTATTATATTAAATAAAATTTCAAGAGCTGACTTGAATGTAATTATTTATCCAAAATGACCGATATACCCTCACACAAATCAATATATCCTTACGATGTATAGATAGATATATGAGTAATTATAATATAGTGAAGGGCAAAAGAGGAAGTTCATATTTTTTGACGTGCTTGCTAAATGTGGCTGTGTTCTTATTATATAGAGTAGATATATATATATATATAGGTATTGGGGTTCACATGTTTTTTTTTTGTAATCGGGGTGTCCGGACCAGCTTGCGCGCACCTCGACTAATCCCCCGAGGCCTGGAGGCGCCGGGTGAATACTCCAGTGGTCACGCTCCCCATGACTCGAACACTAAACCTTTTGGGTAATACACCCAAGAAACTTACCACTCGACCACAAGAGACTTGGTTAGGTTCACATGTTATTGCCACCAAATTTGATTTTTCTTTCTGACATGAGTTGGGGTTAAATCTTGATCAATATCAAGATCAAGGCATCCCGTCAGTCAATAGATACACACACTAGCAAGAGTACGTTTCAATTTTTATTTATCTTTTTAAGATCACATTAAATAAGGTACACATCAATTTAATTGTGTCATATTATTTTGTTACAGTATTTCATCCATTGCACCTTATTGTTAAAAACTTAAATAGTTTAGGTATCTATTTTTACAAATTTAAGAAAGAATTAATAGGACGTGTGGAAACAATTGATAGCAACATATGAAAATTATTATTAAAATAAATAGACAAGTGGTAAAAGAGAAACATGTCAATTGACTTTAGACATTTTTTTCCTTATGAATCGATTGTAGTATATGCTTTGGGTATGTATCATAGATTTATAGTTGTATTGATTCTTCTTCACTTGATTTGAGTACTTTCTATATTTATTGGCTTAATTTTGTCACTGGAAGTAAAAAAAAAAAAAAAATTGTCACAAAAAGTGTTTTGAGGGACTAAAATGACATACTTATGAAACTACAGGGACTAAAGAGACACTTTCTAAATTACAAGGACCAAAATGACACAAGTGACAAACTACAAGGGCATAAAATTTCTGATGAATTGGATGAGATGAAGGAGTGGTTTCTTTTCCTTTCTAAAACTTCTATTTATGAGCAATTTTAAATAATGTTGCAGAACTACATAATTTGTAATACGGCTATAAAGTCATTCCAGATATCAGTATAACTATGTATGTACAAAACAATGAACTTGTTTTTATGATTCTCTTCGCTTGATTTTATAATGAGCATATTTTGTCCCTGCATATGGTGGTTGGGGTGAGCATTGATATGGTGGGTTTAGCTAAGTCCACAATTTATATAGACCACAATGTTTGGCTAAGTCCACGATGTTATGTCTAAGGGAAAACTTAGCCATGCCAAAATAGTCAGTCAAGAATAAAAAAAGAAAAAGAAAAAGGAAGTTGATTTTCAACTAATCTTAAATGACAGAACTACCCTCAACAAAGTATGGTGAGAATGGAAAATATGGTCATTTGGATCTATATCCCCTATCCAACGCTTGAGAAAGAACTGAATGATAAAGAAACCACCAAGTAGCATCATTTCAACAAACTCATCGCTATTAAGGTTAATGGATTTTGCATAGCATATGCAATGCTCTGCCTTCCAAGTCTCTCATGGCCATAACATATATATTCAGGCTTAGACTCATTATTTAGTTGAAGAACCTGATGAAGATAACGAAAATTGTGCTCTTCTATTGTTCTTAGGTTATTCTTACCAAGGTGGTAGGGGCCAACTGCAACTGTTGTTCGTTCATATGCTTTCTCATTTTCGTTGTAGAGTTCTTCACGTACTTTGAAGATACAACATTCAGGATGTATGGAAGATAGGAGAGAAAGCTTCTCCTGCATGCAAATAGTGACCTGGTCAAAAACAAAAATAAAAAAATTGAATATTTAAGTCTTGTGATAAATTAAAATAAAGATGGAATGTGCTTGATCTGAAAAATAAAAATGTTTTTCCTGTATGCTGTTGGAAAGAAATTCAATAAGGCCATGTTTGGTAGGCAAAAAAAATTGTCAGACAGGATAAGTAATTCTATCAGACTAAAGTAAAATCATGTTTTGCGTTTGGTATGGGTTGGAAAAAAGTTCTGGATACTAATTATTAAATGTTTAAAATATGTACTACGATAAATTTTATTTTTTTTTAGCATATATATTTTTTAAAATATTCTTTTCCGTGTTTAAAATATAAGCTTCTACTTGAAGTATTAATTTTATAATTTTCTATGAATATTAAAATACTTTCAAAATATAATTTTTAATTTTTTAAACATGCAATTTTTTTTTTCTTTTTTTTCAAAACAGATTATAATCTTTAGTAACTAAAATATTGAATATCACGGTTGTATGGGTGATGTGGTATCCCAATCAAACCAAATCTCATTATTAGTCCATATGTCCCCCTATCTCTAGGGGAATCCCATTCCACATAAGCATAAACTGCTTCTATACTAGTAACGTGATAAATAGTGAGGTGGTGTACCTGTTGTTGGGATTTAGAGCCTAATTACGTCAGAGGTGTTTCCAAACAAAGGAAGAAGGAATCGAAGAACCGGGGGTTCGCTCGGTCGAGCACAGTGTGGGTGCGGAACGCCATGCGAGGTTGGTGCACGAGAAAAGGAGCTAAACATTGTGAAAAGTCGCACGCTTGGTACCTCGCGCGAGCGAGATGCGCATTTCAGCTTTTGTTTTTCTATTTTGATTAGAAAACTGTTTTGGCTTAAGAAATGTATAGGCTTATATATTCCGATTTTTCTTTGTATTTTCAGTGCAACTCAATTGAGAGATCACAAGTGAAAACCCCCTTTGTAACCCTAGAGCATAAGGTGTGGACGTAGCCTAATTTGGGGTGAACCAAGTAGAAATCTGTGTTTCTGTGTATTTGATTGTTTTCCTAGTTTGCTTCTGCTTGTTTGCATCGCGAGAGATACTGAAAAGGGGATTTGATTGTTCCACGTCGTCGATCGAATTACCAACAATTGTTACAACCAAATGTCATCGATCAAATTACCAGCAACCGTTACAACTAATATTTACTTATATGAATATTACTTTTATAAAATTCGGGATAAGATTGGTGTTCTAGATTATTTTGTCCAGTGGATAGGACCAAATAGAGGATATGATAAGCTGTCCAACGTCCCAATTGTGCTACTCCGTATAAGATATTAATTAGTTGCTACTTGTACACCTCAATGGCACAACTTAGAATTAGTAGTGTAAAGCTTGCTTTATCATACTACAAAAAATTCGTCCCAAGTACTGCATCTTAAAGAGATTGAAAAGTATAAATATAATTTGGTAATGCATTGCCTGAATTGTTTTCTACATTCTAAACTGCATATAGCAAAGGTATGAAATGCATGCATGGCTTAATTAGTTTCTCTTTGTGTGTGTAAAACTATGTATATACATTCATTTGATATCGAATATATGTGAAGTGAATGTGCAATTGATGGTTCTATGATTATAGTAGGGTGTTAAAATATAGTCTGAAAACATGCTAGTAAAATTGTATATATATATAGTAACACCTATAGATTTGATACATCGACATTCTGAGATTTTCTACAATTTTCATATGATAAGATTTTTTTCACTACTACGTATTAATTTGTTTGAGATCGTGTTTCATGTTTATATACAATTGTATTAGTTTTTCTCTAATGATAATCAGTCTGTTTACCTGGCTAGAATACTTTATATTGACTTGATATCAATCACTTATGTATGTATTCGTATGAGACCATTATACGAAATAATAATAATAATAATAGTAATAATAATGATAATAATAGTAAGATGCGAGTCAATCTTCATCTGTTTTCTATCTCCCTAGCACCCCTGTTAATGAAGACAATTGTATAACCTTACTTAAAGTCAACTGAAGCTAACTAATTGATCAATTGTTGGTTGCACAACCTTGGATGTAGTAACCCATATTTTCTAAATTAACAATTTAGACTTCATGTGCGATTTTAGCGAAAATTGGTCACAGGGGTATTTTGGTCATTTTTCTAATTTTGTAAGTCATGAACTGAAAATATAATTTTTTGAAAAAAGTTGCGTGCGATTAAATGATTTGATATTCGTGTTGGAAGTTAAGATTTTTCGATCTCTGTTTAGAAGACATCTCGATTTTAATCATTTTGATAAAATACCCGTTTTTGCATTTATACGACCTTTTCTGTATTTATACGACTTTTTAATTCTATTATTTGATAATATAATTATAAGAATAATTATTACAATGAAAGATTATATTTTCCTAACTAGATTTTCTAAACTATGCTAGCCAACTCATGTGCATTTGTGTGGTGTATGTGTTGTAGATGTGTTCATTTGTGTGTTATTCATTTGTGTGGTGTATGTGTTATTGATGTGTTCATTTGTGTGTTTTACATTTGTGTGGTGTGTGTGTTGTGCATGTGTTCATTTAAGGGCTATGCATTTGTGTGGTGTATATGTTGTGCGCGTGTTCATATGAGGGCTATGGATTTGTGTGGTGTGTTTGTTGTGTGTGTGTGTTTGTGTTGTGGACCACAAGACCCAACTTGGTGGCCAAGTTTCCCAAGTCTATAAATAAATCATTTTTCTTTCATTCAATTTACTAATTCATCTACATTTCTCTATCTTACTCACCTCAACTCTCTCTCTCTCTCTCTCTCTCTCTCTCTCTCTCCAACACATTATATATATAGCTTACATATATATAGAGAGAGATTTATATATATATATATACATTTATAGATATACATACACCTCGAGTTAGAGGAAGAAGAAGAAGAGAAGTGTTTGGGAGTTGCTCAACATCATTTATAGGTACCGGGTTGTGTACAATATGCTTTCTAAATTCTCCGGAGAATTTCTTGGTTATCTCTACTTGTACTCTTTTTGCAATTATGTTGTGTTTTCATTTGGAATCAATGAGTATGTGTTCATTGCTAAGTGCTATGGGACTAAAGGGTCATGAGCAAGGAACACCTACCAACAGTCCAACAGGCCTCAGGGACCGACGTACTGGAGACGGGTGAGGTGAGGTGAGGTGAGTTGTCTCTTGCTATGTGACCAAGAGGAACCTGGTATGATGCTATTGGTATGAGCGTTTGGGTAGTGTGAGCAATTGGGTTGTGAGACTGGTCAATTGATTTGATGTCTTTCTACGTATTTGATTGTCATTATCCTTTTGAGCCTTTATTATTCATGTCATATTGTATACTTCCCGGTGTGATTTTTAGATGCAGGCAGTGCCGGTAACCGAAGCCTGGAAGGGAGATAAGGTTAAGGATGATATAGGAGATCCGTGGAGAATATAGACCTGTTGGGAGTTTTAAATAAATTTTGTATTTTTATTTTAAAGAATCAAAGTGTAATTCATTTTATTTTTTCAATGGAAATACGCTTTATTTTTGCGGGGCGTCTGTAACGCCCCGCCCCGAGTCCCGGGTCCCGCAGGCGAGGGGATGCTAATGTAATATAAAATAGAATAATTACCAAGAGCGGGAGGACTAAACGTACTTGTAATGCTCCGAGTCCTAGACCCGAAGCTTACCTGAAAACTTTCACTTTAGAAAAACAAACGTTTAAACTTTAAAATCATTTAAAGTCCAAAGCTCTGAAACATTTAAACTTTGAAACCTCAAAACTTTGATACCATTTTACAACGCCTCGAGTCCTAGACTCCGAGAGTTACTGCGGAAGCATAGAATAGCCTTTTAAATCTTTGGTGGAAAAACAAAATCTTTAACGATTCACGGATCTGAGTAAAACTATAGCGGAAGCATTAAACTAGTCGTTTGAAAAGCTTTGAATGTCGATTTAAAAGACATTACCAGAAAATCTTTATCGGTTCATCAAATGAACAACAGTGCAGCGGAAAACATACAGATCTGGTAAATATTTATCAGACTTCTTCACCAGCTTTATAAAACAACTTTGAAATAGAAACTCAAACTTGGTTTCACATATCAAAAAAATAATACAATGACTTACTATCTTTTTCTCAAACTTCATAAAATCTTAAAATAAAAACCCAAGGTTTTTATTAATACAAAGTATCATGATCTCACAATTTCTTCCCTAAACGGGATCTTCACGAGTAAACTCTACTCCGGGCTTGAAAAATATATTCATCATTTGGAAAACATTAATAACACAGAAATCGGGTTTTCGTTTGAAAACTATCATTTCTTGAAACAAATCATTTTCAAGATAAGCAACGAAAAATCAGAGTTAAGCTATCATGCTATTTAAAAGCGGGTGGACTAACACTTGTCCAATTAAATCATAACATGCTCTTTGAATCAACATGTAAATTAAAATCCCATAAACTCGACCTTCAAACAAAGCGGAAGTTCATCAAATCTCAGGGAGCCTTACCCTTATCTATATCACCTGAAAAGGAAAGGTTTGATAGTCCATAAGCCAAAGGCTCGTATAGTCATATAACCGCACAATAACATCTGTTATATAACATGCGTGAGTGCAATGAATGCCTATTTCATGTATGAAAATCACTTTTCGTGCATTTTCAAACACTCACCCTCGATCGTCAATATCATTACCCGGACCATGGGCTTCCCGTCCACGTAGGCATAGCCTCAAACGTGCGGGACTTTGGGCCTTACGAATTACACGGAGGCCTAGCCTTTACCGTTACGGGGGTTTCTTGCAGCACATCCCGCAATTCGAGTTCCTAGTGGTACCCATCTCACACGCCTACCCACAAATCTGGGATTTCTATCTTTTCAAAACAAAATCCCTCCTAGAGGGTTTTATGCATGGAAGCCTCTAAGGTCTTCCCTTTTCAAAACCTGGAAGTCTCTAAGATCTTCCTTTTTCAAAATCGAAAGCCTTTAAGGTCTTTCATCCCAAAATCATTTTCTTGATTTTCGTGATCATGCATGCTTATGAAATGTTATGACATATGTGAGCTCTAAGCATCCAGACATATTCAATATTCCATAAGACAAATTATCGAAGCATGCTATCGATTTAAAGCAACACAATAGACAGGCTTAAATCACCCAGGTAAACACATAAGGCATAGCAACTCAAGTAACCACTTAAGGCATAGCAGCTCAAGTAAACACTTAAAGCATCACAGATCAAGTAAACATGTAAGTACACTATTAAACATGTTATACAACTTTATTGAGGGTTATATGGAACTACCGTTCACCGAGGATAGCCTGAATAATTAATCAGAATAGAAACCGGAACTGCTCAATCTGTTACAAATCTCGATATACAATAATGCACGTATATCAGTGAGGTACAACACCTCTAAGCACAAGTATAACTACTATTACAGTAAGGTACAACTCTTAAAGCATAGGGTACAAGGTCCCTTAGCTTAAAACTGGCTCAAGTATAAGAAAACAGGAGCTTTCAACAAACTGCCCGAGGTCGCGCGCGCGGGCCGCTCGCGCGGGACCTCGCTCGCGCAGACCGCTCGCGCGAGGCCTCGCTCGCGCGGGTCGCTCGCGCGGAAAGTGTTCAGAAGGGTCACGGAGTTATATAAAAACAATTTTCAAAATTATGCCTGGTCGCGCGCGCGGGCCGCTCGCGCGAGTTGTCACAGAGTCGTCTTCTTCCTCTTTTCTTCCCCTGTTTTGAAATTAGTGACTGGTTTTTACCCATTTTCAAAACGTAACCAAAACAGCACTTTCAACATATGAATCTCTTCCTTTTTCCGCATAGATTTCAAATACGAAATCAATTTTTCAAGAATCAAAACACAGCTCTTGATTTTATCGAAAAATCGAATGGTGACAAAACTTTAATTCGACCGTTCGTCGCAACCGCTATGAATTAGCTTTTGAAATTCGAAAGGGAGCCTCGTGGGATCGAGACCTTTCATTTGATATATAGAAATCAAATTTCCATGACTGTTTTTCTGCCCGCTAATTTCGAACCCGTAACGTTATATACATTAAATATGTATATATAACTATATCAATTGAGATATATGAACTGAAATTATTAATGAAAATTTCATAAGAAAGTTTACCCAACTTCGGACTATGAATGATTGTAGAGAAATCCAATTAATTGAGACCCCAAGCTATAATCCAAGCTTTGATTTTGCAAGCACTTATTGAATTGAGTATATAAAATATATGTGGATGACTTGTGTAGCCAAGAGAGAGAGACACAGTGGAGAGGCAGAGAGTTGAGATGAGAGTTGTGGAGAGATTTGTTGGGAGGGTGTGTATATATAAGCTTGACTATAACTTGGCCTCCAAGAGGCTTCAAGAATAAGCTCCCCACACATACACATGAAACATACACTACACACTCCTACACACACTGTGCACAAAAATTTAATTGGGCTCCAAGTTTAGTAAGGGAATATCTTGTGTGTGTTGAGCTCACGCCTCCTCTCACACACACAGGTAAAAATTATACTGCACCAATTTCCAAAACTGGTATTTTCTCTGATGAAAAAATAAAATAATATGTTTTAAAATTTTCGGGTCACTACAGCGTCACATTGGATCATATTTAGCAACATGGCATTACGTTTAAACTAGTGAAAGAGAATGTGCAAGGGAAAGTCAATTATGTTGTTGCGCACTTGAAATGGATATGAAAAAGTGTGAAAAAAAAAATAAACTTTACACTAACTATGTCATATGTATTAGTTATGTCATTAACCAATGAAAATTCTACAAAAAGGGCGCCCTCTCTTTAGGCAAAGTCAATTACGTTGTTGCACACTTGAAATGGATATGAAGAAGTGTGAAAAAAATAAACTTTGCACTAACTATGTCATTTGTATTAGTTATGTCATTAACCAGCGAAAATTCTCCAAAGAGGGCGTCCTCTCTTTATTAAAAAGAGGGCCTCTGTTTTGACCGTAGGATCGTGTTTAAAAATTGGATCTGACGGCCAAAAAAAAAGTCATCTCTTTAATAAAGAGAGGGAGCCCTCTTTAGAGCTTGACTGCATTAAGCAATTGAGCATTTGGATTTTAATTCGTAACAATTGCTATTACTATTGAAAAGAAAAGTTGATATATATATATATATATATATATTTTTGATAGCAAAAAGGAAGTTTGATATATTTTTATATAAAGGGCGTGTTTTATGACTCAAATAAGTGGTGAAAATGAAAACTTTCAGCAGTTTTTGTTTTCATTGCGTTTGATAATATATCACTTAGTTGAAAACCAACCTCAAAATTTTAAGTGAAATTTTTTTACTGAAAATATTCACTGAATGCAATTTTTTTTAGTGCTAGCATGAAATAGTATTATTTTCAGTACTGTAAATTCAATTGTTTAAAATTTTAATACTTCAAATTCAGCACTTAATTTTCAGTACTTAATTTTCAGTTTTATCAAGCGAAACCTTTCATGAGTCCATTTTCAAACTTTATATCCAATAAGGAGATCGTTGTTGGCCTAGACTTCTTGAACTTAACTCCCGCCTCTTGCAACTTTGTAGTACATTTTAAGAACTCCCATTTTTCTGATAGTTTTTATGTTGAGTACACTTTAGCAAACGAAGAAAAAATTGATTTTGAATAAAGAGATAAAGACTTGATATATAAAATTTAAAAAAAAAAAAGGAAAGAAAACACTTTTTCAATAAAATTCCATGAAATTTGAGGTCATGGCCAAGGGCGGATTGACCAAATTTTGAGAAATAGTAGATTTGCACTAAAAAAATAATTTTACAGTTAAGAATCCCTTAAAATTATAAATGTCCCGCCTGACATTATAAATTTATCATATTAAGTCCCCTATCTCTTATGCTTTAATTTTGTGCTAAATAAATAAAACTCCTCCCTTTTATGTTTTTTGGATGATTTTTATAGCATTAACTTATATCATCTACATAAAATATACACAAATATGTATAAATAAGTTCAAAAAAAATTTCTATCAAGCCCCCCTAAGTTGATTTTCTAGATCCGCCCTTGACGGTCATGGCATCAGCTGAAAATGTAGAAAACAAAGAAGATGGTTTAAGGAAGAAGATGAGTACTCATGAAACTATCTCATTCTTGTTGCAGAAAACAAAGAAGATGGTTTAAGGAAGAAGATGACTCATGAAACTATCTCATTCTTGTTGCTCATCAATTCATTAGAATCTGGTATTTCTATACACAACTTTTCATCCACTGTACAATTGACTTAACTTGATAGAAATGCTAGCTGGCCTATATAACGAAAGATAACTCTTGGGGTACATAAAAATCTTACATAAACTTTATGTGTCTATCTCTCTCCTCTGTAGATCCCACAGTGTCAGTGGACCCCATCAGGAGAGAGATAGACACATTAGGATTTATGTATCTTAATTGTTTATGTGAGATTCTTATGTGTCCCAAGATTATTCATATAAAGAAATAACAAATTGCAACTATTTTGCCAGTTGTTGGCCTGAGTGAAGCTGTGCTGCTATTGTGGACTATGAAGGTCACTGGAGGTGCCTTGGATACACGAGATGTGTGATCTGACGAAGACTGATTAGAAGTATCTCTATCAAACATGATTTTGTTTTATACCATGTGTGTGTATATATATATACGCATATAATGGCGTGAATCAAAGCTACCTGGAAAAATCTAAGCACTTATCACAGTCTCGTCCTTTGATATGCTCCATCTTGAGATATTAACTTGATAGGTAGTAATTCAACCAAGGTTTTAAGGACCAGTACAACAACTGCACTTTTCAGATCTATCGACTTTGGGAGGTCAAGATACATTTTCACAGTTTTCCTCAAGTCACACATATCTATTGGATCTATAGAGAGAGATTCAAATATGAAGTTGTAATGGTATGGCTGTAGCATTTTTGTTATTGTAATGGTAATATTTATGTCAAAATATATACCCAAAATGAGTGGGTCCCACTCATATATTTGTTGTCCAGCCTCCAGTTTCTGAGTGCTAAATATAGGGTCATGATTGTGTGTTTTGTGGTTTTGGTTGTGGGTGTAGTAGCATTACTCTTATTTGATAGTTGTCATTTGAAAGTTTGATATATATATATTTAGGGAGTTAAATGCAAATACACAAGGTTGGGTGTAAAGAATTGGGCATAAAGAATTCTTCCTGGGGGGCCCACTAATATTTTGTTGACACAAATTACACAATCTGACAAAAAGAGGGAACACTTGTCCAATTTATGTGTCTCCGTAAATAAACCATGAGCAACCCATCGTGAGCAAGATCACTTCCGAAAATAAACAAATTCTTATATATGAAATTATATCATTAGGAAAAATCAACACAATTAGAAGGAATCAATTACGTGTCATAAAAATATCCATACTGTGAATATATTAAATAATCAAGAAAACAACAAAGAGAGAAGAGAGAAGAGAGCTAGAGTTTCTCATAACACAAAAAATTGAATGAATAGAAAAGAAGAGACAATAATAGTATAACTAGGTATACAGTATTACCTAATAGAAAGTAAAAGACTAAACTACCCTAAAACTAATATAACTAATAATTCTAATACCCCCCTCAAACTCACGATGTTGCAGCTAGAAGCATAGAGAGTTTGCCAACTAAAAAATGAAAACGCTGAATCGGATGTGACTTTGTAAACAAATCAACAATATGCGTAGAAGAAGAAACAAAAGGCAAAGTGATAGCTCCATGCTTAAGGTGATGACGAGTAATGTTACAATCAATCTCTATATATTTGGTCCTCTCATGGAAAACTGAATTGTGAGCAATCTGAATAGCACTCTTATTATCATAATACATAGGTGAATGGAGAGGAAGGGAAACACCCATATCTATAAGTAGCCGGCATAACCAAACAACCTCACAGGTAGTCGAAGCCATATCACGATACTCAGCTTCTGTGGAAGACACAACATCTTGCTTCTTGCTCTTCCAAGAAATGAGAGAATCACCCAAAAATATACAATATCCAGTAACAGACTTGCGATTTGTAGGATCACCAACCCGATTAGCATCAGAGTATGCACACAGCTCCAAGGAAGAAGATGACGAAAGTAAAAGACTTTGAAATCGAGTGCCTCTCAAATACCTCAAAATACGATGAACAGCAACCTAATTAACTATAGTAGGAGAAGTAACAAACTGACTAACAACATGAACAGCATGAGCAATATCTGGACGAGTAATAGTAATATAAACCAAGCTACCAACAATAGTGCGATATAAGGTAGGATCAGGCAAAGGAACGCCATCAGAAGGGAAAAGACAAACATTAAGCTCCAAAGGGGTATCAACAATCTTATTATCAGTGAGGCGAGCACGCTCAAGAATGTCACATGTATACTTAGACTGAGAAAGAAGATAACCTTTTGGAGAAAAGATTACTTCAATCCCCAAAAAATAACGTAGTAGACCTAAGTCCTTCATTTCAAAACAACGAGATAATTTAGACTTCAACACTACAATCCCATCAACATCATCACCAGTAATAATCATGTCATCAACATACAAAGAAAGCATAATACGACCAGCAGTGGTACACCTGATAGAGAGAGTTGAATCATACTCACTCGGGGAAAACCCAAATGAGGTAATCACTGTGGAAAACTTCTCAAACCAAGCTCGAGGGGCTTGTTTAAGACCATAAAAGGCTTTTTTATGCCTGCAAACTTCACCAGGACCATGAGGAACACCCGAAGGAGGAACCATATAAACCTCCTCTTGGAGGTCTCCATTCAAGAAAGCATTTTTAACATCCATCTGAGTTATATGACATTGATGAACAGTAGTCATTTTAGCAACAGGAACAAAAGTCTCCTCGTAATCCATACCATATTGCTGGGAAAAACCTTTGGCAACCAATCTTACTTTGTACCACTCAACAGATCCATCTAACTTGGTTTTGATTTTATAAACCCAACGAGAACCAATAGCGTTCTGACCAGAAGATAAGGGAACCAAACTCCAAGTGTCTATCTTATACAATGTAGAGAGTTCCTCTGCCATAGCCTGCTGCCAAAGAGGATCAAGAGCTGCCTCTTTATCGGACAGAGGCTCAAAGAGATCATGAACTGAAGTTAAAAAGGAAGCAAAAGAATCCAAATAACAAGTATAAACAAAATCAGGTGATTGAGTGGACTTACGAGTGTGAGCAGGATAGCAAGGAGGTTCCACAGCCTCAGCAGGTGCTTGAATGGCCTCTGGAAGGGAGGTAGCCTCAGGCAGCAAGGTACCAATATTAGCAGAAGTAGAACCATGAGGTGAGACAATATCAGTGGTGCATGGGGCTCGAGAGGGCACACTATCGGTATCTTCAGAGAATGGGTCCAGATCGATGAGATCAGATTTAGTCACCTCATGATGATTATCAGGAATAGAAAAGAAGGGTATGTGCTCAAGAAATACAACATGGCGAGAGACATATAGTTTCTTAGTAATTGGGTCAAAGCAACGATATCCCTTCTGACCCTCACCATAACCTAGAAAAACACAAATAGCAGACTTTGGTGACAATTTGGTACGCTCTACATGAGGTCGAAGGACAAAACAAGTACAACCAAACACCTTTAAGGAAGAATAATCAGGAGCATGCCCATACAATTTTTCAAAAGGTGACAGACCTGAGCAATGAGAGGACGGAATTTTATTAATTAGATTGACAACAGTAAGGACAGCCCCTCCCCAAAAATCACTAGGGACAGATGCAGATAATAAAAGAGAGCAAGTAGTTTCAATAATATGCCGATGTTTCCTTTCAGCAACACCATTTTGCTCAGGAGTGTCTGTACAAAAGGATTGGTGAATAGTTCCATCTAAAGCAAGCAACTCATGAAATTTATGATAGGTATACTCTCCATCTAATCACATCTAAAACATTTAATGACAGCAGAATGTTGAGTTTTGACAAAAGCACGAAAGGTATTATAAATATCAAAAAAGTTTAAACGACGTTTCATAAGATAAATCCAACAGTAACGAGTGCAATCATCAATAAATGATACATAATATCAAGATCCCCCTCTTGTAGTAACAGGAGAGGGTCCCCACACATCAGAATGAACTAAATCAAATAGAGCAAGAGAATAAGAAATACTTCTATTAAAAGGCAAAGCTGAAAATTTTGCCAGTTGACAACCACTACAATCAGAAATATCACGAGTTTGTAAGTCTCCTAATTTTCCTGTAGAAGCTAAAAAATTTAAACGAGAGGCTGAAACATGACCTAGGCGAGAATTCCATAAATAAAAACTAGACGAAGATGAACTCAAACGAAAGGATGACAAGTCAACACTAGAAGCTACAACCACTGGTACATTGAGCTGGTCCAAGAAGTATAATCCCTCTTGCCTACGGCCTGTCCCAATCAGCGTCTGAGACTGTGGATCCTGCACATGACAAAAAGTAGAAAAAAAGAGACTAAGTAACCTGCATAACAAAGCTGACCAATAGAAACAAGATTCATAGTAAGTTTGGGAATGTGGTAAACACTAGAGAGAGATACATGAGGTGTGACAACAGACCCAACACCCGTTAATGGCATGGGAGTACCATGAGCAGTCATAACAGGCAAAGAGGAAGCAGGATATAAGGATGCAAAAGACGACAAATCAGGTGACATATGATTAGAAGCTCCAGAGTCTAAGACCCAAATACCTGAGGACATACCTGATGACATATCTGAAGACATACGTAGTGAAGAGGTGGCCATAGAATGTGGTTATGTGGCAAGGAACTTTTGAAATTGCTCAGCAAGGGAGGTCATGGACGGAGTGGATGGGGAAAGGGAATCGGGTCCAAAATGGATCTAATAGTGGTACAACTGCTGCAGTGTTAGGCTGTGGAGGCCTATACGAGCGCTGCTGAGTTTGGTTGTCAAATTTCTAATGAGAAGGTTGGGGTTGCTATTGTTGTGGTGGTCGACCATGTGAGGGCTGGTTGCTGTTCTTGGGTTGGTTTGCTCGACCCAACCTAGGACACTGAGCCTTCCAATGATCCTTCTCCTTACAGTAGCTGCAAACATCACTACCAACTCTCGAGTAAGGCTTATTCTGATTGTTGGATGGTGGTCTAAAAGGGGCTGCTAAAATAGACGGAGTAGAGTCGGGGAGAATTCCCTTTCCAGATTGAGTCTTGAGACGTATTTCCTCGGTCACTAACTCATAGACAACAGAATCAACTGATGGAAGTGGGCTACGATGGAGAATGGACCCACGAAGGTCCTCAAAATCATCACGTAGAGCCATCAAAAACTGAACCAGACGTTGTTCCTCCCTACTAGTGATATATGGTGCAAACACCCGCAATTGGGGCGACTCCATGAGAGCTAACTGATCCCAAAGATCTGTCATTGTAGAATAGAACTCCTGAATACTCAATTTTTTTTGTTCTAGGGCACGAATATCACACTTTAATTGGTACCTTTTTGCAAAATTGGACTGTGTAAACAATTTAGCCAAATGATCTCACACCTCCTTTGCATATTCAAACTTTGCCAACTGCATACCTATCGAGGGAGCAACAGAGTTGTTGATCCAAGTAATGATTTTTGAATTATTTGTGTCCCAAACATCTAGCAATCCTATAAATTAATCAGCATTTTCATTCGTGGGTTTACTAAAATCCCCATTGATATAACCCCACATATTTTTTCCCTTCAGAAAATTTTTCATCACATAATTCCAATATGCAAAATTCTTTCCATCGAGTTTAACATTAATCGCTTGAAGCGAATCATCACGTTCAGCAGCCATTATGAAAACGAAGCAATTAATAACACAAAACAAACGAACCCAAAATCAAAGACTGATCCAAAAACACAAAACACACAAACCAGAATCAGTGATAGATCCAAAAATGAACGCGAAGCAGTGTGAGATCCAAATACGAATCCGAATCAGCGAGAAATCCAAAAACGAACCAGAATCATCTAGAAAAAAATTACAAAGAGAAAAGAACAAAGAGAAAAGAGAGAAGAGAGCTAGAGTTTCTCATAACACAAAAAACTGAATGAATAGAAAAGAAGAGACAATAATAGTATAACTAGGTATACAGTATTACCTAATAGAAAGTATAAGACTAAACTACCCTAACGCTAATAAAACTAATAATTCTAATACATACGTATAACGTCTTGCTAGCTTTCTTGAAAAATTCTGTTGAAATATGACAATCTCGTACACATTGAAAAATAACCAAACTTTAGGATTTACATGTGATAAGAAAGAATCAAATATATAGCCTGTATGATCGCCAGAAGAAGCGACACAACGACAGCAGTGAATAGACCATGGTGTGTTGAAGTAATTTCGCCTGAGATTTGCCAACCATATGTTTCGATGGTGACTACAATTAATATGCCTGGTCACTTTGATGAAAATTTCCGAGTAACAAATTTACAAAAATCTTTTCTAGACATCGTGACATGATTGCCAAGCTTGTTGAACATGGTGGAAACTACTCCATCATCATTCAACTAGTTCTCTGCTTGTTATCCCTGTTTTTCTGTTGATCCCACTCTAGCTAGCAAATGAAGAACACAACCTTTTATGCATAAGGCCCAATATATGATGGACACTGTCATCAATTGAAACTAGAGCAGAATCTTCTAAAGCATTTGGAAGTGATGGAAGCAGACACTCTAAACAATTTAGGGCTAGGTCCATGTACAATATTGTCGTCAGGGTTTTCAAACTTTGTCATGTTCATTAACTGATCAAGAATAAAGAACGGCAGTTGATTTTCAAATAACATTAAATCATAACATATGCTCCTCCTATTTTGAACTAATTGAATAATAGGGTCATTTGGATCCCTGTCCCTTACGTTTGCGAACATATGCTTGACAAAGAAGTGAAGTATAAAGGAACCATCAAGAAGCATCATTTTAACAAACTTGCCACTATCAAGCTCGTTAAATGACTGCATATTAATTGCGTGCTTTTTTTTTTTTGAATTTCTCATGGCCATAACATATCTATTCAAGCTTGTCTTCAAATTAAGGCGAAGAAACTATTGAAGATAGCGGAATTTGTGCTCTTCCATTGGTTTTAGGTTTTTCTTATCATGGTGGTAGGGGCCAATTGCAACCATTGTTGGTTCACAGGCTTTCTCATTTTCTTTGCGCAAGAAATCATTTACTCTGAAGATACAATAATCAGAATGTGTCGGAGACATGAGATCAAGCTTTTCGTCAATCTCAGTGGAGACATGATCAACACTTTGTTCAAATATTTATGTCTCCATAGCTCAATTGTTCAACACCCCTTGCCAATGTAAATGCCGATAATCTACCAAAAATATACATGAAAATTTCTAAGAAAATGAATATTGATCATGTAATGCGTTATATTGGTATATTGAAACAAAGCATGAGTGTGTGCTTGAACTGAAAAGAATTCTAAAACAAACATTCATCCTATGAGTTCTTCTCTTTTTTTTTTTTTCATTTTTTTGGGGACAGAAAATCGATCTTATATTCTCTAGTTGCTAGCTACTTGTACCTCGATGGCACAAATGATATCGTTAGCTACTAATTAGTTACTTTTAATGCTCAACAAAAAAGATAGTATTGTTTTAGTAAATTTCTTTATTTGTTTTTCCTACAGAATTGTTATTGTAATTTGTGTACTCGTCTTTCTTAATTTCTTTATTTATTAAAAAAAAAATCTTTAAGCTAGCACATAACTCCTACTTGTAATTAGTCACAGCATTTTCTATATAAAATATGATAGGGATACACACCAAACGACACACCAGCTTTTAATGCATGTATCATGTGCTGTGTAAGTAATGCACATAAAAGTGTGAAAAATTCAAACAGCACAGGATACATGCATTTAAAGCACAATATGTCATTTGGTGTGTCGTTTGGTGTGTATCCCTTTCATTGTTGTTTCTATATATGTTGAATTTGCAACATATGAATAAAGTCCAATATGTAATTAAGCAGATCCAATACTTGTTAACTAGTCAATAAGGAGTAATGGTATGATTCCCAAATTTTGTATCCAAAGTGAAAACGAAATTTTTTTTTTGGTTCACCTTCCTTCATCCCTTTTTTGAGTTCCTACTATATTTTGATTTTTTTGAAATTTTTATGGAAGAAAACACTAAGCAAACTATTTTTGTTCTCGTTTTTTGTTTTCATGTCCTATACATAAATATGCAAAGCACATAGAAACCTAGAAGCAGAGTAAAGCTTGCTTTATCATGCAAAGAAAAATTCATACCAATTGCATCTTAAAAAGATCAAAAAAAAAACTGGCTAATTTGGTAATACGTGGATAGAAGTGTTTTCCACCTTCTAAATTACGTATTACTAAGGTATACGTATGGCTTAATTGGTATCTGTGTGTGTGGATGGAAAATATATGTGAAGTGTATGCACAGATATGATTAGACACGTTTTCAACTACCTAACAATTTATTGGCCCAAGCAAACTCTCTCTCTATTTTTTTTTTGCTAAGCAACAAATTTTATTAAAAACAATGGCACTAGGCCAAAACAGAACACCAAAAAACCAAACATCTGCACATGCCAACACCCAATTTGGCAAAAACAAGAAAGAATCCACTCCAAAACAAAGCCATAGTACAAAGAAACAACACAAACAGCACCCAAAAGCAACTAAAATCTGCAGCAGTACTCTCAAAACAGCAGCACCCATCGACAAATTCCGATGTTTAGCAGCAAAACTTCAGCACAAAAAACCCAAAAATCACCCCTTTCCCTGAAAAAATAGATTACCCAGCAGTAAAATCACAGTACCTTTGAAAAGGAACAGCTTGAAAAGCCTTATGGACAACCAAAAAACAAAATCTGTGTGCAATTTTGCACTGACACCATCAGCTCAAAGTCAGCAAGAAGAAGCCCCAAAGCAACAAGACAAAAAGGCATCACTGTAACACCATGTAATTCTATTTTCATTAATACATGAATATTTCATTTTAATTTTTATTTATAATATTTATTTGCGGTCAAACCGTAATTTTCATAAATAAAGAAATACCTGTTATAGATTTGAAAAATGTAACTAGACTTTTTGTACAACTCGGAATTTATTTCCTACGATAAAATGATTTTCTGTATTTTTATTTCAATCGTAATATACCAGTTTATATTTTAATCTGCGACTATATAACGTTTTAGGTGTGGGAGCACGTGAGCCCAACCACATTGGTTGATTCTCACTGGTTGCTTGGAGCCCAAATACTTTTAACAGTATATATATGTATATAACTCTCAATTTTCTCACAGCCTCTCAATCTCTCTCAAATTCTCTCAACTCTCTCTTCTTCTCTCTCAAGACATACACATACACAATCAGTATACATATATATACACACACACACAAATATATAGTTATACATAAATACTTATATCAAAATCAAGAACAGAAAGAAATTCAAGCTTCGAGAATTTCTCGACGCGCTAAATTCTCAATCTAATCCCTCTGTGAGTAATTTCAACTCACTTCCAATGTAAATATATGTATATTTTTGTGCATGTATGTGTGTATATACATATATATATATATATCACCATTGATGAGCTTGAGGTTGGAGTTTTATGAAACTCAACCAAAATCAATTCCATGAATTGAAAATGAAAGATCTTAGTCCCATTTAGCATTAGTTCGAATCCTATGAAGTAATTCATCCATATCGCCACGTATTGATGTTTCAAAGTTTTTTCACTCATACTTTAATCGCAAATTTTGAGAGATGCAATCCGTATCAGCTTAATCCGATCATGTATTCTTAATCTACGTGGAAAATTGAAGAGATCCATATATTACATGATATGTTTGAAACATAATATGAAAATAGGTCAATTTCAATTTTGAAAATCGAAATAGGGGAAAAACGAAGAAAAAGAAGACTCTGCCTCATCTCGCGTGCGCAATTTCAGTTTTGAAAATCGAAATAGGGGACCGAAAGGTTTGGAAAAATACTACATCATAGGAAAAGCAATAAAAACTAGTTTTAAAGCCAAATCGGATAAAATCGTCAGCTCCCAGTGGCCTCTGGAAGTCCGAGAAGTTCCCGAAAAGTCCCTGTTGACCGATTTGGCCAAGGTTTGACTAGGGTTTGACCACAATCTTCCAAATTTGCCCAAAATTTTTGATATCATTCTAGATCATGTGAAAAGTACTAAAATGAGTTGTAAAGAAGATCAGGCGAAAACGTCAGCTCTTGGGAGCTCCCAGAAGTTCCCAAAACTTCCCGAAGATCCTCGGTTTAACCTAAAAGTTGACTCAGGAACTGGAGCACTGTATCATTTTTCAAATATTTTTCATGGATATTAGAGACTGATAGCTTTCCAACGATGTATCGCACATTATTTCTGGACTTAAATCGAATTTATTATGGATTTTTGAAGATGAAAAAGGCGATCAAATTGGCTTTTATCGTGGATACCACAAAAATTTTCAAAATGACCTGACTCTGAATATTTTTTTTCTTCTGGAAAGTAGATTCCATTACCTTTTCAACGATATATCACAAGCTCACGCCTTTTCTGTGAATTTCGGACCAAAAATGGCCTTTTTGCGAATATCGGAACCTTTAGGGGCCTAAACATAATAATCTGGGCATCTGAGGTGCAATGCCACAGCAGCACTCTCCCCCAGACAGTCCATTTTTGTAATTTTGTTTTGGGGATCAATTTCGAATAATTGAAAGCCAAAACGATGTAGTTGCTTATTTACAGAAGTTATGGACCAATGAGGACATTTTGAAATTCCAAACTCCTCCCAATTTGGCCTATTTAAACCCCTATTTGATTCTTATTTTGGGGGTGGCAAATACAAGTTTTAGAGAAAGTTGTAGAGAGATAGAGATAGAGATAAGGTTAGAATAGAGAAAAGTGAGTTTTTCCTACTATTTTTCTATAGAAAAGTGAGTTCTAAACTTATTTTCCTTTCAAAATTTCTCTTTATACTTCACATTCATTACACTCAACCACCATTCTTGAGTGTTTATGAGTTAGGAATCCACTTCCATGTCCAAGCATGAGTGAAACACCAAGCTACAACTAGTCCAACTATCTCATTGATTCTCATTATTGATTGCTATTACTTACATGTTTACTTTGATGTTCATCTCTTCTTACCTCATTTCTTTTTTATTTTTCTTTGACTATTTACTTGTCTATCATCATCTAAATGATGACATAGTGTTTGAGGGGAGTGAATCCTTATGCATAGTAGATCTTGACCTCAAAAACATGTTTAATCGATGATAATTCCAACTTCAATACTTTCCAAAGTATTCTTGAAGGTATGTTCTAAATAAAACAAGGTTTTGCAAATAACTTGGGAAGTTCTTGAAATAAGTTTGGATTTGATATTTCAAGTGGTTATAATCTCCATTTAAGTGCTGGAAATACACATTCAAAACCCCCTTTCTAAAACCCCTCTAAAACCCCCACATTTTGCTTTCAAGAGTAAGTACTTGTCTTCCCAAAAACTCCCAAAAAAGTGAGTTATTCAACTTGAAAGTGCCATTCTGAGTTTGATACTTAATGGATGATTGTGATACCACTTGGAAAGTCTTTTTAACTCATTAAAGAATGTCCGTGATTTTTGGTTGAATTTTAAAACATGTGGAAGGGTTCCTATTTGACCCAAACATTCTTCTAAAACATTCTATTTTTCTGTCACGGCAGCTTTAGTTGACTTTCAACTTTCCAGAATAATTTTCAACTAAGAGTGGTCCCAACTCATTGTTACCTTAAACTTCTGTGTACTAGGGAACATTCTGTATATTATGAGCCACCAATGTTCTGTTTTCATTTTCAAAGAATAATTTACATTTTAGTCGATAGTACAGATTCTATTTTTGAGTAACCTCTCTTGTTTATATGATTTCTCCATTATGTAACTTCCATCTTAGTTTGGCTTTTTCCTGTGTGTTCTAGGCTCAGTAGCTATAATGTCCATAAAATATCATGAATTTAGAGTGCTTATAACCTCACTTTTCCATTTTTATAAGATGTTCCAAACATTCTGTCCACTATTCATAGCAAGTTTGTTTTGATTTCTACTATTTGATTAGATGTATACATGCATTCTAAATTAGCTCATATCTTAGGAAGTTGTTCATACTAATGTTGTACATATCCTACAACAACATTCTTCATGCATTCATTCATATACTATGCTTCTAAATCATTTTAGAAAATCCCATAAACATTTGCACTACTACCTTACACACTCTAGAATCATACATTGCATTCATGCAAGATTTAAAGTCTTTGTGACTCATAATCTAAGAGGATCATAAGGAATGAGATTGATCACACGATTATGCTTCCCCTAGATCAAATCTTCATTTTTCATCCGTCCGAGGGATTGAGAAGTCATCTTTTCTCAAGAATCAACATGCATACATTCTAGTTTGCTAAGCATACCTCATTTTCTTTGATTATTTGTTTCAAAAATAATTCATGTCCCCTCTAGACTAGGAAAACTTGATTAGTTGATATATGATTAGACGATTTTTCCTAAATTTGTTTCTCATGATTTTTCACTTTGCATTTTGTGATACTAGCTTAGATCTTATGAATGATATCTTATCTTTCGATCTTCCATTTCAAGATTCTTGTGTGATGTAGTATACTTATCATAGTATTAATTATCGAACCAAACATAGTATAAGATGATATTTGGATGCTAATTGAGGCCCATCGAGAGACGGGGTGAGTTGAGGGTGTTTTAGTCTTTGCGAAGGCTCCTTCTCTCTTGTACCAAAACCCCGAGCCGAGTTATTTGGTCATGAAGGGTCAGTGTCCTTGATCTGTTTGGGTGAGTCAAATTGGGTTTATTGGTTCCCCAAAGACCAAATTGCAACTCCGTATCTATTTTCACAGGCCATTCAAGGATTTCAAAATCAATTTCAAAAACAAAAGAGAGAGGAAACAATCAGTGGACCAGAGGCAGCATGTCCACAATCTGGCGACTCTGCTGGGGTTTTTTTTTATTATTTTAAAAATAAAATAATACAGAGGTTTGAAAGAAAAGGCAAAATGCATGCGTTTGAAAGTGCGCCTTAGAAATTAAATTTCCATTTACTGAAGTTGAATGTCAGCATTGCGTATTCATGTGAGTGATAGTTCCAGGCTAGCACATAGTTTCCACTGGGAAATAACTAATCATGTGTGATTTGTATGTATGTTTATCGTCTAGTAAACTTTTCCTATATGTGAAAAGATTATCATTAGATCATAACAAGGGATACAGCAAATTAAAAGGACGAAATGAAAAACCATTTATTTAATAAATACCAAATCCATGCTTGAACATAGGAAATTAAAACAAGGGATAAAGGAAATTGTTTTTACTAAAAGTAAAAAAGAAAAGCCAAACAATAAGTACAAGAACTTCAATTTATCACAGATCAAGGACTAAATCGAGGGTTGTTCACTGGGAATATCATGCTACTATCCAGGCTATACTGACTAGTGGTGTTCCCGCTGTAAGGTCCTATATGCACAGTGTAAAGATCTGATTGTTCACTCACTAAACTCTGAGCCTCTTCATGGGTTTGCTGATGAACCCAAGGATGTTTTGTAAACTTTCTCAACCCTTCAAGTTCAATAGCCACGTCCTTCATAGAAGGCCTTTCTGTACTACTCAAGTTTAGGCATCTCTTCACAAGCTCAGCAATTGTTCGGAGTTGCTCTATAGTCCCTTCTCTCACCACTTGAGGCTCAAGAATTTGAAACAAACGATTCTCTTTCATTGACATGATGAAATAAGTAGCTAAATTTCTCTCTTCTTGGCTTCTTTCCATACATAATGGCTTTTTCCCCGTTAAAAGTTCAGCAAGAACCACTCCAAAGCTATAAACATCACTTTTTTCTGTTAATTGGCTAGTATGAAAATACTCAGGGTCTAAATACCCTAAAGTCCCTTGGACTAGTGTAGTTACTTGAGTTTGATCCAAAGGAACCAATCTTGAAGCTCCAAAATCTGCCATTTTGGCTATGTAATTTTCATCTAGTAGTATATTTGCAGACTTAACATCTCTATGAATTATAGGCATTGAAGCCGCAGAGTGAAGATAAGCTAGTGCACCGGCAGCTTCTGAGGCTATTCGTAATCGATTGTCCCAAGATAACCATGAAATACTAGTTTTGTGGTGAATATGGTGAAAGAGAGTGCCATGAGAGACATATTCATAAACCAATAGGGGCACTTCTGTCTCTAAACAACACCCCAATAGCTTTACCACATTTCTATGGTTAACTTGTGTGAGTATAACAACCTCATTGATAAATTGCTCTATTTGGCTCTCATCCATTATTCGAGATTTTTTTATCGCGACCACACGATGATCGGGCAAAATTCCCTTGTAAACTGTGCCATAGCCGCCCCGACCTAGAATCCGATCATCGACATAGTTGTTGGTGGCTTTTTCTAGCTCTTCAGCTGTAAAGATTTTGGTGAACTCAATGCTGCCTTCATTTGAAGTTGTTTGTTGTTTCAATAACAAACCACCATTTTGCTGAAAGAATTTCTCTCTTAGATGGACAAGTTTTCGCTTCTTGATACTAAAGTATAGCCATGTGACACCAATGATGATTGATAAGAAACCAAATCCCAAACCTGCATGTACATTTTAAAATAACAAATAAACAATTATGAAAAGAGTAAAGATTTTGGGCACAAACACTCCACAAGCAAATTACACTAACAACAGTGGGAGACTCCCATGTGGCAGAGTTGTTCATCACACAGGGGACAAAAAAGTATCAACTGGGTCACATAACAGTCTCCCACTGGTGATAGTGCAATTTATTTGTGGTGTGTTTGTGCCCAAATCTTTACTCTTATGAAAATTTGTCCAATAATCATTAGCATTAAGAACTTAAGATCATGTAATATATGGCAATTAATCAGGCTTGACACTTTCCAGTAAAGCTCCCTCTTTAGGTCTTAATTATATATACATAGGGCAAATAACACTAATCTCCCTTGAGGTGAGGTCAAAATATAGGGACTTCCCTTGTGATATGCTAAATTGCACTAATCTATTCGGTCATAGATAAAAATCCAACATAGTTCACGGTGCATGCAAAATTATCTATATAGGTCTTAATTATATATACATTGAAAATTTTATGAATGGACAAATTCATTAATAAAAAATATATATATTTTCATATAAATATTAGAAAAAAGATATTGTATATGATTTTTCTTCACTTTTGGTAAGGGTGAATTCATTATTGCTATAGAAAGGTTCAACAAAAATAAATGGTCTACTGATAGATGACTAACGAAGAGGAAAATGTTACTAAACCCCAAACTCAAGGAGATCATTGTAAATTATCACACACCACAAGGGAGGTACTTGTATTTTAATCCTACCTCAGATGATATATATATATATATATATACAGGAATTCTCATGAAAGGGCGCCCTCTCTTTATTAAAGAGAGGGCCTTTGTTTTGGCCGTCAGATCGATCGTGTTTAAAAATTATAAAATGACTGAACTGCCCTTAATGAAAACACGATCCGACGGCCAAAACAGAAGCCCTCTCTTTATTAAAGAGAGGACGTCCTCTCTATAGCCTGACTTGCCTGTATATATATTTGTGTGTGTGTATGTGTTTGGACTAGACTACTAGTTGAAGATTTGAGTTTTCTCTAATTCACTTGATTGTAAATTAAGAAACGAAAACAATTGTTCATGTTTATTGGGTAATAAATCCAATGGTAATTTCATGAGTCCCATGTTATAAATTTCTTGGAATTTGGTGGGATATAGTCCAAAATCTAATCAGCTAAACCTTTTGCGCACTTTGGCTATTTAAGAGAAACCATAACAAACATATAGATTATACACTTGTATATACTATTATGCTCGAATTTCGACTAGCTTCGGTGATCTTAGCTAGAAGTACGTTCATCTTTTAATCTTATAAATGGAACTTAAAACCAAAGAAAAAGTTAACTTTTGCAATGTAAGAGTAAAATCATGCAAGCTTATGAGAGAGTTATATATATATATATATACCTAGAAACAATTTAATTACTGGGAATTGTGTGGTCTTAGCAATGCAGCCACCCCAATTTTTTGTGCCATCACCAAAGTACCCAGGTTTGCAAGAACAATAATAACTTCCTGGAGTATTTGTGCAAGCTCCATGACTCTCATCACACGGTTTTTTATTGGGATCCGCACACTCGTCAATATCTGCCAAAACATACATCACACCAAAACATCACTTACATATACATTATCTAAATATTTCGATATAATTTTCAGATGGATAAATTATTACACTGACCTCGATCCCAGATAAAATACAATATAAAAAAAATGTAATGAGAGGTTTGGATTTAAGTAATCTCTTTGTTCGTCAACCGTCAGTTAATTTTCTTTATGTTGACAATTTAATTATCCTTGCAAAAGTCAGTGTAAATTTCATCAAATATTTTTTCTTAATACGCAATGAAAGTATATTTATCTTCGATGGTAAAATTTATCTATTCATTCTATATTCACTTTGGAGGGAATTATTGAAAAGTACAATTATGGAACACTTGCTAAGTTTAAATACAATTTAAAAGTACATTTAATAAAAAGGACAAAAAATCGACAGCTGGTGCTCGCACGGTATAAGTGCGCGCACCATAGAAGATCCCATGCACAACAAACTCAGTCACGTCACCCCCACGCACCACACGCGCCCGACCCACGCGCATCCACGCACCTCACGCGTCCGCCTTTCTTCGCAGACTGCTCGCACCGTGCGAGCAGTGTACCGTATCATTTCTAATTTCGCAAAAATGTTTTTAAACTTTAAACATTCATAACTTTTGACCTACAACTCCAATTTCACAAATTTTATACCGTTGGAATCGTGTCGACGAGAGCTACAAAACTAGTATCATTGTTGATATGTTTTGAGGAAAAATTTTTTCACGTTTTTACTTACATGAATAATAAGTTAAATTTCACTTGATATACATAAAATATTAAGTGAAATTTCACTGAATACATGAAAAATTTCATGCTTTTACATACATGAATAATAACTAAAATTTCACTTGATATACATAAAATGTTAAGTGAAATTTCACTGAATACATGAAAAATATTAAAAGCTCTCCCCTAAAAGAAACCCTAAGTTCAATTTTTGCAAAGCTCATAAACTAGTTACCAAATGAATTAACATGAAATTGTGCTTTAAGAAAGGAGAAGCACCAAAATGGGGACCAAACTAAGCCTTAATGAGGTAGCAATAGCTTTATTGCAATTCATCTTTTTTTAAAAAATTTTTTTTCTCAAAACATATAAATTTGGCATACATAAATATTAAGTGAAAATTCATTGAACCCGTACGTACATGCCTTCTTCCTGAAAAACTTGAAGTTAAACTTAACATTCGGTACTCGTTCAGTGAGATTTCACTTAGTAGGTCAAGTAAAAATTTACTAACTATCCCAAAAGTTGCTAGAAGTAACTGTCTAGAGTTTAAGGTCTAATTTGATACTTACTTTGTTAAAAAGTCGCTCAAGTGTCAATTTAAGTAAAATTTCACTTAATATTCATATATGCTAAGTGAAATTTCACTTCTTCTTTTTTTCTCTTTCATATTAAACAATGAATATTTCGTTTAAAATAACAAAATATCAAATTTCACAAATCAATTAAAAAACATAGTTTTTCAACCCAAACAAATGCAAAATTCTTGTGAAAATTCACTAAAACTCTCCTTTAGAACAAAGTGAACATTCGTTTTTTTTTCCTCACAACATATCAACTTGGCATATGTGAATATTACGTGAAAATTCAATAACTCATACACGAATATTATGCGAAAATTCTATTAGGTTCGTCTGGAACATGACATGTACAAATTAGAGTTTTTTTCTTTTGCTCAAAAGGTATCAACAATGGATACTAGTTTTGTAGCTCTCGTCGACACGATTCCAACGGTATAAAATTTGTAAGAAACAGAGTTGTAGATCAAATGGAGATTTAAAATTAAAAAAAACATTTTCGAAATGGATATTATATGGTACAGCCACTCACACGGTGTGAGTGGCTGAATGAAGGAGTCACACGCATGATTTCCTATGGAGCATGCACTTATACAGTGTGAGCACTAGTTAGATTCTTTTTATCCTTTTTAAAAATGGTCAAACCAATTGGAGTTTTAAACTTACGAGGGTTACTTGTAGGGATTTTCTAACAATTTTCTATTCACTTTTTAAAATAAATAGGGTGTATATAATGTTTAAAGGGTATATAAGCAATTTTTCACATCTATAACAGGGAAGGTTTGTGCAATTTGGAATACCATAAGGGACGCACCTGTATTTTAACCTTATAAAATACTTAGAAATATATATATATATATATATATCGAAAATTCTCTAAATAGGGCGTCCTCTCTTTATTAAAGAGAGGGCCTCTGTTTTGACCGTTGGATCGTGTTTTCATTAAGCACAGTATTGTCATTTTACAGTTTTTAAACACGATCTGACAGTCAAAACAGAAACCCTATATTTAATAAAGAAAGGGCACCCTCTTTAGACCCTAACGGATGTGTATATATGTATTATTCATATATATATATATATATATATATACAAATTACAAGGTATGTAACAAACTTACCTTGACATCCAGGGCTGAGATACGGATTACCCATGTACCCCTTATTGCAACTGCACCTATACCCTCCTAAACCAGAGTCTGAATCAACACAATAACTATTCTGGTGACATGCCAAATTATTAGAGTTTTGGGCTTCATTACAAGTCTGATTTCCGATCACCCAATCAAGCACTACTGGAATATTAGCCAGAGTCCGGTTCATAAAAGTTGGGTCTAAAAAGTCTTTAGTCCCCCGGAAAGTGAACTGCTCTTGCTCACCCAAAAACGCATAGCTACAAGGGTCAAACGACCACACATCCCTAGGCTTATTCAAGCTATTGAGCGTAATTGAATACCACTTTAGCCCTTTGGGTATGGAGGTTTGGCAACACCCAATACTAGAACAATCCCCATCAAGCACATCCTTGGCATTCGAGCACTGAGAAACACACCAGCCTGTGAAATTACGAAAATTAGTACGCCCTGAGATCGAAGCCAAGTCATCACAGCCTATCACTGTGAATCTATTTGCTGTGTCCGAGAATGTGAATGGCGACGTGGACAAGTTGGTCCAAGCTGTGAATTCGTCGGTTACATCACCCAGTTGAGTGTAACATTTGGAAGCAATCACGTTGGAAATTCGCAATTGGGTGTCTGTTATTTCAAAAATTTCGATGTTGCCTGTGCCCAGGAAGCCCTTGGGAGGGTTAAAAGAGGTATTGCAGTTGATATTGAACCATGGGCCTATTGAACAGCCTGTGTCTAGACCAACCCCAAATGGGTACGGAATGGTTAGGTTTCCGCACCGGCTCTGGCAGCCCGGCTTGGTTATGACTGTTGCGGTGGTGGAGTTACTGGGGGTGTTGCCATTCAGTGTGGCCTGAGTCAATAGTAGACATGAGAGAGAGAGCAAGAGAGCTTGAAGATGCATGTTTGAGGACGAATACAAAGTGTATCCACCACTAAGCCAAATATACATATATATATATATATATAAATATACTAGTTGTAGCCCTGTGCGTTTCGCGGGAAATTGAACTGTGTCGTTTCGTGTGGTTAAGTGGTTGTTAAAAATGTATAATAAGATGTTAAAACGGTTAAATAGAAAATTATAAATTTTGCTATTTTATCTAAAACTCTTCCTACGGAAAAAAATTGATAATGCTGAATATATTGTAAATGAGTAATAAAGGTACCTAATAAAGCACCACTAAAAATATACGACACAAGTAGGGTATTTCTCCTAAAAAAAAAAGGACATGAATGCATTTGTAGACCTTAATTGATATTCAAAAACAATCTATAAATCCTAAATTTGGAAAAAAAGTTAACCACATGTAAATTCTAGTGACCAATTTTTAAATAGCCACTTTATTTGATATTTTTTGAAGTGAAGTATACATATCGTAGAACTTAAATTTTAGAGAAGACCAAAATGAGGGAAGAAGTCCAGTGTTTGGCAACACTAAATTTGGTTTTTTTTTGTGGCGTTCACTTTTTGTGACGCGCAAATGCGACACAAAAGATCATTATTTGTGACGCTTATTTCGTATTTGTGACGCACTTACAGATGTCACAAATAAATTAGGTTGAGCAATTATTCGAGCTTATTTGTAACACACCATATGCATCACAAATAAAATTCCTACTAATTGTGACGCATTAGGTACGTCACAAATAAAATCTCTACTATTTGTGACGAATCTGGTGCTCCAGAAATAAAATGCCTAATATTTGTGTTGCATATAGTGTGCCACAAATAAAATTCCTACTATTTGTAATGTATATTGTGCGCCACAAATAAAATCCACAATTCAATCCCTACTCTTTGTGATGCATATAGTACACCACAAATAAAATTCCTACTATTTATGACGCATATTGTGCGCCACAAATAAAATGCACAATTAAATCCCTAATATTTGTGACATATATAGTGCGCCACAAATAAATTCTCTACAATTTCTAATGCACCACAAATAAATTACTAAGTCTGACGCATATGGTGCGCCACAATTAAAATCTCTACCTCTACTTTGTTAATAGTAGAGATAGAGATCTCTAAATTTAAATTTGACTTGGCAATTGAAACTTATATTTGCGGGTCGATCTCTATTATTTATGACGTAATAGTGCGTCACAAATAATATTATTATTTGTGATGCGTTGACTGTATCACAAAAAAATTATTTTCGATTAGGGATTTTGTGACCCCAATTGTGATGCGTTACTGCATCACAAATAAGCATTTGTGATGCGTTTTGATTAATTGTGATGCACTTTGCGCGCCACAAACAATCAAATCTGTTGTAGTGCAAGAGCACTTTGCTTGGGACTAATTGTCCATTTAAAAAATTAGTCCCCTAAGTTATACCATGGGGGAGGTGGTATTATTAGTCCCGAGATTATCAATTAAATAGGACTAATGGTCCAATCCCCCACCCGCCATCCAAACTTTGGCCTACTGAGACAAATATATAAAGAGAGCTAAATTGCATTTTTGACAAAATATTACACTTACATTTTAGAAAATACTTTTGCTCACCCAATTTTTGGTGCACCAATGCTCACCCAAGTCTCTTATTGGTCAATGCAGTGGGACTCAGGATTTAATTAATGGTGTTTAATTGGGTCCTACTGCATTGACCTATGAGAGGCTTGAGTGAGCATTGGTGCACCAAAAATTGGATGAGCAAAAATGCTCTCTACTTTTTATTTCCTTGGTAACTTTGACAACTACGTGACTGACTTTTGAAGAAATCACTTATGTTTCTTAAAACCATTATTTTATAAATGGTACAATATTTTGGCAACCAAGTATAACATTTTATATACTGTCATAATTAATATTACTAAAATGTATGATACATTTTAAATTAGTAGAATGTATCATAGAATTTTCCGTCAAATTTATATGTAGTTTACTATTGAAGAGTGGCCTTGGCCTTGGGATGTGAGTAGAGATGCTTTAATTTACGGATAGAAAAACACAAAATGACAAGTTGACTTAACATTTTTTTTTTAATAATAATAAGAAGGGAGGAAAAAAAGAAAGAAATGTGAGGTCGGTAGACAAATTCCTTTTTTACGAGTCGTTACCACCAACTCATTGAGTCATTGACTAATGAAATTATAAGGTGTATGCATCTGGAAGATCAATACTTTTTTTTTTTTTTGGTTATAGGGAAAAGAAAAAGTTAGCTACCACGCGGGTAGCAAGCACCAATACAATCTGCTAACAAAAGCCTTTGAAGCTCACTAGTAGGAGCATCTAACAACACAAGGGGTTCAAGTTGGTTAGCCCCTAAATTAGTCAAGTAATCAGCACATTGGTTACATTTCCTATGAAAATGGGTAACAGTACCCTTACAACAATGAAGTAAAAATTTGCAGTCTTCGATAACACTTCTCAACTGGTGATTGTCCGCTTGTTTCTTGATCAGGAGGCAAGCCACAAGAGAGTCCGTCTCCACTATAATTCCTTCAATTCCTTTGCTACGAACAATGGATAATCCTCTCCTGATGCTTTCCAACTCCGCATAGAGACTGGAGCAGTTGGTGAGTTGTCCATAGTACCCAACCTGCCATCTTCCTTGGTCGTCGCGGATAAGGCCTCCGATCCCTCCCCTTCCTGGGTTACCTTTGCTGCTCCCATCAGTGTTGAGTTTGTACAGTCCTGCAGCAGGAGCAAACCAACTAATTAGATGATTATTAATGGTCAATTGACTGATGGCATCTTGTTTAAAAGCTTTGGCTATATCAGTAGCCAATCTTGTGGCCTTAACAACGATAGTAGAATTGGACTCTGATTTATCATTGAAAATCTGATTATTTTTATTCTTCCAGAGGTACCAAGCACCTGCAATGAAAAGGAGGTTAGTCTGAGGACTAGAGGCATTGCATTTAGAATAGTCAAGCATGAGGTTATGTATCCAACTTTGCCGATTATGATTAAGAGAGACAGTTTCAGTAGCTTTTGGGAGGAAGACTTTCCAAAAGGAGAGGGCCCGAGGTCAGTCTCTAAGGATATGTAAAGAGTCTTCCTTCCAGTAGTTACAGAATTCACAAAAAGAGTTGGTAGTAATATTTCTACTAGGAAGATCAAAAATGATACACACATTTTTGTATATACTTTTGTATACCACATAATTCTAGTCATTGATTTCAGTGGATCTCATGTGTTCTCGCATGGGATCCATGTGAAACTACATGGGATCTACTGGATTGTTCAAAATTAACAAATTCACCCCATGAAGAAGGGGTTTTAGTGTTAACAAAGGATAGTTTAGGGCTGGGGTGAGTTTATTTAGTTTTAAAGTTTAGGGGGTGTTAGTGAAAAATAGTCATAGTTTAGGGGGTGTTACTGTAATTTACCCAAAAAAAAAAATTTTGACGTTACGTCCCGACGTAGCATAAATATTGAAAGTGTTTAATTTCCTTTATGGACCCGTAGGTCGCGACAGTTTGAATGATCATTTCCGTCCCAAACGTCGAACAATAATAATATGAATCAGAGTAGAGCAATCAAGGCTTATAATTTTTTTTCAAATTAATAATTATTACAGCACATGGTCTACTAAAGGCACAACCCGCCTTGCAAATAAAATAATAAACATTATCTATTATAGTCATCCTTATTACAACACCAGTTCATAACTAAAAACATATAATAATAAATTCTTCTTTGATAATCGTTCTCAGTTCGCATAATCATATGATCCATCGTGATCATAACCTGAAAAGCTTAGACACGAATGTCCAGGGCGCATCAACACCGTCAGCTTATTGAAGCTAGTGAGTATTAAAAACATATGCTCAAATGTAAAACGTACTTACTTACTATTTTCCATTTCACAGTTTCATAAATCAATGGGCTAACCGTAGAAATGAATTCAATTTACAAAATAGTAAGGAAAATATTAAAATATTCAATCCATACAAACATTAAAACTAGCCCCGCCCCGATTAAATCATTAAGTTACTATACCACCCTCATACTTTCAGTTATTTACAACAAATCAGGGCATATATATACATCTCTTTCTTTTCATTATTAATATTTAATTTCTGAATTGTGATTAACAAATTTAGAATCATTTGTGTGAGTGATTTTTAAGAAATCAAGCTAAAATATAAGTGGGTTTTGAATTATAAAAGAACATTTAATTTGGGAATGGTGATTAACAAACGAAGTAGGAGTGTAATAGGACTACCCGATAGTAAACGGAGTAGGAGTGGAGTAGGAGTTGGTATTTTACTTAAACAAGACGGGGTGGAGTCGGAGTCGGAGTAGGAGGAAAATAAACGGAGTAGGAGTTGGTATAGGGAGACTCCGTACCAACTCCGACCCGTTGCCATCCCTAAGAACAATGCAACCATTCACATCTCACCAACTCTTTTCTTTCGACAATACAACACACAACTCTCTCACTCTAGTATCTTTGAAACACTAGACACACTTTAGTACAGGGGTACCAGGGAGTGTCCAGTTTGCCTCACACTTTAGTACGGGGTACCAGGGAATCTCCAATGCCTCACACTTTGACCATATATACCACGCATGTCAGGGAGTGTCCAGTAGACTACACTTTAGCACTACCATAGGTGTCAGGGAATGTCCAAGTCGGCGTCACACACTTCAACGCTACCATGGGCACCAGGGAGTGTCCAGTTTTGTCACCGTCGCATTTCAAAGATACTCTAGCCGCAATATCGTAACATCACACTTTGGTACACAATTACTAGGGAGTGTCCAAAACACAATCTTAACCACATACTCTTTTCCACACTGACCATCGGTCCACCACTCACCATGCATGTACAACTGATTCCACATGAATGACATATAACTATAAACAGAAATGTAAACAACTGGTAACAAGAACGACGTGCATACGAGGATAAATAAGTCGTAGTTTATCGCTTTCATAAACCAAACATTACAAAATAACGACTCTTAGGGTATGTTCAAGTTAAGGATCGAAAGAATGTAATTCGGGTTTACTTGAACGCGTACCAAACATACACTAAAAAAAACTAAAACAACGACTGGCTCAAATAAATACGAAAAACAAACACGCAAATAAGACAATAAGCACACAACTACTATGATGCATGAAAGCTATCCTGTAATGCAATGCTTGCGTCAAAGCCCAACGCCCCGTGTTTTCTAGCTAATGCACATGCAAATCACCCCTAAACTAATGCAAATAGTGCGTCTCAACGTCCTGACTTATAGTGATTTGAAGCGACTTTTAAAGGAAGCGATTTACTTGAAATTTTGCTTTTTTGCAATTTTTTTAATTGATTCGCGTAAGCTCCTTTGATGTGCTAAGCTCATCCACTTCGAAATGCTAGAATTTGATAGCTCGAGAAACTTCAAAACAAATGGAAAATTTAGTGACTCAAAATAAAAATGGAAAATAAGAAAAAGAAAACTTAATCTAATGTTTACAAATTAACTAAACTAAGATTCTAAAACTAAAGGTAGTAATTTGCAATCCCCGGCTAGCAATGGCACCAAAAATTGATCTCTTCAAAATCAAGATATAAAAGTATACTTTATTTTAAAAGAATTGTAGTGTGGAAGTAGAGGTCGAACCCATAGAGATAAAATATTTAAAAACTTTGATTTTAAAACCTAAACCTAGTTAATTAAGAAAACAGAATTTTGATTTTGTTTTTAATTAAACTAAGAAACTAAGGCGATAAATCTAACTATGAAAGCGATTAAAAGTTGTTTTGATAAATATGTATATTGAACCTATGATTGCAGATCCACCACTAGCTTCATAATAAGGGTATCTATATGCATTCAATTAGCTTATTACATTGGATGATACCGGGGAATCGTAGCTACAAGCCCGATTTCTCCGTCAAGAAAATAATTACGCTTCAAGCATCAATGTAATTCATCTTTGGTTGGCACGGAGTGTCTCACACTAAACTAGGGTTGCGACATACTCTGTCTTCTCTAGGCATGAACTATTCGACTACTTGATATCACAATTCAAATAAGCACTATTACATGTAAACAATCTATACAAGCATAGCAAATATAGTTTATTGAGCACATCACATTCAAAATAGATCTAAGACAAGAATAAACTTTGAAAGCAATGATTTAAGCTATAAATTACAATTTCATTATTCAAAATCCTCGAAAGAAATATGTAATCATCATCCACACATAATAAATCTAAAAGAAAACATAACTAACACTCTATTACTTGGCAATGGTTTCATTGAAACCCTAGATATCGGTCTAGGTGGCCATAGAATCGAAGATTGGCAAGAGGTTGATGGAGGAGGCCATGGGAATCCTTGGTCTTCTTCTTCTTTTCCTTGATTCTCCCTCTTTAATGGTTGAAGTTTTAGTTGTTGAAGGATGTATATATTATTGTGTCTAATCCCCAATTTTACTTAAAAGTGGGTATAGATTTGGAACAAGTTTTGGAGGCTTTCCTAAACCTGATCGCACTAAAACTGCTATATTTACGTTTTTGGACGTATTCAGCCAATTCGTATCGCACAAGGCTCATCAGTACATCGAACTATACATTTTTGGTTTTTCAAGGGTTTGCGCACACGGTCCGCTTGTGCACGATGCTGCGAAATTGCACGAGTGGGCCGCTCCAGTAAAATGGCCATTTTCCAACTTTTCTCTGATTGTCTCAACTTTGCGCGACAATCATAGAATTGCGATAACTTTTGACTCGGACCTTATATTGACTCACCGTTTGCGACCATGCATCCGTAACTCAAAGATCTACATTTAATATTTTAGGAGAAATTCCTCAAATTCAAAGTTTTCATTGTCAAAAATGCAATTTACCGAGGCTACCACTGTCTCCAACGTTCACCGGAATCACCTTTTGAGCACAGAATGTCTTCCAAAGCCACTAATCATTGAATTTTAGTGCATTTTCACGTTAAAGCTCCAAAACCTACAAAGTATAGAATACTTATTAAAAATAATTAATAACTAAATAAAGTGGGCTAACAATGTGTATCTTCGGGACTATAAACGGGAACTATTCGTCGCCGATCAATGCTTTTCTTACTAGCCGGCTAGCAACTGTCGAGAGCTCGAGTTTGAAACTCACTGTTTCACAGATTCCTGTAGTCCGAGACTTTGAGGACGTTTTTGGAATATTTTAGTGTCTCCCCACGTAAATGTTGTGTGTATATATACGGAGTACATATATATATATGTATATGTCAAAATCTTTTATATATATATATATATATATACCTGAGTTAGTCAAATACCATACTGCCCTTCTGCATCTTCTCAAGATCATATAATACCCCTTCACTATACCTTAATTATGTATACATCGTGATACTCATCATAATGATATATTGATTTGTGTGAGAGTAACTATGTCATTTCAGATTATTATTACATTTAGGTCAGCTTTTGAAATTTTATTTAATATAATAATGAAGTTTAATCAACAATTTGTGTCTAATTAATTCAAAAAAAGTCAAAAATAGTGGCTATTTACGAATTGGTCACTAATATTTACATTCTGGTCAACTTCTTCTCTCAAATTTAGGATTCATATATTGTAATATGTCTAATTATATTTGGGTCAGCAAGTTCTAGGATATTTATACTTCACTTCAATAAAGGTCAAATAAAGTGGCTATTTTAGTGGCTATTTATGAATTGGTCACTAATATTTACATTCTGGTCAACTTCTTCCCTCAAGTTTAGGATTTATATATTGTAATATGTACAACTACATTTACGTCAATATTCTGTTGCATCATTATGATTCACTTCTTTCGTGGGTTTTTTTTTTTTACACATACTGTGACTTTTCCCTCTCCTGAACTTTGAAGATACGAAGATTAAGTTGACTCATACAAATATGCATACATTTTCGCATAGTAATCCTAGAACCAAATCCCCACCAAATTCACTTGTACTCAATTCTCATATTAAATTGAAATAATACTATTCAAATCTTATACTCAAATGCATAGAAATAATGAACTTATTTCCCGAACTTTGAATATATGGAGATTAAATTAACTTATAAAAATATGCATAGTAATCCTATAACCAAATTCCCACCAAATTCACTTTTACACAAAATCTCATACCAAATTGAAACACTACTATTCAAATCTTATACTTAAATACATAGAAATAATGAACTTATATCCTTCAAAATACCAAATGAAGCTTTTAGTTATTTTAACACATAAACATAAATTTGTTTCACACACACATGCTTCTAAATTTAATTTTTTTACACACACACATATCATCTACTATTTCAGAAATATTGTCTATTAAGAAACTTTGAATTTATGGAGACGAAAATATGTCAAAAAAAAATATTGTAGTGCATTCTTCAAAGGAAAACAAAAAATGGTTGAAAACGCAAAGATAGACATATATAATGGGACCACGCAAGGTATTGTGGAAGCATATTTCGGACGTATGACTTACTCAAATTTCATTTTCTTGACCCTGTATTATTAGTTGCAACACTTGAATGCCATAAGATAATGTTTTTCATCAGTTAATTAAATTATTGCATAATTGGTAACAAGATTATAAATTGCCAGAAAAAAAAAGGGACAACAAAGCTATAACACAACTTAAAGGAGAAAAAATACCAATCATCTAGAAGTACTCACATTTTAAAAGTCACTGAAAATAATTCGAGAAACTGTAATGTCTTTCGTTAGTTTATTAATTTTTTACACCATTGATATCAACATTATTGAAAAAAAAAAAAAAGGAACAAAAAAAAATGGAACAAAAATGTTAATAAAAAGGGATTGACACGTGCATCGCATGTGCCATTATCCTTGTATGTTTATACATGTTCATTGAGATAGAGAATGTAAGTTAAGTGATGCGCAATAATGATGCAAACGAATTGATTTTTGGAGAACTTGCATGGATTGGATCGCCGGCCTTCTACGAGAAATTCCCTGCAAAAGAAGAAGGAAAATGGACACTCATTTACAAGCATTTCTTTGTCTCCCTTTGTATTTTTTTTTTTTGTGAGCAATTTTACTTATCCAATTTACTCACTTATTGTTTACTTATGTTTTCACTGGATGACATGTGTCTTATTGCATTTCCATTTTGCCCCAGTATAGTTAATATAATTACTGAAATTGAACACATGTCATCCAATAAAGGTCTAGGTGAACAATGGGTGACTAAAATTGAGTGAGCGAAAATACTCTCTTTTCTTTTTTGGTGGTTGTTCAAAACATTAGGGGTCAAACAAACTTTGATACCCTCAATTTCCTTCAAAAATAGGCTAGTACTCAAATAAAATTTCATATCCTCAATTATAAATTTCCTTGCTTTTACAAAAATTACATACATACCCTAGAAAAACCTACATTTTTACACTTAAGACGCCCCCACCCCCCCTGCCCCCCCCTAAAATTTAAAATTTCCGATAAATCATTTTAATAGGCAGGTCATAACCTATAAGATACTAAAATATTTCTGTGTGGGACAACAGTGCTATTATACTTCAACGGAAAGATGCGATAACCCCTCGACTTGATAAGATTAATGTTATGTTTAGAGTAAGTAATGTTTTAATTGGACAGCCTCATCTATCATCAAGCAATTGTATATAGTTCAGTTTATTTACGTACAATATTGGTTGTTCTGTGTGTATTTAATTTTATATGCTAAGCATCTAATCTTATCTGTAATAGGTTTTATCAGAGTTGACATAAACAAAAAAAGTAGTACTTATTATTGAAGTCGTACTTAGAAAACATTTTGTTCACACTCATTCAACATAAGAACTTTTGTATCACACTTCACAGGCAATTTGGTAAACCTACTTCAACAATTATTTATTTATTTATTTATATTAATACCAAATAAAAAACTTTTTTTTTTGTAAGACTAAATAAAAAACTTGAAGTTTTATATTTTCCACCATCCTCCCCTCACCACCCGAAAAAATAAATAAGAAAAATTGGGGCACAATTTGCATCATTTTTGTGCAATGAAAGCAAAAGAGTTTAAAAATAACAAGAATATAAACTTTTATAAACAACTAACATATGCATATAGGAGGAAAACATTTATTTTGTATGTCAAACTTGTAAATTGCAATATATATATATATATATATATATATTGTTTTGTTGACTTTGAGATTTCAAGTTTAAAATGTGGTCCAAATATTGTGAATCTAACACAAAAGTAATATGAGAAATTTAATTTCCAGGAAAACAAGAAACTTGTAGGAAGATCACGAGTACAAAATGGATAAAAATATTCATAGAATTATTTCGATCTGTGCTACTATTTGTAGACTGTTGCACTCTTTATACTTTTGATGTTTTAACTTGTAATTGGCTTCAATTATAAATAAATAGAAAATTGCGCAAATTGTGCTAATTTAATTCAACATTTTATTACCCATTTGAGAATCGCTAGCCTGCTACCAGCGTTTGGTTATCATTTGTGTTGAAATCCCGCGATTTATTTTCTTAGGGGAGTGCACTCTCCTGATCTTGTACAACTTTTTTCTTTTCTTCCAAACAATACTTTCTTACCCCCACCAATAAAAAAATGTTCTCAAAAAGAGGTTTTTTTTTTTTTTTTATTATTTATTTTTGCTAAGCAAAGAGTCATATGTTTTAAAAGAGTTATGTTTTAATTAAAATGCAAAACGTTCTTCATGATTGAATTATTTCTAACTAGTCGATAAGGAGGGGCGGTGCCACATAGAGACGACGGTGGACCTAGGGCCCCCTTGAAATTATAAGAATTACATTTTTAATTTTAAAATTTATGAGCTTTACAAATAAACTACCCTTGGAATATAATTTTAAAGAATGCCTTATAATGTTTCACTTTTTTCAAATAGATTCAATTACATTTCCAAAAATTCACATTTAAAATTAAAAATTACATTTCTTATCCCGCAATGGGGTCTAATTTTAATTCTATATCTTTTCTCCCTCTTTTAATTGGGGAATATAAATAAGCGCAGCCCAGTGCACGAGGCTTCCGCCATTGTGGTGGGGTCTGGGAGGGTGAGATGTATGTAGCCTTACCTCTGCAAGCAGAGATGTTGTTTCCAGATTCGAACCCGTGACCTCCAGGCTATTTTAATTGGGGAATATGTAAGCCAAAAAATTTGAATTGGGAATATTTGTGAATTTTGTTTTTTTGAAGAATATTTGTGAATATTAAATTGGGGTACTTGTGAATTTGTGCACATGTAAATTTGTAACTTATGTTGAATTGGAGAATTTATGTATAATAAGTAGACCTAAAAAAATTCAGCTAAAAAATATTAAAAAAAAATACCCAAAAAAAAAAGTTTGTCGTAGAGGCGCTGCCCCCGAACTCCCTGTATAGCTTAGGCCCCCTTGACCAAAAATTCTGATTCAGCCCATGTCGATAACCCGCGCTATACACGAATTGTACGCCCTATGCACCCATTGCCAAATAATATACCAATTCTTGACTTTGACAATTAATCTCCATAAAGCAAATTGTTAAATTGATAGTGAATATGAATGCAATTGCTTGGCTTATCAGCAACTACACCATATGGGCAATTTTGTAACGGATGAATTTTTGATTTGTAACGGGTATACCCGTTACTAATTTGTAACGGGTATATCTGTTACAAATTTTGAAAAACCGTTATTAATTATCATTATTTTGATTACTTAATTTTCGTAACGGGTGTATTTATATTTGTAACGTTTATAACCGTTACAAAATTGATCCCAAAAAAAAAAATAATAATAAACCCTAATTTTGAGTCTTTGACAAACAAAACAGATCGGGCTATTTGCTCTCACACTTTCACACAGAGAGAGAGAGAGAGAGAGAGGAGAGAGAGAGAGTGAGAAATCCCTAGATCCCCAATGCCGCCGCCGACTGCTCTCAACGCCTGATGGCTTGCTGACCGGCGACTGCTGACTGCCTGCGGACCGCCGACCGCCTGCCGACCGCTCCGACGCCAACGTCTTCTTCATCAGATCGGTACTCCCTTCCTTCTCCTTCTTCTTCTTCTTCGTCTTCATTATCAGATCTGAAATTACCCCTTCTTCTTCTTCTTCTTCTTCTTCTTCTTCATCAGATCGTCAAAGGGTTGTTTTACAAATGAAACAAACAAATTCTTTGCTGGATTATTTTTCCATTACTGAACTATTATTCCCTGCTGTGACCTACTTCTTTCAGCTGGATGGTGTGATTGAAGCTGAAAAACAAGCAGCAAGGGACTTGCTTCGTGAAAAGAAAAAAGACGGGGCATTGTTAGCATTGAAGAAGAAGAAGGTCCAAGAATATTTATTAAAGCAAGTAAGTAACTATAGTGAGCTTATCATTAACTATAGTGCAGAAGCAAAAGCCTATCAAGATGTGAGCTTTACTCTTTCTTATTATCTTCAAATTCTATATCACATCATGGCTCGATTTAGTAATCTTGTGGTATGTGTTTCTTGTGTCTTGTGTGTTGCTAAATGATTTTTGATCGTGTAATAATGCAGTATATGAGTTCATTTAATTTCCTCCACTATAATGTGACGGGTTTGATATTACAATGACTGTTTCTGAATTCCAGTTTTTTGTAGTTTCATTTTTTCTTTTTTCACTTATTTTTCTCCCCTTGGTTAACAAGGAAAAGTAGTATCTTATGTGTTTGAAGGACAAACTTAATATCAAACTTTGAAGGACAAACTTAGTAAGTAGTATCTTATGTGTTTGCATTCATGAGTTGAACTATTATCAGAACCTTTAAAGTAAAAGCACCCCCGTGCTTTGGTGAATTTCTTGTTACTTGATGATTGTTATATTTCCTAGATTGATGTGCCCAAATAATATTGGTTCATGGATATGGTGAGGGGAAAGAATAGAACACATCAAGAAAAACACTTTTCTTTGTTTGGTTAACAAGGAAAACAGTGAGGAAAAGAATATAGTGTGAAAAGTAAATTAAAAATTCTGAATGTTGTCACTTGTGAGTCACTTCCCTTCTTCTTTTCTTGATTTTCTGTATTTATTCTGACTATTCGTAATATATAGTGTTTACGCATAGAGTGAAGCACTGGGGGAAACAATGCAGAAATAGTTTTCCTTTCCTTGTCGTTTTCCTTCTTAAAATCCAAAAAAACCAAATGGAACCCAAAAGTTTCCATTGTAAATTTTTAGATACATAAGCATGTCCTGAATCTACCTACAAGGTGAAAGTGTGTTTCATATAGTGTATTTGGGAGGGTTGGCATTTGAATTTTCTTATTGGAAACTGTGTTGTGATACAAGTTACTCCACTCGGAAAACAGCATTTATGAGGACTCGAGGAGATCTCTTTCTGACATGCTTTTTATCTCCTAATGACTCTTAACATATTTATTCCTCGTCTTTAATCTTTGGGACAAAATTGATAGGTTTAACCTTTTCTTTTCCTCTGTTTGTTCCCTATTGGTTACAGTGGATTATATATCTTAGTAATTAGAGCTTTCACCTCTAAACTGCTTCTTGGTCTGACTTCTTTTATGTATATGCATTGGCGTTTTTAAGAAAATTAATGCAATTTTGGGGGAGAAACTATCAGCAGAAGATGAAGAGGAAGTTTTAGCAGGATTTGAGAACCTAGAAGCTCAGGTATTTGTATTTGATTTTCAAATAATTTACGCTTGTGCTTCGTTTATTTTTCTATATCCTATGTTTGGTTTTGGTTTTCTTGGAGCAAACATTCTTGTTATCTATATGGGCATTTTAATGCATCGCCGTTAATATCTGTCATTTGCTCAATTAATTCAGAATATACACCATGTTTCCTCAATTAGTGAGGACTTAATCTATTTATTGGAAAAGGAAATATCCATTTAAAAAAATGGGTAGTGGGTGATCTAAGGCTTGCTTATGTTAAGTGGTTATCTATCCACTGATCAATACTACACAGATCTCTGCACTTTTCATTGGCCAGTTCTGATATCCAGTCTCATGAAAGCTCTATCTTGTGGCATCTTCATATGTGTTCCAACAGTATATGTTCCATTTTGACAGTGTTGACTATCTTAATCAAAGAAAATTATAAAATAAAATATGTTATTTGGAATTGCAATGCCCAAGTTTGATGCCAAATTTTGTTGGGATTAATGTTAAATCCCTAGCTACAATATTTAACATGACTGACACGTTCCTGTCTTATGTTTTGTATTGGACTATATTTTATGTTAGGGGCCTTAATGCAAGAGCTGTCTTAAACAATGATTTGGGCGGTTTATGTGTTTCCTTTCTCCATTTGTTACCTTCCAACCTCAAATCTCATTAGAAAAATCATAATAAACAAATCATCATTGGTTTTTCATCTGACCTGAGCAACATTGTCACTGTTAACCCACCTAGTTTGCATTCATTGAAGTCGCATTTTCATGTTATTGTAGAATATCTGTTACCCGTATTGCTTCAACATTAGATTTATGATTGTTGGTATATATATTGCTGGTACTTCAAATTCTGATGAAATTGTGTGCCAATTGGGGTGAATTTTACTAATGTGAAACAATTTAGAAAGAGAATGTGAATTGATTTTTGGTTGTACAGATTGAGAATGAGTATGGGCCACAAGGAAAGGCACTTGGACCTGCTGCCATTCTTAACCTTTACATATTGCTCACACCATGCCCGTACCATGTTACTCGGTTACTCTACTGTTTAGCAAAGGAGAAAAATTACAAGAGAATTATACTTCTTAGATCGATACTAGATTGGCTAGTCTTTAGTGCTGCAATTTGAGAAAAAGATACAAGTTTTGAAAATGTGAATGCTAGACTTGCTAGTCTTTAGTTCCACAATTCAATGAAAATTGCGTATTCCACAATCAATGTGCTTTTTTCCCTCTTGTAAGGTCGGATCATTCATGTAGTTTGCCTTGTGATTTAGAATAGCATAAGCTCATATGGGCTAATTAGATGAAGATTCAAAGTGCTGTGTACATATCTATAGAAAAAAAACACATTATTTTTTTTAGTTTTAGCCCCTTTTTTACCAGTCCCCAATCAGCCCCTAACAACCCCCTGACCAGCCCCCAAACAGCCCTTAAATCAGCCCCTATAATCAGCCCTTAAACAGCACCCAAATCAGCCCCACTTTCTCAGACTTTATTTGTTACTCCTATTTGTTGCTAACTCATTAGCTCTTCTACTGCACATTCTTATTTTGTTTTAAACTTCTAAAATCTGGAGAGAAAGGGATATCATGTCGCTGATAATTGCCATATACTTATCAAGGATACAAATAGTAGAAAATTTTCATTTAGTTCCAAGTGCTGTTATCTATTCTTTTTCTTATTTTTCTTCATAAATTCTGATTATTTGGTGTTTTTCCCCCTCTGAATATTATGTGCCTAAAATTATGTTCTGAATCGTAGCTTTTGTTTGGATAAATTGTTGGGAATTATCTAATCTAAATGTCTCAAAAATAACATTTATGAATATAGCAGGAAAAGATGGACAGTGTATTTTCTATTTCTCATATTGGTGAGTTGGACACTTTTAACTTTTAAGCTCAAATTGATTATCATCAGACCTACTTAAGTGAAAATAAATTGGCTCATGTCAGAGCTTGTTCTTGCTGATGTAGGTATCTCTCATGAAAAGACTTCGACATCTGAATATTCTGCTTTTTATGGGTGCAGTAACTTCACCTCAGCGTCTTTGCATTGTTACAAAATTCCTTCCACGGTTTGTTCTCTGCCACTCTGTTCAGACCTATATAATTTGAAACGATTTGCTACAACAATACTGCCTTTTATCCACATGTATACATATACACATATATTTAGTAATAACTACGTCATGCTATTTTGATGTGATCTATCTTGGCAAATTAAGAGTCCTTTTTCAGTAATTATTCTCTTTTTTCAATAATGCTGCCTTTTATTTTTGTCCAGTGGCAGTTTGTTTCGGTTACTATAGAGGAATACATCTATTGGAGACGGCATGTTCATATGGCGCTAGATATAGTAAGTATCACAAGGTCTAGTTTATACAGGATAGATCATTCAATAACAAGATTTGATGCCAAGTTTGGTTTAGTGACACCATATTTTAGTCCCATTGTTTCTTCTCATCATTGTTTCAAAATCCCATCCCTGTGATATAAACTTTTCGTCATGTGTGACATTTTTTTAAAGCTTTTACTTCTTTTTTTTTTGTTTTGCAATGTACAGGCACGGGGTGTGAATTATCTTCATCATTCAACCCTCAATAATTCATCGTGATTTGAAGACAAATCTTCTAGTTGATAAAAATTGGACAATGAAGTTATGCTTATAGCTCCCTTTTTTTCTTTTTTCCTTTTTTTGTTGTTGTTCTAGAGCTCTTTTAATCTTATATTTGTTCTATTCTCTGACCTCCTTGAATTGTGTTTTTTGTTTTATTCGTTTGAGAAACGTTTGAAGTTCTAGGTTGTATATCTCTATTTTCTACTCAACAGGTTGGTGATTTTGGTCTGTCACGTCTCAAGCATGAGACTTATCTCACAACGAAAATTGGGAATGGAAATGTACTCTTACTGGTTCTTAGAACTCTTAGATCAACTTAATATCAACTTTATTTCTCTTGTGAAGCTGCATAAATTTGAGTCTTAGTTCACCCACGATCTGCTGTTCTTTTTGTTTTGCAGCCTCAATGGATGGCACCAGATCTTCTTCGTAACGAATCCTCAAATGCACTACACATGTATGAACAAAATTTTGTTTAGGAAACCTGCAGGTGATTGGAGCTGTAGGGTTTAATCAAGTGCGGTGTACATATCTATAGAAAAAAAACACATTATTTTTTGAGTTTTAGCCCTTTTTTTACCAGCCCCCAAACAGCCCTTAAATCAGACCCTATAATCAGCTCTTAAATAGCACCTAATTCAGCCCATAAACATTACCCAAATCAGCCCCACTTTCTCAGACCCGCACTCTCATTTAGAAAATGAATGCTTAGTTTGTTTAATGGATAGTGTGGGAAAATATAAGAGAAGAAAAAATCATTCCCTTAGTAGAGAATTTAATATTTTTCATTTAGTAAATGTCTTAGTGAATGTCATAGTGGGTGTATAGTGATTGTGTTGTGCGATTTCAACCTCCTTGATATATACCTTACCTTCCCAATAGACACTGCGAAGGTTTAATCCACCTTGCTTTTGGAACATAAGATTTCTTAGTGTTCAATTTAGAAATGATTTGATCAATTTAATCCACCTTGTTTTTAGCTTTTTATTATAAATCTATCATTACAATTGATAAAGTTAAAACTTTAGGAATTCATTCTTTGTTAGACATTTAAAATCACTTTGTTTTGCTTCAAAAACACACACAAAAAGGCACAGAGTCTCAACAACTAACCTAAAAAGATGGTTTTTGCTGCGAATTTAAGAAAAAATTAGAAATATTGCTAGTCCACCGTCAGCCCCCCCTCCCTCTCAGGCAAGTATGTGTGTTTTCTTTTGTGTTGGCTTCTAGCTATATGTTTTTTTTTTTTATGTTGGCTTCTAACTATTTGATTTTTTATGCTGATTTTTTTTTACAGCTTCAACATGTTTTGAGCCTGTGTGAGCAAGAAAGAGAGAACCAAAACAGGTATGACGTATTAGAGGAGTAGGCTAAAACGAATTGGCATATGCAAGTATTTTCTTGCCTTTTTGGCATTGAAGTTATAGTATAAAGCAACTTAGGCATAAAGATAGATCTTTATCTGCTTTTTTTATTGCTGCGCAATCTTCTAATCTCTCTCTCTCTCTCCTCTCCTCTCCTCTCCCTCATCTCTCTCCATGTCCCTCCCTAATCTCTCCCTCTCCTCTCCTCGGATTTAAATAGATCCCATGTCTTCTAGCCTATCAGATGAGGTTTTTTTTTTTTTGGAACTATGCGATGAGGTTTATTAACTTGCATTGTACATTTTATAAAGGTCTTATGGTTGTATCATGTGGAATTGCTTCAAACAACTAGGGTGTTAGTTTGCGTACTAGAATGCGTAAGGGAAGGTATCATGAGTGACTTATCCCAGAAAAAAAATAAAAATAGCGGGGGGGGGGGGGGGGGGCAAACTGAGCTAACGCTGAGGTTTGGGTGCACTCTACTTGGCTGGGTTCAACCTCCTTGATATATACCTTACCTTCCCAATAGACACTGCGAAGGTTTAATCCACCTTGCTTTTGGAACATAAGATTTCTTAGTGTTCAATTTAGAAATGATTTGATCAATTTAATCCACCTTGTTTTTAGCTTTTTATTATAAATCTATCATTACAATTGATAAAGTTAAAACTTTAGGAATTCATTCTTTGTTAGACATTTAAAATCACTTTGTTTTGCTTCAAAAACACACACAAAAAGGCACAGAGTCTCAACAACTAACCTAAAAAGATGGTTTTTGCTGCGAATTTAAGAAAAAATTAGAAATATTGCTAGTCCACCGTCAGCCACCCCTCCCTCTCAGGCAAGTATGTGTGTTTTCTTTTGTGTTGGCTTCTAGCTATATGTTTTTTTTTTATGTTGGCTTCCAACTATTTGATTTTTTATGCTGATTTTTTTTACAGCTTCAACATGTTTTGAGCCTGTGTGAGCAAGAAAGAGAGAACCAAAACAGGTATGAAGTATTAGAGGAGTAGGCTAAAACGAATTGGCATATGCAAGTATTTTCTTGCCTTTTTGGCATTGAAGTTATAGTATAAAGCAACTTAGGCATAAAGATAGATCTTTATCTGCTTTTTTTATTGCTGCGCAATCTTCTAATCTCTCTCTCTCTCTCCTCTCCTCTCCTCTCCCTCATCTCTCTCCATGTCTCTCCTAATCTCTCCCTCTCCTCTCCTCGGATTTAAATAGATCCCATGTCTTCTAGCCTATCAGATGAGGTTTTTTTTTTTTTTGGAACTATGCGATGAGGTTTATTAACTTGCATTGTACATTTTATAAAGGTCTTATGGTTGTATCATGTGGAATTGCTTCAAACAACTAGGGTGTTAGTTTGCGTACTAGAATGCGTAAGGGAAGGTATCATGAGTGACTTATCCCAGAAAAAAAATAAAAATAGCGGGGGGGGGGGGGGGGGGGGGGGTGGCAAATTGAGCTAAATCTGAGGTTTGGGTGCACTCTACTTGGCTGGGTTCAACCTCCTTGATATATACCTTACCTTCCCAATAGACACTGCGAAGGTTTAATCCACCTTGCTTTTGGAACATAAGATTTCTTAGTGTTCAATTTAGAAATGATTTGATCAATTTAATCCACTTTGTTTTTAGCTTTTTATTATAAATCTATCATTACAATTGATAAAGTTAAAACTTTAGGAATTCATTCTTTGTTAGACATTTAAAATCACTTTGTTTTGCTTCAAAAACACACACAAAAAGGCACAGAGTCTCAACAACTAACCTAAAAAGATGGTTTTTGCTGCGAATTTAAGAAAAAATTAGAAATATTGCTAGTCCACCGTCAGCCCCCCCTCCCTCTCAGGCAAGTATGTGTGTTTTCTTTTGTGTTGGCTTCTAGCTATATGTTTTTTTTTTATGTTGGCTTCTAACTATTTGATTTTTTATGCTGATTTTTTTTTACAGCTTCAACATGTTTTGAGCCTGTGTGAGCAAGAAAGAGAGAACCAAAACAGGTATGAAGTATTAGAGGAGTAGGCTAAAACGAATTGGCATATGCAAGTATTTTCTTGCCTTTTTGGCATTGAAGTTATAGTATAAAGCAACTTAGGCATAAAGATAGATCTTTATCTGCTTTTTTTATTGCTGCGCAATCTTCTAATCTCTCTCTCTCTCTCTCCTCTCCTCTCCTCTCCCTCATCTCTCTCCATGTCTCTCCCTAATCTCTCCCTCTCCTCTCCTCGGATTTAAATAGATCCCATGTCTTCTAGCCTATCAGATGAGGTTTTTTTTTTTTTTTTTGGAACTATGCGATGAGGTTTATTAACTTGCATTGTACATTTTATAAAGGTCTTATGGTTGTATCATGTGGAATTGCTTCAAACAACTAGGGTGTTAGTTTGCGTACTAGAATGCGTAAGGGATGGTATCATGAGTGACTTATCCCAGAAAAAAAATAAAAATAGCGGGGGGGGGGGGGGGGGGGGGGGGGGGGGGGGGGGGTGGGGCAAATTGAGCTAAATCTGAGGTTTGGGTGCACTCTACTTGGCTGGGTTCAACCTCCTTGATATATACCTTACCTTCCCAATAGACACTGCGAAGGTTTAATCCACCTTGCTTTTGGAACATAAGATTTCTTAGTGTTCAATTTAGAAATGATTTGATCAATTTAATCCACCTTGTTTTTAGCTTTTTATTATAAATCTATCATTACAATTGATAAAGTTAAAACTTTAGGAATTCATTCTTTGTTAGACATTTAAAATCACTTTGTTTTGCTTCAAAAACACACACAAAAAGGCACAGAGTCTCAACAACTAACCTAAAAAGATGGTTTTTGCTGCGAATTTAAGAAAAAATTAGAAATATTGCTAGTCCACCGTCAGCCCCCCCTCCCTCTCAGGCAAGTATGTGTGTTTTCTTTTGTGTTGGCTTCTAGCTATATGTTTTTTTTTATGTTGGCTTCTAACTATTTGATTTTTTATGCTGATTTTTTTTTACAGCTTCAACATGTTTTGAGCCTGTGTGAGCAAGAAAGAGAGAACCAAAACAGGTATGAAGTATTAGAGGAGTAGGCTAAAACGAATTGGCATATGCAAGTATTTTCTTGCCTTTTTGGCATTGAAGTTATAGTATAAAGCAACTTAGGCATAAAGATAGATCTTTATCTGCTTTTTTTATTGCTGCGCAATCTTCTAATCTCTCTCTCTCTCTCCTCTCCTCTCCTCTCCCTCATCTCTCTCCATGTCTCTCCCTAATCTCTCCCTCTCCTCTCCTCGGATTTAAATAGATCCCATGTCTTCTAGCCTATCAGATGAGGTTTTTTTTTTTTTTTTTGGAACTATGCGATGAGGTTTATTAACTTGCATTGTACATTTTATAAAGGTCTTATGGTTGTATCATGTGGAATTGCTTCAAACAACTAGGGTGTTAGTTTGCGTACTAGAATGCGTAAGGGAAGGTATCATGAGTGACTTATCCCAGAAAAAAAATAAAAATAGCGGGGGGGGGGGGGGGGGGGGGGGTGCAAATTGAGCTAAATCTGAGGTTTGGGTGCACTCTACTTGGCTGGGTTCAACCTCCTTGATATATACCTTACCTTCCCAATAGACACTGCGAAGGTTTAATCCACCTTGCTTTTGGAACATAAGATTTCTTAGTGTTCAATTCAGAAATGTTTTGATCAATTTAATCCACCTTGTTTTTAGCTTTTTATTATAAATCTGTCATTACAATTGATAAAGTTAAAACTTTAGGAATTCATTCTTTGTTAGACATTTAAAATCACTTTGTTTTGCTTCAAAAACACACACAAAAAGGCACAGAGTCTCAACAACTAACCTAAAAAGATGGTTTTTGCTGCGAATTTAAGAAAAAATTAGAAATATTGCTAGTCCACCGTCAGCCCCCCCTCCCTCTCAGGCAAGTATGTGTGTTTTCTTTTGTGTTGGCTTCTAGCTATATGTTTTTTTTTTATGTTGGCTTCTAACTATTTGATTTTTTATGCTGATTTTTTTTTACAACTTCAACATGTTTTGAGCCTGTGTGAGCAAGAAAGAGAGAACCAAAACAGGTATGAAGTATTAGAGGAGTAGGCTAAAACGAATTGGCATATGCAAGTATTTTCTTGCCTTTTTGGCATTGAAGTTATAGTATAAAGCAACTTAGGCATAAAGATAGATCTTTATCTGCTTTTTTTATTGCTGCGCAATCTTCTAATCTCTCTCTCTCTCTCCTCTCCTCTCCTCTCCTCTCCTCTCCCTCATCTCTCTCCCTAATCTCTCCCTCTCCTCTCCTCGGATTTAAATAGATCCCATGTCTTCTAGCCTATCAGATGAGGTTTTTTTTTTTTTTTGGAACTATGCGATGAGGTTTATTAACTTGCATTGTACATTTTATAAAGGTCTTATGGTTGTATCATGTGGAATTGCTTCAAACAACTAGGGTGTTAGTTTGCGCACTAGAATGCGTAAGGGAAGGTATCATGAGTGACTTATCCCAAAAAAAAATTAAAAATAGCGGGGGAGGGGGCAAATTGAGCTAACGCTGAGGTTTGGGTGCACTCTACTTGGCTGGGTTCAAATTCAAGTTGAGCTTCCAAATGATATGGTGAGTTTCACATTGACTTTCCCTTATTTTCTAAAATAATTTGATTATTATTCTTTTATGATTTCTTTTTCTAACACCATCATCGGTTATTGTCAAAAATAGAGTGGTGATAATCCAAGGGCAGTGAAGAATGAAGAGATTGAAGCAATTGTAAAAAGTTAAGTTGATAAACTTGGTTATGGACATAAAGAGAATTGTGTATTTTATCTTTCTTGAGTTAATTTCACGTGTAAGATATAATTTAGTTAAACTAAGAACTTTGGTATGGACAAAGATTGCAAGATGAAACATTTTGTATTCTAACTTTGTGTTTGGTATAAATTGAGCTTGTTATTTTTGTGTTTGTATGGATTATTATGCTTGTTAATTAGGTGACAAGAAAAAAAATTAAGAAAAATAAAAAAAATTTATAGGGAGCATATAAAATAATAATAATTTTTTTTATTTGTAATTAAAATTTGTAACAGGTATATCCGTTACAAAATCTATTACTAATTTTAAGCATTTTGGATCTTAGTAACGGATATATCCGTTACTAACCTGTTACAAACCGTTAGTAGTTTTAAAGAAAATCAGAAAAGTTGAATATCTATCCGTTACAAAAATAATTTGCAACGGGTATAACCGTTACAAAAATTATTTTAGTAACGGGTATATCCGTTACAAATATCTGTTACTAATTAGTAACGGATATATCCGTTACAAACATCCGTTACAAATTTGCAACGCCCTATTTGTAACGGGTATATCCGTTATAAATAATTTTTGTAACAGATATTCCCGTTACAAATCGGGCCATATGGTGTAGTCCAAGTAGTCAATTTCTCTAGAAATTGTGGTCATAAGAAAAGGGGCAATTTCTACAATTGCTAAACAATCATAAATATCACAAAAAATTTAAAAAATAAATAAACAGTTGAACGGTACTACATGAGCTACATGAAATTCATGTGCTTATGTATATAAACTTGTAAATGTATGCACATACAAAACAATGGAAAGAGAAACATGAGAAACCAAAAAAACTTTACGGGCGATTCGGCGTTGTCGTTTCTCGTTCGTCCTTATTTGAATTTTTACTTATCAAAAGTATAAATTAATGAGACCCACATATATCATGTACAGAATATGATTATATATGACACACACAGTGCAAGCCGCAAGGAGAGAGTAAGATTTTTACTGAATGAATCTTTGATTTCTTACAGGTCAATTTTCTTTGTTTTAACAATTAGTAAATAAATTAAAACAGCTAAGGCTTTTAAGTTTCCCAAAGGGATTAAAGAAATCTTAGTATTTATATCATAAAAATATAAAAACAAAGAAAAAAAAAAAAAAAAGCCAAAGCTTTACAGTGAGAAAAATCCATGAATACAGTTAAAAGGATTTTAAGGAGAAAATGACACAGAGGCACCAAGTGAAGCATTGTCGGAAGGCTTTGGCATACCAGTATTATTTTCGTAAACAGAAACGATTTGAAAGAATTAGATATATTACAAATTTACCAGTGATACTTTAAAATGACTTGACATTAGTTGCTTAGATGTGAGTCAATCTTTATTCATTGTCCATGTCCCTGGAACCTTCATGAATGAAGGCTGTTAAATCTTCAATAATCTACAGCAAATAGATATCATCTAATATTCGCTAAAAGTAAAAAGTCCACTGGAGGGTTAATTAGTAATTACCATCATTATTTTAGTACGTGCTTAATATTATCCAAATTAAACGTGCTTTGGTTACCACAACGTCTATGACAGTTTGTTTGACTAATTCTTAAGAAACACTTTAGAGACCCTCAAGCAATTTGTTTTGGCTAAAACACAAGTCCAGAAAAAATTCTATCAAATATGATGCACGAAACAGTTTTGTTTTAGTAAATATTTTTAATTAATTTTATATGATTCTATTGTGATTAGAGACTTTTAGTTATGCGTAAAAAAAAACATCGTTTCAAACGGACCCTAAGTTCGTCATGAGAGGTCATAGATGACTAAAAATGTCAGTCTTACTACACATTTGTAACAAGACACCACCTGACACAACACAGAATCCTCGAGGACTCATACGTCGTTAAAATCCTTATACAACAACCTTGAAATACACCAAAGTCTTTAAGAACACACAAATATTGAATCTATGAAGATTTTAGAATTAATTCTGAAAATATTATCGATTAATTGAACGCACAAAAATTAAATCTCATACGTCTCTCTGAAGCGACCAGGAGCCTCCATCAAGCAACTTTGGTCTTTAGTTCCTCACTTTGTCCTCCCGCTCTTGCGGTTGCTGCAGCATCATCCTTGCTCGAGCGACCATCCTGCTCGATTAAGCAACCTTTTTCTTGTTGTCCACTATTTCTCGAATTCTTCTGTCTCGTCAGGGGCGGATCTAGAAAATCAATACAGGGGGGTTTGACAAAGGTTTGTACGGGGGTTTGGAAAAAAAAAATTGGAACTATTTATGCATATTTTGTATAGATAATATAAACTAATGCTGCAAAAATTATCCCAAGAACATAAGATGGAGGAGGGCTTTTATAATTAGCACAAAAACAAAAGAGAAAGGGGGCATAATTATATGACAATTTGATAATATCAGGGGACTAATTGTAATTTGCAGAATGGGCTAATTGTAAATATTTTTTTTAGTGCAAATGTATATTTTTTTTAAAAATTTAGGTAGCTTGATCCCCCTTGTCCTTCTATGCATATGTCCCTCCGTCTCGCATCCTACACCACTTTTCTATGCATCCGTCCCTCCGTCTTGTAACGTACACCACTTTTTGTTGAATTGACGGTTCTATGATTATAGTAGGGTGTTAAATTATAGTTTGAAAACATACTAGTAAAATTATGATAACACCTATATATTTGATACAGAGACATTCTAAGATTTTCTACAATTTTCATATGATAAGATTTTTTTCACTACTACATATTAATTCGTTTGAGATCGTATTCAGGGGCGGAACCAAAGAGAGACCGGGGGGGGGGGTCCACGGCCCTTGCAAAAATTTTGAAAATTTTGAGGGTCTATATAGAATTTTGAAAATTTGAAAATATTTTATATAATGGCCCCCCCAAATTTGTGACTTTACATGTAGAAGTTCTTAACACATAGTGTCCATTTGACTTTTATTATGTTAAAATGGTGATGTGTTAAAATTAACATTGCAGGATTAATAACAATATCCACTAATGTGACAGTGTGACATTAAAAGTCCCTATTAATAATGAAAGGGAAGAGTAATATCCCCTTATTTAGCTCAGGAGATAAACAATGTCTAAATCAAATTTGCCACAACTACTTGTTCGACGCTTTGTCTCACTTAAAAATAAAAAGATGTATAAGTGACCCAAAAAAAAAAATTTCGGGAGCCGCATAGAACTTGGCCCCCCCTAGCACAAAATCCTGGGTCCGCCACTGATCGTATTTCATGTTTATGTACAATTGTATTAGTTTTTCTCTAATGATACTAAGACCGTTTACCTAGCTAGAATACTTTATATTGACTTGATATCAAACACTTATGTATGTATTCGTATGAGACTAATACACGGAAAAATAATAATATCATAATAATAATTGTAATAATAATAATAATAATAATAATATTAAGATGCGAGAGTCAATCTTTATTCGTTTTCAATCTCCCTAGCACTTGCATAGGTTGGCATAGTTCAAGTGACAAAAAGCTTAACATATATAAGTCCCTTCCAATACATGAGTTCAGTGTTCGAACCTCATTCCTTCCTCGTATCAAAAATCAAATAAAATAAAATCTCCCTAGCACTCCTGTTAATGAAGACAATTGTATAAACTTTCTTAAAGTCAACTGAAGCTAACTTATTGATTTTTTTTTGCTGAAAGCTAACTTATTGATTAGTTGTTGGTTGTAAAACCTTGTATCATATCTAGCAACTTGGCATTACGTTTAAACTAGTAAAAGTGCACGTGTAAGGAAAAGTCAATTTCGTTGTTGCGCACTTGAAATGGGTATGAAAAAGTGAGAAAAAAATAAACTTTGCACTAACTATGTCATTTGTATTAATTACGTCATTAGCCAATTGAGTATCTGGATTTTAATTCGTAACAATTAATATTACAATTGAAAAGAGAATTTGATATATATATATATACATATATATATATTGATAGCAAAAGGGAAATTCGATATATTTTTACATAAAGGGCATGTTTGATAACCCAATTAAGTGGTGAAAATGAAAACCTTCAGCACTTTTTTTTTCAGTGCGTTTGATAATGTACCACTTAATTGAAAAGTCAGCCCCAAAATTTTAAGTGAAAATTTTCTACTGAAAATAATCACTGAATGCAGTTTATTTTAGTGCTTGCATGAAGTAGTAATGTTTTCAGTACTGTAAAATGAATTGTTTAAAATTTTCAATACATAAAATTCAGCACTAAAATTTCAATTTTATTAAGCGGACACTTTCATGACTCTATTTTCAAACTTAATTTATATCCAACAAGGAGATCGTTGTTGGCCAAGACTTCTTGAACTTAACTCCTGTCTCCTAGACTTCTAGACTTCTTGAACTTAACTCCCGTCTCTTGCAACTCTGTACGTAGTACGTTTTATAAACTCCCATTTTTCTGCTTGTTTTTCTATTGAGACCATTTTAGCAAACGAAGAAAAAAAAAATGAAGACTTGATTTTAAAAATAAAAAAGAAAAAAGAATAAAAAAAAAAGTTTTCAATAAAATTTCATGAAATTTGAGGTCATGGCCAAGAGCGGATTGACCAAGGGATAAGGGGGATCAAGCCCCCCTCGATTTTGAGAAATAGTAGATTTGCATTAAAAAAATATATTTTACAGTTAAGAATCCCTTAAAATTATAAAAGTCCCCCCTGATATTATAAATTTATCATATTAAGTCCCCTACCTCTTATGTTTCCCTCATGTTTTTTGAATGATTTTTATAGAATTAACTTATATCATCTAGATTGATTTTCTAAATCCGCCCCTAATCATGGCATCAACTGAAAATGCAGAAACAAGAAGTCATAGAAATGCAAGCTGGCCTATATAACAAATTAACAAATTGCAACTGTTGGCTTGAGTGAAGCTGTACTGTTGCTGTGAACTATGAAGGTTACTGGAGCTGCCTTGGTTACATGTGATGTGTGATCTGACAAAGATTGATCAGAAATATCTCTAACAAATAGGGCTGCACATGGGTCGGGTTGGGTCGGGTCTCGACAGAACCAGAACCAACCCGACTATGGATAGTTCCAATGTTTTGAGACCCAGACCCAACCCAGCAAAATTGGATCCGAACCAACCCGACCCAGTTAGTTCGGATAGGTTTGGTTCCGGTCTGGTTCAGGAACTTTTTTTTTTCAAAAATCACATTGAGACCGAGAGAGGCAGTAGTCTGTATTGAGAAACAAATCTCGTTGAGATTATGTTTCTTCACGAAACAAAGCACATACAGTGAGAAATTGAAGAGAGAGAGAGAGAGCATGAAACACAATAAGACATCTCTAGAGATTCAGTGTCATTAATTATCAAATATTCACACACATACACACACACACACACACACACACACATATATAATCTCACATACACACAACATTCGAGAACTTGTAAAAGAAAAGTTTCGAAAATCACAATTTGAAATTCCCATTTACCCAAAGTTGAAAGATGAACAGAGAATCAAAAAAAGCTTTTAATTTGTTTCAAACCAAACCCTAAATACAGAGAAACCTAATTGAGATTTGGGGTTTTTAATTAACAATTACTCCACTAGGCAGAAAGTGTTCGAGATTAATCAGAAGTATGGGAAGCACCGAAGACCTGAAGCAGACTAACCTCTACGACTGTTTCTATTCAGTTTCTCTTCGATTGAACGATGGTTTGAAAATTAGTCTCTTCGATTGTACTTCGTCGCACTCTACTCGATTGTTCTTCGATGAAAACCCAAATGAACAATCGACGAGAGAGAGAAGATAGAGAGCAAGCGTTTGTCGATTCCACTCAGCTCTTTGATTATGTTTGGTGTAGAGAGAGAGAGAGAGAGAGAGAGAGAGAGAGGGCCAGACATTTTTTTTAATTTATTTATATATCCACAGTTACACACACTATATAGTATATACACGAGTGGATTGGTCTCGGGTATCGGGCCTGGTTCAATTTACCCGAACTTGAGACCCGAACCAACCCAGTATTTCACTTTTCAACCAGACCCGAACCGATGCTCCACAGACCCAAACCCTTCGGGTCGGGTCAGGTCTTTGGGTCACAGGTTTTTTGTGCACCCTTACTAACAAACATGTTTCCCGTTTTATACCATATGTATGTACATATATATATTAGTATGCCAACAAAAAAAAAAGATAAGATATTGTGGTAATTGAATAATTTGAGTGCCTTTGGCTCTAATATCCAAACAGCCCTTAAGCCAAAAATAAAAAAAATAAAAATTTAAAGACCAAAAATTAATTTTTCAAAAAGGATATGTAGATAAGTCCAATAATTAAATCAATTAGGTCCATTTGATTAAATACTTGAGCTGATTTTGTTTGGGCTGGATTTGTTTGGTCTATTGGAGAGAGATAGAAAAGCCTTGAGTTATTGTCAACCCTTGAATTACGATCCAAAGGCTGAAAATATCTCCCCATAAAGACCATAAAGACATTCCTCCTTTATTAGATCGATATGTACTGTATACATATAATAGCGTGAATCAAAGCTACCTGGCAAACTCTGAGCACACTTCTCACAGTCAACATGAAGTCAGTTTCGCACTTCGATATACTCCATCTTGAGATCCTCATACATGGTGAATAACTAAATTCTTATGAAATTAAATCTTTAGGAAAATCAACACAATTAGAAGGAAATCAATTACGTTTCATAAAAACATCCATGCAACTTCTTGCTAGCTAGCTTTCTTGAACAATCATGTTGAAATATGACATGCAACTCTTTAGTACATTTTATGAACTCTAGCTCCCACTGATCATGATCCTCTGCTTGTTTTCCCTGTTTTTCTGTTGATCCCTCTCTAGTAAAATGAATAACACAACCTTTCATGCATAAGGCCCAATATATGATGGACATTGTCTTCAATTGAAACTAGAGCAGAAGCTTTTAAAGCATTTGGAAATGATGGGTGCATAGACCTTAAACACTTTAGGGCTAGGTCCATGATATTGTCTTTAGGGTTTTCAGACTTTATCATGTTCATTAACTGATCAAGAATAAAGAACGGGAGTGATTTTCAAATAACATTAAATCATAAAGTATGCTTATCCTATTTCGACTTAATTTCATAATAGGGTCATATGGATCCATATCCCTTACATTTTTTAACATACGCTTGCGAAAGAAGTGACATATAAAGAAACCATCCAGAATCATCATTTTAACAAATTCATCACTATCAAACTGGTTAAATGACTCTGCATAACAATTGCACGCTCAATCTTCCAAAGTTCCATGGCCGTAACATATTTATCCATGCTTGACTCATGATTAAGGTGAAGAGATTGTCGAAGATAGCGGAATTTGTGCTCTTCCATTGGTTTTAGGTTATTCTTATCACGGTGGTAGGGACCAGTTACAACTATTGTTGGTTCATAGGCTTTCTCATTTTCCTTGCACAATAGATCATGTACTCTGAATATACAATGTTGAGAAATATGTGTCGGAGACATGAGAGCACGCTTTTGGTCAATGTCAAGGGAAACAGGATCAACTCTTTGTTTAGATATTTCTGTCTCCATAGTTCAATTGTACAAGCACCCCTTGCCAAAGTAAATGTCGATAATCTACCAAAATTATACATGAAATATTTTAAGAAAATGGATATTCAAGTATTACATTATGTTGGTATATTGAAACAAATCTTGAGTGTCTGCTTGTACCTCGATGGCACAAAATGACATGGTAAGCTACTAATTAGTTACTTTTAATGCTCAACAAAAAAGAAAGTGTTGTTTTTAGTTAAGGGTGAATTAGTATTACATCCCCTTGTATGTACTTATTTGGCAATAGGTCTCTTGGTTAAAACACATTTATCATTAAGCCTTTGATTTTTTTTTTAGTGACAAACCAATTAAGGGAATAAAAAATTATAAGGGAATCAAAATTTGAAAGTCACGACCTTACCACCATTAACCACAATCATCTCCATCACCTTGCAGACGCACACATATCTGAAGTAGTTTCTGTGAATTTCACCAAATGTTCTCTGAATTTCACAATATAATTTGTGAATTTTACAACATATTCTAGAAAAATGGGAATGGAAGAGAGAATCACAACATGATTTGTGAATTTCACATCATATTCTGAAAAACAAAAATGAAAAAAAGAGTCACAACATGTTCTAGAAAATGGGAATGGCCGGGGAATATAGAGAGAAGTTATTGTATCAATCTGATTCAACAACTTCAAAAAAAAAATATCAAATTACTTTGAAAAGAAAATGTGACTCATTTCGAGTGTTTAAACAAATATTTTGGGATTCTTAAACCAAAAGAGAATTAAGAAGGGAGCAAGTATGAACCATAATTGGGCTATGGTGGTGGAGGGTCGAATCACGCGTGATGCACCCTTCATCTTCTTGAGCCATCATCATCCCCATCGCAAATCTGTGTGATGAGAGAGAAAGACTAGATCCATCCTTGGTATCAAGTATGTAAATTTATATATAGATAAATGTCAAAATAAATTTTGTCTACCATTTATTCCTCTTGCATAAATGAGTCAACTGCATGGTATTGATGCTAGTCATTATATCAAATCAACCCTCAACCATAGATATAAAGAAGGCATTTAGAACATATATGTATATTTGGTGTGTGTGTATCTATATATATATATATGTATACTAAAGATATGAAAGGGGCATTTAGGATATAAAAAATTATTTAACCATGATTAGGTGAGTAACTAGGATCCTAGGTAGGGGTGGCAATTTTTGACACGACAACCCGTTTTATAGAGACAACCCGAACACGACACGATATGACACGATTAATTTAAAATAGTTTGAATTTTAGATGAATATTACTCGAAACTAAAAATCAAACCCAAAGCACACAACTCGATTAATGACACGAGAACCCGAATTGCCACCCCTAATCCTAGGGTTCTAGTATTAAATAACTCATACATGAAAGTACATGAATGGGGGATTTAAGGACAGTTGTCTATATAGTTAATTTCTTTATTTGTCTTTTCTAAAGATTTGTTATTGTAATTTCTTTACTCTTCATTTTTAATTTCCTTTATATATATATATATATATATAATAAGCTCAAGCATAGTACTCATACTTTTAAATTAGGCACAACATATTTCCTTTGTTCAGGTTTGCAACATACAAATTATAAAGTCCAATAGGGAACCACATCTAGTATTTTTTAACTATTCAATTATATATGAGTAATGTTATACTTCCTTAGTTTTGTATCCCAAAATATTTTTAAATACATGTGGCAGTGGTACAACGTCAATAGTGATGGGGATTACTTCAAGATTCTCCAATCAAAATCTAATAGACGCACTACCATATGGTATATTTGGAAAGTATTTTATATTCAATATTTGAGAAGCATAGCATTAATGGTATATTTTTTATACATTTTGCAACATATTAAAAAGAGTTTATAGGGTGGGTTACACGTGCGGTGAAATTCTTGAGCCAACTGTCCTTCAAAACATTCCACGACAATGATGATGTTGCCGATGTGGTTTGATCTCTCTCTCTCTCTCTCTCTCTCTCTCTCTGGGTTGAAGGTTGGATTGCCATTTTGAAATAAATTACATGATTTTTAAATTTCTTTTGGCAATAAATTACTTTCATCAATTGTATTTATTCACCGTGGTACAATAGTTTGAAAATGTAATAACAGATATTAGTATTGTAGTTATATTAACCAAAGAGAATCCGTTTTTATTTTTTGAACAGCAAAAGAAAATTTATTAGAAGGCCAAGGCCCCAACAAAAACTGAAACCATAACACCACAAAGGCTCAAAACCAACAACAAAATCCCAGACCTAAAAAACGACAGCACAAAAAACCCAAAAGACCCAGGCACAGAAGCCCCAAAAACCACACAACATGCAACATACAAAGCCCAAAAACCCAACACCAAACAAGGAGAAAACCAAACAAACACCGCCAAAGAAAAACAAAGCCTACAAAAAAAGCAAGAAACAATCAATTAAAAACAGCCCCAAGGCTGACAAACTCAGAACCATCCCTGACAGCACCAATGACAAATCAAAATCGAAGAGCCCAAATGACATCTCTCATACTCATCCCAATCCCTATTTTCCAACTCCTGCAGCCTAGAGCTAGACAATCTCTCTTTCATCTCCACCAAAAGACAACCCAAGAGCTTGCTTAAGCTTCCAATTTTCAAGGGCCTCGCCAAGAATCACATCATTACGGTTAAGAATCCCACCCTAAAAAATCGAACCCATTGTACGAGCCTCAAGTAAAAAGGCAAGCCTTTTCCATAGACAATCCAACTTTCTTCATTTTCCCAAGAGAACCCTTTTTTAAGTCGCACCTCCTTAATCTGGTTCTGAATCTCCAAAATGTTGTTGGAAAATTATATTGAATGATAAATTGGAGTTTAGTGTTGTATATGGGTTTTGGCAAACAACCTCTTATTCGAATGTTTGTGACTGTTGACGAACAGTCTCCTTTCGAAGGGTTGTGACTGTTGACGAACAGTCTCTTGCAACCTATATATATGAGTCTTGTTCATTCATTTGGATATAGAAAAATACGAAATTATTCTCTCTCTCCCTTTGTATATTAGAATTAAGTTTGTTCGAGTATTATACATATATTTGCGTTCGTTGGGTTCTGCATATTGGAGTGCAACTTATACAGAATTGAAAAATCCGTTCTATCTTGGGAGACGATTGTTCATCAACCTTGTGCACCGAGAGGGAGCAAATTCGTCTTAAGGAAACAGTTCACTGGGCTCGGATTCTTTCTCAAATTTATTATGTATTTATTTTGGATCTCCAATTAGTAAGTATTTCAGACTTCAGATTTCAGATTTATACATCCTAATATATTTTGGGTAACAATCTTAAGACGAAATTTATGGTATATGATTTACATTTTGTACAAATTTAGTAGTCCGATTTAGAATTTGCATGTTCATAAATCTGAAAATCTGTTCAACATCGCACGATTTCAAATCTTTTGAGTGAATTTCGTAAATTCTTAATCCGGAAACGAAGTTTAAAAAATGTTGGAAATGGATGAATCATGTGCTTTCTCAGAAACTAGAATTTTGAATTAATTACACAATTGTCTCAATTGTGGTAGAATATTACAAATGAATGCATGGACCTTTATGCCTTTTCATGATATGAGTTGCCAGTGTGTCACTATGTAACTGTTTGTCTTATTTGATCTAAATTACTTACAAGTACTGCATTTTTTTTTTTTGAAACCGTTTCATCAAAGTGAGGTTTTTGTCTGAATTTTTTTTTTTTGAAACGGTGTAGCTTTTGTGAGTTGGTATGTAGAATAGTGAAAAGTTATGTTTAAGGCTTGTGTCTTTTAATATCAGGGTGGGTCTATTAATTGATAATGGCTAATCTTTAAGATAGAAGTCCTCGATATTTTAAAATAATAATAATAATAATAATAATAAATAAATAAATAAATAAAAATGAATTTCGTGTCCTATATATAATCTGGAAACTTGTCTCAAAATGTGCACCATTTCACATAGTTTGGATGTGTTTGCAAAGTAAATAGGCCTGAGACAATCATTGTCGAGTAAGTTCAATTACTTGCACCGCTTCACTTTAGGCCTTGTTTGGCCACGCTAGAATAGATATAATTAGGACTAACTATTTTTCCTTCCAAAACATCTCAAGGGGACGTGTTGCATGGTTTTGAAATTCACAATTGGAAAAATAAAACTGCTTCGAAATTGTTTTCCGTTTCAAAATTCCTCTTTTCCAAACTGGTATGGAAAATCAAAACTTCTCTACAGAACAGTAGAAAATCTGTTTAATTTGGTAATTTCACAGAAAAATATAAAAATTAAATATTTGAAAGCTGCTAATCTATCAGCTTCGCAATCCCAGTATGGCTTATGCCTGCTGTTTCTATTTCAAATATGGCGCATGTGCATGTTCTTGTGTTATGGCATGTGTTTAAGTTTCATTCTATCCATGATTAGATAGTAGATAACAGTGAACTCATCATTTCATTTCTATAGCAGTGAAGGAATATTTATGAATCATTGTTACGGAAAGGTGTAAACAGGTTGGGGACATTTTAAGTTTTAATCGGTGCAATTTTTCAAAATGTTTTCTAAACAGTGCATTGTTTATTTTTCTCTGTGCACCGCTTGATTACACTGGTTCATACACATTGTTTCACATTTGATGATATATATGCTTGAAAACTTGCATAGTAAGGATTTTGAGTCAATTACAAAACTGTATCAATTGTGATTCAATATTTCAAATAAATGTATTGTCCTTTATACCTTTTTCGTTATTTGATATGATTTTTGAGATGTCAATTGATCAAAATTTTAAATTTGGTTATAAGAAGGAAGTGCACCCTTTTTTGGAATGCTTGTTCAAACAGTGAAGTGCTCTTATGGAAACAATGCACAGAGTTCAGTAAAATTATTTGAATTTTTAGTCTTCATTTATTGTCCTACTAGTATCTGAATTAAAATCAAATCTAAGCATGTTTTTGAATCTTTGAATAGTGCCTATTTTAATTGGTTTATACAATTGTTTGACTTAGATATTAAACCATGTTAGAATTTAGATGCTTTTATAGACTCTATGTTGCACACATCCCAACATCTAATATCATGTGTAAAAATTGATTGGTCAGATCATACTACTGATTTGAAGCAAAACTGATTTCTTGTTTAGATTAGTTTTCTTGTATAATATCTATATGTGTTTTTCATCTCTGTAAATTGGGTAGAAAATGTAGGGTGTGTCTTTTCAAGAAAGTCATAACCGTTGCGGATATCACCGTATGGAAATAACGAATTATGTCTTGTGAATTTGGTGCTGAGCACCCTCACGAGAAGGCAATGCCAATTGCCAGAGCACATGAATAGGTGTTTAGACAATTTTGTTTATTCAAAACTCATCAATATTGGATTTGTAACCATTCAAAAAAAATATATATATATATATATATTGTTTGGCACCCTTTGGTTCATAACCAAATGCTAGTTTAAAGTTTTAAAGGTTAAAACATCCCTTGTCCGTGACTTTTCAAAAGTCTTGGGGTTTTAAATTATGGTGGATTAAAACTTTGAAACTGATTGGGACGGTTTGTTTCCCAAATGGTTAAGCACCAGTTGGGTTTAGGCAACAAACCGTATGGCTAGATTTGGAAGTTGCATTTATAGAAATAGCATGTGCATGTAGATGGAATATTTATTCTAAATTTGTGCATACCTTTTATGGTGGCAATTACAGATAGGTATTGGTTGCTTGCAACTTTCTAGAACAAGTCTAATAGGGCATTGAACATGGTTACAGCTTGTTTATTTTAAAAAAAAAAAACTAGTAAAAGTGTGTGGGAAAAAAATAATAATAATAAAAAAAATAATTCTTTTGTAGGATGCATGGAATTGGTTTTTGCCCCTAAACTTATAGTATTTACGATTTAATCACTGGTATTCAAGTTCTAGTTAATTATGGTTTGACCCATGTAATTTGGAATTTATTTTGCAGCCCAAAAGGTTTCAAATTTAAGGCTAATATTAAATTGTTGAAAATTTTATATATGTGGGGGCAGTGGTATAATGCACATTTTACCATGTAATCACGTATACTTACAAATGTGGGGGTAATACGTATGAATTAATTTATATTTTGTAAGTATGAAACTTTTGGATATATTTTAATTCTATTGTGAATTTGTTGTACTCATATAATTTAATTATATGGATATCTTTGGAAATAAACCAAGATGATTGAATGTGGTAACTCGAGATATTAGTCAAGATGATTATTGGGTTCATATTGGAACCTAAAGCTAATGGATTTGAGATTAGCAAACATAAAGAGTATGTATGAGTATGTAAATTGACAGAAGTTCAATATTTCGTTATTCCAAAACAAAAGAAGGAAAAAAAAAAACTAGTGCATATCATGATTTGCGCTAGGCCAATATAGAGTACTCAATCAGCAAACTGAGTAGATAGACAGGTAATCTAAGTAAAGATTATTGGAAGGTGATAGTCAGGGTACTCAGATACGAGATACACCCTAATTTATTAATTGCGCTGCACGAGATACCAACTATACTTGAAAGGTATAAATCTGAATTGGATATCTGTTTGAAAAGACTAAAAATCCACAAATGGATACGTCTTTACATTTAAAGATGCAGTTGTGCCTTGGAAATCCTCTAAATAGTTTGTATTGCCTGATCAACAATGGAATCTAAATATATTATTTTAGATAAACCACGAGACGAAGGCAATTGGCTCGCCTTTTCTTAGAGGATGTTCCAACGTGGACAAAACTTGTGTCTAGAATTTCTGCATTATGGCAGCCAATCGATCATAATAGTATGGTAAATCTTGGCATATAGTCAAAGACATAATACCATAGAACAATTGCTCTCTAATGGAGTTATCTCTATTGTCTATGTAACGTTAAAGGATAACATAGCGGATGGGATTAAAGCCTATGCACTAAACAAGAGTCGTCATAGTGGAAACCCAACCTAGCTGACTGGAGATCCCAAGATCTAGGTTCAACGGGAAAACTAAATTATGTAGTACTCGATACACACTGAGAAGAATTATATCTTCTTCCTCCCATTTCAAAGATAAGTCAGTGTCTATCTGCCGCGAGTAAAAGAATAAGATACGTTTTAATGGTTCCTATACCTTGGAAAATGTCTAAGTGGGGTATTGCAGGATACTCTTCATAGTAACCACCTACGTGAGTAAGAAGGGGCCGCTTCTATGAGAATTTGAAGGCTGAATTTTCTAAAACACTCACGGAACCAAGAGGTGTTCAAGGCCAAAACGAACACAAACGTGAGAACCAAACAAACGTGATAACCAAATATGTAAGAAGAAGGGCTGTGTGTATTCTATTGTCTAGGTTTACACAAATGGCTGGGAATTCAAAGACAATCAAGTCTACTCACCGACTAGTAAATCTGATAGTTTATCACTAGGGCAAGTTCAAGGCCACTATGCTACTTAGTCTGAAGCAGTACTTCTTCATCAATACTCGAACTAGTGTCTGCATTTTCAATTACATGTTGTATAGTCAATTTGTCATTCATGTGGGGGATTGTTGGAAAATTATATTGAATGATAAATTGGAGTTTAGTGTTGTATATGGGTTTGGCAAACAACCTCTTATTCGAATGTTTGTGACTGTTGACGAACAGTCTCCTTTCGAAGGGTTGTGACTGTTGACGAACAGTCTCTTGCAACCTATATATATGAGTCTTGTTCATTCATTTGGATATAGAAAAATACGAAATTATTCTCTCTCCCTTTGCATATTAGAATTAAGTTTGTTCGAGTATTATACATATATTTGCGTTCGTTGGGTTCTGCATATTGGAGTGCAACTTATACAGAATTGAAAAATCTGTTCTATCTTGGGAGACGATTGTTCATCAACCTTGTGCACCGAGAGGGAGCAAATTCGTCTTAAGGAAACAGTTCACTGGGCTCAGATTCTTTCTCAAATTTATTATGTATTTATTTTGGATCTCCAATTAGTAAGTATTTCAGATTTCAGATTTCAGATTTATACTTCCCAATATATTTTGGGTAACAAATGTTTCATTCCTCTGCTTCAACGTCCGTTTCCCAAGCAGACTCTTCACTATCAGTCTACCAGAAAGCTCTACCTCACCATTAACTCGAGTCCCAATCTCATCCCTATTAGATCCTCTGACTTTGCTCTCGAACTCTCCCCCTTTGAGCATAGACCTTGGGGTCTCAGGGACAACAATAGGAAAAGACGACTTAATAGAAGAGTCTACCTGGACCTTCTTCATAAACGGATATAACAACCTATATTTTATTAATTTCTAAATATATTCCTACTTGTTTTATTTAATAGAATTCTTTATTTTGGGTCAAATCGTAATTTTTATAATCCTGTGATGAATTTCAAAACTGTATTTCCAAGACGGTAAAAATATTTACTTTTAATTCAAACTGTATTTTTATACAACCAGGAAATTATTTTCTACAATTACTTAAATTTTATGTATTTTTGTGGTAATCACTGCGCCGCTAAAATCCTTGTTTATGAACGAAAACTGTCCGCGCCGCGATGAATTCTCACAGATTGGGATTCCCCGTCAATCGGGATTTGACATTTGCTTTTAATCCATTTAATTAAGCAATCATTGGATTAGGCTTGTTTGGGAATGCCATTTGTGTATGTGTTTATGTAGTGCCATAAGTTGTTTTCCCAAACACTCTAAGAAATTCCTAGACAACTTGCTTATACCTTGTTTGGGAGTGCATTTAGTTTGTGGGTTAACTAGTTTTCAAAACTACTTTGCCAAACACCTAATGTGACCCCTAGCTTAGCTATACAACCCCTATAATCTGATTATATACACATACGTATGTATATATATATCTGTATATGTGTATATTTACATAATTGCATTAAGAGGAATTTGTACAGTAAGAGTGAAGGGACTTGGTCCCCAAGGATTTTCAAGCTGATTTTCTATATATACATCCCATAGCTTCACATTCTAAGATTTACAAACTGAAATTCAAGAGAGAGATATACAGAGAGTTAATTTATAGAAATTTTAGAGAAAGAAAGCTCCAACTCCATACCTAGAAGTTTCAATCGGGTTTCTTGAATTGTTATTCTTTCTCAACAAGCACACCATCTTATATCACATTGAGTATTATGAACTCACTTAGAATGTAAATTATGCTTTAATTATTGTTTATAGCTTGAATTGTAAATCACCATTGATGATTTTGTTCTTGAAGCTTGAAGCTTGAAAATGGTACTGATTTTCTAAACTTAACCAAAATTCATTTTGATAGATCAAAATGAAAGATCTTAGTCCATAGAAGTTGTGGTTAAAGTATTAGAGCCTAATTCATTCGTATAAGAAAGTATATTAGAAATAAAATTTCATCGCTCTCGGTTTTACGTAAAATCAGAGAGCTACCATTCGTTTCACGTTAATCCGATCGTAGATTCGTAATCCTTGCGGAAAAACGAAGAGAATCATATATTATATGACATATTTACATTCAGATTTCAAAATTGGTCAAAAGTAGGCCTTAGAAACTGAAATAGGGGAGAAAAACTAAGAAGATGAAGTCTCTGCACTTTCTCGCGTGCACGATCCGCTTGAGCGACCTGTGTAATTCTGATAGTTCTAGAAAATTTAAAAGAAATTCGAAAATACACGTATCGCGTCCGCGACCCGCGCGCTGGGCTTGCTCGCGCGACTGGGTAATTTTATGGTGTTTATCTGTTTTCATATAAAAGAGAGAGAATGAGATAATACAATATAAAATGATGTATTGAATGGCGTGATGAAACATTATAATGAATAGCCTTTATATAGGCCAAGAGAGAACCATAAAAGGGAAAGAAAAATAGTAGTACAACTAGTAGTAATGTATCTAGACAATAAATATAGTAAGATACAATGGGTACAAGAATGTAGACAAATATTCTAATATTATCCTAACACCAAAAAAAAAAAAAAAAAGAAGGAGAATGTAGACCATAAAAACAAGTAAATATTAATAATAAACTCGTAGATATCAAATATTCTCACTCTTTTGTAGATATCCACTGTGTTGATTGATTCCAGGAAACAAACTCGTCAAAATAATAATAATAATAATAATAATAATAATAAGAATAATAATAATAATAAGAAGAAGAAGAAGAAGGAATTTTGAGTGAGAAATCTTTCAAAATGAGGTAGTACAAGTAAAAACCCAAAGTTTTTGACTTTTTTAGCTAAGGCCCTTCTCTATTTTTTTGGGACTAATAAGTCATTCATCGCTTTTTTTCTTCTTATTTTCAGTCAATTTTACCCTTTGGTCATATTTGGCAGGCATGATAAGGAGGTCAGATTGGATAACTTTTATCCAATCCAGTGTTTGGGGAGCACACTGGATAGGACTATTTTATCCCAAACTCTCAATCACAGTGAGTTTGCATTGGGGATAGCTCAATACCAAATGGGGTATGGTATTAGGTGGGATAAGGGAGTTTGGGATAATTTTGGGACTTTTTTTATTTTTTAGTTTTTTTTGTTAAAATTTTTAACTTTTTTTTCCAGATCTCTTCTTCCTCCCCCCCCCCCCCCCCAAAAAAAAAAAATTTGCTTCTTTTTTTTTTTTTTTTTTCCCCTAGGTCTTCTTTTTTATTTTGTTTTTAGAACTCTGTTTTTTTTTTCCCTTTCCATATTTGCTTCTTTATTTTTTTATTTTTTATTTTTAGATTTGCTTTTTAAAAAAAAAAACTTTCAAATGCCCTAGATTTGTTTTTTTTTTTTCCTTTCCAAATTTGTTTATTTATTGATCTATTTTTCCCCCAAATTTGCTTCTTCTTTTTTTCTCCCCTAGATCATTTTATTTTATTTTCAAATCTTTTTTTTTTCCTTTCCAAATTTGCTTTATGTTTTTAAATTTTTTTAAAAGAATTTCTTTTTAAAAAAAAAAAACTTTCAAATCTTCGCCCCCCTTCAAGTCTCTTTTTTTTTTTTTTGAGATGTGGGGTTAAAAAACAATAATTTAGTTATTATCCGGAACTTATATCCGGGCATGACCAAACACATGATTAGGATATAACAGCTTATCCGACAGTTTTATTCAGCATGTTCCAAACACAGGACAACATAACAGCTTATCCGACAGGATTTCAAATCTAGTCTGATCCAGCCTTATCCAATTCGATAGTTTTATCAGGCCTTCCAAACAAGGCCTTAGAGAGTTAGTTATGCCATGTCATCATTAGTTTCTTTTTTAAACTATAAAATATCATAACTTTTTTTTTTAAACTTGTTTTGTATAAATTTGTACTTTGGAACAGTGAAATCGAGATATTTAAAACAAGTTTTGTATGTGAAAGAATTCTGAAGGAAAAAAATCAAAATTTTCATTTAGTTTTTTTGAGTTAATAGATGTAACTATCTGTATAAATCTCAACTTTAGATGGCCAAAACTTTCTCATGTTTTTTTAGCATTTTAGGTGATTTTTTTATTTCATGTATTTTTTCGAGATCTAAGCAATGGACTTAGAAATTGTGTAAAAATTGATAATTTGGAGCCTTATTTTGAGCTTTTATCTGTTTGAACAAATGATATTATTTGTTTTCAAGCAGAAGCTTTTCATCTGTTTGAATTAAAGGACTTGGAAATTGTACAAAAATATATAATTTTTAATTGCATGTATTTTTTTTTCGAGATCTACACACCTATGGATGTTAATTTTTCAAAAGAAGTAGTTTTTTTTTATTATATTCATGCAAAAAATACGTTTTCATGTTTTAGTTCAAATTTTATTTGTTATTCTTCCTTGATTTCATGGCCATTACATATCTCGTTTGATAAATGCCATTTTATTGATTTCAAAACATTAAAGTTAATTTAGAGGGAAAAAAAATTGGATTTGTAGATAAAAAGTTGTTACAATTTGAAGTTTTTTAGACAATAACTCTATTTTTGACCAAAACATGTGCAAAACAACCTAACGGGTTGCACAAAATGCGCTTAGACTTTATACATGATGTGTTTGGGTCTAAGGACCTTCGGTTGAAGCTCCTTAATAATAATTTTCAGCAAAAAGAAGCTCCTTAATAATAATAATAATAATAATAATAATAATAATAATAATAATAATGATGATGATGATGATGATGATGATGTTATAATGCCCCTATCATATACAAATACATTGTTAAGAAATTGATCTAAATTTCATCACATAAATATGTTGAAAATAAGATAACTCACGGCTAGAAATAGAATGTTTTCTACAATCTGAATTAATGCTGTCTTATATGCATGTGTAAATTTAACATGCAGAGGTTTATAACAAGAATAATGCTAGGTGTACACACTTTTTGACACACTGTGCTTTAAATGCGTGTACCTTATGCTGTATGAATTTTTCACACATTTTCACATTTTTTCTGTGCACCACTTACTTAACACATGGTACACGTATTTAAAGTAGTGTGTCAAAAAGTATGTACAAAAAGTGTGCACCCTAACATTATTGTTATGATTGGTGGGGGCACCAAATTTTTTGATAAACCTGCCATGTAATGAGTTATTGCTACGTTCATCTTATTATATTATTATAATATGAAAACCTTAAAGTGCCACGTGTCAAATTAATGGCCAACAAAGGCAAACCTATATTAAGGATTCCCAAATTTATTCTACACCTATTTATTTTAATAACACCGATAATTAGTCCCGTTACACATTTTCTCTCCGTATCAATTATAACACCACTCAATTTAATTTTCAATTGATTTTAAAAAATTTCTCCTTTGCATTACACTACACGGGTTGAAAAGCTAATTTGAAACATGTTGGTGAAACGTAAATAGGTCTCCGCTTACCAGAGATGTTCTTGAATTGGATGCTTTGACTGTTGTGAATTTTCTGAGGGTCCTGTCCATGAGTAGCTCCTCTTGGCCATCTTATGCAGCCCCAGAGGCTCCTCACGCGACTTCGTTTATCCGAGATTGTTCATGTGCATCGTGATGCGCGGAAATTAATAAGGTTGCTTGCTCATGAACTTAATTGATCGCTATGCTAAAATTCACCGAGCAGACATTATGTTTTTTTGATGTTTTCCCGCATTTCAGTTTCATGTTCATGCTAAAAAAAAGGTGACTGGTAAATTTTTTGAATGGATTCCCACTTTTTCCATTAAAAAAAATAATAATAAATCAGGTCTTCGCTTACCCCCGTTGAGACTAACTAAATGGGCTTTGGATTGACTTGTACAAATTAATGCATGTTTATCTCTTTGGAAACAACTTCAATGCTGTGCCCTTACTCTCTAAATTGCGACAAGTATAAATTTGGAATAAATACGACCCATGTCACGCACACACGCAAACGTAATTTCATTAAAAAAGTGTAATAAATTTATGATCCAAAGAATCAATCTCGAAACCTGAAATGGCAAATTCATATTATTATATAAATTATACTTAAGAGGATCATGGGACAGCTATCGAGAAAAGAGAAAAATTACAATTATTGAAAACAAAAAAACTTACGAGAGAAGAAGTCAAATCGAAAAAGACGCTGAATACAGATTAAGAGTTAATAGAGATCGAAAGAAATCAAAAGTAGCCAAGGATTTGAAAATAAATAAGGAGAAAGACACAAAGAGATAATATATAGTAAAATAGGTGATGTGCCCTTATTAATTAAAGTTAAAGGTAATAAAAACTGATTTTTTTTTAACTTAAATTTAGGTGCCCTAATTAAAAAATGAAGGTACCTATATCGCCAACCATTTGATTTACTTCTGCATAAGTATTAATTCAATTGAGTCTTACTTGGTAGATTTAGTTAGAATTGGCTGCTGATTTGAATAAATTTGCTCGAATTATAACCATAATGTTGAAATAGTCTTCATTTTAGACTCTCTATAAAGATCACATACGCTGTATTGTATGGTTAGTATTACAATTAGGCTCATATATATTTTAGTTCTTTTCTTTTCTTTCTTTACTTTTATTTTTTTTTACCAAAATTTTATTTTGAGCTCTCTATTATCAGTTAAAGGGTTAAGTACATTTTACACCCTTGTAGTTTGTCATCTGTATCAGTTTTGTCCCTATAATTTAGAAAGTATTACTTTAGTCCCTGTAGGTACATAAGTGTGTCAAATAAGTCTAATAAGCCCTTTAGTGACGAATTATTTTGTCACTGAAACTAAAAAGTTTGTTACAAAAAGTGTTTGAGGGACTAAAATGATACATTTATGAAACTACAGGGACTGAAATTACATTTTCTAAACTACAGGGACCAAATTGACACGAAGGGCAAACTAGGAGGGTGTAAAATGTAGTTAAGCCTCGGTTAAATCACTTAAGACCCTCAATTGTAAATCAATTTCAAGTGAAAACAGTAATTAAACAAATAGAGAGATTAAAGGTCCTGAATAAATTTCAAATTATTAGATGAATTGATCTTAATTGTCCTCAATTCTAATCGGTGTAAAAATAAAGAAAGGTAGGAGATTCAATTTTTAATAGAGGGAATAAAATGAAATTTTGAAAAGAAAAAAAATGAAAGGTACCAAAATATTGTTTTACCCTTATTATTATTATTAGGAATGAAGATCGACATGTGTGTATATAATATTCTTGGAGTGTTACTAATGAGATGGAGTCTCATTTAAAGGTTAAGCTGCTTAATTTGAGAATAAGTCTTCCTTTGAGTCTTCCTTGGTATAATTAGAAAGAATTGGCTGCTCATTTCAATATATTTGTTTGACTTATAGCCATAATGCATGGTGAAATACAGAAATAGTAGTTTTTAGACTCTCTATAAGGATCATGTACGCGGTATTGTATGGTTAGTATTACTATTAGGCTCAAATATATTTTACTCCCTCCGTCCCATTTTATGTGTCCATCTTTCCTTTTTGGGATGTCCTAAAATTATTGTCCACTTTTCTAAATTAGTATGCTAATTATACTTAGTTTCCCAAACTACCCTTCCTTGCAATCAAAACCAAAACAAAATAAAAAAAGAAAGTGCAATGATTATGGGCAATTGTGAAAAGTATGTGTAGATTCTTTTTGTCCTCCTAAATAGTTGGATTCCCCAAAATGGACACATAAAATGGGACAGAGGTAGTAGTACTTTTCTTTTCTTTCTTTTTTTCCGACCATTTTTTTTAGCTCTCTTTTATCAGTTAAATGACTTAAGACCCTCAATTGTAAAAGTGTAGTTTTGCTCAATTCAAAATTGTTTACCATTTGCTCACCCTCTTCTTTCATTGGATCATTCAGTGGGATCCAATACTTTACACCATTAATTAATTCTTATTTAGTTTTGGGTCCCACTGCATTAGCCAATAAAAGAGGAGGGTGAGCAAATGTGAACAATTTTGAGGTGAGCAAAAATGTATTCAAGTTGTATATCAATTTCAAGTGAAAACAGTAATTAACAAATAGGAAGATTAAAGGTCCTGAATAATTGTCCTCAAATTATTAGATGAATTGATCTTAATTGTCCTCAATTAAATCAGTGTAAAAATAAAGAGCTGTAGGTGTTTCAATTTTTAATAGAGGGCATAAAATGAAATTTTGAAAAGAAAAATTTTTTTGAAAGATACCAAAATTAGAAATACAGATGTGTATATAATATTCTTGGAGTGTATACTAATGATTTTATGGTATCAGCATAAGAAAAACTTGCAAAACTAAGCAATTTATTGACATTTTCAAAATTAAAAGGGAATATAAGAATGGATTGGTAATGGCAAGTCCTTTTACAGGGACGTATTCATTTAGTAGATGGGGCACTTTTGGATAACGCGACATAGTGCATGGCCCATTCAATTAAGTGGTATAGCATATTCATAAATAAAAGGGTTAATTACATTTTACTCTCCTGCGATTAGGTTCATTTTCATTTTACTCCCTCTATAGTTCAAAAGTGGAAGTGGATACTTAATCCCTTGTAGTTTTGGACTAAAGTGAAACTATTAAGATTTCTCTAAAATAGTCCCATATGGGGAATTAGTGTTAAAATTAGCCCCACAGAAAGTTTAATTAAGTGTCAAAATTAACTGTACATAGGCAGTTAACCCCAAAATTAGCCCTGCCATAGGGATTAAGTGTCAAAAACTAGCCCCACATAGGTGGGCTAAATGACAACATTATTTCCACATAGAGGATTAATCCCAAAATTAACCTCACAAGAGCTATGTGTTAGTATGTTTGGCCAGTTCAGAGTTTTCATCTGTTTTGAGGGAAATCTTAACAGTTTCATTTTAGTCCGAAACCACAAGGGGGTTAGGTGTCCAGTTTTGAACCACAGGGGGTAAAGTGAAAATGGGCCTAACGACAGGGGGGTAAAATGTATTTAACCCTAAAGAAAACTAAAAAGACATGGTTAATTATATTTAGGGTAAATATCACTTGCCTCCCTTGAGGTTTGGCCTTAATACACATACCTCCCGTCACTTTTCAGAAATCTCACTTACCTCCCTTATTTTTTATTTTTTGTATCAGATTCCCCATCCATTTAACAAAATGTTAGAAAATTTAACGGAATCTGGTAGTAAATTAAAATATAAGGGAGGCAACTGAGATTCCTGACACGTTAGGGGAGGTATGTGTACTAAGGTCAAACCTCAAGGGAGACATGTGATATTTACCCTTATATTTAACACCAAAATTGATTCCATAAAAGGGGTTAAGTGTTTAAAATAATAATAATAATAAATTAACCCCATGTAGTTGGTAAAATGACAGTATTATTCCAATATAGGAGGTAACCTAAACAAAAACCTCACAAAAAGAGTATAATCACTTTTGAGGGAAATTTTAAAAGGTTCACTTTAGTTCGAAATCAATGGTTTAAGTGTCCATTTTTTAAGGATAAAGAGATAAAGTAAAAATGAGTCTAACCACAAAGGTAACAAGTAATTAACCCATAGAAACAATAAAGTCCAAACATTAATTATTTGATGTAAGTGGTAGCTTCTTTGTTTGACACCATGACTCTTGGAGTGAATATTCAATTACCACATTTATTTTCAGTAGGGAATCTCCATATTTATATATATATATATATTTTTTATATTTTCCTGGATTCAGACCGGAGACACACATACACACACCCCACCCCTAAAATCCCACACTATCCAACAATAAAGTCCAACAAGGGTCACTCATTCTGACTGAATAATAAATGGGGGCAAGCAACTAGAACCTCCTAGGGGATTTGAACCCTCTCACTCCCTACTGGAAAGAGAGGCTATACCAATTGAACTATAATCCTCTCGGCACAAGAAGGAGATAGAGCCCCAAATGGAAATACCAGCAGCACCATAAAACAAAATATAACAACTAACGAAGAAACCAAAAGATAGCAATAAACTAGGAGGTAATGATGATTCAAAAGAATTTCCAAAAAAACACTTGATAGCGTTTGATAAATGTTACTAAATATTAATAATCAAAGACATTGAACAAAACAATAACCATGATATTAGGATTTACAATTGTCACAAGAAATAATGGAAACTATTGTTTGCGTAAGGGTGAGTAGAAGCAACATAACTGCAGCAATAAGGGAACTGATAGACCATGGGCTGCTGAAGTAATTTCTTCTTAAATTTGATAACCAAATGTTCGACGTTTCCTACAATGCCGGTTTAGTCGGTTGAAAATTTCCGCGTAGCAGAAATTACGAGAAAGCGAGACATGAGAGCAAAGCTTGTTGACCATGGTGGAAACCGCTTCATCTTCACCTAACCAGTTCATAATAATCCCTTTGCGACGAAGTATTTCGACATCGTTTGCTGAATTAATAAGGCGGTCTATGAAGGTTGCATACTCAGTGACATATTTGGGAGAAGTTATTGGAAAATCTTGTTCGTAGGCTATTAGATTTCTAAAGACACACTCTGTTCCATCATATATGGTTAATTGTGGATTCTCCAAGACTCCATCTTCAAACTTTATATTAAACAAAGAGATCGCTGTTTGGCTAGATTTTTTCAACTTAACTCCCGCCTCTTGTAGCTCTGTAGTACATTTTATAAATTCCCATTCCTCCTTATGATTTTCCTGGCGTCTGTGGGAGACCACTCTAGCAAATGGATAACTCCAAATTTTATGCATGAGGTCCAATATGTGGTTGACATTGTCAACTGGAAATGAAGCTGTTGAAGCATTTGGATCTGATGATAACAGACCATCTAAACAACGTAGGGCTAAGTCCACGATGTTATGTTTAGGGGAAAACTTAGCCATGCCCAATAATCGGTCAAGAATAAAGAAAGGAAGTTGATTTTCAACTAATATTAAATCACGAACTACCCTCAACAAAGTTTGATCAGAATGGAAAATATATTCATTTGGAGGTGCCCCTGTCCAAAACTTGAGAAAGAATTGAATGATAAAGAAACCATCAAGAAGCATCATTTCGACAAACTCATCGCTATTAAGGTTAATGGATTCTGCATAATATTTGCGTGCTCTTTCTTCCAAGTCTGTCATGGCCATAACATATATATTCAGGCTTGCCTCATTATTTAGTTGAAGAACCTGTTGAAGATAACGAAATTTGTGCTCTTCCATAGTTCTTAGGTTATTCTTACCACGGTGGTAGGGACCAATTGCGACCATTGTTGGTTCATATGCATCCTCATTTTCCTTTCGGAGATTTTCATGTACTTTGAAGATACAACGTTCAGGATGTATGGACGATAGGAGAGCAAGCTTCTCCTGAATGCAAATCGTGACTTGATGGTCTTGATCAACTCTTTGTTCAGATATTTCAAACTCCATAGTTCAATTGTACACCACCTTGTGCCCAAGTAATTGCTGATTATCTACCAAAAAAATGCATAAAATAAAAATAAAAAATAAAAATAGAAAATTGAATATTTAAGTCTTGTGATAAATTAGAATAAAGATTGATTATGCGTGATCTAAAAAAAAAAATTAGAAAACACACATTTTTCTTGTATGTTGTTGGAAAGAAATTCAATAAGGCCATGTTTGGCATGCAGAATAAAATTGTCGGATAGGATAAGAAATTCTATCAGACTAACGCAAAATCATGTTTTGCATTGGGTACTTTGTCAGATAAAAGTTCTGGATACTAATTATTAAATGTTCAAAATATGTACGTACTACGTTAAATTTTATTTTTGTTGCCACTATTTTTTTTAAACATTCTTTTCTGTGTTTAAAATATAAGCTTCTGCTTGAAGCATTTATTTTATAATTTTCTATGAATATTAAAATACTTTAAAATATAATTTTAAATTTTTTAAACATGCATTTTTTTTTTCTTATTTTCAAAACATATTATAATCTTTAATAACTAAAATATTGATTATCACGGTTGTGTGGGTGATGTGGTATTCCAAACAAATACGATCCCTTTATTAGTCCATATATCCCCCTATCTCCAGGGGAATCACATTCCACATAAGCCTAAACTGTTTGTATTCTAGCAATATGATATACAAATAGTTACGTGGTATATCTATTATTGGGATTTAGAGCCTAATTCCGTCAGTGGTGTTTCCAATCAAAGGAAGAAGGAATTGAAGAACCGGGGGTTCGCTTGGGTGAGCACAATGTGGGTGCAGAACATCACACGAGGTGGGTGCAAGAAAAGGAGCTAAACATTCTGAAAAGTCGTGCGCTTGGTACCTCGCTCGAGTGAGATGCGCGTTGCAGTTTTTGTTTCCTGTTTTGATTAGGAAACTGTTTTGGCTTAGGAAATGTATAGGCTTCTATATTCCGATTTTTCTCTGTATTTTCAGTGCAACTCAATTGAGAGATCACAAGTGAGAGCCCCTTCTGTAACCTGGCCTAGAGCATAATAATACTCTGTAAGGTGTGGACGCAGCCCGATTTGGGATGAACCATGTTGAAATTTGTGTTTCTGTGTGTATGATTGTTTTCCTAGTTTGTTTCTGCGTGTTCACATCCTGAGAGATCCTGGGAAGGGGATTTGATTGTTTCACATCATTGATCAAATTACCAACAACTGTTAGAACCAATATTTGACTTGTATGAATATTACTTTTATAACATTATTATAGTCATTTTTCTTAACCCGCTACTTCTTACCCAGCCTAATCCCCCGTGATATAATTTTTCCATGAAATTCGGGATAAAAACCGTGTTCTAGATTATTTTATCCAGCGGATAGATTGCGCCAATAGAGGATATGATAAAGCTTATCATATCACACCCCTTTATCCAGCGTACCAATCGCGCTCTAAGATATTATCTAGTTGCTACTTGTACGTACCTCAATGTCACATTAAATAGAAACTTAGAAGCAGAGTGTAAAGCTTGCTTTATCATACTACAAAAAATTCATCCCAACTGCATCTTAAAAAGATTGAAAAGTATAAAGATAATTTGGTAATGCAATGCTTGAATTGTTTTCAACATTGTAAACTGCACATTACAAAGGTATGAAATGCATGCATGCCTTAATTAGTATCTCTTTTGTGTGTGTAAATCTATATATATATATATATATTAATTTGATGTAGTGCAATTGATTGAAATGAACGGGTTTTGGAGAACGTACTTGAGTTGAATTGTGAGCCTTCTTCAAGATTTTTCTTGCAAATACAAGAATGAGAAGTACTCTCATTTATAGGAATTTGCTACTTGAAATTCGATATGTTTCCTCCTGTTTTGCACAAGGAAGCATAAAGCAACATAGAGTCTTCGAAAGAATCTTGGCCTCACAGCTGAGGGCAATATTGAAGAGGCTATCATTTAGAAATATTGGTAGAGCTTGGTAAAAAGGATGATGACCCCATCTCGGTAAACTAGGTGTTTCTTCTCTGAGGGTGTAATTTTTCTATTATTAATAATAAAGATCATATCTTGGAATTGTTGTGCGGGTGGGCCCTAAAACCTCACAATCAAGATCACATCCACCAATATGAAAGGGATAATTCATATATGATAGTAAGAGATCGAAAAGTAGATCATCTAACACAAGAATAAACAACAACAAATCAACCAAGAAGAAACAAGGATTTTTTCTACATGGTTCTACCCAACCAACATGCCTACGTCCACACAGCTTCTTTTATTGATCAACAATAATTACATGCCTCTCTCTCTCTCTCTCTCTCTCTCTCTCTCTCTCTCTCTCTCTCTCTCACACACACACACACACACACACACATACACACACACACACACACACACACACCATGTTTAGACATTTATATTCTAACTCATCTTAGAATAAAAGGCTTCCAATCCACCTCCATCATGACCATGGCATCGTAGCCATCATCACCATCAACATAGCATTGTAGCCATCTTCATCATCACCATAGCATTCCAGTCTTGCAGCACCCCGGTGGACGCCTCCACAATGCTATTGCACCCAACAACGATGAACACCCACAAGGACACGCCCATCTTCACCATCCACCCGGTGGGGCCACCCACCGACACACATTTTCTTACTTTGGTTCCCCCAAGGATCTTGACTCTCCCTTTCTCCCTTAAGGTTTAAGATTCAAGACTATTTTCTATACATCATATGATCCTATATATATACACATTCCTAATTCTAGTAGAAGAATATTTACTCATATGGAAATACTTCTTCACTAAGAAACCAATCGATACAAGCATTTCTATATAATTGGAGACTAATCATCTTTGGAAACTTGCCCAAAAGTACTATCCTAATCAACTTAGGAAAGCTACCTCTTGCCCAAGTTTTCCGTTCCCACGCAGATGGCACGCTCGGGCTGGCCTCGCCCAAGCGGCATTCCAGCTTTGAGAAATTTTGCCCAATTTCCAACAAACTTCACCATGGGCTCAATTTCTCAAATCTTTACCATCGCAACCTATAATCCACAGCTCAAACAAAAAATTTGCCTAATTTCCAACAAACTTCACATTGGGCTCAATTTCTCAAATCTTCACCTTCTTGAGATGCAATCCACAACTTCACTATCTCCAACGTCTTCACACCCTTGTTGAAATTCTTGTACCAGTACCAACTTCTTCTATCATCTTCCGTCCATCCCACAAACTATCTCTTCTATGGATCTTGAAAAAACTGTCAACTCCCTTCTTTCAAGGATCTTCACATCTCACCCCTCACACGTTAGGCCGTGTTGGTTCCCTTGACCAGTCTCTCCCTTGTGACTGTTGGACCAAGATATCTTCACCATGAGCTTTAATACCAATTGTTGTGCGGGTGGGCCCCAAAACCTCACAATCAAGATCACATCCACCAATATGAAAGAGATAATTCACATATGATAGTAAGAGAAAGTAGATCATCCAACCCAAGAATACCCAACAACAAATCAACCAAGAAGACACAAGGATTTTTCTACGTGGTTCTGTCTAACCAACATGTCTACGTCCACACGGCTTCTTTTATTAATCAACAATAATTACATGCCCCCCCCCCCCCCCTCTCTCTCTCTCTCTCTCTCACACACACACACACACACACACACACACACACACACATACCATGTTTAGACATTTATATTCTAACTCATCTTAGAATAAAAGGCTTCCAATCCGCCTCCATCATCTCCATGGCATCGTAGCCATCATCACCATCAATATAGCATCGTAGCTATCTTCATCATCACCATAGCATTGCAGTCTTGCAGCACCTCGTTGGCCGCCTCCACAACGCTACTGCACCCAACAACGATGAACACCCACTAGGCCACGCCCATCTTCACCATCCACCCGTTGGGCCGAAGCCCACCGGCACACGTTCTCTTACTTGGGTTCCCCAAGGATCTTGACTCTCCCTTTTTCTCTCTAGGTTTAAGATTCAAGACTATTTTCCATGCATCATATATGTATAAGTATACACATTCCTAATCCTAGTAGTAGAATATTTACCCAAATGTAAATACTTCTTCACTAAGAAACTAATCTATACAAGTATTTCTATATAATAGGAGACTAATCATCTTTGGAAACTTGTCCAAAAGTACTATCCTAATCAACTTAGGAAAGCTGCCTCTTGCCTTAGTTTTCCGTTCCTGCTCGGGCGGCCCGCTCTGGTGGGCACTACTCAGGCAGCATTCCAACTTTGAGAAATTTTGCCAAATTTCCAGCAAACTTCACCTTGGACTAAAATTTTGAAATCTTTACCATCTCAACCTGTAATCTACAGCTCTGAGAAATTTTATCCAATTTCTAACAAGAATATCATAAGTTTTTGGCGTAGAGAAAAGGTTGGCGGTTAAAAAAAATTTGATTTTAACAGAAAAGCTGGCCAGACAATGATTCTGCTGCATGAAACCAAGCTTTCTGTTGTCAACCTTTTTTTTTATTAATAATGTTATAATATGTCAATCCAAGTATGAGCAGACTTGACAGGTTTCTAGAATCCGTTGATTATTGGATCCAAAAATTTCAATGTTGGAAACATTAGTCTGTGCCTGGAGGTCTCTCGGGAACAGCAACCTATTGTCTTAGGATCTGACAAGGATAAATGGTGTCGCACACCTTTTCATTTTTTTGATCATTGGTTTAACAAGAAGATGGAGCTTAATAATGTACTAAGCCTTAGTTTGCTTTCCACGTGGTTTTTTAAAAGTAGCGTATGAAATTTATTATTAAGTTGCTTGATAATTTATATAAGTGACACATCACTTTTGAAAAAAAAAAAATCATGAAATCAAAAAGCAACCTTAAGCTTATAAAAATTCCATTCTAGAGTTTTTAAAAACTACCCAAAAAAAGTCCTAAGTTTAATTTTTACAAAGCTCATAAACTAATTATCAAATAAATTAACATAAAATTATACTTTTAAAAAAGAAAAACACCAAAATAAAGGTAAAACTAAGCCTAATAATATCTCTACTATATATATTCATGCAGAAACAAGAATATCTAAGAAGTGAAAAGGTAATTAATTGATTTAATTAAAACTTAATTTCAGAAAACTTACTTGGATTGTTGCAATGCAAGCCTTCTCTGATATCTTCTTTTTTCTATTAATTGATCGAGGAGATGAAATGGAGTCTCATTTAAAGGTGAAATTGCTTTGAGAAGAACTTTCTTTGAGTCAACCCGGTAGGTCTAATTATTAATGTCTAACAACCATGTCATGATTATGGTGGGACCAAATTTATGATGAACCTGCCATGCCATGTTCAAAGAGGGGGCAAAGGGGCACCTGTCCGGAGTTACTAAAGTTCATAAAACTACGTATATAATAATGACATGGTTATAGACTTCTCCAATGTCCAATTTAATGTTATTAATTACGTATATATTGATATGAATGTATATAAAATTTAAAAGAAAAGGCTCCTAGAATTTGAAAATTACACTTTTAATATAAGAAGTTTTTGAGTTTTAGAAATAGGCTCCTCTAGAGTTTTGAAAGACACCATATAATGTTTAAGTTTCACAATAGACTCGTTTTATAAGTAGATCCCAAAAAAAATCGTCAATTATGTATAAGTAAACCCTAAAAAATTACTCCCTCCGTCCCTTATTTTGAGTCCACCTTTGGGAACTCAACTTTTTAAGGGGACAAAAAGAATCTACACCTACTTTACACAATTGCCCCTAATCATTACAATAACATTTTTAGTTTTGTCTTGGTGTAGATTTCAAGGAAGACTAGTTTTGGAAAGTAAGTAAAAATTGTATACCAATTTAAGAAAGTGGACACTGATTTTGGGACATCCCAAAATGGAATATAGAACTCAAAAAAAGGGACGGAGGGAGTACTAACTATGTATAAGTAGACCCCAAAAAAAAAATTGTCTCTGGAGCGCTACCCTCGAACCCCTGTATAAGGGCCACCATTTTAGCAGTTCGTCTCAAACCTCCAAATACTTGAGGCCGACCCTGCATGTCATGAGTTATAAGTAGGTCTCTGCTCAGTGGAGATGTTCTTGAATTGGATGCTTCGAATGTTGTGAATTTTCTGAGGGAGTCAGGCCAGTCCATAGGTAGGGCATGAGACACCGAAAAATTACAACCACTCACATGTCGCCATGTGGAAAGAGAGTATTAGATCTATTGCCTTAGGAAATTTCTCTGATATTGTTGCGGGCATCCTTATTGAGCCTTGAAAAATTTAACAGCAATGTCAGGGATACTAACAAATCTCATTAACACTCACACTCACACTCTATCTCTCTTCTAGTGGTACTGTGTGGTCTACTGCGAGCCCCACAGTGCCACTAGGAGAGAGACATAGTATGAATGTGAGTGTTAGTGAGATTTATTAGTACCCCAAATATTACTCAAAAATTAAAATCATTGGTAACTTAATTAGATTTAACCAAGCAATTTGGCTTGGTTGTATATGTTATACATACACATCTATAGTTACATTGTATTTACACTTGGTTATGACTAAGTTATGGTTTTTAAATTTTTATTTTAAATGGGATTCGCAACACATATGACAGTAGGATCACCTTCAACAGTACTGCATGGGACCACTGTCGCATCCTTCAATAAAAACTAGTAGGCCACCATCACATAGTTTGGAAACCACATTTGGGAATATAAACTTGAAAAGTGTAGCATTACTTGAGCTTTAATATATAATATGATCGATTTTTACTACAAATGGCCACTTAAAATGCTACTATCAAATGACTCATCGTAACAATCAAACAGCATCCTAAAAAAGTTACGACTCATTGGCTCGGAGTTACAATTAATTACAGCATATTATTACTACAAATTGGTACCAAAAAATTGGTTGTAGCATACAAAAGTGCATGGTTGTGTAGAAAGAGTTTTCCAAAATCATTACATACAGAAGAAAATTGATATAGCTGTTAAATGTTTAGGGAAACTCCTGCTGTGCGTGCATGGTGGTTTGAGAACCATGGTGGTTTTGATAAGTGGTTTCAACTATTATAATTTTTCCTTATTCGGTTACAATTTTTCCTCATTCAGCCACAATTTTTCTCATAAAGGTTACAATCTTTCTCATTTAAGTTACATTTCTATCATAAGTTGCAATTTTTCACATATGTTTCAATTTTTCTCATGAAGGTTACAATATTTCCTCAGCTATGTTGCAATTTGTTGTCATAAAAAAATGCGCATGATGCGGTCAAATCACCATGCGCACACCTAAGAAATTTCCAATGTCTAGTTAATGTAGAGTAGATCGAATGTTGAAGAATTGCGTATGAAAAAAATGCTCCTTGTCAGGATTTAATCTATCACAAAATGCATTTTCGCCAATTACAATTACATTTTCATCTTAATTTTCAACATATTTACAATGTGCATTTCAATACAATTTTTTCTTTTTAAAAAACACAATTCTTGCTTGCTTTTGCTTTTAGGATGGAGGAGGTATCTCGCATATAGGGACATGGGTTGGGAGTTAATGGAACCACATACACACCTTACCTTTATAACAAAGAACTCCCACTCTATCATGTTTTCATCCTCATCCCTACCTTTCATTTATCTTTTTGATCTCTCTATATCTTATGTACATAAAAAATTATCAAGTAGTTAACAATTGACACGGTCACAATCAGAGGATCATCATGAGGGAGGTGTACTCATTGGAGATCATCGATAGTGATAGTGAGCTCGTTATACTGCTGGGGGTCTGCCGGCTGGACCGAGGTAACTTTCTACTCATACGAGATTTGATAGGCCGTGCATGCCTCTTGCGAACCGATCGTGAATCTCCACTGCCCGAAGATCCCCCCAGGATGACACTGATATTCCCGAGTGGTCGGGGTTCTAGAGGGCGGTTCTCTAGCCTGGGCAGATTATAGTTATTGCTATTGGCAATGTACTCTACCAAGTAATCTCTCTCTATGAACCTTTCGATGTCAATCTTGAGTTTGAAGCACTCATCCGTACTATGGCCGTGATCTTTGTGGTTGTGGATATCGTAATTTTTCTTACCCACAACTTTTTCTAGAAATCTTTTCCAAATTCAAATTAAAAAAAACGAGTTGCCACTTAATTTTAAAAGGAAAATTAAGAAATCATTTTAAAGCAAACTGATTATTTTTGGAAACCAGAGATTAACTAGGTCCGGGGATTATGGAATGAGAGGGGAAGGAGCCTGGCAGACTAAAATACCCCCTCTCATCCTATCTTGCGATAGGCCTCTACTCAACATCCTTTTAATCAAGTTATTAATCTAAGTGTGCCCTCAACTAATACATAGATATAAATATACATTACACAAGCATGTTGCGTGTAAAATTGCTAATGACAAAATATCACTCATAACCAAGTAGTTCATTTAGCAAGCAATATGATATGCAAAATAGAGAACTAGAGAACTTACCCGGGGTCCAGCCGTGAATATTTAAACGTGCAATGTATACAAAAGTTGAAATCCTAATAGGAGAGTCTCCAATACACATATACACATAAGGCAAATTTTAATTCTAAGGTGTCGCACATGAGGTCAGAAAATCAATAAAATTAAGGAATAATTAAACTAGGGAAGAGTCACGAGATCATACCTCGTCGGCGCTACAAAACAGGGGTTAGTCCACATGCTTTAGAAAGGATATACAATACCAAATGACCATCTCTAAATATCTAGCTTAATTCTATCAAGTAGAAGAAATAACATTCCAAGAATTCTAAGTACAAGTATCAATCTACATGGATGGGTGTACATGATTACATGGAAGGGTGTACATGATTACATGGAAACAAGAACAAACTATTGGATTATTCTTTGGTTTGGACCATTTAGCCTCTGAATTTAAGTTTAACTAGTCATTATTGAAGCATGGTTTAAGCCTTAACTCATGAAAATATCATTTGGGCCATTACTTACAAAGTTTACCAAATCTGTCACAAAATTCTAGAAATTCCAGAGAGCACACCTGAAATTTAAATTTTTGAAAAGCATACTTCCAACGGTTTGATCCTGATGATTTTTGGTCACAAGGTGCCTTTGTGGGTCTAGTTTCCAACCCAAAAAGAAAAATCAAAGATCAACGGTTCAATCTCCGGGAATTAGACAAACACTAGACTTCACTTAGGAATTTCCAACTCTCTGTCCAGAAATTTTGTATGATTTTCTAAAAATAGTAAATAAATCTAAAAGACTCTAATCTTTTTAGGGGGTCATGTTAACACATTAAACTTCATAGAAAAAATTATTTTGGGTCCCCAATACTTGATTAGGGTTCTGGTTTACTCATTTCAAAAGAGTATTGCTGTTCTGAAACTCTTGACAGATTGTTGTTGTTTTCCAAAACTCATGACCAAACCGCTTTAAACGTGAAATCTCATTAAAATAAAAATTGTAGTGGTAGAACTTTGAGTTATATACACTTTCCCGTTGGTTTCATCCAGTTCCAACTGTTCGATGTTTAGCTAAAAATCTTTGATGAAAAGCGGTTGATGAACTCACTGCACCTTTTCTAGTTCATCTTTCACTTACTAATTTTAACTACCAAGCCATTAAACTTGGCTTTAGTTAAACTAATTCTCCTACCATTTGATGGTCATGAAACTTCATGAAATCTAAAGAGAATAGACCCAAATCATGATAATAGACTTGGACCTATTAACTAAACATGTTAAACATCAACTTTAATCCTCTTGTAACACATAAACTTTCAAGAGAGCTAATGGACATCAAGTCAAAAGATTCAAATGAGACATTAGAAGTCACATGAATCTCAAGAGATGAACATAATTAAAAGAAATGACTTAAAGCTCAAGTATTATCTAAGTTAATACATATTTAAAGGCTAGTTAGTCTAAAGTCTACCTCCAAATATCGTCAACTTGGTGATTTTGAAGGATTTCCACAAGTAAAACAAGCTCTTCAACTCTTAATTCACTCTTATGACTCTTATGTATGCTTGGAAATTTTGAGAGGTTGAAGATGAAAAGATTCAAGATAAGGTTGGAAGATTCAAGAATTTATCTCCCATGTAATGGGATATTCACCCTCTTTATATAGGCAAATTTAAAAAGGATATTTCAGTCATTTCAGGGGCAAAAACACTGATTTCGTATGTCATTTTGATGGTACAAAACGTGTTGTATTACAGTTGTCTGCCAGAAAATGCGGCATTTATTGGAGATGGAAGCGGCAGTCAGTAACACCCGGTGGGGCACTCAATGAATGCCGCAACGGCATTCACTGATTGCCGCACCGGCATTCACAGAATGCCGCGGACAACTCCAGGAACTGCCGTCTTTTCAGGATTTCCCATTTTCGCGACATTTGGTCCATTCTAATGGCATTCAGTTATTGCCATCGCGGCATTTACTGACTGCCGGTCCGACAATACGTGACTGCCGCACCGGCAACCCCTAACTGCTGCAAGTTCTGCCCTGTGTCATTTTCTCTTATCACCTATTTTCTCTTTCTTTTCCTTCCCTTCTTTCTTTGTTTAAATTGCAGAGTCTTTTGAAAAGCTTGAATTATTTCTAGAAACCATAGATTAGTTCGGTCATTGTCATCATCGGATGTGGAGGTAGTACTCCCCTTAATTCGACATTTGGTCAAAATCGGGGTCTCTACGGTGGTATCGGCAATACTTGTCCCGACTTCTTTTGTCTACCCGTTTTCTTATCTTGGGAGTGTTTCTGAGGAGCTTTTGTGCTTCTGCTGTAGCCATAACCTCCCAGATCGGTTCGGAAATGACTATTTTGGAAAAATTCCCAAAAATTTCGGAATGTAAAACCCCTTTCCAATGCCAATTCCAAAATTTCGAATTTTGATTCTATGTTCCAATCCCGAATTTTTGAAAATATCAGAATTTTTTGGAATCGGCAAATTTTGGATTTTTTTAGAAATTTTTGAATTTGTTTTTATTTTGAGACAAACATAAAAAATCAACATATTATCGTTTCAAAATTTGATTAGTAGATTTTTTGTATATTGGATTTTATGACAATTTTTTTTAAATTGTAGTCAAACCCCAGTTTTGATATATACCATTAAAAAAGTCAGAATATTTTGGAAATTTATCAGAAAATATTCGAATTTTTGAAAAATTCCAGAACTATTCCAATTCCAATCCAAATTTTTTCTGAATGTTCGAAAATCGGAGTTTTGGAAATTGGAATCACTATTATGTTGCCAAAATTGGAATTTTTTAGATTGGAATCAGAATTTCCATTCCCAATTTCACCCTTAGCCAAGACAGAGGAGTAAATACCAACAGGCATGTTCCTGAGCTTCCTTGGGCTTGTCTTTTTTAGACCTTTTACCCTTCTCTTTTGTAATACCCTTTATTTTTATTGTATAAAATGAATAAGATTCGGTATACTTCCCTTGATCATACTTGAAATTTTACTCTCAATCGATCGAAGTAATTTCAAGCGATCGAGAATTTCTGGGTTCAATCGATTGAAAGGACTACGATCACTTGAACATTATTTTTCCCAATCGATTGAACTTTATAGAACATGGTTTGTTTTTTTTTTTGTTTATTATATATAGGGTTCGATTGTTCGATTCTCGTTTCGGACTTCCAGTATACGAATATGGGTGGATCAGGGATAATGTGACAATAAAGATAAGTACGATTAAGAATAACAAATTAACGTGATGATGTTAGATGCTATGTGGTTCATGTATGAGTTCGATATCCATTCATTTCAATCAGCATAGTTAGGCCACAACGGGATGTCATGTATCAGTCTTAGTACGAAACTTAGATAGGTCTTGATAAGTTTTTGGGAATTTTCACACGGGTGGACGCTTGGTCATACCATGCCCTTAACGAGTGGTAGACGATGAGATATTCTTAACGATCAGTGGGTGGGACCAAGTAGTTCAGAGATAGCCAGGTGATCTATATTATATCCTTAACGAGCGGTGGATGGGAGATCACTGGCAAGATATCGCTAAGTCGTGGCAATAGAATGATATGCCGTTGTTTGAAGCATTGTATCCATGACCTATGGTGGACTGAGATTGTGTACTCTATGTTCTCAACCGTGGTCGACAGAGCAGTGGTATATCCAGGAATATTACAATCAGGTATGTGTCTTATGAGTCAGTCTTTATAGGTCTTTGCACAATATGACGTGGATTCGGGCAACGTGGGGTTAAATAAAGAGAAGACATTACTTAGTAAAACTATATCTTATGACTTGCATAACTTGTTATTACATTATATAATGGTTACCTTGTGAGTTTCTATTTACTCAGCTCTTAGTAAGCTGACGGCCGTTATTGTCTGGACATTCCCCATCCAGATTATCTTATCCCTCTTAATGCAAATAATGGAGCTTATGACGACGGCTACTACCCTAAAGGGGAATATGTAGAGGGTGACCCCACTAATGCCGGTTGTGCCGGAGAAGACTCTTATGCTGACGACTACCCTTCTGCTAGCTAGAGATGGAGATTAATATTTAGTTTTATATTTCTGTTGAACTTTATTACTTTAACGGGTACTTGGGCATATGTTGCTTACAAACCTGGCACATTACCGATATCTAAGACTCCATATAGGATGGCAGCGACTGAGATGTAGGAATTGAAAAAATAGGTTTAGGGACTTGAAGATTTGGGATTTGTTCGCCCAAGTACGTCACCTTGGGGAGTACCAGTTCTATTTATAAAGAAGAAGGATGGAACAATTCGACTCTGCAAAGACTACACAGAGTTGAACAAAGTTACGCTCAAGAATATGTATCCACTTCCTTCAATAGATGATCTATTCGACCAGTTACAAGGATCAAGAATCTTTTCAAAGATTAATCTACATTCGGGATATCATCAACTATTGGTTTGACCAGAGGATGTGACGAAGACTGCGTCAGGACGAGATACGGGCATTATGAGTTTCTAGTTATGCCTTTTGGATTGACGAATGCGCCAGAAGTATTCATGAACTTAATGAATAAAGTATTCAGAACATATCTGGATGAATTCATTATAGTGTTCATTGATGACATACTAATCTACTCAATGACAGAAAAAGATCACAAGGAACACTTACAGATTGCTTTACAGACACTTCGAGATAGTAAGTTGTATGCAAAGTTCAGTAAGTATGAAGTTTGGCTATAAGAGGTCAAATTCTTGGGACATGTTATATCTCAAGATGGTATCTCTGTGGACTTATCTAAGATCGATGCAGTCTTAAGCTGGAACAGACCAACTAATGTAACAGAAGATAGGAGTTTTCTTGGTCTAGCAAGATATCATCGGCGATTTGTAGAAGGATTCTCCAAGATAGTGGGACCTTTTATGAATTTGATGAGAAAGGAGATAAAGTACGAATGGACGGATAAGAATGAAGATGTGTTTAAGAAGTTAAAGGAAAGATTGACTTCTGCACCGGTAATAGTAATACCTAAAAGTGGAGAGCGATACGTAATCTATAGTAATATATCATACCAAGGACTTGGTTGTGTGCTTATGCAGGATGGGAATGTCATTGCATTTGGATCCAGACAGGTTAAATGTACATGAGAAGAACTATCCTACGCATGATATGGAATTGGCAGCGATAGTGTTCGCATTAAAGATTTGGAGACACTATTTTTATAGAGAAAAGTTTGATCTATTTTCCGATCATAAGAACTTGAAGTATTTGTTCTATGAGAAGGAGTTGAACATGAGACAACGAAGGTAGATGGAGTTACTCAAGAATTATGACTTTTCATTGCAATACCATCTGGGTAAGGCAAACGTCGTAGCAGATGCTTTGAGCCATAGACCTTGACTGGTAATCGCTGCATTATTAATACGAAAATGGCCAACATTGGGAGTTTTAGCTGAATTTGATCTTCAGCCAGTAGAAGCAACCAAAGGACAACATCTTGGATGTCTTATGGTACATGCAACCTTGATCAGTCGTATCGTAGAAGCTCAATAGATGATGGAGGATTTGAAGGTATGGTTCGCCAAGATGTCAGCAAAGGAACCAGAAGTATGGAATATTGGTACAGATAGAGCCTTATGATGTAAAGGTAGACTCTATGTACCTGACAAAAAAAATATCCAGAAAGAAATATTGGATGAAGCGCATAAGTCACGAATGACAATACATCCTCAAGGTACGAAGATGAACAAGGATTTAAAGAGGAATTTCTGGTAGGAAGGAATAAAGCGAGAAGTAGCTGAGCATGTAGCTCAATATCTTACTTGTAAACAAGTGAACGTAGAACAACAAAAACCACCTGGACTTCTATAGCCGTTATGAATTCCCCAACGAAAATGGGAACATATCACCATGGATTTCGTGGTGGGTTTGCCGAAGTCACAGCAGAACCACGACGCCATTTGGGTAGTCGTGGATCAACTTACGAAGATTGCACATTTTATCGCCTATAGCATGACGTATCTAGTAGAACGATTAAGCCGAATGTATCAACAAGTTGTATAACTACACAGAGTACCTGTTTCTATCGTGTCAGATCGAGATTTATGCTTTACTGCAGAGTTTTGAAAGAGTCTTCAAACAGCGATGGGAACTACACTAAATTTGAGTTCAGCTTTTCATCTGTAGACCGACAGGCAGACTGAACGAGTCAATCAAGTGGTAGAAGATATGCTACGCGCTTGCATTATTGATTTGAGAGCTCTTGGGAGATGCACCTGCCGCTGATCGAGTTCGCCTACAACAACAGTTACCATACAAGTATAGGGATGGCGCCATTCGAAACTTTATACGAAAGACCTTGCCAATCATTGCTATGTTGGGCTAAAGTCAGAGATACTTAACATCTTGGGCTAGAAATTGTACGAAAAACTAGCGAGAAGATTCAAATCGTACGTGAGAGGATGAGGACAGCACAGAACACAAGAATTATGCTAACAAGTGATACAAGGACTTAGAGTTTGCAGTTGAAGACCACGTGCTGCTCAAGCTTTCACCTGTTCGAGGGATTGTTCACTTTAGTCAGTAGAGAGACAAGCTATCGCCTTGATTCATCGGACTATTAGAGATTTTAGAACGTGATGGATAAGTTGCATATCAACTTGCGTTGCCATCGAAGATGTCTAGAGTGCACACCATTATCCACATCAGTATGTTGAGGAAGTGTGCCCACAACCCAGCGCACAAGCTCAATTTTGAGGATATTAAAGTCAACGCGGATTCTAGATCGAGCGATCAAGAAACTCAGGAATAAGGAGATTCCATTGGTGAAGGTTCTATGGAAGCAGCATGATGAATGAAAAGCTTCATGGGAGTTGGAGTCAGATATGAGAGAGAAGTTTCTGTTTTTGTTTTAACTCTACTACTTTCGATTTTGAGGACGAAATCTTTTAATAAATGGTGGATGATGTAATACCCTGTATTTTTTATTGTATAAAATGAATAAAATTCGATATGTGATGTTGTCAAAATCAAGATATAAAAGTATGCTTTACTTTTCTAAGGATTTGTAGTAGTGAAAGCAAAGGTCGAACCCACAGAGATTGAATTACTATGACTCTTAATTTTAAAACCTAAATCTAATTAATTATGAAAACGAGATTTTGATTTGAATTTTAATTAAATTAATGAAATTAATGAAATTAAATCTAAATTATGAAAGCGATTTAAAAGTGTTTTTATAAATATGTTTAAAGGAACCTAGGATTGCAAATCCACCACTAGCTTCATAATAGGAATATTTATGCATTCAATTAGATTATTAAGTTGGATGATAATGGGGAATTGTAGCTACAAGCCCAATTCCTCCGTCAAGAAAATAACTATGGTTCAAGTACCAACATAATCCATCTTCGGTTAGCACGAATTATCCCACACTAAACTAGGGTTGTGGTATAATCTGTCTAATCTAGGCATGGACTATTCGGATACTTGATAGCACAATTCAATTTAAGCACCATTACATGTAAATAATCCATACAAGCATAGCAAATATAGATTATTGAGCACATCACAGTCAAAATAGATCTAAGACAAGAATAGATTTTGAAAGTAATGATTTAATCAATAGAAGTACGATTTATTTATAAAAATTCGCGAAACATGTAACTGTCATCCATACATAATAAAACTAAAAGAAAAACATAAATAAAACCCTATTACTTGGCTAGGGTTTCATTGAAACCCTAGATCTAGAGTTTAGTTATCCATAGAAGTGGTAGATGGCAAAGAGTTGATGGAGGAGGCCATGGGAATCCTTGGTCTTCTTCTTCTTCTCCTTGCTTCCCTCCCTTCAATGGCTGAAATTTTAGTTGTATATGGCTATATCTAATATTATGTAATGATGTGTAACCATAAAATTGATTTAGAATAGGATTTATATAGAGTTGGGAAGGATTTAGGAAGCTTTCCTAAGCCAAATCGTACTAAAATAGCTATATTTACGTTTCTGGACGTCATATGCATAAACCACCTTCGTTGGGCACTTTAATTTAATAAAATACACGTTTTTGGTTTTTTCACAGGTCGCTCGCGCGAGGTCCTTTTCCCTACACTGTGCAACTTTCGTAGAATTGCGATAACTTTTTTCTCAGAACTCGGATTGACTCGCTGTTTAAAGCCACGCGTCCGTAACTCGAAGATCTACATTTTATATCTCTGGAGAAATTTCTCAAATCCAAAGTATTCTTTGTCAAAAATGCGATTTTTCCGAGACTGCTACTGCATTCAGCTTTCACCGGAATCACCGTTTGAGCCCAGAATGACTTCCAAAGTCACTAATCATTGGATTTTTTTGCATTTTCAAGTTAAAACTCCAAATCCTACAAAATTTAGAATACTTATTAAAAATAACTAATAACTACATGAAATGGGCTAACAAAGCGTATTTTTAGAACTATAAACGGCAACTATTCGTCGCCAATCACACCCCCAAACGTACTCTTTGCTAGTCCTCGAGCAAAAAGAAAAGAAAAATAAAACTACTACTACAAATACTACTCCATTTTCGCATGGATCACGATTGCATTTAGCATATGCAACAAGCCTTTTAAACCCCTAGGTGTCCCTAGTTGGACGAGTGAAGTCTTGTGAGGGTTCTCGTCAACAAGTCACCCACAACCATCTTTATTAACTTGTAAATTTAAAGAGTTTTAATAAAAAACATAATATTCAATACTCCTTCTCATACAACAATGATTTGAAATAGAATAACTAGCAAGAAGAAACGGAATCAAACGTCTACCTACGTCATGAAAAAAAATCTCAAGCACATGCATCGTATAAATCAATAGAGTTTCTCATAAAATTGCACGTGTGTGATATGACAGTCAAATGAACACGCACATGTCATGAACATGGAATATACTTCGGATAACCAATTAACTATGTCTCGACTACGAATCTCACAATGTCAATTACACTCTAAAATGAAACACTCAAAAACAGGTATAATTTTTCTAAAATATATGAGTAAAGGAAATATGTTTCCAAAATGAGAAATGCTCACATATGACTCGAAAAGGACGCATGACACGAAAGAACAATAGTCTCATGGATAGGAAGCCAACAATCAAGAAAAATTAATCATTACCATGTTTAAATCCCTCTCCCATCGTTTTCATATCCGAACCATATTTCCTAGGATCAAATAGGACTTTTCAAAGGTTATAATGTAGCTCAGACAATGGAAAAGGATAGAAAGGATTCATTAGGTAGTTTAAGAATGGCATTGTAAGGCATGTTCGATTTCTTTCATTCGTCTCTTCTACCAACTTTCATCTTTTCATATTTCTTTACATTCCCTTCAATTTTTTCTCCTTCTCCTTCTGTTTCTTTTTTTTTTCAACCTTATTCTTTTTTTTTTTCTTTTTCTTTTCTTTTTCTCTATTCTTTTCCTCTTCGTTGCTTTTGAAACAAATATTCAATAAATAATAAGGCAACCACCCCAAACATCATCTTGTTCTCTTCTTTTTAATCGACACATCGCTTTAATACCATTAAAAGTTGACGAATCTCTCAGTGGTAAAACTCCAAGTTGGTCAAGTTAGAGCAAAAACAAGGATAATGGTGATTAAGGGAAAAAGGGCATTTTAACGTCTCAAAGGGCGAACTAAGGAAATTTTTATAATTTTCTGGATAGTGATAAACAAAGAGGGCCTATAATCATGTCCTATGGTTATATGATTCTTCAACATTTACGATGGAAGATTATTTAGCATGGTAACAAATATTTTAACTTGACTATCAACCAAAACAAGAATAATGAGACTAAACAACAAGTTAATGCGTTATTTCAATGAAATTCGACAAACACAAGATGTATTTATAACCCAATTATTAATAATCTTCCGTCGTAAATGTTGAAGCACCAACATAATCCGTCAAGAAAATAACTATGGTTCAAGCACCAACATAATCCATCTTCGGTTAGCACGAATTATCCCACACTAAACTAGGGTTGTGGTATAATCCGTCTAATCTAGGCATGGACTATTCGGATACTTGATAGCACAATTCAATTTAAGCACCATTACATGTAAATAATCCATACAAGCACAGCAAATATAGATCATTGAGCACATCACAGTCAAAATAGATCTAAGACAAGAATAGATTTTGAAAGTAATGATTTAATCAATAGAAGTACGATTTATTTATAAAAATCCTCAAAACATGTAACTGTCATCCATACATAATAAAACTAAAAGAAAAACATAAATAAAACCCTATTACTTGGCTAGGGTTTCATTGAAACCCTAGATCTAGAGTTTAGTTAGCCATAGAAGTGGTAGATGGCAAATAGTTGATGGAGGAGGCCATGGGAATCCTTGGTCTTCTTCTTCTCCTTGCTTCCCTCCCTTCAATGGCTGAAATTTTAGTTGTATATGGCTGTATCTAATGTTGTGTAATGATGTGTAACCACAAAATTGATTTAGAATAGGATTTATATAGAGTTTGGAAGGATTTAGGAAGCTTTCCTAAACCAAATCGTACTAAAATAGCTATATTTACGTTTATGGATGTCCTATGCATAAACCACCTTCGCTGGGCACTTTAATTTAATAAAATACACGTTTTTGGTTTTTTCACAGGTCGCTCGCGCGAGGTCCTTTTCGCTGCACTGCGCGATTTTCGTAGAATTGCGATAACGTTTTGCTCGAAACTCGGATTGACTCGCCGTTTGAAGCCACGCGTCCGTAACTCGAAGATCTACATTTTATATCTCTGGAGAAAGTTCTCAAATCCAAAGTATTCTTTATCAAAAATGCGATTTTCCGAGACGGCTACTGCATTCAGCTTTCACCGGAATCACCGTTTGAGCCCAGAATGACTTCCAAAGCCACTAATCATTGGATTTTTTTGCATTTTCAAGTTAAAACTCCAAATCCTACAAAATTTAGAATACTTATTAAAAAATAACTAATAACTACATGAAATGGGCTAACAAAGCGTATTTTTAGAACTATAAACGACAACTATTCGTCGCCGATCAGTATGCTTCCCTTGATCATACTTGAAATTTTGCTCACAATCGATCGAAGTCATTTTAAGCGATTGAGAATTTCTGGGTTCAAGTGATCAAGAATTTCTGGGTTCAATCAATCGAAAGGACTTCGATCGCTTGAACATTATATTTCACAATCGATTGAAATGGTTTCAATCGATTGAACTTTACAGAAACATGGTTTGTTTATTTTGTTTATTATATATAGGGTTCGATTGCTCGATTCTCGATTCGGACTTCCAGTATACAATTATGGGTGGATCAGGGATAATGTGACAACAAAGATAAGTATGATTAAGAATAGCAGATTAACGTGATGACGTTAGATGCTACGTGGTTTATGTATGAGTTCTATATCCGTTCATTTCAATCAGCGTAGTCAGGACACAATGGGATGTCATGTATCAGTCCTAGTACAAAACTTAGATAGGTCTTGATAAGTTTCTAGGAATTTGTACGTGGGTGGACGCTTGGTTATACTATGCCTTAACGAGTAGTGGACAGTGAGATGTCCTTAACGAGCAGTGGGTAGGACCAAGTACTTTAGAGATAGCCAGGTGATCTATATTATATCCTTAACGAGCGGTGGACGGGTTATGTCCTTAACGAGTGGTGGATAGGTGTCACACCCCAACCCGCCACGGGCGGATTAGGACACGTGTAACAATGCCACTGAAGCACGTCCCCAATGGATATAACATAAATAAAGTCTAAACTATCTTTTAAACTCGTTATAAAACTCATTAGCATGTAACCAACCTCAAGGGTAAAATGGTCATTTTAAAATTTTTGTTGAGTTTCCATTTCAAAAGGTAGCTTTTCAAATAAGGAACACAACATTGAAAACGGCGCGTAAATACAAACTTTCTACACCTAGTTATGTTCATTTTTATCTTGAATTTGATTATACTCAAGCACAAGAACATTCTGCCAAGAGTTTGCTCAATCCAACCCAAGTTTGCTCAGTCCAACTTTCTGCAAAATATATTCTACCCAGAGTTTGCTCAATCCAACCAGAGTTTGCTCAGTCCAACTTTCTACAGCAAGCATTTTGCTGCTGCTAAAAATTCTTGCTGCTAAAAACTAACTTGCAAGTTTTAATACAATCCCAAAACAAGTGGTTTGCTATCAAAATCTAACCAAACATCAAATGAATCTCTAGGACTCATTTCTAAACCCTTGCAAGTGTACTCAATCACCAAATCCATGAGAAACCATGAATCACAAAAGAAGAACAAAAACATGCATCATTTCCCAACATTAAGCTTAACATGAGTAAAATCTGTCAAAACTTAACTAAACCTCCCCAACTCCTTCCATAGAAGATTCATTTGAAAACCAATTATACCCATAACATTTATGGTACTTAAAGAAGGTGAGAAACAAGTTTTCAACAAGATTCATGGGTTCAACAACCATCCACAACCAATATGCAAACCCTAAACATAACTTGTTCTCCCAACAAAACCATTTACAACCAAAACTTTACAAGCATAAGTCTCAACTCCACCAAGACTAACATAATTACAAGTCTATGAACATATAAAAAAAATGACCCTTCACCCGGAACTCCAATCACATCCTTCCCTCATCACGATCCATACTTACGGTGGTTATTCAATAACCACACAGAAAACAATTTTGCTTTAAGCTTACGCTTAGTGAATAATTTAACCGTGTCATTGGAGTATGAAATGTGCATATGCAATATATAAGCAACACAACGATAAAATTAGTCGCCGGTATGTCAAGTAACTAATCACCATCGCAACGGACCCAAGATTTCGGGCCTTTTCTCACTTCAACGTTGCATATAGCAAAAACACACACTCTCACGTGACTGTAGTCAAATCGTTGTGGTCGTCACCACCGTCCCCTTTTTCTTTAGGCAAACATCGTCCCATTAATACGGGCTATATAATGGTGATTATCACTTGACATCCATTGACCTAACTAAGCACATAAGCACGTCAAACATATCACATAGCAATTTTCAAAAAATCGACATGTTAAGCTCAAATTAACACATGATTTATCTATTAATTCAAGGGCTAAGCATATAATCATACTCAATATCAAATAAGCATCATTTAACACCCAATTTAGGATTAGAGTACTCACCTCACAAATTGCTCCAATTAAAGCCTAGAACCCCAAATTCCTTGCTAATTTTAGCTCTAATTAACTCCAATGATATTCCTACATACAAATATCATGTATATGTATCGTCACCTCAAAGAGGGTCGTGGAAAAATGTCAACGAAACTGAAAAAGAAAGGTATAGAGACGATCCTCTCACCTCCCCGAGTCCGAATACGGTCTCAGTTCGCGAAATGGTACAACACGGTGAAGAAACGGCGACGAAACGGCAAAGACGACGGAGCTTTCGTCAATGGACGAATCTTCTTCTGTATCTCCTATCTTTGTATTGTTGATTATAATGCAGAAGAAGGTGTGTCATGTGTTTGAGGTGTCAACATCCCAAGCCTCATGCCAAGTTTTATTTATTTCTATTTACACCCCCAACATTTCTTTAAACTTTATTATGAAATCCCCTACATAAACGTATTAACTACCCAATATCTAAGTGGGTACTTATCTATGTCATGCGTGGGTCCCAAACTTGGTCCCACATATTTTGTAAAGTTGCTAATTAACCTACTAGTTATGAATACGGCTCCTATTCACTCTCACACGGGTACTCAAACTGGTACCATAAAATATCGCACTAAACAATAAAATATTAAAGCAAGTAAACAAATATTCATTTAATCAACTAAATGCAATTATATTTAATCCGGACCTCCCATGGGTCCCACTTTATATCTGTGTAACTATGTCCTTCTCGGAACACTTATCACGTCAGGGTAACTGAAACTTACCCAAATTATCACATGCTATTAATTATACTAATTAATGCATACTAAGCCAATATTACACCATTTCTCCAGGTACAGGTATTACATTTCTCCCTCCCTTTTGGAAGTTTGTCCTCAAACTTTTCTTACCTTAAAAGTCGAACAAGTGAGGATACTTTTCTCAGATCTCGTCTTCACATTCCCAAGTCGCCTCCTCTACTGAGTGATTATGCCATAACACCATAACCAGAGGAATGACTTTGGTTCTCAACACCTGATCTTTCCTGTCTAGGATTCGAATTGGATGTTCAACATAAGTCAAGTCTTCTCGTATCATTAACGGTTCTAGAGTAATACGTGACTCGAATCTGATAATCAACGTCGTAACATTGAAACATTAAATACATTATGAACGTTAGCCAACTCTTGTGGCAACTCTAACCGATATGCAACAGGACTAACTCTATCCAAAATGAAATAAGGTCCTATATACCTCGGATTTAACTTGCCCTGTTTACCAAATCGTGTTATGCACTTTGAAGGTGATACTTTCAAGAAAACATAATCACCCACCTCGAATTCCAACGGTCTTCTTCCAGTATCCGCGTAACTTTCATATCGACTCTGAGCTACTTGTAGCCGTTGTTTAACTAACTTGATTTTTTCGGTAGCGATTTGTACGATCTCGGGTCCTAAAAGTTGCTTTTCCCCAACTTCTGTCCAACACACCGGTGATCTACATTTTTGACCATACAATGCCTCATAAGGCGCCATTCCAATACTCGTTTGGAAGCTATTATTATAAGAGAATTCCACTATGAGCTATCTGCATTCAAAACATTTAACAGGCTTCTAGATTTCAACACATCTTACTGTAGTGTGGTATCCAATCGCTTCCTTTTTAGTATTCTATCAGTAACTTTTCTTCCCCTTTTAAATAAAACATAAACCCAAATATATCTTTCAGTCAACATCATCCCTGTGATATAATAGCATCAGTTGACTCAAATTACTCATTTACTTACTCGTACTTGCCAAAATACTGACAATAGTTGCACTAGACCAGCGATTCTTTGATATTCTATCTCTATACTTGACTAGCTCAACATTTAAGCACATAATGAGCAATTTATCATCTATAGATAATCTTCTTAATAATCAACTTTAACTTTTACCGGTAGTACCCAGACTTCAAACTGAATATCAACAACTTATATCCCTACTGATTATCAAATCATTGTAAAGAACAAAATACAGTCACAATCTTTTCCCTGAATCAATTTCATTCGCAATACTTACTTAAGTTGTTGCAAAACAGAAATCTGATCATTCTCCTTTTTCAATAACTTCATCACTGAGTCAATTCCATCTAATCTGATGCAATAGTGTCACTTGTACCTATATTTCTGCTGTTATCATTTCTTGTCTAGTTGTATGATAAAATTTCAAATTCTATCAAGTCTCTATTTCAATGCAATCATTTTTTTGGATAATCAATACACATACAAAATTCTTCTGTCAATCTCTAACTCAAAACACTAATAGTCATTTTGGCTTTGCCTGAATAACGTTGATTGTCAAACTACAGCTCAACATGAGTTTCAATTGTCTTCTTTACAATATATTCAATTCCTGCCATGTAATCAAGTATTTCAAATCTCTGCAATTCATATAAGCTTCATGCCTGCAAACCAACACTGCCAAATATTCAATACAGAAGTAATCTCTCAAATTTCAAATCTTGTGTCTAATGATTTGTCTCGTAAAGTTATAATTCCCCGTAAAATACAAGCAGTTATCGTATCAACATACAACTCAATCTCAATTCAAAGTTTCATCTAAATCATCAAATGTTCAGGTATTGAGTGACTGATCAAATTAATGTCTTCATAAATCAATTCTTTAGAAATCTTTCATATGATCAATATAATTTCACTAGTGTTTATGTATAAATAGCCAAATCTATGGTGCAGTTATGATGGTTATCACTCCCAGGTCTTCTATTAGCTCGTCTCTTACCTTATGGCTTCAACCGTTGTAGAAAACTTCTTCATTCATCTCAAATCAAAACTCCAATTTTCAATTTTTTTCCTATCTATAACAGATTATATATCAACATCATTACAACTTGGGTCTTCAGCATAGTTGTCACATATTTTCTTCATATCCCATGTCCTTCCAAACTATATATACACTAACGATGAATAATAACATCATCACTAATACTGTCACATATTCATAAGTTTATAAATTTCAACTGGTGTTGTGGTTACCCCAATCATCTTCACAAAGACTCACATTTTCTGTACCAGGTCTTTAACAAATCTTAACAATGTGTTCACTCTATTCTTCCGTTACTCGTATCTAAATCTTAAGTTCATATCAGGAAACACATGTACCATTGGAACTAACCAACAATTCATTTACTCATTGCTCATATACTGCTTCTTAAATATAATTTCAATCAACTTCATCTGATTCTGATTACTCTGTCTTTCTTCTTGTAATAATACCTACGAATCCCTATCAAATAAATTTCACATTCGGCAACTTCTTCATTCTTAACTCTATAACTCCATTAGATATGGTACCCCGAATATCAGTTACATTTATAATATTTTGCTGGTAGTAATTCTATCTTCTTCCAATCGAATTATTCAACCAGTCTTCAAATGATATTTCAAAATTTGTTTACTACCCATACATTTCCAAACGACAATTTGATGTCTTCTCATAATTTAAATAAACCCAATTCTTGACAATTCTTTTTCATTAACCGGCGAACTTCGCTACTGTCACTATACTGACTGATACCACTTCGTTAACTGCCTTGAAAATAAAACCTCATTTGACTCGGTATCTGAACGTCATACAATCAACTAAAACATATTCAACTGGCAGCCTGTTCGTACCCTATGATATATCAAAATAGAAATGTCATACCATCTATTAGCATTCTTGTACTACCCTCACATCACATACTACTGATATATCAGAATCAAACACGATAACTCCGGATAGGTTATTACCAACTAAGATCCCCCATTAATATACCTGACCAGATAACAACTTCCACGATGCAATAAATACACAACTATTCTCAGAATCAGAAACACTTACGAGATCATAATTAAGCAAA